>CM072774.1:71262500-72512500 GCA_036936925.1 Cenchrus fungigraminus | reverse complement strand
GCCTACTTGTCTTCTCCACACCTGGAGGCCTCACCGGCAACGACCTTTCACGCTTGTTCTTCACCTGCACCTGCACCAGTCAAGCCGCAACCTGCATCTGCAATACTTAGCCAAGAATCAGTCCACACCACGTTGTCAATCACTCATCACACCAGGAAGCGACCATCCACCGGTCCTCGAACCACACCTGGCTCTCACTAGTCGTACACGGCTAGGAGTACTCTACATGGATCCGGACATGTCTAGTTTCCTAACCGAGTACTAGCCCTCAGGTTGCCTTGTGCTTGATGCCGTCTTGCACCGTGTAGCCCAAGTCGAGTAGTCCCGGGGGCCCACGCAGTAGTCGGTTCCAGTACCCGCCTGGGTAGTGGGCCCTGGGATGTCCATACGACAAGCCCCCGAGTACTTTGTAGTCGAGTAGGATGTCTTCGAGTAGTCTTGACAGCCATGGCGAGTAGTCCTTGAGCGTCCCCGAGTTCCACAAGCTGAAAGTTTTCAAGAATGCTTGAATCATCCCAAGGTTGGAAGGTACTCCAGCTGATCTTTGAGTAGTCTTGAAGTCTTCTCGAGTAGTCCCCAAGCATCCCTGAGTGCTTCTCTCGAAGGTCTTCAATAATACTCGTGATGTCTTGATGAAAAAACCATATGGAAACGGCGATTCAAAGAATCGCATTCCATATGGAATGTAGCCCCCGAGCCTTAGCTCAAATTGTAGATTCAAGTTGAGGGTCAATCTGAAGTTCTGTCAATCTTATCCCGAAAAATCCGGAGAAAAAACCATATGGAAAATGCGATTCAAAGAATCGTATTCCATATGGAATGTTTACAAGATGATGCGGATAGATAGATAGGGGTCCCTGCCTCACCTTATATAGTTCGGGAGGCAGGGTTACAAGTCAGTTTAGGAGGGAGAGTACTAGTCGTACACGGCTAGGAGTACTCTACATGGATCCGGAGATGCCTAGTTTCCTAACCGAGTACTAGCCCTCTGGTTGCCTTGTGCTCCACGCCGTCTTGCACCGTGTAGCCCAAGTCGAGTAGTCCCAGGGGCCCATGTAGTAGTCGGTCTTGGTACCCGTCTGAGTAGTGGGCCCAGGGATGTCCATACGACAAGCCCCTGAGTACTTTGTAGTCGAGCAGGATGTCTTCGAGTAATCTTGACGGCCTTGGCGAGTAGTCCTTGAGCGTCCCCGAGTTCTACAAGACGAAAGTCCTCAAGAATGCTTGAATCATCCCGAGGCTGGAAGGTACTCCAGCTGATCTTTGAGTAGTCTTGAAGTCTTCTCGAGTAGTCCCCAAGTGTCCCCGAGTGCTTCTCTCGAAGGTCTTCAATAGTACTCGTGATGTCTTGATAGAAAACCATATGGAAAATGCGATTCAAAGAATCGAATTCCATATGGAATGTAGCCCCCGAGCCTTAGGTTGAATTGTAGATTAAAGTTGAGGGTCAATCTAAAGTTCTGCCAATCTTATCCCGAAAAATTCGGAGAAAAAACCGAAGGACATGTGGCACGGAGCCCCCGAGCCTTGAGTTGAGTACTTCTCTCGAATTGAAGGGTCATCTTGACTGTAGAATATGTCCGGAGTGTGTCCTTGATTTGTTGAAGTCCACTAATTCTAGCGATCGAAGTCGAGCCCCCGAGGTTGAGAGCATCGAGTACCGGAATGTGAAGAGTCAGCCGCTCTGGACCGAGCTGCCCAGCGGTTTATAAATAAGAGGGCAACCCCTTAGGGTTTTCTCACTTCCGGCAGTTGCAGTCTTGGTGAATAGATCTGAAGAGCCCCCCTCTCCACTGTCGCCGCCGCCACCATTTAGTAGATTAGATCTACTTTAGCGCCGCTACCATAGTCCACCCTCCCGTAGCCCCCGAGCGAATGCGAGTGAAGACACTCATGACTGGGAGGATGAAGGTGTCACCACTGAAGAGTACGAAGATGGACGCGTCGAAGAAGAGGAGCCGTGATGAGGCCGGCGATGCCGGACAGTCGTCGTCATCGCCCCGCTCCGCTCCGCCGAATCCGGAGAAGGAGTGGAAGAAAGCGAAGTTGAAGACCAAGGACCTCCTTGCCCTCGTCGACAGCGGTTTCCTCCGCGAGAAGGAGATGGACATGTGGCGCGCCGCCACCGGAGATCCGTACCCGATGGAGAAGAATCCCGACGAGATCCTAATGTTCGCGCGATTCATAGAGTGCGGGGTCGCACTCCCCGCAAGCGACTTCTTCAAGGGGATGCTCCGATACTATGGGATCGAGTACGTCGATCTCAATCCCAATGGTGTCTTCCACATCACCATCTTCATCCATTTCTGCAAGGCGTTCGTGGGGATCAAGCCCCACTGGATCTTGTTCCGCAAGTTCTTCCGGGTGAAACCCCAGCCGAGCGCGGATGACCCCCGAGTAGTCAGAGGTATTGGGGTGAAGATGCCATCAGGCAATATTTGCCATACAAGTTGATAGATTCCAATCAGGACTGGAAGTCGAAGTGGTTCTATCTCAGCAACCACCACCCATCGCTGTCGAAGCCGAGTGGGTACTCGCCAAAGCACGTGTCGTGGTGGAACTCGGAGCCCACCATGCAGGAAGGCCTCCAGCTGCCTGCGCTACTGGAGAAGGTGAAGGCCCTGAGGAAGGCTGGACTGAGGGCCGAACATGTGGCCTTCACTTTCATGAAGAGGAGAGGGCAGCCGCTGATGGTGCGGGACCACCTCGGCTACGAGTACACAGGAGCCAAAGATTCCTCATGGATGCCTGGTGAGGAGATCGATGATGACGTGATCATCGAGAGGCTGGGGAAGATCTTCAAGGATATGCCCCCGTACACGCCTTGCCACGTGGAGTACTCCGCGTCACGCCCGCCGAAGGAGGTAAGTAGTCGTGGACAGAGCCCCCGAGTACTAAATAGCTCGTGTAGTCGTACTGACGCTTGCTTGGTCTTGTAGGACAACCTCCAGAAGTTCGTCTCCATGCCGCCATCCCCCCTCAGGTTGAGAAGCAATGTCAGGAGAAGGCGGAGCCAAAAACGAAGGAACGCCGAGTAGTCGGTGAGGACGATGACGCCGTCGTCATCGAAGATTTGTCTGATGACGAAGATGAAGAGACGCTGCAGCAGCGCTTCCAGCTCCGGTCGGGATTTCACCGAGCTAGAATGCCGCATGTACCGGTGGTGGAGCGACCGGCTAGTCTTGAGGCTGACTTGCCGCTCCCGCCGAGGAAGCCTCGCAACATGGCGCGCAAACGCATTGTGAAGAAGTTGAAGGTGTCGGAGGACACCAGACAAGAGGTGGGTACCACGACTTAAGTAGTCGAGTACCTAGCAAGTAGTCTGTTACTGACGACTTGAGTTGTTTTTGCAGGACATCCCTTCCCCGGAGCCCACTGCCCGGGACGAGGAAGGAGACTGGGACACAGTGGGAGCGGCGACTGGAGGAAACACCAGCCCGCCTCCAAGTGTCGAAGGGGCTGTGCTCGGAGAGGCACAGGAGCAACCGGCAACTGTGGAATCGTACCCGCAGCCGTCGAATGAAGAAACCCAAGGGCCTCCTCTAGCTGCGGCTGTGGCTGTTGAGCTGCCAAAGGAGAGGGAGCAGGAGCCTCCCGTTGGAGCTGGTACTGCCGGGGAACCAGACATTGTAGATATAGCTAGTTTGCTTGGCGCCCCGACCGTCCCGGTAGTGCAGTCGACGCTGTAAGTACCTGAATACTCTGAGTAGTCATTGAGATGAGTTTCGGGTTGCTGACACAGTACTTTTTGATGCAGGAAATCCACCGATTTGTTGTGGGACGAGACAGAGACTAGTGCGCCCGCCGATGGTGGGGATCGCTCGATGGAGGCGCGAGAACCCACACCGCCACCACAAGTCGAAGCTAGAGCTGGGCCGATGCTTGAAGAGGCCACCCTTGTAGAAGGTATGTATCCTGCTGACTTGAGTTCTTGTCGTGTAGAGTAGTGATTGTAGCCATATGTCGCTGACTTGATCTTGACAGGGCCGCGAGCTGAAGAAGTGTATATCCCCGAGGCGGTAGCCATTGAGGTGACTACTGTCGAGGTGACAGCTACCGAGCCAGTTGTCGAGCAGGCGACGACTATAGCCCCCGAGCCCAGGGTGGACATGCAAGTTGATTCGCAGCCTAGTTCGAGTACTGAAGTTGTCATCCGTGAGACGATAGTGGAAGATGCAATGCCACTGCGGTCGGCGACGATGCCGGAGACTAGAGCATCGAGCCGCGGAAGCCTCAAGTTGCTGGATGACGAGCTGATTGACCTGTGACAACCCGCACGGGAAAATACCGTACTATCACCTAAACCAATCCACTTTGGTCATTAAGCAATAATAAAGTATCATCCTGTCGTAAGTTACCGGGTCAAAGCCCGGTAAATCACTTAGATAACACACAGAGGATCGAACATATGCATTAAAACTCACACGAAGGCGAGTCTATGTTGACGCTCCTTAGCCTCACTACTAAGTTTGCACTCACGGTAACAGCGCCACGAATGCTTGTTGGCACTCGCTAGCATCGCTACCGAGTTTATACCCCTAGTAATGGAGCTAGGAACGTCTTTGGTAAAACACACGTCACAGAAAGGTCCGCAAGCGCACGGATTACCGTTGTAGCACTTCACCCGGTGGAATTCGGGTTATCATATTTATATTTTCCCAAGGGAGGCACTACGACAAAGATGATTGAATAAACGGTGGAGAGTAACAAGACTCGGTAAAGAGCTATAGCGAGGGTAACAAATAAAGATATTCGGGGGATAACTTGACACACACAAGGGGATCTTGATAAAGGGTTAGAGAGGACCTAGTGAGCTGGGAGGACAACGAGACGAGAAAGGATCCTAGCACAATCTATCTATTCTTGTCAACTCTAGGTAGAGAACTAAGGCAAAGGATAACCAAGGCAAGCTAAACTCGACAAGCTCTTCTAGTGCTGCAGGGGCATGCAAAGCCGCGCTCTCAGACTGGGATGATAAGGGAGAACGACGATGCGCTGAATCCTACCGGCCGAACTAACGTGGTGGACTACTGAGCTCGTCCGGAGCTGTCACCTCTCTAGGGTACCACAACTATTCTGTTGAACGGGACACCAATCTAAGACTAAGGCAAGCTCTGAGCACCGCACTCAAAACGAACCAAAGAACCTTTCCCCAGATATCACGAAGGAAGGTCTCTCTCCGCTACTAAGCACAAACGTACTCGATAGAAGATCAAGCGAAGAACGACCACAACACTATAGGGTTCAAGAGAGCTATGCTAACCAAGATTAAACTAACTTTAGTCTAAACCAAGAATAAAGCTTCTAGAGCAAAGTAAAAGCTGAATGTAATTGACTCGAAAGGTAAGATAGAAAGATAACTTGAATTGTACTTGAGTCTAAACAAAGAAAGGATACAAGAGTAGTACCGGAACCCTGAAGAAGACTCCTCCGGAATCCTGAGACTAGCTCAACTCGACTCTAACTCCCAAACTACACTAATCCTACTCTAAGTGAACAAAAGAGAGAAATGGAGATGCTCCTACATTGTGTGTCCATTCCAGCGAGTGTGAGGTGCCTTTTATAGGCAAGGGAGGTCGGTGGAGGGTAGGGGGGGCAAGACCCCAGGTGCGGCCGCACCTCTAGGCACGGCCGGCACTACGATGTGCCGCCTCTCGCCTTGGACGCTCCTGATCACTACTCCTGAGGCGGTTGTAGGTCAGCTTCTGGGTCGGTTCCGCCCGGCACGCCAAGTGATAGGTGCGGCTGGCCCTATAGGTGTGGCCGGCCCTACCCCGTGCCGTGTGATGCACCGGCCATGTTAGGAGATGCCTAGGATCGCCTTGGGATGACGGTTGTGGCGGTTGAGCAATCGGATAAGTGGACCCATTGATCCAAGTGATCCTAGCCTCCATCCTTTGATCAAACCGACGTTTCTTCAGTGAATCACACTCGTTCAAGTTGTGCTCGAGGGAGTGGGGGTGCTCTGGACTAGAGTCGTGCCACGGGGCAGGGCCGGCCGCACATGGCAGGGTCGGCCGCTCCTGCAGGGCTGGCCGGACCAGGTGGTTCGGCCGTGCCTGGCACATGTGGCGTGTTGATCCCAAATTCTCCCAAAATGTGTACCTACCTATGAAAATCACAACACAACTCGTGGAACTTTATTAGTACTAAAAATGTGCATGAAACTTGTCATATACTCCTCTATAACCCGAGGTTTTGACGGTCGAATTTTTGTTGTAAGGACCGTCAACAAACTCCCCCAAGCTAAACATTTGCTCGTCCTCGAGCAAAGCCTAGACTTGGCCTCGGTGGATCAGAAGTTGCATGATGTTACCACTCGGCAAGTACCTATGCACAAATCCATGCTCTTCTTGCTATTTGAAAAGATTAGTACGAGAGAAACTTAGCCTTATCTTATCTGTGGGGCTTGTAACTTTCCACCTCGCCTTTGGAGGTTGAAGAGTAGAATGGTTTTGACTTTGCATCACCCGCTCTTCTCTTTTCTGGGTCCTATCTCGGAGTTTTGAAAATTTTGCAAAGAAAGACAAGGTTCCTCGGATGGTTCCCTCGATCGCTCAAGTGGTATTTGTTACCTCACCAAAGGATTTTGAGCGAGCCTCAACTTCCTACTCTATGGCTTGGATGTGGAGCTTTGGGTAGGATAAGCATGAGACACACTTGTGCCACATGATGTTGTTGAGCCAAAGACCGGATCCAAGAAGAAACTAGACATGCAACTTGATCGAGATGTGCAAGTGTGTGAAATATTTTTGTTTGTTTTTCTAAGTACTCCTTGCTTTGAGATTCTCCTCTTGCTTTTATTTTGGAGGGGGGTCATGCTTCATCATTTCTATGCTCTTTGATTGGATCATTTTTTTTCTATGCTTCTTGAGCATATACTCCTTTTTTTTCTTTTGATGACCCCTTTCTCCTTTTGCAAGAACACAAGAAGAGAAATCTCTTAGGAACTTTGGAGTATTTATTTTTGGTGGGTGGATGGCATGTTCTGCGTAACTCCCGGTGTGGAAGTTAGCTTGTATATGTGGGTGTACGTGATCTCGATCATGGAAGCATGAAAAGATTCTACCAAGGGTCACAACAATTTGGCAAAACTCAAAGGGTCACAAGCAAGCATATGTAGAAGGTTTGTACATTGATATTGACATATGGCTTTGGTAGGTGATATGACCATTGAGGAACTTGTCTTGTTTTATTTTCAAAAGAAATCGTCCGAGATTTTCACCATACTATGAGATAGAGCAAAATCAACATTGTCTCACCATATCATACTAGTCAACACCCTAGGTTTGGTCATAAGCATTTGCTTCCCACAAAGTTTTATTTCAGGCCCTTGTCTCAAAATATACCAACAAATTCAAATGCTCATAGAGCACAAGGTTGTACACTAGGTTCTTGCAAAGTTTTAACATAGCAACTATTCATCATTTCCAAAGTGAGGGTATATAAACAAGATTTCAAATGCACATGGTTGAAGCAAATATTTTTGTTATTTTTCTTTTATTCAAATGTGATAAACAAGATGTTGAAAATTTGTTTGGATGGACATACCTTCCTTGATTGAAAATGGGGTCTCCCCCAAGCTAATTTTTGGCTACCTGGTTGGCGTGCCTTCATTTTGGTGATGAGTTGAGCACTTAGAACCTTGTAGTGGTTGGCTTGATGGATTCGTGGAAGATCATAGGTACGGCCGTACCACTAGGTTCGGCCGGCCCTACTCCATTTGCTCCAAGCACTCGTGTCCCCTCTTGTAAACATCCTACACAAAAATTTTGTCGAGGGAGGGGTACGGCCGTACCTCTAGGTTCGGCCGTATCACCAAAAATCTCCAAAACTGTTTTTCTATGTCTTGTTTACTTACTAATGCAATGGTGAAAGAAAATTTGAAATTTAAATATGCTTGATGCACGAAATAAAATGTTTGAAGGGAAACATGAGATAAATACTGGTTTACCTCACGGTGAGGGCTCGTAGTTTAGAGTCTGTGAGCGGGACTCCTCCATTTGCTCAATTGATCTTGGATTCGTCCGGTCCTGGAGTGGAAGACTCGGACGATGCTCCCTTCACACGCCACACCCTCTTTGTTTTCTTTGGTGGCGCTGAAGTCGGTGAGGCTTTAGCGGGGGTGTTTTTGGTTTCCATCTTCTCTTCCCCCTTAGCCTTGTTGATTGCCTTTGGCTTCTTTGGTTGGTGGCACCCTTTTGATGCTTTGTCTTGCTCCCAATGCTTCCTCATCGTGGTAATAAGACTCTCCACTTTGGGCTTGGTCGAGGCCACCTCATCTTCCTGCACACAGTTTGAAATTTTTCTATTGACTATTCGTACCTGTGAGCATTGCTCCACCTTTGGTCTAAAGGTGAATCGTTCTTCCTCGCTGTTGATGTTAAGGCGGATTTCTCTGGCTCCTACATCGATGTTAGCATTGGCGGTACTCAAGAAAGGTCTCCCGAGGATTAAAGGCGTCCTTGTATCGACATCCATGTCGAGGACGACGAAATCCACGGGTACGCAGAAATCTCAAACTCTCACCGGAATGTCCTCCGCTATCCCCACCGGGTAGCGGACCGATTGATCCGCTAGCTGCAAGCACATGGTTGTAGGCGACAAGGAAGTATAGTTAAGTTTGTCAAAAACTACCTTAGGCATGACTCTAACGCTAGCTCCAAGGTCGCATAGTGCATTCTCAAAGTATTGGGACCCGATAGAGCAGCTGATTGTAGGACACCTGGGGTCTTTCTTCTTTAGAATGGTTGCACTACATTCCTCTGTAAGCTTGACCATATCCATGGTAGGTAGAGGTCTTTTATTGTTGAGGATGTCCTTGAGGTACTTGGCGTAGGTCGGTACCTGCATAGCCTCAAGAAATGGTATGTTGACATTGAGTTTCTTGATTACCTCAACGAACTTCCCGAATTGCTCATCCACGGTAGGCTTCTTGACTCTTCGGGGAAATGGAAGTAGTGTGGTATCGAAGAAATCATGGGGTGCCATCTTCCTTAACTTTTCTTCATCGGGAGCTGCCTTCTCAGTGTCCTCTTTTTCCTCTGACTCGGTGATCACTTCCTTCTGTTTCTTCTCTGCGGGGTTAGGATATGGTGGATCCTGAGTGGTCTTACCACCTCTCATGGTCACTGATTTTAAATTCTCTCGGGTAGGTTCGGGTTGCCCCGGGATTCCACCCGACTCGGAAGAAGGTAAAGAAGCAGCAAGCTGAGCAAGTTGAGTTTCTATCATTTTATTAAAGCTTACCTGATTCTTCATAGCAGTAGTGAAGGATTCTATGGTGGAATTTAAATTTTTAAGAACTTTATCATTGGCGGCTAGCTTCTTGTTTAAGTTTTCATTAATTCTAGCTTGTCCAAAGACAAGATCTTTAATGGAGGGCTGATTATTGAAATTGTTAGAATAATTACCTCCATTTTGATTGTTGAACGGGAAGTTGAGCCTCGAGTTCCACCCTTGATTGTTGTAGTTGTTGTTGCGGAACCCGTTGTTGTTGCCATTGTTGATGAAGCTGGCTTCTTCCCTTGTCTCGGGACAATCATTTCCTGAATGACCCTCATTACCGCAAACCTCGCACATCATGCGAGCGTCCATAATCTTGGCGGTCTCCATATTGCTTGGTGCCTCTAATTTCTTCATTAGGAGGTCCATCTTGGCGGTGAGCATGTCGATTCCATCGACTTGGTGTACACCGCAGTTATGGGGTTGGAGACGATCTCCATCCCAACCTTGATTTGCCACCATCTTCTCGATCAATTCCTTGGCGGCGGGTACTTGTAGCGAGAAGAAGGCTCCTCCAGCGGCTGCATCTAGGTGCTCACGGGAGGTACGCTTGAGCCCGTGATAGAAGGTCTGAATTAAGAACCACCCCTGCATGCCATGGTGCGAGCACGTGGTGATGTACTCCTGGAGACGTTCCCATGCTTCCGGGATACTCTCATCATTCTGCTGCTGGAAGACCGAAATTCTAGCGCGGAGGGCATTGTTTTTGCCCACTGGGAAGAACTTTGCGAGAAATGCCTTAGAGCATTTATCCCATGTGTTGATGGCATCTCGCTCCGCATAAAACCATTGCTTCGCCTTCCCGAGCAATGAGAACGAGAATAGGTGAAGACGAATTGCGTCGTCCGTCACTCCACGGATAGTGAAAGTCCTACACACCTCCAGGAAATGCTGGAGATGTGCATTGGTATCTTCATTAGGCTTGCCGCAAAACGGACTTGCTTGCACCATGTTGATCAACGCCGGCTAGAGTTCAAAGTTTCCATCTCCCACCGTCACGTTCGGCCCGGTAGGGACATTGGTGTTGGAGGAAGCGGAAAACTCGTGGATCGTCCTCTCGGCCATCGGTGCTGATGAGGTGCTGTCTACGGGATTGACGGTGTTCGTCTCTTGACTCGAGAGAAACTTCTGAGGAATGAGGACACGAGGTCGCACTCTCCTCACAAGTGACTTTGGATTGTCGTGAAAGTTGGACGGTAGGTCGAAACCGGTCACGCACTACTCTGCGTACACGAGAGTAGAGCAAGGGTAAACCCGCTTAAATAGCGGTTCACCGAACCTGGATAACTCTACCACTAAGTTTAAACGATATCTTTTGCCTATTGCCTCCCTGGCAACGGCGCCAGAAATGCTTGTTGACGCTCCTTAGCCTCACTACTAGGTTTGCACTCACGGTAACAGCACCAGGAATGCTTGTTGGCACTCGCTAGCGTCGCTACCGGGTTTATACCCCTAGTAATGGAGCTAGGAACGTCTTTGGTAAAACACACATCACAGAAAGGTCTGCAAGCACACAGATTACCGTTGTAGCATTTCACCAGGTGGTATTCGGGTTATTGTATTTATATTTTACCAAGGGAGGCACTACGGCAAAGATGATAGAATAAACGGTGGAGAGTAACAAGACTCGGTAAAGAGCTATAGCGGGGGTAACGAATAAAGATATTCGGGGGATAACTTGACACACACAAGGAGATCTTGATAAAGGGTTAGAGTGGACCTAGTGAGCTGGGAGGACAACGAGACGAGAAAGGATCCTAACACAATGTATCTATTCTTGTCAACTCTAGGTAGAGAACTAAGGCAAAGGAGAACCAAGGCAAGCTAAACTCGACAAGCTCTTCTAGTGCTGCAGGGGCATGCAAAGCCGCGCTCTTGGACTGGGATGAGAAGGGAGAACGACGACACGCTGAATCCTACCGGCCCGAACTAATGTGGTGGACTACTGAGCCCGTCCAGAGCAGTCACCTCCCTAGGGTACCACAACTATTCCGTTGAACGGGACACCAATCTAAGACTAAGGCATGCTCTGAGCAATACGCTCACAACGAACCAAAGAACCTTTCCCCGGATATCACGAAGGAAGGTCTCTCTCCGCTACTAAGCACAAACGTACTCGGTAGAAGATCAAGCGAAGAATGACCACAACACTATAGGGTTCAAGAGAGCTATGCTAACCAAGATTAAACTAACTTTAGTCTAAACCAAGAATAAAGCTTCAAGAGCAAAGTAAAAGCTGAATGTAATTGACTCGAAAGGTAAGACAGAAAGATAACTTGAATTGTACTTGAGTCTAAACAAAGAAAGGATACAAGAGTAGTACCGGGACCCTGAAGAAGACTCCTCCGAAACCCCGAGACTAGCTCGACTCGACTCTAACTCCCAAACTACACTAATCCTATTCTAAGTGAACAAAAGAGAGAAATGGAGATGCTCCTGCGTTGTATGTCTATTCCAGCGAGTGTGACGTGCCTTTTATGAGCAAGGGAGGTCGGTGGAGCGCAGGGGGGCAAGACCCCAGGTGCGGCCGCACCTCTAGGCACGGCCGGCCCTGTGATGTGCCACCTCTCACATGGACGCTCCTGATCACTGCTCCTGAGGCGGTTGTAGGTCGGCTCCTGGGTCAGTTCTGCCCGGCATGCCAAGTGATAGGTGCGGCCGGCCCTACCCCGTGCCGTGTGATGCACCGACCATGTTAGGGGACGCCTAGGATCACCTTGGGATGACGGTTGTGGCGGTTGAGCAATCAGATAAGTGGACCCATTGATCCAAGTGATCCTAGCCTCCACCCTATGATCAAACTGATGTTTCTTCAGTGAATCACGCTCGTTCAAGTTGTGCTCGAGGGAGTTGGGGTGCTCTGGACCAGAACCGTGCCACGGGGCAGGGCCGACCGTACCTGCAGGGCCGGCCGGACCAGGTGGTTCGGCCGTGCCTGGCACATGTGGCGTGTTGATCCCAAATTCTCCCAAAATGTGTACCTACGTATGAAAATCACAACACAACTCGTGGAACTTTATTAGTACTAAAAATGTGCATGAAACTTGTCATATACTCCTCTCAAACCCGAGGTTTTGACGGTCGAATTTTTGTTGTAAGGACCGTCAACAAACTCCCCCAAGCTAAACGTTTGCTCATCCTCGAGCAAAGCCTAGACTTGGCCTCGGTGGATCAGGAGTTGCATGATGTTACCAGTCGGCAAGTACCTATGCACAAATCCATGCTCAGAAGGTGCATAATTGTCGTTGCGAATTGTTTCATTCTTATAGCGACGACGCATAGTTGGTTGCGTCACCATCTATGTGTATAACGACGGTAATTGTCATTGCGAATTGTTTCATTCTTATAGCGATGAAGCATAGTTGGTTGCGTGCTCCCTTGGTGTATGGCGACGACTTAGTGTTGCAATTTTGTTGGATCATATGGCGACGAACCACATTGGTTGCATGACCCTCTTTGTGTATGGCGACGACAATCAGCGTCGTGATTTGCTTCAAGCATAATGTGACGACCCATAGTTGGTGCGTGAACCATGTGCTTTATAACGACGGTAATTAGTTGCATTTTGGTTCAAGCATACGGCGATGGATTACGACTTCATTGTGATAGCCTACATAAAAATTGCAATGGCACGTATCGCATTGCGACACGATTCTTTCATTGTAATAGCACTTGTTTGCAACAGAGCAAAGTGGTCGCAAAAAAACCTATCGCAACGACGCACTTCGTAGCAATAATCTGTGTTGCAACGCCACTGGTCGTCGCTACTTCACCAAATTGCGACGCCAGGCGCCGTCGCAACAATTGTTTTTTATTGTGACATGGTTTTGGAACCATCGTAGCAACATATTGCGACGGACAAAATTGCGACGCCTGGCGACGGATTGAATCTGTCGTAATCGCTACGTATCGCGACTAATAACCCCGTATCGCGACCACTTGGAGGCGTCACGAACTCTACCAATCGCTGTAGTGTTTGTTTCGAAGGCCAGCTACTGGAAATCCGGCGGACACCCCTCAACTCCCCCTCTCTGCTCGCGTGCGCCGTCTCTCAGCCCAGCGAGCTATAGTCCGTTGCCGCACCCTGATCTCTTCCGCTTCGCTCGCTCGCGCCACTCCTGTCAGCCAGCAGGCCGCAGCCCAGCACTGCTCCCAGCCCAGCCGGCCCGCTCCATCCTCTCCCGTCGCCGCAGCCGCTGACACGTGGGGCCTGCATGTCATCCCCCTCCTTCAGCCGTGTCCGAGCCGGACTCAAGCCTGAGCTCTGCCTCCGCCTCGCGCACACCTTCCCAGGCGTGGCCTGCACGCCAAGGAGCCGCCTCGGCCCTATTTAAAGGTCGCCGCCTTCCCTGAGCGAACTCCAAGAAACCCTAGCCGCCCTAGCCCTTGTGCCGCCCGAGCCCTAACCCTAGCCGCTCGACGCCACCGTCAATCTGAGCCACCGACGCCTCTCCACAGCCAAGAAGCTGCCCCGGAGGACCGCGTGGACGAGGGAAACTCGCCGGTGCTGCTTGTTCGCGTCGCCGTCCTCTCCATTGCCCATACGAGCTCGCTGGAGACGCGCCGCTGCCAGCGCCCGCCCCGCCGAGCCATACGCCGTCGTCGAAGCACCTAAGGTTGTTCTGAGGTCCCTGTTAACTTCTTTTTGTCACACGCTGCGTCTTGGTGCAAACCTCGCACAAAAACTGGTACCCTAGCTCGTTTCGGCCCTGCCCCAGCGAGTCCGCCGCCGCGCGCTGCCGCCACTCAGTCGCCGCTTGCACGCGTCATGTACCAGTCAACCCCGAGCTGTGTCATGTAGTTTTGCAGAAAAGCCCCTGTGTTTTCTGGTTTCACAGATGTACCCTTCTGCATGTAAAGATCCTTGCAGTTAGGTCCTTTTCTTTACAGTTTAGACCCTAGATTCCCTGGTTTTAGCGCCTGAGGCCCATGCTTTATGTTTTTGCACCGTATCCCTCGTGTTTTTATATGTAATTATGTTTAGGCCCTCGATTTCTTGCTGTTTAGCCCCTGTAGGCTTAGTTTTCCTACAGTTTAATCCCTGTACCTTGTTTTAGCCATAGAATACACGTTTTAGCTCAGTTTTTAGCGTTCTTTATATCCATGTGTTCGTCTCGATGAGTAGATTAGTTTTCTGTTGTTTATGTTTCTATTTGCTATGATTGGTGTACTGTTTCTTATTTATTTGTATTGTATGCTTGTATGTAAATGTGTGGAGCGTAATGAACGATCCGGTCGTGGAGTACGCTGCCGTTGAAGATCTCGAAGACTTTGAGCAGCAGCAAGCTTGGGTAGAAGGCAAGTCCTTGCTGCGTCCCCGTTTATCCAATTGCAACATGCATTTTATTTACATCGTTATTTACTTATTGCTTTGCATTAATATGATGGGTCCTATACTTTAAGGTTTGACTAGTGTTGTTTACCCTATGACTTGATCAACCGGGTTTACTTTATGTCGGGTAGCACTTGCTAGAGCATACCTTGGTTTGGGTGGTTTAATGGAACAATCATTAATTTGGATTTATTTCTACTCTACACTCATGTAATGCAAGAACACTTTGCCTGTTAATCGGAACATGGAGAACCACCAAGAAAACCGTACAACCACAAGACATATGGCTCTGTCTTGACCAAATAATTAGAAACCTTGATGTTGTAGCGATCTTACCTGAAAGGGGCCAATGGGGAGGCGTTGTTGGGGTATAGACCTGCTCTAGCGGGGAGTTGGGTTTGTTCTTTTATGGCGAGGTATTGACCTGCTAGGGAGCTTTATGCCCTGGTTCGACCTGAAACCTAGTGGGTTGCTGCACATTAGGGGAGCTTTGTAAAGGCCTCGTAGCGTCCATATGCAGCCACACCTCGGTAGTGTGGTATTGTGCCTACTTTTGCACAACGTGGTTGGTTCTAAAGCTCTTCGGAGTTTTTACACGACTTGTGGTGAAAGTGTACAACCTCTGCAGAGTGTAAAACTGACTAGTTAGCCATGCCCACGGTCAAGGGCGGCCTGGACCCTCACATGAGTAACTTTATCGAAGATGGAACTTTAAACTTGTGCATTTGCATTCTATGGTTTTGATGCATTTATTAATTGGGCTTTGGTATATACTTACATTTGCTAGTAATAGCTGCTTAATAAAACTTGACCAACTAAAATGCTGACATGCTATGTGACCACAAGCCTCCCACCATAAAGCCTTTGCATGTTGTTATAGTATTTTCCCTTGTTGAGTACTACATGTGCTCATGCTACTTGTTATTTTATATTGCATCTACATAACCCGGCTGCTGCTCAGACGAATGTTTTGAGGATTTCCCTAGAGAATTTGACGAGTTCTAGGCGTTCGCTCCCTCAGTCAGCTGCATGTGGTGGACGTGTATGTTTACTTTTCCACTGTTAGCTACTCAAACGTGTGTTAGTTTAAAGACATTCGGTCATGTAATAATGTTACTACTCTACTTTCGTTATGCACTATCTTTTGGTTATCACTATGTCGATGCATGTGTGTAAACTTTGATCCTGGCGCACATGTATTCATTGCATTCGGGTTTGCCTTTAAATTCAGGTGCGACAAAGTGGTACCAGAGCCATGTTGACTGTAGGACGTTAGCCTAGTTAGAATGGTTGAATTTAAGGATTATAAAATCCTAGAAGCCTTTCTTATCACATGCTTGCTTTAATTCTGATTTAATAATCCTATTCTTGCCTTTACCTCATCATTGATTCCTCTTGTTTCTTTACCTTGTGCTTGCTATCTTTTATCCCTTAACACTTTGTCTTGTCATCTATCTCACTCAGCACGTGTTCATTTCACCCACAGATGGTTCGTCGCTTGAAGACCGCTCATGTAGGTGTTGTTCATCAGTATGCCCCCCAAGAGCAGTACAATGACTATCATGATGGTGACACCGACGAGGTGATAGTGATGGATGCACTTCCTGTAGCTGCCCCAGAGCCCATCACTGTGTCAGATGATGAAGAAGACCCAGAGGAGGTGGTTCCAGAAGAGGAAGAGCAGGCGCCAGGTGATGATCAAGGTGATCACCATGATCAAGCGGAGGAGGATGGAGAGCAAGAGCAAGCTGACCAGCAAGGCCCACCGGAAGGAGGACCAGCCGAAGAGGTGATCTGGACAGTATACTACTATAAGGTGGATGGGATCGGCGTTCCCATGGCTGATAACCTGAGGGTAATGGTACTTCGCTTGGGCTATGCCAAGGCCCCAGTGTACCACTGCGAGCTCTGGACTCACCCATGGTTTGAGCCCCACTGGGAGGTTGCAGCTATCCTGTATGAGAATGTGCCATTCCATGGAAATAAGGAGATATCCAGGCATGAAGATGTGGCTCATAGGACCACCATGGACGCAGGCATCGCAGAAGCAGCACGGAGGGCACTCTATGTACTATCCCACCGGTAGGTTGGAGGACACCCACTGTAGATGCACACCTTACAGAGTAAGTGGAGAGGCCAAGACCTACATCGCCCCAGCTCCAGCTTATGAAGGAACGCTGAACAACGTCCGAGGTTTGCTAGCTACTGTCAACACTGCCTTGATGACACCAACAACACCCTTTATGCGGCACAACAGTAGATCTTTACTCTGGAGTTGGAAAAGCGCACTTTTGAGGCTGCATTGTTGAACAAGGAGCAACCAGTGATCCATGAAGCTGCAGAAGCACACACCTCCCCGTCACCCAAGAGGCCACGCTATGACTCCCCCGATGCCCGCATGGAAGCCATGCCATGGGAAGAAAGTCCTTATGTTTAAGTTTAAGTTCAAGTTAGGGTCTTTGTAATTGATAGAACGAACGGTTAAAGTGTGCTTAGTTTAGGAGTGTGGTTGATTTCTTGCGTTGTGATAATTATTGAGCTGGATTTTTGTTTGAGTGCAATGTATTGTGGAGTGATGACCACAATGACATTGGTTTAGTAGTAAAGTTTGCTTAGTTGGGTTTAAGTTCTGTCTCAACCATCTTTAATCTTGCATCTTCATAATTCTTTATCCATCCTTACTTATCTATCATGGAGATTATCGTGGTACAAAATCTGTTCCCGTCATTCTTTGACACAGCAGTAGTATTTTAATTTTATCTCGAGCTACAGAGTTCCGATTGATGCAAAACTAGTTGGGTTAGTTCACCAATTTCATGAGTGATTTTCTGGCAAAACTTCAGCCCCATCCAATACATATCCTAGGAGTTATGCACGAAACATTGGATCTATCAGAATATGTAAAACTCTGCTGACACAGTTGACTTAATTATTTTATATCTCGAGTTATAGACCTCCGTTTGAGGCAAATCTAGTTGGAGTAGTTTAGAAATTTCATGGGTAATTTTCTGTCGAAAATTCAGAAATTTAAATTACATAGTCAGAGAGTTATGCCCGAAACTTTGGAGCCACTCGAATCTGTTAACACTGCTGATATACCTGAATTGTTTATTTTATAACTGGAGTTATAGAGCCTTGATTGAGGTGATTCCAGTTGGATTAGTTCTGTAATTTCTTTAGCTTTTACTGGTCAAAAGTTCATAATTTTTGGTGATCCACACTGAGAGTTATACCTGAATATCTGGAGTCAACAGAATCTGCCTAAAGCTGAATGTCTTCGTTGTTTTATCTTTTTGAGTTTAACTCCTGGTTCAATCATCTAAAGTAATGTTCCTAACACTCAGATGGTGAACACTAGGTCAGGATCCAGTGTCGATCAACCACCAGCGAACCGTCAAGGCAGGGCACCTCAGCAGCCACAAATGGATCCAGCTATGCAGCAATTCATCCAGGCTCAGACCGAGCTCCTCCAGAATCTGTCCAACACTGTGGTGAACCTGCAAGCCCGAGTCAATAATCCACCCCAGCAGCAGCAGGCACCTCACAACAAGCACCGAGAGTTCATGAGTCACCATCCTCCAGTATTCACCCATGCAGCTGATCCACTTGAGGCTGAGGATTGGCTGAAGACAGTGCTGAAAATACTCACTATCACACAGTGCAACGACAGAGAGAAGGTCCTGTACGCTGCAGGACGACTTCAGGGGTCAGCTTTCGCTTGGTGGGATGGATATGTCACTGCTCACGCCACCCCAGATACTATCACCTGGGACGAATTTACCACCAACTTCAGGAGCCACCACATACCAACTAGCCTCATGAAGATGAAGAAGAAGGAGTTCCTTTCCCTCAAGCAGGCGGGAATGTCAATGGCTGAGTTCAGAGACAAGTTCATTGAGCTGTTTCGCTACGCACCGGAGGAGGTTGCTGAGGATAGTAAGAAGGAGGAGCTATTCCTGGGTGGGTTAGTTGGACCACTATAGTATCAGTTGATGTCTCACACCTTTCCCACATTCCAGCACCTGGTAGACAGTGCCATTAGTCTGGAGTACAAGCGTAGGGAGTTAGGAGAGCAGAAGAGGAAGGCCATCCGCTCTGGACAGTCTAGGAGCGTCTCTCGCCCTCGTTTCACCCCATAGTAGAGTACACCCTTTCGTTTTAGGGGATCAGGTGGGAACTTTGGGCAGCAGCAGTCCCTGCGTCCCGCTCAGCCGTTCCAGTAGTCAGGTTAGCAGTTTCAGTGCTCCGCCCCTCACACACCGCGCCCCACTTTCCAGCAGAACCAGCAGAGAGCTCCAGTTGGTACACTAGTGAGGTCCGTTGCGCCTCCCAATCCCGCGACTACCAAGTGCGGAGAGCTTGGTCACTATGCCAATGTGTGTCCCCAAAGGCTACCCCCAAGTACCCCACTGCAAAACCAGCAGATGCAGCCGATGAGGAATGGGAGTTAGACCCCGCAAACCAACAAGGGACAACAGAGCTATGCACATGTCAAGGTGAACCACGTCGATGCTGAAGCCGCTCAGGAGAATCCCAAAGTAGTGCACGGTATGTTCCTAGTCAACTCCATACCCACCTCAGTTTTATTCGATTCTGGAGCATCCCATTCTTTCATTACCTCCCAGTTCGTAGCTCAGTATAACATACCCATTAGCCCCATGCCTCGCCATATGCTAGTTAGTTCACCAGGGGGAATTGAAAGCATCATTTAAGTGTGGCAATGTCAGTCTCAAGATTTTGGGCAGAGATTTCGGGCTAATCTTATAATATTAGAATCGAGAGGAATCGATGTGATACTTGGGATGGGATGGTTGACCGCGTGTGATGTGGTGATTCAGTGTGCTAAGAGGTCGATCCTTGTCACACCCTGAAATTTCCAATTTCAGGATGTGAATAGAAAGAAAATTAAAACAACAATTTTCTCATAATTTTAAAATTTTCCCACATTTATTTTCTTTACAGGAAATGTAGTATAGGATAAGGCCTTGTATGATTTTCTAAATTAAATAAATTGAGTCAATGTGTGTTGCATTCATGTCTATGCATCTTGGTGTTTTTGAGTGCAAAAGGTTTTTAAATGCGCTTAGGTGCTGACCAAACCCTTTCGAGAATTTTCTAGATTTTTCTGGAATTTATTCTCATTTTCCCTGAGCTTATTCTATTTATTAGAAGGCTCTAAAATCTTTTTCATGAGCTCCAAATACTTTATTTGGATTGTTCATGTCCCAATGTGTCTCTGGGAATTTTCTTGGAATTTTTGTGATTTTCTGAGTATTTTTTCGTGCCTTAAAATAATTTCTGGACTTCTCTGGAATTATTTTCGTATTTAAAACAAATTCAGGAAAAAAAGAAAACCTATCCTATCCTTTTTGGCCGAGCCCGTAGGCCCGACCCGTCTCCGCTCGGCCCAGCAGCTGGCCCGTCAGAGCCCATCTGGGCCAAAGGCCACATCTCTCTGTGTCCCAGAGCTCCACGGCAGGCCGCCGCCGCCTCGGCCTTGGCGTGCGCGGCACGGCCATCCTCACGCCCCGCCCCTATAAAAGGTGAGCCCCACGTCCTCGCGTGCCCTAGCCACCGCTGCACCCTACCACCTTCCTTGTGCCGCGCCTCCGCTAGCAGCTACCGTCTGTGCCGAGCCGAGCACTGCTGCCGGCGTTGCCGTCGCTGTTTTGCCGTGCCCATTGGTCGATGGAGCAAGCCGTTCGCTCCAGGAGCTCCGCGAGGCCAAGCCGCAGCTCCACCACTGGTACCCGTCACGAGTCGACCTCCAGAGCCTCACCACCGATTTTCTGGCCGCTTGCCGTCCGCACAAGCAGAGCAAGGCATGGGCTCTCGTCGTCGAATCGCTGGACGTGGAAGCCGCCGAAGCAAGCTAGTGCTGCCTTGGGGTTTGCCTCGTCGAGCCGCACCCTCACCACCTCTTGCCGTTGCCGGAGAGTCGCCGGAGCACCGCCATGGCTTGGAGGCTGAGCCGTCCGCGCCGTGGCCTCTCGCCACCGATTCGCCGGACGAGGATGCAACCGGAGCAAGGGAGCGAGACCACGAGCTTCCACGTGCTGCACCGAAGCCGCCGCGCCTCTCCCCGTCGCCATAGGCCCGACGGAGCGCTGCCATGACCTGGAGGCCGAACCAGCCGGTCGGCGCCGTTCTTCTCCAATTTCGGCCACCACCATCCACCTCCTACCGCGGTGAGCACCTCCCTGAGCTCCCTATCCCCTCCTCTCTCTGTTCCGCCCCTCGCCCGAACCCCTAGGAGGCCGAAGCCCCGGTGATTTTTTTGGCCGCCAGAATCTCTGTCCGCCGGCCATGGATTGTTCTGAAAGCCGCCGTTCACCGTGAGGATAAGAAAAGGAAGTTTTGCCTTTAGGCCCCTAGACTTCCCTGCAATCTATAGATTAGTTTGTGTCTTGCGGACCTTTGCCCATAACCCCTTAGAACCTTTAGATGCTTGCATCTAGATCCATCCCGAGCCTTTTGCAGATATAACCCTAGCTTTAGATCTTTTCATGAGCAATGTTCACAGTGTCTTCGGAATCTTATCTGTTAGTCCCTGAGATCTATGCTTAATCACGAATAGGTCCCTGCAGAATTGTTTTATCCATATCTCCTTTGTTTTACATCCGTTTTAATCCATTCACATTGCATTAGGTTCGTAATGAAATAAAGTGCACGTTAGTACTGATTTCACATCATGTTTGTTTTCTGAAAATTAATATCATATTAATTTTCTTTAATGCCTAATGAACATGTCCTTTTTAATTAAAAGATGCATAGTGTTACCCCGCTTTCCAATAAATGTTAATTTGATTAATGATTAATTTCATATACTTTTGTAAATAAAAGATGATTAGATCTTTACCTCGGTTTTTCATAAACCAATTGTTAAATTGCTTAATAATTAATTAACTTTTCTAATTAAAAGTTATTTAGGCTTTTACACCGTCTTTTATAATAAAAGTTAATTGAACTAATGTCAACATGCATGTGCTTTCTAAATAAAGTTTGTTTAGCTCAACACGTCACATGCCTTTATTCAATTAGTTGTTCTAACCTTTTTGTAAGTTAAATGTTTAATTGGTATAATTCATACATGAACATTTATAAATAAAAGTTGACTAGTTCTTTACATCGGTTTTGTAAATAAGCTTTACCTTGCATTAATTCCAACTTAGGGTATTTTCTTTTGAAATATCCTTTACATATTTTTACTAATTAAAATAAATCTAAGCTTATAGTCTTTTATGTTCATATATGCAAATCATTCGTTAGACGTTCTCTTTTGTGTATCTAGCCTTGTGTAAGCTTTAGATCTTTCTAAATCCAGTTCTAGCTCAGATCAAGTTGTTCCCTGCATCCAGCCGAGCCTTTTCTTTTAAGCACGGTTTGTGTGCTTTAGAGATCCATAGAATCGAGCCTATCCTCTAGTGTGTTCTTGTAAAGATTTTCTTTGATTGGTGCATTGTTCTTAGTTTGCTTGTTTGTTTGCTTTGTATGCTTACACCGATGGTTGATGCGAGTAGAATGAACGTGGTTCGAGAGCTTTGAAGAGCAAGAAGTGAAGATTCTGAGCAACATCAGTACTCTGGATAAAGTCAAGTGTGTCCTTGTATTTTTTGTCCCAATAACTTTATTAATTACTATTGCATATGCCTTGCATTAATTTTGATGGGTTCCTTCTAAGGATGATGACAAGTATTCTTTTTACCATTGCCTTGTATAGCCGGGTTGCTTAATTAATATTGATGGTAGATGTTGCTTAGTAAGCTTTACTGGGTTGGTAATAATCAACATGGTTATTCATTTATGCTCTATGTTCCTTTATGTTAATTTTAATTGCAAGACCACTTATGATATGTTAATCGGAACACGGAGAACCACCCAGGAAAATAGTGCAACCACAAGAACTAAACGGGCACTGGTCTTGGCCAATTAATTAGGAACTTTAGCTTGGGGTGACCTTACCTGATAAGGACAAGGGATCGGCGGTACTGCGGGGTATGGACCCGCCCTAGCAGGGGGTTGGGTGAGTTCTTTTTATGGCGGGGTATTGACCTGCTAGGGGGCTTTATACCTTGCTAACTGATCTGGACCTCGTGGGTTGCAACTTGCTGGGGAACCTTTGTAAAGGCCTCGTAGCGTCCCTATGCAATCACACCTCGGCAGTGTGGTATGGTGCCTAGCTAGCATCGCATGGTTGGGTCCAAAGTTCTTCGGAGCTTTTACGCGACTTGTGGTGAAAGTGTACAACCTCTGCAGAGTGTAAAACTAACCGGTTAGCCGTGCTCACAGTCAAGAACAGCCTGGACCCTCACATGATAATTAAACTTGAAGATGGACTTAAATCGTGATTATGATATGGTTATGCTTGCCATATATTTATGGTGTATCTTATCTTTATGCTTAATTGTGGGATGGTATATACTTATACCCTATTAGTAATCAGGTGCTAATAAAATTTGACCAATTAAAATTGCTCAATGCAGTCAACCTGTCAGCCTTTCCTTGTTTAAGCCTTTGCATTCATACTTTCCCCACACTTACTGAGTACGACAAGTGGTCACCCTTGCTATAAACAATGTGCTCAGAAAGAGGAAGCTGCAATGGAGTTTGCTGAAGATGTTGCTAGTGCTAGGCGTATGCAACCCCCAGTTGACTGCCTGTGATGTTTGGAGCCTTCGTTTCCAGGATTTAGAATACTCTGATAATCTTCCTTTTTCTTACGTGATACTGTTTCTGTATTCACTTATATGTCACTATATGTATGAAACTTGATCCTGGCATACATATAGTTATGCACTTGGTTTTCTTTAGAAAAACAAGTGTGACAATCCTTCTCACTAGTCTAGCTAGGGAAAGGATCGAGTTTGCAGCAGATCCACCACCATCAACAACCAGTACAGTGAATCAGCTCGATGCGAAGGCCTTGGACGACATAAGAGTGGTGTGCGATTACCCTGATGTTTTTCCTGAGGAGCTACCAGGTATGCCACCGGGTTAAAGTGGGTTCTATTTCAAGACCAGCTTTATTTGTGAGCATGGAGATATCATGTGTATTGGTTTGTGAGCTCCTACTTACAATCTGCTTGTGGTTGTTTTGTGTTCATTGATAATAATGCGTCATGTGTGATCCGAAACATTTATTTGTATCAGTGGTATGGAAATATTATCTGTGATGTCAATTACTTAATTGATTAGTATGTAATATGAGATTGAATTATATTTAATTAAGCGATACCTGGAGTGCAGCCCAAAATAATAGGGAAAAAATATGTGGGCTTGCCCCCTCGGCCCATTATTTTTTTACGAATTCAAAAATGATTTATTAATAAAATGGGCTGTATCAAAAATGACGTCAGCGAATGGTGGGCTGGGTCCAATATCAGTTGGGCCTTAATCATTTTATGACGTCATCGAATATTAAACTCGATCCAACCAGTACTGGACCCAAAACAAATTAATGACGAACGCAATTATTGGGCTCGGTCATACTAAAACCGAGCCTAAAACATTCTATGACGACCTCGATTATTGGGTCGGTCCAACCAGAATTAGGCCTAAAAGTATCTATGATGACAACAATTATTGGGCTCCATCCAACCATAAATAGGCCTTAAACAATCTATGATGCAAACAATATTGGGCTCCATCCAACCTTAATAAAGCCTAAAACCAATTTATGATGAAAGAAACATTGGGCTCAGCTTAACATTAAGTGGGCCAAATTCAATCTATGATGGCAAGGAATTTGGACCTTGGCCCAACAAAATATGGGCTGAATTTACTTAATGACGAAACGGGTTGTCACAAAACGCCGTGCCACATCACATTTTGGTTCGACGTGGCATGTACCTTATGATGCCTTTGTGTTACAAATTCATATGCGTCATTAAACTCATGACGCCACGAAATAAGGTCTCGTCATTAATCATGGTTTGTGACGCTCGATTAATGACGGAGCGTTTTCGTACCAACCGGCGTCATTAATCGCGGTTTATGACGAGAAACAGCCTTTTTTTTGCGTCACTAGTCGGCGTTTTTCTTGTAGTGTTGGGACCTGACTTATTCTAATCATTGATCTATACTCATTGCAATAGTGTTGCACATGTTAATCCGACCTCGCCTTCCTTGGATTCGATACCCTTCAGAATACTCCTTTGGGGAAATGCTACAATGGTATATTCGTGCGCTTGCGGATTCTTTGTAATGTTAGGATTACCATCGGAACATTTCTGGCATCCTTGCTAGGAACTCATGAACTTAGCAAAGATGTTAAGGAATGCCGTCCACCATTTCTGGCGCCGTTACTATGAATACAAACCTAGTGATGATGTTAAGAAATGTCAACAAGCATTTCTGGTGCCGTTGCCAGGGAAGGCTAAAGGATAACATGACAACACTTTGCATATGTTTATAATCATGACAGGGTAAAGCAGTTCTCAATGCAGGCTAACCTTGATTATCTTCTTTGTCTTTGGATGATGAAGACAGGTAGTGCATGACTGGTTTCGACTTACCGCCGAATTTCACTGAAGATCCTGAGTCACTTGTAAGGAGAGCTAGAACTCATTTCGGTTCTCCCCAGCGTGTATGTACGGAAGTCGACCCAGCTTCCTTTGTGCCATCTACATCAACTCCTATGGCCAACCCCGAGAAGACTCTTCACGAGTACTCTGCTCCCTCTGCTGATCAGGTGCCCACAGGCCCCAAGATCAACACCGGGAACGGAAACTTCGAGATCAAAACTGGCCTCATTACGATGGTACAGGCCAGCCCATTCTGTGGCAAGCCTAATGAAGACATGAGCGCCCACTTGCAATAGTTCCTGGAGCTGTGTAGCACCTTCACCATACGAGGAGTGGAGGAAGATGATATTCGTCTGCGAATGTTTCCATTCTCACTTCTAGGAAAGGCGAAACAGAGGTTCTATGCGAACCATGAGGAGATTAATAATTGGGCAAAATGCTCGGCGACATTCCTCGCGAAGTTCTTTCCGTTGGGTAAACCAATGCCCTGCGTGGAAGAATTTCAAGCTTTCAGTAAGCAGCAAATGAGACTATCCCAGAAGCTTGGGAGAGGCTTCAAGAGTATATTTTGGCCTGTCCTCATCATGGGATGGACAACTGGCTTATTCTACAGAACTTCTATAATGGGTTGACTCCGACAGCCCGAGGACATGTTGATGCTGCTGCTAGAGCAGCCTTCTTCTCACTCACTATTGCTAATGCAACTCAGCTTACTGAGAAGAAGGTCTCCAACCAAGGGTGGAGTGATGATCGACTCCAGCCACGTCAAAGGGGTACGCATGCTATCAAGGAAGCAGATATGTTGAATGCCAAGATGGACCTATTAATGAAGCGAATGGATGATCTAACCAATGAGAAGGCTGCCATGGCCACCACTACTCAAGCTACGGATGTTGGCACTTCTTATGTGGTTACTAGATTTGCAACGACACCAGAAAGCCTGTTGGTATACTACACGATCACAGATAGATTCGCAAGTGCACGGATACCGTTGTAGCTTTCACCCAGGAGTATTCCAAGGTATCGATTTCCACGGGGAACGAGAAGTGTTGTGAACCTGAACTAATTCATCCGGGGGATATGGTGACAAAGGATAGAAAGGCAAGGGTAGATTTCGGGTAGAGAGGGGATAGCTGATGAAGTTTGGGACTCATGAAAGTCACGGGTAGAATCAAGGCAAAACTTGTCACTCGTCGGGGCCAAAGGGAAAAGAGCCACGGAAAGGGATGAGAAGGGGGCTCTGATGTCCTAACTCCTACCTGTCGGAACTAACGTGGTGGACTACAAAGCCCGTCCAGAGCTGTCACCTCCCTAGGGTACCACAACTATTCCGTTGAACCGGGAAGCATTCCAAGGTATTGGAAAGCCTAGACACCACGTCTACACTAACCAAGCACTACTTTACTCGAATTCAAAGCAAAGCAATCACAACAAGTAGAAACTACTAAATGCAATCGAAGAACCTAAGAACGAACAATGAAATGACTTGAGACTTAGTTACTCACAAATCTGAACTTACAAAATATCCTAGGTGTGGACGACCGTAATTGTACCGCACCCGCCGTGGAAGGGGAAGAAGACCGACACTCCGGCTTCTACTCCAACACTCAACTCTCTCTCCCTACTCTCTGAATACTAACTTATGTAGGGCTCCACCACTTGCTTCAAATCACTTCTGTCCTTCTATGAGGTGCCAGGCTCTATATATAGGCCCTCTAGGTCGATGGCTACAGGAGGGGGTACTTGTAGGCGAGAGGGAGGTGCAGTGGCCGGCAAGGAGGTACGGTTGTGCCTCTAGGTGCGGCCAGCCCTCCAATTTCCACCGCCTTCGATCGTACGTCCGTGATTTGGTCCCTGAGGCGGTTTGAAGACGGTTGTGGGTCGGTCGGCTCTGTGAAGGTGGTGCGGCCGGCCCTGGGCCCCCTTGTCATACGCTTCGGATCATGCTCTAGTGGGTAGATGAAGTCCTAGATGCTGTCCCACGTCGGTTGTTCACTAGCTTGTGTGTCCATGAATCGAAGTGAAGCTAATCTCAACCTCTGGATCAAACCGACCTTGTTTCCTTGATCAGGATCATTTCTAGCTGTGCTTCCTTGAGTGACCGAGGCTTCGTGGCACATTTGGGCGTGTCGGGCAGGTGCGGCCGTCCCTAGTGGTGCGGCCGGCCCTGGACGTTTCGCCGGCCCTAGTGGTGCGGCCGGCCCTGCCTCCTGGCCCCGGTGCATCTCTCTTGTGGTGTGGTTCCTTGATCCAACATGATCGTGACGATCTTAGCCTTTTGGGAGCTGGTGTATGGGGCTATACTTGGTGTAAACCTGAATGGTGGTGCAAGGTAGGGCCGAGCGCACCACTAGGTACGGCCGTGCCTACCTTATTTGGCCCAATGCTCCAAAATTGTTCCCTAATCTTGATCCTGTAGATAAAATCTCAACACAACCTGTGGAACCTCGTTAGCACCTAAAACATGCATGAAATTCAATATAAAGTGCTGCCGTAGCCGAGATGTTGATGGTCAAAAATTTGTTGTAAGGACCGTCAACAAACTCCCCCACGCTAGACATTGCTTCATGTTACCTCCCTGCAAGTACTAGTGCACAATTCCATGCCCTACTGGCTATTTGAAAGTATTGGTACCAAAGAAACATAGCCTTGCTCTTACCTGTGGAGCTTGTAACTTTTCACCTTGCCTTCGGAGGTTGAGGAGTAGAACAGTTTGACTTTGCATCTCTCATTCCTCTCTTTTCGGGATCCCATCTCGGAGTTTTGAATTTTTTGTTTTTTAAACAAGAAGACAATGTTCCTCAAATGGTTCCCTTGATCGCTCAAGTGGTATTTGTTACCTCACCAAAGGCTTTTGATTGAGCCTCAACTTCCTACTCTATGGCTGTATGTGGAGCTTTGGGTAGGATAAGCATGAGACTCACTTGTGCCACATGATATTATTGAGCCAAAGACCGGATCCAAGAAGAAACTAGTCATGCAACTTGATCGAGATGTGCAAGTGTGTGGAATATTTTTCCTTGGTTTTCTAGATACTCCTTGTTTTGAGATTCTCCTTTTGCTTTTATTTTGGAGGGGGGTCATGCTTCATATTTTTCTTTTCTATGATCTTTGATTGGAGCACATTTTTCTATGCTTCTTTGAGCATTTTTTTTCAATGACCCCTCTCTCCTTTTGCAAGAATACAAGAAGAGAAATCTCTTTGGAACTTTGGAGTATATTTTTTTTGGTGGATGGATGGCATGTTTTGCGTAACTCCCGGTGTAGGAGTTAGCATGTATATGTGGGTGTACGTGATCTCGATCATGGGAGCATGAAAAGATTCTACCAAGGGTCACAACAATTTGGCAAAACTCAATGGGTCACAAGCAAGCATATGTAGAAGATTTAAACTTTGATAGCAACATATGGCTTTGGTAGGTGATATGGCTTGTCTTGTTTTATTTTCTCAAAAGAAATCATCCGAGATTTTCACCATACTATGAGATAGAGCAAGATTAACATTGTCGCACCATATCATACTAGTCAACACCCTAGGTTTGATTATAAGTATTTGCGTCCCACAAAGTTCTAATTCAGGCTCATGTTTCGAAGAGTACCAATAAATTCATCAAGCCTATAGAGTATAAAATTGTATACCAGATTCTTGCATGGGTTTAACATAGCAATTATTCCTTATTTCCGAAGTGAGGATGGGTAGGCAAAATTTTCGAGAGCATGTTAATGCAGTTTTAGTTACTAAGCAAGATTAATAGGATAGACATAAGATAACATCACGAGATGAGTTAGGGATTCAAACCAGCGTGACCCAGCACAAAGATGTTCGGTTCGCAAGGAAATGACAAGTACGGCCGGCCCTAGGTGGTGCAGCCGATCCTACCCCCTCCTAGGGTTGCCTCCTGAGATGCACGAGCAAGGGCCAGGGACCCCTGGTGTGGCGAGTTTTGGCTCGATCCCACCCCGGAACCTCCTGCGAGCGCTTTCGAGGACGCACCGCCATGGGTGGTGGGTGCTGAGCTCTTGGAGAGGTTGCTAGGGCCATCACCACCCATGGTTTGCTAGGGCCATCACCACCCATGGTTTGCTAGGAGAGGGCGAGAAGGCAAGGGTTTTTTGGAATGGAGATGAGTTTCTGGAGAAGAACTCATTACGCGAGGTTTTCAGGGGTTATCTGGATAGCACAAGAGGAGATACTAGATACCCTTGCTCACACGTAGCCTAGAGCCAGATGGGGGAGGTGCGGCCGGCCCACTAGGTGCAGCCGGTCCTAGCCCATTACCCCAGAAGGCTGGCTTCGTGGCAACTAAGATAGGAGAGCAAAAGGAAACAGGAAAACAAACAAGAAACACTCTATATACACAAGACAAGCAAGACTCCAATCATTCCAAGTTAAGGACCTCGATAACATCAAGTTCTTCGAGGTTAGGCATGTTTGGTTCAAGGAAGATTTTGAGTCTTTGGCCATTTAGTTTAAAAGTGTTTCCATCTGAATCCTGTAGGGTTACGGCCCCATGCGAAGCAGAATTTATGACCGTGAAAGGGCCGTCCCATTTACTTCTAAGCTTTCCATGACCAAAAAGTTTAAAGCGGGAGTTAAAAAGTAGTACTTTATCTCCCGGATCAAAGGATTTCTTCTTGATCCTCTTATCATGCCACCTTTTGGTTCTCTCTTTATACATCTTTGCGTTGTGATATGCCTTCTCCCTCCATTCCTCGAGTTCACCCAATTGCATTTGTCTTTTAATTCTGGTGGTGGGGAGATCCATATGCCACTTCTTGATAGCCCAATGTGATTTGTACTCCAATTCCACGAGCAAGTGACATGTCTTTCCATAAACCAATTGGTATGGTGTCATACCAATGGGAGTTTTGTAAGTTGTGCGATATGCCATTAATGCTTCAGGAAGTTTATCTTTCCATCCTCTTCCCATCTCGTGGACGGTCTTCTGAAGGATGTTCTTGATTTGCTTGTTTGATGTTTCAACTTGGCCACTTGTTTGGGGATGATATGGAGTAGCGACTCGGTGCTCCACTCCTTGAGCTTTCAAGTATCTTCTGAAGTTCCCATCAATGAAATGTGATCCCCCGTCACTGATGACTACCTTTGGTACTTTGAATCTAGGGAATATTATGTCGTGGAACATTTTCTTCGAGCTTCGAGAAGCTGCTGTATGACAAGGTATTGCTTCCACCCATTTTGACACATAATCTACTGCCACTAGTATATATTCACAATTCCCTGACATTGGAAAAGGTCGCATGTAGTCAATCCCCCAGACATCGAAGATTTCGACTTGAAGATTGGTGGTAAGGGGCATGGCATCCCTTGTACTAATGTTACCATGCTTCTGACATCTTGGGCACCTTCTCACGAAATCCTTGGCATCTTGGTACATAGTGGTCCAATAGAAACCACACTGCCAAACTTTCGCATTGGTACAGAATGCTCCATAGTGTCCTCCATATTCTGACGAGTGGCACCTTTCTAAGATGCCGTTCACTTCCCATGATGGTATGCAACGTCATAGAAAACCGTCCGCGCATATGCGGAATAGATAGGGCTCATCCCACATGTGGAGTCTACTCTCGTATATTAACTTCCTCTTATCTCCCCCGGGTGGCACATATCCTGATGCCATAAAATTGACAATGTCTGCGTACTAAGGATCATTGTTGTCTACCCTGAGGAGTGTATCGTCTCTAAAGGAATCATTGATTGGTAGCGATGAATCATGCTCTAGAGGAAGCCTTGATAAGTGATTCGCTACTGAATTTTCCACTCCTGGTTTATCCTTGATTTCTATGTCGAATTCTTGGAGTAGTAGAATCCATCGGATCAATCTTGGCTTTGCATCTTTCTTGGTGAGGAGATACTTGAGAGCGGCGTGATCTGTAAAGACAATTACCTTGGCCCCCACTAGGTAGGACCTAAACTTGTCTATTGCAAAAACCACAGCTAGAAGCTCTTTTTCGGTGGTAGCATAATTTAGCTGAGCACCATTGGGAGTCTTGCTAGCGTAAGCTATACCATGATGTTTCTTGTCCTTAGTTTGTCCTAGGACCGCCCCAACGGCATAATCGCTAGCATCGCACATGATCTCAAAAGGCAAACTCCAATCGGGAGGTTGGATAATTGGGGCTAAGATCAAGGCTTTTTTGAGGGTATGGAATGCGATAAGACATTCTTCATCAAAAACAAAGGGAGTATCCTTGGCTAAGAGTTTGGTCAAAGGACGGGCAATCTCCGAGAAGTTTTTGATGAACCTACGGTAGAATCCTGTGTGGCCTAAGAAACTACGGATGCCCTTGACATTAGCCGGAGGTGGAAGTTGTTTAGTAACCTCTATCTTAGCTCTATCCACCTCTATCCCTCGTTCGGACACCCTGTGTCCGAGAACAATCCCTTCCCTTACCATGAAATGGCATTTTTCCCAATTGAGGACAAGATCCTTCTTGGCACACCTACTAAGAACTTTATCAAGATTTTTAAGGCATTCCGAGAAGGTCTGTCCATAAACTGAGAAATTGTCCATGAACACTTCCATGATTTGCTCGATCATATCCGAGAAGATTGACATCATGCAACGTTGAAAAGAGGCTGGAGCATTACATAGCCCAAAGGACATTCGCCAGTAGGCGTAAGTTCCGTAAGGGCATGTAAATGTGGTTTTATATTGGTCTTCGGGATGGATAGGAATTTGGTGATAACCAGAATAGCCATCTAGGTAGCAAAAGAAGGAATGCTTTGCTAACCGTTCCAACATCTTGTCTATGAAAGGAAAGGGAAAGTGGTCTTTCTTGGTGGCCTTGTTAAGCTTGCGATAATCTATGCACATACGCCACCCTGTGACGGTGCGCTGAGGGATGAGCTCATTCTTGTCATTGCGCACCACTGTCATGCCTCCCTTCTTTGGCACAACTTGAACGGGACTAACCCATTCACTATTGGGTACCGGGTAGATAATCCCAGCATGAAGGAGTTTTAAGACTTCCTTTTTCACTACCTCCCTCATATTGTTGTTGAGCCGTTGTTGAGGTTCTCTTGAAGGGGTTGCATCGGGTTTCGATGGGAATCCTGTGTGTGCAAAGAGTGGGGCTAATTCCCTTGAGATCTTGAAGAGAGTATCCTAGTACTGATCGATGGGTTTCAAGAACAGTGATGAGCTACTGAGCTTCTACCTCAGATAGCTTATTGCTGATGATCACTGGAGTTTCTCGATTCCCATGGAGAAACGCGTACTTTAATCTCGGAGCAAGAGGTTTGAGCTCTATTGGTGGTCGTTCCGGCTTCTCGGTTGGGTCAAGCTTAAATGAGACTGGGGCCTCATCCTCCTCCGTGGAGAACGTGATTTCCTCTTCAAAGTTTGGTTGAGCTAACTCTGCTAGGGAAGTGGCCATTACCTCCTCTAGTAGATCTTGTTTGGGTTCAGCTTCTACGGGGGTGTTTTCGGTTCTAAGGTAAGACACTGGTAGGAAGTCGTCACCGATCTTTAGCTCCAACGCTGGTTTCCTTGGGGATTGATCTAAGATTTTCATGATAGGTCTACCGATGATGATTGACTGGGTGTGATGGCAAGGTAGATCAAAGATATGAAAATCAAGATAAAGCTCATGTTCCGTAAATTTTACGGGAAACACTCGAATAATGCCCTGGCAACCTAAAGTCTCTCCTGAGTGAATGTTAAGGAGTTTCGAAGATTTTGAGAGAGAAGATACGGCTGCTAGGGATTTCACCAAGGATGAACCGATAATGTTGATCCCTAGGTTAGGATCATACCCGACATCATGATTATTTCCCATGAGTTCACATATAGTGTGCCTCATTTTGGTTGGGAGTTTTATGACATCGGTCGAGGCTTCCGCCTCATCCAACCATTCTCTACTCATGATGGCCGAAAGATTTGTAATGAGCCTAAAATGCTCGGCTCGTTCCTCTGAGCAAGAGATAGGAGTTTCCGGCTCCTCTTGTGCTTTTGGTCTCCCTACTCTTTGGTAATTCCAAGTATTCCCAAAGTTAGCAAATAGCTCATCGTAAAACTCGTAGACGAAATCGCATGAGGGGTCGTCAAACTCTCTATATGGTTGAAATGGTTGATCGATGAACCATGTTTTTGTTAGAGGAGTGCAATCCTCTACGGATTGGACAGTTGGGAAAGTGGGTTCCTCCTCTATGGTTTTCGGTTCCGAGAGAGTGTTTGGCATGTGCTCCTCCTGAGCGATTTCTTCCTCATCCGGGAATTCATCATAAACTCCCGTGTAAGGGGTATTTTGAAGAATTTTTATTAGAATGTCCTTACACTCAGACATGGTGAGATGAGTGAAAGATCCTCCGGAAGAAGACTCTAAGAAAATTGCTGACTCTGGTCCAAGACCATCGCGAAAATGTTGCAAAAGAGCAGGCTCTGCGATACTAAGGTCTGGACCAGAATCTACGATTTGTGTAAATCTTGCCCATGCGGCTCCTAGAGATTCAGTCTTCCGTTGCTCAAAACAGATGACCTCTCGTCGGAGTTTCACTACTTGGGGAGTCGGGAAGAATGTTAGGCAAAAAGCCTTTCGTAAACTTTCCCAGTCCCCCTCCATACTTCTCACACTGAGCGAATACCATTGTTTTGCTCTCCTCGTTAATGAAAACAGAAAGAGTTTCCATTTCAAGGTATCTTGACTCATTCCTGCGATCTCAAGACATGAACAAAGTTGTTCGAACTCGCGCAGGTGGGAATAAGGACTTTGATCCTTATCTCCGGAGAAGCTTTGCTCTCGGACCATAGCTATGAAGCCGGGACGTAGTTCATAGCTAGATGTTTCAATGGAATGTGATGAAGGTGGAGGCTCCAAGTGATCGCCCTTTGGAGCGGCAAAATCGAAAAGGGTTGGATTGGAATCCATGTGATAAATGGGGTGATACACGGACGAACTGGGTTCAGAATCAAAATAGCTACCGCTCCTCGGCAATGGCACCAGAAAGCTTGTTGGCACTTCTTACGTCGTTACTAGATTTGCAACGACGCCAGAAAGCCTGTTGGTATAATACACGATCATAGATAGATCCGCAAGCGCACGAATACCGTTGTAGCTTTCACCCGGGAGTATCCAAGGTATCGATTTCCACGGGGAACGAAAAGTGTTGTGAACCTGAACTAATTCGTCCGGGGGATATGGTGATGAAGGATAGAAAGGCAATGGTAGATTTCGGGTAGAGAGGGGATAGCTGATGAAGTTTGGGACTCGTGAAAGTCACGGATAGAATCAAGGCAAAACTTGTCGCTCCTCGAGGCCAAAGGGAAAAGAGCCACAGAAAGGGATGAGAAGGGGCTCTGATGTCGTAACTCCTACCTGCCGGAACTAACGTGGTGGACTACAAAGCCCGTCCGGAGCTGTCACCTCCCTAGGGTACCACAACTATTCTGTTGAACCGGGAAGCATTCCAAGGTACTGGAAAGTCTAGACACCACATCTACACTAACCAAGCACTACTTTACTCGAATTCAGAGCAAAGCAATCACAACAAGTAGAAACTACTAAATGCAATCGAAGAACCAAAGAGTTTCACATCAACAGAAAAAGGGCTGGTTGATAATAGTCCCCATGTGTTTGTCCCCACGCGACGATGAAATGACTTGAGACTTAGTTACTCACAAATCCGAACTTACAAAATATCCCAGGTGTGGACGACCGTAGTTGTACCGCACCCACCGAGGAAGGGGAAGAAGACCGACACTCCGGCTTCTACTCCAACACTCAACTCTCTCTCCCTACTCTCTGAATACTAACTTATGTAGGGCTCCGTCACTTGCTTCTAATCACTTGTGTCCTTCTATGAGGTGCCAGGCTCTATGTATAGGCCCTCTGGGTCGGTGGCTGCAGGACGGGGTACTTGTAGGCAAGAGGGAGGTGCAGTGGCCGGCAAGGAGGTGCGGCCGTGCCGCTAGGTGCGGCTGGCCCTCCAATTTCCACCGCCTTCGATCGTGCATCCGTGATTTGGTCCCTGAGGTGGTTTGAAGACGGTTGTGGGTCGGTCGGCTCTGTGAAGGAGGTGCGGCCGTACCTCTTGGTGCGGCCGGCCCTGGGCCCCCTTGTCATACGCTTCGGATCATGCTCTAGTGGGTAGATGAAGTCCTGGATGCTGTCCCACGTTAGTTGTTCACTAGCTTGTGGGTCCATGAATCCATGTGAAGCTAATCTCAACCTCTGGATCAAACCGACCTTGTTACCTCGATCAGGATCATTTCTAGCTATGCTTCCTTGAGTGACCGAGGCTTGGTGGCACATTTGGGCGTGTCGGGCAGGTGCGGCCGGCCCTGCCTCCTGGCCCCGGTGCATGTCTCCTGTGGTGTGGTTCCTTGATCCAACATGATCATGACGATCTTAGCCTTTTGGGAGCTGGTGTACGGGGCTATACTTGGTGTGAACCTGAATGGTGGTGCAAGGTAGGGCCGGGCGCACCACTAGGTATGGCCGTGCCTACCTTATTTGGCCCAATGCCCCGGAATTGTTCCCTAATCTTGATCATGCAGATAAAATCTCAACACAACTCGTGGAACCTCGTTAGCACCTAAAACATGCATGGAATTCGGTATAAAGTGCTGCCGTAGCCGAGATGTTGACGGTCAAATATTTGTTGTAAGGACCGTCTACAATGGACTCTCGCTTGACCTGCGAATTTTGTGGTAACACTGGGCATTCAGGGAATTACTACCCTACTACCTAGGAGGATGTGATGTTCATGAACGGCAACAACAATGGTTATCGTCCACAAGGAGGTCAAACGTGGAATCAACACCCTTATTATCAAGAAGGTAATCAAGGTAATTCTTTCAATCCTAAGCAACCTTCCTTGAAAGATCTTGTTTTCGGGCAAGCTAAGATCAATGATAGTTTCAACAAGAAGTTAACTGCCTATGATAAGGCTCTGGAGAGCCTTAACACCATGGTTGATAGCCTCTCTTCTGCTCTTAAGAGCCAGTTAAGCTTTAATAAGATGATAGAAACCCTGCAGGGGCATTCAGGGAATTACTGCCCTACTACCCAGGAGGATGTGATGTTCATGAACGGCAACAACAACGGTTATCGTCCACAAGGAGGTCAAACGTGGAATCAACGCCCTTATTATCAAGGAGGTAATCAAGGTAATTCTTTCAATCCTAAGCAACCTTCCTTGAAAGATCTTGTTTTCGGGCAAGCTAAGATCAATGATAGTTTCAACAAGAAGTTAGTTGCCTGTGATAAGGCTATGGAAAGCCTTAACACCATGGTTGATAGCCTCTCTTCTGCTCTTAAGAGCCAGTTAAGCTTTAATAAGATGATAGAAACCCTGCAGGCTCAGAAAGCTGCTTTGGTACCTTCTGCTGAAGACGGGAAGATTCCGGGGCAACCCGTATCCTCTTGTGAGAATGTATGCATAGTGTCGACTAGATGGGGTGAGCCATCTAGGCGGATACGACCTAGTGACTATGCAGGGAAGCCAGTACAGCAGGTTCTTGATCCATGGGAATCTTCAGCAATTGTGCACAGGAGAGACCCTGGTTATCCGGTTACCACTTGCACAATATACTATCAGAAAATTGAGAATGCTCTCTGTGATCATGGTGCGAGTGTCAACCTCATGTCCAAGTCTATGTTCGAAAGATTGGGATATCCCACTCTTTCTCCAACCTCGAAGACAGTTCAACTTGCTGATGCATCGATCTGGCATCTGGAGGGGATAGTGGAGAGCTTACTGGTATTTGGCTAGGCGTCTTGCATCTTCACAGATTTCATGGTCCTTGATATGCAGGATGATGCAGAAATGCCACTCATTCTTGGGAGGCCATTCCTAAGTGACACGAAGGTGAGGATCAATGTGGGAAATGGAACCATCCGTTTCTGCATTAGGAAGAGGAACTTGATGTTCCGTTTTCGACCAACATAAGAGCAATGCTATTCAGTGCAAGGAAATGATGAGCAAATTAGGGAATGGACGGAGCCACAACCCCAGCTCAAGCAACCTCTGACCACACCAAGAAAATCAAAGAAAATGAAGAAGGTGTGGCAGGAGGTACAGAAGTCACACCCCTCTACTTCTCGGGAGTGGAGTGACGAGTGGAATTAATTAACGAGAAAAGTCCCGCTCTCGGACTTAAAATGGTGAGTCCTTTTTGCCAAAAGGTAAAATTGGTATTTATCTCATATTTCCCTTTCCAAATTTTATTTTAATTTTCAAAAGGCATGTTTAATTTTTCCAATAGTGCATCTGCATGCTAGAATATTTCTAGCCAATTTTCCTTTTTTAATAAAATTTCTGAAAATAATTTTTGAGCTTCGGAAAACTTTGAAAAATTCTTTGAGCCACTTTGTGGGCGATTCTAGACCGAGGCACTTGGGCAGGACACCAGGTAGCCGTTAGAGAGCCGTTGCAAAAAGTTAGAGGCAAACAGACTCGAGGTGGGGTTGGCCGACCCAGCCCAATGCTCGGGTGGGCCCCACCACCTCCAATGGCTCCTAGCCGTTGGCACCAGCCCATGTCTCGGTGCCCGGCTCATTTGCTTATCAATAGAAGAGAGATTGGGGGTTTTATTCACCCATTCACTCATTTTCATCACACTCCCCCTCTCTACTCTTTGGCTCTTTGGTTTTCTTGGATTTCTTGCTCGAAATTGAAGTGACCAGCACCCTCTCCAAATTGTTGCTGAATATTGATCATTGGTGGAGCAACCTCGGTAAGAAGTTCATTCAGTTTTACTAATCAATCACCGAGTTGCTTGTGTTGTTCGTTGTGTACCATGAGTTGGGCCGCCGGTGTGTTCCAGAAGGTGACTCGCTCCCACCGCTCGCGAGACGGAGGAAGCTTATCACCCCGTTCCGAAGCCACACCGAGCCCAATGTCGACGGAGCATGAAGAAGAAGAAGAGGAGGAGCTCCCTACGCCACAAGCCAAAGAAGTGTACGCCGTTGATGCCCCATTCATCGACTTGAGGGATGAACGAGAGAGACAAGCCTACGCCATCCTCAAGGATCAAGTCTTCTCCAACATGAAGGAGTTCGACCCGACTCTTCTGGAAAGGACAGGTATGGACTCCGAGTTCGATTCCATTTGGCAAGCTCTTGGTTGGGAAGGTTTTGTCCCGGTTCAGGAGATCGGTTCTAGGCCTATCACCATCCAGTTTCTCTGCACTCTTCAAGAGGATGCATCTGGTATTTCATTTCGATTTCATGGAGTTCCGTATCGAGTTTCATAGAAGGATCTTAGTTGCACCCTCGGTTTCCATCGCCGTTGAGCTATTCCTCTTGAGCAAGCTTGTAGTGATTTTAATCGTGAAAGTTTTTGGGAAGAGCTCTCTGGTCGGCCTGTTCGCGGCAAGTTGACACCTCGGTGCAACGATATCTGCATCCCACTCTCCAACTGTGGCACAAGTGGCTCGCCATCACTCTCTTTCCAAGGGATGATGTACGAACCGTGTGCACTGACGAGACGATGATCTTATATGCCGCGGTCAGACGGATCAAGGTCTCCCCTATTCAAGGTATGATTCGGCAGTGGTTGACTAATTTTAAGATGACGGTTTCCATTGAGTGTACGTCCTTGATTTCTCGCATCGTCACGAATCTTGGGGTTACGCAAGGGCCCAATGTGCCCTCCATTGCTAATCCCTGGACTCAGATTGATGAAGCTTACTTGACTCAGGGGCATATTCTTAAGAAGGGTCCAGATGATTCTTTGGTTTTCTTTTACCCTAGCTATGCAAACCAGATTCGGTTACCTAACCCGGATTTTAGGTTGTATGGCCAAGGGCCACTGACCGTTCCTCTCGAGGAACCTCGTCGTTCTAGTGTCTCTGGTGACAGGGTTATTAGGAGTGCATCGGGGAGAGCAGCCAGAACACAACATCCGCCACCACAGTCGTCGCCTCAGCCACAACCTCAGCCTACCACACTTCCGCCCGGTACATGGACCTCTACCGAGTACATGCATAGGGTTACTCCCAGATATGCTCCCGGTTGGGATCAGCCCATATACCAGCAGGGTGCGAGTAGCTCGACTTGGGCTAGTGCAGGTAGTGGCGAGTGGGCTATGCCTGCCGGTACTGCCTACGGAGATGCAACATCTTCGTCGTCCGGGTTGCGCTCGTCATCTCGTGGGGTTACCCTCACTCAACTGATGAGCGAGCTCAACATCCGAGTCGGCGACGTGGAGGAGGCCGTGCACCAGCACGCTGAGTGCACTTGGGACTGGCAGCGTATGTCTGGCGAGAGACTTCACGCCATCGAGCAGGCACAGCAGCAGCAATTGGAGGAGCAGAGGGCTTACCATCGATGGATGAGATATCCCCCTCCACAGTAGTAAGCCTGAAGCTAGTTTGGGGGGGACCCCCACTCTGAGGTAACTTGTATCTTGATTTGTTTTCAGAACCTCATATGCTAAAAACACATAAAAATCTACAAAATTAAAAAGACCAAAAATATTTATTTGCTTTCCTAAATTAGTTTGCTTTTCATATGCGTGGTAAGAATGCTTTCATTCCTATGGTTGAAATGATGAATAGTTGCTCTGTATATTCCTCTTGTATGCCTTGCTTACAGCTTAGTATCCTATTTAAGTTTTCAGTTAGTTGTCTTGCACGATCAAACCTTAGCTTGAAACTGGTGGGTAGCAAAAAGCATGACCTTTGCCTAGGTTGTTGTGAGGTATGATATGGTATAATAGAGTTGCTATGAGCTTGTGCCAAGTGATGTTTGATTTCCGAAGATTTCTTTTGAAAAATACTAAAATGATAAGTTCCTTGATGAGAAATTCCTATCCAAGGCCATATGTAGATTCTAGTTGTTGTTAGCTTCCACATATGCTACCTGATTTCTTCATTGAGTTTTGTCGAATTGTCATGACCCTCGGCGAGAAACTTGTCATGCTCCTATGATCAAGATCACGTACACAACCACCATGTGCTAGACTCCCACTCTGGAAGTTAGCAATCATCATTCCATCCATCCCCCATCCATTCCACAAATAAAGCTTCACGCATTCTTCATGATTTGATCCCTCTCCAAAAATATTCAAGAAGGACTATGGGCTATGTGAAAAAAAAGAGAGAGATACATGCTCAAGAGCATGCATAAAAAAAGAGAAAAGAAAATAAAGAAGCATAGCCCAAGTCTCGAAATCATCAAAAAGGAGAGAAGGAAAAATCATGCCAAAAGGAGTCCATTCTCCATCCACCATATATACACACACATGCACATCTTGATCAGGTTGTATGACTCGTTGCTCCCAAGGATCTGGTTTTCGACTCGACAACACATGAGAAACAGGTATGCCAGATGTTTTCCCTACCTACAGCTCCACATATAAGCCTATTAGGAGTAGGTTGTGAAAGAAGGCAACCCAATGACTTGGTGAGGAACCATACACATTGAGCGATCCGAGAGTATCATTTGAGGAACTTTGATTTCTTTTTGAAAACTTGCAAAACCTCCGGATTGATAATTGATCAAGGTACAAGTAATTGGCAATCTTTATATAATCATTCTATCTTTCAACCACCCAAGCCAAGGTGAAGCTACATGCCCCACATTGATCAAGCGAAAGGTAAGATCAATGCCAACTCATTCAACTCTGGATAGAATACCTAGCAGTATGTTTGTCATAGATTAGGAATACAACGTCGTAGCAACTCCTGATCAACCAACCTAAGTCCTTAGTGTCTTGCTCGGGACGAGCAAGAGGCTAGCTTGGGGGAGTTGTTAACGGCTGTTAAGTACCTACTTTAGCCGTTAATATCTCATAAATAAAGGAGCAAAAGACATTTCTTACACGCATTTTTAGTTAAGAATAATGTAGTTCCACTTGTCCTTGGAGTTTCTGTGATTGTAGGTAAAATAAGTATAAATGGAGTGACAACTCACCTTCTATGGGCCAAGCCACATCACCTCAGCCAACGAAGGGCTGCCACCTAGGATCCCATGCATGCAAGCCATGTCATCAATCCAAGCGAAGCAACCCCGATGAATCAGATGGCGACACATGGACATCACAAGGATTGAAGGGCCCACGGGCAGGCAAACCGCCTCAAAACCAGGTGGACACCAGGGACCGACCTTGGGACCCACAGGACAACAACCACACAAAAGCACAGGCCGAGGTGGGCCCACAAGGGGTCGGCCGACCCCACAGGTCAGCCGAACCGACCTTGCGTCAGCTCATCTCAGCCTTCCATGTGGTGTTTCCTGGTCGGCTCCTGATCCATTCCCGGGGTGTTCACACCATTCTCCCGAAGCTGTCCTAGGCCTATAAATAGATGTGAAGGGACTCATTTCTTACCCAACTCACTTTCCAACTCCTCTCTCACTTTTGGTTTCCAAGGCTAGGAGGTAGGCTAGAGTAGTTCTACTTCAGGTTCCAAGTCTACTTTGGGATCTAGGTATGAGTTCTCTTGTATTTTTATTTTATTGTATGACTTTGATCTACTTCAGTTATTCAGCTATTTCATATAAAGTAGTGTTAGCATATATGGGTGATTTGTTCATGTGTTCTTCATTCCTTCATCATTTAGAGGCTCCTGTTCTTGATGAACAAGACCTTTCGATCCACTTGACGAATGATTTACTCATGTATTCGTTGTTTGTTCATAAGTTAGAGGCTCGCATTCTTCATGAACATGACCCTTTGATCCTGTTGAATAGACATAATAGAACACGAATCCGTTTGTGTGCCTAGCCTAGTTTGATCTAGTTAGATCACGTGTTTGTGTTTTACGAAGTTCGAGTTCAAGCTACAGTACTCAGTGTAAGTTATCTGGTGGCACTGACCTGCGTCACAATAGCCCGGGCCGGCCAGTGTCTAGTTAACAACGCAAGCATGGTGCTTGGGTTGAGTAGCTGCGTTGCATATGAGTGTATCCCACGGATAGTTAGGGGTAGGCCGCGATAGTGACAGCCGTTGGACCCTTTGTAATCCCCCATGTTCGGCTACGCTTTAGGAGTCTAAGATCTAACAACCAACGTCGTGCGGAAGCTACGCAGGCGGTTAGCTCCCCGTTTGTGCCTGGGTGCTGAGCTGATATTCATACAATGCTTATGTGACTGACTGGCTTCTACTAACTTTATATGTTTAGTACCTTAGAACCTAGAGCTAACTCGTTGCCTCCTAAGCCGTAGCGTACCATAGAGAGAATGAGTTCGGGTGTGTTCACACTACCCATCCTTATCATATCTTACCCCTGTGTTTGGGACTTGACTTATTCTCGTCACTGATCTATACTCATTGCAATAGTGTTGCACATGCTAATCCGACCACGCCTTCCTTGGATTCGATACCCTTTGGAATACTCCTTTGGGGAAATGCTACAATGGTATATCCATGCGCTTGCGGATTCTTTGTAACATTAGGATTACCATCGGAACATTTCTGGCATCCTTGCTAAGAACTCATGAACTTAGCAAAGATGTTAAGGAATGTCGTCCACCATTTCTGGCGCCATTACTAGGAATACAAACCTAGTGATGACGTTAAGAAATGTCAACAGCCACCACCGCCTTCAAGGCCTCCTTTGAGGGGGCCGAGAGGGAGCTGATGGCGGCGTAGGATGCCACGGCGAACGCGCTTGCCCAGGTCGCCGGTGAGTTGCGCGGTCTCACCTTCATCTTCTTTCATAGCATTCCTGCCCGCGGTCGATGATTTTTCCTTCTGGTGTCGCGCAGGTCAGGAGGAGGTTACGATCATGCACACTGCGGAGGCGGAGCAGGCGCGGCGGGACCTCGCTGAGCTACGCCTTGCCCATGGCCACCCGCATGATGCCGCCAGTGTCGCTGTAACGGCGGTGCGGCTGGAGCCGACGATGCTGCATGACTGCATCCGCGCACTCCCTGACCGCGTCCGTGCCGTGGTCACCGCGAGGGTGCACCAGGGGCCGATGTATGGCCTCACTACCGCGAACCTCCAGAGCCCAGATCGGTGGGTCGGCTGGATCCCCGTGGGGTTCCCACTGGGAACAAGGCCGCAGAGGCGTTAGCTGTCGGGTTTGTACTTCAACGCCAACGTCGACGCCATCCTTCCGTCGGTGGACATCGACGCCCTCCTCGAGAACTGGGGGCCTGCTGCGGCAAGGGGGCGGCTCTCCTAGATGATTCCAACGAGTCGGAGGGTGCCTCCGAGGGGGCGGACTCCCCTGGCCAGGCCGACCCTCCGGCGGAGTGAGGCGTGTGCCTCGGGGCGGGTGCTAATCCTCCGTGATTAGCGCCTTCCCCTTTTATCTTCTTATCTTTTTTTTATCTGCTGTTATGAGACTTGGTCGGAGGCCTTTCAAGTCGTACCTTTGTGTTTTCAATCTGTTTGCTTGTGCGTGCGACGCTGGGTGGCTGCAACAAGCTACTCCAGTCCCCTTGGTGACATCTTGTCGGATGGGCCCGCCCATCCTGTTGGCCGGCCTGGCTGCATACTTAGGTCGGGCCATGCGGCCGTGCTTCGACTTAGAGCCAGGGTCCTCTTTTTACCGCTTCACCGTGTTGATAGGTCGGGTTCCTTGTGTTAGGTCAGGAGAATCTGCTTTTCTGACGCGATCTCCTGTGACGTCTTGTCAGCCAAACCAGGCAGCCGGCGTGCCAAACGCCGTCTGGGGTGGAGCCCACTTTTTCGGGGCATCAGGCCTGGCAGGATTCACGTACGAGAGAGAGAGAGGGAGAGAGAGAGCTGGGGTGAGGCGCTTCTTCGCTCCTCCCGAGTGGGCCCGAGCAGTGAATTGCCCCCAACCGGCCCGCGTTTCCCCATTTAAGTCGAGGAGGCAGGGGTTGATTGCGATCCCATTCTTCTCTTTCGCCTCTCCTTCCTTGCACACACGCCTCCCGACCTAGTGCGCAGTCTGGTTAGCAGATCCAAACCTTTCGCTGCGGTTTCCGGTCTCCCCTGCGTGTGGCGATGTCAAACTGGCAGCGCTCCACCATCTCCCTTGCGAAGCTGACCGGACTTGCCGACGCGGGGCTGCTTCCGTGCTTGACCAACGCGCAGGAGTGGATCAAGCCCAGGCTTGAAGATTTCCCACAGCCCCTGCCGGGGTATATGGTCTCTTTCGTCGCCTTCCACAAGCGTGGATTTTTGGTGCCGCCGGACGATTCATCCGCGCCGTCCTGCGGACCTATGGCCTTGAGCTCCAGCACCTCAACCCCAACAGCGTCCAGCATCTGGCGGCATTCGAGGTGCTGTGTGAGGGGTATCTCGGGGTGGAGGCACATTGGCACCTCTTCCGCTATTTCTTTGGGTTCGTCTGCTTGAAGGACAAGGGGAGGCCGGCGACGATCAGGTGCGCTGCCCTCCGGCTGAAGCGGAACATGTCGTCGGAGTACCTGGTCGGCCCCCTGACCAGCTCGAACAGCGGGTGGCACTCGGAGTGGTTCTATCTCAGGAACGACCCCGAGTGCTCGCTGCTGGCATACACCGGTGGCTACTACGACATGAATCCGGAGGCCTGGTCGGACGGGCTTCCGAAGAAAGATCACCAGAAGTTGCTTTCTTGGTGTCTTGAGGCGCTCAAGGCGCTGCAGGGGCATGTTATTGATCTTGCGGCCGTGATTGGCGGCTACCTTACGAGGGGGATCGTGCCGTTGCGGCGGCGACCCCTTCGCCTATTCGAGAAGACCGCCGACCGGGCCCCGTTCACGGGTATCGTGACCGCCGACCCCTTGCCCTCGATGGGCGAGGTCCGGAGGCGGGTCTGGCAGGCCGTCCCCGGCGGCCCCGAGTGGCCGCCAGCTGACCTGCTTCTGATGCTCCCGGATGCGGGCACAGTGGTTCTGGTGAGTCTGGCTATGATTCCTCCGTCTTGTTCTCCCCCATCCTTCTTTCTCTGTGGCTGATGTGCGGTTTCTGCAGGCTGGGAACTGGACCATGATGCAGGCTCGTGTCCCACTACCGGAGGAGAGGGCGCAGAACTGCATCGCCACGGCCAAGCTCAAGAGGTGGAAAGACCGTCACGAGGCATGGAAAGTTGCGGAGGTCACCAACTGTAGCCGGAACGATGCCCGGGCGAAGCGGAGGCGGCCCTGGGATGAAGACATTTCCTCTGACGAGGATCGGGTGCCGCCTCCTGGTTCCTCCGATGAGGATGACGATGATGAGGAAGTCGCGGCGGCCGCGACGCCCTGGACGGGGGAGCCGACCGAGGGCTGTTCGTCGTCGACCTCGGGGGTCCCGCTGCGACCGACCGTCATTGCCTCCGCCACTCAGGGGCCTCCTGAGGTGCGCCGTGGGGGGTGATGGTGCTCGTGACAGGGCGTCGCACCCTTCCTCCCGATGCGACCATCCCGGGGACCGCGCCCGCGAGTCGCTGTCGGAGCGGCCTAACCGTGCTGACCGCGGGGCGGCGGCCTGTCGTGGTGACACGTCTCGGTAGGATAGGAGCCGCAGCTCGGCCTCCCCCACATCACGGTCATCCTCGCGGGAGCACCTGACGTACCGACCTCCTGCGCCGACGTCGCTGGCTGAGGAGGCGCGTTCCTCGCCGTCTCTCCTTCTGCGGCCACGGGGGCCGCATCTGAGCGGCGACGGGATGAGGAGGCGATTTCTCCTCAGAGCGACTGCCCCGCAACGTCATGCGGCAAGCGGTCCTCGTTCTGGCTGCCGTCGTCGGAGCCCAAGAAGGCTCAGGTCCTCGCGGCGAGGTGAGCCTCGGTCTCTTCCTTGATTTAGGATTGCTTAACATCTCCGGTGTTGAGCTCTCTGTCTTTTCAGGACGCTTCCCAACGGCCGGACGCTCGTGCCGGCACCGGAGAAGTCTCTCCGTCGCGTTGTGCGGAAGGTTATCGTCCCGGTGTCGGCTGCGGCAGCGTCGCATATGGCTCCCGAAGCTCCTCCCGTGTTGCCACTGGAGGAGAAAGGCTCTGCCGGCCAGGGTGCCGGAGAGACGTCGCGAAAGAGCGACAGCTCCAGCGATGGCTTCCGCCAGCTTAGCGTTACAACGTCCGGCGCTCCACTATCAGCGGAAGCGCTAGCGGCGCTTGAGGCGGAGCTGCGGCAGCAGATTTCGAGCACCGCGGCTGGCGACCACGCGGCGGTGTCGGACGTTGCTACCGCCAGGGGGCCGAGCCCCCAGGGATTACCCTGGACGCCGCTGCTGACGGGGGTGCCCTAGGAGCCGGTACGTCTGGTGCCCCACCTCTTTGCTCCTCCGGGGGCGCGGTCGTTGCCGCGGTGGACCCGGCGACGTCCACACCGGAGGACTCGGTTATGGCCACACCAGTCGCGGGGGTCCTGCCGACCTCCGAGACCCAGAGCGAGGGGCTCGACCCCGGAGCGCCCCACCAGGGGGAGGGTGACCTGGTGACTGGGGGAGAGAGCGTGGAGGACGCGGCGTTCGTGCCGCTCTCCGACCCCTCTCCCGTCATCGTGTCGTCCTCTCGCCATGGCTCTAGTCCTGGTATGCCAGACGAGCTCTGGGGGGGCATTGGTGCGTGTTTCCGGTGGCGGGATCCATTGTCGCAGGCTGCAAATTGCTGCCCGTGATGACCCGGGCCGGGTGCTGCTTGACATCGATGATGAAGAGGAGCGCGCCTCGACCGAGTGGCTTAGATGCGTAATCTGTCGCTAGGCGGCCTCGGCTGAGGAAGTGGCCGCTGCTGCCATGGTATGTCCTTTGCCACACGTTCTTCTTCTCACTTGATTCTGCTTGACTTTTCTCATTGTTGCTCTTTGTTGAGCTGCTTTTTAAACAGGGGTTTGTTGCGCGTAGTGGCGCCAGGTCCCAGTTCATCTCTCAGCAGGCCGAGCACTTGAAAGAGATTGGTGCTCTCCAGGTAGAGGTGGAGCGGAAGGAGGTGGAGCTTGTGGCCCTTCGCTCATCATCAGCAGAGCAGTTGGCGACCGTCGAGGGGGAGAGGGTGACGATCGCGATGAGGTTGGCCGAGGCCCTGCAGCAGGCGGAGGATGCACGGGCTACCTCTGACGCCATCGTGCAGGAGGCGGCTCGGAAGCAGGCCATCCTAGAGCCATGGGTGGCTGAGCTGACCGATGCCGCGGCGAGCTCCGCCCGTGACCTGGAGGCTGCCCGGGAGCAGAACGCCTCCTTGCGGGACTAGCTCGGCATCATCGTCACCGAGCGGAGGTAGCTACTGGCAGTTGCCACTGACCGCGACAGGGAGCTGGCCGGTGAGCTGACCTTCTGATGCGGACTTTTGGGTTGCGCGCTTATACCTGTCAGCTGATAAGCTCACTTGTGATTGCTATTGTCGTAGCTGCTTGCGCGGAGCTTCACTCGTTGCGGGATCAGTGGGCGGCTGACGCCACCTGGATGAACGAGACCATCTCCAAACAGGAGGAGCTGGCGGTGCTTGTGTCGTTGCTCGCCGACGGCTTGACAGGTGAGTTGCGGTTGTGCCTCATCCCATTGGTACCTCCTGTCGACGTGTTTCTCACCCTTTCCTTCTCCGCAGAGAGGGCTGCTGCGCTCAAGCTGTCATCCCCGGCTGCTGCCGTGGCCCGGGTGACTCTCCTGCAAAGGGAAGAGACTCACCAGGCCCTTACCCAAGCTGTCGTGGAGCTTCTGGAGGGCATCGGTGTTGGTGAAGGGCCATCCTTGATCGAACGCCTCGGGATGGTTAGTGGTGTTGCGTGCGAACAGTGCGTGGCTATGGCTCGGCAGTTGGTTCACCGAGCCGTGGCCATGTTCCTCTCACATTACCCCAACATGGATCGTGAGGTGCTCGGAGGGGGATGGGCTCCCGGGTACGAAGACCACCGTTACCCCCAAATCATGGCGGGGTGTGTTGAGTTCGCCGGGAGGGTGGATGATGCCGCTATGGAGGACCTGGGATGGCTCGATGACGAGCACTGATTTGGAGAAAACAGTTTAGTAGCACTGGCGGCTTGCTGTTATAAATAACCTGCAAGTTTCTTCCTTAAGTGAGGGAGCTTTTTCTTTTAAGTTTGACGCTCGATTCCTCTTCCTTTCCCCTCGTCGGGAGGCTTGGGGTCTTTAGGCCGATAAGGTTACCCTTAGGACATTGCTGGCCTTGCTCTGTCCCGTAGCTGCTGGAGCGTAGGGACTCGAGAGCGTTGGCCGGGCGTAGTCACATTGGGGTTCCCCTTAGGCCCGAAGCCCCCGAGCTACCTTTAGAGAGTTCGGGTAGGTCGGGCATCGAGCTACTTTTAACGTAAAGAGAAGCCGAGGTAACATTTGCCACCGAACTTTAGAGACGAAGGGGAGATCAACCTAACCATCCTGGACGTAGCTCGTAGAACCTTGCACATATAGCCGCGGAGGCGTCAGTACTCGGCCGAGCGTAGACGGTTGTTGGTTCCTTCCCTTCTACTCTTGAGTTACTGGAGTGTCTCTCAAAAAGCATTTTTAGAAAAAAAACTTTTTGTTTTAAGAGGAGGGGCATCGCACCCCTGGATGGAGCCCCTGAGCAATGAAGGATTTTTAGGTCGAGGATCGTAAAATGGTTTGTTGCTTAGGATCGCTCGCATCGAAGAAACTTTTTGGCAAAAGTTGTACTTATGATGTGAAAAAAGGAAAAAGCGCTAGCACTTTTATTCATCATAAGCATAAAACAGTACATGGTACTATTGCAAGGGTAGAGACAACGTAGCTGATCTAGGCCGGTTCGACCATCGTGACGTCGTCGTTGAGGTTCGTGGTCAGAGTTCCCATGGCCATCTTCTCGGAGCGGATGAGCGCCTCTGTGAACTGGAAGCACTCAGCGTCCCATTCGTAGGCGTGTTGGAACTTGCTGTCGATGGTGATCACCCCCTTCGGCCCGGGCATCTTCAGCTTGAGGTAGGTGTAGTTGGGGACCGCCATGAACTTCGCATATGCCGGCCTTCCAAGGATCGCGTGACAACCCCATCCGAGATAATTCTGTTCTATCGCCTAAACCACTTCTTTTGGTCATTAAGCGATAATAAAGAATTATCACATTGAGTGTTGCCGGGTCAAAGCCTGGTAAATCACTTGAATCACACACAGAGGATCGAAACGTAGACATTAAAACTCCCACGAAGGAGAGTCCATAGTACCTTACAAATTAAAGCAATTCTTCCCCGAAGGGTTCATTATTACAAACCATTGTTCTTGGCATGGAAGTAAATAGTTCAGAGTTTATTGAAACAGCGGAATTAACTACACGATACGACAAGCATCATAGGAGGCCGTCCATGATGCAATCACTCGTCATCATCCACCCATTCCAGCTCCTAGCCGGGTGGAATCTCTCCAGGCCACACATCACATGCATTACCTGGAAACAACATTTAAAAAGCAAGGCTGAGTATACTAATACTCAGCAAGGCTTACCCGTCCAAAATAAAAGACTTTACCTCTAATCATGCAAGTCTTTCGGCTGGTGGGTTTGTTTTGCCAAAAAGCTACTAAGTAGTGAATCCTTACTTTCACATTTTTAGCTCAAGTTCTAGTAGAAGTAATCATTACTAGATAAGCAACTATTGCAATCATGAGTTGTACAATACAATTAATAAAATAACAATATTCACAAAGTTCCATCATAAGGGATATCATGGCCAGTAGATTAAGTAGTCTCAGATCACGGTGAGAGGCCGACAATCGATTGATTAAACCCTTGCAAGGTAGACCTAAAACACACGGGAGGTGCCCTCACTAAGAGTTCACCAACCAGGCGGTTCCCGTCATTCCTCGGATTGGGATCAGATGTTACAGTCTTAAGTACAAGGTTTACTGGGCTACGCCACCAAGGTAACCTAGCCTCACGCATGTACTCAGGTGGCGAGCCCGGGGCCGCAACCCTAAGATTAGTAGCACAAAGTTCCCACACCGCCTCATTTACGTACTAGGCTTACCGTGCCCATTTCCGACAAGTGCTTAGTACGTTCAAACACTTAACCCACGAAGCCACTGGACCGGAGCCCAATCCCATGCTCTTACCACATGAGTAATCAATTAATAAATATGGTGATTCCATAAATGAGATCATATGCTCGCGAGTGACGAACATCACTCAACTTGTACCGGATCCTTAGGGCATAGCAACTAGCGACCTAGCATGCTAGTAAAAGATCATAGGTACTTAGGGATCATGCAACTAGGGTTTCAATTCAACTCCTGAACATAAATGCACATAGATAAGTAATGATAAATTCAGAAGCTTAAAAGAAACACATAGGTTAATGTTTAAACCGGGGCTTGCCTTCGTCAGCACAAGCAGTCAAACAAACTTCCAGACTTTGGTCCGGGTCTTGATCTACGGACACGTAGTGCACGTCTCCTCCTACTCCCTCGTCCTCATCGGCCGGTACAAGCGTGTAGCTACCGTCGAGAACTTCTACACGGAGGATGCATATGCAATGATTAGTGGAGAAATTAATTTAATTTAATTAAAAACAGCAACACATGACAATAAGAAGCACATGGTTGACCATATTGACCTTGACAAAATATATTCATCATACTCTTCCTTTTAAAGAATATTATGAAGTGCTTTATTATTTATTCTTCTCTTTATAGTGATTGTGTACATATTTAAATAAATAAATTTATTTATTTGCACAAAACAGCAAGGGGTGGTTTTCAGCCCTAAACCATCTCCACAACACATCCATAGGGTTCCTAAGGATGGTAGGGTGGTTTTCCAATTTAATTTCCTCATTAAGCTTAAAATGGCTTTCTCATTTTTATTCATCAATTTAATTTATAAAATTGCAGTGGTGACATTCCTGAGCTCTCTAACCTTATACAAGTCCACTGGACCAGCAAGCACATTTGTTTGAGCTATGGAAATAAACATACCAAAAATAACATTTCTAGCTACCACAAATGAGATAAATGCATACAAAAATAAATACATCACTTCGGGATCCAAAATTTCTCCTACATCATCCTTGACTTAAAACAAGGCTAGGAAACCAACAAACACATCAAGAGCTACTTTAGATCTTGAACTAGGCATTTATGATTAAAACCAAGCATAAAACAGGAACAAATATTTCTGACAGTTATAAAATCATGATTAATTGAGGAAAGGTGCACCTAGGAATTTCAAGACTATACTCAGAAGTAGAGCTCAAAAATCTATTCAATTTTTGCTACTAAAATCATTAAGGCAGAAATAGCATAAATACAAGATAAATTAAAATAAAATATTTATTTAGTAACTTTGTGCAATTTTTGGTACATAGCCTACACATGGCATTACTCACAACATATCCAAAAATCAGCCCAAGATCACATATAGATTTTGAACTACAATAAAGGTAGGTTAAACTGATTTCAATTTTTCGTGCAAAAACTATTACTCAAAAGCATGGTCATGCTTTGCAAAAGATGTAGGGAAACTCACAAGGAAGCCAAAAAAATTGGTTTTACATTTTTCCGATTTTTCTGTGGCTTTATATGAATTTTCCAAGTCACTGGACCTATTCAAAAAGAAACTAAGAATCTACTTTCACTCCAGACCCTAGAACTATCTGGTCCTTCACAAAAATGCCCTCAGCTTTCACACCGGGGTCCCTAGGGGGTTTTAACGTTCACAGATGTGCCCTCCGGCGGCGGGGCGAGTTCGCCACCGGCGAGGTGGGGCCGGTGCAGGCAAACAAGCAAGGGGGTTCGGCGATTGGGCTCACCGGGGTTCGATTGGGGGCTAAGCTGGGGTCGGAGATGTCCCTGGCGGTGGCCGGCAGTGAGACAGCGGCAGCGGAGCTGCTTTGGCTCGATCTCCGGCGAAATGTGGGGGAGGGCTAGGCCATGTGTGGCTGTGGGCGTGAGCGGAGGGAAAGGTTCACCGCGGCGGTGGCAATGGCAGACGGCGGCGGTGTGCGAGCTCGCACAGGGGAAGATGAGGGGGAGGGGTTTATAGGGGTAGCCGAACATGGAGAGGCGGTTCGAGCCCACGTCGGCATGCGAGGTCTCGGCATGGGCGTGGAGGCGGTGGACGACGTGCGACGGGCCGCGGCCAATAGCTGGGCGCGCGTGCGGGCTCTGGCGTCTGTGCGAAAGCCGCGTGGCACCGGCCTAGGGGCCTGGTGCACGTCACCTCTCTTAGGAGCACAGTGCCCACGGCGCCTTACCTCGGACCGGCGGTCACTGCGCGGTCTCGGCATGTGTGCATGCGTGTACAGCGGTGAGGCCGACGCGGCGAGGCCTGACGTCGCACGCGCGGGCGCGCGTACCCGGCGGCATTTGAATTTGCTTTGGCCCTATTCGACACGACTTTTCTCCAAATTTTGTAACTGGACTGCCACAAGTGATGAATACCAAACTTGTGGATCTACTAACCCTCTACCATTTTTACAAAGGCTGAAGTATGTTTAGATCAAAGGATTGGGCATGAACTGCTGAGCAAAAAGGGAGTTTTCTCGGCGCTCAGGAACAGGAACTGATGCCGTTGACCAGGCTTTTTCACCCTTTTGCACTTCGAATTGGCAATGCCACTCAACATGAAAGTTGTGTCCCTCGACAAACTGCACACTTTTATATTGGGAGAAAATGAAGTGTGTAGGTGAATTTTGGAGAACGCGGCAAAAGTTCTAGAAGTGCTAAAGAGGTCAAGGGTTTGACTAGGGTTTTAGCTAGGGTTTGACCAAGGTTTGACCATGGGTACATAATGACTTGATTAAGGTGATCATTACCACTAGTTGACCCTAAACAAAAACACGGGGTGTTACAGATCACGTGGTACGTTCCTGGGAAGCCGACCACCTCGAAGGTGAGCGTTTCCTTGCGGAAATTTCCCTCGTCGCCGAAGGTGACCGGTAGGTCGATCTGTCCGAGCGGGACTGCCTCCATCCCGGGTACGACTCCGTGAAACGGGGTTGACGACGGGCGAAGCTGAGATCGCTGGATCCCCATGCTGTCGAGGGTGGACATGTAGATGATGTCGAGGCCGCTACCCCCATCCATGAGCACCTTGTGCACCCGCTGGTGCCGAAGAGGGGTGCGACCACGAGGGGGTAAGCCCCCAGTTGTAGATCTCCTGCAGGATGCAGTTGTGCTTGCGCCTCAGTGGGCAAGCGGGCGTCCCACCGAAGATCATCTTGACGGCACCATCTTCCTTGGGGAATTCGTCGTGCTCGACGTTCTTGGAGACACCGGCTTTGGCCACGTCCTGTGGCTTGTTCTTCCCACCGAGGTAACTCTTCATGAGGTTGCAGTCCTTCAAGGCATGCTTGACCGGGCCCTCATGGTAAGGGCAAGGTGCCTCAAGCATCTTCTCGAAGTGATCCCTCGGGGGACCAGCCTTTGGCTTGGGTGGCCATTTGTCGGCTGCTGCTACCAAGTTGTTGCTATGGAGCTTCCGCTCTTTCTTCTTCTTCTCCGGCCGGGAGACCGGAGGCTCGCCCAGTTCCTCCTCGGGCTTCCTTTTGCTGAAAGTGGCGGCCTCCTCCCTGTCGGCGTGGTCGGTGGCCAGGTCAAGGAGCTTTCGGATGGTCTTCGGCTTGACTCGCCCTATCCGGTGGACAAGGGTCTCGCACGTGGTACCATCCTGGAAGGCTATGATGACCTGGTTGTCGGCCGTATCGGGGAGCTCGGTGCAGCGCTTGGAGAAGCGGCATATGTAGTCGCAGAGACTCTCGCCCTTCTTCTGCCGGCAATGGCGGAGCTCGCAGGCATTGTCGAGTCGGGCGTAGGTGCCCTGGAAGTGCCCTATAAAAGCATCTCGGAGCTGAGCCCACCTGTTGATCCTCCCCCGGGGGAGGTGCTCAAGCCAGGTACGTGTCGAGTCGGCAAGGTACAGCGGGATGCTCTTGATGATGATTAGATCATTGCTCGCTCCGCTATTGCGGCAAGCAAGGCGGTAATCCTCAAGCCAGACACTGGGGTTGGTCTCTCCATCGTACTTCACGACCGTGGTTGGAGCACGATATCGAGTCGGTGGGGCTGCAGCGAGAACATTGGCGCCGAAAGCCCGCGGACCTCGGGGGTCAGGCGTCGGACTGCGACTTCGGTCTTCGCTGCTGTCGTAGTGGCCCCCGCGCCTCCAGTTGTACTCCCTTCATGGCTGGTGTTTGCCGTCAGAACCACCACTGGTCATCGTCCTTCCGCGTGCCGAGGACGCGTGTGACGCCCCAGGTTTTTAATTAGTGCTAACCACCTCTTTTGACCAAGTCAACACTCATTAGCAGTCAAACCCTAGTCAAACATCTTGGGTTTGGTCAAATCGGGTCAACCTTTGGCCAACACCTCAAAAACCTAGTCAACATGATCATTAGTGCCTAATCACACAAGTTGACTCTTGGTCAAACCCCTAAAACCCTATTCAAACCCTAGTGCCTATGAACCTTTCCTAGAAGTTTTGCCGCGTTCTCCAAATTTCACTTAAACACTTCAAAATCAGCCAATACAAAAGTTGTTTGTCTTTTTAAGGGACACACTTTTCATGATTGGCGGTATTTGAGATTTTGAGTGGAAGAGGTGCAAAAATGCGGTCAACGCCAGCCTTTACATTTTGACCGAGCTGAGAAAGACACCAACTTTTCTAGCAGTTTATGCTCAAACCGTTGATCGAAACATAGGTCGGCCTTTGCAAAAATTGTTCTCCTATAGTTCCTCTACAAGTTTCGTATTGTGGGAATTTGAACTTCTATTCGAAGTTTTGGAGTTTGAATCGGTCAAAGGGGGTTAAATGGAATTAGATTGGCGACATCGCGCCGGCACCCCAAGCTCCAGCGCGCGCTGACCCGCCTCCGCATCCCGCGCGCCGCGGTCCCCCAAGGCCCGGACGCCGAGGTTCGTGGCCACCGAGTGGCAGGCGCAAGGGGAGTGAGCCGCGCCCCTGACCCTGGCCCCTCGACCCCTCCAAGCATCGCGTCAGCCGCGTCAGACCCCCCCTATAGCGCCGCCGCCGGGCCGCGCCCCCGTGCGCCGCGACCTTCGGGTCCCCCGTCCCGTGCGCCCTTGCCTTCGTGACGAAGAATTGGAGCCCCTGCTCCACTCGCCTGTCTATAAAAGAGGCACGCCGTGCTCCTCACACGAGACAGAGCCGTCACCGCCTCCGCCATTGTTGCCACCCTGGCGAGCTCCGCCACACACGCCACACCACCTTCTCCCGAGCTCACCACCCCCTCTCTACAACCACACGTGAGTCTCTCATCTCCCCAGCACACCGCCGGCGTCGCTCCCCTCGCCGGAGCCAGGCTCCTTGCGGGCACCGTCAAGCCCCCACGTCGGTAGCACCTCCGTCCTGACCGAGCATTGGAATCGAGCCTAGGTGAGCCCCAGGCCGCCCTCCGCCTGTTCCCAGCTGGCCACGGCCACCGGACTGCCGGAATCCGGCAATCCCTGCCGGCGGCCCGACCTCAAGGACCCAATTGCAAGGTCCAAAATAGTTCCAGGGACTTGGATGCAAACCAAGGGTATATCTATGAACACTCAAATCATTCCAGGGACTTTCATGCAATTAGATTCTTCCTTTTTTGAGAGCTTTTAGCTGAATCTTAGAAAATTCTTAGAAAATCACACAAAAATCAGAAAAATTCCAAACCAATTTTGTTGGTTTTCTTGTCACTAGATCTACAACTTTTACAAAGCATAACCATACTTTTGACTGGTAGTTTTTGAAATAAAATTCAAACTCAGTTTGACCTACTTTTGTTGTAGTTCAAAATCTAGATGTGATCTTGAGCTGAACTTTGGATATGTTGCTAGATATGCCATGTGTAGACTCTGGACTAACAATTACGCAAAGTTACTGAGTAGATATTTTAATATGATTTATTTTGTATTTATTCTATATCTGCCTTAATGATTTTTGTAGCTAAAAATAATTATATTTTTGTGCCCAACTTTTTGCTATAGTCTTAAAATACTTAGATACACCTTTGGTGAATTAATCATAATTTTATAACTACCATAAATATTTAGTCTTGATTTATGCTTAGATTTAAATATAATTGCATAGTTCAAAATCTCTAGAAGCCCTTAATATAATTGTTGGGTGCATAGCCTAGTTTTAGATCAGAGATGATGTGGGAGAAAGTTTAGATCCAGAAGTTGTTTATTTATTTTTATATGCATTTATCATATTTGTGGTAGCTAGAAATTATCATTTTTAGTATAATTAATTTATAGCTTAGTTAAATGTAAACTTTTGTGCAGTGACTTTGTTTAGGTCTATAGAGCTTCAGATACACCACCCACTGTATTTTATGAATTAATTTATCGTTAAAAACATTAGAAGCGAATTAAGCTTAATAATAGGTTTAAATGGAAAAGCACAAATTGCCACACCTAGTGATCCTATGTATGTGTTGTGTAGCATGCTAAGGAGCTTAGGGCCAAACCCTTGCTGTTTTGTGAAATTAAATTGATTTATTTGTATAGATGTGCACATAATCACCATAAAAAAGAATAAATAATAAAGCACCACATGCCATTCCTTTAGTAGAAAGAATATGCTAAATATGTGTTTATCAAGGTGAATATGGCCAATGATACACTCCATGTTTGTATGTGTTGCATAGCATTTTGTTTAATTAATTCCACCCCATTAAAAGTTGCATATGCATCCCGTGTAGAACTTCCTGATGGTAACTACTCGCTCTTGCCGGAAGTTGAGGAAGAAGGATCTGACGGGGAGCTGCACTTTGTGGAGGTGAACCAGGACACCGAGGAGCCCCAGGTTAGCGTTGCTGACGAAGGCAAGCACCGGAGCATTAACCTAAGTATTTTTGAAATTACGCAACTATCTATGTATGTTTGTGCATTTACGTTCAGGAGTTGAAATGAAACCCTAGATGCATGATCCCTAGGTACCTATGCTCTTTTACTAGTATGCTAGGTCGATAGTTGCTATGCTATAGGACCCGGTAAAAGTCGAGTGATGTTCATCACTCGCGAGAATAGGTTCCAATGTTGGAATCATAAGATCTTTATAAATGGATTGCTCATGTGGTAAGAGCATGGGATTTGGGCTCCGGTCCAATGGCTTTCGTGGTTAAGTGTTTGAACGTACTAAGCACTTGTCGGGTCAAGCCCAGTAAATCACTTACTTACAACAGGATTGGAGAGCAGTATACATCAAAACTCACACGAAAGCAAGTCTAGAGTACTTAACCAAATTAATCCAAATTGGGCCCACTTGGGGTCCATCTATTACAAATCCTTGTTCATCATAGCATTATAAGGTTCAGAGTTTAAGACAGCAGAAATCTAAACATCGATATGACGTCACAGGAGGCCATCCATGACATCTTCATTCTTCGTCATCACCCTCGATCCACTAGAGCTCCCATCCAGGCGGGATCTCTCCAGGCCACACATGATTGAATGCTTCACCTGAAAATAACATAGACTGCAAGGCTGAGTATACTAATACTCAGCAAGACTTACCCATCGGGGGATAACTACATCACCAACCTCTAGACATGAAAGGCTTTTGGCTAGTGGGTTTGTTTTTCCAAAAAGCGACTAAGAGTGGATCCTTACTTTCAACATTTTAGCTCAAATTCTAATTTATTAACAATTCTAGGTAAGCATCTGTCCTAAACAAGCAGTTGTGCAAGCAATTAAGCAAGCATCAGTATTATCCATCTGTTCCATCATTAAGGGATCATGGTAGCCAGTTGGTTAAGCAGTCTCAGGTAATGGTGAGAGGCTGACGATCGATCGATTAATAACCTTGTAAGGTGGACCTAAACACATAGGAGGATGCATACCCCAAAAGACAACTACAAACTGGGTGGGGTACACACCGACCAGGCTCTTACCACGTGAGCAACCAGTTCATCCCAGTCTTATGATTCCAACATAAGAACCTATATCTCGCAAGTGACGAACATCACTCGACTTGTATCAGGTCCTTATAGCATGGCAACTATCGACCTAGCATACTAGTATAAGCATAGGTACCTAGGGATCAGGCATCTATGGTTTCAAAACAACTCCAAAAACGTAAATGCACAAACATAAACATAGATAGTTGCATGAGTTGGAAAAGTTAGTTTATGCTTCGGGGCTTGCCTTCTTCAGCTAGGTTAGCCTGAAGCTCTCCCGAACTCTGGTCTGGGTCTTGATTCACCTCCAACTAGTTCAGTTCTCCTCAGGATCTGTCCTCGTCACCCACGGGCATGAGAGTGTAGCTACCGTCGGGGAGTTCTACATGAAGCATGCATATGCAACATTATTTGGTAAATCTAATCAAGATTACATTTTTGAAAACTAAGGTAAAGCTCAGGGCATATGGTTGGCCATATTCACCTTGACAAAACCTTAACAAACATTTCTTTACAAAAGGAAAAGGTGTTGGTTATTTTGATGGTGACTCTGTGCACATCTAAGAAAACTTAAAAACTATGTGTCAAACAAACAGGGACATATTTTATGTAAGATCATGTTTCGACCACAAATTTACTGAGCAAAAATCACAACAAACAAAGCTATATACTAAGCATGAAAAATACAACAAGAGGAAGCAACCAAAATCAAGATAAATTTATTCTGAAGAATCTACACATGCACTATTCCTTTAACTTGGTACACATGTAGATATGATAAAAACACAACTTCAAACCAACATTTAGCTCCAGAAGCTATATAGATTAATTTATACAAAAATAACAAATTTCAGCCTAATTTACCAAATAGAAATTATTCAGAGCAAACCACAAGGATTTCAGGGCTAATCTTTCTAGTACAAGCCTAGCATAGCATAGACAGAGAGCACACCAAAAATTAGGCTCAGATCCTAACACAGAATTTAAACTATGCATTTAATAATTTAAACACGCATAAAACAAAAATAGGTATTAGATGAGGTTATAAAATCCTATCCTATTTTTCTGAGATGCATACAAGCATAACAAAGCGAGGTGCCAAAGATAAGCTACAAAAGCTATACTGAAAGGGCAATAAAAAGCATCAAGTCAGATCTAGCATAAATAGGAAATAAATCATAACTAAAGATCTACACTATAAACATATGCCATTTTTCATGCAGAGCCTAGATATGACATGATAAACAACATATCCAAAATTCATCATCAGAACAGTTGTAGATTTTAAACTACAACAAATCTAGCTCAAACTGAAATTCAAATTAATTTAAAAACTAAGCACAAAAACACTATACAACCTGTGCAGAAAAGGTAGTACTCAGCACAAGGATTCCAAAACATATTTATTTGCATTTTTCTGATTTTTCTATGATTTTCTAGACATTTTACAAGTTTTAGCCTTTTGAACCAAAACTTGAAGAATCTATTTACACAGGGACCCTATGAAAGATTCTAGACTTCACAACCATGCCCTCAGGCTTTACAACTAAGTCCCTGGAAAGATTTCAATCCTCACATCTATGCCCTTGGCGGCGCAGGGGAGGTTCGCCGGTGGTGATAGCCGGCCGGACTTGGTCGGGGGTTGGCACGGGATGGACAAGATGCTCACCACGACTCGATTGGCCGCGGGGCGGGGATCGAAGAAGCCTCCGGGGCACGGCCGCCTTGGCTTCGATTCTGGCGAACTCCGCGGCAATGCGTCGCAAGAACATGCTTGGGTGGCTGTGGTGGAGTGTGGAGAGGGTCTAGAAGTGCTTGCACGACTGGGAAGCAAGCTGAGGGTGAGCTCGACGCCGGCGGCGTCAATACCGGCCGGCGGAGCTGCTGACGCGCGAGAGGAGCCATGTGCCTCCTTTTAAAGAGGGGGGCGGACAGGAGCGGGGCGAGGCTTCACTCTTAAGGCTCGCCGCTGCGCTGGCCAATGGCCGTAAGGCGGTCAGGGCTCGGCCGTGGGCCTTCGCAGGTGGGCGCTGCGTGGCTGCCGCGCAGGCGGTTTGCGCGCGACACAAGGAATGTCCCGGCTCCTTACAGACCGTTCTGGGGCTGAGGGGTGGCCGCCATGGCTTCAAGCCAAGTTGTCGGGTCAGGGGCGACGGCGGTGATTGGGCGACGGCGGCGGCACGGCTCGGCACCGAACATGTGGTGTGCGCGTGCGTGCGCCGAGAGATTTCCGCCTAGGCATCATGAATCCGGGGCCACACGTGGGCCCCAGTTCATTACGTTGGTCAGGGGCACTGTGGCGACGGGGCTCACCGACCACGTGATGGCAGCGCTGCACGACGTTGGCGCCACGACGCGCTGGAGCGCGCGCTCTGGCTCCTGAGTGCGCCAGCTCCTTTGGTCAAGGCGACTTCATGATGTTCAAACTCAAAATTTCGAAATGGAACTTGAATTTCTCCAAAAAGCAAAGTTGTAGATTGAAGTATAGGCTACAACTTTTACAAAGGGCAACATGGTGTTTGAGCAATGCTTCGGCTGGGAACATCTAAGGAAGTTGGCAGGTTGCAGAGTCCAGTGAAAATCGTCAAATCTACTTTGACTAAGATTTTGAGCATTTTCCACTCAAAATTTGAAATGCCGCCAATTATGAAAAATGTGTTCCTGGGAAAGAGGAACAACTTTTGTATTGGCTGAATTTTGAGTGTTTAGGGAAGATTTTGAGTTATGGCCAAGACACTGTAGATAGGTACTAGGGGTCTAGGGCTTGGACAAATAAAGGAGGGGTTTGACTAGTCAACCTTGCTTAGGTTCCACTAATCAACTTAGTTACTGTTCAAAAACATCAGGGATGTTACAGTGGTATCAGCAACAGGAAGCCCAATTCTTGAGACAAGTCCAAGCCAAGAATATCATTTATTCGGTAGGGTAATACAACACAACCCACAATCATACCTCAGGAGAAGACGCCGAGCCCGGAAAAGGGCTCAGCCCTCCGGAAAATTTCCAGGTCTACACCGCTCGCGTCAAAATGGATCTCCATCTCTAAAGGAGAGCCACCAATGGGTGAGGCATCTAGAGCAGGGCTCCCCGCGAGGGGCGGGGCAGCCCCGGAATAAGGAGGATCGGCCCCCGCGGAAGGCGAGGGAAGCGTCAATGGCGGGGCCCGCGGTTGGCCAAACAGACGACGACACTCCTCCATGAAGGCCCGAAAGTCCTCTTCTAGGTGGCATTGGGAGGTGGAAGGATCAAGATGGTGCTCCATCCAGACGAACCAATCCCGAAGGAAGGCTCCGCTAATAAACATCCCGCGGTAGATCAATCCTTCCGGGAAGACCTCGTCTTCCAGGTGGCTGCAGTATTGTGGGCGTGCGGGGAAACCCTGCTTGGCGTGAGGGAAATCGCATGGTGGAAGACCCGGGCCTCGGCTGCTTCATCCGCTTGTTTCACCCGAGCCTCGGCTGTTTCTTCCGCCCCCTTCACCTGGGTCTCGGCCACCTCCGTGTTAGCCTGGGCCTTCTCAAAGAGGGTCTTGTTTTCTACCTGGGCCTGCGCTAAGGATGCCTCCAGATCCTGGATGCGCCCATAGGAGGACAAGGCCTCAGCGGTTGGCCCGAAGATCAAGGATGTAGTGAGGAGGGCAGCTTGCCAAAAGGAGGGATGAGGACGCCCTCCAAAGGAGGACAGGAATATGAAGAAAACCAAGGCCAGATGATCGGAAATGAAGAAGCGTATGGAGGTTCACCTTCATAGTTAGGGCGATCAAGGCATCTGCCTTGACCTCCGAGGGGAGCTACTCTGTCACCGAGTGAAGAGTGGCCACCTGAAGGTTGTGTCCAAGGGATGCGAAAGCTTCTTGGACCGGGGAGCGTCCCACCAGGTCCTCTTGAATGACCAGGATCTGACTGCAAGAGGAGATGAATAAGCCTTTTCCCCTCCTCGGTCCCTGCACCGCGGGATTGCCACCAAAAGCCGTGCCACCCCGGCTGGGCTTGTCGTCCTCATCATCATCACCAGCCATCCCTTGATTGAAATGAGGGGAGGAATACTCGTGGTCTGCGAGTCGGGGAGGAACCCATTCCTCTAGAAAAAGGGACATGGGGTATAGGGCCACTAACCCCAGGAAGGCGAAGCACTTACGCATCTCATGGAGTTCGGCGTCTTGAATGTCGTCCTCCGTCTCTTCGTCGGAGCCAAGCTCGGGGTTGAAGGTGGGAATGTGGTATCGGGGACTTGTCAGAGAGCCAGAAGACCCCTCGACATGGGACACACCCGGAGGAGGAACGCCTTGGCCCTGGGTAGCGGCCGGAGGGGAGTCCGCAGAGTGCTCCTGGTGGGAGCAACGTGATGGCCGAACTTCCACCATGTCTCCCTCCCCTTCATCTTCTCTGCCCCCCTCGTCCGGTAGGGCTCCGGATGCTGAAGCCGTGTCCCCTATCCCCCTCTTCCGCTTTTCCTTCTTCTTGACCGAGACAGGGCGCTCCGGGGTTTTGATTTCCCGGAGGATGAGGATGCGGTTGAGGTGACCCCCAGCACCAGCACCAAGTGCTGCCTTCAGGTTGTAAGGCCTGAGCAGTCGAGTCGCCCGAGCCTCAATCTCACGGAGGGTGAGTTCTTCAGAGAAAACCACAAGGTGGCAGGGTCAACATTAAGAACTAACAAGGCCCAGGTGAAAGCATGAGGGAAAACAAAGGGTGCTCACCCAAAAGGTTCCATTGCAGGTCACCCTGGAAGAAAGTGTCCTCACCGTTCCGGCACACTGGTGATCGGAGCATCCGAGGACCGGTGGATGGTCGCTCCCTAATGTGATGAGTGATTGACAACATGGTGTGGATTGACTCTTGGCTGAGTATTGCAGGTGCAAGTTGCGGCTTGATTTGTGTTGGTGAAGGTTAAGAGTGGGCGCGAAAGGTCTTAGCCTTGCGGGGCCTCCGAGGAGTGGAGAGACAAGTAGGCTCAGCTCGATGGACCCGGTGGCCGAACGGGATCAAGTGCGGGCCACATGGTGGCAAGAAAAGCAAGACGAAATCGTGGACAGGAGCCGGTGCAGGGTAGCGGCTCAGAACTGGAGTCTACACGCGGGGTTTGCTGTGGTTCACCACAAAACCGTTGGGTTACTTGGTTGAGACACAAAACCAAGACCGGAGGCTCGGTGGATCGAGTCGGGATCCGGGTGCGCCGAGAAGCTTCGATGCCGGGGGACATGCGGCGGGATCGAGGGGCTTGCATCGGGAGGACGCGGACTACAGCGTAGGCATGGCCGCTCGATGAAAAGGATCGCTACATGACCATCTTGCCCCTGAGGGGTGTGTATCTTCCTTTTTGTTCTAGGGGTAGCTTGGTCATTTGCCCAACCCGAAGAGACTTCATATATATAGCTCTAGGGTTCCAAGCCAACTCATCCATCCGGACAGCTTCTCATTTTCCCTGCTCTTTAGGCTACATTTTCTTCATGATTTTGTAGAGAATCTGTCCTCTGGTTGTATGGAAGCATTCATGGTTGCGTCGATTTCCTTCTCCTGGCTCGAGTGATTTTCGTGTTTTTTTGGGCTATTTTGTGAAATTTTCGTGTGCAGCTTGTTCCTTCGATTCTGAGGCGTTAGTGTTCGGATTTCTTTGTGGGGATCATGGATATATGTCTTGTGCATCTTTGTGCTTGATCTTGATACCTCAAACTCTGGATTTTTCCTCGATTCGAGGATTTTGGTTGGAACCCTAGCTTTTTGGTTGAGCTCGGTTCGTGGTCAATTCCCGGCGATTTAGTGTGTTTGAGGCTTCAAGTTTTTGGGCATAGCATCCCCTAGGGACGCTTCACATCGCCCTCAAATCTTGTCTCAATCCATGTAGCTGTTTGAGAGATCCATGGATGGATAGGTGGAGTTGACCTCACAGTTTTGAGTTCGAGTTCACTGGGCTCTGTTCGTGCCTGACGGACGGAACATCGTGTAGGCACGGACGGTCCGTGCAGACTTGAGTTCGTCTAGTTCGTCACCTGTTCATGCGAGTTCTTGGTTCGATCGGTTGGAGCACTAGGTTTTGGTTGCACCGTGTTTGACGGACGGTCCGTGAGCAGAACTCGAACAGTACATGCAGGTCGGACGGTCCGACGTCCCGTGTCGGACAGTCTGTATAGGTCGAGTGTGATACTAGAGGTTCTGGTGCTTAAAATGGACGGTTCGTCCTAGCTTCATAGACAGTCCGTCGTAGCTCATGGACGGTCCAAGACCTCCACAAGGACAGTCCGTCCTAGGCTGGTAGATTAGGCTAAGTTCTTTGCTCCTTGAGTTGTGCTTCCACTTTGTAACTTGTTCGGACTTGTTCCTAGGGTTAGTAGGTCCGTTGTGACTACGTGACCTTGGCAAGTTCGTGTGGGAATCTTTGGAGTTGATTTTGGGACTTAGTCAGTTTTCTTTCAGATAATTTTTATCAGCTCCCATTCACTTCCCCCTCTCTTGTTGCCTATTCGGTCCTTCAACTAGGTTTTCAGTGCCCGGCTCGACCAGAAACTTCCAGGTGGCGCTTAACGGCCAGATCCCGACCGCGATGAATTCCTTGACCAAGTCCCGGATCGCCAGACCGCGGGCGATGGTGCCCAGAAGGGTGATGCGGGTGCGAAGCCTGCTGTCGAGTTGAACGGCGGGCTTCGAGACCAGATCAACTGATTGGCAAGAAGATTTTAGACTGCTCCCAGAGGGCACGGAATGGTAAAGCCACTGGATGATGCAGCCGGTCTCCATCCAGTCTTTCTAGGCATGTGTTGACGGCTATTAAGTACCACTTTTAGGCCATCAATACCTGCATAAAATAAATAGAAATTGAACATCAACACTATAATAGGGGCTTATACTGACAAATTCCACAAGTGGTGATGTATATTTGAATGCAGGTACTTAGAACAAGAAATAGAGCAAAAGCACACCTCATCCTTCCACCTCATCAATCCAAGCCTCCTTATCCCAGCCAATGAGAGGCTGCCATGCAAAGTGCCACGGATTGCTGATGTCACCAATCCAAGGGAGAGAAGCCCGATGAATCAGAAGCTGACACATGTACATCACATGGATCCTGTGGCCCACAAATGTGCTCAAACCGCCTCCAAACCGTGTGGACACCTGGAACCGACTTGAGGACCCACCTGACAACCACCATGAGAAAGCACAAGGGGAGTGGGGCCCACAGGGGGTCGGCCGAACCGACCTTGAGGCTGCCAATCTCCTCCTTCCACGTGGTGTCTCCTGGTTGGCTCTGGAATCCATTCCGGGGGTGCTCGGGGTGTCCTCACAAAGTTGCCCAGCCCCTATGAATAGTAGTGAAGAGGGGTTAGAATAGGACACACACTTCTTCTCCTCATTTTGCCTTTGGGCTCCTACCTCTCTAGGAGAGGAGTGCCTTTGCATAGGATTAGTGCTGGCTTGCTAGTACTTAGAGATTAGAAGGAAGGTGAGGGGTGACTTGGGGACGTGCCATGGTGTTTTGGCACCTTTCCCCAAGAACGAACCTCTACGGATGCCTTTGTTCTTCATTTAGAATAAAGTGAGTATTTTGACTTTTTCTATTTAGACTAAAGTGGCTTTCTACATTGTTGAATAGTTCTTGATTTAGAGGCTTGCGTTCTTCATGAGCTCAACCTTTTGATCTTGCGGTGCATCTCATAAGTTTCTAATTCTGTTTGTATGCTTGTTAGTCTAACTAGAATAAAGTGGGTACTCCATATGTTCTAACTAGACCAAAGTCCTTCCGTGATCCCTTGCATGAGATAGCTAATACCTGAGTGAGTTCTAGTCTCTCCCTCATGGGTTCGTCGCTTCGTATTTATACAGAGTGCTATAGTGTTGCTACGGGCGTGCAGACGTAGCCGTGCTATAGTAGTGATCGGTGGTGTAGACGTGGTGTCTAGACTGTGGGTTATCCTTTGTTTGCCCCGTATCCCTAGGTTTTTCTTGAGGTAGGCCGTGGTAGTGACAGCAGTTGGACCCTTTGTACTCCTCCACGTCTGGATACGGCGTAGAGCTTTCGGCAGAACCAACTATTATAGCCCAAAGGGAACTGCTTCCCGAAACTAGAGTTCCTAATGGAGAGACTGTTCTTAACTCTGTACGCTATCAGTCGGATCCTTTCCATCTTCTTCTTATCCTATAGAGTGGTGTCCTTTGACCATAGCAAGGCTAGGAGGAAGCGCTCACTGTTCCTTGGATTCGATACCCTTTGGAATACTCCTTAGGTGAAGTGCTACAGCGGTATATGTCGGGCATACATCCCGGGTACTCATACAAGGAAGGATGAAGACGGACTCCTACTAGAATTCTCCTGTAATCCTACTAGGACTCCTACCTTGTAACCGACTAGGAACCTGCCCCCTGGACTATATAAAGGAGGGTCGGGTACCTAGCCGGACATCTTAACCTAACACCAAGCGCAGGGCGCCATACTTGATCCCCAAACAAGACGTAGGGTTCGCCACCACGGCGGCCCAAACCTGTATAAATCTTGTGTCCCGTGTCCTTGCGCATACCTTCGAGTTCTCGGTCTCCCGATCACGATCCTCCACCGCATAATCAACTACCTCGGGTACCCCCTTGGTAGGTTTGTCGGTCTAAAACACCGACAGCTGGTGCGCCAGGTAGGGGTGATCATCACCACCGGGCGAATTCGAAGGACGTTTTCATCATCTAAATCAATCTACTCGACGGCAAGCAAGTCCAGTCGCAATGCAAAGCAAGTCGCCGAGTTCTGTCAAAAAACGGAATCGATTTCCGTACTCTGTTCGCACGTCGGCAGAACACGCTCAACTATGCCGCGCGTCCGGGTGCCTCGGCACGTCGCGCGGCTCGTCGTCGACTACTTTGCCTCACGCGGCTCGTCGTCGACTACTTCGCCTATGCCGCGTGTCTGGGTGCCTCGGTACGTCACGCGGCTCGTCGCGCGGCTCGTCATCGACTACTTCAACTATGTCGCGCGTCCGGGTGCCTCGGCACGTCGCACGGCACATCGCACGGCTCGTCGCGCGGCTCGTCGTCGACTACTTCGCCTCACGCGGCTCGTCATCGACTACTTCGCCTATGCCGCGCGTCCGGGTGCCTCGGCAAGTCGTGCGGCTCGTCGCGCGGCTCGTCGTCGACTACTTCACCTACGCCGCGCGTCCGGGTGCCTCGGCACGTCGCACTGCACATCGCGCGGCTCGTCGTCGACTACTTCGCCTCGCGCGGCTCGTCGTCGACTACTTCGCCTATGACGCGCGTCCGGGTGCCTCGGCATGTCGCGCGGCTCGTCGTCGACTACTTCGCCTACGCCGTGCGATCAGGTGCCTCGGCTCGTCGTGCGGCTCGTCATCGACTACTTTGCCTCGCGCGGCTCGTCGTCGACTACTTCGCCTACGCCGCGCGTCCGGGTGCCTCGGCACGTCGCGTGGCTCATCGCGCGGCTCGTCGTCGACTACTTCGCCTACGCCGTGCGTCTGGGTGCCTCGGCACATTGCGCGGCTCGTCGCATGGCTCGTCGTCGACTACTTCACCTCGCGCGGCTCGTCGTCGACTACTTCAACTATGCCGCGCATCCGGGTGCCTCGGCACGTCGCGCGGCATGTCGCGCGGCTCGTCGCGCGGCTCGTCGTCGACTACTTCGCCTCGCGTGGCTCGTCGTCGACTACTTCAACTATGCCGCGCACCTGGGTGCCTCGGCACGTCACGCGGCTCGCCTCGCGCGGATCGTCGTCGACTACTTCGCCTACGCCGCGCGTCCGGGTGCCTCGGCACGTCGCGCGGCTCGTCGTCGACTATTTCGCCTCGTGCGGCTCATCGTCAACTACTTCGCCTCACGTGGCTCGTCATCGACTACTTCGCCTCGCGCGGCTCGTCGTCGACTACTTCACCTACGCTGTGCGATCGGGTGCCTCGGCTCCTCGCGCGGCTCGTCGTCGACCACGCGCCGTCTCGCCGCTCGACTTCTCATCGGTCCGTCGCACTGGCTCTCGCCGTGCGCCTGATCGCTCCGTCTCGCGGCTCGACTACTCCGTGTGCCGCCGCTCGACTTGTTGTCCGGTCGCACTGGCTCTACTTCAGCCACGCCGTGCGTCCCGACAACTTGTCTTGCGGCAACACCGGCTCTACTTCGAGTACGCCGCACTCCGCCGTGACATCGTCTTCCGGCCGCATCGCGTCGACCACTCATCCTGACTAGTTTTCCAAACTAGTCGAGAACGATAGAAACGCCCCAACAACTAGTCAGAATCAAATCTGACTGGTCAAACTTCAGCAACAATCGTCGCGGCTCCATCTCCGACCGTCACGGCTTCATCTACAAGACCGCCCTGGCGGCAACAGCTAAGTCATTTATTTAAATGATTGTTTTTTCTTCTTTGGCTTGTCTTCCATGTGCAGGACAAACACGCCAAGGACTACCCGTCTGTGCATGCTTCTACACGGGAACTACCCTTCAGAACTGCACAATCTCAAGTCCGCTACAGCGGCACAAGTCGATGCCAACGGTCGCAATCTAAAGTCCGCTACAGCAGCACAATTCGACTCTGGTCGCATCAACAGTCTGCCCAGGCAGCAACAGCTAAGTCATTTATTTAAATGATTACTGTTTTCTTTTCTTGGCTTGTTCTCCTCATCATGTAGGACAACATGCCGACTACTCATCGGTGTATGCTTCTCGGTGGGTTTTTCACGAGGGCTACACTCTGCTGACTACTCTTGGGGTATATCGATCAAGTCACCACGAGCCTACTTCATCAACTCGGGGGCTATCCCAAGGAGGCAGCTTCTAAAGTCCGCTCCGCGCGGCAACTTAAAGTCGACTCCGGTCGCACCTTCGCCTGCTTCGGCGGCATACTGCCTGTGTAAGCTTCGATGGAACCTAGCTGTAAGTGGCCCTCGCGTCCTGGCGACGATGGTACCTAGCTACACGTGGTTTTCATACCCTGTACCATGGGTTTCGTACCCTAAGTACTCGCGCTCCGTACCTTGGGTCTGAAATCCATGGCCCAGGTACTCAAGTCGACTCCGGTCGCACCCAAGCCCGTTCCGGCGACAACCGTACCATGGGTCTGAAATCCATGGCCCAGGTACTCAAGTCGACTCTGGTCGCACCTTCAAGCCCCCTACGGTGGCAACCGTACCTTGGGTCTGAAATCCATGGCTCAGGTGCTCAAGCCCGCTCCGGCGGCACAACTATTCGTTTTCTCTGATTTTTCGTTCGATTTTGCATTCTAGAAGTGCTTTTTGTTTTTTGCATCTTAAAGTCCACCCCGTGTGGCACAAAGTTGACTACTATAGTCGCATCTAAAGTCCGCTTCGCGCGGCAATCTAAAGTCGACTTCTATAGTCGCATATCAAAGTCCGCTTCGCGCGGCAACCAAAGTCGACTTCGGTTTTCAAGTCGCACTTCAAAGTCCACTCCGTGTGGCAACTAAAGTCGACTTCGGTTTTTCAAGTCGCATATCAAAGTCCACTTAGTGTGGCAACCAAAGTCGACTTCGGTTTTCAAGTCGCACTTCAAAGTCCGCTCCGTGTGGCAACTAAAGTCGACTTCGGTTTTTCAAGTCGCATCTAAAGTCCGCTCTGCCGGCATCTAAATTCGACTTCGGTCGCATCTAAAGTCAGCTCTGACGGCACGGCTACTTCTCAAGCTCCACGGCTCGACGCCAAATTACTACTCGGAAACTCTCTAGCTTGGGGGCTGCATTCAAATTACTACTCTAAAACAACTCTAGTAGACTTCGCTCGCTCTCAAGCTCGGAGGTTTCGTACCAACAACTACTCGACGTGGCTCATACGGCTCTCTTATCTCGGGGGCTACATGCTGCAAGAGTACTCAGATGATGGCTTTCACGAACACTGAAGACCCTTGGATTGATTACCTAATCATTTCAAGGCTCGGGGGCTGCTATGCTATACCCATCATTCAATTTTTCAAGACGGAAGATTCGGAATCAAGATTGACCCTCAGCTAGAGTCTGCGACTCAACATAAGGCTCGGGGGCTACTCCATATGGAGTGCGATTTTGCAACCGCACTTCCATATAATCTCGACTTCAAGACTGATGAGCTGGACCACCTTCCAGCCTCGTGGCAGTTCAAGTACTATTGAAGACTTCTCTAAGCAGTACTCGAGGACGCTCAAGCACTACTCGAAGAGGCTTCAAGACTACTCGAACTACTACTCTCGACTCCAACGTGCTCGGGAGCTTGTCGGGCATACACCCCGGGTACTCATACAAGGAAGGATGAAGACGGACTCCTACTAGAATTCCCCTGTAATCCTACTAGGACTCCTACCTTGTAACCGACTAGGAACCCGCCCCCTGGACTATATAAAGGAGGGTCGGGTACCTAGCCGGACATCTTAACCTAACACCAAGCGCAGGGCGCCATACTTGATCCCCAAACCGGGTGTAGGGTTCGCCACCACGGCGGCCCGAACCTGTATAAATCTTGTGTCCCGTGTCCTTGCGCATACCTTCGAGTTCTCGGTCTCCCGATCACAATCCTCCACCGCATAATCAACTACCTCGGGTACCCCCTTGGTAGGTTTGCCGGTCTAAAACACCGACAGTATATCCGTGCGCTTGCGGACTCGTTCGTACTCATAGATGTACCCAGGTGGATCTTACGCTCACGCTAGTAAGGTGCCGTTAGTAGTGACTTAAGAAATACCAACAAGCATTTCTGGCACTATTGCTGGGGAGCGGTTGTTGTATCTATCTTCGAACCTAGTGGTCCTCGTATCTATCTTTTTCATTTTCTTGAATTCTACCTTTACCCCCGCTACCTATTGAGATGCCTTCTTGTCAAAGCCTCTCTGTCCATAGGGGCGAGTTCGTCTTAGAGTAACAATCAACTTCTTCATTTAGCTGCGAACTTTGTCCCAGCTTTATAGCCATGGTTCAGAATCGACCATTCTCTGGAGCCATCAGTGATGATCCCCACAATCATTTGAAGGAGTTCGAAGAACTGTGTTCGTGCTTGGTAATCCTAGGTATGACACAGGAAACTTTGAGGTGGAAGTTGTTCCCTTTCTCTCTCGTAGACAGAGCGGAGCAGTGGTACACCCGCACGATAGGGAGTGTAGACAATTGGAAAGAACTACGAGATGACTTTTGTCACTCGTTCCCCCCTTTTGAATGCTCAGAGTTGCTACCGTGTGAATTCTGTGAATTTGGCCAATTAGAGGGTGAATCTATAGGTGCGGCTTGGGCTAGGTTCTCACACCTGTGGGAGCTTAGCTCAGACTTGTCTATACCCGATGATGCATCATTGTGCATCTTTTACAAGACTTTAGACATGGAATATGCACAAGAGCTTGACCTTCTAGCTGGAGGTTCGTTTGAACATCAATCCCCAATGGAAAGAAGAGAGATCCTAGAACCTCTTCTTCTCATACCAATCACAGTGAACCCCACCAAGAATTAGAGTCGATCCACGAGTCTCTTAATAGACGAATTTGAGCTTTCACCTTGCACATCCTATGATTCGTTTAGAGAGCCTTCTCCCGAACTGCGAACACTGAAGGAACAAGAGATTCAACCTTCGGAGTTCTCTCGCATATTCGAGGATGATTATCCTAGAGACATTATAAATGCCTCAAATCACTATATGCACGAGAATCCTACGGCATCGTTGGACCTTTATGAGGTCCTCGATGAAGTTTGGAATAATGGGACTATTGTGGATTGATCACCTCAGGAATTAAAGCCTACTTCCGGAGCAATTCGGGTTAGCTCGACTTCCACGACTATCCATTGTTCCATGAGGGGAAACACCGTAGATGTTGTTCATGACCCTACTCCTGGAGCTTGCATCATATCGGAGTGCCTTCTGGACACTTTGGTGGGTGACATGCCCCTCACCCCGACTAATAGACATTTTCGAAGTCCCAGGTGGAAAAATACCTTTTCCCATGTCGGGCGATTGCTAGGGACGTGCCAATCATTATAGACAAGATCGAGGTGCACTTAGATTTTCATATCTATGGCATCATAGACTTCAAGCTTCTCCTAGGCTTCCCATTGGATGAACTTCTTGATAAATCTCAAGGGAGCCTAGATGTAAAGCTTAGGGAAGCCGCTTCTACCATATCCATATCTTGTCATGAACATTCTATGGTAGAGCATCTTCCCAAGCAAAACCCACTCGAGAAAATGATGCATGTATCTCCGTTCGCATCATACGAGCCCGTTTTCATTGAGGTTGTAGACTTTCCTACTACTCATGAGAATGACTCGGAAGATTCTCTTCACCTCTGTGAAGGTGAACGATCATCATCCCTCTCGATCGAGTTTGAGCCTCTTCCCACTGGCTCGTATTTTGTTGCTTTCAATCATGATCGAGGGTCGATATCGAGCTTTCGTGACAAATCTCTTGAGATAGAGGACTCATGGGCCATGGAAACTTGTGGGGCACCGACTCTGGAATTCATTGGAAAGGATTCCATTGTCGAGCATGGTACCCTCATCCTTGATATACCCAATGAACCATGCTCGCATAATTCCTCTCCAGAGTCAGCCATGCTTAGTGCACGACCACACATGAGGGCTACAACCACCTTCTGGTCCTCTTTTGCTAAACGTTTAGAAGGATGATTGTGGATGCATATGTTTACCATAAGCATATCAGATTTTGTGTGTGTACTGTGGCACTAACCTTGCAGCTAAAGCTTCACTGATACATCCAAGATTGGTGGTGAGACGGGAGTGACACCACCAATGATAGCTTCAAGATGAAGTTCCCCTGGTCGAGCTTATGACCAAAAACAAAGCACTGCCAGGAGATAGTCTGGATTAGCATAGGTTTTATTTTCCCTTTCGAATAAAAGCAAGAACATGTTTTCAAGATAAGTTGTCCTTCGGGTACTTTTGGGTCGCTAACCTTATAGGTGAAGACTAAAAAGAACGGTGGACAGGTGATTCCTAAGAACATGTGAGCTACATCAACTACAATACTTTGGTAAGATTTTGGTGATGGAACATTTGAGTTTCGTTGCTTAGCAATGCAAACTCCAAGTGTGGGGAAGATATGTGAGCATCCCGGTAAAGTTCCTCTCATGCCAAATCTTATCCTAGTTTGGAGATGATGTTAGCTCTTGCATCTTGCTCGACTAGCTAGGTATGTCCTGCTTTTGACTTTAAACAAGGCCCTTCTGGAAGGTTGCCCGATGTTCACCGTCACATGCTCATGCTTATGCCCCTTTTGAAAATAGCTTGATCATGCTTGCATGCTTCCTTCATCTGTGTTCATATGCTCTGGTTTGAAAGTATGTTTCGCGATGCACATTCATGGATAGTTTCTAAATTAAGCATGGTGATTAGGTTAAAACTATCTTCCTCGGTCAAAACAAGATCTTGGTTGCATGTGTGTGGACTAACCCCTGCAGAAAATCGTCAAATTCAAATGGGTAAGTCATTAAGTTAGATTCATATGGGAAGGTAAGTTAAGGTGTCAGATTCATGTTGCATAACATACAAAGGTGACACATATGACCTCCCAAAGGCCCCAGGTAAGTATATTCCTCTTTGTTTATGAAATGTAATTTTGATCTAACCAGTAGAGTCCATCTTTTGTTCTCACTTGTTCGAAGAACAACACTAGTACAAGCACCAGTGTGGGGGATTTCTCTCAAGCCCATCATCAAGACACCCACTTCAGAACTCCCACACAAGGGATGCACGACATCGTCTAGACCTTCATGACAAGGACAAGGTAAACTAGAGTGAGCTGGCTACCCCACAGGTCGACCAAATCACCACTAGTCTTCAGTGTTCCCCATATCCTTCAGGAGCGATGGTATGTGCACCCTTCATCTCACTCTCTCTACCCATGAGTTTGAATGATCTTCAATTCTTATCCAGTAAATTAAACTCAAATAATGGTGCTCTGCTTGCTCTACATGATTCCTGTGGTTGGCTTGCATATGTTTTATTCCTTACTCATTATCTTGATATTAGTGAACAAATATCATTAGGGAACTCATGCTCATCTAAGTAGTTGGCGTTTGAGATATGGTTTGATGATATGATCTTCTCTCTTAATGCTTGAGTGCTTGAGAATTTATTTGAAAACCTTGAAAACCCCTTTGCAAAGCTCCTCTTTGATATGCCACAGTCCTACCAAAGCCACATGATGTTCCAGTTGAAAACCTTATACTCATATGCTGCTTGTTATTGCACTGAGCTTTGTCAAATTGTTGTGACCCTTGTGAGAATTCTTTTCATGCTTTCATGATCAAGATTCATGTGCACACCACCATTTTTCCCCCTTGATATGCTTCTACACCATAAGTTAGCATTGTATCATCCATCTATTCCACCAAATAAAGCTCCATGCATTATTCCATGATTTACCCCTCTCCAAATATCTCCAAAAAAAGAGATTAGGCTAAAAAAAGAAAGAAAAAAAAGAAAAAAAAGAAAAAGAGATAGCCCATGTCTCGAATATTTAAAAAAAAATGGGGGAGAGCAGAGAAAATCATGCAAAAAGGACTTCCATAATTTAGATGGTAATAACTGGTACCTACTCCGGGCTAGTGTCCACCTTACCATCACCATAGCATTTCATCATTATGGTAATACCTAGAACCCATTCCGGCCTAGTATCCAGCTTACCATACCCATCATACCCATACACGTGCACATCTTGATCTGATTGTATGATTTGATTTTCTTCTTGGATCCGGTCTTTGACTTCGCAATATAAGTGAAACAAGTATGCATTATCTTTTATCCTACCCTGAGCTCCACATATAGCCATCATTAGAAGTAGGATGAAGAAAGGCAATTCTAATGCCTTCGTGAGGACATATACACATTGAGTGATCTGAGAGAATCAAATGAGGAAGCTCAGCAAGGTCTGTTTTGAAAACTTATTGCAAAAACCCCAAGTTAGTGACATGATGAGCAGAAGTGATTTGATTCATGACTTTTCCGTTCCTCAACTACCCAAGATGGCATCATAGACACTCCACATAGTTCACAAGTGCAAGGTATGGTTTGGAATATCTCTTATGCTCGCTTCATACCTTTGGATATCATATCCCACTTAAATTGTTCTACCTTTACTCGGGACGAGCAAAGGTCAAGTGTGGGGGAGTTGTTGACGACTGTTAAGTACCACTTTTAGGCCGTCAATACCTGCATAAAATAAATAGAAATTGAGCATCAACACTAGAATAGGGCTTATACTGACAAATTCCACAAGTGGCGATGTATATTTGAATGCAGGTACTTAGAACAAGAAATAGAGCAAAAGCACACCTCATCCTTCCACCTCATCAATCCAAGCCTCCTTATCCCAGCCAATGAGAGGCTGGCATGCAAAGTGCCATGGATTGCTGATGTCACCAATCCAAGGGAGAGAAGCCCGACAAATCAGAAGCTGACACATGTACATCACATGGATCCTATGGCCCACAAATGTGCCAAAACCGCCTCCAAACCGCGTGGACACCTAGAACCGACTTGAGGACCCACCTGACAGCCACCATGAGAAAGCACAAGGGGAGTGGAGCCCACAGGGGGTCAGCCGACCCCATAGGTTGGCCGAACCGACCTTGTGGCCGCCAATCTCCTCCTTCCACGTGGTGTCTCCTGGTTGGCTCTGGAATCCATTCCGGGGGTGCTCAGGGTGTCCTCACGAAGTTGCCTAGCCCCTATGAATAGTAGTGAAGATGGGTTAGAATAGGACACACACTTCTTCTCCTCATTTTGCCTTTGGGCTCCTACCTCTGTAGGAGAGGAGTGCCTTTGCATAGGATTAGTGCTGGCTTGCTAGTACTTAGAGATTAGAAGAAAGGTGAGGGGTGACTTGGGGACGTGCCATGGTGTTTTTGGCACCTTTCCCCAAGAACGAACATCTACGGATGCCTTTGTTCTTCATTTAGACTAAAGTAAGTATTTCGACATTTTCTATTTAGACTAAAGTGGCTTTCTACATTATTGACACTACAAGAAAATCGTTGATTAATGACGCAACCACATTTTAGCGTCACTGATTTATGACGTTCCTGGTTGATCTCGTCATAATATTTCACTTCCGAGCAAATTTAGTGACAAAAAAATTTTTTGTCATTACGGTTGGTACTGTAGTCGGGCGTTCCCTGTTCCATGCTGTTTTGTGATGCCATAAGCTCTGAAAAAACATCATAAACCAACATCAGTCCCACATGTAAGCATTATTTTAAAAACAGAGTGTTCCAAATTGTCATAAAGTTCAGTAGGGTCCCACATCTAAGCATTCTTTCAAAATTAGAGTGTTCCAAGTCGTTAAAAAATATTCCTGGGTCCCACATGTAAGCATTTTTGCCAGGTCAGCGGAGGCCAGGTCACGAATGTCACAAAAACAACTTGCCATTGCAAGGGTTCGAACTAGAGACCTATAGGAACAAGACTGTGTTGCTTACCACTGCACCACTTCTTGGTTGTGTTATGCTAATAAGAAACACTTTCCTTATGGTTGTCTCAGGTGAATCTTTAATATAAATCAGTAATTCACAGGCGAAACGCTTCACTGCCTTCGCAAAGACTCTCGACTTTTGCTACGCGCAGATCTGCAACGGCTCGTGGTACGAATGGCGGATTCTAGCGGCGATGAGAGGGTGGTTTATGCGCCACCTCCCGGCTACAAGTTCATGAAACAGGACGACAAGATCAGTCCTCTAGTTTGAGCCACTATATTTTCCCCCATCGACCTAGGGTATAAAGATTTCTAGATTTGGGGATCTAGAGGATGATGACCATATACAATAGATTCAGATTTTATCATACACTCAGATTTGCATTGCAATTGGTGTTAGAAGTTGATCAGCTATAGATAATCGGTGTTAGATTCAATTAGTTTTCGATTTGCATCATTTTATGAATTGACAGGTTCTTGTATTTTACTAGCATCTGGTGGTGGCTCGGTCTGCTGATTTCATTACATCGGAGCCTCCTGATGTTGATCTTATCGTTGTGGATCCTTATAACAAGTGCCAATATGGGTATGCTCTCCTTGTCAGGGAAAGCTTCACCGCCCTTGGGCGCCGGTATGGAACCTGTGGTCAAGTAAACAATAACTTGTTTGAATTTCAATAGACTTATAGTACTTGTACTCTTGATATTAGTGTTGAAAATGGACAATTTTATGAACATATATGTATTTGGTGTCTGCAGCCTCAAGGAAAACAATGTCAGACATTTGTTTGGATTGATCCTGAATGGGATGGTAGGACTAAAGCTGTTCTGAATAAGCTCACGCATGATAGCAAAAGCTAAAGAGGAAGCAAGGTCATGGAAAGAAGAATGCAGAAAGGCTAACATGAAGCTTGGAGATACTAACAATTTGATGCTTGAAGATACTACCACTGAGCTTCAGAAGGTGAAGAAGGGTAAGCCAACGCAGCAAGAACTTGTCCAAGTGTTCATGGAAATGGAATCAAACAATAGGTAGTTATGATTATTGGAACAATTTTTAATGATGAATAACCATGACATGCCATTTTATGAAAGTTGTTGCTGATGTTTTCTTCAGGTCACGTGAATGACCCTCAGAATTTATTGATTTAACTGAAGCTTGAAGTCGAGCTGTAGAAGGTGAATGGACAACTGCAGGAAGCCAGACATAATATTAGGGAGCTATATGCGGGGAGAATTGTCGATCTATTGATGTCTTAAGAAACATGTTTCTACCTCATCATCTTATGATGTTTGCTACTTGGTGGTGTAAACTTTGTGGTGATGAGTTGCTTTGAGATGCCATCTTATTATGCCGATTTGCTTTGAGCACTCTCACCATTCTGAGCTAATTTTATTGATGTTTTGCTGGTCCGGTCTGTTGATGTTTTGCTGGAAGGACCTTCCTGAGTAACGATCGCGAAACTGCTTATTTCCTACTGTCGTTCCAAGTCATCATAAAATGGAGGTCCCACATGTAAGCATTTTTGCTAGGTCACAAAATGTTGCAAAAATAATTTGCCATTGCACGGGTTCGAACTAAAGACCTATAGGAATAAGATCATGTTTTTTTACCACTGCACCACTTCTTAGTTGTCAGTTTAACAGGAAAAACTTTCCTTATGGTTGTGTAAGGTGAATCTTTAATATAAATCAGTAATTCGCAGGCGAAACGCTTCACTGCCTTCGCAAAGACTCTTGACTTTTGCTACAGGCAGATCTACAACGGCTCATGGTAGGAATGGCAGATCTTAGAGGCGACGGAAAGATGGTTCCGCCGCCACCTTCCAGCTACAAGAAGCTGAAACGGCTCAACAAGGTCAGTTCTCTGGTTTGAGCCACTATATTTTTCCCCATCGTCCTAGGGATTTCTAGATTTGAGGATCTAACAGATTGATGAGCATATAAACTAGAATTAGATTTCATCGTACCCTCATATTTGCACTTCGTTTGGTGTTACAAGTTGATAGGCTATAGACAATTCATAGGTGCTAGATTCAATTAGTTTTCAGTTTGCATCGTTTGATGGATTGATAGGTTCTTGTATTTTACTAGCTTCTAGAGGTGCTTGAAGCCACTAAAGCTGGGCTGCAGGAGGTGAAGAGAGACCTGCAAGAACAAGAAGGCAGAGAACTCATGGCGCAGCAAGAGGCTGTAAAATACAAGAAGCTGTGTCAGGAAATTTTAAATACAACTATGCAAGAGATGAGGAAATTCAAGGAGATGGCTGACTAATTGTTACGTGAACAATTGCAACAGACCAACAAATACAAGGAGATGTGTGCCCATATGTTACGCCAGGACAATGCCTTGTTGAAAGAAATAGGTGAGATTCTTGACCAAGAGTCGAAAGACCTGGTACTGGACTAGAAGGCAAAACCTGAAGAGGAGGCAAGGTCATGGAAGGAAGAATGTGCACAGGCTAACGTCAAGCTTAAAGCAACTACCACTGAGCTGGAAACGTGAAGGGAAAGCTGAAACATGCCATCGATGTGATGGAAGTGTATAAGCAATCGGTTGAGCAGCTAGTTATCGAGATCGAGAAGGAGAAGCAATCGATGCAACAGAGTGTTATCCAGATGGAGAAGGAGAAGCAACGGATATTGCGTGAGAAAGATAAAAATAGGTAGTGCTTGATTATTATGAAACTTGTTCCTTGTTGATGTTTAATTACTAGTTGTTCCTCTTGATCATAATACGTAGTGTTATGAAACTTGTTGGTGCTTATGTTTTCTTTAGGTCAACCAAGCGAAAAAGGGATCAACAATGGGAAGGATCCTCATAAGCTAACATGAAGCTTGAAGCTATTACCGCTGAGCTACAGAAGGTGAAGGGACAACTGCAGGATGGAGCTATAGAAGGAGAATCAACGCCTACATATGTAAATTGATGATCAGTTCTTATCGTTATGATTACAAATGGGTGGTTATGATTATTTTGAATATTGTAATGATGATCATCCTATGATGTTTGCTACTTGGTGTTGTAAACTTTGTGGTCATGAGTTAAGAAACTTGTTGCTACTTGGTGTGATGATCATCCTATGATGTTTGCTACTTGGTGTTGTGAACTTTGTGATCATGAGTTGAGAAACTTGATGCTACCTGATCATAATATGATGTTTGCTGCTCGGAGGATGACAAAGGTCCGGTCTGTTGATGTTTTGCTGGAAGGACCTTCCTGAGGAACGATCGCGAAACTGCTTGTTTTCTACTGTGGTTCCAACTTGTCATAAAATTTAATAAGGTCCCACAAGTCAGTCTGATAAAAAAACAGAGGAAAATTAAAATGATACTATGTCAATAGTAGGGGTCGAACCCGCGACGTTTGATCCTGAAAAGGGTACACAAAACCACGGAGACATAATGAAATTTGTGTATTTCCAAACCAAGTAGTTCTAGTATACCAAGTGCGGGCAACGGCTATATCAACCGCGTACCTTGCAAGGGGCTTGCCAGCACACTCCTATGGGTCGTTGTTGCAAATATCTAGCCTAGAGGCGTTGGTGCGCAGATCTACAACCCGCGGCGGGAATGGCGGATCCTCGCATCGAAGGGAGTAGAGTGAGCTACGGTCAGGTCAGTACCCTGTTTTGTGCCTCTGCTTTCCCCTTTCGTCAGAGGGAAGTGATATTTGGAATTGGGGATTTTTGTTGAAGCACGATTGTTGTTACAAGTTGATTGATAGGCTTTAATTTAGAAAGTGCAAAACTAAGCATTGATTTCAAGTTGCAATGAATTTTTTTGAAGCATCCGTGTACTCCAGCATCTTCTTCCATTGGTAGTTACTGCTCAGAGACATCTTCCTACAATAGTAGTCATTGGCATCCTAAAGACAAGTGCAAACACGGGTTGAGAGCTCTGGTGAAGTATGCTTGGACCTTTCTCAACCCTGGCCGCTGGTTTGCTGGCTGCCCAAAGGTAATGGCTAGTTGGCTACCTGCTTATGTGGTTCCTGTGGTCAACGGCAATTGTTAATGGGTTGTTTAATTTGCAGGAAGAAAAAGAGCAATGTGATTACTTCTGCTGGATTGATCCAGAATGGGATGAAAGGTCGTATGTTGTTATGGTGAAGCTCATGAAGAAGAAAGCGAAAGCTGAAGAGGATGCAAAGCAATGGGAGGGGGAATTGGGAAAAGCTAACTGTGAGCTTAGAGAGATTAGCAATGAGCTCAAAATAGCACGACAAAAACTTCAGAAGGCTACCGCCGATCTGAAGTCAATTGGGAATTATAGGCACAATGTCAAACTCGCGCATGTACTGCTTGCTTTATTTGTTATTTTCGCGGGAATGGCGGGATTGATGCTCGGTGCCAAGGCTAATTAGATGTGTCGATCACGTATTCTGCAAGTGTCACTTTGGTATTGTGAACAATGTGTCGATCATGTATTCTGAACATTGTGCCCTATGCTTCTGAGCATTGTACTGATGATGTATTGCCAAAATCGACCAAGAAATTCGCAGTAGTTAGTATCCACCACATTGTACTGACCATTTAGTCCGACCTGTTCACATTTCCAAGAACGTAATTTCCGTTAGGTTCCCCAACAGTCATAATGAATTATTATTGTTATCCCGAAATCAACGGAGCAGCAGCGACGGTTGTTTTGGGTGGTGAAGGAGCGGTGAATTTACTGTAAATGCGAAGAAATGAACGGTGGATTTGTTGTAAATGGGGCATTGATCGACTTCTTCCACCTGGGGTAAAAAGAACATTTTTGCAATTGCATCTCCTCCTCTCGGAAGGAAGATCTGTGAGAGTACAGTGCTCTCTTCCAAGTCTCTGTATCAATTTGAATGTGCATTTGACCTGGCACTCTGATGTTTGATCAAACTATATTCAGGACGCCGGTAAGTCAGAAATTATGTCATCGAGGCGGTTGTCGTTATCGCTGGTGGTGCTCCCTACCGAGGTGAACATTGACATCGCCGGCCACCTCGCTGCGACCTCGGAGCGGGCCATGGACGACCTCCGCAGCCTACGGGCGACCTGCCGGGAGATGCGTCACGTGTGCAAGAACACGGCCATTGGTTGGCGCATGGCACTAGAGCGATTTGTCGTCGAGCTGCAGTGGAACGACCGCAAGGGCTATGACACCCTCCTCGATTGCCTAACCCGCATAAGAAACCCGAAGGCATGTTTCCTCTCCGGGATGGACATCCTGTTCGGGGAAAACTACAGCTCCCGGTCATCCATCGCCAAGCTCAAGGAGGCCGCCCAGGCAGGGCACAATGTGGTGGCCTACGTAGCTGCCATGGTCCTCTACAGGGCCAATGGCGGCGCCGGTGATGATGACACTACGAGGCGGTACATCAGACAGGTTGAGGGCGAGGAAGAATCGGCGGCCGCAACATCGATGATGATGCGGACGAACAAGGGTTGCCTGCGGTGCCGTGTTGCAGCCTCAGAGGTGATCCGGCGAGTGATGTGGCGCTGACGTGCAATGCTGGCACCGCCAGTGGCACGTGACAATCATCAGTGCGTAGGCCGCCTGTGCTTCAAGATGAGCTGGGAAGAATAGTCACATTTTTTTAATGAGGAATGTAGAATTCACGCCGAATGTGATCTGTTCATTAGCAAAATAATTGGATATTGACATCCAAACAAATTAAACCTTGATATGTGAGAGTTATTTTGGATATATTTTGTTTCTAGATCAATCCAATGATATCTGTTTCTATCTCTCTTCCTTGGTTCCCATGTAGCAATACTCGCACACGCATTGACGTGATGGAAACCAACTTCTGGTCTTTCCCCATTTATTTACCACGACTGGTAGTTGGAATAGTTCATCACAATTTAGAGAGGTGGAAAATCAATATTGGACAATTTAAAAACAAATAATGTGATCCAATTTTCACTATCTTAGAAACTACGAAATCTATAATCAGGTTTGCCCAATTCAAAACAAGCAACTTTTGCCAGGAAAGGAATGAAAATTTTTGTCTGGTTTTTTAATGTTTCATAAACCCAAACATCTGATCCTGCCCAGGTTGTATTGCCTATCTTATTGCATGCTTTCATTTTGTTGTTATCGAGCATGACTCATCAACAAGGAAAAATGAAGCCGCGGTTCAAACTCTAAGTCAGCTTGCTTGTCTTCACGATTCTTTCCTACTAACCAAGTCTTGGAAAAACAAATCTTTGCTAGATGGGATAGTGTACAATAGATAGAGTAGACACTGTCTTACTGAGAGCCAATTTGTTCCCCATCATGTTCAAGTGAATTAAGTTTGCTCCAAGTTCAACGACATTGCTAGTTACGCGCCTAGGCCATTTGCTTGACACGATCCCCGATGAGACCCTGCGCCTTTCCCTTAGCAAATGAGATCTATTAATATATATTGGAAAACACTTTTGCATCTCCTCCTCAACGCAAGAAAACCCCATCGGCATCTCCTCCTCTTGGCACAAGAAGACCCCATCGGCATCGCCTCCTATCAGCGCAAGTACCATCGTCCTCTCTCCCAATTCAATCGATTTCTTTGTTCTTTCGACCTTTTCCGCCTCTTTGAGCAAACTAATTTCCATGTGCATTTCAGAGCATCTCCCCTAATGGCTGGCGACAATCATCACGTGCCTCCTGTGGAGCTTGCTCTCCTATCATCCACACCGCCTAAAGCTCCGGTGGGGCCGAGATGCGGGACTGCGGTAGGACATAAACGCCGCAATGGATGGCCGGGCCGATGGGGCTTGGCATGCTCTGTGCCGACTGCGGCCTTCGTCGCTGGCATGCCGAGCAGCGGTGGGACAGGTGTTATCTTCGTATCTATTAAACCACGATTCCTGTCCCACCGCCGCCACCAGAAGCTGGTGTGCAGTGGGTGGAGTGCCTGAGAGGTCGGGCTGGTCGCACATGGCAGCCATGGCCCTCCACTCTGCCATTGATGTCAAGTGCACCCGCCGTGTCGATTGTCCTGGAGAGCTCGGGCGCACAGCCGTTCCCGTCCCTGCTCCACAGGCTGGTGGCGTTACCAGCCGCTCGGCCATTGATGTCAAGTGTGCCCGCCACTTCGACTATCCCGGAGAGCTCTGGCGCATGGCCGTACCCCTCGCCACCAGAAGCTGGCATGCAGTGGGTGGAATGCCCGAGAGGCCGGGCTGGCCGCACGTGGTTCACGTGGCTGTCGACTCCGCTATTGATGTCAAGTGCACCTGCCGCGCCGACTGTCCCGGAGAGCTCAGGCGCCCGGCCGTTCCCATCCCTGCTCGACAGGCCGGCGGCGTTGCCAGCCGCTCGGCCATTGATGTCAAGTGCACCCGCCGTGCCGACTGTCCTGGAGAGCTCAGGGGCACGACCATTCCTGTGCCTGCTCGAAAGGTCGGCGGCGTTGCCAGCCGCTCAGCTTCAACCTGCCACCGCGCGCCCGCATGTTCACGGAGGCGCTGTGGGGCCACATCCGCGTCACGCCGCCGCCGCGCTCCGACGCCGCCAACGTCAACCCGCCGTCGCTTGTTGGCGGGTTGCCAAGAGCCCGTGGTGGCTCGCTGGTGGATTTCCAGCCTCCTCCACCGTCGCCGTCGCCGCCGCCGCCCTCTGACGACGCCAACATCAACCCGCCGTCGATCGCCGGCGCTTTGCCAGGAGCAGGTGGTGTCTCGCCGGTGGATATCCAACCTCCTTCACCTTCGCCGCCTTGGAAGCTTACGTTTACGGTTACCCTTCCTCCTGGTGAGTTTGACTCCAACTCCCAAGCTGACACAGGCTCGTCTGAGGACCGTTTCCATGGCTACATCCCTCCGATCCCCTGAGGTGATGCTTTGCGCGTCTTCCGGCGCTTCAACGGCACGTACAGGTGCCCTGTCTGCCCCAACCTTATGCACCGGTGGCGCAAGCTGAATGAGGTCAAGCAACATGTCCTTGGGATGGCCAAGTCTGCGCCCCTGAGGCAGAACTACAGGAAGAAGTGGAGCCGCCACCGCGTCGTGGCTAGGAATGAGGGATGGATGGAGTAGATGGAGTGAGCGAGCCACGCCGATGGAAGATCTATGCTGTTATGTTATCTGTGATGTTAATTAATATCATTAGATTTCGTTGGAACATTGTCTTATGTATGTGAACTTTGTGATGTTATGTTATCAGTGATGTTAATTAGTATCGTTAGATTTCGTTGGAACATTGTCTTATGTATGTGGAAATTGTGATGTTTAATTAGGAACTTTAGAATGGACTCTGTTTCCTACTTTGGATGGATGTTCATTTGAATAATGCGATCGTATTTTCCTAATAACAATTCAATGAACCATTTAGTCTGGTCCGGTCACTTTTGCAGATCAGTAAGATCTGGTCATTGTCATCCTATTTTGCCCACAAAATCAACACTGAATTTTGTCCGGTCTGGTCACCTTTTCTTATCAGTAACATCCGGCCATAGCCTTCCTCGACAAGCCGAGGCACCCATTGCCTAATTTCCCATGGAAGCTTGCCACAATGCCCCATGGAAGGCGGTTGCCATCATCAAGAGGTTAGGGACGTGTGGGTATACCCAGATGGTACCCACACGTCAGCCACTCAAAGCTTGAAGATGAATAGCAGCCACTCGATCTAGAGGCCCGTTGCTTAGCTTGTCACATAAGCTTGCACAACTTCTCATGGAATCTGGCCATTATATTCCTACCGCCATCGGTGTCCTCGCGAGTTCTGAACCACTCTACCCATAGTTCTCTTCCCAAACACTGGCGTTTCAGTCCTACTGCCCGTCTGACTCAATGAAGCAATCAGTCTCCCCCAGACACAGAGAGCTCAGGTGCATGGTTGTACCCACCCCTGCTCGTCGGTCCAGCGGTGTTGCCAGCCTCTCGCCCACTGCCTCCTCAGTAGCCGAATCCGGGTCCTGGCTGTCACCACGCGGCCTCCACTTCATCCGCACCTACTTAGAGTGGCAAGGGTGTCAATTCCACAGCACGGAGCCACCCCGCTACGACACCGCCAACATCGACCCGCTAATGCCCGGAGCCGCTTGTACGGCACCGGCGGATTCCCAGCCTCCTCCACCACTTGCAGAGTTGGACTCCGACTCCAATTCCGACTCCAACTCCGACACCCAAACCGACATAGACCATCTTAAGGCCTTTGCTCTACGTGTCTTCCAGCGCACTACCAACACCTACGGGTGCCCTGTCTGCCCCAACCGTATGCACCGGTGGAGGAACCTGAATGAGATCAAGGACCACGTCCTTGGGATGGCCAGGTCTGAGGCCCTGAGAGAGGACAACATGAAGAAGTGGAGCCGCCACTGCGTCCTGTCCAGAAATGAGGGATGGATGTAGATGGAGTGAGCGAGCCGCGCTAGTGGACGACCAATGCTGATATGTTATCTGTGATGTTAATTAGTATCTTTAGATTTCGTGGGAACATTGTCTTATGTATGTGAACATCGTGATGTTAATTAGTAACTTTACATTTCCATGAAACATGGTCTCATGTTTGTCCGGCCTGTTCGTGTTTCGTAGACAAGAACAACCGCTCTTATTGTACTTACATGATCGTGTTTCCTAGCGTGCCACATGAACAAGGAAAAAAACTATGGATGAAACTCTAGGTCTACTTGGTTGACTTGACCATGTCTTGTTCCCATGTATTGTACGCTAGGCAGAGTAGCCATGGTTTTACTTCAAACTAATTTGTCGTCTTACTTCATATCCAATGGCAGTGTACCATACCCCTCACTGCAACACACTCTAGCTAAGCCACGTATATGTATGGAGTAGTTACAATAATGCACGTATATGGAGAGGTTGAAGATCAACATTGGACGATTAATAAGAAATAGCAATGTGATTATTGCTCACCTTGACCAAATTCAAAACAAGCATCCGGTTATTGCCAAACATCCGAAATGCTAATGCATCCCAAAACCAAAACATGTTTGTGATTTTGGTTATCATTTGTTTGTTGATCAATCCCCTTGTTTGAAGTTGTTTCTGCTTTGTTTCCTTGACCATCTCTCTTCCTTGTCTCCCTATAAATGTTGCCCTATTTTATCCCTCTCATAAACTATGAAATCATAGATCACCTTTGCCCAAAATCAAAACAAGCATCTTTTACAGGACCGGAAATATTTGTCCTTTCTGTATATTTTTCTAGACCGAAACATCCGGTCTGTTAATGCATCCCAAACCCAAACATCCGATTTAATGGTAGTAAACAGTTCATCTCTGCATGTTGAAGTGCTTGTAAATATAGTTTGCTCCAAATTCACTAAGATTACAAATTTACATAGTTCTTCCCTTTCCAAAAGACTATTACATTATTAGACATTGAGGCACCTCCTTGCATTAGCGTGATACAACTCCCGAAAAAACACCCCGACTTTCCATGAAACTGAGATCTATTAATATACCGAACTCTCCCAACTCCCTCCATTTCCTTGTCTCAAACTCTCTTCCTCCAGAAAACCACAGCCACCATGCCTTCTTCCCCGATTTGACTTCCCACCTCCCCATTCCCTTCCAACCCCTCCTCCATCAGGACACGACCCAACTCCCCCCAACCAAGGGAATGCGAGCCATCCAAGCCCTCCTTGAGTGAATCTGATGTAGAAGACATGGAAAGGCAAGAGACCGAGGACAGCAAAGATGAGTACGACTATGTGGAAGAGGAGGAAGAGGAAGAGGAAGAGACGTGGGCGGCCATTGAGAAGAAGCGATTGGCGGCAAAGAAGAGGAAGCGGGTGGAGGCCAAGAAGAGGAATCAACAGACGGAGGTGTTTGTGAGGAAGCTTTTGAAGGATGACAAGGTCGGTAAGCTTGATTCGTTCAAGGACATTCCGTCGGCGAAGAAGAAGAAGGGTGCGGAGGAGGAGGAGGAGGTGGACTCGAAGAGGACCAAGAAGAAGATGGACATCGGCGCTGGTCCTTCAAATGCCGGCCCCGCCAATCCCGGTCATGTGGCTCCCCCAGCCATTCAAGCTCCCACGACGCCAGAGTCATCAGGGAACTCCTCGGAGGGGTCGTCTTTGATTACTCGGATTTGGGTTTTCTTTTTCATGTTCAAATAGGTGGTCTTGTGGATGGAAAGATCAATGGTATGTTTTCTTTTGGATGGAAAAGATCGATCCCCTGTTTTCCTGCTCTGTGAATCTTGTAGTGGTAGGAAAATCACCTGTATCCCCTGTTATCCATGAAGAACATTGGTGTTCTTCTTTTCCATGATCACCTTCCTTGCTTCAGTGGATTTCCCTAGTCATGATGCATTGTCATAGCCTAAGATGTAATGTCTTGTCATGTGATATTTTATTCTTATCCCACCGCACCGCATTGCAGATACACACGTAAATGATGACCGATTTTACAAATTTACCATTTGACTAAATTCACCGTTTTGCCAAGAATATACAGAATGTAAATGATGGTCACCTTGCCCAAATTATTCAACTTAAATGTGCACATACATGATACATCCCCATAGACCTACACTCGTACAGTGGCACTGGCACGGGCACGCACAAACACACACCCAGCAACGAAACCTTCGGACTTGGCAACGAGGAAGACAACAGACACGGTCATGGAGATGGATACGACACACGCCTATCCCGCCATACCTAATGCATGACGGAATGTAGCATAACGAGGATCCGTGCGGAGATATTCCTCCAATGCATGATGCCTACCCCTTGACTTCATGGTACGTCCCGAGCGACCAATTCCAGAAGCATGTTGTAGGATGTCATGAAAACCCCACTGCTAGTGAGCAAGATTGCAGTAAGGGCACACACAGCGACCATGGCGAAGCACACGAGTGTAACCCTACTCCTGTAGCCAAACCAAAGCATCTTTCTTCATCTCCTCCATTTCTTACTCGTCCGCTTCGTCCATGTCATACAGATCATATGGATCCATGTATCTTGGCCGCTGCAGAGGTGGCACAGCATGGAAGTTGGTGGTTCCTCCATTCGCATCAGAAGCCCTCCTCCTACACACTCGCCAAGAACGTAAACATGATAAGCACTGACCAGAAACAATGATTTTAACCTGTAAAAACACGACGTGGAAGCTAAGAGCTCACCTCTTTTCACAGTGTGCAGAACCAAATAGAGAGGTTTGCTAGCACAATGCGTGGAGGATGAAGAGGCGATGAGCAAAGGCCTTGGGGGCACGCCTATTTATCGAACCATGACCGATAATAAGGCAACGTGCACCTCGTGGTAGAGCATGCCTCACGGGATTACAGTAGCCATTAAAATACGTGGGATGCTCGGAATACGAAGGCCTACACTGCTCAGGAATCCTGTCACAAGTATAGGGCGGAATATGCAGGCTTTTTCCCCGGTAGGCATGCAAAATATTTGGTGGGCACACGAGTTTGCTTTGGTCTGGATAAGAACGCAGAAGGAAGATCCTTATATCCATATGACTTAAAAAAATAGACGTGTAAGCATTGTAGTGGGAGAAGCAGCTGTTAGGCTTTGTGATCTTCGACTGGAAACGCATCCAGCTTCAGTGAAGCGTGGGCCTCTTCTAGATATCTGTCTCCCGCCTATATTGTACGCCACCGGAATCCCACCCAAACTCGCTGACAATATGGGGCTGCGATTGCATGGCCTCAGTTGTCAGTGGCCCCGAAGCAAGTGCAGCTTACCAAATTTTCATTTCGCAGTCAGGAAGTCGAAAGTGGGATTTTCAAATTCTGTATTCCCTCTCCACCCTGAAATAATAAATACTCTACTCCATTGCTACCGCGTTGCGCCACTAAACTCCCGCCTTTCATTTCCAAAAAGCATCACTCTGCTCAGCTACTGTGGTGGTGGTCCGACCTCACTGTCGCCGGTGGAGGGGGAGGGGTATCTCAGCGAGATGTTAGGCAGCAGATATCGGTGTTCTGCTTGCACCCGCTGTGCTGGCAAAGCTGAGCAGTTGAGCGAGGATACGGCGCAAGCACCGGCTCCCCATGCCCCCTCAATCCATGGGCCCCTGAATCTTGGAGCTTCACAAGTGAGAATCTCATTTCCTTGTTCTTTCTAGTCCCCTAGTAGTATTTTCGTTGGCTTAGAAAGTAAATTGCTTTGTGTATTGTGTTAGTTCTGAGATTCTTCTCTTAACTTTGCCGCTCTAGATCCAGTCACTGATTTGGAACACAAGTTAATCGATGAGCCATGCGTTGAAAGTAAATTGCTTTGTGTATTGTGTTAGATTGGAGATTCTTCCCTTACCTTGGCCGCTCTAGATGCAGTTACTGATTTGTAACACAACTTAATAGATGAGCCATGCTTAGAAAGTAATTTACTTTGTTTATTGTCTTAGAATTCAGATCCTTGTCTTACCTTGACTGCTCTAGATCCAGTTCCCGATTTGTAACTTATTGTGCAGGGACTAGCATCCCACTCCTGCATTGCTGAGATTCAATCACATGTCGTGGTATGTAACAGAACACATGATTATCCTGCTACTTTATTCTTAGGATTATTCTTAAGTTTATTTGCTTGCTTCGTTTAAAGTTCAAGTTTGACTTCTCCTTTCATTTTTAGGCTCAAATATTGAGGACAATCCTTGCGGTTCAAGTATCAAATTTCTGTCCCTCCAATGTGAAGTCAAAGCCATTCATTGATTACATGCCTCGAGATTATCCAGCTTTCGCTACATGCTCAAGACCTCAAGTTTCGTTGGGAGGGCTAGATGCAGCTGCTGACCTTGGTGAAATCTTTGTTTAACATGACCAAGTTTTGACAGACTTGAAGATCAAGGCACAAGCATCAGATGTAGCAATGAAAGTGCAGACTGATGAGATTGAGAGGTTGAAGAAACAAGTAGAAACTACTGAGACCCTCCTTCGTCAACTGCTAAGCTCGCGCCTTGGGTAAGGCCCCTGTGTTTCTTAGTCTTCACTTGTGTCCTGCCAGCTAGTTGTGCTGGTTTGTGAGTACTAAGCTTTGTTTCTTAGTGGGTTTTATTTCAAGACCAGCTTTATTTGTGAGCAGGGAGATATCATGTGTATTTGTCTGTGACCTCCTACTAACAATCTGCTTGTGGTTATTCTGTTCATTGATAATAATGTGTCATGTGTGATCCGAAAAATTTATTTGTATCAGTGGTATGGAAATATTATCTGTGATGTCAATTACTAAATTGATTAGCATGTAATATGAGATTGAATTATATTTAATTAAGCGCTACCTGGAGTGCAGCCCAAAATGACAGGGAAAAAAAATGTGGGCTTGCCCCCTCGACCCATTATTTCTTTACGAATTTAAAAACAATTTATTAATAAAATGGGTCGTATCAAAAATGACGTCAGTGATTGGTGGGCTGGGTCCAATATCAGTTAGGCCTTAATCATTTTATGACGTCATCGAATATTGAACTCGATCCAACCAGTACTGGACCCAAAACAAATTAATGATGAATGCAATTATTGGGCTGGGTCATACTAAAACCGGGCCTAAAACATTCTATGACGACCTTGATTATTGGGTCGGTCCAACCAGAATTAGGCCTAAAAGTATCTATGACGACAACAATTATTGGGCTCCATCCAACCATAATAAGGCCTTAAACAATCTACGACGCCAACAATATTGGGCTCCATCCAACCTTAACAAGGTTTGAAACAATCTATGACGACCACATTTTTGGGCTCATTCCAACCTTAATAAGGCCTAAAACCAATTTATGATGACTGAAACATTGGGCTCAGCTTAACATTAAGTGGGCCAAATTCAATCTATGAAGACAAGGAATTTGGGGCTTGGCCCAACAAAATATGGGCTGAATTCACTTAATGACGAAACGGTTTGTCACAAAATGTCGTGCCACGTCAGATTTTGGACTGACGTGGCATGTAGCTTATGACGCCTTAGTGTTACGAATTTATACGTGTCATTAAACTCATGACGCTGCGAAATAAGGTCTCGTCATTAATCGCGGTTTATGACGCTCGATTAATGACGGAGCGTTTTTGTAACAACCGGCGTTATTAACCGCGGTTTATGACGAGAAACGGCCTTTTTTGCGTCACTAGTCAGCGTTTTTCTTGTAGTGTGAATAGTGCTTGTGTTCTTCATTTGTTCTTGATTTAGAGGCTTGTGTTCTTCATGAACTCAACCTTTTGATCTTCTGGTGCAGCTCATAAGTTTCTAATTCTGTTTGTATGCCTGTTAGTCTAACTAGAATAAAGTGGGTACTTCGTATGTTCTAACTAGACCAAAGTCCTTCCGTGATCCCTTGCATGAGATAGCTAATACCTGAGTGAGTTCTAGTCTCTCCCTCGTGGGTTCGTTGCTTCGTATTTATACAGAGTGCTATAGTGTTGCTATGGGCGCGCAGACGTAACCATGCTATAGTAGTGAGCGGTGGTTTAGACGTGGTGTCTAGACTGCGGGTTATCCTTTGTTTGCCCCGTATCCCACGGTTTGTCTTGAGGTAGGCCACGGTAGTGACAGCCGTTGGACCCTTTGTACTCCTCCACGTCCAAATACGGCATAGAGCTTTCGACCAGAACCAACTGTTATAGCCAGGAGGGAACTGGTGCCCGAAACGAGAGTTCCTAATTGAGAGACCGTTCTTAACTCTGTACGCTATCAGCCAGATCCTTTCCATCTTCTTCTCATCCTATAGAGTGGTGTCTGTTGGCATTTCTTAACGTCGATGCTAAGTTATGAGTTCCTAGCAACGATGCCAAAAATGACCAAATGGTAATCCTAACGATTACAAGGGTCCGCAAGCGCACGGAAGTACCATTGTAGCATTTCCCCAAAGGAGTATTCCAAAGGGTATCGAATCCAAGGAAGGCTGGGCGAATTAACAAGTTCAACACTACTGCAAGGAGTATAAATCATAGACGGGAACAAACTAGACACTCAAGTACAGGAGTAAGGTATGATAGATAAGATGGTAGCGTGAACACACAAACACACTCTCTCTAAAGGTCCTAGGCTTAGGAGGCCGAACCCACCTCAGGTCCGCTCGCCTCCAGCTTTTTGCAACGGCTCTCTAACGGTCACATGGGGGCCTGCCTAGGTGTCTCGGTCCAAATTTGCCCGGAAACTTGCTCAAATGAATTTTAGGGATTTTCCAACTCAAAATTATATTTTCAGAACTTTTATTTAAAAAGGGAATTTGGCTAGAAAAATTCTAGCATGCAGATGCAAGGATGGAAAATTCAAATATGCATTGGAAAAATTAAATTAAATTAAATTATGAAAAGGGAAATATGAGATAACTCACCAATTTTACCTTTTGGCGAAAGGACTCATCTTTTTAAGTCCGAGAGCGGGACTTTTCTCGGTGATCAGTTCCACTCGTCACCCCACTCCCGAGAAGTAGAGGGGTGTGGTCTCTGTACCTCCTGCCACACCTTCCGTGTTTTCCTTGATTTTCTTAGTGCGGTCAGAGGTTGCGTGAGCTGGGGTTGTGGCTTCGTCCATCCCCAAGTTTGCTCATCATTTCCTTGCACTGAATAGCATTGCTCTTCTGTTGGTCGAAATCGGAACATCAAGTTCTTCTTCCCAATGCGGAAACGAATGGTCCCATTTTCCACATTGATCCTTGCCCGAGCATCACTTAGGAACGGCCTCCCAAGAATAAGTGGCATCTCCACATCATCTTGCATATCAAGGACCATGAAATCCGTGAAGATGCAAGAACCCTGGACAAATACCAGTAGACTTTCCACAATCCCCTCCGGATACCGGATCGAAGCATCAGCAAGTTGAACTATCCTCGAGGTTGGAGTAAGAGCAAGACATCCCAGTCTTTCAAACATAGCCTTGGATATGAGGTTGACACTCGCGCCAAGATCATAGAGAGCATTCCTGATTTTCTGGTAGTATATAGTGCAAGTGATAGCCGGATAACCAGGGTCTCTCCTGTGCACAATTGCAGAAGATTCCCATGGATCAAGAACCTGATGTATGGGTCTCCCTGCATAGTCAGCAGCTCGTGCCCTCCCAGATGGCTTACCCCATCTAGTGGACACTGCACAAACATTCTCACAAGAAGATACGGGTTGCCCCGGAATCTTCCCGTCTTCAGCAGAAGGAACCAAAGCAGCTAACTGAGCCAATTGGGTTTCTATCATTTTGTTAAAGCTCAGCTGGTTCTTAAGAGCAGAAGAAAGGCTATCAATTTTAACGTTGAGGCTTTCTAAAGCCTTATCATAGGTAGCTGTTTTCTTGTTAAAACCATCATTAATCTTAGCTTGCCCGAAAACCAGATCTTTCAGGGAAGGTTGGTTGGGATTATAAGAATTACCTTGATTACCTCCCTGATAGTAAGGGTGTGATTGATTCCACATTTGACCTCCTTGTGGACGATAACCATTGTTGTTGCCGTTCATGTACACCACGTCCTCCTGGGTAGCGGGGCAATAATTCCCTGAATGCCCAGTGACACCACAGACTTCGCAGGTCATGCGAGCATCCATAGCTTGAGGAGTGATGGCCATGGCAGCCTTCTCGCTGGTCAGAGCATCCATAGCTTGAGTAGTGGTTACCATGGCAGCCTTCTCGCTGGTCAGACCATCCATTCTCTTCATGAGTAGGTCCATCTTGGCGTGCAGCATATCCGCTTCCTTTATGGTATGTGTACCCCTCTAACGTGGCTGGAGTCGATCATCACTCCACCCTTGGTTGGAGACCATCTTCTCAATAAGTTTAGTAGCTTCAGCGATAGTGAGAGAGAAGAAAGCCCCTCCAGCAGCAGCATCAATATGGCCCCGGGCTGTCAGAGTCAGCCCATTGTAGAAACTCTAAAGAATAAGCCAGTTGTCCATCCCATGATAGGGACAAGCCACGATGTACTCCTGAAGCCTTTCCCAAGCTTCTGGAATGGTCTCATTTGCTGCATGCTGAAAGCTTGAAATTCTCCCCCGGAGAGCATTGGTCCTGCCCAACGGAAAGAACTTCGCGAGGAACGTTGCCGAGCACTTCGCCCAGGTGTCAAAATCTGCATGGTTCGCATAGAACCACTGCTTCGCCTTTCCCAGAAGTGAGAATGGAAACAGTCACAGATGAATGGCATCTTCCTCCACTCCTCGTATAGTGAAGGTACTGCACAGCTCCAGGAACTACTGCAAGTGGGCGCTCGCGTCTTCATTCGGCTTACCACAGAATGGGCTAGCCTGTACCATCGTAATGAGGCCAGTCTTGATCTCGAAGTTTCCATTCCCGGTGTTGATCTCAGGGCCAGTAGGCACCTGATCAGCGGAGGGAGCAGAGTACTCGCGAAGAGTCTTCTCTTGATTGGCCATAGAAGTTGATGTAGATGGCACAAAGGAAGCTGGGTCGACTTTCGTACGTACACGCTGGGGAGAACCGAAATGAGTTCTAGCACTCCTCACGAGTGACTCAGGATCTTCAGTGAAATTCGGCGGTAAGTCGAAACTAGTCATACACTACCTATCTTCATCATCGATAGACAAAGAAGACAATCAAAGTTAGCCTGCATTGAGAACTATTTTATTCCTGTCATGATTATAAACATTGCAAAGTGTTGACATGTTATCCTTAGCCTTCCCCGACAACGGCGCCAGAAATGCTTGTTGGCATTTCGTAACGTCGATGCTAAGTTATGAGTTCCTAGCAACGATGCCAGAAATGACCAAATGGTAATCCTAATGATTACAAGGGTCCGCAAGCGCACGGAAGTACCATTGTAGCATTTCCCCAAAGGAGTATTCCAAAGGGTATCGAATCCAAGGAAGGCTGGGGGGATTAACAAGTTCAACACTACTGCAAGGAGTATAAATCATAGACGGGAACAAACCAGACACTCAAGTACAGGGGTAAGGTATGATAGATAAGATGCTAGCGTGAACACACAAACACACTCTCTCTAAAGGTCCTAGGCTTAGGAGGCAACATACGAGTTAGTTCTAGATTCTAAGGTACTAAGCATACAAAGTTAGTAGACGAGTTAGATACACACTAGCATGGCATGATTGCTGGCTCAAGCACCCAGGTACAAACGGGGAGCTAACCTCCCGCGTCGCTTACGCACGACTCCGGTTGTTAGACTTTAGACTCCTACAGCGTATCCGAACGTGGGGGATTCCAGAAGGGTCCAACGGCTGTCACCACCATGGCCTACCCCAAGACAAACCGTGGGATACACTCATAAGCAACGTAGCTACGCAACCCAAGCACCACGCTTACATTGTTAGCAGGACCCTGACCAGCCCGGGCTATTGTGACCCAGGTCAGAGCCGCCAGATAAACCAGCCAATTACACCGAGTACCGTAGCTTAAGCACGAACTTCATGCAACACTAACACGGGATATAACTAGATCAAACTAGGCTAAGTACACAAACGAATTTGTGCTTTCCTATGCCTATTCAACAAGATCAAAGGGTCGTGTTCGCGAAGAACACGAACCTCTAACTTATGAACAAACACCGAAAACATGTATAAGTCACTCGTCAACTGGATCGAAATGCCTTGTTCATCAATAACAGGAGCCTCTAAATGATGAACGAGTGAAGAACACATGAACAAATCACCCATGTATACAAGCACGACTTTATATGAAATAGCTGAATAACTGAAGTAGATCAAAGTCATACAATAAAATCAAGATACACGAGAACTCATACCTAGATCCCAAAGTAGACTTGGAACCTGAAGTAGAACTACTCTAGCCTACCTCCTCGCCTTAGAAACCAAAAGTGAGAGAGGAGGAGTAAGTTGTGTTGGTTAGAAATGAACCCCTCCCCTTCTATTTATAGGCCAGAGCACCGGCGCAAGAAGGAGTGAAACAGCCCGGGGATGGCCTCTAGGACCAATGGACAAGCACCACGTGGAGGCCCTGGATCAGCCGACCCAAGGTCGGTTCGGCCGATCCTAGGGTCGGCTGACCCCAGGTGGGCCCCACTCGGGGTGTGCTTCCTCGGGGTGGCTGTCCTGTGGGCCCTTAAGTTGGTCCCTGGTGTACACGTGCTCTTGAGGCGATTTAGGCACTCTGGTGGGCCCATGGATCTATGTGAAGTCCATGTGTCACGCTTTGATTCGTCGGGGCTTGCCTCTCTTGGATTGGTGACATGGCGTGCATGCATGGCACCTGAGGTGGCTTAGCTTGCATGCATGGCACCTGAGGTGGTAGCCACTCCTTGAGGTGACGTGGCATGAATCATAGAAGGTGAGTTTGCCACTTCTTTTATGCTTATTTTCTTGCAATCACATAATCTCCAAGGACAAGTGGAACTACATTATTCTTAACTAAAATGTGTGTAAGAGATGCCTCTTGCTCCTTTATTCATGAGTAAATTGACGGCTAAAGTAAGCACTTAACAGCCGTCAATAGTGTCCTTGGACCATAATTAGGCTAGGAGGCAGCGCTCACCGTTCCTTGGATTCGATACCCTTTGGAATACTACTTAGGTGAAGGGCTACAGTGGTATATCCATGCGCTTGCGGACTCGTTCGTACTCATAGGTGTACCCAGGTGGATCTTACACTCACGCTAGCAAGGCATCATTAGTAGTGACTTAAGAAATACCAACAGCGTGTCCCAGAACGGTGGCCCCCAGACGGGGAAAAAGTACACGCTGTTGTAGCAGGTTTCCGTCTTCACGTCGTCGGGATACACGTACTTGGCTCGATGGACCCGATGGCCGAACGGGATCAAGTGCGGGCCGCAAGATGGCAAGAAAAGCAAGATGAAGTCGTGGACATGAGCCGGTGCAGGGTAGCGGCTCATGATCGGAGTCTGCGCGCGGGGTTTGTGGTGGTTCACCACAAAACCGCTGGGGTACTTGGTTGAGCCACAAAACCAAGACTGGAGGCTCGGCGGGCGGAGACGGGATCTGGGCACGCCGAGAAGCTTCGATGTCGGGGGACATGCGGCAGGATCACGGGGCTTGCGTCAGGAGGACGTGGACTGCGGCGAAGGCGTGGCCGCCTGATGAAGAATGTTCGCTACTTGACCATCTTGCCCCTGAGGGGTGTATCACCATTTAATTTCTAGGGGTACCGTGGTCATTTGCCCAACTCGAAGAGACTTCATATATATAGCTCTAGGGTTAGAGGGCAACTCATCCATCCGGACTGCTTCATATTTTCCCTGCTCTTTAGGCTAGATTTTCATCATGATTTTGTAGAGAATCTGACCTCTGGTTGTATGGAAGCATTCATGGTTGCGTCGATTTCCTTCTCTTGGCTTGAGTGATTTTCGTGTCTTTTTTGAGCTATTTTGTGGGATTTTCGTACGCGGGTCGATTCGTCAATTCTGAGGCGTTTGTGTTCGGATTTCTTTATGGGGATCGTGGATGGATGTCTTGTGCATCTTTATGCTTGATCTTGACCCCTCAAACTCCGGATTTGGCCTTCGATTCGTGAATTGCGGTTGGAACCCTAGGTTGTTGCTTGAGTTCAGTTGCTTGTCGATTCCCATCATTTTGGTTGGTTTGGTGCTCTAAGATTTTGGGTATAGCTTCTCCTAGAGACGCTTCGCCTTTCCCCAAAGTCTTGGATCAATCCATTCAGCGGTTTGGGAGATCCATGGAAGGATTTGGAGGGTTGGCCCTTGCGCACACGCGCTGGTTCGAGCTCTGCGACTATGACGGACGGTCCGTCCTCACCCTACGGATGGTCCATGGCAGGCCCAGTTCATCGAGTTCGTGTTGTGTTCTTGCGAGCTCATGGCTGATCCGTGGAGTTTTTGAATCATTGTTGCATGGTGTTTGGTGGACAGTCCGTGAGCTGAGCTCAGACGGTCCGTGTAGGTCGGACGGTCCGAAGTGTCGTGTCGGACGGTCCGTATAGGTCGGGAAGTTTCTGGTGGTTCTGTTGCTTAATACGGAAGGTCCGTCCTTGTCCCACGGACGGTCCGCCATGGGTGACGGACGGTCCGCGAGGCCATCACGGACGGTTCATCCCAGGCAGGCAGATTTGCCAAAGTCCTTCACTTCTTGAGTTGTGCTTCCACTTTGCAACTTGTTTGAACTTGTTCCTAGGATTGGTAGGTTCGCTGTAACTATGTGACCTTGGTAAGTACGTGTGGGATTCCTTGGTTTTTATTTTAGGACTTAGTCGGTTTTCTTTCAGAGAAATCTAGGTTCGCCTAATCGGTCCTTCAATTGGTATCAGAGCCAGTTACGGATCATCGTGATTCTAACCAGTCTGAGATCCAAAGATGGCGTACCAAGAACGGGGTTCGGGTCCTCCGCACTTTGATGGGAAGGATTACCAGATGTGGTAGAGACGTATGACTGCTTTTCTTCGTGGCAAGGGTCAGATCATTTGGGATGTGACGGAGAACACCTCCTATGTCCACCCCATAAACTTCCTTTCCCCAGGCTCTAGAGATATGCACGACGCCAACAACAAGGTGGTCGATTATTTGTTTCGCGCTCTTTGCAAGCCTAAATTTGATCGGGTGTGTGCAGAGGATTTAGCTTGCAAGATTTGGGAGAAGCTCAAGGTAGCTCATGGTGGGAACAATCAGGTGAAGGCTCACTTGTTCGTGACTTATTGGATGGAGTATGAGAATTTCACTCATCTGCCCAGTGAGTCCATTGACTCCATGTTTCAGCGCTTCACCGTGATTGTGAACAACATGAGGGCTAATGTGACTGTGTTGACATACGATGACCATGACAGTGCCGTGAAGCTCTTGCATTCACTTGACCATACCGTATGGGGCGCAAAGGTCGAGGCCATCCTTGAGTCCGAGAACTATGAGACACTCATTGTGGATGAGTTGTTCTCGAAGCTTAAGTCCTTTGAGGTTGATCGTGGCGTGAGAGGCAAGATCGAGAACCAAGCTGACCCCCATAGTCTGTCTCTCGTTTCCGGTTCTAGGACTAATGCTAACCCAACCTCAAGGATGTATTCTTTGTCTCCTCTTCTGTCCTTGCCAGACGAGTATTTTGACGTGCTGGGCGAGGCGACATAGCATTGTTGTCGAGAAGATTTGAGAGGATGCACGAGAATCGGATGAGCTCAAGGAGGAACATGAGGACATGCTTCAAGTGCGGCAAGACTGTACACCTTTTTGCTGAGTGTCCGAAGTTGAACAACGACGAGAAGCACAACTCCAAGGACAAGAGGAGGTCCAAGAAGAAGGATCATGGACATGGGAGGAAGGCACGAACTCAAGAGAAGATGAAGAAATCGAGCGACGTCGAATCCGACTTTGAGGACACGTCATCGAGCTCGAGTGATGAAGAAGAAAAGGGCGGCAAGAGGAAGAAGAAGAAGACCCTTAGCAAGAAATTCAATGGCCTTTGTGTCATGGGCCTGAGCTCCAAGGAAGGCTTCTGCGGCATGGCTCGTAGCTCAAGCGGCAAGGGAAGTCAGAAGGATGACTCGGAATTGGACTCCGAGGATGAGATATGTGATGAGCTCTCTTCCTTGCGCCAGGAGAATGAGGAGTTGGTTGCTTTGCTTGACAACCATGATGACATGCTTAGAGAGGCCAAGAAGCTGAGGAAAGAGCATAGGGCCTTGCTAGAAGAAGCTAGGGAGAAGGTTGTTGATCTAGAGTCGAAGAACCTAGACGCTAAGCTAGAGATAGAATCTCTTAAGGCTACTCCTGTTGTGTCGGATAAGGTTGAGTGTGGTGATTGCAATGTTTTCTTGTCTGGTCTAACTTTGCTTAAGGAGAAGCATGCTTCAAATCTTAAGGAACTAGATGTGCTTAGTGCCGAGCTTGACAAGTTGAAGTCTAGACCTGCTTTGTTAGGAGCATGTACTACTTGTCTTAGCTTGCCTAAAAGACTAGATGAATCTCGTGCTCATATTGTTTCTCTTGAGGCTGCTTTGAAATCTCCTATTGTCAATGCTTGCTCTACTTGTGAGGTTCATGCTGTGCAAAATCTAGAGCTTGTGCAACATGTTGATCGGTTGCAGAATGAAAATGATGATTTGCGCAAGTTGATGAGTTGGTTGTCTAGTCAAGAGCCTCAGCTTGGTATGATGATTGCAGCATTTAAGAGCTTTGATGGTCAGGCGCTTGGGTCGGGTAAGGTTGGGGAGTGTAGTGGTGAGAGAGAAGGGAAAATTGGGAAAACTCCAGTTTCACCACACACTACACCCAAGAACCAGTTTGCCCCCAAGCCAAACCAGCCGCTTAAATAAACCGAGAGAGAAACCAAGTGAGAAGCCAAGTGAGCAAGGTAAGAAGCCTGAGAAGAAACCACAACCAACACCCAAGGCAAAACCAGTCCGCTTCCATTGTGAGTATTGTGGGAGGGATGGTCACAAGAGAGAGTTTTGCTTCAGGAGGAGAAGGGATGAGAGGTTTGCTAGGGAGATGGCAAACAGGGACAGGTACCACCCTTCTCGTGGTGTGCCTGAGCCTCGTGTTGTGCCTCGGAGTGAGGGTGTTGTGCATACAATTCCATCTTGGAGGGATCAAGGCTTTCCTACTCGATGTGCTAGGAGTTTTGGCTTTCGAGGTCGTGGTGTTGATCGATTCAGTTCATTTGGTTGTAGTGCAGTTGATAGGCGTGTTGAGTCTGACAATGGTATGTTTGCTGGACGTTCTCCACCTTGTGATCAATACGAGTTTGGGAGAGGTCGCAGTTTTGAGTCTCAGAGGGGCTACGGACCACGTTTTCCCTTTTGTGGTGCTCGTACTCCTCCAGCGAGATGAGAGATGATTCCCCGTGGTTGTCATAGCTTTGATAGGCATGATAGTATGGATTTTGCTAACCCCACTTTTGAGCAAATGGCGCGGCACTGGTTTGACTCTTTTTGTGCTAACCTAGTGTTGAGTCGGCTGCTCGCTCTCGTTCTTGGTTTTGATTGTGCAGGCGGGAGGCTTGGAGGACTTTGGTGGATCAACTCCGGAGGCTAGCGGCACATGACCGGAGATCGAAGGTGGCCCTCCAGCCTCACCCCGATCGTGTCAAATGAGTACATCACTTTTGGGGACAATGGACGAGAACGAGATATCAAGGTAAGTAGAAATGTGACTTTGGGGTATGTGGCTCTCATCAAGCCACTTGGTCTCTTTTGCTCTTTGCCCTATCACATGTACTTAGGGTGAGCTTTGTATGCTCTTTGGCCCTAGTGCATGTGTTTATGGGGAGATTGTGAGTTTTGTGCTCTTTTGCCCTTTTGAGTTGGGGTTGGGCATCTCATGTACATATGCATTTTGCATCTTTCATTCTTGTAACATATCATATTTAGCATCTTTGTATCATAGACTGCATTTGTATCATATGCTTTAGAGGATGTGCTTCTCTCATATACATTGATCATTGTGATATGTTGGATGTGAGCCTATGATCATGCTTGTGAGCTCTTGTGATGTATAGCTATGCTCTTAGTAGTTTTGGACTAGTATGCATGTGAAATGGCTATATTTGTGTGACAATGCTTAGTCGATCCTCTCTTGTGAGTAGAATCCCTTACATGCCCTTTTTGTGGTCAAATGGCTATATCTTGCTTAATTTATGCTTGGGAATCATGCTATTTTCATTTGGCGTCAAAGACCCGGTTGTTATCATGAATGTCTATCCTACATGTTACCTTGTGGAGGAGCATAAGCTTGTTTTTGCCGCAAAGGCACTTCATGTACCATGCTTAATCTTGCAAATTAAATTGGTATCTTGAAATGTCAATGCTTGAAAAATATGCTTCCATATCATATGTGCTTTAAATTCCTTATCTTGGGTGCTAAACCATTGCATGATGTCTACCAATGAGAAGTCTCATTTTTAGAAGTAGACACATGGCTCAGTGGCTTTGACATGACATGAGATAGCTTGTAGGTGTTTATGATGACCTTGTGATGAGAACTTGTGACTTTGCATGAAGTTTGTGAGTTGTATGTTGTTTGTGCTCATTTTAGCCATGTTGAGGTCCTATGCTCATGAGAGTGAATTTTTGTTGGAAAATGCTTAAAATTGATCATGGCCATGTCACATTCTTATATGCTCCTTCTATCTTGTTGGCGATGCTTGTACTGAATATGTGGCTATCTTGCTTGCTTTATGTCTCACTTCTAGCATGTTGTAGTGCTCTTTGTCTATTTGAGAAGCACATGCTTGCATTTGTAGACTTGATTCATGCATTACCAACAAGGGGGAGAAATGCACCCAATTCATTTAAAGGGGAGAAAAATGGGGAGAAATGCATGTTGGGGGAGAAATACTCAATTCAGGGGGAGAACTTGAGTTTTTGCACGCATTTGTTCAGAGGGGAGAAAATAGGGAGAAATGCATGTTGGGGGAGAAATACTCAGTTCAGGGGGAGAACTTGAGTTTTTGCACGCATTTGTTCAGGGGGAGCTTGCATTCATGCATGTGGAGCTCTTTGTCGCCTGAGTTGTGCTTTGTGCTTTGCTCTTTTGCCGATGGTGTCGAGCCCTTTTGCCTCACCTTGAGGAGTCAGCATTTTGTCTCGATTGTGTTGAATTGTTGTCCATGCCTTAGGGGACCGAGACTTGCTCTCTCAAGTGATCTAGTTTTGGCTTTTGTTTAGCTTTTGATCACTTGTTTGAGATTTTTGTTTATTTCTTTTCTTTTTCTTCTTTTCTGAATTGGTTTCTATGTGTGTTGTCAATGCACTCATCAAGGGGGAGGTTGAGGACCAGAGCATCCGAGGACCGGTGGATGGTCGCTCCCTGGTGTGATGAGTGATTCACAACGTGGTGTGGACTGACTCTTGACCAAGTATTGCAGGTGCAGGTTGCAGCTTGATTTGCGTTAGTGCAGGTGAAGAGCAGGCGCGAAAGGTCTTAGCCTTGCACGGCCTCCGAGGAGTAGAGAGACAAGTAGGCCTGGCTCGATGGACCCGGTGGCCGAACGGGATCATGTGCGGGCCGCATGGTGGCAAGAAAAGCAAAACATATGTATAGGATATTTTATAAAGAAAAATACCCTATGTTGCAGTTAATTCAAATTAAACTTTATTTCAAAACCGTAGAAAGAATCTAGTCAAGTTTTATTCATAAATGTTTATGTATAAATTATACCAGTTACACACTTTACTTTAGAAAAGGTTAGAACAACTAATCGAATTGAAGCATATGTCGTGTTGAGCTAAACAAATTTTATTTAGAAAACATATGCATGTAATCATTAATCAAGTTAATGTTTATCTATAAAAGCCAGTGTAAAAGCCTAATAAACTTTTATTTAGAAAACTTAATTAAATGTCATTAAGCATGATTAACATTAGTTTAAGAAAACTGAGATGCGATACTAATCATCTTTTATTAATAAAAGCATATGAAGTAAACATTAATCAAATTAACATTGATCATGAAAAATGGTGTATAACCTTATCTAGCTTTTATTTAGAAAAGACATGTTTAATAGACATTAACAAAATTAATATTAAATAATTTTTTAGGAAATAAATATGATGATAACTAACCACTAACGTGTACTTTATTTCATTATGAACCTAACACAACTTGAATGGATAAAACGGAGCTAAAACATGGATTCTATGAGCAAAACAAGATTAAAAGGGCCTAGATGTGATTAGTGATATAACTGAAGGGCTAACAGAAAAGATATGCAAGACACATAAAACAGTGCTCATGAATAGATCTAAAGCTAGGGTTAGATCTGAAAAAGTGCCTCGGTTTGGATCTATGTGTGAAAGAGGGATCTTTGCAGGGGGTTATCCATAGATTGGCCGCCAAGACACAAAAGATAGGCTAAGGGTAATAGGGTTCCACAGGGGCTAAAACGCAAAACCGCCACATCTTCTTCTACCTTCGGTTCAGTGACAGGGGCGGACGGCGGCTCTTGCCGACGGGATATTTAATTATTTGCCATCATAAGAAAGGCCACACCTTCAAAAGCCACTTTTAGAATTTAGCTTATAGATTTGCCACTGCTCTGCGCAGCCGACCTAGGTCACTGGTCGCACACCGCCGCCTGCGACCAGTGACCTAGGGCGGCAGCGCAGACCAGTGGCAAATCTGTAAGCTAAATTCTAAAAGTGGCTTTAGAAGGTGTGGCCTTTCTTATGGTGGCAAATAATTATATATCCCCTTGCTGACAGGGTCGCCGGCGCTTCGGACGGCTAGGGGCTCGGCTGAGCTCGGGAGAAGGGAGCGGTGATCGAGCAGGTGTTCTCACCGACGGCGGAGGACGACGGGAGGCGCCGGAGTTTGGAGAAGGGCGGACCACAGGTGGAGGCTTGGCGGCTGGCTCGGGTTCCTGCCGCGACAGCGCCCTGGTGGTTCTCCTGCGGCGGGCGAGGGCTCCTTTGACGTGGCTCGGCATCGCGCATCTCCTGGTGGTCGCAGCTTCGTCCTCCGGTGCTCCTTTGCACTGAATCGGGAGGTGGCCGACGACGCTCGACTTCGGCCCAAGACGGCGGCGCTGGGCAGAGGCGAGGGCTCAGGGCGAGGCGGCGGCTAGGGCGGCGGAGGCCGCAAGGGCGCGTGAGGCCTCGGCCTCCGCCCTTTATAGGGGCGTGGTACGCAGCTGGCTGTGGCGCGCACGCCAAGGCAAGGGCGGCGGCCATGGCCGGGACTCCGGCCGATGGGCCGGGCCGGGCCGGCTAGAGCGGGCTGGCGGCTTGGGTGGGCCGAAGCGGGTCGGGGCACCGGGCTCAGCCCGAAAGAAAAGGATAAGATTTCTTTTTAAAAAAATTTCAGAAATCATTTTCTCATGTAAAGAAAAATCTAGATAATCTAGATAATTCATTTAAAGCACAAAAAATACTCTGAAAATCCCAAAAATTCCAGGAAACTTCCCAGAGATAGATAGAGTGAGACATGAACAATCCAACTAAAATATTTAGAGCTCATGAAAAAGATTTTAGAGCCTTCTAATAAATAGAATTAGCTCAGAGAAAGTGAGAATAAATTCTAGAAAAAGACTGGAAAATTCTCGGAACACCTTAACGCATTTTTGAAACCTTTTACACTCAAGAAGCACCAAGATGCATCGGCTTGAATGCAACACACATTGAACCAATTTATTTATTTAAAAATAATCGGTAGCTTTTTCCTATACTATATTTCCTATAAAGAAAGTAAATGTTGAAAAAAATTAAATTATGAGAAAATTGTTGTTTAATTATTCTTTCTATTCACATCCTGAAATTGAAAATTTCAGGATGTGACAAGATTTCACAAGAGGGAAGTCCCGGGAAAGGGCTGCTACTGGGGATTCAGGAAGGGGCCCCCTTGAATAGGGTGACAGGACCACGGGTCGCGCCTTGGTCACGGGCCGCAGGAGGGAGAGACCACTTAGCCGGTCCGGAAGCATCCAAGTCAAGAAGCATCGGAGGGCCAACCCAATATGGAAGGGCTCCGGGGGGGCACGACGGAGGGCTTCCAGGTGTCAAGGGACCTGTGGGACTGCAGGATGACGCACGCATCAAGGAGGGCCCCTCAAGCACTATAGATGCACGTGGCATTTCGTTCGGTAGTGGGGGGAAAAGACTGGGGTTCTCTCAGGGGTGGTAGGGAGGAGTCCCGTGTCCATACCCGGGGCCGTATCAGGGGCAAAACACACATTGTACCAGAAAGGGTCCTCGAAGCCTATAAAATGGGAGCCACCCTAATGTATTCAAGTCAAGTTGCAATAATACCATTCTACTAGTCACGCAATCCCCTAGTAGCTCTTCTAAGCCTTTCCGTATGGCTCAAGAGCCACACTTTACTGTTTGGTCTTTGTAACCACCAACACTTACGATTGAGAAGTGCAAACCACCGGGAAGAGTAGACAATGTTGACACGGTGATTTTTATCTCGAGGTTCACTTGGTTGCCACCAAGCTAGTCCTCGTTGTGTCGACCAACACCTCGGTGGTACTTGGGCAAAGCTCTCAAATCGCTGGCCACTCCGGACACACCAAGACACCAATCGCAAGTAAGGTAACTCAATGACACGCTCTACTAGAGTTGCTCTTCATGATCCCCACGGGGTGAGCACAATCCCCCTCACAAAGCCTTCTCCAGAGTCACACACAATCTCCCTGTGTGCTTCAACGGAGCCACAATCCACCAAGCCGTCAAGAAGGTGGCAACCTACAAGAGTAACAAGCACACCGGCTTGCAACACGAACACCTAGTGCCACTCGATACAATCTAACAAAGCAACGCACTAGATTCGCACTGACTCGCAATCGATTTGCAATCTCGCAAGCACAAGTGAGTTAGAGGACTCCCAAGCCAAGCACTACCATGGGAAACACATCCCCAAGCTGCTCAACCTCCTCCAAGTCAAGGGCTCCCTTTTATTTATAGAGGGAGGAAGAAAACGAGCCGTTACACCCTTTTCCTGAGCTATAACGGCTCTCACGGACTGTCTGTGGTCCATTTTCGGACTGTCCGTCATTCAAAAAACTAGCTGTTGGCACGCCACAGACTGTCCGTGAGGCCTGAACGGACTGTTCGTGGGTCAAGGACAGACTATCTGTCACCCACAAACAGACCATCTTACCCCTGGAATGCAAAAAACACATCTCTGTCTAAAACTCGATCAAAATACGGACCGTCCGTATAACACTCACGAACCATCCGTCCTTCCATTTTCAGCACAACTGATGCTCGTTAAAACGGATATAACTTTTAGCTCAAATGTCCGAATTAGGTGATCTTGGACTCTATGGAAAGCTCATTCCGAGGACTATCCATCCAAACCAAATGCTTGACCCAAAACACTTTGGATCAAAGCAGAATTGCAATCCAAGATCCACAACAAACCAAAACCATCAACCATTCTTCAACCCCTTTGCAAATGTGCCAACCCCATAAGTGTACCACCTTAAGTGTGAGTGAGAGTTAGCATTTTCACAAACATTTTTCAAAGGGTTTTTCACTCTCTTCACCAGGCCACTTGATCCTAGCAACATCACAATGTTAGATCGCTCAAGTGGCACTAGATGACCGATATCCAAAGAAGTTTGCCCCTCTTGATAGTACGACCATCTATCCTAATCTCGGTCATAAACTTCTCTACACACCTATGACCGGTGAAATGAAATGCCTATTGGTTATACCTTTGCCTTCCGTATTCCATTCCATCTTCTACAATGTTGATGCAACACATTCACCAACATCATCACAAATGATATGATCCACTTCATATCATCATGCGACTAATTGGTTCATCGATCTTGACTTCACTTGCTCTTCACCATTGCATCAGTCCATCGACGCCAAGTCATTACTCAAGAATCCCGCCATGCGGTCCAGCGCTTAGCCTCTGACTTGCCCTTCACACTTGCAACCAGTCCATCAAGCCAAGCCTTGTCTTGATCTTCTCCACTGAGTCACATGACTCCATGTCATGTCTCATATGTAATGAGCTCCTTCATCACATAATTACTTATGGACTAATCACATGTGTATTTCACTCAGACACATATTAGTCCACCTAAGTTGTCACATAATTACCAAAACCAAAAGGACCATTAGTTAGGCCTTTTCAGGCCATCTCTGTGATGGAATGTCGGAGCTTCCACCACCTTAATGAAGCTCTGCTTACGCTGATCCTGAAGATTGAAAACCTAGGGGCCTTGGGCGATTATCATCCCATTAGTCTGATACACAACTTTGGGAAGATTTTCTCTAAGATCATGCCCAACCGCTTCGCCCCGCATCTTCCACGCTTGATATCGGCAAACTAGAGTGCATTTATAGAAGGTCGTCAAATTCAGGACAACTTTAGATACGTTCTGGGTACGGCCAGAACCTTTTCAATAAGGAAGACCTCGAGCATCATTTCTAAGATTGATCTTGCTAATGCATTTGACTCGGTCAATGTTGACGGCTGTTAAGTGCTTACTTTAGCCGTCAATTTACTCATGAATAAAGGAGCAAGAGGCATTTCTTACATGCATTTTAGTTAAGAATAATGTAGTTCCACTTATCCTTGGAGGTTATGTGATTGCAGGAAAATAAGCATAAAAGAAGTGGCAAACTCACCTTCTATGATTCATGCCACGTCACCTCAAGGAGTGGCTGCCACCTCAGGTGCCATGCATGCATGCCATGTCACCAATCCAAGAGAGGCAAGCTCCGACGAATCAGAACGTGACACGTGGACTTCACATGGATCCATGGGCCCACCAGAACGCCTAAACCGCCTCAAGAGCACGTGTACACCGGGGACCGACTTAAGGGCCCACAGGACAGCCACCCCGAGGAAGCACACCCCGAGTGGGGCCCACCTGGGGTCGGCCGACCCTAGGATCGGCCGAACCGACCTTGGGTCGGCTGATCCAGGGCCTCCACATGGTGCTTGTCCATTGGTCCTAGAGGCCATCCCCGGGGTGTTTCACTCCTTGCGCCGGTGCTCTGGCCTATAAATAGAAGGGGAGGGGGTTCATTTCTTACCAACACACCTTACTCCTCCTCTCTCACTTTTGGTTTCTAAGGCTAGGAGGTAGGCTAGAGTAGTTCTACTTCAGGTTCCAAGTCTACTTTGGGATTTAGGTATGAGTCCTCTTGTATCTTTATTTTATTGTATGACTTTGATCTACTTCAGTTATTTAGCTATCTCATATAAAGTTGTGCTTGTATACATGGGTGATTTGTTCATGGGTTCTTCGCTCGTTCATCATTTAGAGGCTCATGTTCTTGATGAGCAAGGCCTTTCGATCCAGTTGATGAGTGACTTATACATGTTTTCGGTGTTTGTTCATAAGTTAGAGGCTCGTGTTCATCACGATCACGACCCTTTGATCTTGTTGAATAGACATAGGAAAGCACAAATCCGTTTGTGTACTTAGCCTAGTTCGATCTAGTTAGATCCCATGTTTGTGTTGTATGAAGTCCGTGCTCAAGCTACGGTACTCGGTGTAATTGGCCGGTTTATCTGGCGGCTCTGACCTGTGTCACAATAGCCCGGGCCGGTCAGGGTCCTGCTAACAACGTAAGCGTGGTGCTTGGGTTGTGTAGCTACGTTGCTTACGAGTGTATCCCACGGTTTGTCTTGTGGTAGGCCGCGGTGGTGACAGCCGTTGGACCCTTCTGGAATCCCCCACGTTCGGATACGCTGTAGGAGTCTAAAGTCTAACAACCGGAGTCGTGCGTAAGCGACGCGGGAGGTTAGCTCCCCGTTTGTACCTGGGTGCTTGAGCCAGCGACCATGCGATGCTAGTGCGTGTCTAACTCGTCTGACTAACTTTGTATGCTTAGTACCTTAGAACCTAGAACTAACTCGTATGTTGCCTCCTAAGCCTAGGACCTTTAGAGAGAGTGTGTTTGTGTGTTCACACTACTATCTTATCTATCATATCTCACCCCTATACTTGAGTGTCTGGTTCGTTCCCGTCTATGATTTATACTCCTTGCAATAGTGTTGAACTTGTTAATCCGCCCAGCCTTCCTTGGATTCGATACCCTTTGGAATACTCCTTTGGGGAAATGCTACAATGGTACTTCCGTGCGCTTGCGGACTCTTGTAATCATTAGGATTACCATCTGGTCATTTCTGGCATCGTTGCTAGGAACTCATAACTTAGCATCGACGTTAAGAAATACCAACAGTCAACTGAGTCTTCCTCATTGAGTTGCTTGCGGCAGTCGGCTGCCCTCTACGCTGGACCGACTGGATTTCTACAATGCTATCAATAGCTAGCACCAAGATCCTATTGAATGGAATCTCCGGTCGTCGCATTTGTCATGGTCATGGGCTCAGGCAAGGTGATCCCCTTTCACCGATGCTTTTTGTTCTGGTCATGGAATGCTTCAGCGCTGTGATCAAGCTCACGGACTCCAGAGGTCTGCTTATACCTCTGCGGCCGAGCTCGATTAGACAGTGGGTGTCGCTGTATGCGGATGATGTGGTCGTCTTCCTATCCTCGGTCGAATTGGACCTGACTATGATTAGAGAGATCCTAGCTCTTTTCCACCATGCGACAGGTCTTGCTGCCAACCTTAACAAGAGCAAGGCTTACCCGATTCACTGTTCTGCGGACCAATTGAACTTAATCACGTGCACTCTAGGCTACCAATGTGCAGACTTCCTGTGCACCAACCTTGGGGTGCCTCTTTCCCCTTGGCAGCTACCCAATTCTGCTATGCAGTCAGTCGTAGACAAGGTCGCTAAACGTTTACCCCCTTGGAACGGGAGGATGCTTAACCAGAGTGGTCATCTTATCTGGCTCAATCTACTCTTTGCGCTATGCCGATGCACATATCCATGGCTACGAGGATCGCGCTCTGGGCCATTTGAGCCATTGAGAAGCTCGTCCACGGTTTCTTGTGGTGCGGGTTGGAGGTGGTCCTGGGAGGGAAGTGTGTCGTCGCTTGGGTCAATGTGGCTTGCCCAAAGTAGTACAACGGCCTTGGCATCCCTAACATGTATTTCATGGGTTTTGCACTACGGTTATGCTGGTTATGGCTACCACGGGTGGACTCAGATAAAACTTGGTTGGGGTACACTTTTTCGGGTCGACAAGTCATCGCAACATTTCTTCGATGCCTCGGTAACTGTACAAGTGGGTGATGGATCCTGTGCTTTTTTCTGGTTGGATCGTTGGCTAAACGGCTATTCCATTCATCATTTAGCACCGGATCTTTGGGACGCGGGTCCACCTCGCACCAGAAGGTCCCATAAAGTTCAGGATGTGGTCCAGGGTAAACTCTTGGTGAGGGACATTGCCTTCGCCTGGTGTGTGTGGTCGTCCAATACCTTCACCTTTGGGACACGTTGTGCAACTTCCACCTGTCTGGCCAGACAGACAGGTTCATTTGGAAGTGGTCGGCATCAGGAGGATTCTCCTCGAATTCTGCGTACCACGCGCTCTTCATGGGGAGAACTCATCTTGCGGATGCTGATCTCCCTTGGAAGATCTAGGCACCTAGAAGGTGTCACTTCTTTGGTTGGCTTGTGTTACATGGTTGTTGTTGGACCTCGAACCGGATTCGTCGTCATGGTCTGCGTATTCGGATGATTGCGCGCTGTGTGCATAGGAGATCGAAAATTTGGATCATTTGTTGGTCCGGTGTGTCTACAACCGCGAGACGTGGTTCAGGATTCTGCGCTACTTTGGGCTACAAGATTTGACACCACATGTGGAGTTACCTTTCTTCGAGTGGTGGTTAAGTACCAAGAAACGGGTACACAAGCTTAAGCGCAAGGGGTTTGACTCTTTGGCTCTTCTTGTAATTTGGTCGTTAGGGAAGGAGAGTAAGACCGACTCCAGCAATGAACCACAAACTGGATGCGCAAAGGGTCGTTTGCGCCAAAGAGAGAGAGGGAGCCGAAACTGCAAAAAGCTAGCCTTCCCACCGGTCGTTCCCCTCCCGTTGCCCATCCTCTAGCGTTGGCCCTTACAGTTGCTTCCCGCGGGCTTAGAGAGCTTCGCCGCGGGCCCTGCGCCGAGTCGGGAGGCGGAGAGAGAGCAGGGGAGCCCACCGCCGCTGGCCTGGAGGTCGGGGAAGGAGACGGACGTGGGGGCCCTGCGCCAAGGAGAGAGAGAGTGGAGGCAGAGCATGGGAGGCCACCGCCGCTGGGGAAGGAGACGGCCGCGGGGTCGCCGGATCTACATAGGGGGAGCTTCTTCCGCCGCCACTAGATCCAGACTTGGGGAGGGGAGAGGGAGCTCACCCCCGGTCGGATCTACGCCGGGGTGGAGGTCACCGCTGGCCGAGCCGCCTCCGCCAAGCAGCTCAACAGACACGACGCCGCAAACTCCTTCGCAGGCCATGTTGTGCGCATGGTGGCACAGCGCGTGGGCCTCCTCACCTCCTCCTGCGTGTATCTGCGCTGGCGGCGCGGGTAGGCGGGTAAAAGAGCTGCCGCGCGCGGAGCTCGCGACGGAGGCGCCACCGGCCTGGGGACGGATGGAGCAGGGGAGGGGTGCCTGGCGCCTGCGACGGAGGAGTGAGGGATGGGAGGGAAGGAGGGATGGGAGGGAGCCGCTCGCTGGCATTTGGCGCAGTGGGATGGAGATTCCCCGAGAATGAGCGATCGGAGCCTTGCAATCGCAAAATGCAGATGCATTTGCAGTACCTGCTGGATCATGTACAGTAGTGTTGCGTTCTTCATTTTGTGTTTGCTGAACTGGATGCCGCACTTGCTGCGGACAGTCTAATCGTCGAATCCATGACAAGATTGCGCTTCAGCCGGTGGCGCTTGCACCGCTGATTCTCGAGGAAGCACGGAGGTGGGGTCGTGCAGGTTTCGCTGGGATTGGCTCCCTTAATCGTCTTAGATTGTAATCTTTCTATTCTAGTCCTATGGTCTTTCTGCTTGTTTTGTTGCTGTTGTTATTTTGTTAAAACTCTGTACCCAAACCTCTCTTCTTCTTAATGAAAAATATGATATACACATCATAAAAAAGTCTATCTTAGTGCTCTAAGTTCGTACACTTGGGGGTGTGAACATGATCAGATAAAAGTTTCGAGAATCTAAAATAGTTTTGAAAAGTCATGTGCATACTCATCTTGAAAACTGCTTCTGTAATTTATAAATTTGCTGGATCTGATCAATATAAGTGTATAATGCCATAATGGTGATCACATATTTACACTGGAGACCAACATTTCATGTACAGAACAGAGACAAGTCGGAGACTGTTCTGTAATCTTATATATGCAGGATGGATGAACACAGCTATATAACTAGAGCATCCGTGCCCTGGCGCCTGAGTACACTTGTTAAGGAAAGATTCCTAACGTCGGCCAGTACAAAGACAATGATATGAGATTAAAAGCCTCCAAATAATGATGTTTTTTTTTAGAAAGGAGGGAGTTGTATTAAATCAGAGACCAACAGTAGTACATCCCTACCTAATTACAGGAGAAATCTGAAAATTACAGACACCACTTTCAGGGTCTTCTCGCCATCTCCCGCCGGCCACTGCAGGCCACAGGAGTTGAACTTGTAGCAACCATGTGCTGCACCGACAAGGGCCACATTGTGGAGACCCATAGGAGGACTTACTGCCAGGCGACCAAGCCGAGTAAATCGACTCCAAAGCACATCAGCCATCTCCGCCAGAAGAACAAAGCAGCATGAAGTCCAGCACTGCTGGCAAACCAACAACCAGGAAAGGAGATCAGCAAATCTGCCGCCGCCGACGATCTGACCGCCGGCCGGAAAATGAATCCGCCGCTGCCGAGCTCATCAACAGCCCGGAACGAGATCCCATCACAGGGAAATCAAGCTTCCTCCCTTTCGCAAGGCAGAAGCAAACTGACCTCACAGAATGATGTTTTCCAAAATGGAGTTTACTCTGACACTTGTTACGGAAAGATTCCTAACGTCGGCCAGTACAAAGAATGATATCCAATATGGAGTACTCTGACCAGCGTTGCCAAACATTCATACGGCCGTATCCCATTAACTTGGTTTCAAAAAAAAAAGCAAAACACTTAAAACAACGGTATTTACACAATCCGAAGATGAAACAGTGATGCATAATCTCTGCTGGGTTCTGATTATACACCTAGTTAAATTTTGTTTGAAAAGGTTTGTCCTTCAAAGTTGCGAAGACAAGCAGCATATTTACACTTTGGAAATATAGCTTCAGGCCTCAAGCTAGAGCATTGTCATTGGAAATATAGCTTCAGGCCTCACTTACATCTTCATCTGTTGCTGAAGCAATCTCCTCTGATTCACTCTTATATGGTTTAACACCCTCATGTCTATCTAGACAGGATTCATTTTGCATCATCTTTTCTCTTAGCATTGTCATTAGATCTTCCTGGGCATCTCGGTTTTTGGCAAGATAATGTTTGATACCATCTTTGCCTTGTAAAGTTTGCCCATTCATATGATAGAACACTCCTGATTTTGTTATGAAGTTGTGCTTGCAACCTAATTCGATGAGCTCTGATTCACGGCTCATGCCCTTGCCAAACTCAAGTTCAAGCTGTACGGTCTTAAATGGAGGAGCATGTTTGTTCTTCACAATCTTGACTTGAATTTGCGCACCAATAGCCTTTTAAGTACAACTGAATTGGGTTAGGAAACAGATTATACTGTTCTCAAATAAGGTAAAGAACAATGTCATAACCGCTACATGACTGGCTCAATAGTGACTAAAAATTCATCAATAGGAGTTCATAGTATTCTCAATTCATGTTCTTTCACCAGTAAAAAAATAATTTTAGTTGGCCAAAACTATGCTCTATTAGCAAGTCAAAATATTTCCTAAATTCGAAATGCAGCACTATGTTACATCTGTAGCAAAAGAACACAGCTGACTCAGTGAAGTTCAAATAGTACCATGATGATGCTTTATAAAGTTCAAATACTACCATGATGATGTTTTACCTCTTCACACCTTTTCATAAGACCTATCCTTTTGGTGTTCATGCGAACAGAAGCATAAAATTTCAAGGCATTTCCTCCACAAGTTACTTCTGCTGGTACTCCAAAACCACTAAATGTGCTTAGCTTTGATCTTACCTGTACACATCCCAGGGATACATTGTTATCCTAGATAAGTATGAAAAACAAATTGGACATAATATCAAAAATTGAGCAAATTGAGAGGACTGGAGGAATTTTGAACATAATATATTTTGGTAAAACTGTTAAGGAACTACACATTTAAGACCCAATTTCACAAATCTAACTGATTTACTGCAATTTGTTGTGTTGAGCTAATATTTAACGATATGGTTGGCTAATAGTTATCCTTTTCTTTTTGTTTATTTTGCTGTAAAAACGAGATGTCATGACAGTAGTGGCCTACTGGCTACATGCTCTGGATAGTGTGGTGTGCACCGGTACACTAGTGTGTTTAACAGATAAACATAAGTCCTTAAAAAGTTCTGGACTGGAAAAAATAGAGTAGCTACTCAGCAGAGTGGATTGAGTGTATGTAAGTGTGAATATTGAGTAAACAAAGCCAAATGGTGCATCGGATACCATTCAACATTAAGCGAGGATTCCAGGCCAACCTTATTCAGAATAAACAGAGGCATGCACATAAGTTATGAAAACATTTTATCAGTACCATAATAAAATTTTGGCCATCAAGAGGCGTGTTTCACTAATACTAGCTCAGTCTAAATAAATAGCCAACCTGATTAATAAATAACAGGATTGTCCTGGAGCGGGACAGAGAATGGCTCAACTTGCGAAGCGCTTGACTCATTAGCCTTGCTTGAAGAGCAACATGTGCATCTCCCATCTCACCATCCAGCTCAGTTTTGGGGACAAGAGCTGCTACCTGTATGATACTGTGAGTGTCAGCAGTAAGAAACCAGAACTGTTACAATTACAACTTACAGATGGCAGTTTTGCTATGGGGTGTGCAGTTAAGTTACTTTGGTAGGTAGTACACAATTCTAGAGTTTATCAGAAGTATAACAACGAAGAGCATTGAAATTATATGACAACGATGAGCATTAGAGTTATAGGACAACAAGGAGCATTAAAGTTATATGACAACACAGAGCATTGAAGTTATATGACAACAAAGAGCATTGAAGGTATATGACAACAAAAAGCATTGAAGCTATCAACTACAGAAGTCTCTAGGAAGACAAGTTTTCAGATTATTATTATTTAAGATAAAAATTGTGCTTGAAATCCTATCAGTAACTCCCAAGCACTGGAACACCACCCAGTAGGCAAAAGCAAAGCATAGAGGGCAGAAAGTAATAACATTCTACCTACACTGTCCACAACCACAACATCAATAGAGCCACTTCGAATTAGGATGTCAGCGAGACCAAGAGCCTGTTCACCACAGTCAGGTTGAGACAGTAGCATGTGTTCTGCCTTCACACCTATAGATTCTGCTAAGGCTGGATCCAGAGCATGCTCAGCATCAATAAAAGCACAGTTTCCTGGATGAACATAACAATTAGCTAAAATCCAAGTATGACAATGACATAGAAAACATATCCCCATGGAGCATACAAGAATTTCGAAATGTTGCTAACCCCCACTACACACCCACCCACACCTGCTCTTATAGAAAATAATAATAATTGTCACTGCAAAATGTGTGGTGGCATCTCTCCATGAAAGGTTAGAGAAAATTCAAGAAACAACTTTCTATTTATCTCTACTCCTAAAGAGTGAAGTGGCGACAAAAATGTGGTCGAACTTTCGCCCCCCGACGCACCGCGGAGCCGCGGTCCGTCATTTTACTATTTCCATTTTTACCCTCCGGTCGGCCTCCTCCTCCGACCCCCTTCCCGGCTCCCCCCCACGCCCCGCACCCACCTCCCGCATCTTCCTCCTCCGCCATCCTCTCCCTCCCACATCTCCCTCCTCCGCCCCACCACCCCACCGCCCCCACGCCTGCCGCCTACAAACCTTTCTCTACTCAAACCCTAACCCTAGCCCCTCCTCCCTCGCGCGCTCACCCTCGGCCGTGCATCCCTGTCTGCCGCCGCTGTCGTTCCCCTCCCCTCAGCCGCGCCGCCGCCGCTTCCCCACCGCGTCGCCCCCACCGTCGTCCCCGCGACCCCGTACCACATCATCTTCGTCGCCCCTCGCGCCGCACCATCTCCGTCGCCGCACCGTCTTCGTCGCCGCCGTGCTGCACTGTGAAATCGGCGTTGACATCCTCACCTGACACCGCCTCCTCCGCATATTCTTGCCCCGCCGTCCATCGTCTTCATCCGCGAGGCATGAGGGCCTCGTGCTCCCGGACGCCGCCGAGATAAGTGCCCCGCCACTCCTCCCTCACCCTTTATCTGTGCGCTGCGTCTTCATCGCTTTCTCCTCCCTCACCCTCCGGTTTCAAACCCTAGCTGCCGATGTGTTCCCAATCCCATCTCTTCCTCCCTCTGCTTGTTTTCTCAGACCGCGACATTTTCCCGATCTGTGAGCTCTGGTCGTTGCATACTCCTTTTCCCTTCCTGCTGATTTGGATCTGCTGTGTGCTTTGAACTGACCTGCAGCTCTTTGATATGCTTATGCAGGTGCGCCGCCAACCATGGCGGCGGTGACTTAAGCTCTAGGGTTGCTCGTCAATGCAGAAAGGTTAGGATCCATATGTCTCTCCATTGCCGGTCGTCGCGGGGGCCGGGGATTCGTGCACATGTGCGCTGAGCCCTCATGAACTGCGGTGATCTCTGAGTCTCCGACTTCTCCAACTCCAAGTCTCCGAACACGACAGCATCCAGGTGCTACTCCCAATCTTCAGTAAGGCAGTAGTCCCTCATTCCCTCACTCCCTTCATTCTGTCTTTTCACATCTAAAAATCTGTAGTGTGTGATGTCACATCTAAATTTCTGTAGTCTGGACAAGAAAACAATTATTTTTCTTGTAATTAGTTTGTCCATAAACATTCTGCTTTGTTGCTCACTAAACAGTAAATGCTGGATGTTTCGTAGCATGTCAAATTAGAGTTGCTGTGCATCTGTACTGACTAGCTACTTGTGCAAAGGAATTTATTCAAAGGATTGTGAAGCTTTTGAAAGATATGAGAGGAATGGATCTCAGTCACACGTACAAATGCGTAAAAGAAACACCTGTATATTAGTGAGTGTTGTAGATGCCTGATTAATAATTAGTACATCTATGACATATATACGTATATATGGTGTGATTTCGTATATCCATATATCATGTCTCTGTATTTTCTGAATGAAAAAGGCACCTGTTTTCTTATATGCGTGTTTGAGTATAGATTCTGCAGTTCCAGGTGCACTCAGGAGTTGATTGCTTTAGTATGACAGTTATTTCCTCACACAATGTTAGGATGTTTTCAGAATTAGCAATTACACCCATTGTCTGTGTGATATAATTAAGGGTTAATTGGATATATGCCATTGCAGTTTGCACGGTTTGGAGATATGCCGAGAATGGGATGATTCCATAGCAACAATTTTAAGGTTTGTGAGTTTATAATTATCTTCTACAATTTCCGATAGCAATGTTTGCTCTGTGTAACTGTCTGCTCACATATTTATAAAGGTTACTATAGGATGTTTCATCTATTATTTCGTTCCTCTTGTGTTAATTAAATGCTTTTGAAATATCAATAGATAGCCTTCCTATTAGTACTTCCTGTTGTTTCCTGAATGAAATATTTGAACATGATAAAAGGGTGTGATGTTAGTAAATTTTCACGAGACTGCATTTTTGTTTGCTGGCTGTTTGCTTAATGAGTTGATTGCAAGCACAGATGATAATGCAATCGTGTTGTTTATTGAAAACGGGTTGTGCCTATATGTATGTTGAAAAGGAATTATTGATTATGTTTCCTTCATTCATCAAAACAAATTTACAATGTGTTGATAAATTGAAAAAAAGCATCATGTTTGTTGTTTCAGCTAGCCCGCTATCATCAATTGTTCAGATATTGGCCCTCACTAGCAATAAAAGTCTGATACATTTTTTTTCTTCTCCACACACTGAGCTAAAGTCTGATCTCTCAACTGCTTAACAAATTAACAGACTCTGACTCAGCCACTCTAACTGACAGGACTCACAAAAGCAAACAACTGGAAACAAAAAAATAATTGAACACACCGACCATGGATCATTTCCATCAGAGGTTAGTTTGAGATTTCTAAACATTTATGTCATCTGAAACTAATGAGCAATATTCAGACTTAGTGGATAGAAAAGAAAAGAAAAAAAGAAAAAAAAAGGATAAGAGTTGCATTATTCATTGTAACATCGATGAATCTGAATGATCTGCATCCCATAGGCGGTCGCCGGTCAGTCATGTATTCTTCTAATTGCTTTGCAAATTGCTAAGTAAAAAAAGTAACAGTTTCGTGCAAATTTGATGTGATGTGCTTCCCAAATATGATCATTAGTCCTCTACTTTTGTGATGTTTTAATAAAATGGTTGACTATACTACTTTGAGAGCCCTTTTAAAATCATGATCTCTAGGTTGCAGGTTTATGAACAATCTTGTTGCTTGTTCATACTGATATTGTAGCATTGTAATGATCCTTTTGATGTGTTCCTGCATAACATGTCATCATTTTGCAGGTGTCAGAGATTGACCTTACTAAACTGGTGGGAAAATCATCAGACCATGTCTAAAAATGAGATCATGGTGTCCAAAGGATAACATTCTTGATAGGTTATAGAACTTGCAAAATTTATGAAGGAATCACTTGGACTTGTGATATTTGTATTCGGTGTCATTGTAAGTATCCTCTAACATTCTGTACATATGATGGTTCTGGTGTTCACTACAGCCACAAGCCATTATGGTTCCTGTTATTCTCTAATTATGATATCTGAAATTGGGTAGCCCAAAGCTGCATTGTATCAAGATATCGGTAATCGGTTACAAGTGAGTGTTCTTTGGTTATGCAGGTTGAAGAGGGCACTGGAGGAGACCTGATGATAGGAGAACAATGCAGAACTTCAACCTTCAGTTTTGATTGTGTTGCTGTGTTGACAAGGATGTGTTGTTGAAACTATGCACGCATGAGCCTATTTGAATTGTGCATTGCTGGACAAAGGTGATCCAAAAAATAGTATCAGAAGTTGATTATGGAAACATCATGTTGTTAAGATGAACAACATATTAGACGTGCTTTGTGTATTATGCTGATTTTTTTTTATGCCCGTAGCGCAACACACCAGTTTTTGTCATCTGAATTGGAGTGAACAGGAGTGCGCTACGGAGGTGACCATTTGTTTGCTTATGAATGATTCAGTAGCAAAGAGGGTATACACACATTTTTCTGGGGATTCAATGCAAAAAAATAATATTTCAAAATAATCATTCAGAGCATACTTTTGCAAAGGACAACTTTGAAATGATCATTTAGTTGAAACTATGTGTATTGTAATAGAAATATTTTATTGCCCGTAGCAACGCACGGGCATTTTCCTAGTCTCCATATAAGAGTATCTCCAAGAGTTTGCCAAATTTTACTTGGGAAATCTTGTGTTTTGCCAACTTTTAAAAAGATATGACAAGTAAAAAATGAGCTCATGTCCAATAGTTTGGCATAATTCACTTGCCAAACCCAGATCTAACTTACATCAGGAACCTTGAGATAGAAACAAAATTATGTTTATGCCCTTCCCCCTCTTGAAAACTTGTATCATGAATCCTTCTCTATTCTTTATTTCTTTTTTCACACTCCCACCTGGCTTGGCCACGCCGATGCCAACCCGAATCAGCGCGTGTATATTTCCACATGGGGAGTTGAGTTTTGCCAAGTTTCTATTTTTGCCAAGTTGGTTTGCCAAGCTGCTGCAGACCAATTTTTCATGTTTTGCCAAAATTAGATGGATGCCAAGTTAGTTTGTCAAACTGTTGGAGATGCTATAACCTCAAAAGCTATTAATTCTTGCATGGCTAAAAAAACCCCTCCTCATTTTCTCTCCCTCCCTCATTGCCTCCGCCCACCCACCCACACCGGCGACGGTGCGCCGCCGGCCTCCCTCCCTCCCTCCCAAGCTCCACGTCGGCGGCCTTCCTCCTGAGATCCCATCCTCCTCCGCCCTCTCTCCTCCGCCAAAAAAGACCCGCGGGGTCGCGCAGCCCCTCCCCTTTCTCTCCTCCGCCAGCCTGGGTGGATCAGGGTCAGTTCTTCCGGCAAAGCAAGGGCGGCCAGCAAGGCGCAGAGCTCACTCGGCCAGACGGGCTCCGGATGAGGCCATGCTCCAGCTCGCCCCCACTCTACTCCTTCCACGCGCGGGGAGGATCCATGAGCCGGCCATGGGTGGATGCATGGCGGGGCCCAGGCCAGATGGTCGCGACAGCGGCCGTCGCTGGGGCAGGAAGCGGCGGTGGCTCGTGGTGGAAGCTGCGGCGGAGGCTTCGACGATGTGGCGCGGCCCCGAGTGGAGGGATCCAGCGGAGGGGCCGCTGACGTTCTCCTCTGCTCTCCGAAGCTCTGTCTGCAAGAGCGAGCAGGTGGTCGGTGGCTAGTGGACCTGGCCGCGTGGAGGAGATGCGGCGAGGTGCATGGCACGACGCGAAGGAGCAGGGCCGACGGAGCTCACCCCCGCGGCCGCGAAGGAGCAGGGCGCATGGAGGAGAAGCGCGCAGAAGAGCTCACGTGTGTGGCCGGCCGCGACCGGATCTTGGGCGCAGCGGCGGCGGAAGGGCAGCCTCGGTCGGGAGGGAGCGTGGAGGTTGGATCTGGCGTGAGCCGCTGCGGTGGCGGGAGGAGCAGCGTGCGCCAGAGCAGAGGGAGAACACGGAGGCCGGCTGCTCATCTTCCTCGTCGTCTTGGCCGACAGCAACGACGCAAAGCTCCCACACGGCGACGGCGAAGAGCCCCTCTTCTCTCTTCCTTCCGGCTCTCAACGCGGATGAACTGACAGCGTGTGGGCCCGCGCCACGTCTGCATTCGCCCAGGAAGCCTCTGGATCTAGAGGAAGTGGGAGGGGGGCGACGGGAAAATCGAGTGCAGTTTGAAGGACCCCGCTGCAGCATATTTTCTTGGAAAAAGCAGCGGGAAACGGATAGCATCGGTTATCCCGTACCCCCTGGTGCGGGTAGTCTTAACTCCATCTTTTAACTGTTTAGATTTATATGCTCTTGACCTTTTATGTTATATTAATACAGGTATATGACACAAGTGAACTAATTATTTGTGAGATAAGCATATCTTTATTGAATTTGCATAGTGCGATATGTAAATAGTTTATTTAACAAGAAAAAACTACATAAAAGGTATACAGCCTAATCATTTTACTAATTTTCAAAGAGAGTATTCAAATATGAATGAAATCCCTATTGACTTGGTTACGGATCAGTAGAGCACCAATAGTGGAATTCCTAATTCTCAGTGTTAGAATGCTGTTTATAAGGCTCTAGGCCGGTTGGGCCTTAGGGCTTTAGTGGTATGCTTGGCCTGTATGTCCGCCGCCCCTCCCCCTGGGTTTCTTGTGTAGAGGGCAAGGGTCTCCTTAATTGGTGGTGTTTCTATAATCCAACCCTAGACCCTTGCCTATATATGTAAGAATGCTATGCACCTCCACAATTAATCTACTAATTTCCCAGTCATACCTTCCTTCATGGTATCAAGAGACTAGGTTTCTTTCCTTCCTCTACTTCCGCAATCCCTGCCTTCGCACCGTCGATTCTGGGTCGCGCGCCCCTTCGTGCCGTCGATTCACCAGCCACGCGCCCCTTCCGCGCCGCCGAATCGCCGGCCGCGCCCCTTCGTGCCGTTGATTCACCAGCCACGCGCCCCTTCCACGCCGCTGAATCGCCGATCGCACCCTCTGCGACATCTTCTGCGCCGCTGAATCACCGGCCGCGCCCCTCTGCGCCGCCAAATCGCCGGCTGCGCCGTCTGCTCTCCGCGTCGCACCCATGGTCGGGACTCCAACTCCCTCCGCCCTCGCTGCCGAGGAGCACGAGCGCCGCGAACGCGCCGCGGCTGAGGCCAAGGAGCGTGCTCACCTCGCCGCCGAGCGTGCCCAAGCCGATGCCGACGCGCGCCAGAAGGAGCGAGACGCCTGCCTCGATTGCGCCAAGGCCGCCGAGGACGAGGCTGCCCTCGCGGTCAAGGAGCGAGAAGCTGCGGACCAGCGCATCCGCGACACCCTGGCTCGTGCCGCCGCCGAGCGCAAGGTCGCCGCCGCGGCTGCCGACGCTGAGGCGGCGACGACGACAAGGCGTCCCACGTCTCTGACGCCACCCCAAACGTCAACACCCTGATGATGCACGAAGCCGCCGCCCTCCTGCACCTTCACTCCCAGGCTGTCGCTGTCCACAACATCCGGTTACTCGTCCCGATCGTCCTCGACCTCGCTGCCAACAACTACACCAGCTGGCGCGAGCAGTTCCTTCTCTATGTCGGCAAGTTCTCCTTGCAGGACCATGTCGAGCGTGACAGCCCCGCCATAATCCTCCCTGAATGGGATCGGATGGATTGCATCGTTCGCTCGTGGATCTACAGGATGATCTCCAACGACCTCGTGGAGACTGTGTTGCAGCCTGGAGCCTCTGCGCGGGTCATCTGGCTCGTTGTTGAGTCTCCGTTCTTCGACAATCGGGAGCAGCACGCCCTCCTCCTCGACAACGAGTTCCGCACCTTCGTCGAAGGCGACCTCTCCATCACCGAGTACTGCCAGCGCCTCAAGACCACGGCGGGTGCCTTGGAAGACTTCGGCGAGGGCGTTTCCGACCGCATGCTCGTCCTCAACGTTATTCGCGGCGTCAATGAGAAGTTCTACCACATCGGTGTTCACCTTTGCCACGGTCGTCCGTTCCCCACGTTCCTCGAGGCCTGCAACGAGCTTCTCGAGGAACTCACTGTGGGCAAGCCAGCGACCCCCGGTTGGGCCTTCGGGGTTTAGTGGCGTGCTTGGCCTGTATGGACTCCGCCCTCCCCCTGGGTTTCTTGTGTAGAGGGCAAGGGTCTCCTTGATTGGTGGTGTTTCTATAAACCAACCCAAAAGCCTTGCCTATATATGTATGAGTGCTATGCACCTCTACAATTAATCTACTAATTTCCGCATCATACCTTCCTTCACTCCGTATAGTAAAGAAAGTTCTAAGGATATAATTAAGTTACCATGGTACATCAATGCATATTGCCAGAATCTCACTCACCAGAGTGGTCTGTTTGAAAATGATACAATTTTACATAATTGTCCTCAAAAGTAGTCTGTTTCCACAGGCACGCTAGATAACATATGGTGTTGAAAGGAGAATGCCCTTTAAGAATGCCACAGTTAATCACAAGGCTTTCTATAACAGATAATAAGCCCATGATACGAAGCTCTTATTGATTTCCATCCTTTGTTTCTATGGTTTTGAATGAGAAGACATTTTTGTTGAACCATGATGCAAGATTATTAGTAACAGACGCTAACACTGATGACCCAGCAATTAGCCTCCAATACTATTTGTACTACATTTTTTTCCATTCGTAATAACTTAAGTATACCTTAGCTAAAAGAAACAAAGTCTAGTAAAGGTCAATTTGTCTCAGGGTAAGCACTTAACACAAGATCAGATGTCAGGATAACTAACTTACCTCCAGTCTTCTGTGCTTCAGCTATGACATGAAGTGCTAAAGTTGTTTTCCCTGAAGCCTCTGGACCATAAATTTCAACAACCCTTCCCTGCTCATAAATGTAAAAGATAAATATAAAAGTTAAAATGTGAAGAAAGGAGCAAACGTATAATAGTACAAAACAAATCCTATTTGTGATTAAGGGAAAATTTCCAAAATCTTATCACTTAACAACACCATAAGCAAAGATGTGAATATCCTTAGCTAAATGATCAGTACCCTTGATTTAACATTCTTTTTTTTCTCGAACACGCAGGAGAGCTGCGTATCAATATATTTAGAGTAACAAGGGGTGGGACACCCAAGTACACAGGGTTTTTCAAAGGGGTTGAAACCCTGAAAAAACCCCCTCATACAAGATTACATGTTACAACACACAAAAACGGGCAGGACCCGACCCAAACAAAAGACCACACAATTACTCTTGTGGTAGCTGGGTGAGGAGGAAACTAATTCCTCTAGCACCAGCCGAGACCCACATATACATTTCATTGGAGGAATGCCAAAAGGCTTAGATTACTCGATGAGGATTACAGGAGAGGTTACACATATAAATAGGATAGGAGAGGCAGCCGAAAGGGCACTGGGTAATTAATTCTAAACACCACCCCCCCCCCCCCCGCACTGGGAACGTCGGTAGAGCGGACGTTTAGACTGGAGCGAAAATGCATGAAGACAGAAGACGGGAGTCCTTGGTGAAGACGTCAGCGAACTGCGACGTGGCAGGGACATGGAGCACACAAACAGCACCAATGGCGACGCGTTCCCGGGCGAAGTGAAGGTCGATTTCCACGTGCTTGGTGCGCTGATGCTAGACGGGGTTGGTGGAGAGGTAAACAGCGTTGACATTGTCGCAGTAGACGAGGCAGGCAGAGTCGAGGGGTTGATGTAGCTCCTGCAGCAATTGCTGCAGCCAAGAGGCTTCAGCGGCTCCATTGGCGACAGCCCGATACTCGGCCTCGGCGCTGGATCGAGAGACCGTGGGTTGGTGCTTGGAAGACGAGGAGATGAGGCTGCTGCCAAGAAAAACTGCATAGCCGGAGGTGGAGCGATGAGTGTCATGACAGCCAGCCCAATCGGCATCAGTGTAGACGATGAGCTGAGACGGGGCTGAGCGAGGGATGACAAGACCATAGCCAATGGTGCCCTGAAGGTAGCGATGGATTCACTTGGCAGCAACAAGATGAACTTCCCCGGGATAGTGCATGTGCAAGCAAATCTGTTGGACTGCATAGGCGATGTCAGGCCGGGTGAAGGTGAGAAACTGAAGAGCACCTGCAAGGCTGCGATAAGCTGTGGGATCATCAACAGGAGAGCCGGCATCAGCAGCAATTTTAGTACAAGTGTCGACAGGGTGAGACAAGGCTTGCAGTCGCTCATGCCGTGGCGAGCAAGGATGTCCAAGGTCTACTGGCGCTGGGAGAGGAAGAGGATGTCTTGCTGCCGCTGAACTGCCACGCCCAGGAAGTGGTGGAGGGAGCCGAGGTCTTTCATGGGGAATTCCTTTTTCAGGGCATCAATCACTCGCTGGAGGAGCTGCTCAGAAGAGGTTGTGAGAACAATGTCATCGACATATAGAAACACCTCCCAAACTTGCTTCCCTCTCTCTCCCAACTCCCTTCCAAGCACTACTAGCAAAGATTACTCCTAGGGTTTGGGTGTGAGAGACCTTTGAGGTGTGGGATTAAGCCCCTTTGTGAGAGCTCTTCACTCCATCTCAACAAGCACTTGTGGCGGCTTTGGTTCAACGATTCGCGTTTGTTACTCTTGAAGCTTGCTTCTAGACGGTTAGGCGTCGCCCGTTGAGTGCCCTCTCCGTGTGGAGCACCCGGGATCGTTTGTATTACCCCTCTCCTTGGTGGAGAATTCTTAGTGAGCACCAATCTTCCTTTGTGGGGATTGGGTGAGGCAAAGAGGCTCTTGGTGATAACCCTCCCTTTGTGGGATCCTCAACGGAGACGTAGCTTCCTTTGTGCGAGTGAACTTCGGATTAATTCGCTTGTCTCTTGCTTGTTTGAGTTCATCCCCTTCCTCTAACCCTAGAAGCTAATTTTGGATCGATCTCTATATTTGTGTTGTTGCTTGTAAAATCTTTGGTTGCAGGTGGTGACTATCTCATATACGCAAAGTTTGATTCTTACACTTTCTGCAAATTCAAGTTTTCTATAGCTTATTGTACTCCATCTTCACCGGACCCCTCCGGGTCATCCAGTCACAAGTGTCGGGTCATCCGGTCCCTGATCCGCTACTCAGTTTTGCAGAATTTTAAAGTGATCCTATTCACAACCCCCCCCCCCTCTAGGCATCACAAGGTCCTTTCAGTACGAAGCTCATGGGGCCTGCTTAAGACCATAGACAGACCTTTGGAGGAGGCAAACATGGTCAGAAGCAGCAGGGTCGACAAAGCCAGGCGGCTGCTGGTAGTAGACAGTCCCCTCAAGGTTGCCGTGAAGGAAGTCGTTCTTGACATCAAGTTGGTGCATGGGCCAACTGTTAGTAATAAGTCTAGTAGCTTAGTATTTTTTATTTTACCCCCTATGCTATGCTTAGCCAACCATGTTAACCCTTGGTGGCACCTATATATATATAACTTAAGACCTCTTTAGAAGGCTGTGGTAAATGGAATAGATCTTTTGGGCTAACAAGTGGTATCAAGAGCCTAATCCTTCCCACCCCTCTACCTCTCCCGGTCTCCACCCCGTGCTCCAACCCTAGCCCCGGCGGCGCGGGCCCACCGGCGGCGGCGCGACCTTCCCCGGCCTCGATCCGGCACGCCGGCGGCCTCCTCTACCTTCCCGCACGCGGATCCGGCGCGGGCGCGTGCGGATCGCGCGCAGGAGCGGCGAATCGGAGGCGGCGCGCGACAGTCAGGCGGACGGCGGCGGCTGCAGGCGTGGGAGGCGGCGTCGCGCGGGTGGGGCAGGCTCGGCGCGGCTCCACACAGCGGCGCGCCGGCGACGGGACGCGCGGGCGAGAGCGCAGAGCAGGCGGCCACGGCGTGCGGGCTCGAGCTGCGCGCGGGCAGGGCAGGGCCCCTAGCGGCACATGCTCGGCAGACGCGCAGGCGGCGTGCGGAGGCGGCGGCGCGGCCCCAGGGTGGGCTGTGCGTATGGGAGGCAGAGGTGGGCGTCGATTCGGGTGGCCGGCGGTTCCCTCCACCCCTCCCGAGCACGGATCGGGCGCGGGCGGCAGCGGACCAGGCGCGGCACCGGCAGAATCGGCCTGCGGTGATTCCAAGGCGGGGGCGCGGCGCGGGACCTGCGAGCAGGCAAGGCGAAGCCGGACGAGTTCGGGCGGAGCTCCGGCGGCTCCTTTCGCGGACGTGCGGGACGCACGAGCGTGGGTGTGTACGAGCGGCGACGCGCGGGCTCCAGGAGCATCGCGACGGCCCGATTCAGCTCCCGGCTCGAGCAGACGAGGTGCGGGCGCGCTAGGCGTGTGCAGGGCACACGCGCGGGCGGCTCGGCTCCGTGCGGAGGAGAGGTGACAGCGGCTGCTCAGGGAGCAGCGCGGATCGAGAGGCAGAGGACCAGCGGCTCGTGTGCGGGAAGCGTGCGGGGCTTCTGGCGGCAGGAGCTCCTGCAGGCGCGGCGGCTCAGGGAGCAGTGCGCCGGCGAGCGTGCGGGAGGCAGAGGCAGCGCGTCCAGGGGCACGCGCAGCCTTCCCCGACGCGGCAGCCGGGCTGCAGGGGAGCTCCAGGCGCGTGCAGCAAGGCTGCACAAAGGCGGCGGGTCAGGGACCCGGCGGCTCCTTCCCAAGGCGACTCCTTTCTTCCATGGCCGGCTCACGCGGAGTTCCGGCGGCCGTGGACAGCGCAGGCGCGACTCCGGCAGTCTCCATTCACACTCAGGTCTCCTCACGGCCTTCCTCGCTCGGCTCGGTGGCGTTCAGCGCGAGGAGGAGGGCGGCAGTGGAGGAGACTGAGGCAGCAACGGCACGACGGGAGGCGGTGACGACTGTGCAGCGGCACGCGGCACGCGAGGAAGATGAGCGGCGCATGATGGTCGAGGAGGAGGCAGCAGTGCAGCGGCGTCGGGCAAGACGCGCTGCTGCTGCACGCGAGGCGGAGAAGGACCTGCGAGCGGTGCTGCTCGAGGAGAGGGCAGCGGAGCTGCGACGTGCAGCTGCTGCGCTCGAGCTCGAGGAGGAGGCGCGCATGGCGCGTCGGGCGCGACGGGCTGCGAAGGCCCGTGCGGCAGAGGAGGATGCTGCGATGGCGGCGGCAGCGAGGCTGCGCGACGTCGAGGCGCAAGAGGCGGCTGCGGCTCGAGCAGCGCGTGCGGTGGTCTTGGAGACCGCGGTGGCGCGCGCAACCGAGGCAGCGCGCATTGCCTGGGACACCTTTACCCAGCTGGAGCTGGAGGCGGTGGAGCTTGCGAGGCAGCTTGCGGCGCTGCAGGCCCAGGCCGACGAGCCTGAGGCACCAGCGGAGGAGCGACGTGGCAGCCGGCGCGAGGCGCTGACCACCAGTGCTGAGGCGCAGGGCGATCGTTCCGGGTCGCAGGGCGATCGACGGGAGGTGCCCAAGGATGCACAAGACGAGGATGAGGTGCGGACGGCACAGGAGAAGCAGGCCGCGGCACAGGAGGTGCAGGCGGGCCAGCATCGGGACGAGGAGCGTCCCCGGAGCCAGAGGAGCTCCGTCCTGGACTCCGACCTCCACTCTGAGGTGCGGAGAAGGACGCGGAGGAGCAAGCCGCGACGCCGGCGGCCCAGCACCGGCGACTTCGACTCCAAGGTACGAAGGACGACACGGAGGAGCAGGCCGCGACGCAGGACGCGTCGGCGGGCCAGCACCGGGACGGTGAGCGTCTCCGGAGCCGGGGGAGCTCCGTCCTCGACTTCGACCTCGGACTCCGACAAGTCTTCACCTGGCGAGCCTGCCTCCATTGGTGGGAAGCCTTACTTCACCAAGGGGCGGTGGCTTGCTCGCCAGGAGGAGCGGAAGAAGGGGGAGCCTTCCTCCTCGACAGGCGGTCGCAAGCGCGACATGGCGCACGGAGGCGTCGGCTGCGCATACGGAGGTGCCAAGGGTGGTGGTGCGTGCGGAGGTACCCGGGGTGGTGCCACCGGCGAGCGCAAGGCCACCCGAGACGACAAGTGCTACAATTGTGGCGGGATTGGCCACTAGGCCAGGGAGTGCCACCAGCCGAGACGCGGTCGGGCCCAGATCACGCAGGTCGTGAAGGATGACAAGGAGGCGGCTCTGTTCTAGGAACACCGCTCCGGAGTCGGGATCAAGAATAAATGTTTTTGTTTTGTTGTTCTATGGGCGTGCCTAAGTGCACTTAAGCTCTATTGCTCTATGTAACAGCTGCTAGACTTAGGAGGAGAATGTTAGTAATAAGTCTAGTAGCTTAGTATTTTTTATTTTACCCCCTATGCTATGCTTAGCCAACCATGTTAACCCTTGGTGGCACCTATATATATGTAACCCAAGGCCTCTTTGGAAGGCTGTGGTGAATGGAATAGATCTTTTGGGCTAACACCAACATGGAGAAGTGGCGATGCTAAGGACAATCTGGATGGTCGATGGTTTGACCACCGGACTGAACGTCTCGTCGTAGTCAATGCCGTGTTGTTGGGAATTGCCCCGAACAACCCAACGCGCCTTGTGACGGGCGAGAGTGCCATCAGAATGTGTCTTGACCTTGAAGAGCCACTTCCCTGACAGAACATAAGCGTCGGGCGGTCGTGGGACGAGACGCCAGGTGCCGTTGTCGATGAGGGCCTTGTGGTCAGCCAGCCCACTGCGATAGTTGGCTGGAACAGGTGACGGAACTGTGACGGTGATGAGCCCACTACACATGTTGTATGGTCCTGGACTGTGTGTGTGTCACAGGCCAGGACGAAGCGGGAGCTGCAGCAGGTACAGGGGCCGAAGTGGACGTCTCGGTTGCTGAGGTCGCGGCTGTAGAGGGTGTTGGTGCATCGGGCCGACGCGTGTAGAAGCGCAGTAGGGCAGGAACAAGCCCGACGACATCGCGCGGTGCGTCCTGTCGTGGAGGCGGAGGTCTAGAAAGGGGCACGGGGCCACACCCGCCTGAGGGAGCTGCGGAACCTAGCGGGGGCACGGCGCCACGCCCGCCCGGTCTAGCAGCGGGAGACGGTGGCTACTCAACGTCCGCCTAGGACAGCGACCGCTGGCGCCAGCTGAACAAGTGGAGCCAGTGGAGGGCTAGCTGCAATGTTAGTGGCATAGGGTATAGTATCCACAGTTTCGTCGACCATAAAATCAAGAGAGGAATTGTCTGGTGCGGGCAAAGAATTTGCAAACGAAAACCGAAATTCGTCGAAGTTGACGTGACAGGAGATTATAATGCGGCGTGTCGATAGGTCAAGGCAGCGATAGCCTTTGTCGGAGGAGGGGTACCCGAGAAACACGCACGCCGTAGAGTGAGGAGCTAGCTTATGCGGCGAGGTGGCCTGAAGATTGGGGTAGCATAGGCACCCAACCACCCGAAGGTGGTCATATGTAGGCGGAATGCAATACAGGCATGTGTGGGGTACTTCACTGTTAGTGGAGGAGGAGGGTCACCTGTTTAGCAGATAAAAGGCAGTAGCAAGAGCCCAATATGATGGCGGCATGGATGCACGAAGAAGGGTCTGTATTGAATTGTTGAGTGTACGCAGGATCCATTCGGCCTTGCCGTTTTGGGCAGAGGTTAAGGGCAGGAAAAGCGCAACAGGGTGCCATGTGCCGCCAGGAAGGTGGTTGTGGCATTGTTGACAAATTCCGTGCCATTGTCAGCCTGCAAACATTTTATGGGAAGACCAAACTGGGTACGAACGTAGGCAACAAAATCAACAATTGTCTGGTGGACATCAGACTTGCGCCTGAGGGGAAGGTCCAACAGAAATGAGTATAATCATCCAAAATCACTAGATAATAAAAAAACCAGATATGCTAGTGAACTAAATCACAGTAAACTAAATCAGAAGCTCCAGCAGTATGGGATGTTTAAGGACTAAAAGGCAGGCGCATGTGCTTGCCAAGCTGACAGGAATGGCACAATGAGCGGCCTGTTTTGTTAAATCAAACTGTTTTTATTTAGACAAACTAAGGCTGTTGACGGATGACCAAGACGTTGATGCCACAAAGTGGAGGAAGCAGCCAGAAGAGCAGACGAGCTGGGGGTGGACTGCGGCAAAGTGTAGAGATCCCCATCACTATTGCAGCGAAGAATCACACGTCCCGTCGGAATGTCCTTAATAGAAAAACCGAAAGCGCCAAACTCAATGGAGCAATGGTTGTCGCGAGTGAATTGACGAACAGAAAGTAAATTATGAACTATCAAGGGAACGACAAGAACATTGTTAAGAGCAAAATTTGACGTTTTGGTGGACAGGATGGAGTGGCCATGAGACGTTACTAGGATACTACGGTTGCAGGCCACAAACTGCCACGCCATGCGCGGCGTCGCTACAGGTTGTGGCGGGGAAAATGGCCCCCACGCAGTGTGGCGAGATTCCTTCTGTTTTGGATGCAACCAAACACTAGCCTGATTTTCTGTGGCACGCCTCACTTGTGTGTGGCAAGTTGTGGCTGGGAGCCAAACAGGCCCTACTACCATTGCCAACTAAAATTGAAGAAATAGAGGTGGGAAGGCGCTTGAGCAGTATACCATCCGATGAAGACATGTGGGAGGAAGCGTCGGATTCGACCACCCAGGGAGAGGCGCCTTGCATCAACTTGAAGAGGGGCAAAGGCAGTGTGTGCCTGTCCGGGAGCATAGCCCAGAAGACCCTGGCTGGGGCGCGAAGGCTGTCCGCCGCCATGCTGACCAGCAGGGGAACCAGACTGGTCGCCTGGGGACAGGCGCACCCACGGCCCAGATGGGATGGGTGGTCGGCTGTGATGGCCGCCGCCTGCGCTATAGGCACCGCTGCCTCCACCGTAGGATTTCTTGTCGCCCTTCTTGTTGTTCCGCCGCTGCCCGTCGTTGCGCAGCGGCTGCTGCTTGTGCTCGCCGCCACCGGAGGACTGGCAACTGAACCGCTGCAGGCGGAGGAAAAGCCAGCGAGGAGCGTTGTGCCTGCTGCTACCTTCGCCCCGTTGGCGAGGCGCAGCTCCTTGAGAATGAGCTGGTCCCGCGCGTAGAAGGTGAGGTTGGTGGCAGCGATGTGGTCGGCAATGTTGGTGTAGCGCTCGTTCAACCCACGAAGCAAGTTGAGGACGAGGGTGGGCTCAGACATGGGTTGGCCGATGTCGCGCAGCTTGTCGCCGGTGGTCTTGACGCAGAGGCAGTAGTCGTCGATGGAGGAGTCTCCCTAGGTCATGGAATGGAATTCATGACTCAGGAAGATCGCCCGAGGAGCCTTGTTCACCTAGAAGAGGGCTTCGATGGCGACCCACAGTTGACGGGCCATCTGAGTGGTGTCGTCCATGGCCATGTCGAGGACAGGTTCCGCGACAAACCCAAAAATCCAACTGCGGACACAACAGTCTGCCTACTCCCAGGCAGGGTCAATGGCGTCAACGGCCGGAACAGGGCCGTCGAGGTGCCAGAGAAGGCCGAATTTGCCGCACATGGCGCGGAAATATGCTGACCACTTGGTGAAGCAGTGGGAGGGGCTGCGGCCGAGAGGAATCGACGGCTAGAGGGGGGAGATCGCGGCCAGGGAGTTTGGCGGCAATGGGTAGGGTGCGGACGGCAGGTAAGGAGTCGGGAGGGGGGGTGATGGTAGGGCACAGACGGCAGAGGAGCCGCGCGCGAGGGGGAGAGAGGCGTCGCGGTGGTGGGTGTCAGCCACGCGTGGGGGGGGAGAGAGACGCCGCGGCCCGCGGTGGTGAGTGGAGCGATGCGAGGGAGATGCACGGAATTCGGAGATGTCGCGGAGACAGAGGAAAAAGACCCGATCTCTTGATACGAGGAGGGGGGGGGGTTTGACCTCTCATATAAATAGCCAAGGTGGCTTACAGTATAAGGACACAATCTCCTATACTTGGAAGGTTAATCACCTATACTAGAAAAGATATAAACCACCTATACAAGGCAATGTACAGCCAGTTATACATACCTGGCTGATACATATCTAATAATCAATAATAGACCAGTGGAATGGCAAGTCCAAATCATGCAATAATTACCTCCTGTATAACAAATCCTAACGAGTTACTCCCTCCGTTTCAAATTACTTGTCATTGTTGACTTTTGATCACAACTTTTGAGTCTTATTCAAAAAATTATGCATACATCATTTGTTTTGTTTGTTTGTGATTTACTTTATTATCAAGGGTACTTTAATTGTAGCTTGCACAAATGAATAAGATGAATGGTCAAATGTTGTGATCAAAAGTCAACAGCGACAAGTAATTTGGGACGGAGGGTGTACTACCTATAGTAAACCTTATTCTCTGTGTGCATGAACTTACAAGTTACATCTCAACGGAGGGAGGTTGCAGGTTGCTGCAAAATTACTACTTATTGGTATAACACAAGCAGGTTCACATGATGAATTAGGCTAGTACACTGCCAAATCATCTAATAATATGGCCTCTTTCCAAAAATTCTGAATTGCACATAAATTTTGTAGACAAAACAATTAGTATGAGAAACTGACCTTTGGAAGTCCACCAATTCCTAAAGCTGTGTCCAACGCGAAAGATCCCGTGGATATGACAGGTATTTCTTTATGACTGTAAGCATGATTTAACCACATTATTGACTCCTCACCGAATGCAGATGTAATTTGGTCAAGAGCTTGCTGAAGTGCAAAGTCATTTTGCTTAATATTTTTCTCCCAATGTTCTGCTTTTGATTGTTCTCTCCCTAACAAGCAGACATTGTGTCAGTGGAAAAATCATAACAGAAACAATCCGTAAATCCAATGAAACTTAACACATGAGATCCTTTTTGTTATTTTAAAAACAGGTTCGAAATATCCAGAATCCACAAGCAAAAATGAGCATCGTACAAAATTAGACAGGATATAGAAGGTTGGAAACCAATAACCACCAGTGCACCACTTGCGTTGCAATGTATAAACAGAAATACATTCAAGAGAAAGCTTACAGCATGTAATGTTAGTCCAAACAATTTTACTAACGAAAATTGCAAACAACATTTACGGTTTTACCAACTTCGCCAATTTTTATGCTGCATTCTGAATAGAATATACATATTGTGCTTGCAAGACAAGTCGAAAAAAATAGTTTCTTTCACCTATGTAACAGGTCACATTAGTGTTTTACGACAAGATGATTTTGTTCATTCTCCAACACACAAAAACATTTTACTCAAAGAATGCTGCAAAAGGGCCTCCGAAAAAATATCATGTAATTCAACATCTTGTTTCTATCAGTTGACATAATACTATGATACACATATTACAGGTAGAACAGAGTAGATGCAGAAAATGTATCAAACAGAAAGTCATATCAGTAGTTCAGTAAGGGAAAAAAGTGAGTAGCATATATACACCTTCTGCAGACAAGCTTCGCAGCTGAACTGTACACAAAACATTTTGATTGCAGCATCCCTGAAAAAATAATAAGAAGATGAAAATAGGTACAACTTGAACATGAAAATAGGGAAGAATACGAAGACTTCATTTTGGACTGTGTGTATGTTGTATTGAATAATTAAACACATACTCTCGGCGAGATTAGATAACGAGATGATAGGAGCCCGTGAGGGGCCTCACAATGTGTAGCTCCGGTAAGACGGTGCAAAAAGATTTTCTGTGAGGCTACCACCTCGGCCGCCTCGTGTGCCAGCCAATAGGTACCGACCACGTGGAAAAATGTGACATGTTTGTATGGCCGCACCTCCCTCCCTCTCTCTCTATCTCTCTCTCCACCCCCTGCCTCCCCTCTCCCTCGGGCCCTCCCCCACCGGCGACGACGCGCCGGCGGCGTCCCTCCCTCCCGAGCTCCACGCAGTGGCGGAGCTACATGGTGGTCCCTGTGGGCCATGGACCACCCTGATTTTCTTGCCCAACACTATTACCGTATGATTGTTTTGGATGAAACAATGACACCATTGCTGCTGTTTCTTGCATCTCTCCTTCAATCTCTTGGTTTTGATCATATTATGTTATACAAATTTTACATCTATTTGTATCCTGACATGTTTCCCATGTAGGGGGAAGACTCAAACTCCTCTCATAAAAGAAGTCCTTAAGTTGTCGATAAAGTGCATAAAATTCACGGTACCTTTGCTCAATTTTCCATTCATCTTCACCACTCCTCACTTTTAACAAATAAACAGTGTATTCTTTGACACCAACCATCCGGTCACCAAAGGAAATATCACCAGTTCTTTGTTTTGCCCCCACAACCTCTACCCTGTCGATTCTTGAGGAAGTGGGTACACATAGGCATCATCTGTACCAGAAGTAGAGGCAGTAGTGCTGCCATCTCTGAAATGGGGATCCTGGCGAACATTGAGGCTGTTCGGCTGGCATATGTTGGCTTATCTCGGCTTGTTTTGACTTATTTCCTCTTACATAATACTATTCATTCTACCAGCCGAGCACTATTCATTCTACCAGCCGAACAACCTCATTGCTCCTGCGATCATTTTCATCTGGCTCCCATGAATTGAGCAGAATCTGTTCCATCTCTTGGACCATATCATCGAATAAATCGTTGCCATCAAATATGTCTACCTATAGTTAGAAAGTGAATGTGTCAATCCAATAATATAGTTTCTTTTTTAAAAAATCCAATAATATGGTTGCATATACGCATTCATGATTCATTTAATAGTGCAATTTGATCATGCAGAGCTACAGACATTTTCATTTTCTTTTGGGCGCATGAGACTGCTAATTTAAGAGAGGTTGGGCAGATGTATGTTGACGGAATACTGTGATACACATAAAGGAGCGCCAAACCAAAACCGATTTTATTTTTAATAGGAACTACATACACATGAATCAAGATTTGATACAGACACAGTGCAACTGTGTTTGGTTATCTGGATAGTAGCATTGATGACCTCGCTTTCATTAACTTAAGACTATATAAAGTGAGAGTAGGTCAAAAATGAATTAGTATCAAACAATTGTTGAAGTAATTTGCATTACAAATTTTAGGAACGGAGATCAGAATAGTTGCTAAGCCCAGAAGCAAGTACCAAGCTATGCATGAATTTAGAGGACATATCTTTGTTCCCCTGCAAAAAAAGCCTTCACCCCAGCAGTCTAGGAGCCCAGACAATGTAATCCAAATTTGTGAGCCAACAGATTCTAACACCTAAACTCGTACCTATAGGAGGAACCGCATCAGCAAATGCTGCTAGACACCAATCCTAACCAAGCTGGGCACGAAAAAATGACAGATATCTGCTCAAATTCACAGCTTTAATCAGGTAAGTGAAGTTCCAGCGAACCCACCTGGTTGTGATCCGGGCGCGGAGGCGCAGAAGGCGAACAAGGTCTGGACACCTGCTACGCGACGGCGGCACCTCCGACGGCTGACGGAGGAGGAGGACCGGTTTCCGGCCGCGATTGCACTGGCACCGGCGCCTGGAGGCGGTTGAGCTGGTGGTTCTGGTGGAATCCGGAGACAGTGCGATGTTCATCAGGCTGCGCCGCCGGCGGCCTCCCTCTCCGACTGGCGGTGGGCCTCCCCTTCTCTCCCTCCCCCTCCCTCGCTCGCACGCAGGTGAGGTAGACGACGATGGTGGCGAGCGCAGCGGGCGTGGCGGCCGGGGTGAAGGCGGAGGGTCTGGCTGGGGGCATCGCGTCGCCGAGGCCCTCGCCCATCGGGCTCATGGCCGGGATGGAGGCCGAGGGCGCGGACAGTCGGGCTGGATGACGCCGGCTCACCGAGGGTTGCCCAGCGAGGAAGTTCTATTTTTCTAATGATGCGATTGTTTGGGTGGACCCGGCGGGTATGAATGGCGGGTACAACGGACGTGGGTGAGAAAAAAATTAAGATTTTGGCAGAAACGCTCTCCAAAATGCGATTTTATGAGTCTACCACCTTATCCACCCTCCTAATTAATTGACAGGTGGGACCAACGTGAGGGGTATGGTGGACCCAAATTGGGTGAGAAAGGTTTTTCAAATTATTCGATCTTTATAGTATAGATATACCTATATTTCCTCGAGCGGGTGAGAGAATCCGCGAAGTGGAAACACTCAGCGTCGCACTCGTATGCGTGCTGGAACTTGGTGTCGATGGTGATCACCCCCTTCGCCCCGAGCATCTTCAGCTTGAGGTAGGTGTAGTTGGGGACCGCCATGAACTTGGCGTACGCCGGCCTTTCGAGGATCGCGTGATACGTCCCCGGGAAGCTGACTACCTCGAAGGTGAGCGTCTCCTTTCGGAAATTTCCCTCGTCGCCGAAGGTGACCGGCAGGTCGATCTGCCCAAGCGGAACGGCCTCCATCCCCGGGTACTACTCCGTGGAACGGAGTCGATGACGGGCGGAGCTGGGATCGCTGGATCCCCATGCTGTCGAGGGTGGACATGTAGACGATGTTGAGGTCGCTCCCCCCATCCATGAACACTTTATGTACCCGCTTGGTGCCGAAGAGTGGTGCCACCACGAAGCCCCCGGTTGTGGAATGTGGTCGGGGTGGTCCGCTCGGTCGTACGTGACGGCCGTCTCGGACCACCGGAGGTACGAGGGCACGACTGGCTCGGTGTGGTAGATCTCCTGCAGGATGCGCTTGTGCTTGCGCCTCAGAGGGCGAGCGGGTGTCCCACTGAAGATCATCATGACGGCGTTGTCTTTCTTGGGGAATTCGTCGTGGTCGACGTTCTTGGCGACGCCAACTTTGGCCACGTCCTGTGGCATGTTCTTCCCACCGAGGTAACTCTTCATGAGGTTGCATTCTTTCAAGGCGTGCTTGACCGGACCCTCATGGTAAGGACAAGGGGATTCGAGCATCTTCTCGAAGTGGTCCCTCGGGGGACCAGTCTTTGGCTTGGGCGGCCGCTTGTCAGCTGCCGCTACCAGGTTGTTGCTGCGGAGCTTCCGCTCCTTCTTCTTCTTCTCCGGCCGGGCGACCGGAGCCTCGCCAAGTTCCTCGTTGGGCTTCCTTTTGCTGAAGGTGACGGCCTCCTCCCCGTCGGCGTGGTCGGTGGCCAGGTCGAGGAGCTTCCGGATGGTCTTCGGCTTGACTCGCCCTATCCGGTGGACAAGGGTCTCGCACGTGGTACCATCCTGGAAGGCTGTGATGACCTGATTGTCGGCCGTATCGGGGAGCTCGGCGCAGCGCTTGGAGAAGCGGTGTATGTAGTCACGGAGACTTTCGCCCTTCTTCAGCCGGTGACGGGACCCAATATTATGGGTACCTAAAGACAGCGATTACGAGCAACTATCACAGCCACGATGACCCTCGGCATATTTTTTGGTGGCTTTCTCGATTTATTCTCATGAAGGAAACGGCTCTAAGTCAACTGGTATTCCGAGAATTACTTTTGTGAAGGAAAACGGCCAAAAACCACCTCCATCACCTCACGTGCTCACCAACAAGCCACTTCCGACTAGCAGGCTACCCTCCCGAGTAGTTTTGAGTCCTCATCACCCATGCATGTACTAAGGCGTCAGGGACATTCATTGCTCCTGCCACTTGCGTGGAAAGGCGCGGTGCCAGGACAGGCAATCACACATGGCAACAACAGCCAGCAGGAACCAAGGGCGGCGTGACCCACTGCATGAGGAAAAGGCTTCCCCCCGTACACCTGTTGATCATGCACACACACTCTCTCTCTCTCCTGGCTTGTCCCATCGCATTAATGTAACCTGCACCCCTTGTTTGATAAAAGGGAGAGCAGGGGTCCTCTCGTAGAGAGCTCTCTTACTTTTTACTTTTTGCCTTCTCCATCTCCTCTCGTAAGGAGCTCTCCCTTTCTTTCTTCTTCTAACTCCAGCCATCCATGGCTCTCAAAAAACTACAGAGACTTGGGACCGAGCTCCCTCTCTCACCCTTTTTTACCCCCTACTACAAATCAGTGCAAATAACACAGCAGTGCGAACTGGACGTAGGGTATTACTCTCCGGAGGCTCGAACCAGCATAAATCCCTGTGTACACCCATTTGCGCAACCGTCCGAGGCCTGGCACGCAATCCGATACAAATTTACTGCCGGCGGTAGAGAACCTCGATAGTTGGCGCGCCAGGTAGGGGCCTTTTGCGTGTCACGACGTTTTTTGCAGGTCTCAGATGGCCAACCATGACGACAACAGTGGCCACGGTGTCAACGTTCGCAACGACGCCGGTGGTAACCTGCGACACCGGCGACCACGACAGCGGCACTGGCGGCTGCAGGCACTCCGACGGCGACATCGACGCCACCAACGACGACCGAGGCGAAAACTACCCAGACGAACAATTAGGCGGGCGGACCGACGCTTGGGCGGAATGAAAAAACTACTCGGATGAGGAAAAGTTAAGCAGGTGACGACCCCCCCCCCCCCCCGCCACTCCCCGCAGCAGTCCAGGCTTGGCAACGCGTCTCGAACAACCGGCGCGGCTTCACAGCAGGAACTACCGGGGCGTCCTCCTCCTCCTGATGGCCTCGGCCCGCGGCTCCGCCTCCCAGGCGCACGGCAGCGACCTTCTACCACGGCGCGGTCGGTGGCGCGGCGCCCCTGTTCTTCACCTCAGCAACTCGACGCTCCTGCCCTCCGCAGCAGCGCGGCCGGCGACGCGGCGGCGTCCCCCTTCTTTCCGGCCGTGGGTGTTGTCGCGTCCCTCCTTCGACAGCGTTGTGCCGCCCCTCCCCTTTTTCCCTTTCTCCACCGCAGGCGAGCAGTCCACCGAGGCAGCGAGCGGCCCAGGCGCCCTCCGAATCCAAGCACAAGCGAGCTCCAAATCGAGATCCCGCCTGCGGCGTGAGCGTGTGCGGCATGCCGTCTTCCGTCACGGTCGACGTGGCAGTCCGGCGGCGTGGCTCTCCTCCAGCCACGGGCGAAGGTGTGGCCACAGCGCTCGCGCGGCGAGCAGGGCGGGGCCACGGCGTCGCCGTGGGCAACGCGCGGCCCACTCACTCGGCGCGGCGGCGTTTTCTCCCTCAACACAGCCGGCGCTGTGGCGGTGCCCCTCTTCTTCCAGACGCGGGCGGCGTCACGGCCATTCTTCGACGGCGCAGCAGCACCCTCCCATTTTTCCTTTTCCCAGCCCGCAGGCGTCGATGCGGCTCCCTTTTCCTCAAGGTTGTGGTTGCGTGGGCCCACCTCCGGCCGCAATGCCGTGGCGCGGCCTGCGACCTCCACAGCACGGCTCCTCTGACCTCCGCAGCAACACGTCACCTCTGCACCACCCCCACGATTCCGGGCCGGAAAAAGTGAGGCCCGGTGGCGGGACGGGCTACTGACGAGATCTCGGCGGCGGGGGAGGCGGATTCACAGCCAGTCACAACAAAAACGCAAGATGCTGACGAGAGGTAGCCCGGCAACCAGCGTCGTCGGCCAATTCCATCCACTTCGATTAATAATCCACACCAGTAACCAGTAAAATCGTTTGCTCGTGATCTCATCTTCTCTTAGATGCTTTCAATTTTGTTAGAGATGTTTAATTTCATGATTGATTGATGCTGCTTCGAGCTCTACCCCGATGGTCAGGAACGAGCCCTCCATGATGGTAGCGGCGTCCTCGGTCCTCCCTGCGGAGGCGGAGAAGACCTTCGTGGCTCCGTGTCTCCTGCCCCTTCTCCTCCACGGCGTCGACAGGGCTCCATCTTCTCATCCACAGCATCGGAGCGAGGTCCCTGACTCCCGGTCTTCCTTTTCTCCGGGCACAGACGACCACCACCTCCGGGGTGGCGGGATGGATGGAGCAAGGCTGTGGCGGCGGACCCCGGCAGCCGGGCGAGCTCGCTTCCGCATCTCCTCCCATGCGGCGAGCTGTCCTCCCCTCGGGAGATGCACTTCTTCTTTTCCTTTTTTGCAGGACTAGTGCTCTTGCGTCACGGCGAGCCGCTCGCAAAACTACTCGGAGCCGCGGGACCACTCGTGCGAGCGAACCGGACATCCGCTCGTGCGAGTCGAGCATGCAGAAAGACCGGTCCGAGCAACTACTCGGGGACACTAATCGGGGGCGGACATCTAGTCGTGCGAATCGGAAACTACTCGGATGGACACGGATCTACTCGAGCGAGGCAGAAACTTCTCGGAGCCTTCTTGGAGAAACAAGTCGGAGGCGAAAGGAAGTCGTGCGAGTGAATCCCCTCGGAGGAACGAGTCAGAGGCGGAAAGTACTCGTGCGAGACGGAAAGAAGTCGTGCGAACGAGCCTACTCGAAGAAATTACTCGGGGACAGAAAAACAAGTCGAGCGAATGGAGTTCCCGCTCGGGAACATCGTCTTTCTGACCTAAAAACATGATTTTCTTGTCAGTATTCAAGTTCTTGTGTGTAGGTAACGAACTGCACCATCGTCCGCTCGCCACCATGATCAGGACAAAGTCATTTCGAGCATCGCGACGGGTGGCGGCAAGCCGAGACCGACCGCTGCGTCACTGCTTGTCGTCGTACCTCATCCTTCTTCGCATACCTCGCCGCGGCGACCCAGCACGCACCTTCATCGTTCACGAGCACACCCCGAATCATCTCAAAGGACGCTCGCGCCGAGCCTTTCTTCTCGCCACCGACCGACTGTGGCGCCGCCATCAACAACAACGGTGAATGGCGCTGGCAGCCATCTGGCAACCGCCTCGAACGAATCCGTGACGTCTCCCGCACGAAACCAACGACGACTCCGACAAATCGCCGACCGCCTCGGCAGCCGTCCGCTCGACTGCCATGGGCAACACGAAGCTCGGGGGCTTGTCAGGACGGGCCTGGGAACGACACATCGACTCCCCCGACGCGAACATAAATCGAGCTAAGCATAATTCTAATACCTTCGTTTTACCAGCTTTTACACACCCCGGCAAGCGTCGCTGGGTCACCACCGGCCACTCTTGGCATGACCCTGGCTGCATTTACAGCTCGAACGCTACACGAGCAGTTGGGCAACAGCCAACAGGTGTAGCGTGCGCGTACCTCTTTCTTCGGCAGCTCGCTTTCTTTTTCCTCTCTCGCATAAGTCGCTAAAAGTACTCGGGGAGCACACGCCTTAAACCGTGAAACCTCGACCTCACGCCTACACTTCCCACGCGTGCATGCAGCCTGCTCCCTGCGCTACGGATGCTGCCATCGGGGGTCAGGTGCTTAAACGTAATAGGATAACGTCCCGAGGAAATTAAATAGACTCAAAAGAGTTGGACTTAGAATCCCTGCTGTACGTTATCAAATGCTGTTTTTCTGAGTTGGTATTTGTCACACCACGTACTGTTGTCCTTCGATTTTCTTCTGCAGAAACAGGTCTGTAGACCCGACCCTCAGGCTCGGGGGCTAGACGACGACTACTCGACCCTCGCGCTCGGGGGCGGGACGACTACAACTCGGCCCTCAGGCTCGGGGGCTAGACGACGACTACTCGGCCCTAGCACTCAGGGGCTGGGCGACAGCTAATCGACTGTCACGACGACTGCGTGACATTCCTCCGATGGCCCCATCGGCTCCTCGCGGCTCTGCACCCGAGGGCCGGCGCCACACACCGACGACCGGGAGTTCGAAGGCTGGCCCGTCGAAGGGTTCGACAGTCGCTCCTGGACACCCGAGCGAGGGGCGGCGAGGGATGGGCCCCAGCGGCCGGAACTCAGGCGCACGAGCGCCACGGGTATCCTGAACTGCGCTCGAGTCTTGATGGAAAATGAGGTCATGATTTTTCCCCGACGGAAAGGCGACGAGCCGCCGAGTCCAACCGAACGGGCTCGGTAACTAGATGACTTCACCATCAGGAATCTAAGGCCGATCATCAGCTGATCTGTTCGGAACCCGGCGAATGGGACTCTGAGGCTTCACTCGAGCTCACCCGCACGCAGCTCATGGGGTGCCGAGGCTCGGCCAGTGAGGCAAGCTTCCACGTTACCCAGCCCCTCCTTCCTAACGAAAAGGATGAGCGAGGGAGACGCAACGAAAAGGGAAACTGACTCCCCGACCAGTGCCTCGCGCTGTGCGAGGTCACCAAAAATTCATCTTCCTCCTGCAAGCTCGGGTGCGACGACACCTCCGACGAAACGATGCTCATCTCCAAAATCACTAAACCCGCGAGCAAGTCTCCGACTCCCCCGCGGGCTCGGGGGCTACACCCGGCGGGTGCCCTCGCGCGCCCCCGCCGTATGAGCGACGATCTACCTCTCCACTGTGATGACTGAGTCTGGGAACGAGTCTGCAACTCCCTCCCAGGCTCGAGGGCTACTGACGGGACCCAATATTATGGGTACCCAAAGACAGTGATTACGAGCGACTATCACAGCTACGATGACCCCCGACATATTTTTTGGTGGCTTTCTCCATTTATTCCCATGAAGGAAAACGGCTCCAAGTCAACTGGTATTCCGGGAATTACTTTTGTGAAGGAAAACGGCCAAAAACCACCTCCATCATCTCACGTGCTCACCAACAAGCCATTTCCGACTAGCAGGCTGCCCTCCCGAGTAGTTTTGAGTCCTCATCACCCATGCATGTACTAAGGCGTCAGGGACATTCATTGCTCCTGCCACTTGCGTGGAAAGGCGCGGTGCCAGGACAGGCAATCACACATGGCAACAGCAGCTAGCAGGAACCAATGGCGGTAGTGAAGGACCAATTAGGCGACCAAAGAGGGGGGGGGGAGTGAATGGGAGCCGATAAAAATTCTTCTCCGAAGAGTCGAACTCGACTATGTCCCAAATTCACATCTAAGGATTCCCACACGAGCTTGCCAAGGTCGTGTAGTCACAACGGACCTACCAACCCTAGGAACAAGTCCCAAACCAATCCAAAGCGGAAACACAACTCAACAAGCGAGGGACTTGGGCAATCTGGAAAGCACAAGGTGGACTGTCCGTAGTGTCCGGGCGGACTGTCCGTGAGGAGGGCGGACTGTCCGCGGGTAGGGGGCGGACCGTCCGAAATTGCTACCCGAACCTCCAGTAGTGCACCGAGAAAAACGGACCGTCCGTGATGGACCCGCGGACCGTCCGCCTCGTCACGGACCGTCCGGCACTCTAGTATGGACCGTCCGCAAACTTCATGCACAAAAAATCCACCAACAAAAAGGATCGAACGAAAGACGCTCAAGAACTCTCACGAACACGAAGAACAGCCGGTCTGTCAGGCACCTCACAGACGGTCCGCGGTGACCTGGCGGACGGTCTGCGGTGACCTCGCGGACGGTCCACCAGGTGCGAATCAGCACAGACGGGAAACCCGAGAAACAACCTCAAACTTCCGATCGATGGATCTCCCAAACGACTTAAGCTTTTAAGACAAGATTTGGGGGAGATGTGAAGCATCCCTAGGGGATGCTATGCCCCAAAACTTGAGGCCTCAAACTAACTAAATCGCCGGGAATCGATCTCGAATCGAGCTCTACCAAAAAGCTAGGGTTCCACCCGAAATCCTCAAATCTAAGGCCAAATCCGGAGTTTGAGGGGTCAAGATCAAGCACAAAGATGCACAAGACATCTATCCATGATCCCCACAAAAAAATCCGAACCCAAAGACCTAGGAATCAGAGGAACAAGCCACGCATGAAAATCCAATGAAAATAGCCCGAAAAAGACACGAAAATCACACGAGCTACAAGAATGAAATCAACGCAACTATGAAAGTTTCCATACACTCGGAGGTCAGATTCTCTACAAAACGGTGAAGAAAATCTAAGCCTATGGAGCAGGGAAATGAGAAGCAGTCCGGGAGGATGGTTTGCCCAGAAACCCTAGAGCTATATATATGAGTCCCTCTGGGTTGGGCAAAAGACCAAGCTACCCGTAGCACTTAAACTGAGATACAAACCCCACAAGGGCAATATGGTCAAGTAGCACTCCTCTTCATCGGGCGGCCACGCCTTCGCCGCAGTCCGCGTCCTCCCGACGCAAGCCCTGCGATCCCGCCGTGTGTCCCCCGGTATCGAAGCTTCTCGGCGCGCCCGGATTCCGTCTCCGCCCGCCGAGCCTCCGGTCTTGGTTTTGTGGCTCAACCAAGTAACCCGACGGTTTTGTGGTGAACCGCCGCAAACCCCGCGTGCAGACTCCGGTCATGAGACCCTGCACCGGCTCCGGTCGACGACTTCGTCTTGCTTTTCTTGCCACCATGCGACCCGCACTTGATCCCATTCGGCCACCGGGTCCTTCGAGCCGAGCCTACTTGTCTCTCCACTCCTCGGAGGCCCCGTAAGGCTAAGACCTTTCGCGCCTGCTCTTCACCTACACCAACACGAATCAAGCCGCAACCTGCACCTGCAATACTCGGCCAAGAGTCAGTCCACACCACGTTGTCAATCACTCATCACAGCCAGGAGCGACCACCCACCGGTCCTCGGACGCTCCGGTCCTCAATCTCCCCCTTGATGAGTGCATTGACAACACACATAGTAACCAATTCAGAGAAAAGAGAAAAAGAAAAGAAACGAACGAAAAACTCAAACAAGTGATCAAAAGCCAAATAAAAGCCTAAACAAGATCACTTGAGAGAAAAATCTCGGTCCCCTAAGACAAAGGCAACGATTCGACACAACCGAGATAAAATGCTCCAAAATTGCCGACTCCTCAAGGTGAGGCAAAAGGGCTCGACACCATCGGCAAAAGAGCACAACTAAAATTCAGGCGACAAAGAGCTCCCAAATGCATGAATGCAAGCTCCCCCCTGAACAAATGCATTTCTCACAATTTTTCTCCTCAAACTCCCCTGGATGCATGAATTGGGTACTTTCCTCCCCCTTGTTGGTAATGCATGAATCAAGTCTACAAATGCAAGCATGTGCTTCTCAAATAGACAAAGAGCACTACAACATGCTAAAATTGAGACAAAGACAAGCAAGATAGCCACAAATTTAGTACAAGCATCACCAACAAGATAGATAGGGACATATAAGCATGTGACATAGCCATGATCAAAATGCAGCATTTTCACCACAAATTTCCCTCTCATGAGCATAGGACCTAAACATGGTCAAAATGAGCACAAATAACATATAACTCACAAACTTCATGCAAGGTCACAAATTCTCATCACAAGATCATCACAAACACCTACAAGCTATCTCATGTCATGTCAAAGCCACCGAGCCATGTGTCCACTTCTAAATATGAGACTTCTCAATGGTGAACATCATGCAACGGTTTAGCACCCAAGATAAGGAATTTGAATCACATAAATGACATGGTAGCATATTTTTCAAGCACAAACATTTCATATACCAATTTCATGATTTCAAATTAAGCATGGTACATGAAGTGCCTGTGCGGCAAAAAGAAGCTTAGGCTTCTCCACAACGTAGCATGTAGGCTAAACATTCATGATGACAAATGGGTCTTTGACCCTAAATGAAAAGAACATGATTCCCTGGCACAAATTAAGCAAGATATAGCCATATGCACACAATTTGAACATGAAAGACATTCAACTCATAATAGAGGATCATATAAAGCATTTTCACAAAAATAAGCTGTCCACAAGCATATACATCCCAAAGCTACCAAGAGCATAGCTATACATCACATGAGCATCACTAGCAAAGTCATAAGCTCATATCCAGCATATCATGGTAATCAAAGTATATAGGAGAAGCACATTCCTAAGGCATATGATACAAATGCAGTCTATGATACAAAGATGCAAGCATGATATGATACATAAATGAAAATGCAACATGCATATGTACATCAGACCCCCAACCGAAACTCAAAAAGGAAAAACCACACCAAGCTCCCCTCGCAAATGAGCAAATGTAGCTTGGTCCAAAGGCTTTGTTAGGATATCGGCGAGCTGTTTTTCGGTTGGCACATGGATGAGGTCTATGTTTCCCTTCTCAACATTGTCTCTCAGGAAGTGGTACCTCACCTTTATATGTTTGGTTCTGCAGTGTAGCACGGGTTTTTTTGGCAACAGTAATGGCACTCGTGCTATCACACATGAGAGGAACCTGGGTACACTCCTCACCAAAGTCACTCAGCGTGTATGTGATCCAAAGCAGCTGGGAGCAACAACTAGCGGCAGTGACATACTCAGCTCCTGTGGTAGACTGGGTTACACTAGATTGTTTGCGAGAAGACCAAGAAACAAGCGAAGAACCCAAAAACTGGCACGTCCCCGAAGTCGACTTCCTATCGACTCGACACCCCGCAAAGTCGGCATCCGAAAACCCAATAAGCGAAAGAGAAGAGGACGCCGAGTACAAAAGACCGAGCTCAGGAGTGTATCGAAGATACCTGAAGATCCGCTTGACGGCCTGCCGTTGTGAAGTCCTCAGCGACGCCTGAAAACGAGCGCACAGACACACAGAAAACTGAATGTCCGGCCTCGTCGCCGTCAAGTACAAGAGGGAGCCGATCATGCTCTGGTACTCCTTCTGGTTCACGGGCTCTCCGTCCTCGTCTGCATCCAGCGATGTAGTCGTACTCATCGGTGTCGACAGGGGCTTCGAGTCATCCGTCTTGAACTTCTTGAGGATGTCCTTCGTGTACTTGGCTTGATGCACAAAGGTTCCCTCCTTCGCCTGCTTGATCTGAAGCCCAAGAAAGAACTGCAATTCTCCCATCATAGACATCTCGAATTCCTTGCTCATGTCCTCTGCAAACCTTGCAACCAAAGAGTGAGATGAGCCGCCAAAGACAATATCATCCACGTACACCTGAACAATTAGGATTTCGTCGCCCTGCCTGAGGAGAAAAAGAGTCTTATCTACTTTGCCCATCTCAAACCACTCGCTGAACAGGAACCCCCTCAAACGGCCATACCAAGCACGGGGAGCTTGTTTCAGCCCATACAACGCCTTCCTCAGCCTATACACTCGGTGGGGAAACTCAGCACTCTCAAAGTCCGGTGGTTGCTTCACATAAACCTCTTATTCTAAAAACCCATTTAAGAAGGCACTCTTCACATCCATTTGGTACAATTTGAACCCTTTAGCCACAGAAAAGGCTAGAAGGATCCTAATCGTCTCCAAACGGGCTACAGGAGCAAATGTCTCCTCATAGTCTATCCCTCTTTCTGACTATAGCCCTGAGCAACCAACCTCGATTTGTTTCTCACCCCCTCACCATTCTCACCCTCTTTGTTCTTCCACACCCATTTTGTCCCGATAGGTTTGCAATGTGGTGGTGGCTCTACCAACTCCCAAACTTGGTTTCTCTCAAAGTTCTCTAACTCCTCATACATTGCGTTCACCCAATTAGGATCAGAGAGGGCGTGTCCAATGTCTTTCAGCTCAAAGGTAGCAACAAAAGCCGAATGAGCAAAGTGAGAAACATTCCTGGACCTTGACCGTGTCATACGCTCGTTGATGTCGCCGATGATTCTTGAGGGAGGATGATCAACTTGAACGCGCATCGGTGCCTCTCGCCTAGAGACAACCTCCCCCTCAGCTGCAGCTTCCACTTGATCTTGCTGGAATGTAGTCAGTGTAGGGGATGGGCAATCCTGCACTGTAGTCGTCATAGTGGAAGTAGAGGGTACATGCTCGGCTGGAGCTTCACCATCATCCTCCTCGTCCTCAAAGATCATGTTGCCAATCTCGTTGTCACCTGCACACTCAGAAATAGATGAACTGCATGGCTGGGTCTCATCGAAGGTAACCTCACAAGTTTCCATGACTAGGTTAGTATCAAGGTTGAGCACACGGAATGCTCGAGAATGACTCGCATAACCCAAAAAGATCCCATCAGAAGACCTCAACTCAAACTTATCAAGCCTACCCTTCTTGAGAATAAAGCACCGACAACCAAAAGCCCTGAAATGGCTCACTCTAGGTGCTCGCCCGTGCATGAGCTCATAGCACGTCTTGTTCAAGAAGGCCCAAAGAAAAATCCGGTTCCCAACAAGGCACGCGATATTCACCACCTTAGCCCAATATCTCCTCGGACTCCTATGCTCGTTGAGCATCGTCCGAGCCATCTCACAAAGGGAACGATTTTTCCTCTCAACCACACCATTCTGACAAGCCACTAGGGAGAAGAGAATTGATGTTCGAGAGTCGAGACCCAAATCACGACAAAAGGTTTCGAAATGAGAGTTTTTAAATTCAGTGCCATTGTCGCTACGAATAGCTCGAATAGCATCTCCATTCCTCTCATTCTTCAACCTCAAGATTAGATCCCGGACAAAACCAAATGTCTCCCCCTTGTCAGCCAAAAAGAAGACCCAAGCATAGCGAGAATAGTTGTCCACTATCACAAGGACGTACCATTTGCCACCCGCCGAGCACACATGAGCTGGACCAACCAAGTCCATATGGAACAGCTCGCATGGCCTCTCTGTCATAACGGATGTGAGAGGCGGGTGACAGGCGGCGACCATCTTTCCATGCCTACACGGAGCACATACCAAATCCTTTTGGAACTTCAACTTAGGCAATCCTCGGACCAAACCTAGCCCACTCAAGCGTGACAACAAGTCAAAACTCAAGTGACCTAGTCTCCTATGCCATTTCCAAAGCTCTGCCGAAACACCCGCAACCAAACAACGAGAAGAGCCGACACACTGAGAAAAATCGGCTTTGAAAATCTGACCCTCGGGGATGATCGTGCACACTAGATCACCTCGAGAATCCAAAACACGAGAAGCGCCCATTTTGAAACGGACCTCAAAACCCTCATCAAGAAGTTGGGACACCGAAAGAAGATTGAACCCCAAAGACTTGACAAGAGCAACACGCCTAAGAGTCACAGACTCGCTCACCTTCACCATGCCCACTGAAAGCACTCTACCTTTCCCATTGTCCCCAAAAGTGATGTACTCTTTGGTCATCACCGGGGTGAGGCTGGAGAACCACCTTCGATCTCCGGTCATGTGTCGAGAGCAACCGGAGTCGATCAACCAAAAGCCCTCCAAGCCTCCCACCTGAAAATCAAAAATGAGAGCGAGAGTGAGCAAACGACTCAGCACTGGGGTTAGTACAAAATGAATCAAACCAGTGCCGTGCCATTTACTCAAAAGTGAGGTTAGAAAAATCCATCCTATCACTCCTAGGTGGAACACCCACATGTCTCCTTGGAGGACTACGCGTACCACGAGGTGGAGACCGTGGCCCGTAGCTCCTCTGAGACCTAAAGCTGTGATCGTTCCCCCCATACTCGTATTGGCCACGAGTGAAGGAACGTCCAGCAAACTCACCACGCCCAAACCCAACACGCCTACCACCATCTCTCTGTGGTGGCACACCTCGAGGCACAAACTCACGGCTCTATCGAGGGTAAATGGTATGCACCACACCCTCACCCCTTGGCACCATCCTAGGCTCAGGCACACCACGTGAAGGGTGGTACCTGTCCTTGTTTGCCATCTCCCTAGCAAACCTCTCCTCACGCTTCCTCCTGAAGCAAAACTCAGCTAGATGCCCATCCCTCCCACAATGCTTACAATGGAAGGGTTTTGGTTTTGGCTTTGGTTTTGGGCTCTGGCTTCTCCTCACTCGGTTTCTCTCCCTTCTTCCCAAAGAACTCGTTCCCCAAGTCACTCTTGAACTTGATGGGTTTCTGGAAGTTGTCGGTGTGTGGAGGAAACACGGGAGGATCTGGGGTTGTGTCTAGTCGGTTCCTAAGTGGGTTGGGCTTAGGAGCCTAGGCATTTTTGTGGAAGGTTTTTGGTGGAGCTATGATACCACCAATCTTCTCCTCCTTCTCACCACTGCACTCCCCAACCTTATCCGACCCAAGCGCTTGCCCATCATTGCGCTTGTATGCCTCAATCATCATCCTAAGCAGAGGCTCATGACCCGACAACCAACCAATCATCTTCCTCAACTCATCATTCTCATCCTGCAAACGATCAACATAGTGTGCAAGCTCCAAATTCTTCACAGCATTTACTTCACAAGTAGAGCAAGATGTAGGAATAGGAGCTTTCAGCTTAGCCTCTAGTGATCTAGCATAAGCAAGCGAAACATCTAGCTTCTCATGCAAAACAGGACAAGAAGTGCAAGCACCAAGCAAGGAGGGCCTAGATTTCATCTCATCTAGCTCTATCCTAAGCACATCTAGTTCCTCAATCTTGGAGGCATACTTTTCCTTAAGCCCAGTCAAATCACCAAGAAAAGTGGAACAATCAGTGCATTCAGGTTCATCGGTCACAATAGGAGCAGACTTAAGAGAATCTATTTGAGCTCTAGCATCAACAAGCAAGGACTCTAGCTCAACCACCTTCTCCTTAGCCTCTCCAAGCAAAGAGCTATACTCCCTCTTCTCCTTGTTGGTCTTTCTAAGCACATCATCACGGTTGTCAAGCAATTCATTCAACCTAGCATTCTTCGCTACCAAGAAGGATGGATCATTGTTTACCTCATCCTCGGAGTCGGAGTCCGAGTCATCCTTGATGCTCTTCTTGCTTGCGGAGCTATGTGCCATGCCGCAAAAGCCTTGGGCGGCGAAGCACAGGCCGTTGATGTTCTTGCTTGTCCGCTTGCCCTTGTTCTGGTTCTCATCTTCATCACTTGGGCCCGATGAAGAGTAGCAGGAGCTTGAGTCGATGTCGCTCACTCCGGCAACCATCACGCGTACCTTCTTCTTGTGACCGCCACTCTTCCTCGGCCTCCGCTCGGACTTGTTCTTGCCCTTGTGATCGTCCCTCGAGCGATGCTTGTGGTCGGTCCTCGGATGGTGCTTGTGCTTGGGCTTGACCTCCAAGGCTTCTGGGCACTCAGCAATAAAGTGCCTGTGCTTCCTGCACCGGTAGCACATGCCCGAGCTCCTCCGAGCGTTCTTCCGGTTCGTGTACATGCGCTCGAACCGCCTGCTCAGCAACGCGAGATCTTCCTCGCCCAGCACGTCAAACTCCTCATCTGGCATGGACACAAGACAAGACAAAGAGAACTGTCTCGAAGATAGGTTAGTGTTAGTCCTTGGTCTAGAAATGAGAGCCAGACTATGAGGATCAGTCAGGTCCTCGATCCTTGCTCGCACCCCACGGTCCACCTCGGACGACTTGAGCTTGGGAAACAGCTCGTCCACTGTGAGGGTCTCATACTTCTCCGACTCCAGAATGGCCTCAACCTTCTCACTCCACACGGTACGATCCAGAGAATGCAGGAGCTTCACAGCCCTGTCATGATCATCGTACGGGAGTGCGGCCACATTAGCCCTCATGTTGTTCACAATCATAGTGAACCGCTGGAACATGGTGTCTATGGACTCACCGGGGAGATGAGTGAAGTTCTCGTACTCTCTCCGGTAGGTCGCGAACAACCGAGCCTGAACCTGAGCGTTCCTAGCGTGAGCATTCTTCAACTGCTCCCAAATCCTACAAGCCAAGTACTTTATCTGAACCCGATCGAATTCGGATTGACACAGAGCACGAAACAAGTAGTCGACCGCCTTGTTGTTGGCGTCGTGCATATCCCTCGATCCTGGAGCTAGGAAGTTAATCGGATGAACATAAGCTGTGTTCACCGTAACATCCCAAAGGATCTGACCCTAGCCGCGGAGGAAAGCAGCCATCCGCCTCTGCCACATCTGGTAGTTCTTACCATCAAGGTGTGGAGGACCCGAACCCCGTTCCTGGTACGCCATCTTTGGATCTTAGACTGGTTAGAATCACGAAGATCCGTAACCCGCTTTGATACCAATTGAAGGACCGATTAGGCGACCAGAGAGGGGGGGGGGGAGTGAATGGGAGCCGATAAAAATTCTTCTCCGAAGAGTCGAACTCGATTATACCCCAAATTCACAACCAAGGATTCCCACACGAGCTTGCCAAGGTCGCGTAGTCACAACGGACCTACCAACCCTAGGAACAAGTCCCAAACCAATCCAAAGCAGAAACACAACTCAACAAGCGAGGGACTTAGGCAATCTTGAAAGCACCAGGCGGACTGTCCGCAGTGTCCAGGCGGACTGTCCGCGGGTAGGGGGCGGACCGTCCGAAATTGCTACCCGAACCTCCAGTAGTGCACTGAGAAAAATGGACCATCCGTGGTGGACCTGCGGACCGTCCGCCTCGTCACGGACCGTCCGGCACTCTAGTACAGACCGTCCGGCACTCTAGTATAGACCGTCCGCAAACTTCATGCACCAAAAATCCACCGACAAAAAGGATCGAACGAAAGACGCTCAAGAACTCAGACGAACACGAAGAACAGCCGGTCTGTTAGGCACATCGTAGACGGTCCGTGGTGACCTCGTGGACGGTCCACCAGGTGCGAATCAGCACAGCCGGGAAACCTGAGAAACAACCTCAAACTTCCGATCGATGGATCTCCCAAACGACTTAAGCTCTTAAGACAAGATTTGGGGGAGATGTGAAGCATCCCTAGGGGATGCTATGCCCCAAAACTTGAGGCCTCAAACCAACTAAATCGCCGGGAATCGATCTCGAACCGAGCTCTACCAAAAAGCTAGGGTTCCACCCGAAATCCTCAAATCCAAGGCCAAATCCGGAGTTTGAGGGGTCAAGATCAAGCACAAAGATGCACAAGACATCTATCCATGATCCCCACAAAGAAATCCGAACCCAAACACCGAGGAATCGGAGGAACAAGCCGCGCACGAAAATCCAACGAAAATAGCCCGAAAAAGACACGAAAATCACACGAGCTACAAGAAGGAAATCAATGCAACCATGAAAGCTTCCATACACTCGGAGGTCAGATTCTCTACAAAACGGTGAAGAAAATCTAAGCCTATGGAGCAGTGAAATGAGAATCAGTCTGGGAGGATGGTTTGCCCAGAAACCCTAGAGCTATATATATGAGTCCCTCTGGGTTGGGCAAAAGACCAAGCTACCCCTAGCACTTAAACTGAGATACAAACCCCTCGGGGGCAATATGGTCAAGTAGCACTCCTCTTCATCAGGCGGCCATGCCTTCGCTGCAGTCCGCGTCCTCCCAACGCAAGCCCTGCGATCCCGCCGCGTGTCCCCCGGTATCGAAGCTTCTCGGCGCGCCCGGATTCCGTCTCCGCCCGCCGAGCCTCCGGTCTTGGTTTTGTGGCTCAACCAAGTAACCCGATGGTTTTGTGGTGAACCACCGCAAACCCCGCGTGCAGACTCCGGTCGTGAGTCGCTACCCTGCACCGGCTCCGGTCGACGACTTCGTCTTGCTTTTCTTGCCACCATGCGATCCGCACTTGATCCCATTCGGCCACCGGGTCCATCGAGCCGAGCCTACTTGTCTCTCCACTCCTCGGAGGCCCCACAAGGCTAAGACCTTTCATGCCCGCTCTTCACCTCCACCAACACGAATCAAGCCACAACTTGCACCTGCAATACTCGGCCAAGAGTCAGTCCACACCACGTTGTCAATTACTCATCACAGCCAGGAGCGACCACCCACCAGTCCTCGGACGCTCCGGTCCTCAGGCGGGACCCGCTGCATGAGGAAAAGGCTTCCCCCTGTACACCTATTGATCATGCACACACACACTCTCTCTCCTGGCTTGTCCCATCGCATTAATGTAACCTACACCCCTTGTTTGATAAAAGGGAGAGCAGGGGTCCTCTCGTAGAGAGCTCTCTTGCTTTTTACTTTTTGCCTTATCCATCTCCTCTCGTGAGGAGCTCTCCCTTTCTTTCTTCTTCTACCTCCAGCCATCCATGGCTCTCAAAAAACTACAGAGACTTGTGCCGAGCTCCCTCTCTCGCCCTTTTTGTACCCCCTACTACAAATCAGTGCAAATAACACAGCAGTGCGAACTGGACGTAGGGAGGCCTGAACTAGTATAAATCCCTGTGTACCCCCATTTGCGCAACCGTCGGAGGCCCGGCACGTAATCCGATACAAATTTACTGCCGGCGGTAGAGAACCCTGACAGCCGGCAATAGCGAAGTTCGCAGGCATTGCCTGGCCGGTGTATGTGCCCTAGAAGTGCCCTATGAAGGCGTCTCGAAGCTGAGCCCAGCTGTTGATCCTCCCCCGGGGGAGGTGCTCAAGCCAGGTGCGTGCCGAGTCGGCAAGCTACAGTGGGATGCCCTTTATGATGAACAGATCGTTGCTCGCCCTGCTGTTATGGCAAGCGAGACGGTAATCCTTGAGCCAAACGCTCGGATTGGTCTCTCCATCGTACTTCGCGACCGTGGTCGGAGCACGATATCGGGCCGGTGGGGCTGCAGCGAGAACATTGGTGCCGAAAGCCCACGGACCTCAGGGGTCAGGCGTCGGACTCTGGCTTCGGTCTTCGCTGCTGTCGTAGCGGCCCCCGCGCCTCCGGTTGTAATCCCTTGGCGGTCGACGTTCGCCGCCGGAACCGCCACTGGTCATCGTCCTTCCGCGTGCCGAAGATGCGCCCCGGGCTCCATGGTTGGGGTCGACCCTGTGGTTGGCGAGCGAGTGAGCGCTCTCCGCGTGGCCCGGCTGCCCCGATGGGCCTGAGGACACGCGGTGGACCGAGCATTCCGAGGCCGGAGCCCGTGTCTCCCGCCGCCGGGACACCGAACTCTCCGCCTGCTGGATGGCGGCCGCGTCAAGGAGTGTCTGGAGGTGCTGATGGAGCTTCTTTTCCTCCGGGGTCATCAGCTCAGGGCCGGCTGAGGACCGGAGCGTCCGAGGACCGGTGGATGGTCGCTCCCTGGTGTGATGAGTGATTGACAACGTGGTGTGGACTGATTCTTGGCTGAGTATTGCAGGTGCAGGTTGCGGCTTGACTCGTGTTGGTGCAAGTGAAGAGCGGGCGCGAAAGGTCTTAGCCTTGCGGGGCCTCCGAGGAGTGGAGAGACAAGTAGGCTCGGCTCGATGGACCCGGTGGCCGAACGGGGTCAAGTGCGGGCCGCATGGTGGCAAGAAAAGCAAGACAAAGTCATCAAACGGAGCCGGTGTAGGGTAGCGGCTCACGACCGAAATCTGCACGCGGGTTTTGTGGCGGTTCACCACAAAACCGTCGGGTTACTTGGTTGAGCCACAAAACCAAGACCGGAGGCTCGACGGGCGGAGACAGGATCTGGGCACGCCGAGAAGCTTCGATGCCAGAGGACACGCGGCGGGATCGTAGGGCTTGCGTCGGGAGGACGCGGACTACGGCAAAGGCGTGGCCGTCTGATGAAGAGGAGTGCTACTTGACCACATTGTCCCTGAAGGGATTGTATCTTAAGTTGAAGTGCTAGGGGTAGCTTGGTCATTTGCCCAACCCAGAGGGACTCATATATATAGCTCTAGGGTTTCTAGGCAAACCATCCTTCTGGACTGCTTCTCATTTCCCTGCTCCATAGGCTTAGATTTTCTTCACCGTTTTGTAGAGAATCTGACCTCTGAGTGTATGGAAGCTTTCATGGTTGCATCGATTTCCTTCTTGTAGCTCGTGTGATTTTCGTGTCTTTTTCGGGCTATTTTCGTTGGATTTTCGTGCGCGGCTTGTTCCTTCAATTCTGAGGTGTTTGGGTTTGGATTTGTTGATGGGGATCATGGATAGATGTCTTGTGCATCTTTGTGCTTGATCATGACCTCTCAACCTCCGAATTTGGCCTCTGATTGAAGGATTTCGGTTGGAACCCTAGCTTTTTGGTAGAGCTCGGTTGCGATTTGATTCTCGGCGATTTAGTTCATTTGAGGTCTCAAGTTTGGGGGTATAGCATCTTCTAGGGATGCTTCACATCTCCCCCAAATCTTGCCTTAAGAGCTCAAGCCGTTTGGGAGATCCATGGACGGATAGGTGAAGTCGGGTTCACGTTTTCGAGTTCGGGCTGCTGTTCCCGTGCCTGGCGGACAGTCCTCCAGGGGCACGCGGACGGTCCGCGAGGAGCCGGCAGATCTGGTGTTCGTCGTGTTCTTCGCGTGTTCTTGCGTGCTCGTGTTTCGATCCGTTTTGTCCGGTGCTTTTGGTTGCTCGGAGTTTGCCGGATGGTCTGCGAGGAGAGTGCGGACGGTCGCTTCCGCGCGGACGGTCCGCGGGTAGGGCACGAATAGTCCGTTTTTCGAGGTGCAGTACTGGTGGTTCGGGAGCTATTTGCGGACGGTCCGGCTCGACCGTGCGGATAGTCCGCCCAAGCCCCGCGGACAGTCCGCCCCATCCATGCGGACGGTCCGCCCCAGGCACTGCAGATAGTCTAAGTCCTTTGCTTCTTGAGTTGCGCTTCCGTGTTGCTTTGAGTTGGGGTTTGTTCCTAGGGTTGGTAGGTCCGTTGTGACTACGCGACCTTGGCAAACTCATGTGGGAATCCTCGGTTGTGAATTTGGGGCATAGGCCGAGTTCATCCTTCGGGAAGAATTTTTATCGGCTCCCATTCACTCCCCCCTCTCTGGTCGCCTAATCGGTCCTTCACCGGCCCGGAGGAGCACGACCACTGCGGCGAGGTTCTGGGAGGCCCGTTTGGCAATAGGGGTCCCGTGAACGTAGTCGATGATGCAGCGGCACACTTTCTATGCGCGTTCGCGCGTGGGTGTGGCCGCGGCCTCCACGCCGAGCGCGTGGTGGAGCCTTGCCTGCTCCTCCTCGAGGGCCTTTTGAGCCTCGTCGAGTTCGTCGAGGCGGGCACGCTGCCGTTCGCTGTCGTCCCCGGCTTGTGGGGGCTCCTCGTTACCGGAAGCATCGGGCGAAGTGGGCTCACCTTCCGCGGAGCTCTCGTCGGAGTGGGTGGGGTGGACCATGTCGGCTTGCTGCTGGAGGACGAAGCACTTGCGCCTCAGGTCCTGAGGCATCGGCACCCCCTTCCAGAGAGGCGGCTCACTCTCGGCCTCGTCGCAGCTCGCCTGGGATGCTTCCGAGGGGACCGGACGTGCGCCACCCGTCGCGGTGGGGTGGCTATCCCGCCGCAGGGCAGCCATGTCTGTCCCTCAGGGTAGACGGAGTCGTAGTAGAGCTTGAACTCATCCCAAGACAGCGTCTCCTCCCCTTGCAAGCCAAACACAAGCATAGAGGCGGCGTACACCGCGAAACGGAAGAGCTCCTGGGACGGGTTCGGCCCCAGGGCGACCGCCATGTCGCGGCCAACCAGGTTCCAAACCCGGTCGGCAACAGACTTCGCCGACCGCGACTCCTCAGGCGGCTAGCCCTGAGGAGGCGCGAGAGCATCAGGCTAGGACCGCGAGAAGACGGCCCCAGCGGGCGACTCAACTGGACCATCGAAGATGAAGTCCAGTGAGCCGATGCGCAGCACGTTGGCGCGCACCGGTTGCTCGTTGAAGTGGGCCATCCGGACCCTTGTTGGCGTCGTGACACACGAAGTGCCCCTTCCCGGCGTGCCAACTGTCGGGATTCGGTACCGTCAGCATGTAAATTTTGGTATGTTCGTGCGTTTGATCCGGATGGTTGGGCTTAGAGACACCGGGATTATACTGGTTCAGGCACGGGGGGTGCCCTACGTCCAGTTCGAAGGAGTATTCTATATGCCCACGGGGGCTTGTAGTAGGGGGTACAAGCTTAGGTCGAGAGAGGGAGAGTGTCCCAAGTCTCTGAATGTGGTGGTGAGCTGCGAATACTCGGTGTGTGTGGTGCTGGGCTCTACGATCGTGTTGTGATCGTCGATCCCCTGTTGGTTGTTTTTTCTCCTTTCCGTTTATGGTGCCAGCCTCCCCTTTTATAGTCCAAGGAGGGCTGGTGTACAAGGGTTAAGATGGTAAAATGACGTCCTGCTACAGTACTATAATAGTGCCGGAACAGTGCTGGAACAGTACCACACTGTGGGCCTTCGTCTCCGATTGGCGCCGTTTGCTATGCTAGCCGCGGTAGTCCCTGTAGGACAGCGTAGCTGGCGGCTCCCGTTCCAAGGTGGCTCCTCCCGACTCAGGGCTACGCAGGTCTTGCTAGGTCGAGGCTTCTCGTGCAAGCCCCGGCCCGGCAATGCCTGCGAACTTCGCCATTGCCTGCAGAAGAAGGGCGAAAGTCTCTGTGACTACATACACTGCTTCTCGAAGCATTGCGCCGAGCTCCCCAATATGGCTGACAATCAGGTCATCACAGCCTTCCAGGATGGTACCACGTGTGAGACCCTTGTCCACCGGATAGGGCGAGTCAAGCCGAAGACCATCTGGAAGCTCCTCGACCTGTCCACTGATCACGCCGACGGGGACGAGGCCGTCACCTTCAGCAAAAGGAAGCCCGAGGAGGAACTTGGTGAGGCTCCGGTCATCCGGCCGGAGAAGAAGAAGAAGGAGCAGAAGCTCCGCAGCAACAACCTGGTAGTGGCAGCTGACAAGCGGCCGCCCAAGCCAAAGACTGGTCCCCCGAAGGACCACTTCGAGAAGATGCTCCAAGCCCCTTGTCCTTACCATGAGGGTCCGGTCAAGCACACCTTGAAGGACTGCAACCTCATGAAGAGTTACCTCGGTGGGAAGAACAAGCCACAGGACGTGGCCAAAGTTGGCGTCGCCAAGAACGTCGACCACGACGAATTCCCAAAGGAAGACGGTGCCGTCATGATGATCTCCGGTGGGACACCTGCTCGCCCTCTGAGGCTCAAGCACAAGCGCATCCGGCAGGAGATCTACCACACCGAGCCAGTCGTGCCCTCGTACCTCCGGTGGTCCGAGACGACCGTCACGTACGACCGAGCGGACCACCCCGACCACATTCCACAACCGGGGGCTTACCACGTCATGGTGGCACCACTCTTCGGCACCAAGCGGGTACACAAAGTGCTCATGGATGGGGGTAGCAGCCTCAACATCGTCCACATGTCCACCCTCGACAGCATGGGGTTCTAGCGATCCCAGCTCCGCCCGTCATCGACTCCATTCCATGGAGTAGTACCCAGAATGGAGGCCGTTCTGCTTGGGTAGATCGACCTACCGGTCACCTTCGGCGATGAGGGAAATTTCCGAAAGGAGACGCTCACCTTCGAGGTAGTCGGCTTCCCGGGGACGTGTCACACGATCCTCGGAAGGCCGGCGTATGCCAAGTTCATGGCGGTCCCAACTACACCTACCTCATGTTGAAGATGCCCGCGGCGAAGGGGGTGATCACCATCGACACCAAGTTCCAGCACGCATACGAGTGCGACGCTAAGTGTTTCCACTTCACAGAGATCTCCGGAGCGTCGACGGAGAGCGCATGGCACTGAATCTCCTTGTCAACCTCCTCATCGTTGTTGTCTAAGGCGATCACCTCGATGACGAAAAGCTTCTTGAAGGGGTGGCTGGTGATGAATTTCTCATCGCAGTTGTAGCAGAGGCCATCCGCGCGGCGTTGGACCATCTCCGCGAGCGACAGGCGGCGGCGTGGAAGGGCTAAGGCCAAGGTTGCAGACTTGCCCAATCCGGGCACGGCAGAGGCTGCAGTCGACACTGTTGAAGTCGCCTGGGCCGGTTTGGGCGACGCGGAAGGTGGGGCGGGTTGGGATATCGTTCGCACGGAGCGGCTGGGCGCCGGATCTGCCACGGAGAGTTGCATGCACTGCTTGTAGGCACGCACCAGCATGATGGCATCGTCGAGGGTCGCCGGCTGACGGAGGGCAACATCCATCTTGAGCGAGTTCACCAGGCCCGCGGTGTAGATGTGGACGAGTTGCTACTCGGTGAGATCGACGTCGCGACATGCCAGGGCGAGGAATTTGTTAGTGTAGTCCTCGACGGAGCTCGTGCGACAGAGGACCATGAGCTCGCCGATGGGGCTATCCATCATGGCTGGCCCAAACCGCTGTTGAACCAGTTGGGCGAAATGTCACCACGATGGTGTACCCGCTGTGAGCTCGAGGCGGTAGTACCAGAGTTGCGCTGAATCGGTGAGATGCATGGAGGCGTACCACACCAGGTGGCGCTCCAGCGTGTTTTGGTTGCGGAAGAATGTCTCACACCGATTGAGCCATTGGAGCGGGTCTTCCTTGCCGTCGAAGGTGGGGAATTCAAGGCGGGGGTGGAGGTGGAAGCGGGTGCCGGTGAAGTCGTCATCTTCCTCGAACTCATCCCGCTGGTTGAACGGCGGGCGCTCCAGGGGCGGGGTGGGTTTCTTGGGCTACTTGGGCGCAAACACCGAGTCAATGTCCTTGTCGCCACTGTCCTGCACGTGCGCCTTGCAGTCGCGCTGCTTGTTCTTGACACAGATGAGCGCAAGATTGAGAGCGTGCACCTGCTTGGCGTTCTTGAACGCCGACGATTGAAGGGTGACCACCTTCTCCGGGAGGGCCGCCAACTGAGCCGCCATGGGAACGAGGGGGTTCAGGGTGTCCACCTTGGTGGTGAGGGCATCCAGCTTGGTGTTGATGTTCTCTAGCACCTTGTCGATGTCGTCAGAGCTGCCCATGGTCACGTAACCTGGATCTCCCGATACCAAGTTGTCACGGGCAGTAGTTGTTGGCACTTCTTACGTCGTTACTAGATTTGTAACGGCGCCAGAAAGACTGTTGGTATACTACACGATCACAGATAGATCCGCAAGCACACGGATACTATTGTAGCTTTCACCCGGGAGTATTCCAAGGTATCGATTTCCACGGGGAACGAGAAGTGTTGTGAACCTGAACTAATTCGTCCGAGGGATATGGTGACGAAGGATAGAAAGGCAAGGGTAGATTTCAGGTAGAGAGGGGATAGCTGATGAAGTTTGGGACTCGTGGGAGTCACGGATAGAATCAAGGCAAAACTTGTCGCTCGTCGGGGCCAGAGGGAAAAGAGCCACGGAAAGGGATGAGAAGGGGGCTCTGATGTCGTAACTCCTACCTGCCGGAACTAACGTGGTGGACTACAGAGCCCGTCCGAAGCTGTCACCTCCCTAGGGTACCACAACTATTCTGTTGAACCGGGAAGCATTCCAAGGTACTGGAAAGCCTAGACACCACGTCTACACTAAGCAATCACTACTTTACTCGAATTCAAAGCAAAGCAATCACAACAAGTAGAAACTACTAAATGCAATCGAAGAACCTAAGAGCGAACGTTGAAATGACTCGAGACTTAGTTACTCACGAATCCGAACTTACAAAATATCCTAGGTGTGGACGACCGTAGTTGTACCGCACCACCCGAGGAAGGGGAAGAAGACCGGCACTCCGGCTTCTACTCCAACACTCAACTCTCTCTCCCTACTCTCTGAATACTAACTTATGTAGGGCTCCGCCACTTGCTTCTAATCACTTGTGTCCTTCTATGAGGTGCCAGGCTCTATATATAGGCCCTCTGGGTCGGTGGCTGTAGGAGGGGGTACTTGTAGGCGAGAGGGAGCTGCAGTGACGAGCAAGGAGGTGCAGCCGTATCTCCAGGTGCGGCCGGCCCTATGATTTGCCGCCTTTGATCGTGCACGACCCTAATCAACGCTCCTGGGTCAGTTCCCAATTCGGTGGAGCGAAATCCTGAGGTTTGATAGGTGCGGCCGTACCTAGAGGTGCGGCCGGTCCTACTCAATTACCGTGTGATGCACCGACGGTGTTGAGGGACGTCCAGAATCACTCCTTGATGGCGGTTGTGGCGGTTAAGTGTGGGTCCATCGATCCAAGTGCTTCCAACCATAGCCTTTTGATCAAACCGACCATTCACCGGTGTATCTTATCCATCCAAGGTGTGTTTGTGGGATTGTTGGTGCCGTGGACCCGAGAGGAGGATTTTGGGTGGTGCGGCCGGACCTCGTTGGTGCGGCCGGACCTAGGAGGTGCGGCTGGACCAACTTTTATGGTGTCTGGCCCATGGACTTGGTCCCCTTGGATATTATGCTAAGTGTAGAGGCATTTGGCAAAGTTTGGTGTTGATCGGAGGAGGTTGATAGGTCCGGCCGAACCTACTAGGTTCGGCCACACCTACCCCCCAACATGTCTCGTGTCACAATCTTCCGTGAGGCATAATTTCTGCATCCGGACTCCGAATTGGGTGAATCAAAACTCTATTTCGATCATCTCGACAAGAACTTCGCAATGGTGCTATCAAACTATGTATTTGACGTTGTTTGTCAAGATGCTTTATTTGTGCTATGATGTCTCATTATGACCTGCATCTAAATATTCACCAAAGCTCGTCGAATCTGTTAGTTTATAACCCCATAGTTATAATGCAAGCTTTGATGGAGTGAAATTTGTTCAAAGTTGAGGGTCGAAAATAGGGACTTAACGACCATCAACACACCCCCACACTTGGCCCTTTGCTCGTCCTCGAGTGAAGGTTAAGGACCAAGGTGAAACAAAAATTCCTATGGTATGAAGCGAGCATAAGAGATATTCCGAATCATACCTTGCACTTGTGAATTTTGAAGTGTCTATCATGCCATCTTGGGTAGTTGAGGAATGGAACGATCTTGAATCAAATCACATCTACTCCTCATGTCAAGTAGCTTGGGATTTTTTCAATAAGTTTTCAAAATAAACCTTGCTTGGCACCTCATTTGATTCTCTCAAATCGCTCAATGTGTATAGTCCTCACCAAGGCATTAGATAGCCTTTCTTCAACCTACTTCTAATGATGTCTATATATGGAGCTCAAGGTAGGGTATAAAGATGAGGCATACTTGCATCACATGTATTGCAAAGTCAAAAACCGGATCCAAGGAGAAAATCAAACCATACAATCAGATCAAGATGTGCATGTGTAGGGATATGATGGATATGGTAAGGTGGATACTAGACCCAGAATGGGTGCTAGATATTACCATATGTATAATGAACGTTGTGATGATGGTAAGGTGTACACTAGGCCCGGAATGGGTGCTAGTTATTACCATCTGATTTGTTGTAACTCCATTTTGCATGATCCTCTCTCTCTATTTTGACTCTTTTGTGGACATGGCTATCTTTTCTATTTTCTTTTTTTTCTTTTTTTTCTTAGACCTTCATGTGTCCAACTTTTTTTTCTTGGACCTTCATGTGTCCATTTTTTTCTATAGCCATGTCTCTTTTGTAATATTAACTTGGAGAGAGAGAGATCAACACATAGTGTGGAGCTTTATTTTGTGGAATAGATAGATGACATAATGCTAGCTCTCAACTGAGCATAGCAAGGAGGATGTTGGTGTGTACGTGTATCTTGATCATGAAAGCATGAAAAGAATTCTCACAAGGGTCACAACAATTTGACAAAGCTCAATGCAACAACAAGTAGCATATGTGTATGAGGTTTTCAAGATGTCTCATCATATGGCTCTGGTAGGACTTGGCATATCAAAGAGGAGCTTCGCAAAGGGTTTTCAAAATTTTCAAATAAATTTCCCAAGCACTCAAACATTTGGAGCAAAGATCATTTCATCAGACCATATCTCAAACATCAACTACTTAGATGGGCATGGTTTCCTAAAGATATGTTGTTCACAAGCATCAAGATAATAAGTATGGAATAAAACTTATGCAAGCCAACCATATGAAGCATGTTGAGCATTGGGTGCATGAGGATTCAATTGAGTTTGATTTATATGATCAGATTTAAAGCTCATTTAAACTCATGATTTCCAAAAGTAGAGAGGTAGGGGTGCACATACCATCGCTCTTGGAGAAAGTGGGGAATGAGGTAGACAAATGGTGATTCGGCCAAACCACAGGGGCAACCGACATGCTCTAGTGCACTTACCTCATCCCTCGTCGATTAGCGTAGTCGGTGTTGTGCGGCACCATGGCGGGAGATCTCAATTTTGTGTTTCGACGAGCCTGAGAAATCTCCCCCACACTTGCTCTTGTACCTGGTGTTATTATTCAAAGAAAAAGATGGAAACAAAAAGGGTGGCTCTCCTAGCTGAAGAGCTAGGAAGCCTTTATTCAAATTCAAATATTTTTGTGTTTTTTAAGAGATCAAGATGCAAGAACCAACACCATCTTCAAACCAAAATAAGATTTAGTATGAGAGAAACTTACTCGGGATACTCACATATCTCCCCCACACTTGGAGTTTGCATTGCTAGGCAACACAACTCAAGTGTGCGGAGTTCAAGCTTCCTTTGTAATACTTTCTCTCCCTGAATTACCTTGGTGTTGTAGTTGGTGTAGCTCTCATGTTTTTAGGCATTGCCTATCCATCGGTCCTTTCAATCTCCACCTGAAACGTTAGCGACCAAAAATACCCGAAGGACGACTAATCCTAAAGAGATGCTCTTGCTTTTATTTGAAAAGGAAATCTAAATGATTATTCGGGCTATGTCCCGATAGTGCTTTGTTTTGGGTCATAAGCTCGACCACTGGAGATCTTCATCTTGCAGCCAATCGAGATGATGAAACCATCATAGCTCTAGCTGCAAGGTTAGTACCAAAAATGATCACGAAATTTGCAATGTTTATGGTAAACAAAAGCATCTACAACCTTCCTTTCAAAGTTAGCATGCACAAGGAAAATGAGGAGGTTGTAGGTTTCATAAAGGTCATTGGTAATGGGGCTTGATAACTCTGGAAACTTTTGATGTGAGCATGGGATTTGTGATCCCTCTAGTGTAAAACCTTCATGCTCGAGTCTGTTTTGAGAATCTAGTGTCGACGTCTCAAGAATGTCCATAGACCACACATGTTCTTTCTTAACCTTAGGTCTATGACATTGGAGATGTGTATCTCGAACCTCAAGATGATATGGCTGCTTTTCATGGTCGAGCACACTACTCAGTACCCCTTCAATGGGTCTTCCGATGAGAATGAAGGGTGGATCTCCTTTTGGGATGTCAAAGATATGATAATCTAGGAAGATCCCATACTCTCCAATCTTTGTTTGGACGACTCTAAGGATTCCCTCCGTCTCTATGGTTTGACCCGAAATCCATTGGAGACGCTTCTGATAGAAAGAGAGGGGTTCGTCGGGAAAGGCCTCTAATACTAAGGATTTAGGAATGATATTGATATCGACCCTAGGGTCATAGAACACATCCTGGTAAGAGAGGTTTCCTACTTGACATGAGAGTGACTTTAATTCGGGATATAGCTGGATTACTTGATCCATGCCTTCTGCTTCTCTCAACCATTCCTGGCTACTGATTGCGGAGATGTATTCCAACTTTTCTCTCCGCCTTTTTACCTCTTCTGGGTTGGGTAAGTTGACTAATTCTCTCGCGTGTGTTGAGTCTCTTTCCCTTCTCGGGAAGGATTTCTCCGTCCAATGTTTATCAAATAACTCATCATAGTATTCATAGATGAAGTCACACGAGGGGTGATCGAACTCTCGATAAGGTTGGAATGGTTCCCCTATGAACCAAGTTTTGGTAAGAGGAGGATGGGTGTCTGTGGATATGAATTTTTCTAGGATAGGCTCCTCCTCTATGAATTCCGATTCAGAGAGTGGATCGGAGTATGTTGATTCCTCGTCGAAGTCATACAAGAAATCAGCTGGGTACACATGGGGATAGAGGAGTGGTTCTTCACGCCAAAAGGTGCTAGTGGGTTTCTCCTCTATGGGTTTTGGTTCCGAGAGAGCGTCTGGCTTGGGTTCTTCTTCTTCGTTTGGGAACTCGTCAAAAATTCCCGTGTAGGGAGTGTTTTCTAGGATTTTTCCTAGAACCACCTTCCCTTCACTAGGAGTCAAATGAGAGAACGAGCCTCCTGATGAAGTATCCAAAAATTTGGCTGACTCGACATCGAGACCCATTCTAAAATGTTGTAGAAGAATAGGTTCTGAGATCCCAATGTCGGGTCCAGAGGCCAAAGAATTGGTGAATCGTGCCCAAGCAGTCCCTAGTGACTCCTTGTCTAGTTGTTTGAAAGAGAGGATTTGTAGCCATAGGGTCACTAATAGAGACATAGGGAAGAAGGTCAGACAAAACTTTTCTCTGAGCTTTTCCCAACTTCCCTCCATGCTTCCGACTGAGGAATAGTACCATTTCTTCGCTCCTCCCATTAAAGAAAATGGGAAGAGCTTCCATTTGAGGGTTTGCTGGGTCATTCTCTCAATTACGATTATCGAGCAAATTTGCTCAAATCCTCGCAAATGAATGTATGGGCTCTCCTCTTTCGTTCCCGCGAACGAATTCTCTCGAACCAAGGCTATAAGAGCAGGGCGTAGCTCATAGCCTAGTGTTTTGATGGGATGTGATGATGATTGGGGCTCCAACAAATCACCCTTTGGAGCGGAAAAATCAAAAAGGGTTGGATTTGAATCCATGGGATAAATGGGGTGATACACAGACGAACTGGGTTCAGAATCAAAACAGCTACCGCTCCCCAACAACGGCGCCAGAAAGCTTGTTGGCACTTCTTACGTCGTTACTAGATTTGCAACGGCGCCAGAAAGCCTATTGGTATACTACACGATCACAGATAGATCTGCAAGCGCACAGATACCATTGTAGCTTTCACCTGGGAGTATTCCAAGGTATCGATTTCCACGGGGAACGAGAAGTGTTGTGAACCTGAACTAATTCGTCCGGGGGATATGGTGACGAAGGATACAAAGGCAAGGGTAGATTCCGGGTAGAGAGGGGATAGCTGATGAAGTTTGGGACTCGTGGGAGTCACGGATAGAATCAAGGCAAAACTTGTCGCTCGTCGGGGCCAGAGGGAAAAGAGCCACGGAAAGGGATGAGAAGGGGGCTCTGATGTCATAACTCCTACCTGCCGGAACTAACATGGTGGACTACAAAGCCCGTCCGGAGCTGTCACCTCCCTAGGGTACCACAACTATTCCGTTGAACCGGGAAGCATTCCAAGGTACTGGAAAGCCTAGACACCACGTCTACACTAACCAAGCACTACTTTACTCGAATTCAAAGCAAAGCAATCACAACAAGTAGAAACTACTAAATGCAATCGAAGAACCTAAGAGCGAATGATGAAATGACTTGAGACTTAGTTACTCACGAATCCGAACTTACAAAATATCCCAGGTGTGTACGACCGTAGTTGTACCGCACCTGCCGAGGAAGGGGAAGAAGACCGACACTCCGGCTTCTACTCCAACACTAGGGGAAGAAGACCGACACTCCGGCTTCTACTCCAACACTCAAGTCTCTCTCCCTACTCTCTGAATACTAACTTATGTAGGGCTCCGCCACTTGCTTCCAATCACTTGTGTCCTTCTATGAGGTGCCAGGCTCTATATATAGGCCCTCTGGGTCGGTGGCTGTAGGAGGGGGTACTTGTAGGCGAGAGGGAGCTGTAGTGACAAGCAAGGAGGTGCGGCCGTATCTCCAGGTGCGGCCGACCCCATGATTTGCCGCCTTTGATCATGCACGGCCCTGATCAATGCTCCTGGGTCAGTTCCCAAGTCGGTGGAGCAAAATCCTGGGGTTTGATAGGTGCGGCCGTACCTAGAGGTGCGGCCGGTCCTACTCAATTGCCGTGTGATGCACCGACGGTGTTGAGGGACGTCCAGGATCACTCCTTGATGGTAGTTGTGGCGGTTAAGTGTGGGTCCATCGATCCAAGTGCTTCTAACCATAGCCTTTTGATCAAACCGACCATTCACCGGTGTATCTCATCCATCCAAGGTGTGTTTGTGCGATTGTTGGTGCCGTGGACCCGAGAGGAGGATTTTGGGTGGTGCGGCCGGACCTAGTAGGTGCGGCCGGACCTAGGTGGTGCGGCCGGACCAACTTTTGTGGTGTCTGGCCCATGGACTTGGTCCCCTTGGATATTATGCTAAGTGTAGAGGCATTTGGCGAAGTTTGGTGTTGATTGGAGGAGGTTGATAGGTCCGGCCAAACCTACTAGGTTCGGCCGCACCTACCCCCCGACATGTCTCATGTCACAATCTTCCGTGAGGCATAATTTCTGCATCCGGACTCCGATTGGGTGAACCAAAACTCCATTTCGATCATCTCGACAAGAACTTCGCAATGGTGCTATCAAACTAAGCATTTGACATTGTTTGTCAAGATGCTTTATTTGTGCTATGATGTCTCATTATGACCTGCATCCAAATATTCACCAAATCTCGTGGAATCTGTTAGTTTATAACCCCACAGCTATGATGCAAGCTTTGATGGAGTGAAATTTGTTCAAAGTTGAGGGTCGAAAATAGGGACTTAACGACCGTCAAAAGTAGTGACCAAGGAAGCAGAGGAATAGAAGTCAGGAGAAACAGAGGAATTGGTGGACGGAATCCGGCGGAGATTATACTTGAAGAAGGTTATAGGACCTGGCCCTGGACCTCGCCGGCATGGCGGAGCCGTAGCGGCTTCGACGACACACCAGAGAGGCAGGGCGGTGGCTACAAATAAGATTAATCTAAGCCTACCTTCTTTCCTCTAATCCTGTCTTATATCACGCCGTGGAGCAATCCCTAAACTAACAAACTCTAGCTATCTTATTCCTCAAGCTACCAATTAAATCCTAACAGAATTCTATCTCTAATGCTATCTCTACGACTCTGGCGTGTCGCCGCCCTTCCTGCTCTTGCGCCTGCTGTAGGTCTGTCCCCGCATGACATGCACATTAAAAACATAGCATGAGGATCTATATAATCAATTTCCATCTCCCACTCAGCTTATAATCTAAACCTTGGAATTAAATTTTATTCTATATTTGTAATCAAGACACAAATAGCTTACTCAATTAACTAGATTTCAATTCCTTCAAAATGAAGGGATCCAACATTTCTTTCAATTCCTGACAGCTTTCGGAGTTTCTTTACATATTTGTGTAAGCCATCATTGTGAGTGCAGTTGCTTTCATCAACCAAATATCTATCTATCACAAGATCAGATCTGGCTACTCATGCACCACTACATAGCTACCTAGGACTCCAAAAGCCCAACTATTATCTGACAATCGAGAACTTACAGGCACATGCATCATTCGAAGCACTGTAAAGAGTAAACTGACAGCAACACAAGTGTAAACAGCCAGCAATCCATGTCAGCAGGAGACACAAAGATAAAAGTCACGCAAGTGGCACATCAATTGCATTATATGTAACAGTCGATGGAGAGGAAGGAGCAACGGAAAAGCTACATCTGTGCACTGCAAGGTACTTTGTGGTGCTTACATGTCTTCGCCATAATATATCATCACCTTCAACATCACGTATTGGATGGGTCCTTAACGGTAGTTGAAGATCGATGACAGATTGTCATCACAATCACCACCATTTTGAGAAAGGTCAAATTAGAAGTAATGCAGGAAACCTACAAAGTGGCCAACACCGGCATGTCTACAATTAACAAATGTTTTGCACAATTTTGAACGACATGTGACATTTCATGCACGGTTATATGGGTAGGACCCTACTAGTTGAGTAAGCACAGTCCAAACCTAAGTTCACGGCGAACAAGTAAAGAATGGGAGGCATTAGGAGAATGCAAAAATGTGTAGAGGGAAGAGGGTGGTATTATGGGATACACGCGCAAAGAGCCACTCCAAGTCTCCAATAAGCAATTCTTGTCACCACTAGTCCTACTAGGAGCGGCTACTACTTGTTGGTCGCTATGGCTTTGCGGGAATGATATTGTCTTTGACAGAAAACCTATTACTTATTCTTTACAGGTTATCTCACTACTAGGAATTGACCCTTAGAGAACATTTTTTTGGCAACACCAAACATTTGGTTGCAATATTTGGTTTTATAGCAATCAACATTTTAATGGGTTGCGATATCTGGATCTTATGGCCACCAAAAATGTGGGTTGCGTCTGTTGAAACATTCGTTGCAACAGGTTGGTGTTAATGCCACGGTGAAAAAGGTGGTTGCCTTTATGGGTACCTATTGCCACAACTAATTGTGCATTGCGATAGTATCGATTTAGTGTTGCGATAGGTGTGTGTTCCTTGCCACGAATAGTTATTTGGTTGCGAATAGGCATGTCTGTGGCCACAATGAAAGAATGTTGTCTACAACTTAACCTTTATGGCGACAGCTCATGTGCCTGTTGCATCCAGAAAATCATTGGTTGCGTTTGATATGTATTTGTTGCCACAAACATTTAGTTGGTTGCGAATAGGCATGCCTGTGGCCACGATGAAATAACGTTATCTAAAATTTAACCTTTGTTGCGATAGTTCATATGCCTGTTGCATCCAGAAAATAGTTCATTGCGATAGCTCATGTGTCTGTTGCATCCAAAAAAATTCATTGCAATAGTCCGTGGTTATTACCATGATGAAAAAATGTTGCTTTAATCTAGTTCCTGGTTGCGATAGATCAAGATATAATGCATCGAAAAAATAGTATGTTGCATCAGTTAGATTCTATTGCCACCAATGAATTATGTGATTTCATTATACTATTTTAGGTTGTGTTAGAAGAAAAAACTGAAGACATTAGCCCACCGGCGCATCAGAAAGAAAAAAGAAAAAGAAAAACAGCTAGGGTACACGTCACGATGCAAGCGGGCCGCTCTGGAGAGGTCTATAGGCTACCGTTGCTTGCCGCAACAATGGTTCCTAGGCTTTGCGGGCCTCCGCTTCCTGCAAACTGTTGGCCTGCAAGCACCCACTAGGCCAAGCGCTTAGCCCAGCAGGACCAACAACGCTTTTTTTATTTACAAGAGTTAACACTATTGTCAACAATGGATTCAAGCTATAAACACAAAAGTTAAAAGATGTCCAGCCACATAACAGCTCCACAGCTAAGAGCATACAAATTACATTAAACTCCATGATGATTGTACATAACAATTTACAGATTTCTGGAATCAAGTTAATACAGAATAATGTCCTAAATAGGGAAAAAACATAGATACAACAAGTGCAAAGCCTCATTTTTTAAGTGCATTCATTCTGTCCATCAGGTAGTACAGCTTGTCCAAGATCTTGATTTCTTTGATGTTTGGCGAGTATTGAAAAAAAAGGGAAAACCACATCAAGATAATAGTCCAAGCAAATAGTTGATAGCTAAATAGAAGAAAGGCATGTGTAAGTGTAATCTGTAGTACATGTGCAAGATAATAGTGCCACCCACACTGAGTTCAAGGATGACAAGCAAGGCCAAGTTCCTACTGATAACAACCTGATCACTGTTCATGGACTAGATGGTAATTACATGATGAACAAAAGCAAGTGGCCCAAACTAATCCTAGCTGAAGAGATCAATACCAGTCAGGGTAGCCTTGGAGTTCTCACTCAAGATGATTCGATTCATGGTAGATCTCAAGACCCAATTGGCAAAACAGCCCTCTACGCTCATTGCAACCAAGGTAGTTCAAAGGACTAAGGCTAAGAACTACATTTCAGGTATTTCTGTCCCCATAAACCCATTTACTGTTCTCAATAATGCTTCTATGACTTCTGTTGATTTACCTCTGGCCTTTTGCGCTTTGTTCTGAAACCATAAACCCATTTATTATTTAGCCTTTTGCGCTTTGTTCTGAAAGGTGAGGTCGCCGATGAGCACGCAACTTTGTATGGTCGAGACTGTGACAGAACATTTGACTTGCTAGGCTGCAGTAGAAGAGGGGAAAACTAATATACATGGAACACAAGGTAAAAGGTACAAAATAGTTCAAGAGGTAATTAAAAACTAAACTAATAACTATGTTGAACTTAAACATGAAGTCTACATACTCTGAAACTAGCTTCTCGGCACAAAGTCAAAATCATCAATTACTCAAATCATATTGGTCCCCTTCCCACCGATGAGTTTGAATTGATATCTGATACATTTCTAGCCTTTGGCAATTTAAAGAAAAATAATTCACTCACACACACACACAATCATATATATATATATATATATATATTATGCACCTGGGTGCATCCTCTATAGAGAATGCACCCAGCCCAACCGACGGCCCAATCCCCGAGCCAACCCGGCTTCTATGGTGCGCTGCGCCCCTGCCAAAACAACCGTCTCGCCTCCTTCGAACAAAAACCGCCTCCCCCTCCCACTCCCTAATTTAATTCTCAATCCGCCCGTTACCACATTCACTTCAGTTTCTACCCACTCCTCTCCGACTCCGCTGCGGTTCTCATCGTCTCTCCCCGCATCTCCGGCGAGGGGAAACCGCGGCGGTCGTAGGGATTCCTAGTGGTGAATCACCACCGCGCCGACGACACATCCCCGTCGACCTCACCCGCTCGCTCTCATTTCAAGGGCATGCCGGCTTCGCCACCACCCCCCGCGATCATCGCCCTCAACCTTGATTCGGGTGGTTTGCGGATTCGGTGCAGCAATTCCTGGCGATTTTTTGGTGCAGTGATTGCATCCCCGCCCCGACGCGCCCCGTAGCATTTCCTTGCTGGTATGCCGTCCACTATCTCGAATCTCTCCCCCCTTCCACCCCCTTTTTCTACTAGGGTTATCGGTTGTTTTGCTACGTGATTTTCCATGTTTTCACGGTATTTTTGCACGCTCCCGTTGTTGCGATTGCTGTTCATTCTCGTGCGCTGCTCCTACTTTTATCAGTTAGGGTTTTGATTGATTTATTTGCGCTTCTCCTCAACACACATTCAGTGGATTACATGCGGCTAGGTGTAAAAAATCGCAAGCATTCCCATGCTGTCATTTTTTTCAATTAGTTAGGGGGTTTGATTCATTTATTGTTGCAACTGTCCTATTACAGAAGTTGCAACCATCTCACGGCTGAAGTTGCAACTGGTTCAGTACACGAGCAACACTGCTTATATAGGTGTAGTAGTTGTTATGTTGCAACCATTGAATTGTAGAAGTTGCAACCGTCTTACGGCAGAAGTTGAAACCGCCTCAGTACATAAGCAACTTTCATTATATATGTGTAGTAGTTGTTATTGTTGCAACTGTTCCATTACAGGAGTTGCAACTGTGTCACATCAGAGGTTGCAATTGGTTTCAGTAACACTAGCAGTTGTTCTCATATAGGTGTAGTAATTTTGTCATTGTTGCAACTATTGCATTACAGGAGTTGCAACTATCCCATGACAGAAGTTGCAACTGTGCCATATAGATGTAGTAATTGTGTTAATTTTAATGTTTTTTGCAAATTGGCAGATGAATACTAGTTGTAATTTATGTGTAGTAGGTTTTATTTTTGCAACTGGCTTTATGTCACATGTGGCAATTTTTTTTGTGTACCATGTGCTTTACTTTTTTTTTCGCTGATTCTTATGTTCATCTCCCATTTTTCAGTTGTATTTTATAATGGAGCAAGGTCGGAATGATGGAGGACAGCAAGGTGGTCAGCAAGGCGAACAGCAAGGCGGACAGCAAGGTGGCCAGAATATTCGTTCTTCCCCTCGCTTGCATGACAAGAGGAAGGCAGCTGAGTTAGAAAGACTACGTGAGAGGAGGAAAGGCTCAGGTTGCCAACCCAGCCATTGGATAGTGCTGCCGAAGAGCAAGAAGATGAAGAAGAGCTTGATGATGCGGAGGCTGATGATGACAATGTGGCGGCTCCTGTTGGTGATGGTGACAAGGGCAAAACCAAGCAGAAATCTATATGATGCTCTCCGGCGAAATTTATAAAGCTTGTCAATGCTTTACCAAATGATCTGAAAGGTCAAGTAGTTGCCAAGGGATTTGGGGGGCTTCTGAATTTCAAGCCGAATTATCTAAGGAGGGACTTGATCAGCTGGCTGATGTGGAAGTTTAACCCAGAGACAATGAAGCTAGAGATTGGCGGCGGCAAAGAGATCAAAATCTGTGCTCACTGTGTTTGGTGTACCATGTAGATACCAAACGCTGGTGGCGACCCGCTCCCCATGTCTGATGCAGATGCCCATGCCGAGCGGGATCGTCTTGGCTTACAGATTGTTGGCCCCACTTATAATTCCAGAAAGGGCATCATGCTAAAACACATAATTGATGGACTGACGAACAGGTCGTTGACTGGGGAGCTTGGCCTAAGGGCCTCTTCATGGGTGCTTTTCAGTGCTTGCTGTTCTCCAACACCGACACCAAGATCAGGCTTGATGATGTGAGATACACTTAGGATATCTAGAACATTGGCACTAGGAATTGGTGCAAGGCAGTTGTCGAAAGGCTCAGTGTAGCCGCTTGCTTACACAAGTTAGATTATGCTCAGAAAGGCATCAATGCACCCATCAGTGGATGTGTGATCTTTCTAGGGTAAGCTCAAGTCAGACATTCATTTTCCTGCTTGTTTATTCTTTTGCAATTGTGTGCATAGACTGGTAGCAATTAGTTACATGTCACTGTTGCAACTGTCATTTGCTAGAAGTTGCAATTAGTTTTTGTTTCTATTCACATTATCTTGATTCAACTCCACAATGGCGGTTGTGTTTTACCTGTGTTTCATTCTTTTTTCTTGTACCTACAGATGTTATATGTCGACAACTTGCAGCACGGATTTCAGACAAGCCCCTTTTCCATCCCCCGGTGTTCTTTCCTGGACTCGAAGATGATTCAAGCTATAATTTCTGAGGATCGCAGGGGAGATGTTGTTGGTGACAACGTCGAGTTTGGACATCTCAATGTAGGTTTTTGCAATCATACTTTGTGCAAATGTTGCAACTGCTACTGGAACAATGTTGCAATTTGTTATTTGTTAACATTCATTCTCTCTTTTTTTGTCCTTTTTTAATGACATGCAGCTGAGAAGCATTATAGACACATGCTATGGTGTCCCGATTGGGTCTTTAACAGTATTACCCCCCCTAAGAGTTGCACCCACCCAAGCTCCAAATGGTGAAGAAGCTCTTCCAGAAGTAGGAGCTGCCCAAGCCCCAGCTGGTGCCCAGGACGCTGCAGCAGGTGCCTCTACTGCAGCAGCCGTTGCTGCTGGCACATCCGCTGCTGGGGCCAGCACATCCTCTGCTACAGCAGCTGCTGCTGCTGGCACATCTACTGCTGGGGCTAGCATATTCCATGATCCCCTTAACATCCATCCTCCTGTTTATTATGAGTACCCAAAGTTATGTACTTCATTTAGTCAGCGCATATCTGATTTGGTTGGAAGGAGAAGGAAGGCAGATGCGCTAACTATTTTGAAGGATTTTGATGAAAGGACCAAACAAGAACAGGAGTACGCAACGAAGGCTGCTGAGTACGCAACAAGGTCACGCGACCTTATGGTGAAAGCTCATCAGGAGTGTGTCAGCCGTATGAACAAGCTGCTTGCGGATGCTGCAGCTGCCAAGGGGCGCAGGAGGAAGGTTACGAATGTCACCCAACTAGCAGTCGGTATGTCTTTTTTCATTAAAAAACCATCAGTTGAAATTTTTGCATACCAATGATGTAGCTATGACATATAATCAGTAGTTGCAATCACACACTCACCATTTTACAAACATACATTTATAATACTATTTTTTTCTGCTGCAAAACCAACTGTGTTTTGAACTAGTAGCAAGTATGTTTTTTTTCCATTAAAAATATGAGCTGTTTGCAAATACGCACCAATCTTGTTGCAATCACATGTAACCAGTAGTTGCAATCACACATTATCCAGGTTGCAAACATGCATCATAATCCTGTTGCTATCACTTGTAACCAGTAGTTGCAATCACAGACTAACCATTTTTGCAAACATACATTTTATAATACTATTTTTTTCTACTGCAAAACCAACTGTGTTTTGAACCAGTAGCAAGTATGTTTTTTTCCATTCAAAAAATGAGCTGTTTGCAAACACACACTAATCTTTTGTTGCAATCACATGTAACCAGTAGTTGTAATCACACATTATCCAGGTTGCAAACATGCTTCATAATCCTGTTGCTATCACATGTAACCAGTAGTTGCAATCACACACTAATCAGGTTGCAAACACTCACCAATTTCTTTTTAACAATTTCTGCATGTAGCGGCAGTAAGTATGGATGGTTTGGAAGACAATTCTGGAGCAGACAGAGATGAAGATGTTTTTGTGGCTCCCAGCCCAATTGAAATGGAGCTCCACAGAGATGGTGTGCATCCTGAAAATCCTGATCAGGATGATGATGATAACAGATACATTCATCAAACCCCACCTCATGGACATGACAGTGAACAGGGGATTTTTGATAGTAGTAAGAATATCTATGCATTTTCATTTTTTTATAAAATGTTTTATATCATCTTCAAGAATCCTTTTTTTTACTTACATACCCCCCTTTTTCCTTTCATTTTGCAGCACCTCCACATCTTCATGGTAACATTTCCAATGTTGATGATATTCTGGGATATTTTGATTCGCCACCGCGCTCAGGCAATAATGAAGATGAGCCCCTGCGTCAACCGACTCCACGACGACATCCTATTGCAAAGAGGAGGGCTTCCTCAAGATCCCCTGCTGCCCCTCAACAGCCTGAGGTAAGCTCATTTTGACACACTGTTTGCAATTCCCCTCACTTGCTGTAGCAATCACAACGTATGCCAAGTTGCAATTAGTGACTCATTATAGTAACCACAAGCATTCATACTGTTTTGCAAATTTTGATTTGTTTGTGTTTTCCTTATTCTTCTCATCCTCAGCCTCAGCAGCAGCAGCAGGAGGTTGTAACCCACGCATTACCAACATTGCAGTTTGGGTGTACTTACAGTTGCAATCTGTGTCTTTTTTTCTTTTTACTGTCTAAATCATAACTGATTCACTGTCATAATACAGTGTACTAGAACTTACGCAAGGAGGACCAACAAGGCTGAGAAGAGGCAGAAACTCAAAGAGGCTGAGGCTGAGAAGAATAAGGCAGAGGAGGAGAGAAGAAAGGCTGAATAAGAGGAAGCCTTGAAGAGAAAGGCCGAAGCCGAGGAAGCCGAGAAGAAGAATGCCGAAGACGAGGAAGCGTTGAAGAAGACTGAAGATGAACAGAGGAAGAAGGCTGCATTTGAAGAATATGAGAGGATGAAAGCTGCAGTGGAAGAAGCAGATAAGCGAAAGGCAGAAGAAGCAGATAAGGAAAAGGCTGCAGCTAAACAAGCTGAGAAGAAGAGGGCAGAAGCCGAACAAGCTGAGAAGCGGAGGGCTAAAGCCGAAGAAGCTGAGAAGCAGAGGGCTGAAGCTGAACAAGCTGATGCGAGGAAGAGGGCTGAAGCCGAACAAGCTGAGAAGCAGAGGGCTGAAGCCGAACAAGCTGATGCGAGGAAGAGGGCTGAAGCCGAAAAGGCCGAAAAAGCAGCAACCGAAGAAGCTCAGAGGAAGAGGGATGAGGCTGAGAGAAACAAAAAGGCTGCAGATGAAGAAGCTCGGAGGAAGAGGGCTGAGGCCGAGAAGAAGAAAAACGCTACGACAACTAAGAAGGCTGAAAATCAGAGGCGAAAGGCTGAAGTCGAGCAAGCCGAAAAAGCTGCGGCCGAAGAAGCTCAGAGGAATAAGAAGGCTGCAGCTGATAAGAAGGCTGAAGAGAAGGAGAAGAAGATTATAGCAGAGATCCAAAAAAAGTTGCACACAAATAAGGCTGTTCTGCAGAAGGAGCCGTCCATTGCCAAGATCAACAAGTAGGTGCAGGCGCAAATGTTAAAGGCATATGCTAAGAAGCGTCAAGAATATGAGCAAAAGTTGGAAATTCTTCACCAGGAGGCCAATGTTGTACTGGAATCCGTGGGGGCACCCATGCATTCAGGACCCAGCTCATCATTGGATGATATGCAGTTTCCTGTGGAGTCCGATGACGACATCAATAATTTGACCCCACCGATCCGTCTTTCGTAAGACAAAGTGTCTGAAGGTCTTGTTGATTACGGCAAGGTTCAAAGGTTGATTTTCAAGCGCCTAGGTGATAGAGTTTGGAGGAGGCCTGCTGACTTCATATCCTCATTCTAGATCACTTGCAATCACCCCGACATACCAATTTCCAAGGCTGTTTATCTGAGGCAGAAGATCTCAACTGAACCTGACCTTCTAGAGTATGTTTTTTACTATGTTTTCCATGTTGCAACCATTTCTAAATTATTATTGCAACTATTATTTGCCTACTCTTGCAATTTGAAGTTTATGCAATTCAGACCACTGTACTTTTCTCTTTTTAACCAGGGTGCACCCACAGTTAAGCAACATTGTTTGCAATCACACACACCGAGTTGATGCAATCTTTTCAGCTAACATGTTGCAATCACACATTCAGTAGTTTGCATCCACACATTAACCAAGTTGCAATCAGACAGGATCACCCAACAGTTGCAACCACACTGCGACCAGGTTGTAATCACACACATGCATGGTGGTTGCAAACTCACATGGGTTTTTGAGAAGTTGCAATCATAGCTAACCAAGGGGTTGCAACCACACCCTAACTATGTTGCAATCACACATTTAGCAGTTTGCATCCACACGTTAATCAAGTTGCAAGCAGACAGTGTCATCTAGCTGTTGCAATCACAGCTAACCCGGAGTTGCAACCACACTGCAACCTGGTTGCAATCACACACATGCATGGGGGGTTGCAAACACACAGGGGTTTTTGAGAAGTTGCAATCACAGCTAACCAAGGGGTTGCAACCACACCCTAACTATGTTGCAATCACACACACACACACATGAGTTGCAACCACACTGTGTCATCCAGTATCTGCAATAATAGTTTAGCAGTAGTTGCAACCACAGTCTATCCAGGTTGCAATCTTTTTTTCAGATGCTGTTGCTTTTGATAGACTGTCATTTTTTACTTTTCTGATGCTGCAATTTTGAACCATATTTTTTTTTCATGCAATTCATATTGCACACACCCTTTATCTTTTTAGTGCATTTTTGTGCAGGAGAACTTTAGTGGAGTTTGACATTGTTGCTGATTTCACAGGACGGCAACTTCTTGATAGTTTTACCAATGACAAACTGGGAGAGTCTGGCTTAATAGATTTTGTGGTGCATTGTATGCGACACGATGACATTGTGCACAAGATTGATTCCTTCAGGTACAGGGTGTTTCTTACCACGGGGTTCTATGTAAGTTCTTTTTTTCTTTGCAACTGCACGTTTCTTTGTATACTGTTGTAGTCTTTTTTTGTGTGTGAACTAGTTTTAATTGTTCCCTTTTTCTGTCCATTCTCAAAAATTGAAAAAAAACACGCAGTGGAATGTTGAAAGGTGTGACGCAGTCCTCAACGAGGATAAATCTGAGATAGAGCAATTTAAAGTTGTATGGAATCACCTGATGACTGAGTGCGTAAACAATGATCTGTCAAGAGCAAAACTGGTTAGCATATATCTTTCCCAATCCATTCTGGTTTTCCAATCTTCCTTTGTCATAGCTCTATGTATTCAGAATCACTTGGTTGCAATTCTTATACAACAGCCCAACAGTTGCAATCACACACTGATCAGTCTTGTAATCATAAATAACCAGCAGTTGTAATCACGCACACAGTCAGGTTGCAATCACATATACAACGAGTAGTTGCAATCACACACTAAACAGGTTGCAAACACACACTAATCAGGCTTGCAATCACACATAACGAGTAGTTGCAATCACACACTATCTGTAAATTATAATTTGCAACCCCTTTTTCCTTTCCCATTCAAATGAGTAGTTGCAATCACAATCACAATCAAGTTCCAATCACACATAACCAGTAGCTACAATTATATTCTAAGAGGTTGCAACTGTTTTTTCTTATCTAATTAGTTTGTACTCCTGCCTACACCAGATTTTTGTTCCTATCAAAGATGGAGCACACTACTTTGTGTATTGCTTCAACTTTATCCACAATCACATCGATGTGCTAGACTCGAACGACTACTTCATGAAATGCACGGATCCGCAAGAACGCCACAAGCATGTGTTCGCCAAAATCCCAATCATTGATGCAGCTTTCCAGAAGGTGTCCAGTTTCAAGTTGCCCAGAGTTAGTGGATGGAAGAAGCCTTTCATTGAGGTGCCCAAGCAAGCTGGTCTCAATGATTGCCTGTTCTTTGTTTGGAAGTACATAGAGTACTACGACTGGGACAAGTTGACGAAGGAAATCAATCCGATAAGGCATGTTGTCAACTAGTTCTTTTTTTACAGTTTATCCATTGCTTTCTTTTTTCTGTGTTTTTTATGTGTGTTCATGATAACATAGTGAAATGACCATTATGTGTGTTTTTTTATGCTGCTGCAGTTCAATAGCATCATATATAGATGTGAGATGTTGCACTACCAAATCTTCCATCCCCTAAATCAAGCTGACGTTCCTGAAATACTGGACAAGTACAGAATTGGTGGACGCCCGCTGGCAATCGACGATGATAGCAGCCAGCTTGTTCACAATTAGATCAATTCAGGAAACATTTATGTACATCGGTTTATAGGTAGTTGTTATGTGTGTGCAGTGTAAAACTTTGGTGATTGTGCATTTGGGTGAGTTGCAACTGAATCGTCCCGTGATGTGAATCTGAAGCCCTTTGTTGAATTTGTGATCGCCATGTTGAATGAGTTTGTGCAATCACATCCTGCTAATTTTTTTGTATTCTTTTTGCAATCATACATTCACTTGTTTGCAATCATATAATAACCTAGTTGCAATCAGACAGTGTTATCCACAGGTGCAAACACATGTAATCCAGCAGTTGCAACCACACTGTAACCAGGTTGCAATCACACACATGCATGTGTTGCAAACACAGTGGTTTTCATACGTTGCAATCACAGCTAACCAGGAGTTGCAACCACACTGCAAACCAGGTTGCAATTACACACATGCATGGGGGGTTGCAAACACAGTGATTTTCAGAAGTTGCAATCATAGCTAACCACAAGTAAGCAACATTTTTTGCAATCACACACACACCAGGAGATGCAATTTTTCAGCTAACATGTTGCAATCATGCACCCACTAGTTTGCAACCACACACTAACCAAGTTGCAATCAGACAGTGTTATCCAGTAGATGCAAACACATGTAAGCCGCAGTTGCAACCACACTACACCCAGGTTGCAATCACACACAGTGGTTTTCAGAAAGTTGCAATCACAGCTAACGAGGATTTGCAACCACACTGTAGCCAGGCCGCAATCACACACATGCAGTGTCAGGCGATTTTTTTGAGGAGCTGCAACTGCACTGACTGCGCACTTGCAACTGAGCAGTAGCATGAGTTGCAATCTGTCCTAAATCAACATAAAACCAACTGAACATCACCCTAACCCATACCAACTGAAACACCACCATATTCATTATTGTGTTTAACTTATATAGGAGTATAAAACAAGTAAAATGGATAAATTATATTTGATTCACTCAGATTCATAGTCATCTACATCACTTCTCTCTAGGTAATCAACATGGCCCGATGTCGCCCTCCTGATTCTTGCAATCACGCTGCGCACTTGTGATTGCTGCACAACTATACTGCACTCAGATTGTTGCATTTCATATGCTTCACTTTGTCCTTCTTCCTGATCCCCGTCCTGTCCTTTTTTTATTCTTGGACGGCCTCTTTTTCTTGGAGCCCAACCTTCAGTTTTTGCACCTCTTTTTTTTTGCCTTTGTTCTCGGCTGCTCTGCTTCTGTTTCGGTTCTGAGGGCATGTTATGCTGTAGTGTCCCCTAACATGGCAGGTTTGGCACTCCTTTACACCCTTACCTCCACTGTATGTGCTGTATAGATTATCAGGTCACATACTGTTTTTTGCATAGTTTGTTGCACTGGCAGACTTTCTATCTTTTGTGCTTGACACAGGTGGTTCAGTCAATGTTATACCACTCATGAAGCTCGCAGAACCAGGTTCCAGGTTTTTTTTGGTGGGGTAGGTGTTCGCACCCAAAATTGGCAGGTCTAGTCTGACCGGTCTGACCTGTGGGTCCCACCGGTCAGACCGGTGTGGTAAAAGTCCACAAAATACAAATTGGACTTCACCATTGGATAGGTCTCGTCGATTAGATCAAGATTCATATGTGGAACGTCCAAATCGGAGTCCGGATGAGGGAGATACGACTTCTCCAAGATCTACACGCTGGGTGCACCGGTCTGACCGGTGCCCCTGACCGGTGCCCCTCGATTCCGAGCCAAATTGAGGAGTCCTGATAGATTAGGCTTGTAAAAGGATTTCCTTGCGGGGCAAGACCTCCCCACCCTATAAATATAAAGGGCCATGGCCGATTGAGGAATATATCACAATCGAATCTATCTTTTATCGTATTTACTTTTTCGTTCCTCTTTACCCTACTCTTCCAACCCTACCATGCTGTTCTTCCTTCATCTCTGCGATGTCTGAAGATGTCCTAGCTGGCCTGCTGAGCCTAGGACAACCCTGCGTGCGCCGCCCCGACGGGATCCTGCCCGGGCGACGTTCGTTGGTCTTTCGCCGGATCTTCCCGGCGACACCGGTCTGACCGGTGACCCGCACTGGTCTGACCGGTACGGCATGGAGGTGCTGCAAGGAGCTTCTCCGCGTGCTTGTTGGCTCCAAAAGGTGTCAACAAATTGGCGACTCCGCTGGGGACGAAATCAAGTTCAAGTAATATGGTGTCGTGTGAAGATCTACGCAAGTTGCGCCAACCATGTACCTTCGACATAATGATGAAGATGTTCTCCTCAAGTAACTTATCTGGTGCTATATCCATCATTGAGAATTGTAAAAGGGATAGCGTAGATTCAATTCCCGTTGTTCAAAAGTCGGCTATTGAAAAGTTGACTAATGATATTATTAATCCTTGCAAAGCCTTGCCAAATTGTAATGTTGTTGGTCGAGAAACAAGTCGGTTGTCTCTAGCCGAAATTGTTGACCTAAAATCCCCTAGAAAGAGCATAGAGGTTACATCTAGTACTTCGACGCTCGGGGGGCAACAAAACAAAGGCAACGGTGCCGGTTGCGCCGCGACCGGTCTGACCGGTGCCCGCACCGGTCTGACCGGTGCCCAAACCGGTCTGACCGGGGGGCAACCTAGTCTAAACGCCTCATCTAGGGTTTTGCAAAATAAATCTAAGCCAAAGATGGTTAAGTCGAAAAAACCCGAGATTGGTGTTTGGAAAACAATTGAATCCAAAGGCCGTCATAAGCATCAAAGAGAAAAGTCGAAGTCTAATGAGAAACTTCCGGCTACGTCTGAAAGACAAAATAATGTCAATGGTGCTAGTCGCTCTAAAAATTCTAAACACCCGAAACCTTCTCCCAGAGAGAAGTTCCATAATGTGAATTGGCAATGGAGTAACTCTCACAAATCAATGTCGTTTCCTCCATATGGATCATCAATGCCTATGCCATGGGAACCTTACTTTAATATGCATTATTTTTGTCCTCCATGGTATTATAATTCATATATGCCGTCTCCTGGTTATTTTTGTGCAAATTATATTACCCATAGGGAGCCGGTAATTAATGAGTTGTCACCTATGCATAATGACTGTTTTGATCATAAAAATCGGTCAACACAAAAAAATAAGCGTAAGGTGATCAAACAAGTCTATCGTGTCAAAAAAGATGGTAGATTAAATAAAAATTCAAATTTGACACTAGACATAGAAAAGCCGACTATTGAAAAATCATCGGCTAGTTCTACTGATCAAATTGTCCCCAATAATGAGCATGTCGCAAATAATTTAGCTGAACAACAATCATGTTCGGCTGGGGGGCAACATGATCTTAAAGTGGCCGGTTCTCAAGGCATCGGTCTAACCAGTGTCCCAACCGGTCTGACCGGTCTCGCCAAAAATTTTGGTAGAGCCCGGAGTGTCATACCAAATAGTCAGGTGATGAGAAAGAAGCCAAGTTTTGCTGAATTGTTGCATAAATATTAGAGGATAGCCGAGCAAAAGCAAAACAATTGGTTAGAAGAGCGAAGATGGAATTCTTCATCACCAAAAGCAATGAAGCATCGACGGTCATCACATTGGTCTTCATCATTTATTCCATCGATGCATGTGCCATGGACTGCATATTCAGGTATGAATAATTATAGTCCATACTTTTGGTATAATCCTTGGTTTTCTTTTTACAACTATCAATATGCTTGTGGTACACCAAGGAGTTACAATTGGCCGCCATGGCCAAATCAGAGCTTCAATTATTAGATTTGCTGTTCGGAAAGCCGAAATATTAGTTTTATACATGTTGTAATTACTAGGATTCAATTTCGGTTACAATAGCATCCATATAGAGTTTACATATGGGCTATGCATTGTTGATCATCGTCTTCAGTCAATTTTGATCTTTGTGAATGTTTTCGGGCACACAAGCTTTACCAGAAAACAGGGGGGCATATGTTCGCACCCAAAATTGGCAGGTCTAGTCTGACCGGTCTGACCTGTGGGTCCCACCGGTCAGACCGGTGTGGTAAAAGTCCACAAAATACAAATTGGACTTCACCATTGGATAGGTCTCGTCGAGTAGATCAAGATTCATATGTGGAACGTCCAAATCGGAGTCCGGATGAGGGAGATACGACTTCTCCAAGATCTACACGTTGGGTGCACCGGTCTGACCGGTGCCCTGACCGGTTTGACCGGTGTCCCCCGATTCCGAGCCAAATTGAGGAGTCCTGATAGATTAGGCTTGTAAAAGGATTTCCTTGCGGGGCAAGACCTCCTCACCCTATAAATATAAAGGGCCACGGCCGATTGAGGAATATATCACAATCGAATCTATCTTTTATCGTATTTACTTTTTCGTTCCTCTTTACCCTACTCTTCCAACCCTACCATGCTGTTCTTCCTTCATCTCCGCGATGTCTGAAGACATCCTAGCTAGCCTGCCGAGCCTAGGACAACCCTGCATGCGCCGCCCCGACGGGATCCTGCCCGGGTGACGTTCGTTGGTCTTTCGCCGGATCTTCCCGGCGACACCGGTCTGACCGGTGACCCGCATCGGTCTGACTGGTACAGCATGGAGGCGCTGCAAGGAGCTTCTCCACGTGCTTGTTGGCTCCAAAAGGTGTCAACAAATTGCCTTTGCAATCTCCTTTTTTGAGTGTGGGACAAGCCTGAGGGACACCACCTCGGCTGCATCTCCTTAGCTTTTTGCTTTTTGCTATTCTCACCTTGCTTAATAGTAGTACACACATTATTTTTGACCAGATTGTTATTGCAAACAATCAGCCTTTGTAATGCATTATAATTTGAGTATGCAATATGATATTGAATCATATACGAATTCATGTACATACCACTATAATCAGCAGGTGAATAATAGCAAGGATAATACCAAGACGATGGCATAACAGATCCAACAAAAGGATATTGTGAAAAGTTACCTTGTTGGTGATGAATACCTTTACGTCTTGGTGGTGCTTTTACGCCCTTAGCACCGTTTGGCTGATTACTTCGATCCTTAGTAGCTCCTTCCCTCTTATATTTGGCCAGGAGCTCATTAAAACTCGGCCTTGCTTTTTTCTCGGGCTTGGATAATCTTGAACCTTTCTGGAGGCACCGGTCAGACCGGCCTGAGGCACCGGTCAGACCGGTCTGGACATCGGTCAGATCGGTCGACGCAGTATCTGGCGTCTTGATTTTGTCTTGCCCCCCAAGCATTGAAGTCACTGAAACCTTGGGGATCACCTCCAGTGGCTGCCTCTTGTCGTGTCTTTGCTCTCCAATGATCACATTCTTTCCTTTAGCGTTTTCGGCTTGATCCGGCCGAATAAGCATCTTAGGATTTGACAACTCAAGAGTATTAACAAAAGCACTATTAGGGAAAGGATTTTCGTCGACTTGCATCTCATGGACTATCAAACGACCTTCATTAATGACCGATTGTATTTGCCGACGAAAAGTATTGCAATCATTGGTAGCATGAGAAAAAGAATTATGAAATTTACCGGTCCGACCGGTGCCCCCTGATTCCGGTCTACCTCCGGAAATCTCCCGGCGACCGGTTTGACTGGTCTACCACACCGGTCTGACCAGTGTCGACGCAGAGGCGCTACGACAGCTACCTTTGCGTGCTGTTGGCTCCAAAAGGTGCTAACAAATTGGCGACTCCGCTGGGGACGAAATCAAGTTCAAGCAATATGGTGTCGTGTGAAGATCTACGCAAGTTACACCAACCATGTACCTTCGACATAATGATGAAGATGTTCTCCTCAGGTAACTTATCTGGTGCTATATCCATCATTGAGAATTGTAAAAGGGATAGCGTAGATTCAATTCCCGTTGTTCAAAAGTCGGCTATTGAAAAGTCGACTAATGATATTATTAATCCTTGCAAAGCCTTGCCAAATTGTAATGTTGTTGGTCGAGAAACAAGTCGACCATCTCTAGCCGAAATTGTTGACCTAAAATCCCCTAGCAAGAGCATAGAGGTTACATCTAGTACTTCGATGCTCGGGGGGCAACAAAACAAAGGCAACGGTGCCGGTTGCGCCGCGACCGGTCTGACCGGTGCCCAAACCGGTCTAACCGGGGGGCAACCCGGTCTAAACGCCTCATCTAGGGTTTTGCAAAATAAATCTAAGCCAAAGATGGTTAAACCGAAAAAACCCAAAATTGGTGTTTGGAAAACAATTGAATCCAAAGGCCGTCATAAGCATCAAAGAGAAAAGTCGAAGTCTAATGAGAAACTTCCGACTAAGTCTGAAAGACAAAATAATGTCAATGGTGCTAGTCGGTCTAAAAATTCTAAACACCCAAAACTTCTCCCAGAGAGAAGTTCCATAATGTGAATCGGCAATGGAGTAACTCTCACAAATCAATGTCGTTTCCTCCATATGGATCATCAATGCCTATGCCATGGGAACCTTACTTTAATATGCATTATTTTTGTCCTCCATGGTATTATAATTCATATATGCCATCTCCTGGTTATTTTTGTGCAAATTATATTACCCATAGGGAGCCGGTAATTAATGAGTCGTCACCTATGCATAATGACTGTTTTGATCATCCAATCGATCAAATCTATTTACCTTTATTTGTCTCGTATTTACTTTTATCTCCAAACCCTAGCTTTTTCCAATCCCATCTGCTGTTCTTCCTTTGTCTTCGCGACGTCTGAAGGCGTTCTAGGTGGCCTTGCCAACCCTAGAGCAACCCTACGTGCGTCTCCCCGATGGGATCCTGCCCGGGCGGCGTTCGGAGGTCTACCGCCGGAAATCTCCCGGCGACCGGTCTGACCGGTCTACCACACCGGTCTGACCGGTGTCGACGCAGAGGCGCTACGACAGCTGCCTTTGCGTGCTGTTGGCTCCAAAAGGTGCTAACAGTAGGGTCAGTAGGCTTCACAGCAGGGTCCATAGTGTTCCCACCACTGTCGTGCGTTGGTGCAACAGGAACAATATCCCTCCCGCCATCCCCATCTTCATGTAGATCACTACTTGCCCTCTCATCAGCAGCACTTTCTACTGTTTGTAGAAGCTCAATACCAGAAGTTATCATGTCGATGTGCCTGACAGCCTCAGCGTAAGCACGATCAGATTTGCTCCCTGCTCTACCCAGGCGCATTAACTTGGGCAGCAGCTTCGACATCCTCGTTTGCTCCGTGTCAGCATGAGTTGCAACCCGAACATTGTTCCTGTCTCATGGAACCACAAATCTTGCATTGCGTGTGTAGCGTCTCAGAATGTACCTCTCTGGTATGCTCTGGGCTTGCAGGTGGGTGAATGCCTTGATTACGTGCATGCAAAACAGACCTGTGTGCTCCCATTGCATGCATTCGCATTTATATACACATGCTGCTTTGTCAGCTAGCACCTTGAATGCGTGCTGCGCCCAACAGAATGCTCTGGTGCCTTTTTCATGCTTCTCCAAGTAACCGCATTCCACCTCTGGATCAGGCTCTATCACAAATGTTGTGCTGTTAACATATTCCCTCTTGTATTCATTGTACACAGCCCTTGTGTACACCCTGCTGAGTTGCTCATCAAATCACGATTTGCATGCCCTGACCACCTCAGCCTGCTCATAAAAAAATATTTTTATGTATTAAGAATCACAAGGTTGCAATTCTTATACAACAGCCAGCAGTTGCAATCACATACTAATCAGTTTTTGCAATCATAAAGAACCAGCAGTCAGGTTGCAATCACATATAACAAGTAGTTGCAGTGACACACTAAAATATTTGCAAACAGACACTATTCAGGCTTGCAATCATAAATAACCAGTAGTTTTAACCACAACACAGTTAGGTTGTAATCACATATAACGATTAGTTGCAATCACACACTAAAAACATTGCAAACACACAGTGCTATGCATTTTGGAATTACACACTATTATATACAGTAGTTGCAATCCATAGAGTAGTCAGGTTGCAATCATACAGTAGCAAGGTTTGCAATCACAAACTAACCAGGGCTGGATATTGTTTTAAAAAAATTGTTTCAACTTACAGTACCAGTAGAGTTGCAGTCATACAGTACCAGTGTTGCAATCAAGCCTTAGACATGTTTGCAAACAATGAAAAACAAAGTAGGTTACAAAATACCTGTGAGTAGTGTGATTCCCCAGCATCCATATGGTCTGTGTGTTGAATTGAGTCCGGCACCCTCTTCGCAAACATATGCAAGGTTGTGACATTGCTCACATATCCATCCTTCAATACTCTATTTTGGCTTTCAGATCTTTGCGTGGAAGTCATTCTCCCGCAGTACATGCCTTTGAAATACGTTGCAATCTATGTCTTCCTTTTCTGCCACAAAGCTACAATCGCAGGGTGTTTTGCGATGCCACATTCATCCACCAATTTTTTCCACTCAACCTCAAACTATGTAAGACCTAGAGGATAATTTATCAGAGACTCTAGCCTCTCCTTTAGATTCTTGTCCTTGTGCAACTTGTACAACTCCTTGAGTTCATAATCCCACATTCTTGTTATGTGCCATCGGCAATTTTTGTGTTGTGATTTGTCAAACACAATTTTTATCGCCTCCCTCATTGCTGCATCTTCATCTGTGAAAAACATTAAAAATTAAAAATCAGCAAAACATCCCAGGTTTACAACCAAAATATAGTGGACAAATTCAAGTTGCAATTCATATCAGACAACATTTGCAACTAAACAGATATCAATGTTGCAAACGGGAACAAAATTGGACCTATGAGAATCACGAAAGGCTGTCGGCCACACATGCAGCTTTTAAAAGATTCAAACAACCACTTGAATGTGTCAGCTGTCTCATCCTGAAGAAGCGCTTGCCCAAATGACATGTTTTCCAGGTTGCTACTGCATCTGACAAACATCGCGAGTGGTATTTTCTTGCTGTTTGTCTTGTGGGTTGTGTCAAAAGTGACAACATCCCCAAAATCCATGTATTCTGCCCGCTGACTTGCATGGCTCCAAAAAATGCTTCTTAGGACCTTTGTCTTTGTGTCAAAATCAACATCCCAGTAGAATGCTTCATTGTTTTCCTTACACTCCCTGACAAATTGGAACATCTTCTCTATGTCACCATCCCTGTCGTCTCGTGTTTGTCCAGCTTTCCTGTACCACAAGTGAATAAAAAACAATAATATTTTTAAGTTGCAAACACACACATGACTTACATGTTTTGGATATCTTTCTCGGTGAATGACCAGTTTTGACGCCCTCCATACAATTCTGACATGACATTCATAGCAGCCTGGTTTGGCACGCCACTCCTTGACATGATTGCAAACAAGTCATCCATAGCTTCCTCCCTTTGCTTATGAGCATGCATATATCTAACCATCCTGGCTGATGGCTCAAGCCTATGGTTGTGTGCTTCCTCGATTTTGTCGAAGTACCAGATTTTGTGTTTTTGTCCACCTTCACCTTAGCATAGGCCGGGCAATCAATTCTCATCAATCTTTTATCAGTCAGTGGCTCCTCATTTTCTTTGCCTGGCTTCATAAACCCCTGACGGTTGCAAACCCAGTGTTTAGTCTCTTTACTGGTCCTCATGGTTCTCACACTGAATCCAACCATTTTCGCATAATCAAGGTAAAACTGGTGTGCTGCTTCCATGGAATCAAACTCTTGCCCCACCCTCAGGACAAACAAACCAAGCATGTTTGCATCCTGTGGAAGAAATTAATCAATCATGAGTTTTGCAATCACTGTTTAACCAAATAAAAACCAAGTTGCGATCAACAGGAGCCCTTGCGTGCAATCAACAACAATCAAACTTGCAACTGGAACAATATGTATTCTTTTTTTCCAGGGGGGCGCAAACCAGTGAAGATAACTTATCAAAGATTGCTGTTGCAACCACACTACTGTTTCTGGTTGCAACCAAGCAGCAACCAACATTACAAACTATCCAACAAAATAATTTTAGCTGTAATCTATCAACAAAGATAATGAAGTTGCAATCCACATGAGCCTTTGGCTGCAAGCAAACAACAACCGACCTTTTGCAATCTAGTTCAAGGTGAACCAATGAAGATAATTTTTACACAAACTTTGATGTTTCGCAACATAGACAATAATGTTGCAATCCACACGAGCCTCTGGTTGCAACCAGACAGCATCTCATGGTGCAAACTGGTGCAACAAAATAATTCCAGCAGCAGTCTATCAACACAGACAATGATGTTGCAATCCACACGAGCCTCTGGTTGCAACTAGAGGGCACCCCACGTTGCAAACTAGCGCAACAAAATAATTCCAGTAGCAATCTATCAACACAGACAATAAAGTTGCAATCGGCATGGACCTATGGTTGCAACCAGACACCAACCCACGTTGCAAACTAGCGCAACAACCAAAATTCACCAGCAATCTATCAACACAGACAATGAAGTTGCAATCGACATGGATCTATGGTTGCAACCAGACAGCAACCCACGTTGCAAACTAGCGCAACAACCATTCACCAGCAATCTATCAACACAGACAATGAAGTTGCAATCAACAAACACTAGGCTCAACAAACAGTAATGAAAGTTGCAACCAACAACAACTCAGAAACGAGCAAAACGCTTTGTGAATTTTGTTACCGGGATGAACATCTCGGTTGGATCAGGCATGACCATTGATCCAGGCGGAATCGATGGTGGAGGTGTCAGCAATGTTGTGTGATGCAAGGGATCACCCGATCCGAGGATGCTACGTGGTCCTGCTATAGGCATGACTGACGTAGGAGCTGCTGCTAAAGCCAGCGCAGATGCAATCGGTGGCGTTGCCGACGATATCGGTCGAGCCCCAGCTGCTGGAACAACCACCATCCATTCCGGAATCACAGGCTGCCCTATCGGAGGAGGTGATTCCAAGCGCGGAAGCGACGGCAGAGCCATGGGTTTGGGCGAGGAGCGGCGAGGTGATTCGAGGTGCGACAGCGGCGGCGGAGCCATGGGTTTGTGGGAGGAGAGGCTAGGCAATTTTCGACGTTGTTTTTTGACAGGGGTCTGACTTGCGAGAGAGGTTGATGAGGACCGAGGTGGGGATGGTCGGAGGTGGGGATGCGCGCTCGGGGGTCTCCTGGTCGGACACGGTTGGGTCAGGAAAGTTGGGCGCGGTTGGGGGGTGTCTGTGCATCGGTGAACTAAAATGCACCTGGGTGCATTTTAGTGTCGTCGTGTGTATATATATATATATTGCCAAGTTCCTGATATTTGGTGCACCATTTACCCAACTCATTTATCTGGCTGGAGGATCAAGACAGGTGAGTTGGCAGCCTGTAAGGGTTTATTCTTAGTTGAACATTCTCAGATGTTGGTTTGTGAGGTGAAAAAAATAGTGAACTGAAGCACAAACGGTCAAAGTAATTAAACATGAAAACATTGTCTAATTGATACGTTAAGGTCACTTATCATCACCAAAAGTCCTGTTAGTTACCAGGTCACAGCCCCAAACCTCATTTGTGTTCGTTGGTTGACTTAGTTAATCAGGAAACGTGGTTCACTAAGATGATTGTGTAGCAAATTCTATCTAGGAAAACAAAAGGCTACCTCTCACATAAACGATTGGCTAAGTTCTTCAGATTGGAAGAAGCTGACTACGAAATCATTCAGGACTTCCAACAGCAACACACATCACAGCTTAACCACATCTGTATTGTCCCCCTTTTGAGGCAACTAAAACACAGGACATGACATGTATTGGCATATCATTGAACATGTCCTGGGCATGGAGGCTTTAACAAATGGAAACAACACCTGAAGCTATGAAATTTACCAGCACGGAGAGCTGGTGCACATGAAGCAATTTGGAGAGAATCCGAGTCGCCGTCCCCGTTCATGATAGACCATGCCTCTCGCAGTGCTGGCATCCGGACGCCAAGATTTACGAGCACATCCACGGGGGTCGTGCGCTCGGCTCGACGCCATTGCCGTGAGCATGAGGGCCATCTGTCAGGGGTGAGGCACCATGTAACAGTTTTAACATAGTTGAATACTTGTCTGTGTGTTGCAGAATTATTTCCAACATAAACTACTGGTTCATATATTCTTGCATACCTGAAAATGGCTCCTATTCTCTTTATGTTACCCATGCTGCTAGGAATCAAGTTAATTGGTACTAGCAGAATATATATAGCAAAAATAACTATGAAAACACTAACTAGAGAACATTCTGCTGTCTAGCAAAACTGCAATATCAGAGTATGCATGTAATGTTGAGTTCTTGATGATTTGCAAAAAAAAATGTTGAGTTCTTGACTACAGTTCATACTATTGCCAAATCTTCTTGAAAACCTAAGATACCAGGAACACATGATACTATGAATATATCAATCAAGTTCGGACAGATCATAGAAAATGTACTTTGTCTACTATGTTGCAAAAACAGATTACAAATGAAACAAGCATTTGTTCTTTTATGGCACAAGCAAGCAAGCAACCAGCGGCAGGGCTGTTGTCGAGGATGCCCGAGGGGCAGCGGCAGTGCGGGCGTCCGGAGGAGCTCGAGCCAGCGGATATGCGGGAACTTGAGCGGGCAGCGTCGCGGGCGCCAGGAGGCCATCGGGGCGGCAGCGGGGCTGGCGGCTGGGACTCCCTCGGGGCGGCGGCGGTGCCCACTGGGCGGATGTACGCCCTGCCGCTGGCCTCGAGTGCAGCACCATGGGCTCCCTCGGACTCAGAGCGAGGCCTGTGGGGGTGCGGCTGTGCGGGAGTGGGGTTGGGGGGTGCGGACGGCGGCGGAGCCGGGAAATCCTATTGGGAGACCAAGAGAAGGATGCGGTAGTCCTCTCCTCTCTCTATTTTTTTATTTATTATCTTTCTTTTTTCTTCATTGATAGAAGTGTGTAACATAAAGAGAATAAGAGCCATCTTTTTTTTGAGAAAAAATATGAGCCATCTAGGGTTTCAGTTTCATCTCAACCATCGATCTGGTCCATCCAATGCTGGAGACAGGGATAGGGTAGCTGGGCCTTGGGCCTTTGCCTAAGCAGTGATAATTTAGCTTGTTATTTACTATTATTTTATTTTTTACTGATTAGGTAATTTTTGGAGCAGTAAATTATTTCAATTGAAAAAGTGAGAAACAACAAAATTGTACAATTCGTTAAGATCTACATTTGGTATTAGGGTCAACTTTTCATTTTTCAAAGTGTTGACGTCTTGAATTTTGAATTTTTTACAGCTCCGAACGAGTTTTCGAAGCCCAAGACGGTCTCAAATTCAAAAGTCAAGAATACCAAAAATTCATAACTTGTCAAGATCTACAATTGTTATTTAGCACATTTTTGCATCTGATGAAGTGTTAGGAAATAGTAGTTCTAAATGGACAAGTCTCTCATGTAGTTTCATAAATTTTATGTGAGATCCATGATTTTGTGAGTAGTGTCTACTAACACTTTCTCAAATGGAAAAATGATCTATATAAAGATTGTAGATCATGTTGAGTTCTAACACCTTTGTATTCAAACGTTTTTTATCTGAGTCAAAGTTTGACCAAGTCATACATTGAATTTTAAAACAATGACACCTTCACGCTAGTATTTGGCACTCTAAATGGTGTCATATGGAAAAGTCATGCATACCAATTTTGTTAAACTCATCAAGATCTACATTTTTTATTTGGGCCAACTTATCATTTGACAAATTTTGGACGACTCAAATTTTGGATTTTTTAATTTTGACGGCTCCAAACGAGTTTTCGAAGCCCTAGACGGTCTCAAATTGAAAATCCATGAATACCCAAAATTCATAACTCATCAAGATCTACAAACTTTATTTAGGCCATTTTTGCATTTGAGAAAGTGTTAAGAAAGTGTAGTTCTAAATGGACAAGTCTCTCACATAATTTCATAAACTCTATGTTAGATCCATGAATTTGTGAGTAGTGTTTACTAACAAATGCTCAAGTATAAGATAGATGAATTTTTAGCTTATTGAAACTCATAGTTGACAATCTGTTTATATATAGATGAATTTTTCATTAACAAGAAAAGAAAAATGAAAATGCCACGTGCGCACAAACTCTCAATTTTTTAGCAATATACCATATCTCTGTTTATAGATAGATTAATTTTTAATTATCCAAACTCCCAATTTTTTAGCAATATACCATATCTCTGTTAAAGTAATTGGAATTAAAAAAACGAAGCTGCCATCCAACTCACGCACAGGCCCAAGTACCCAGCCAACTCACGCACACAACCCCAACACACGCACCTAGCCCAACTCACTCACACACGCATCCAACAGAAGTGGAACCAGGGAGAAGACATGCGCGATTAGTTTGTGTCCCAACCCTAAATCCCACTCCCCAAAGCACCGCCGCAATGGAGAACTCCTCCCTCACCGCCCGCACCGCCGCCTTGGGGCCCTCACCAAAGGTGCCGCGCGCCGCCCACAGTGCCATCGCCAGCCATGCCGCCACCGCCCCCAGGGCCCTCCCCAACTGCACCTTCACACCAAGTGTCATCCTCGACGCCGAGCCACCGCCCCCAAGGGCCGCCGGCCACCTGCGTCACCGTCGTGCCCAGCAGCGTCTCCCACACCCGTGCTGCCACCACCGCACGGGGCCAAGCCGCTCCACCACTGCCAGTATGATGAGGTGCCCTCTCTCTCCCCTGACCTCCCTTTCAGATCTGTTTTCCCAACCTTAAATCAGACTTCTGGATGATATGCTGTCGGAGAACATGGCCTGCACGATCTAGAACCTCACAATGGAGACACTGGAGATCACTTGGTTTATGTGTGATTACTGTCCCTGCTGTAATCCTATAGTCGGCTAGGTATCTGGGTGAGCAGCATAGCTACGTGCTGTGAACTGGTTCCTGTTTGTATTACCAAATTAGCACCATGCAGTAGGCTTTTTTGTTCATTACAATAGCAAAATCTATTGCAATGCCACATTTAAGTTGTTGCCTGAGGCTATTACACCGTTCCAATTGCAACAATCTGTCGACCACTAGACTTCGTTGAATCTGATTCTAGTTGTAACCAAAATAGCCATATTGCAACAAAAAATAGGCGTTGGCCAAGGCCTGATTTCTAGTATATTCAGTTATTGAGGACCGAAGCATCCGAGGACCGGTGGATGGTCGCTCCTAGCTATGATGAGTGATTGACAACGTGGTGTGTGAGAGCCTGTGTGGTTCGAGGACCAGTGAATGGTCACTTCCTGGTGTGATGAGTGATTGACAACGTTGCGTGTACTGACTCTAGGCTAAGTGTTGCAGGTGCAGGCTGCGGCTTGATTGGTGTTGGTGCAGGTGAAGAACAAGCGCGAAAGGTCTATGCCAGTGGGCCTCCAGGTGTGGAGCAGACAAGTAGGCTTGGTTCGAGGGACCTGGTGGCTGGTGGGATCAACCACGAGCCGCATGGTGGCAAGAACAGCAAGACGAAGTCATGCTCGGTTTCTTGGTTGAGCCTCAAAACCAAGATCGAGCCGGGACGAACGTGGGGGCCAAGTCATGAGTGGAGATTGGCGGTAGGACAGACCAATTCCGCGGGGTTCCCAGTGGTTCACCACAAAACCATTGGGTTACTTGGCTGAGCCACAAAGCCAAGGCTAAAGACCGAAGCGTTGCAGCACCAGGCCGATCTGACCGGTGAGGAGCACCGGTCTGACCGGTGTGCGCTGTGAGCTTCTGGAGACTTCAAAATGGAGGACACATTGCGGGATCGCAAGGCTTGCGTCGAGGCTAAGCAAGGTGCGGTCGCCGGACATCCGTCTGATGGTGCTACGACGAAGATTTCCGAAAGTGCCCTTCGGGGGCGTGTATCCTAGTATTATGTAATAGTTGTAGTTTCGTCTTTTGGTTGCCTCCATATAACCCAAGTGGTGAGAGGATGGCAACCATCTCTTGGAACCCTAGCTCAATTGCTTTGTTATTTTTCCTTCCTATTTTCCTTAGGATTTTCTATAGGACTAGCTTGAGAGCTTCATGGTGAGATCTTTAGAGAGGGTTGGATGATCGGGAGGCAAGCTAGACCTTGTATGAATCTTTCTTGGTATGTATAGAAGGTTCGGTGTGATTCCTCAAGGCCTTGTGTTGTCTCTCCCGTTTTTTCGTTTTTGGTGATTTTCGAAGCCTTTTCTTGGCGATTTTCTCTTGGTGGATTTGAGGCCTTCCCTTTGCGGATTTGGTGAGGGATGCACACGTGGGCCCCTTGAGGTTCTTTTCTTGGTGATCCTCTCTTCAAATCCATGGGAAAAGGTGCTCGATTTGGGGTTTTTCTTTAGGTTCTGGGAAGAGGTGTTCTTGGTGGAAATCCTTCGATTCCTCTTGATTTAGCGAGTTTTGGGGGACCAAATTGTAGCTATGGGATGCCCATGAGGTACTCCTAGTATCCCCAAAGTCTCGTGCAAATCCGTGGAGCGAATCGGGAGATTGGGAAGGTTATTTGGAGGAGTTGACCCGTGGCTTGTTGTTCATCCCGAGTGCCCAGGCCTTGACCGGTCTGACCGGTGCTCCTCACCAGTCTGACCGGTGCAGCCGTGTGTTGGGTTTTGGCTTTGGTGAACATGCTAGGATGCTTGTTTGTCTCTAGGCTTGCAGCTATTTCAAGTTCGTGTTGGTTGGGCCTTTGGAGCTTTGAGTTCCCTCACTTAGGGTTTTCCGGCCAGGACCGGTCTGACTGGTGTACCATACCGATCTGACCGGTGTAGGGTTTTTCTGTGGAAAAGCGCAAGTGTGGCTTGGGTGATTGTTTGGCTGTGAAGAGCTTTGCCTTGTGTTGATCTGGGCCAGTTCTTGTTGGGTTCCTTGTTGGTTTGCTAGAGTTTGATGAGGCTCTAGTTTTTCCATGGGTTGGTTTCCTGAGGAGGTTTTTGATCCAGTCCTAGAGGAGTCGTTGAGGCTGTCTAGATCGTTTTCTGTGCGATTGCTGTGCCACCGGTCTGACTGGCGCAGCTGACCTTTGAGGACCGGAGCGTCCGAGGACCGGTGGATTGTCGCTCCTTGCTGTGATGAGTGATTGACAACGTGGTGTGGACAGACTCTTGGCTGAGTATTGCAAGTGTAGGTTGCGACTTTATTTGCGTTGGTGCAGGTGAAGAGCGAGCGCGAAAGGTCTTAGCCTTGCGGGGCCTCCGAGGAGTGGAGAGACAAGTAGGCTCGGCTCGATGGACCTGGTGGCCGAACGGGATCAAGTGCAAGCCGCATGGTGGCAAGAAAAGCAAGACAAAGTCATCAACTGGAGCGGGTGCAGGGTAGCAGCTCACGACCGGAGTCTGCACGCGGGGTTTGCGGCGGTTCACCACAAAACCATCAGTTTACTTGGTCGAGCCACAAAACCTAGATCGGAGGCTCGGCGGGCGGAGACGAGATCTGGGCGCATCAAGAAGCTTCGATGCCGGGGACACGCGGCGGGATCGCAGGGCTTACGTCGGGAGGACGCAGACTGCGGCGAAGACGTGGCCGCCCGATGAAGAGGAGTGCTACTTGACCATATTGCCCCTGAGGGGTGTGTTTCTCATTTTAAGTTCTAGGGGTAGCTTGGTCATTTGCGCAACCTAGAGGGACCTCATATATATAGCTCTAGGGTTTTAGGGCAAACCATATATCTAGACTGCTTCTCATTTCCCTGCTCTTTAGGCTTAGATTTTCTTCATCAGTTTGTAGAGAATCTAACCTCCGAGTGTATGGAAGCTTTCATGGTTGCGTCGATTTCATTCTTGTGGCTAGAGTGATTTTCGTGTCTTTTTCAGGCTATTTTCGTTGGATTTTCATGCGCGGCTTGTTCCTCCGATTCTGAGGTGTTTGGGTTCGGATTTCTTTGTGGGGATCATGGATAGATGCTTTGTGCATCTTTGTGCTTGATCTTGACCCCCAAACTCCGGATTTGGCCTTGGATTTGAGGATTTCTGGTGGAACCCTAGCTTTTTTGTGTGAGCTTGATAGAATCTCGATTCCTCTCGATTCAGTGGGTTTGAGGCTACAATTTCGTAGGTATAGCATCTCCTAGAGACGCTTCAACCTCACCTATGATTTGGTAGCAATCCCTTGGTTGATTCGGGAGATCAGGCAAAGGGGAGGAGGTGTTGACTTTGAGCAACTTGGGCTCGAGCTGCTCTGTCCGCACTTGGCGGACCGTCCGCACCTGGTCGGCGGACCGTCCGCGAGGACTCGAGTTCGTCGCGTGTTCTTCAGTTCGTGAGCACAAGATGTTTCGATTCGTAGGGAGTCAAGGGTTTGGTTGCAAGGAGTTTGCGGACCGTCCGCCAGCTGCTCACGGACTATCCGCGTGGACTGGTTGCTCGCGCACCGTCTGCGGTGAGCTTGTGGACTGTCCGAATTTTGGAGGGTGCATACTGTTGGCTCGGGTAGTTTTTGCCGACCGTCCACCGTGGTCTCGCGGATCGTCCGCCCGGCCCTTGCGGACTGTTTGCCCGGTCACCTCGGACTGTCCGCCCAGGGCCTCGCAGATTGGTTAAGTCCTTTGCTTCTTGAGTTGTGCTTCCGCTTTGCAGCTTGTTTGGACTTGTTCCTAGGGTTGGTAGGTCCGTTTTGACTACGCGACCTTGGCAAGCTCGTGTGGGAATCGTTGGTTGTGAATTTGGGACCTAACCGAGTTCGACTCTTTGGGGAAGAATTTTTATCGGCTCCCATTCACTCCCCCTCTCTGGTCGCCTAATTGGTCCATCAATTGGCATCAGAGCCGGTTACAGATCTTCGTGATTCTAACTAGTCTAAGATCCAAAGATGACGTACCAGGAACGGGGTTCGGGTCCTCCACACTTTGATGGTAAGAACTACCAGATGTGGCAGAAAAGGATGGCTGCTTTCCTTCGCGGTAAGGGTCAATTGCTTTGGGACATTACGGTGAACACAACTTATGTTCATCCGGTTAACTTCCTAGCTCCGGGTTCGTGGGACATGCACGGCGCCAACAACAAGGCGGTCGACTACTTGTTTCGTGCTCTGTGTCAATCCGAATTCGATCGGGTTCAGACAGAGGACTTGGCTTGTAGGATTTGGGAGCAGCTGAAGAATGCTCATGCTGGGAATGCTCAGGTTCAGGCTCGGTTGTTTGCGACCTACCGGAGAGAGTACGATAACTTCACTCATCTCCCCGGTGAGTCCATATACACCATGTTCCAGCGGTTCACTGTGATTGTGAACAACATGAGGGCTAATGTGGCCGTGCTCCCGTACGATGATCATGACAGGGCTGTGAAGCTCCTGCACTCTCTGATCGTACAGTGTGGAGTGAGAAGGTCGAAGCCATTCTGGAGTCAGAGAAGTATGAGACTCTCACGGTGGACGAGATGTTTTCCAAGCTCAAGTCGTCCGAGGTGGACCGTGGGCTGCGAGCAAGGATCGAGAACCCGACAGACCCTCATAGTCTGGCTCTCGTTTCTGGACCAAGGACTAACACTAACCTGTCTTCGAGACAGTTCTCTTTGTCTTGTCTTGTGTCCATGCCAGATGAGGAGTTCGACGTGCTGGGCGAGGAGGATCTCGCATTGCTGAGTAGGCGGTTCGAGCGCATGTATATGAATCGGAAGAATGCTCGGTGGAGCTCGAGCATGTGCTACCGGTGCGGGAAGCATGGGCACTTTATCACTGAGTGCCCGGAGGCCATGGAGGTCAAGCCCGATCACAAGCACCATTCAAGGACCGACCAGAAGCACCGCTCGAGGGATGACCACAAGGGCAAGCACAAGTCCGAGCGGAGGACAAGGAAGAGTGGCGGTCACAAGAAGGAGCGCGCGATGGTTGCCGGAGCGAGTGACATCGACTCAAGCTCCTGCTACTCTTCATCAAGCTCAAGTGATGAAGAAGAGAACCGGCACAAGGGCAAGCAGTCAAGCAAGAACATCAACGGTTTGTGCTTCGCCGCCCAAGGCTTTTGCGGCACGGCACACAGCTCTAGGAGCAAGAAGAGCAACAAGGATGACTCGGACTCCGACTCCGATGATGAGGTAAACAATGATCCTTCCTTCTTGGTAGCGGAGAATGCTAGGTTGAATGAATTGCTTGACAACCGTGATGATGTGCTTAGAAAGACCAACACGGAGAAGAGGGAGTATAGGTCTTTGCTTGGAGAGGCTAAGGAGAAGGTGGTTGAGCTAGAGTTTGCTTGTTGATGCTAGGGCTCAAATAGATTCTCTGAAGTCTGCTCCTATTGTGACCGATGAACCTGAATGCACTGATTGTTCCACTTTTCTTGGTGATTGGACTGTGCTTAAAGAAAAGTATGCCTCCAAGGTTGAGGAACTAGATGTGCTTAGGGTTGAGCTAGATGAGATGTAATCTAGGCCCTCCTTGCTTGGTGCTTGCACTTCTTGTCTTGTTTTGCATGAGAAGCTAGATGTTTCGCTTGCTTATGCTAGATCACTAGAGGCTAAGCTGAAAGCTCCTATTCCTACATCATGCTCTACTTGTGAAATTAATGCTGTGAAGAATTTGGAGCTTGCACACTATGTTGATCGCTTGTAGGATGAGAATGATGAGTTGAGGAAGATGGTGGGTTGGTTGTCAGGTCATGAGCCTCAGCTCAGGATGATGATTGAGGCGTACAAGCGCTATAATGGGCAAGCGCTTGGGTCGGATAAGGTTGGGGAGTGCAGTGGTGAGAAGGAGGAGAAGATTGGTTATCTCACAGCTCCACCAAAAACCTTCCACAAAAATCATTATGCTCCTAAGCCAAACCCACTTAGGAACCGACTAGACACAACCGCAGATCCTCCCATGTTTCCTCCAGAAATCAACAACTTCCAGAAACCTATCAAGTTCAAGAGTGACTTGGGGAACGAGTTCTTTGGGAAGAAGGGAGAGAAACCGAGTGAGGAGAAGCCACAACCCAAAGAGAGCCCAAAGCCAAAGCCAAAACCAATCCCCTTCCATTGTGAGCATTATGCGAGGGATGGGCATCTTGCTGAGTTTTGCTTCTAGAGGAAGCGTGAGGAGAGGTTTGCTAGGGAGATGGCAAACAAGGACAGGTACCGCCCGTCTCGTGGTGTGCCTGAGCCTCGTATGGTGCCTAGGGGTGAGGGTGTGGTGCGTACCATTTACCCTCGAGAGAGGTGTGTGTTTGTTCCTCGAGGTGTGCCACCACAGAGAGATGGTGGTAGGCATGTTGGGTTTGGGTGTGGTGAGTTTGCTAGATGTTCCTTCACTCATGGCCAATACGAGTATGGGGGAACGATCGCAGTTTTAGGTCTCAGAGGAGCTACGGGCCACGGTCTCCACCTCGTGGTACGCGTAGTCCTCCAAGGAGACATGTGGGTGTTCCACCTAGGAGTGATGGGATGGATTTTGCTAACGCCACTTTTGTGCAAATGGCACGACACTGGTTTGATTCATTTTGTACTAACCCCAGTGCTGAGTCGTTCGCTCACTCTCGCTCTCGTTTTTGATTTTCTGGTGGGTGGCTTGGAGGGCTTTTGGTTGATCGACTCCGGTTGCTCTCGACACATGACCAGAGATTGAAGGTGGTTCTCCAGCCTCACCCCGGTGATGACCAAAGAGTACATCACTTTTGGGGATAATGGGAAAGGTAGAGTGCTTTCAGTGGGCACGGTGAAGGTGAGCGAGTCTGTGACTCTTAGGTGTGTTGCTCTTGTCAAGTCTTTGGGGTTCAATCTTCTTTCGGTGTCCCAACTTCTTGATGAGGGTTTTGAGGTCAGTTTCAAAATGGGCGCTTCTCGTGTTTTGTCAGAGGTTTAGATCTGCACAGCCCACAGGTGTGTCAACCCCAGTGGTTTATTTGTTCGGCGGGGTGAAATCTAGGGCTAATTAGTCGAAGGTTGCGCACAAGCACACGGAACAGGCCTCCGGAGAGTAAACCCTTACGTCCAGTTCTTGATTGTATTGATGTGGATGGCTTGGGGTGACTTGAGATGACTTGGCCTCAGGGGTTCGGCCTTGCCCGCCTTATATTGGCTGACGGACAAGGTCGGTGGGCCCTGAGTCCTAGTCGGTTACAATAGGGAAACCAATCTAAGAAAAATTACAATATAATCCCGTGATCTTCGGACTGCCTGGAGGCATAGCCGACGTCTTCTGCCTTGTCTTGCACGCAAAGTTACCCGATCGGATCGGATAAGGTCATCTGGGGAATCTTCTAGAAGGTCTTCAGAAGGTCGTGTGGGCCACCAACCAAGTCAGTTGGGCCCACTATCAGGTTGGCGGGTCTTCTGGTAGGCCGGACCCACTTGTCCGGGATGGCCGTGAGCCTGGTCGGTAGGGACCCAGGGGTACCCATGTCTCACAAGCCCCCGAGTGATGTGTAGGCGTGCACGTTAAGGGGGTCATGACGAAATCTTGAAGCCATCGATAGGTCGAATAGCGTGCATGTCGGTCCAAAAGAAAAAACGTAGCCAGCTTAGCAGCTGACCTGTTTGTAGTCTTGCCAAGGTCGAGTGACGACCTATAGGAAGCAGGCTTCCAATAGATCGAAATGATGATGAAAAAATTTCAGAGGGCGTCAAGGACGCACTCATAGAGTAGTATCCGAGCATCGTGGCGGGCAGGATGGCCGGTATGATGATCCAAAAAAGAAAGAGATGAAAAATTAGGTCGAGTAACGACCTGAGGAGAAACAGGTTTCCCGACAGGTCGGTACGATGAAGAAAAACAAGAGGGCATCGAAGACGCTCTCGTAGAGTAGTCCCCGAGCATTGAAGCAGGCAGTATGACTGGTTTGATGCTCAAAAAAGAAAATAAAAACTAGGTCATGGTCTTGATCAAACGAAGTGTAGAGACACCCAGATCTCCCAGCATGGCTGCAAGGAGTCTGGCAGGGCCGACCTCGAGGAGGCCTTGTAGGCGTGCCGACCTCGAAGAGGCCTCAAATCATCAATGCCAAGTATCCGAGGATACCCAACAAGATCTTTTAAACGCATATCATATGAAGAGGTTGTCAATAATGTCGTAGCTGAAGTTGTAATGTCCAGAACTGTCGATGATGAAGTTACGAAAATATGTTGGTCTTTAACAAATGGAGTGTAGAGACACCCAGATATCCTGCATAGCTGCAAGGAGTCTGGCAGAGCCACCCGAGGCATGCCGACCTCAAGAAGGTCTCAAATCAGAAGCGCCCAAGCACCCGGAGATACTTGGTAGGGCCATTAGGTGCGCACCCCACAGGGAGGCCTTCATTCCCGACGTAAAATCCCGAGTGTCCAGAGCAGGCTGGCAGGGCTACAAGGGCACACCGACCTCAGGGAGGTCACGCATCCAGGGCGCCCAACTAGGTTGGCAGAGCTGTTCATATACCGAGGTATTGCAAGACCTAGGTATTAAGGCACGCCGACCTTAGGAAGGCCATTTTGGTGCCCAGACGACCAACATAGCTGCCAGTCATCCAGCGGAGCCATAGTACAAAGGTATTGACGACCTTAGTTTTAGGCACACCGACCACAGGGGCTCGACGGAATCGCAGACGTGGAGCTTCTGATCTCCAGGCGCCCAGACAGATCTGGCAGAGCAGCGAGGCACGCCTACCCCGGATGGTCTTCAATCAAACCTACGACCATTCTGCTCAGAAAACAGAAATATAGGCTGACTGGAATAGGTCTGTTTACATGCAGAGCCATAGCGGGTGCACCAGGACGCAGAGCCTAGTGGGTGCATTTAATCGTCGGCGTCGTTCGTAGATGCAACAAGGTGCGGGGCCATCTGACACAGAGTCAGTCTTATCTTCTCCGTAGACTGCAGTGTCACGGGTCAACAGTGGTCGGAGATTCTCTTGCCACCCAGAAAACAACAAACTGCCCACTGACCAAGGGTGTACTGTAGCCATGTGATGCTGCAGGTTCTCGGGCATCATTGATGCACAAACGACAAATTCGTCGTGAGGTAGGAAAAAAGGACATCGCTTTTAATCGTCCATATGTCTACAGGACCTCTCAATCACATGGTAACAGTGTCATCACTTCACCGGCTACTCAAGGCCTAGTTCTGGCTATAAATAGCACCATAAGGCTGAAGGAGGCAAGCACCAAGCATTGCTGAGCTATGAAGCCGCAGAGTAGAATTTTAGCCATGCCATGGGCATGCAACCGTCCACCAGAGCATAGGATGCAAAGTTTGTAGAAGCTTGGAGCTAGAAGAATGCTTGCGAAGTGTAGGTGTCTCACCCACTCTTTGTACCATGCCTCAGTGAAGAGTCATGGAGAGTTTGGAGGTGATGCTGTGGAGGCCTGAGGTGATGCTGCAGGTTCTTGGTGAGTAGTAGATGCTCGTCGAGGGCTTGCGGCACCTCCCCCCTAGGAAGACTGTGTCTGTATTCCACAGTCAAGCACAAAGCACAACCTGCTAGGCGCAGCGTTGTGTTGAAGTTCACCGCGAGGCCGCCATTGGAGGTCTGAAGCTAGAAGAATTCTTGCGATGTGCTCTGCTGTAGCAGAGAACATAGCAAAGATTGCTCTAGGTAGATCAGGTCTTCAAATATGTTTGTATCTTGTAACAGGTTCTAGATCCAATGAGGCCGCAGGCAACTTGTGTACCTTCGAAGTTTTCATGTAATGTTCACTCTCTTCTGTCATGTATTGGTCGCTTTGAGGAAATTATTCATCAAAGACCTAAAATAATGTGATTTGGGGCTTGTCGACCTCGTGGAGATCAAATTTACTATCAGGATGACCTGATAGCATCAATGTGTGCACGACCTAAACTCGGGGTGTTAGGTCGCCAATCTATTCGTTGCGTATATAGCTGGTGGTGTGAAGTCCGGCGAGATTGTCTCGCGAAATTAGCGGCATAGAGCCGTTACGGTAGATCCATTGCAGCGATAGTTCCGCAACGAGCGTTCGCGGCGGGGCCTATATAAATACGACCGCGGGGACGGGCGTTGACCCTCCCCTGCCATCGTCTTCTTCCTCCCGCCGCCTCCACCGGAACCCTGCTTGCCGTAGCCGCCGCGCTTGCGCGTCCACCCTACCGCATTCGAAGCCGGAGCTCGCCACCGCCTACAGCAGCCCACCCGCCGCCGCCAAGAGCCTAGATCCGTGCCGCTCCGCATGCATGTGAAAACCCTAGTGACATTTAGATCCAAATCCATAGATCCCAAAGAAATGGTGGCCGCAGCTTCCCAGATCCCCGCCCCGGAGACGGTCTGGGATCCCTCGGTGATGATCGAGGAGAAGATCCAGGCACTGGTGGAGCGCGGGCTGCTGAGGTCCAAGGCGGAAGTGGAGTGGAAGGCGCCCACCGGCGAGGTGTTCCCGACGGAGGATGACAAGGAGCAGGTCGTCTTCGCGTCCTTCTTCGAGCGCGGGTTCAATGTGCCCACCGGTGACTTCTTCAGAGGTCTCCTATACTACTACAAGCTGGAGCTGGTACACCTTGTTCCCAACTCCATCACTATAGTGTCTTTGTTCATCCACTTGTGCGAGGCATATCTGGGGATACCGCCCCATTTTTTGTTGTGGCGCTACTTTTTCAACGTCAAGACCACCGGCAAGCGTACTGGCGTCGTAGGGTCGGTGATGTTCTGCTTAAGACCAGGTCTTAAGGCAGAATGGATTGACATGGACCTACCGGACAACACCTCTAGGTGGAGGTCGGAGTGGTTCTACATCACAGACCAGAAGCCGGTGCTCCCGAAGCGAACTGGGCACAGGCCCAAGAAGATACCTGAGTGGGATCTGCCCCTCTCCTCTTGTGAGATGGAAGACCTTAAGGAGCTGCTCACCCTCCTCACCGACCTCAAGAAGAAAGGTCTGACCGCTCGGTGGTGATGTCGTTTTGTCGTCGCCTGATCCAGCCGATCAAGGACGGGGTGCATCCGGCCTATTAGTACTGGGGTCAGTCAGACCCTACTCGCGAGGTCAACCGCAAGGTCTCCAAAGATGAAATGGCGACTAGAGTCACTCAACTTCACACCGGGCGGATCCGGAACAAGAAGTGCCCGAAGGCACACTCCCTGACCAGACCAGCTGGTCCAGTAAGTCTTGAAACAACTAGCTCATTTCGAAGTGTTTATTTGTTTTGTGCCTTAGAGGAAGACCTCTTAGACCTTGTTTCTTGTCTTTGCAGGCTCGCGAAATGCAGTACTGGTGCCCTGCACCTCTACCGACCGGCGAGGAGCCACGTCGGAAGTTGAGGTCGCAGGTCTACCAGCCTCCAGCAGCTGCTCTGCTGGAGAATTATTTGTCAGATTCGTCTGTGGGGGCGGATGAGGACAGCGACCAGGAGGTCGGTGATGACATGATGTGCCACAAGGGCGGCGACAGCGAAGCAGTCAAGGTCGAAGGCTGCTGCGACGGCCGAGGCAGCAAAGACTGCCAAGCTCGAGGCCGAGAAAAAGCAAAGGAAGAGGAAGACAGACCCCACCCCGACGTCGTAGGACGTCGAGGAGGAGGATGAAGCCACAGATGAGCTGCCGGTCACGGATAACCGTGCAGCACCAAGGTCACCGAGCCCCGCGACCAAGAGGCAGCGGGAGCTAGAGAAGAAGACGACGGAGGTGGAGATCCACCGCATAAAGGAGGCACAGTTGGCTGCGGTCGGCATTCAGGCTAAGATGCCTGTGAAGGTCCGAGCTCGGCTATTGAGGCCGAAATCGCGTGCGAAACCGTGATTTATGCATCGATTATAGTTATGAGGTCGTAGCATACTGACAAAGAAAGTATTGCAGGTCGGACGCCAGACCTCAGAGCACCTCGAGTGCTCAGGGTTCTCCCGCGAAGACAAGGACGTCCGAGCTTGAGGTCAGAACTCAGAGTTTCGTTGGTGGCTTGGGGAAGTCGGCTCCCTCGCCCGTCATTGACGTAGACCCGATCAACACAGTGCCAACCACGTCGACTCAAGACCCGACGGTGGACCAAGCTCAGATCGAGCAGCCACAACAGGGCCCAGAAACAGCAGGCGGAGAGGTACCGGGTTCGACGTCGAGAGGGCCAGGTTTGAGGAGGCGGGATATCAACTGGAATGGCACCCCCTGGGAAGAAGACATCTTCGAGGACGATGAAGACATGAAGGAAGTCCGCCGGGCCATCTTGATGCTTAACCAAGCGTTTACGGTAAATAATTGCCTTTGAATTTAGTTAGTAACTTATCATGTAAATATCATCGATGACCTGTCTTGTGTCTTTGAAGCAGTCACTGGTGAACCATGCCCAGGGCAGGGCCGACCAATGTAGGAATGCCACAGCCATGCAACAGCGGGCGGAGCAGCTCGAGCAGGAGCTCAAGCGGGTTCGAGAGGAGTCTACTGCAGAAAAGAAAAAGCTCGAAGACGAGCTGAAGGAGGAACAATGCAAGAATCATGACGCCGATGAGCTGTTGTCGTCTGTGAGTGCTGGTAAGGCCAACAACCCACGACCTTGTGCATTTGAGCTGCTATACTGGGTCTTGTATCCGACGATATCTTTTTGCCACAGAATTTCATAGAGAAAAGGACAAGCTTATGGATGACCTCAAGATTGCCAAGGAAAGAATCCGAAGCCTTGAGGTAGACCTGTGGGCGGCTGACGCGGGGGGCGAGGAGCTGAAGAAAATGATGAAGGCCGCCGTGGACAGTGAGTATGTTGTGTGCCAGAAGCTGGCTTATGTGAAACGAGCACGAAAGGACCTTGAGGTCAGTCTCGTGGTATCTTTGCAATCATTACAGAATGACTAGGTGACCATTGCAGGGCTTGAGGTGGAAGTCACCGACCTGAAGAATGCTACCGACCTTGTCATGGACATGGTGGAGCCACAGGTCACCGGGGAGGAGCCCAAGCCAGCCATTGACCGACTCATAGGTGCTCCCCAGAAGTTGGTGGATCTCTTGAGGGCAACGAGCTTAACGGCGGCTATGGAGTCGCTGGTGCGCGTGAAGTCACACTTCCCCGAGGTCGGCATGGCCAAGGTCGGGGAAGGCCCGAATGCATCAAAGGACCTGAAGGCCATAGAGGCGGAGGTGTAGCTAGCTGCTGAGAAGATAATGGACGCCATCGATTACGAGGGCGATGATGGTGATGAGTAGTTGTAGCCTCTAAGTTGTACCCTCTCTTCCTCCGGTCTTGTAAATAACAATGATGATAAATTTTTTGCTCGCATGTCATGCTTAGTTTATGTTTGCACGAGCTTGGTTGCCCTGAAGCACTGTGTTTTAGTATGCCCCGCTGACCACTACTCACGAAGAGGCTGGCTTACCGACCACCACAGCTCAGTAGGGAGACTTACGTGTGACCGGCGCGCGGGGAGAGTCTAGGACTCTAGTTTTGCAACCACACGACCAAGCAGGCTCGCGACAACATAAAGTAAACAATCGTGAGAGAGGACGTCCTCAGGCCGAACGACCCTTGAGTTGGCATAGCCAAGCCCCCGAGCATGTCGAGGGGGAGGAATAGAATACTTCACCCTCAGGTCTTTCGACCCCTGTATTGGCTTTTGCCAAGCCCCTGAGCATGTCGAGGGGGAGGGTACATGACATGGAAGAAAAGAGGATAGAACTCGAGGCACAACAGATGACTAGTTAAAACTAATATTTATTTGACTGAAAAATACAAAGACGAAGAATACATAGCTGTAACGAAAACTATTCTATGGATAGTATCGGCGGAGGTGCTCCACGTTCCATGGGTTGGGGACCCCTTGGCCGTCGCCCCACTGGAGGCGATATGTAGACAGGCATGATAACTTCTATGATGATAAAAGGTCCTTCCCAAGGGGCGGACAACTTGTGCATGCCGTCGGTCTTCTAGATGCGCTTTAACTCTAGGTCGCCAACGTTGAAGGAGCACTCCCTGACGTTGCGATCGTGGTACCGACGAAGCTGCTGATCATGGCGAGCTTGCCTCATGACAGCTGCTACTCTCTGTTCCTCGAGGCTGTCGAGGTCGACGCGACGAGTTTGCTCGGCTTCTCCCTCCTCGTAGAACTGTATATGTGGAGCTCCAAAGGTGACGTCGGTAGGTAGGATGGCCTCTGAGCCATAGACCAGGAAGAAGGGCGAGAAGCCCATGGCGGAACTAACTTGGGTCCGTATACCCCAAATCACGTGTGGTAGCTCGGCTAACCACCGGGAAGCATAATTTGAAGCATCATCGAAGATACGATCTTTGAGAGCTTGAAGAACCATGTCGTTGGCACGTTCGACCTGGCCGTTGCACTGAGGGTGGGCGACCGACGAGTAGTAGACATCAATCATGCTGTCCTGGCAAAAATCCCAGAAGGTAGATCCTATGAAGGCCGACCCAAGGTCGGTGATGATTCTGTTGGGCACACCGAAGTGATGTGTTATCTCTTGGATAAATTTCGCCGCTTCCTCCGACGTGACCTTAGGAATAGGTCGGACTTCAATCCACTTGGTGAATTTGTCGACGGCCACAAGGATGTGCTTGTAGCCGCCAGGAGCGGTTTTGAATGGTCCTATGGAGTCAAGGCTCCAAATGGCAAAGGGCTATGATGGGGGAATCGTGCGCAGGATCTGAGCTGGCAGATGCTGCTGTTTCGCAAAGAATTGGCATCCCTTGCACCTCTTTACGAGGTCTTTGGCATCAGTCATGGCCGTGGGCCAGTAGAAGCCAAATCGGTAGGCCTTGCCGACCAGATTGGCAGACACTGCATGGCAGCCACATTCACCTCTGTGGATCTCAGCCAGGAGCTGAAGACCTTCTGATCGCAAGATACACTTCATCAAGACGCTAGTAGATGTGGCTTTTCTGTAGAGGTCATTGTTGATCATGATGTAGTTAGCACTACGCCGCGTGATGCGTTCCCGCTCTGCTTTGTCATCCAGAGCTCGTTGATCGAGTAGGAAGGCTAGGAAAGGCTTGCGCAAATCATCCTCTTTTTCTGTCACCAGCACGTCGCGGGGAGGTGCTGGAATTTGGTCGGGCTGATTTTGGTCCGGGTTGTCCGGATCCAGCAGCTTGATCGACGGCTTGCGTAGGTCCTGGACGAACACACCCGCCGGGACTAGAGCTCTCTTGGAGCCTAGTTTAATAAGACGTCGGCGGCAACGTTGTTGTTGCGTGGCACATGCTGGAACTCGATCCCCTCGAAGTGGCCTTCGAGCTTTCGGATCTCAGTGTAGTAGGCGTCCATTGTTTCTTTCACACAATCCCACTCCTTGTTGACTTGCTTGATGACGACCTTGGAGTCGCCATACGCCAGTAGTCGCTTGATGCCAAGGGACACTGCGATTCGGAGCCCATGGATTAGAGCTTTGTACTCTGCTCCATTGTTGGAGGCCTTGTAATGTATCTGCAGTACGTATTTAAGCTGCTCTCCCTGAGGAGAGATGAATAGCACGCCTGCTCCGGCACCCTCAAGGTTAAGGGCACTGTCGAAGCACGTGATCCAGTGTTCAGGCCGCTCCTTGGGAGGGGCATCTGGATTTCTGTCCACTCTGATACAAAATCAGCTTAGATTTGTGACTTGATCGCTTGCCTTGGGCAGAATTCGATGTCAAACTCGCCCAACTCAACCGACCACTTGACGATGCGGCCATTAGCATCGTGGTTGCAGATGATCTCCCCTAGCGGGAAGGATGAGCGCACCTTGATTTTGTGAGCTTGGAAATAGTGCCGCAACTTTCTCGACATGATCACAAGTGCATAGAGCAACTTCTGAGGCTGTGAATAACATGTTTTGGCATCGACCAGGACCTCGCTCACGTAATACACTGGTCGCTGAACAGGATAGACCTGCCCTTCTTCTTCTCGTTCGGCAACGAGGACCATGTTCACCACATTAGTGGTGGCGGAGATGTATAGGAGGAGTGTTTCCTTCGGGATCGGAGGTGTCATGATTGGAGGCATGGTCAAGGATTCCTTGAGAGCCTCGAAAGCCTTCTGCGCGTCTTCATCCCACACGAACTTATCTACCTTCTTCAATAGCTTGAAGAAAGGCAGGCCTTTTTCGCCGAGCTTGCTGATGAAACGACCTAGAGCCGCCATCATTCCAGTGAGTTTCATGACGTATTTCATGCAAGATGGTCTGGCCATGTTGCAAATTGCGTTGATCTTGGTAGGATTTGCTTCGATACCTCGGTGCCCCACCATGAAGCCCAGGAGGAACCCAGAGGGGACGCCGAAGACGCACTTGGTCGGGTTGAGTTTCCACTGATAAGTGCGTAGATTGGCGAAAGTTTCGGCAAGGTCGTTAATGAGCTGATCTCCTTCGGTGGTCTTGACGACCACATCATCGACATAGGCTTCTACATTCTTCCCGATCTGAGACTTCAGGCACTTCTGTATCGCCTTCTGGTTAGTAGCTCCAGCGTTTTTCAGGCCAAAGGTCATGACCTTATAGCTATAGATTCCGTGGGCGTTATGAACGCCGTTTTGTCTTGATCATCGGGATTCAGGGCTATTTGGTGATACCCTGAATAGCAGTCGAGGAAGCATAGAAGGACGCTACCAGCCGTGGAGTCCACGACCTGGTTGATGCGAGTAAGAGGGAAGGGATCTTTCGGGCAGTGCTTGTTAAGGTCGGTGTAGTCGATACACATCCATAATCCTCTAGTTTTCTTGGGTACAAGGACCGGGTTTGCAAGCCAAACCAGGTGTTTACATTCTCGGATGAATCCTGCAGCTAAGAGCTTACAGACTTCTACTTCTATGGCCTGCTTTCTATCTTTCGCAAATTGCTGGAGCTTTTGCTTGATAGGTCTTGCTGTCTTGCTTACTTCAAGGGTGTGCTCAACCAGCTACCTGGGGACACCAGGCATGTCGGATGGGCTCCATGCAAAGATGTCGGCGTTGTCCCAGAGATAACTGGTGAGCGCGAGTTCCTCTTTGTGGTCGAGGTCGACCCCGATGGTGACTTCCTTGGTTGCGTTGGGCAGGTCGAGGCAAACTTTCTTCACCGCGGGACTTGCATCCAAGGCAGTGGCTGTGCGCTTCTATTCCGGCACCTCCAGAGTAGTTTGGTCGATCTTGGCAGCCTGAGCGACCACGACAGTAGCTGCGGCCTTGCACACAATACCTTGGCGAGGTCGACGGTGTCGCTCTCGCATTTGTAGGAGACGAGGATGTCGCCGTAGACGGAAAGGATCACGTTTGGCGCTGGCATCTTCATGACGAGGTAGGTGTGATGCGGGATAGCCATAAACTTGGCCAACATTGGTCGACCAAGGATGGCGTGGTAGGAGGAGCGGAAGTCCGCGACCTCGAACGTCAGGTACACCATGCGGAAGTTGTCCTCTTTGCCGAACGTGACCGGCAGGCATACACGACCTATGGGGTATGCAGCCTTGCCGGCACGACCCCGTAGAAGGGTTCGTCGCAAGCAGTCATCTTGGAGAAGTCGAAGTCCATGTTCTTCTGCATTTCGGTGAAGATGATGTTTAAGCTACTGCCCCCATCGATGAGGGACCTAGGCAGGAAGGCGCCATCCACTATGGGGTTGACAACCAGCGGGTAGGTCCCGGGTCAGGGATGTGCACCCAGTGGTCTTTCCTGGAGAAAGTGATGGGAAACTCCGACCACCGTAGAGGTTGTAGGGTTTCGGTGTTGACTTGGCCGATCTCCCTTGCGTTCGATCGCTGCTGTCTGTTGCTCTTGGCTGCTTAGCGGCCACCGACGATGAAGTTGATCTGCCTGTTCGCGTTTTGGAATACGCCGTTGGGGTTGCCCGCTTTAGGTGGAGGTGGAGGAGAAGGCTCCTTTCGACAGTTGCTGTCATTATTGTTGTCGTCATAGTGACAGTAGTCAGGTCGCTCCTCGCGGCGGTCGTCACGCCGGTCATCGCGGCAGTCATCGCGGCGGTCGTCGCGGCGGTAGTCATCACGGCGATCATCACGTCGATCATCACGGCGGTAATCACGGCGATAATCGCGGTGATCCCTGTCGTCATTGCGACGGTAGGGTCGTCGGTCGTGGTAGTCACGTCGATCAGGTCGACGGTTGCGGTTGTCGTAGCGGCGGCCATTGTTTTGGTCGTTGTTGTTGCCGCTCTTGGTCTTCTTTGGCTCTGGGGGTACACCTAGGGAGTGCTTTAGTTGCTCGCACTCCCTCATGGTTTGCTTGGCGTCGCGATGGAATTGACACTGGTCGTCCAGTGTACAGTTGAAGTCACCTTCAAGGAAGGTGGAGGGTCTTGGTGGATCGGTTGCGTAGACCTCACCAGATCGCTTGCGCGACCTGCCGCCACCGTCGGTGTCTATGTGGTCGTCTCCTTTGAAATCGTGTACCACCGCATCTTGGGTATCGACGAGCTTGTCGACGTAAGCCATGAGGTCGGCAATAGAGTTAGCACCGGCTTCATGGATCTTCTCAAAGAGCTTGAGGTTGGTGACTCCCTTCTTGTAGTAGGCTATGATGTCTTCGTCCTTGACACTAGCGAGGGTGTTGCGGTTCTCGAAGAAGCGGTTGGTGTACTCTCGGAGAGTTTCATCTTTCCTCATCCGTACTTTGGCGAGGTGGTGAGTGTTGCCGGGACGGTTGTAGGTCGCTTGATAGTTGGTCGTGAAGAGCCGTGATAGGGTTGCCCATGATGTGATGCACTCCGTAGGGATTTTGAACATGTCGTCCGGGTTGTTGGGGGAGATGGTCATACGGGCAATCTGGAACATGCTGCAGTCCGGGGACGACGCATGGTTGATCTGGCGACCATGAGTCGCGATTAGAGATCGGCGAAGCTTTATCAGCACATGGCATTGGCGAGCCGTGTGGTTGGAGTCCTCGTGGACAGGGCAGGGATCGTCGAGATGACCTCTGCAGTTTCCACGAGATGGGGGGTTGGACCCAGATTCGATCTGGATCTTCTTCTTCATGTGGTGAGACGCCGCATGAGTTGCGTTCTGTAGGCCAAGAGGCATGCAGGATGATGGTGTAGTGGTCCTGCGAGGGCGCTTGACACGCTCACAGACCTTGATCGTGTCGGAGAGGATGTTCTCGACGTGATCGAGCCTCGCAATCAGGTCGCGAGGAGTGGGTGGGTGGGTTTCCGCCAGCAGATCAGATTCGACTTGTTGGTTGGAAGTGACCACAGCGCTCTTGATGATGAGGCTAGCGGCTGGAGCGGTGGATTCCGCCGGCATAGAGCCAAAGCAGATGTCGACGGGATTGGCGAGGAAGTCTGCCATGCTCTCAGGGAAGATGACGCAGTTTGGTGAAGCCATCGAGTTGCACGAAGAATCCTGGATTTCCCCTACCTGGCGCACCAACTATCAGAGGTTTAGATCTGCATAACCCACAGGGGTGTCAACCCCGGTCGTTTATTTGTTTGGCGGGGTGAAATCTAGGGCTAAGAACTTGAAGGTTGCGCATGAGCACACGGAACACAAAAGATACAGCGAGTTTATACTGGTTCAGACCTCCAGAGAGTAAAACCCTACGTCCAGTTCTTGATTGTATTGATGTGGATGGCTTGGGGTGACTTGAGATGACTTGGCCTCAGGGGTTCGGCCTTGCCCGCCTTATATTGGCTGACGGACAAGGTCGGTGGGCCCTGAGTCCTGGTCGGTTACAACAGAGAAACCAATCTAAGGAAAATTACAACATAATCCCGTGATCTTCGGACTGTCTGGAGGCGCAGCCGACGTCTTCTGCCTTGTCTTGCACACCAAGTTACCCGATCAGATCGGATAAGGTCGTCTGGGGAATCTTCTGGATGGTCTTCAGGAGATCTTGTGGGCCACCAACCAGGTCAGTTGGGCCCACTATCAGGTCGGCGGGTCTTCTGGTAGGCTGGACCCACTTGTCGGGGACAGTCGTGAGCTTGGTCGGTAGGGACCCAGGGGTACCCATGTCTCACAGTTTTGGATTCTCGAGGTGTCTTGTGTGCACAATCATCCCCGAAGGTCAAATTTTCAGAGCCGATTTTTCTTAGTGTGTCGGCTCTTCTTGTTGTTTGGTTGCTGGTGTTTTGGTAGAGCTTTGGAAATGGCATAGGAGGCTAGGTCACTTGAGTTTTGACTTGTTGTCACGCTTGAGTGGGCTTGGTTTGGTCTGAAGGTTGCCTAAGTTGAAATACCAAAAGGACTTGGTATGTACTCCGTGTAGGCATGGTAAGATGGTCGCCGCCTCTCACTTGCCGCTGACATCCGTTATGATAGAGAGGCCATGCGAGCTGTTCCATATGGACTTGGTTGGTCCAGCTCGTGTGTGCTCGGCAGGTGGGAAATGGTACGTCCTGGTGATAGTGGACGACTATTCTCGCTATGCTTGGGTCTTCTTTTTGGCTGACAAGGGGGAGACATTTGGTTTTGTCTGGGATCTAATCTTGAGGTTGAAGAATGAGAGGAATGGAGATGATGTTCGAGCTATCCATAGCGACAATGCCACTGAATTTAAAAACTCTCGATTCGAAACCTTTTGTCGTGATTTGGGTCTCGAACATCAATTTTCTTCTCCCTATGTTGCTTGTCAAAATGGTGTGGTTGAGAGGAAAAATCGTTCCCTTTGTGAGATGGCTCAGACAATGCTCGACGAGCATAGGACTCCAAGGAGATATTGGGCTGAGGCGGTGGATACCGCGTGCCATGTTGGGAACCGGATTTTTCTTCGGGCTTTCTTGAACAAGACGTGCTATGAGCTCATGCACGGGCGAGCACCTAGAGTGAGCCATTTCAGGGCTTTTGGTTGCCGGTGCTTTATTCACAAGAAGGGTAGGCTTGATAAGTTTGAGTCGAGGTCCTCCGATGGCACCTTTTTGGGTTATGCTAGTCATTCTCGAGCATTCTGTGTGCTCAACCTTGATACTAACCTAGTCATGGAAACTTGCGAGGTTACCTTCGACGAGACCCAGCCATGCAGTTCGTTTGTTTTTAAGTGTGCAGGTGATGACGAGATTGGCAAGAAGATCTTTGAGGACGAGATGGATGATGCTGGAGGTATGATGGTGAAGCTCTAGCCACACATGTACCCTCTACTTGCACTATGACGACTACGGTCCAGGATGGCCCATCCCCTACACTGACTACGATCTAGCAAGATCAAGTGGAAGTTGCTGTTGAGGGGGCGGTCGTCTCCAGGCGAGAGGCACCGAGGCGCATTCAAGTTGATCACCCTCCCTCAAGAATCATCGGTGACATCAATGAACGTACGACACGGTCAAGGTCCAGAAATGCTTCTCACTTTACTCATTCAGCTTTTGTTGCTACCATTGAGCCGAAAGACATTGGACATGCACTCTCTGATCCTAATTGGGTGAACGCAATGCATGAGGAGTTCAAGAACTTTGAAAGAAACCAAGTTTGGGAGTTGGTAGAGCCACCACCACATTGCAAACCTATTGGGACAAAATGGGTGTGGAAGAACAAAGAAGGTGAGAATGGTGAGGTGGTGAGAAACAAATCGAGGTTGGTTGCTCAGGGCTATAGTCAGAAGGAGGGGATAGACTATGAGGAGACATTTGCTCCTGTAGCCTGTTTGGAGGCGATTAGGATCCTTCTAGCCTTTTCTGTGGCTAAAGGGTTCAAATTGTACCAAATAGATGTGAAGAGTGCCTTTTTGAATGGGTTTTTAGAGGAGGAAGTTTATGTGGAGCAACCACCGGGCTTTGAGAGTGTTGAGTTTCCCCACCAAGTGTATAGGCTGAGGAAGGCATTGTATGGGCTGAAAAAAGCACCCCGGGCATGGTATGGCCATTTGAGGGGGTTCTTGTTCAGCAAGGGGTTTGAGATGGGCAGAGTAGATAAGACTCTTTTTCTCCTCAGGCAGGGCGATGATATCCTAATTGTTCAGGTGTAGGTGGATGATATTGTCTTTGGCGGCTCGTCTCACTCTTTGGCTTTGAGGTTTGCAGAGGACATGAGCAAAGAATTCGAGATGTCCATGATGGGAGAATTGCAGAGGCTTCAAATCAAGCAGGCGAAAGAAGGAACTTTTGTGCATCAAGCCAAGTACACGAAGGACATCCTCAAGAAGTTCAAGATGGACGACTCGAAGCCCCTGTCGACACCAATGAGTACGACTACAGCGCTGGATGCAGACGAGGTCGGAGAGCCCGTGGTCCAGAAGGAATACCGGAGCATGATCGGCTCCCTCTTGTACTTGACGGTGATGAGGCCGGACATTCAATTTTCTATGTGTCTTTGCGCTCGTTTTCAGGCGTCGCCGAGGACTTCACATCGGCAGGCTGTCAACATGATTTTCAGGTATCTTCGATACACTCCTGAGCTTGGTCTTTGGTACTCGGTGTCCTCTTCCCTTTCGCTTCTTGGTTTTTTGGATGCCAACTTTGCGGGGTGTCGAGTTGATAGGAAGTCGACTTCGGGTTCCTCGCTTGTTTCTTGGTCTTCTCGCAAACAGTCAAGTGTAGCTCAGTCTACCACAGAAGCTGAGTATGTCGCTGCCGCTAGTTGTTGCTCCCAGCTGCTTTGGATCACATACACGCTGAGTGACTTTGGTGAGAGGTGTACCCATGTTCCTCTCATGTGTGATAGCACAAGTGCCATTAGTGTTGCCAAAAATCCCGTGCTACCTCCAGAACCAAACATATAGAGGTGAGGTACCACTTCCTGAGAGACAATGTTGAGAAGGGAAACATAGACCTCATCCATGTGCCAACCGAGAAACAGCTCACTGATATCCTAACAAAGCCTTTGGACCAAGCTACATTTGCTCATTTGCGAGGGGAGCTTGGTGTGGTTTTTCCTTTTTGATCTTCGGTTGGGATATGATGTGCATATGCATGTTGCATTTTCATTCTTATATCATATCATGTTTGCATCTTTGTATCATAGACTGCATTTGTATCATATGCTTTAGAGATGTGCTTCTCCTATATAAATTGATCACTGTGATATGCTAGATGTGAGCTTATGACTTTGCTAGTGAAGCTCTTGTGATGTATAGCTATGCTCTTGGTAGCTTTGGGATGTATATGCATGTGGATGGTGTATTTTTTGTGAAAATGCTATATATGATCCTCTCTTGTGAGTTGAATGCCTTTCATGCTCAAATTGTGCTCATATGGCTATATCTTGCTTAATTTGTGCTTGGGTATCATGCTCTTTTCATTTGGGGTCAAAGACCCACTTGTCATCATGAATGTTTAGCCTACATGCTACCTTGTGGAGAAGCCTAAGCTTCTTTTTTCCGCAAAAGCACTTCATGTACCATGCTTAATTTTAAATCATGAAATTGGTATGTGAAATGCTTATGCTTGAAAAATATGCTTCCATGTCAAATTTGCTTTAAATTCCTTATCTTGGGTGCTAAACCGTTGCATGATGTTCACCATTGAGAAGTCTCATATTTAGAAGTGGACACATGGCTCAGTGGCTTTGACATGACATGAGATAGCTTGTAGGTGTTTGTGATGATCTTGTGATGAGAACTTGTGACCTTGCATGAAGTTTGTGGGCTTTATGTTGTTTGTTCTCATTTTGGCCATGTTGAGGTCCTATGCTCATGAGAGGGAAGTTTTGTGAAAAATGCTTCATGTTGATCTTGGCTATGTCACATTCTTATATGTCTCTATCTACCTTGTTGGCGATGCTTGTACTTAATTTGTGGCTATCTTGCTAGTCTATGTCTCAATTTTATCATGTTGTAGTGCTCTTTGTCTATTTGAGAAGCACATGCTTGCATTTGTAGGCTTGATTCATGCATTACCAACAAGGGGAAGGAAAGTACCCAATTCATGCATCCAGAGGGAGTTTTGCATCAAGAGGAAGAAAAATTGGGAGAAATGCATTTGTTCAGGGGGAGCTTGCATTAATGCTTTGGGAGCTCTTTGTCGCCTGAATTTTAGTTGTGTTCTTTTGCCGATGGTGTCGAGCCCCTTTGCCTCACCTTGAGGAGTCGGCAATTTTGGAGCATTTCATCTCGGTTGTGTCGAGCCATTACCCTTGTCTTAGGGGACCAAGATTTTTCTCTCTCAAGTGATCTTGTTTTGGCTTTTGTTAGGCTTTTGATCACTTATTTGAGTTTTTAGTTCGTTTCTTTTCTTTTTCTCTTTTTCTCTGAATTGGTTACTATGTGTGTTGTCAATGCACTCATCAAGGGGGAGACTGAGGACCGGAGCGTCCGAGGATTGGTGGATGGTCACTCCTGGCTGTGATGAGTGATTGACAACGTGGTGTGGACTGACTCTTGGCCGAGTATTGTAGGTGCAGGTTGCGGCTTGATTCGTGTTGGTGCAGGTGAATAGCGGGCGCAAAAGGTCTTAGCCTTGCGGGGCCTCTGAGGAGTGGAGAGACAAGTAGGCTCTGCTCGATGGACCCGATGGCCGAACAAGATCAAGTGTGGGCCGCATGGTGGCAAGAAAAGCAAGACGAAGTTGTCGACTGGAGCCGGTGCAGGGTAGCGGGTCACGATCGGAGTCTGCATGTGGGGTTTGCGGCGGTTCATCACAAAACCGTCGGGTTACTTGGTTGAGCCACAAAACCAAGACTGGAGACTCGGCGGGCGGAGACGGGATCCGGACGTGCCAAGAAGCTTCGATGCCGGGGGACACGCAACGGGATCGCAGGGCTTGCGTCGGGGACGCGGACTGCGGCGAAGGCGTGGCCGCCCGATGAAGAGGAGTGCTACTTGACCATATTGCCCCTAAGGGGTTTGTATCTCAGTTTAAGTGCTAGGGGTGGCTCGGTCATTTGCCCAACCCAGAGGGACTCATATATATAGCTCTAGGGTTTCTGGGTAAACCATACTCCCGGACTGCTTCTTATTTCCCTGCTCCATAGGCTTAGATTTTCTTCACCGCTTTGTAGATAATCTGACCTTCGAGTGTATGAAAGCTTTCATGCATAAGTCGAGCGGTGAGGTAGTGCATCCGGATGCACGACATAGGCGCAGTAGAGTCGGTGCAACCGGGCGACGAGTACTCGCGGCGCACGACGTAGTTGACATAGAGCCAGTGCGTCCGGGAGACGAGTAGTCGCGGCGCACAACATAGCTAGTGTAGAGCCGATACAGCCGGGAGATGAGTAGTTGCGGCGCACGACGTAGTTGGTGTAGAGCCGATGCAGCCGGGAGATGAGTAGCCGCAGTGCACAACGTAGTTGATGTAGAGCCGAGGCGACCAGAAATTGATGTAGCAGTGCTCGCATCCATCTTCTGTGTGATCCAAGCAAACGTCTTGGTAGCCTACATATGGGCACAAAAAATAATGCTCAATGGCACAGTAACAGGCATGTGGCTTCGATCTTGTTGTTTTGCTGAACTAAATTTCCAGCAATGAATAAATAGCTTGTTGCCTCGGTTAGGGAGCTTGGATGCTTTTCTTTATCCCGTGAATAGCAAAGGTTTGATGAGCCTCGACTCGGAGTCAAATTGAAAAAGGTCGTCGATTCCATCTTGGATACCAGCGGTCAACGTGGCAGTAGATGCTTTTGTAGGCGTGTACGCCCGTGCACGATTATTCCACCGTGTATGTAGACGTGGACGAGTAGTAGTCCTCCGCTTCAGTCTCCGGTAGGACGACTTCGAGTTGGAATTGGGTGCAGATTTTCCCTGAGCGGACGGAAGCCTTCCCTTGGAATCAACGCATCACGTCAAGTCGACGTGAGCTTTTGATCAGATTGAGTTTGCTGACAAAAGTCCTTCGAATTCGCCTGGTGTGATGATCACCCCTACATGGCGCGCCAGCTGTCGGTGTTTTAGACCGACAAACCTACCAAGAGGTACCTGAGGTAGTAGATTGTGCGGTGGAGGATCGTGATCGGGAGACTTGGAACTCGAAGGTGAAGGCAGGGACACGAGACACAAGATTTATACAGGTTCGGGCCGCTAGGGTGGCGAACCCTACGTCCTGTTTGGGGGGTAAAGTATGGCGCCCTGCGCTTGGTGTTGGGTTGGTTGAGATCCGTCCTCCTAGGTACTCGGCCCTCCTTTATATAGTCCAGGGGCGGGTTCCTAGTCGGTTACAAGGTAGGAGTCCTAGTAAGATTACACGGAATGAGTCCTAGTAGGATTACAGGGGAATTCTAGTAGGAATTCGTCTTCATCCTTCCTTGCATGAGTACCCAGGGTGTATGCCCGACAAGCCCCCGAGCACGTTGTAGTCGAGAGTAGTAGTTCGAGTAGTCTTGAAGCCTCTTCGAGTAGTTCTTGAGCATCCTCAAGTACTGCTTGGATAAGTCTTCAATAGTACTTGAACTGCCACGAGGCTGGAAGGTGGTCTAGCTCATCAGTCTTGAAGTCGAGATTATATGGAAGTGCAGTTGCAAAATCGCACTCCATATGGAGTAGCCCCCGAGCCTTAGGTTGGGTCGCAGACAATAGCTGAGGGTCAATCTTGATTCTGAATCTTCGTCTTCAAAAATTTGAATGATGGGTGTAGCAAAGCAGCCCTCGAGCCTTGAAATGATTAGATGCCGGCACGGCGGACTTTAGAATGCGACTTGAAAACCGAAGTCGACTTTGTGCCGCGCGGAGTGGACTTTGAGATGCGACTTGAAAATCGAAGTCGACTTTAGATGCCGGCAGAGCGGACTTTAGAATGCGACTTGAAAACCGAAGTCGACTTTGTGCCGCGCGGAGTGGACTTTGAGATGGGACTTGAAAACCGAAGTCGACTTTAGTTGCCGCGTTGAGCGAACTTTGATATTGAAGGACCGAACTGGCGACCAGAGAGGGGGGGGGAGTGAATGGGAGCCGATAAAAATTCTTATCGAAGGAGATGGATCCTCAAACAAGACGAACACGGCTAACCAAAACACGTCTCTAGCTCAACTACCCAAGTTGGCCAAGACCACATAGCCACTGGAGTGGTACTGGTCCTAGGAACCAACAACCACTGAAACCTACTCGAGAACGCAGCGGAACAAGCAACTCGAGCAACACTGACCACACCGGTCAGACCGGTCACCAGCACCGGTCAGACCGGTCCCAGCCGGATCATCCAGGCAGAGCCGCCGGAACACCCGACACCCTCCAGAGACACTCCAAGTCACCCTGGACCTTGAGCCGGGTCACCCGAGCAAGACTTGGCAATTTCCACAGAAAGGCCCCTGCACCGGTCAGGCTGGTGCAGCTCACCGGTCAGACCGGTCTGAGCCTGGAAATCACAAATCCGCAAAACTGACCTCCCGAGCTCCAAACTGAACCAAACTCGAAACAGCAGCAACACAGGACACTAGGGAACTCACCAACACGTTCACCTGAGCAAAACCCAACTGGGGTTGGCACCGGTCAGACCGGTGAGAGGCACCGGTCCGACCGGTTAGGACCTGGGCTCTCAGGATGAACAGCAACCCACGGGTCAACACCCCCAAATCCAAATCTCGATCTCCCGATTCGCTCCACGGATTCGCACAAGACTTTGGAGATAGTAGGAACACCTCATGGGCACTCCATAGCCAAGGTTTGGTCCACCAAAACTTGCTAAATCAAGAGGAATCGAAGAAATCCCGCCAAGAACGCCTCTAACCCTAGAGCCAAGAAAACCCCAAAATTGAGCCCTTTACTCACGGATTTGGGAGGGGAATCAAAGGGAAAAGAACCACGTAGGGTTCGTGCATACATCCCCCACCAAATCCCAAAGAGAAAGGTCTCACAACCGCCACAAGAGAATCGCCAAGAAAAGGCTCCGAAAATCACCAAAAAGGGAAAACGGGAGAGACACAAACAAGCCTTGAGGAACCACGCCGAATAATCTATACATACCTTGAAGGTTCATACAAGGTCTAGCTTACCTCCCAATCATCCTTCCCTCTCACAAGATCTCACCATGAAGCTCTCAAGCTAGACCTCTAAATCCTAAAGAAAATAGGAAGGGAAAATAGCAAAAGCAAATGAGCTAGGTTTCCAAGAGATGGCTGCCATCCTCTCACCACTTGGGTTATATGGAGGCTAGCCAAAAGACGAAACTACCCCTATTACATTAAACTAAGATACACGCCCATGAAGGGCCTTTTGGGAAACTTCGTCGTAGCACCATCAGACGGATGCCCGGCGACCGCAAACTTGCTTAGCCTCGACGCAAGCCTTGCGATCCCGACGTGCGTTCTCCGCTTCGAAGTCTCCGGACTGCGTCGTCGCACACCGGTCAGACTGGTGTCCTCCACCGGTCAGACAGGTACCCACCGGTCAGACCGGTCAGACCCACCGGTTAGACCGGTCCTGGTGCTGCTGCCTCCGGTCTTCGGTCTTGGTTTGTGGATCAACCAAGGAACCCAGTGGTTTTCTGGTGAACCACTGGAAACCCCGCGAACTCGGTGTAGCCTCCGCCAATCACCACTCATGACTCGGCTCCCACATAGTCCCGGCTCGACCTTGGTTTTGAGGCTCAACCAAGAAACCGTCCATGACTTCATCTTGCCGTTCTTGCCACCATGCGGCCCGCACTTGACCCCGCTGGCCACCGGGTCCCTCGAGCCAAGCCTACTTGTCTTCTCCACACCTGGAGACCTACCCGGCAACGACCTTTCGCGCTTGCTCTTCACCTGCACCAACACCAGTCAAGCCGCAACCTGCACCTGCAATACTTAGCCAAGAATCAGTCCATACAACGTTGTCAATCACTCATCACACCAGGGAGCGACCATCCACCGGTCCTCGAACCACACAGGCTCTCAATCTCCCCCTTGATGAGTGCATTGACAATACACACATTTGATAACCAAAGAGAAAAGGAAAAGAAAAGAAACGACCAAAAGAAACTCAGGCAAGCGATCGAAAGCCAAACAAAGGCAAAGAACAAGATCAATTGAAAGAGGAAAGACTCGGTCCCCTTAGGCAAGGGCAACGGCTCGACACAACCGAGTCAAAAACAAGCTCAAGCAAAGAGCAATAAACCACCAAAGCAAAGCTCAAAAACCACAAAGAGCTCCCCCTGCACACATGCAAGCTCCCCCTGAACCAATGCAACTCCCTCTGGACGAATGCATGCAAACCACTTCACAAAACAGAGCAGCTACCTCAGCTTTGCTCTGACCGGTCAGACCGGTCACCTGCACCGGTCAGACTGGTGCACAAAATCGCCCAGCACCTGACACTCACACCGGTCAGACCGGTGCATCCCACCGGTCAGGCCGATGACCACCTGGGAAAAACTGGGAACTGCACGATCTCAAAAATAGCTCAAAACCACTTGGAAACTTTCTAAATGCATGCAGCAAGCCAAAACATACTCAAACTTCTCCCCCTTGTTGACAATGCATGAATCAAGCCAAAATTTGCAAAAACTCAACCTAGAGCTTCTCAAATAGACAAAATTCAACATAGGATGCTACACATATCCAAATGAGTAAGTTAGATACTCTATAGCTTCGTATGGACAAAAACTACAAGATCACCAAGTGTCACAACCATTTGGCGAAGCTAAGATAGAATTGACCATTTTTGCGAAAATTTCCCTCTCATGAGCAAAGTCCTAAACATGAGCAAAACATGTCAAAATAGCAAAGCTATACAAACTTCATGCTAGGACAACCATTCTAAGCATACGACCATCATAAACACCCACAAGCACCTCATGTCATGTCAAAGCTTACCGAGCCATGTGCTTACTTCTATGTATGAGACTTCTCATTGTAAGCAACATGCAACGGTTTAGCACCCAAAATCAAGTAAATTAAGCACATATGACATGGGAGCACATTTTCCAAGCAATTTACATTTCATTTTCAGATTCATATATGGTACATGAAATGTCTTTGCGACAAAAAGGAACTTATGCCCCTCCACAAGATAAAGCATGGGGGCTAAACATCCGTGATGGCAAATGAGCCTTTGGCCCATATACTCAAAATAAGCTATCCAAGCACAAATTAAGCATAGAAAAGCCACTAAAACATGTCATGATCATATAAAGGCATTTACTCACAAGAGAGCATACATATAACATTTTTCAAAAGCTTAGCTATCAACCATGGATATAAATCAAGATCATCAAGAGCTAAGCCACACTAAGCCATATCATACCAAACTAGCTCACAAGATCATATATAGCACAACATGGTGAACTATGTATATAAGAGAAGCTTTTCCTACAAAATGCATGCAACCTAACATACAAAGATGCCTATACATCATGTTACCCATATTATGCAAAATGCAAGAAAGCATAAACGGAAAGCTATACATATGCTACAAAGGAGCTCCCACACCCAACTCAAGAGACCAAACACACACCAAGTTCTCCCCGCAAATGAGTTAAAGTTGCTTGATCTAGGGGCTTGGTAAAAATATCCGCTAGTTGGTTTTGTGTGGGTACATGGATCAAAGCGATTTTCCCTTTCTCAACATTGTCCCTCAGAAAATGGTATCTTACTTCTATATGCTTGGTTTTGGAATGAGCACTGGGTTCTTAGAAACACTTATCGCACTCGTGCTATCACAAAGAAGTGGAACCTAGGTATACTCCTCACCAAAGTCACTCATGGTGTATGTGATCTAAAGGAGCTGAGAGCAACAACTAGCTGCGGCAACATATTCGGCTTCGGTAGTAGATTGAGCAACACTCGATTGTTTGCAGGAAGACCAAGACACCAAAGAAGAACCCAAGAACTGGCAAGTCCCAGAAGTGGACTTCCTATCCAACCGACACCCGGCAAAATCTGCGTCTGAAAAACCGTGAAGCTCCAAAGAAGAAGACGCGAAGTACCAAAGGCCGAAGTCGGGAATGTATCGCAAATACCTGAAAATGCGCTTGACTGCTTGCCGATGCGAAGTCCTCGGAGACGCTTGAAAACGAGCACACAGACATACTGAGAATTGGATGTCCGGCCTCGTCGCCGTCAGGTACAGGAGGGAGCTGATCATGCTCCGGTACTCCTTCTGGTCCATGTGTTCACCGTCCTCGTCCGCATCAAGAGTTGTAGTCGTACTCATCGGCGTCGCCATGGCCTTGGAGTCCTCCATCTTGAACTTCCTCACAATGTCCTTGGTGTAATTGGCTTGGTGTACGAATGTTCCTTCCTTCGATTGCTTGATCTGGAGCCCGAGGAAGAACTGCAACTCGCCCATCATGCTCATCTCTAATTCTCTGCTCATGTCTTCTACAAACCTTGCAACCAAAGAGTCAGACGAGCCACCAAAGACAATATCATCCACGTACACCTACATAATTAGGATCTCTTTTCCCTACCTGAGAAGGAACAAAGTCTGATCTACCTTCCCCATCTCAAAACCTCTCTCAAACAGGAACCCTCTCAACCTGCCATACCAAGTTCTAGGTGCCTGCTTCAGCCCATACAGTGCCTTCCTCAACTTGTACACCATGTGGGGGTACTTCTCACTCTCAAACCCCGGTGGTTGCCTCACGAACACTTCTTCCTCCAAAACACCGTTTAGGAAAGCACTCTTCACATCCATTTGGTACAATTTGAACCCTTTAGCCACGGAAAAGGCTAGAAGGATCCTAATCGCCTCCAAACGGGCTACGGGAGCAAAGGTCTCCTCGTAGTCTATCCCCTCTTTCTGTGTGTACCCCTGAGCAACAAGCCTTGACTTGTTTCTCACCACTTCTCCTTTCTCTCCCTCTTTATTTTTCCACACCCATTTTGTCCCAATCGGCTTACACCCTGGTGGAGGCTCCACTATCTCCCAAACTTGGTTTCTCTCAAAGTTCTCCAACTCCTCATGCATCGAATTGACCCAATTGTGATCAGATAGCGTATGTCCAATGTCTTTGGGCTCAAAAGTTGATGCGGCCCGGTCGAAGACTTCAACAAATACTGTCAATATTGAACATTCATACAAGATGAAAGCTATACTTAATTCCAAATCTTACTATTTTCCTTTAGCAAGGCTGCTACTTGGCTCGTATGATTACAGACTCAAGCACATTGTTATATTCGACTACAACAATGATCATCAACATGACCAAGCCCACAATAATCAGAGTCGAGGACGACCCCTTTTTTAAGAGAGGGAGGATGATGCGGATATCCCCACTGACCGTACTGTTACACAAGTGGATGAACACAACACACCAATAAATATAAACAAAGGACCAACTACACGAAGTCGTGCCAAGAAACTACAACAAGAGGTGAACTCTCTCCTAGCTGAAATTAACTTTAACATATCTGAGAATGTTATACTACCTAAATGTTCTACATTGGTTGTACTTAGGTATATATGTGAGAGGGGTGGTGCAGCTATACACGGAGAGGAAGCAAAGAAGAAGAAACAAGTGGATCAGTTCGGACCAAGGATGATCCAGCAAAGTTCAGTTCGGACCAGTTCACACAGATCAGTTCGGACAATCAGTTCGGACAAGTTCGGACCTGCATAATGATTTGATCATAACTCTTAAATCCCGATAGCTCTGGAGCTCTATGAGTACTTCATGGAACCGTCTTGAAGTTAACTTTCCAATGCAAGAAACCGCATGTCCATTAGACTTCCCAATAAAGAGTTATGACTGATTTAGTGAAGACTACGCAGGAAGCCAACAGTCACACGAGGCTGTTCGGGATTTCAGTTTGTGGTGGCTTTTCACGTAGCATAACTCCAGAAACTCAAAGGTCCATTCACACCCAACAAGGAGGGTTGTTCCTTGTATAAATATCCTATGTATCTCTGAAATAATCAAGAATTTTGATAATGAAATAGAACCCCTTTGTTCAGCTGTGTGCTAACAAATCCAGAGAGTGATTCTCTACCCTTTTGCTCTTGTGATTTCCCTGTGGGATTACATCGGCGGCCGCTTCATCGGCACCCAATCCGTGCTCCTGGTACTTCATGTTCAGGTTGCGTAGGTTGGTTCTTTGAGAGTGTGATTGGGTGAATCCTTGATTCAGGCTGCCGTATAGAGACGGTGGTTGGCTTCTTGTGCGTGTCGTCAAGTTGCACTACCTATCCGGCTGCTCGCAGCTATTTATCTTGGCTGATTTATCAGTTAGTTATCTTGTTCAAGATCCTACGTCGTGAAGATCGGGACAACATCCGTATCGTCTCCTCCCTCCCTTGAAGAAAAGCAGTCCTCAGCTTTTGTTGACCTGAAATAAATCTATAAAAGGTAGAGGGTGGATATATATAGAATTTTTCATGATAAATCAAGTTAGATCCCTCATTGCTTCCTTTCTCATCCATATTCATTGATGCATAATGATAACATGACATATATGAGTAATGCACTTTATTTGGACGAGCTAGAAACATCAAATTCATTTTTCTAAACTCACATTGAAAATGTTTTTTTGGTGTTTGTAATCCTGCATACAACATCGTAGATGGAAGAACAACAATTTCTTGCAAGCAACACAATTTATTCAAAATCTCTAATATCATCATTGCAACATTGAACATTTCAAAATTTGAAGAAAACATTGATCTCTTGTCATTATCATAATTATTTTTGTACAGTTCTTTTGAAGGCTTAGATGCATACCTTCCAAATCCATTGCTCTTTGATGTGGATAGAAAAAAATTTGGGTGAAGAGCTTGTTGTTCTTTGCACAAGGTGTCTTTCTTTTTGATGAACAATATGATCATGGGAATAATATTCTTCTCTCAATATCACAAGCATTAAACAATTCATTCACTTTATGACCAGAAAAGTATGGCACACAATGATTGTCGTCCGACATGTTCAATTTAAATTCAGCAAGCTTGTCACATGTTATGCACATAAAACATACAAAGAACTTATCAACAACATGTTCAATAATCAAATTGAAAGTAAGCTTGCAGCTATGAACATTATTAAAAGATCGCATGGATGTTATCATAGACACGTTATCAAGCATTTGATCAATCTCAACAAGTTTATCAAATATGATATAACTCAAATAATTAATAGGAGATATCTTTGCAAATAATTCAGCATGGGTAATGAACTAAACATAGTGAAGTTTATTAGCATTTAAATTATTACAAGGTTTCAAAATAGAATAAGAGTTATGCAAACTAGAACAAACGTTATCAACTTGCAAAATTTCAGCACATGAATTTACTTTTGAATGAGTTGAATGAACATGAAACCTTTGAGTAAGATCAATTAAATTTGCAGCAGATGTTTTATCATGATTACTCAACAATACACCTTGCAAATTCAGATCTGAATTATTTTCATTACTTTTCAGTTTTGATGTTTGTATATATACAATGGGTTGCACTTCTGAATTTTTACCTCCTTCATCTTCATGCTTCATGTTTATGGCAGCAACAAATTGGTTTTGTACAACAACAATATTCTCACCTCTCTCAACAAGTGGTGTTGTGTGATGAGAAATCACCTCTTTCTCAGTTTCTTTGCTAACCTGCACACTTTGAGAGACAGCACAAGAAGTAGGGATGAGTATGTTAGAATCATAAACATCCTCACACATCTTGTAATCAAGCTCTGTCTTTTTATGTGGTGTATATCCCTCACACTCATTGTGGATGCTCTCAATCTCACATTTTGTGGAATCACACAGCTCACTTTTATTTTCCCTTGCACTCAATTTGGCTATGTGGCTCTCAATCTCACATGGGTTTTGATGCAAAGCCTTCATAACTATATTTGGAGCAGCAACTGCATGGTCACTTTCCTTTGTGAATTCCTCAACTAAACATTGACCAACAAAGCTCAAAGTGGAACAACCAACTTTAACAAGTTTCAGTGGTAATGGAACACCAACAATTTCAGTGGAATTTTTAATATCAGTTATGCCTTCAATCTGCACTTCATGAGGCATATTAGCACACTTAATTTCAGCATCTCTGTCCAATAATTCCTCACATACTACAGTTGATGGTGTAGTACATGTTGACATCTCTTTCAAGCATGGAACAACATCATGTTGCAACCATTGATTAGGTGGAACATGTTCAATTTGCTTTTGGACAGATTCATCAATCACACTTGGTGATGCACTAGCAACATATTTCTTCTCCAAATCTTCCCTCAAACCAAACATTTGGTCTCTCTTTTCATTCAGATTATATGCAACTCTAAAAATGGGTGTCGAAACATACTCTGAATCTTGTAGTGACACTGATTCACCACCTTGCTGCATATCACAACTATCAATAATATTGCGGCACTTAATTTCATCACAAATGGCACTTGAAAAAGGCATAGAACTTGTAGGAACATCAGCTCTTAGAATCTGAACCTGAGAAGATGTTTTATCATGTTCTTGCTGAACAAAATAAGCACCTTCACTTTGAAAATCAATAGCAACCACCTCTTTCTTGCTTTCAATTATTTCTCTTGTTTGCAAATGATTGTGGCACTGTCCATTCTCATCTTGCACGATATGTGCAGCAACATCTCCAAATGGTTCATGCTCAGATTTCAAATAATCATTGGAGAGAACTTCATTGACTTCAGTCTTCTCAAACTCAGAGTCCAAACTAAAATTCTGGACAGCCATAACACTGGGATAAGTTCTTCCACTAGAATTGATAGAAAGATCAATCACCATATCACTTCCCATGTCAACTTGTGGCTCACACTTGTCTTCTTGCTACACAACAATGCTCTTATTTTCAACACACTTAACATTAGCATCCATTGATTCACACATGGTGACAATAGATCGTTTCTTCTTGCATGGAGTTGTTGCTTGTTTACTTCCGACAACAAATGGCACTTTGGGCTTCAACTCATCATGTAACGTTGTAGCAATGTCTTTGCACAAATTAATGCACTTTGAAATATTATCTTGCTGCAGCTTTTTATTTTTTTCTCTCTTCTTTGAGTGCATATACCAAAAGATTGTGCACACTTCTTGCATACTTTCCCTTGATTGCAGCAACAATATTAGCATTGAGACCTCTCATGAAGTATTCTTTTGCATCCATGTCATCAACAATATTTGCCCGACGCATAGCAAAAGATAACTCATCATGATATGACCGAACAAATTTACTTCCTTGCTTGATGCACTTTAAACGACGAAGTAAAATCAGCTCATACTCACGTGGAACAAATTCTTTTCTCATAGTTTTCTTGAAGTCTTCCCAACACTTGACAAAGCGCTTATGTGGATATTTCTTCCACCATTCATGAGCATAATCTTCAAACTCAAGTATGGCTCGTGACACCTTCTTTGCTTCTGGAAAATCTTGGAGTTCAAGCTCATCCTCCATTTGTTCCTTCCAATCAAGAAATTCCTCTGGATTAGTACTTCCATAGAATGGAAGTCTTGTATACATTCAACCTGTCATGGTTAATGTCTACAAAAGAGCAAGCATATATGTGGAATAGGACAGTATGTGGAACTCACAACCTCACCTTCTCCTACCAACCAAAACTATTATGCTTCCCTGCAAGTTACTAAGGCAATCCGTTGGTGGTAAAGAGTAGTGATAATTGAGCGAATACAAGATCAGAAAACCGTACACGATGGCTTTTATGGGGAGCTTGGTAGAGTATAAACACAAGGAGCAATCTGAATTCTAGTTGTTGTAAAGATAAGTAACAATCCAAACTAGAGATTCAAAGCCTAGTGCTGATCACAAGATATAAAAGATGTGATGTAACAACACACGCACAAAAGACAGATTTCAGATTTGATGGAAACAAGGAATATGCTAGTGATGATTGATTTAAAGAGAATCACCTAGCAAAATTACACCAAAATGATGATAGCAACCTGGTTACACAAATTGATATGAAGGTTCAAACACTTGTGCACACCAACAATCTGATCTTTCTTCTTTCTTTCCAACACTTTCTCTTTTTTTTAACTTTCTCAACAACTTTTTTTTTCAGCGTTCTTTCTTCTCTTTTTTTGACACTTTTTTTACAATACTAAACAAGATCAGATATAACACTTGCACAAATTTAAGATGATAGAACCCAATATAACCAGCAACTATCTTAATAGGACAAAAGTTTTCGCAAAGGATAGAAATAGTTTACTTTTTTTTGTGGGGATTTTCAGATATATAGAAAGGCACAAAAAGGACACGCAAAGGATGATATGATCAGCAACTAAACAAGGACTCTAATGGACTGAAACTTAACCAAACTCACTAGATAAACAGATTGTAACAAAAGGCTATGACAATTTTTTATGGCTTTTTGGTGGATAGGACAAAGGCAAAAATATATGTAGCTAAGGTAAAGAAAATCCTACCGTGGCAACAATGGCTCTTGATACCAGATGATACAGATGTTGTCCCGATCTTCACGACATAGGATCTTGAATAAGATAACTAGCTGATAAATCAGCCAAGATAAATAGCTGTGAGCAGCCGAATAGGTAGTGCAACCTGACGACACGCATAAGAAGCCAACCACCGTCTCTATACGGCAGCTTGAATCAAGGATTCGCCCAATCACACTCTCAAAGAACCAACCTACGCAACCTGAACACGAAGTACCAGGAGCACGGATTGGCTGCCGATGAAGCGGCCGCCGATGTAATCCCACAGGGAAATCACAAGAGCAAAAGGGTAGAGAATCACTCTCTAGATTTGTTAGCACACAGCTGAACAAAGGGGTTCTATTTCATTATCAAAAGTCTTGATTATTTCAGAGATACATAGGGTATTTATACAAGGAACAACCCTCCTTGTTGGGTGTGAATGGACCTTTGAGTTTCTGGAGTTATGCTACGTGAAAAGCCACCACAAACTGAAATCCCGAACAGCCTCGTGTGACTGTTGGCTTCCTGCGCAGTCTTCACTAAATTGGTCATAACTCTTTATTCGGAAGTCTAATGGACATGCGGTTTCTTGCATTGGAAAGATAACTTCAAGACGGTTCCATGAAGTACTCATAGAGCTCTAGAGCTATCGGGATTTAAGAGTTATGATCAAATCATTATGCAGGTCCGAACTTGTCCGAACTGATCTGTGTGAACTGGTCCGAACTGAACTTTGCTGGATCATCCTTGGTCCGAACTGATCCATTTGTTTCTTCTTCTTTGCTTCCTCTCCGTGTATAGCTGCACCACCCCTCTCACATATATACCTAAGTACAACCAATGTAGAACATTTAGGTACTATAACATTCTCAAATATGTTAAAATTAATTTCAGCTAGGAGAGAGTTCACCTCTTGTTGTAGTTTCTTGGCACGACTTCGTGTAGTTGGTCCTTGGTTTATATTTATTGGTGTGTTTTGTTCATCCACTTGTGTAATAGTACGGTCAGTAGGGATGTTTGCATCAAAAGTAGCAACAAAAGCAGCATGGGCAAAGTGAGAATCATTACGAGACCTCGACCGTGTAGTGCGTTCGTTGATGTTCCCGATGATCGTTGAAGCTGGATGATCCACTTGTACTCGCCGGGGAGCTTCTCGCCTTGAAGCCACCTCCCCCTCAGCTGGAGCTTCCTCACGATCTCGGCACGTCGTCGTAGGTGTGGGAGGACCGTCCACGATCGTAGTTGAAGTAGTATGTTCATGCTCAGCCGCGGGTGTCACTCCACCATCTTCATCATCTCCATGTTCATGCTCCTCCTCCTGAAAAATCTCCTCGCCAAGTTCCTCGTCACCTGCACACTCAAAAACAAGCTGACTACGTGGCTGTGTCTCGTCGAAGGTAACCTCGCAAGTCTCCACGATTTGGTTAGTTTCAAGATTGAGCACTCGAAAGGCTCTAGAATGAGACGCGTAACCAAAGAAAATGCCATCGACAGACCTAGCCTCGAACTTGTCCAACTTCTTACCTTTCTTCAGGATAAAGCATTTGCACCCAAACACATGAAAATGACTCACCTTGGGGGTTCTACCGTGCATCAACTCGTAGCAAGTTTTCTTCTTATGCACCCTGAGGTAAATTCTGTTCGACACACAGCACGCGGTATTGACCGCCTCAGCCCAGAACCTTCTCGGAGTCCTATGCTCATCGAGCATCGTCCGAGCCATCTCGCACAATGTTCTGTTTTTCCTTTCCACCACGCCGTTCTGGGGAGGCGTATATGGACTAGAGAACTGGTGTTCAAGACCCAAGTCATGGCAAAAGGTTTCGAAGCGAGAGTTTTTAAATTCCGAGCCATTGTCACTGCGGATCGCTTGTATGGCATCTCTGTGTCTATCATTTCTCAACCTCAAGACAAGATCTCGAACAAAACCAAATGTCTCTCCTTTCTCCTCCAAAAAGAAAACCCACGCATACGAGAGTAGTCGTCCATCACAACCAGGACGTACCACTTCCTACCCACGGATTTCACACAAGCTGGGCCAACAAGGTCCATATGGAGCAGCTCGCATGGACGCTCCGTCATCACATCGGTGAGGGGTAGATGGGAAGAGGCTACCATCTTAGCATGCCGACACGGCGCACAAACCAACTCTTTCTCAAACCTCAACCGTGGCAATCCTCAGACCAAATTGAGTTTACTCAAGCGAGACAAAAGGTCAAAGCTTAAGTGACCCAACTTCCTATGCCACTTCTACAACTTACTCGAAGAACCAGCCAAAAAGCAACGAGCCAAACCAGAAGACTGAGAGAAATCCGCTCGGAATACCTGACCCTCGGGAACGATAATGCAAACAAGGTCCCCTCGAGAATCCAAAATCTGAGAACCACCAGGCCGAAACAACACCTCAAAGCCCTCATCCAAAAGCTGGGAAACGGACAGCAAATTGAACCCGAGCGATTGAACAAGAGCAACACGCCTGAGAGTGACCTTGTCACTTACCTTAATCTCACCTTCTGAAAGCACACGCCCTCGCCCATTGTCCCCAAAGGTGATGTATGTCTTGGACACCACCGGGATGAGACTTGAGAACCACCCCTTGTCTCCGGTCATATACCTCGAGCAACCGGAGTCAATCAACCAAACGTTCCTCAAGTCTTCCACCTGAAATTCAAAAACGAGCACGTGAGTGAACAACCGAGTCAACATTGGGGTTAGTACCAAAAGAGTGAAACCAGTGCCGAGCCATTTGCTCCATAGTGGGGTTAGCACAAACCATATCATCACGCCTATCAAAGCTACCACCACAAAAACCACCACGGGAACCACCACTAGGGAACCACCCCTGTCTCGCTGGAGGAGAACAAAAACCACGAAAGGAAGACCATGGACCGTTCCTCCTCCCCAACTCAAAGCTACGACTCCTCTCACCATCGTATTGAACACGAGGTGGAGAACGTCTAGCAAACTAACCACCACCAGACTCACCATGCCAACCACCTGTACCACGACCAAAGGAACTGAACCAAGAATTCTCACGAGCACGAAAACCAAACTGCTATCTGCCCAGACCAGCACCGGTCTGACCGGTCACCCTGACTGGTCTGACCGGTAGTGCTCGGCCAGCAGCACCACCTGCCACCTTTCGATCTCCCCAAGCCGGAATCGTCCTCACAATCGCCTTGGCCCTAGGCATTTGCATATGAGGCTCAGGTACACCATTTGAAGGGCGGTACCTGTCCTTGTTAGCCCACTCCTTAGCCATTCTCGCCTCACGCTTCCTCTTGAAGCAAAACTCAGCCTTGTGACCATCTCTCCCACAATAGTCACAACGAAACCGTATGAGCTTGGGTTTAGGCTTGGGTTGGGGCTGCTCACTTGGTTTCTCCTCACTCGGCTTCTCAACCGGTTTCTCCTCACTAGCTTCTCACCCTCTTTCCCAAATAACACATTCCCCAAGTTGCTCTTGAACTTTATGGGTTTTTGGAAATCATTTGTGGGGTGAGGGAATATGGGTGGATCTGGGGTTGTGTCAAGTTTGTTTCTCAATGGGTTTGGCTTAGGAACATAAGCATTTTTGTAGAAGGTTTTTGGTGGAGCTTGGATATCACCAATCTTCTCTCCTCCCTCACCACTACACTCGCCAATCTTATCCGAGCCAAGCGCTTACCCATCATAGTGCTTGTATGCCTCTATCATCATCCTAAGCTGTGGTTCATGACCCGACAACCAACCCATCATTTTCCTCAACTCATCATTCTCATCCTGCAAGCGATCCACATAATGTGCAAGTTCTAGATTCTTCAAAGCATGCAATTCACTAGTAGAGCAAGAAGTGGGAACATGTTCTTTCAATTTAGCCTCAAGAGAAACAGTGTAAGCATGCATCTCATGAATCTTTCCATGCAAAATAGGGCAAGAAGTACAAGCACCTAGCAAAGCAGGTCTAGACTTAAGCTCAGCCACTTCAGCCCTAAGCACATCTAGTTCCTCACACTTGGAGGCATGCTTTTCCTTGAAAATAGTAAGATCAGCTAGGAACACAGAGCAATCAGCACAATCAACCTCATCAGAAACAACAGGTGAAGCCTTAAGCGAATCAATCTCAAGCTTAGCATCTAGGTTCTGTGTTTCTAGCTCAGCCACTCTAGTCCTAGCATCCTCAAGCGAGGCCCTAAGCTCCTTCCTCATCTTCTTAGCCTCTCTAAGCATGTCATCACGATTATCAAGCAACTTGCCAAGCCGTTCATTCTCCTCACGCAAGAAAGGAAGCTCGTCACGTACCTCATCCTCGGAGTCGGAGTCTGAGTCGCTCTGGTGACTCTTCTTGCTGCCGGAGCTTCGTGCCATGGTGCAGAAGCCATCTCCAGCGAAGTAGCTCAGACCGCTCAAGTTCTTGGATGACTTCTTGTTCTTGCGCCGATCACCTTCGTCTTCACTTCTACTCAAGCTCGAGGAAGAGTAGGCAGAGTTGGAGTTGACGTCGCTTGCTCCGACCATCGCTCGGGCCTTGCCGCGGCCGTCCTTCTTCCTCTATCGTCGCTCATCCTTGTGCTTGTGCTTGTGATCGTGCCTCGATCCGTACTTGCCCTCCATCTTCGACCGGTGCTTGTAGTTGTCCTTGTTCTCCATCTTCTCGGGGTAGTTGGCGATGAAGTGTCCTGGCTTGCCGCACTGAAAGCACGTCCTTGTGTTCCTCCTTGTGTTCACTCGGTTCTCGTGCATCCTCTCGAACCTCCTGGTTAGCAGCGCCAACTCGTCCTCTCCAAGCACGTCAAACTCCTCATCTGGCAAAGACATCAAAGAGGACAAAGAGTACATCCTGGTGGATGGGTTAGCGTTAGACTTTGCACCTGAGCCACCGATGAGAGTGAGACTATGAGAGTTAGTCGGGCTCTCAAGCTTGGCTGTCATACCACGGTCCACCTCAACTGACTTGAGCTTCGAGAACAGCTCATTCACCGTTAGAGTGTCATACTTCTCAGACTCAACAATGGCCTCGAACTTGTCATCCCAAATTGTACGATCCAGAGAGTACAAGAGCTTAACAGCTCTGTCATGATCATCGTACGAGAGCACGTCCACATTGGCCCTCATGTTGTTCACAACTATCGTGAACCGCTGGAACAAGGCATCAATTGACTCACCGGGGAGATGAGTGAAGTTCTCGTACTCTCTCCGGTAAGTCGCATACATCCGAGCCTGAACCTGAGCATTTCCAGCTTGAGCATCCTTCAACTGACTCCAAATCCTACAAGCTAGGTCCTCTGTCTGAACCCGATCGAATTCGGACTGACACAGAGCATGAAACAAGTAGTCGACCGCCTTGTTGTTGGCGTCGTGCATGTCCCTCGATCCCGGAGCAAGGAAGTTAATCGGATGAACATAAGCTGTGTTCACCGTAACGTCCCAAAGGATCTGACCCTTACCGCGGAGGAAAGCTGCCATCCGCCTCTGCCACATCTGGTAGTTTTTGCCATCGAAGTGCGGAGGACCCAAACCCCGTTCCTGGTACGCCATCCTTGGATCTTAGACTGGTTAGAATCCGAAGATCCGTAACTGGCTTTGATACCACTTGAAGGACCGAATTGGCGACCAGAGAAGGGGGCGGGGAGTGAATGGGAGCCGATAAAAATTCTTCTTGAAGGAGATGGATACTCCAACAAGACGAACACGGCTAACCAAAACAGGTCTCCGGCTCAACTACCCAAGTTGGCTAAGACCACATAGCCACTGGAGTGCTACTAGTCCTAGGAACCAACAACCACCGAAACCTACTCGAGAACGCAGCGGAACAAGCAACTCGAGCAACATTGACCACACCGGTCAGACCGGTCACCTGCATCGATCAGACCGGTCCCGGCCGGATCTTCTGTACTGAGCCACCGGAACACCCGACACCCTCCAGAGACACTCCGGGTCACCCTGGACCTTGAGCCGGGTCACCCGAGCTAGACTTGGAAATTTCCACAGAAAGGCCCCTACACCGGTCAGGCCGGTGCAGCTCACCGGTCAGACCGGTCTGAGCCTGGTAATCCCAAATCCGCGTACCTGACCTCCCGAGCTCCAAACTGAACCAAACTCGAAACAGCAGCAACACAAGACACTAGGGAACTCACCAACACGTTCACCCGAGCAAAACCCAACTAGGGTCGGCACCAGTCAGACCGGTGAAAGGCACCGGTCAGGACCTGGGCTCTCGGGATGAACAGCAACCCGCGGGTCAACACCCCCAAATCCAAATCTTGATCTCCCGATTCGCTCCACGGATTCGCACAAGACTTTGGGGGTAGTAGGAACACCTCATGGGCACTCCATAGCCAAGGTTTGGTCCACCAAAACTTGCTAAATCAAGAGGAATTGAAGAAATCCCGCCAAGAACGCCTCTAACCCTAGAGCCAAGAAAACCCCAAAATTGAGCCCTTTACTCACGGATTTGGGAGGGGAATCAAAGGGAAAAGAACCACGAAGGGTTCATGCATACATCCCCCACCAAATCCCAAAGAGAAAGGTCTCAAAACCGCCACAAGAAAATCACCAAGAAAAGGCTCCGAAAATCACCACAAAGGGAAAACGGGAGAGACACAAACAAGCCTTGAGGAACCACGCCAAATCATCTATACATACCATGAAGGTTCATACAAGGTCTAGCTTGCCTCCCAATCATCCTTCCCTCTCACAAGATCTCACCATGAAGCTCTCAAGCTAGTCCTCTAAATCCTAAAGAAAAAGGAAGGGAAAATAGCAAAAGCAAATGAGCTAGGGTTCCAAGAGATGGCTGCCATCCTCTCACCACTTGGGTTATATGGAGGCTAGCCAAAAGACGAGACTACCCCTATTACATTAAACTAAGATACACGCCCCCGAAGGACCTTTTGGGAAACTTCGTCGTAGCACCATCGGACGGATGCCCGGCGACCGCAAACTTGCTTAGCCTCGACGCAAGCCTTGCAATCCCGACGTGTGTCCTCCGCTTCGAAGTCTCCGGACTGTGTCGTCGCACACCGGTCAGACCGGTGTCCTCCACCGGTCAGACCGGTCCTGGTGCTGCTGCCTCCGGTCTTCGGTCTTGGCTTTGTGGATCAACCAAGGAACCCAGCGGTTTTCTGGTGAACCACTGGAAACCCCGCGAACTCGGTGTAGCCTCCGCCAATCACCACTCATGACTCGGCTCCCACGTAGTCTCGGCTCGACCTTGGTTTTAAGGCTCAACCAAGAAATCGTTCATGACTTCACCTTGCCATTCTTGCCACCATGCGGCCCGCACTTGACCCCGCTGGCCACCGGGTCCCTCGAGCCAAGCCTACTTGTCTTCTCCACACCTGGAGACCTATCCGGTGATGACCTTTCGCGCTTGCTCTTCACCTGCACCAACACCAGTCAAGCCGCAACCTGCACCTGGAATACTTAGCCAAGAATCAGTCCACACAACGTTGTCAATCACTCATCACACTAGGGAGCGACCATCCACCAGTCCTCGAACCACACGGGCTCTTAGATATGCGACTTTAGAAGTCAACTTTAGATTGCCTCGTGGAGCGGACTTTGAGATGCGACTTGAAAACCCAAGTCGACTTTAGTTGCCGCGTGGAGCGGATTTTGATATGTGACTTTAGAAGTCGACTTTAGATTGCCGTGTGGAGCGGACTTTGAGATGCGACCAAAGTCGACTTTGTGCCACGTGGAGAGGACTTTGAGATGCGACCGAAGTCGACTCTGTGCCACGCAGGGTGGACTTAAGACGCAAAAAATGAAAAGCACTTCCGGAAGGCAAAATCGAACGAAAAATCAGAGAAAACGAGTAGTTTTGCCGCTGGAGCGGGCTTAAGATTGCGACCGTTGAAGTCGACTTGAGATTGCCACTACAGAAGTCAACTTGTGCCGCCGGAGTGGGCTTGAGTGCGACCGTTGGTGTCGACTTGTGCCACCGGTGTGGGCTTGGGTGTGACTGTTAGCGTCGACTTGTGCCACCGGAATAGGCTTGGGTGCGACTGTTAGCGTCGACTTGTGCCACCGGAGTGGGCTTGGGTGCGACCATTAGCGTCGACTTGTGCCACCGGAGTGGGCTTGGATGCGACCGTTAGAGTCAACTTGAGTACTTAGAGTACTAGGACCCATGGTACGGAGCGCGAGTACTTAGGGTCCAAGGACCCATGGTACGGAGCACGAATACTTAGGGTACGAGAGCCATGGTACAGGGCGCGAGTACTTAGGGTACTTGGACCCATGGAACGGAGCGCGAGTACTTAGGGTACGAGACCCATGGTACGGTGTGTGAGTACTTAGGGTACTTGGACCCATAGTACGGTTGCCACTAGAGCGGTCTTGAGATTGCCTTCTTGGGATACATCCATTGTGACCTCTGAAAACTTGGACACCCAAAGATGTGGCCAAAGCCCCCGTGATGTAATGTACCTAACTCGTGGTGGAGCCTCCGAAACTTAGTGTACCAAACTCGTGGCCGGAGCCCCTGAGATTCAATGTAGTAAGCTCGTGGCGGTTTGGTCGATATATCCCAATAGTAGTCGGCAGAGTGTAGCTCTCGTGAAAACCCGCTGAGGAGCATACATGAATAAGTAGTCGGCATGTTGTCCTGCATGATGAGGAAAACAGGCCAAGGAAAAAGAAATAATCATTTAAATAAATGACTTAGCTTTTTTGTCGGGGTTTGATACCACCGGCAAGTAAATTTTGGTATGTTCGTGCGTCTGATCCGAATGATTGAGCTTAGAGACACCGGGATTATACTGGTTCAGGCACCGAGGGGGTGCCCTACGTCTAGTTCGAAAGGATGTTCTATATGCCCACGGGGGCTTGTAGTAGGGGGTACAAGCTTAGGTCGAGAGAGGGAGAGTGTCCCAAGTCTCTGGATGTGGTTGCGAGCTGTGGGTGCTCGATCGGTGAATGTGGTGTGTTGTTTCTTCTGTTGGTCGTGTTCGTCATGCTGTTTATGGTGCCAGCCTCCCCTTTTATAGTTCAAGGAGGGCTAGTGTACAAGGGTTAAGATGGTAAAACGGCGTCCTGCTACAATGCAGCAACAGTGTCGGAACAGTGCTGGAATAGTGTCACACCGTGGGCCTTCGTCTCCCGTTGGCGCCGTATGCTGTGCTAGCCGCGGTAGCCTTCGTAGGGCGCTGTAGCTTTGGCTCCCGTTCCAAGGTGGCTCCTCCCGACCCATGGGCGCCCCAGTCTTGTTAGGTCGAGGCTTCTCGTGCAAGCCTCAACCTTCTCTCTGATGCTTGCTGGGTCGGGTCTCATCGTTCGATGTCTTGCAGGCGAAGGATTTGCGTGTCCTTTGCCACTGTTCAGCATCTAGGTGATTGGACACCGAGGTAGTCCGCTTCCCACGTCGGGGAAAATCTCATCATGGCCTGCCCTTCTGACAAGGCAGATCCACTCGCCACGCTGCTCCTGCACATCCCGGGCGGCGCGGGGCCGCTTGCACCACGTTGCAGCTCTGCCCCTAGGGGGGCCCCTGCCGAGGGATAGCAGTGGAAGGAACCTTAGGTTGTGCGAGGCGGAGCCGCCCGTCGAGGTAGCTGGGGCAGCCTCCTAAGTCGGAGGTGGCCCTGTGGATGGGGTCAGACTGCTGTCCTTGCGAAAGAGAAGCTAGGCCTGGCTTACTGGTTGCCGATGTTGGGCCTTTGAGGATGCAGCCCATCATTAGCCTTCGTGATTTTGGGGATTTAGGGGCTAAGATAATGACCCTAGTTTCTCCCCTCTTCAGTAGCCCCCGAGCCTAAGGGGGAAAGAGTGGATTTCTCCTTAGGATCAGAGATGTCAAGCTTCTTCTTCTGTTCTTCACTTCGGTGGGGGCGCGCGAGCGCACCCGCCGGGTGTAGCCTCCGAGCCCGTGGTAGAGCCAGAGGCTCTACCGTGGATTGTTTATTTTAGACGCCGAGAGCACTGGCTCACCTTTTGAGGCCGACGTGGCCAGACGGGGGATTTGACCCGGCGTCACGGGGCACTGTGGCCGGCCTCTGCCGATGTGACGGCGAGGCTCAGCGGCCCTTCATTACACCGCCTGGCGAGGTGGGTGTCCATTTTAGCTTCTTTTTTTTTGACGGGAAAGACTGTGGGGGAGATCCCCACAGTGCTGAATTGAATAAAAAAGAAATAATATTTACAAAGTACAAGAAACTACCTAAGCAACTGTCTCCAAAAACAGATTAAAAGTAGCATGATGATCCTCTCGAACTCTCACGAGTTGGAGGTAGCACTGATCCCTAAATTTCCGCACCCAAAGCCTAATGGAGGGTACACCCCTATCAAAGATCTTGAAATTTCTAAGGTTCCAAATTTCCCAAAGTGCAATCATGACAATCTCCATGAAGAAGGGTTGAGCTGAATGCTGTTCGGTTTCCAGGAGTCTGTCATTGATGTCGTGCAGATCAAGCCATTGGATGCCTAGCTTTTGCCAACAAGCCATAGCAAAAGGACAACCAAAAAAGAGATGATCCAAGTCCTCTTCAACATTTAGAGAGCACATTACGCAGTTGGCATTGGGTTGAACATTATAATTTCTTCTTAAGAGCATGCTTCTGGTGTTCAGTCGATCCACCACAACAAGCCACATAAAGAACTTGATGCGTGGAGAGCAGTTGGAGTGCCACATCTTCTTGTACATAGGAGAAGCTGATAAATTATTGAAAACCGACCTATAATATTTCCTGGAAGAATAAATTGAGGAGCCCCATATGAAATTCCAAGAGTCAGTTGCTTCTGGGTTATAGGGGATGGCATTCAGCATATCTTGTATGGCAATGAGTTCATCCATGGCCTCTGGGGAGAGAGGCAAAAAGAAGAGGGAATCAAGATCTTCAGCCAACATGATCCCTTGGACAGAGATGTTGTCATTAAGAGCAAAGGAAAAAAGCCTTGGAAAAGCCTGAGATAGAACTTGTCCAGCCCATAGATCTTCCCAAAAGGACACTGACGCCCCATTACCAATTGTGCACTTGGCACCCCCCTAAATAAAATGTGGAGCCTGAGTAGATCTTTCCACCAGAATGAACCTGTCTCAGGAGATAGGTGGGGCACTTTTGAGGTGTAATATCTGCTCCAAATAAGATTGACCCAAGGAATATTTGCTTGGTTGTAGAATTTATGCAGTTGCTTCAAAAGTAGGGCATCATTCTGCAACCTGAGATTTAAGACCCCAAGACCACTGTCGGGCATACACCCTGAGTACCTGTTGGGTATTTTAGTGACACACGAAATAAATCCGCAAGCGCACGGATACCGTTGTAGCTTTCACCTCAGAGTATTCCAAGGGTATCGAATCCAAGGGAACGTGTGTGCACTAACTTCATACAGTCGGTCCAAGGACACACCCAGATAAGAGGCAAGGATAGAGAGGATTCCTAAAGATAGCACTATAGATGAGATTAAAGGTCGATCTCTAGATAGAACTTGGCTCAGGATACCGATAGCCCTGACTTAACAGGCGACTCCGGTATGCAGATCTATGTGGAACGGAGCTCTGACTATATCCAGCTACGGAGGATCAACGAGGGCCAGAAGTGCTGTCACCACCTCCTGGACTGCCTCTACCTAACCTTGGGATAAGCCGAACGGATGATAACCAGTAGCGTGTCACAACGTCCACGCTGTGGTTACTGCCGTAGCCAACGGACTACAGCACCCTGTACTAATAGAACTACGACCACAGAAGAGAACTGATCTTACTCACAATAGGTACTACTAGCTTATGCTAAAGGCATACGAGAGAGCACTCGGTCCCGTACTATGCTTCCAATGTATACGAGTGACTTGCAGCAGATGACGCATAAACCCAGGATCTACGCACTAGCAGAGGAGAAAGGCTACTCATGCAACCTAGCATAAACTATTAGAAAGGAATCAAGAACACACTATATTCTAATCAGAGCATGCAAGCATATCCACTTTATTCTAAACGACGAACATGCATACAAACGGGATACAAACTTGTGCACTTAATCAACTAGATCGAGGATGCGTGTTCGTGAAGAACACGCGCCTCTAAATGATGAACAGGCGAAGAACACAAGAACATATCACTTGCACTTTAGTCTAAATAGAAAATGCGGAAATACTTACTTTACTCTAATTGAAGAACAAGCATCTGTAGAAATACAACTCTCTCTCTAATCTCCTACTCTCTAATCTAGCAAGGAGAGGCCTCTCCTTTGAAGGGAAGCACTCATCCTTGGGTGAAGTGGTGAAGTGTGTCCCATTTCTTACCCCCTCCCCTCATATTTATAGGCCAAGAGGAGCTCCCTATGCTACCTTGGGCGCCACCAAGGCACCAATGAGGTGGTGACACGTGGCGCAGAGGAGTGGGGGCCAAGTTGGTGAATCTTCCATGAGAAGGAGCTGCAGGCTTTCGGGCAGATAATCGCGCATACACCTGGCACCGCCTTTGGCTCGTCACGACAAGACGACACGTGGAAGGGCGGTGCGAGAGGCCTCAGAGTGGGTTCGGCCGACCTGGGGATCGGCCGATCCCGGGGTGGGCCCGATGCGCACCGGTTTTCGTCCAGGTGACTGCCAGGTGGGTCCCAAGGTGGGTATGGGGGTGCTTGCGTTGTTGCCATCCCGTTATCTCGTGGTTGTGGGCCCTTAGATCCGCGTGCTTGCTCCTGATTGGTCGAGAGTGTGCTTCTTTGGATCGGTGAGGTGTCATGGCCACGTGGGCGCCTGTCTGGTAGCACGTCGCCACGTGGCCTGGTGTGGGTCCCACCGGGTCCACATGATGTCTTGTGCACATCTCTCTCATCCGGGCTTCGATTTATGCAAATGATATATCCGTTTCGATCGTCTTGACGAGCCCGTCACAATGGTGGAGTCCAATTCAGTGTTTGGCACTGTTTCCAATGGCGCCCTATATAAGTCATTGCTTCACTTGCTCTCAACTGTACCATTTTGCACGTATTTCGGTGCATCCTGCAACAAAAGCTAGAAACACCAACACTTGTGGAAATTGTCAGTATCAAGCCCTATTCTAGTGTTGATGATCCTTTTACCATTATATTATGAAGGTATTGACGGTGTAAAAGTGGTACTTAACAGCCGTCAACAACACCCCCACACTTGACCTTTGCTCGTCCCGAGTGAAGGGAGAACAAATCAAGTGGGACATGATATCCAGAGGTATGAAGCAAGCATAAGAGATATTCCAAACCATACCTTGTACTTGTGAACTCTATGGAGTGTCTATCATGCTATCTTGGGTAGTTGAGGAATGGAATAGTCATGAATCAAATCACCTCTGCTCACCATGTCAAGTAACTTGGGGTTTTGCAATAAATTTTCAAAACAAACCTTTGCTCAGCTCCTCATTTGATTCTCTCATGTCACTCAATGTGTATATGTCCTCACCAAGGCATTAAATTTTCCTTTCTTTAATCCTACTTCTAATGATGGCTATATGTGGAGCTCAGGGTAGGATAAAAGATAAAGCATACTTGCATCACATATATTGCAAAGTCAAAAACCGGATCTGAGGAGAAAAACAATTCATAGAATCAGATCAAGATGTGCACGTGTATGGATGTGATGGATATGGTAAGGTGGATACTAGGCCCGGAGCGGGTGCTAGATATTACAATATATATGATGAATGTTGTGGTGATGGTAAGGTGGACAGTAGGCCCGAAACAGGTACTAGTTATTACCATCAAATTTACTGGAACTCCTTTTTGCATGATCACATCTCTCTCCTTTTCCTTCTTTATTTTGGACATGGGCTATCTCTTTGTTTTCTTCATGCTTTAGACATTTTTTTCCACTCATGCTTTGAGCATGGTGTGTTTTTTTTCTTCTCTTTTTTTTTCATAGCCCACGTCCTTTTTTCAAGGACACTTTTGGAGAGAGAGGGGTCACACCACACATGGAGCTTTATTTTTATGGAATGAATCAATGATACAATGCTAACTTCTAGTGTGGAAGTATAGCAAGGGGACATGGTGGTGCACATGAATCTTGATCATGAAAGCATGAAAAGAATTCTCACAAGGGTCACAACAATTTGACAAAGCTCAATGCAATAACAAGCAGCGTATGAGTATAAAGTTTTCAACTAAAAACATCATATGGCTTTGGTAGGACTATGGCATATCAAAGAGGAGCTTTGCAACGGTTTTTCAATTTTTTCAAATAAAATTCCCAAGCACTCAAACAATTAGAGAGAAGGTCATATCATCAAACCATATCTCAAACACCAACTACTTAGATGAGCATGAGTTCCCTAATGATATTTGTTCACAAGCAACAAGATGATAAGTAAGGAATAAAACATATGCAAGCCAACCATAGGAAACATGTAAAGCAGGTAGAGCATGATTCCAAGAGTTTGATCGATTTAGCACATAAGAATTGAAACTCATACAAACTCATGAATCAAAGAGAGTGAGATAAAGAGTGCACATACCATTGCTCTTGAAGAATATGAGAAATAAGGAAGACCAGTGGTGGTTTAGCTTACCCATGGGGCAGACGGATCACTCTAGTTTACCTTGTCCCTTGTCATGAATGCGCAGTCGATGTTGTGCAATGCCTGTGTGGGAGATCTCAAGTGTGTTTGTCGATGATAAGTTTGGGTGATCTCCCCCACACTTGTTCATGTACCTGATGCTATCTTCAACCAAAATGGGAAAAAACAAAAGAGGGACTCTACTGGTTCAAGAACCAGGGAGCCTTTATTCATATTCAAAAATAAATTCACCATGAGACCTAGCTCAAACAAGGCTGGCATGTCTTGGCTTACCTTCCCATTTGAATCAAGCTCGATGACTTACCCCATTTGGATTCGAAATTCCTGCAAGGGTTAGTCCGCACATACAACCAATATCATGTAAGCATCAACTATAAGGTTCATCAATCAAACCCGACACCATGTCTTGTTTCATTGAAGAAGACAGTTTTTAACCTAAGCACCACACTTAATTTAAAATAGCCTATGAAAGCACGTAGCTAAACATGCAGTCAAACCATAGCATTACCAACACAGACAAAGAAAGCATGAAAGCATGATCAAACTATTTTCGAAGGGACAGAAACATGAGCATGAGATGGTGAACGTCGGGCAACCTCCCGGAAGGGCTTTGTTTAAAGTCAAAAGCAGGACGTACCTAACTGGGCAAGAGGCAAGGGCTAACTTCGTCTCCAAACCAGGATAAGATTTGGATGAGAGGAACTTTACTCAGGAAGCTCACATACCTCCCCCACACTTGAAGTTTGCATTAGGCAACAAAACTCAAGTGTGTGGAGATCAAGCTTCCTTTTGTAAATGTTCTCTCAACAAAAACTTATAAGGGTGTTATAGTGAGGTAGCTCGCGTGTTCTTAGGCATCACCTGTCCATCATTCCTTTCAATCTCCACCTCAAAGGTTAGTGACCAAAAATACCCGAAGAACAACCTTATCCTAAAAACATGCTCTTGCTTCTTATTTGAAAAGGGAAATAAAATCTAACATAATCCAGGCTATCTCCTGGTAGTGCTTTGTTTACGGTCATAAGCTCGACCATGGGAACTTCTTTCCTGCAGCTGTCATTGGTGATGTCATTCCCGTCTCACCACCAATTGTTGATGTATCAGTGAAGCTTCAGCTGCAAGGTTAGTGCCACAGTGCATACACGAAATCTGCAATTCTTATGGTAAACATATGCATCCACAACCATCTTTCTAAACTTTTTATAGGAGAGGACCATAAGGCGGTTGTAGTCCTCATGCATGCTCAGTGCACTAAGCATGGCTGACTGTGGAGAGGCATGATGCAAGCATGGTTCATGTGGTGTATCAAGAATGAAGCTATCATGCTCATCAATGGAATCCTTTCCTTTGGACTCCAGAGTCAGTGCCTCATAGACTTCCATGGCCAATGATTTCTCCATCTCAAGAGATACATCGTGGAAGCTTGATGTTGATTCTCGATCAAAGTTGAGAGCAACATCGTACTGGCCAGCGGGAAGAAGCTCAAACTCGATCGAGGATGATGATGATCGCTCGCCTTCACAAAGGTGAAGAGGATCTTCTGAGTCATACTCCTGAGGGGTAGAAAATTCTACAACCTCAATGAGAACGGGCTCAGACGATGCGAGCAGAGATACATGCATCATCTCCTTGAGCGGGCTTTGCTTGGGAAGAGGCTTCTCCATAGAATTTTCTGAAAACAAGGGAATGATGGCAGAAGAGGCTTCCCTAAGCTTTTCATCTAGGCTCCCTCGGGATGCATCGAGAAGTTTTTCTGCTGAGGAGCCTAGGAGGAGATCAAGATCGAGGACATCAAAGATGTGGGAGTCTAGATTCACCTTGATCTTGTCTACTCGGAGTGGTACGGCACATGCAACCCCCCGACACTCAAGAATATGTCCGGAGGGACAACTCTTGAGGAGTTTGCCGGATGGTCTTAGCGTAACGTTGCCCAACAAAGTGTACACTAGGTGCCATGGCATGACATTAACCTCCATAGTGGGGTTAAGATGGGCTTCTACGATAATTCCTTTTATGGAACAAGAAATGATCGTAGAGGGTGAACAAATCCAAAGTGGTTCGGAAAAGTTTCCCACTCCAGTTAACCACTTCTTCTCCATGGCCTCCATGATAGATATTTCATTTGGAGGATCGGGAGGCAAAGGAGGTACCGTAGGCCTAGTGGAAGGTTCTGTCAAAGGATTTCTAGCTGGCTGGATTTGGACAGAAGAGGGCTCCTTCCCTAGTTGGCCATCTAAGCAATTCGAGGTGTTTCTGAGATTTTCAAAAGGGTCATCCTCGAATTGATAGAGGAACCTTGGAGGTTGAATTTCTTCTTCCTCCATTGTTCCTGGTTCGGGAGAGGGCTCAACTGTCGAAAATTGAGATGTGGAAACCGTAGGTTCAGGTTCGGCTGTTGAGAGACTCTCATGGCTTGATACATACTCATCACGGAGGGGTTCGTTATGGTCGGTAGGAGAGGAAGAGTTTTCTAAGAGGCGATCTAGGATCTCCCTTCCTTCCTCCGTAGTTATGTATGCGAACTCACCTCTGGCAGTAGTGTCAAGGTATAGTGCAGATTCCATGTCTAAACCCGAGTGAAAAATACACAAGCATACCCAATCGGGTATAGACACGGTCGGGCTAGATGTCAAGTGTAAGAACCTAGCCCAAGCTGCACCTATGGACTCCTCCTCTAATTGCTTAAAGTTGAGGATATCACTTGGAAGGGATGCCATGTGTCTTGCAAGGGAGAATGAGCGACAGAAGTCAACTCGGAGATCTTCCCAATCATCCACACGCCCTATGATACGAGTGTACCATTGCTCCGCCCTCTTTGTAAGAGAGAGCGGGAACAACTTTAGCCTCAAAGTTTTCTGCGTTATTCTTGGGGGACCCAGGAATAGACACAACCTCTCAAACTTTAGCAAATGGTCCATGGGATCTTCATAATCAGCTCCAGAGAAGGGTCGATTCCGAACCATGGCTATAAACTTAGGGTGGAGTTCATTGATGAGTGTGGAAGTTGATGGATCAGTGAACTCATTGGATGGGGTAGAGAGGTCGTGAAAGGATGGCCTCTCCATGGGTAACGGGGGTAATAAAGGTAGAATGAAGAAAAAAGAAAAGATACGAGGACCACTGGGTACGAAGATAGATACAGCAACCGTTTCCCGGCAACGGCACCAGAAAGCTTGTTGGGTATTTTAGTGGCACACAAAATAAATCCGCAAGCGCACGGATACCGTTGTAGCTTTCACCTCAGAGTATTCCAAGGGTATCGAATCCAAGGGAACGTGTGTGAACTAACTTCATACAGTCGGTCTAAGGACACACCCAGATAAGAGGCAAGGATAGAGAGGATTCCTAAAGATAGCACTATAGATGAGATTAAAGGTCGATCTCTAGATAGAACATGGCTCAGGATACTGATAGCCCTGACTTAACAGGCGACTCCGGTATGCAGATATATGTGGAACGGAGCTCTGACTATATCCAGCTGCGGAGGATCAACGAGGGCCAGAAGGGCTATCACCACCTCCTGGACTGCCTCTACCTAACCTTGGGATAAGCCGAACGGATGATAACCGGTAGCGTGTCACAACGTCCACGCTGTGGTTACTACTGTAGCCAACGGACTACAGCGACCTGTACTAATAGAACTATGACCACGGAAGAGAACTGATCTCACTCACTATAGGTACTACTAGCTTATGCTAAAGGCATATGAGAGAGCACTCGGTCCCGTACTATGCTTCCAACGTATCCGAACGACTTGCAGTAGACGAACGCATAAACCCAGGATCTACGCACTAGCAGAGGAGAAAGGCTACTCATGCAACCTAGCATAAACTATTAGAAAGGAGTCAAGAACACACGTAATTCTAATCAAAGCATGCAAGCATATCCACTTTATTCTAAACGAGGAACATGCACACAAACGGGATACAAACTTGTGCACTTAATCAACTAGATCGAGGATGCGTGTTCGTGAAGAACACGCGCCTCTAAATGATGAATAGGCGAAGAACACAAGAACATATCACTTGCACTTTAGTCTAAATAGAAAATGCTAAAATACTTACTTTACTCTAATTGAAGAACAAGCATCCGTAGAAATACAACTCTCTCTCTAATCTCCTACTCTCTAATCTACCAAGGAGAGGCCTCTCCTTGGAAGGGAAGCACTCATCCTTGGGTGAAGTGGTGAAGTGTGTCCAATTTCTTACCCCCTCCCCTCATATTTGTAGGCCAAGAGGAGCTCCCTAGGCTGCCTTGGGCGCCACCAAGGCACCAATGAGGTGGTGACACATGGCGCAGAGGAGTGGGTGCCAAGTTGGTGAATCTTCCATGAGAAGGAGCTGCAGGCTTTCGGGCGAATAATCGGGCATACACCTGGCACCGCCTTTGGCTCGTCACGACAAGACGACACGTGGAAGGGCGGCGCGACAGGCCTTAGAGTGGGTTCGGCCGACCTGGGGATCGGCCGATCCCGGGGTGGGCCCGATCGCACCGGTTTTCGTCCAGGTGACTGCCAGGTGGGTCACAAGGTGGGTATGGGGGTGTTTGCGTTGTTGCTATCCCGTTATCTCGTGGTTGTGGGCCCTTGGATCCACGTGCTTGCTCCTGATTGGTCGAGAGTGTGCTTCTTTGTGAGAGCCATGTGTGGTTCGAGGACCGGTGGATGGTCGCTTCCTGGTGTGATGAGTGATTGACAACGTGGTGTGGACTGATTCTTGGCTAATTATTGCAGGTGCAGGTTGCGGCTTGATTGGTGTTGGTGCAGGTGAAGAACAAGCGTGAAAGGTCGTCGCCGGTGAGGCCTCCAGGTGTGGAGAAGACAAGTAGGCTTGGTTCGAGGGACCTGGTGGCCAGCGGAGTCAAGTGCGGGCCGCATGGTGGCAAGAACGGCAAGATGAAGTCATGGACGGTTTCTTGGTTGAGCCTCAAAACCAAGGTCGAGCCGGGACTACGTGGGAGCTGAGTCATGAGTGGTGATTGGCGGAGGCTACACCGAGTTCGCAGGGTTTCCGGTGGTTCACCAGAAAACCACTGGGTTCCTTGGTTGATCCACAAAGCCAAGACCGAAGAACCGAAGATGGAGGTGCAGCAGCATCGGACCGGTCTGACCGGTGGGTGACGACGTAGTTCGGAATCTTTGAAGCGGAGGACACGCGTCGGGATCGTAAGGCTTGCGTCGGGGCTAAGCAGGTTTGCGGTCGCTGGGCATCTGTCCGATGGTGTGAAGACAAAGACTTCCAAATTCGCCCTCGAGGGGCATGTATCCCTAGTTAGCTAGTAAGGGTATTTTAGTCTTTCGGTTGCCTCCATACAACCCAAGTGGTGAGAGGATGGCAGCCATCTCTTGGAACCCTAGCTCATTTGCTTTTCCTATTTTCCCTTCCTATTTTCCCTAGGATTTTCATAGGACTAGCTTGAGAGCTTCATGGTGAGATCTTGTGAGAGGGAAGGATGATCGGGCGGCAAGCTAGACCTTGTATGAACCTCTTTGGTATGTATAGGTGATTCGGCGTGGTTCCTCAAGGCTTGGATGTGTCTTTCCTGTTTCTCCTTTTTGGTGATTTTCGGAGCCCTTTCTTGGCGATTTTCTTGGAGCGATTTCGAGGCCTTTCTCTTTGGGATTTAGTGGGGGATGTATGCTTGAACCCTTCGTGGTTCTTTTCCCTTTGATTCCCCTCCCAAATCCGTGAGCAAAGGGGCTCGATTTTGGAGTTTTCATGGCTCTAGGGTTAGAGGCGTTCTTGGTGGGATTTCTTCGATTCCTCTCGGTTTACCGAGTTTTGGTGGACCAATTCTTGGATATGGAGTGCCCATGAGGTGCTCCTACTATCCCCAAAGTCTTGTGCAAAACCGTGGAGCGATTTGGGAGATCGGGAGTTGGATTTGGGGGAGTTGACCCGCGGGTGCTGTTCATCCCGAGAGCTCACGTCACACCGTCCTGACCGGTGCCTCACACCGGTCTGACCGGTGCAGACTCGTTGTTGAGTTTTGCTCGGGTGAACGTCTTGGTGAGTTCCCTGTTGTCTCGTGTTGCTGATGTTTCGAGTTTGGTTCAGTTTGGAGCTCGGGAAGTCAATTTGGCTGATTTGGGATTTCCAGGCTCAGACCGGTCTGACCAGTGAGCTGCACCGGCCTGACCAGTGCAGGGGCTTTTCTGTGGAAATTGCCAAGTTTTGCTCGGGTGACCCGGCTTAAGGTCCAGGGTGACCCGGTGTGTCTCTGGAGAGTGTCGGGTGTTCCGGCGGCTCTGTCCGGAAGATCCGGCAGGGATCGATCTGACCGGTGCAGGTGACCGGTCTGACCGGTGCAGGTTAGTAGCTGCTCGAGTTGGTTTTCTGCTGCGTTCTTGGGTAGGCTTTGGTAGTTGTTGGTTCCTAGGACCAGTAGCACTCCAGTGGCTGCGTGGTCTTGACCAACTTTGGTAGTTGAGTCGGAGACGTGTTCTGGAAGCCGTGTTCGTCTTGTTGGAGTTCCAATCTCCTTCGAGAAGAATTTTTATTGGCTCCCATTCACTCCCCCCTCTCTGGTTCGCCTAATCGGTCCTTCAATTGGTATTAGAGCCGGTTCCGGTCTTTATTGACTCTAGCCAGTCTAAGATCCAAAGATGGCATACCAGGAACGGGGTTCGGGTCCTCCGCACTTCGATGAGAAGAACTACCAGATGTGGCAGAGGCAGATGGCGGCGTTCCTCCGCGGAAAGGGTCAGATCCTTTTGGGATGTTACGGTGAACGCAGCTTATGTTCATCCGATTAACTTCCTAGCTCCTGGATCGAGGGATATGCACGCCAACAACAAGGCGGTCGACTACTTGTTTCGTGCTCTGTGTCAATCCGAATTCGATCGGGTTCAGACAGAGGACCTAGCTTGTAGGATTTGGTTGGAGCTGAAGAATGCTCATGCTAGGAATGCTGAGGTTCAGGCACGGTTGTATGCGACTTACCGGAGAGAGTACGAGAACTTCACTCATCTCCCCAGTGAGTCTATTGATGCCTTGTTCCAGCGGTTCACGGTGGTTGTGAACAACATGAGGGCCAACGTCGACGTCCTCCCGTACGATGACCATGATAGAGCTGTGAAGCTCTTACACGTGCTGGATCGTACCGTGTGGGATGGAAAGGTCGAGGCCATTCTTGAGTCCGAGAAGTACACCACTCTGACGGTGAACGAGTTGTTCTCGAAGCTCAAGTCAGCTGAGGTTGATCGAGGTTTGAAAGCCCGTCTTGAGAGCCCGACTGACCCTCATAGTCTTGCTCTCGTCGGTGGCTCAGGTGCTAAGACTAACGCTAACCCATCCTCCAGGATGTATTCTTTGTCCTCTTTGATGTCTTTGCCAGACGAGGAGTTTGATGTACTTGGAGAGGACGAGTTGGCGTTGCTGACACGGAGATTCGAGAGGATGCACGAGAACTGGGTGAACTCAAGAAGGAACTCGAGGACGTGCTTCAAGTGTGGCAAGACCGGACACTTTTTCGCTGAGTGTCCGAAGGTGAACAACAATGACAAGCACAAGTCCATGGACAAAGGAAGAAGATCCAAGAAGAAGGAACATAAACATGGGAGGAAGACACGGACCCGAGAAAAGATCAAGAGATCGAGTGACATCGACTCTGACTCTGAGGACGTGTCATCAAGCTCGAGTGAAGAAGAAGAAGAGGACAGCAAGAGGAAACACAAGAAGAAAAAGAAGGACTTCGGCAAGTACTTGATCGGCCTCTGCTGTACCGCAAGCAAGACTTCGAGAAACTGCAACAAGAAGGAGGGTCTTTGCGGCATGGCACACAGCTCCGGCAGCAAGAGAAGCCAGAAGAATGCCTCGGACTCAGACTCCGACTCCGAGGATGAGGTATGTGATGAGCCCTCTTCTTTGCGCAAGGAGAATGAGGAGTTAGTTGACTTGCTTGACAATCACGATCAGCTTAGGAAGGAGCTTAGAGCTTTGCTTGAAGATGCTAGGACTAGAGTGGCTAAGCTAGAAACACAGGTTCTTGATGGCAAGCTTGAAATTGATTCGCTTAAGGCTAGCCCTGTGGTTTCTGATGAGGTTGATTGTGCTGATTGCTCTATTTTCCTAGCTGATTTGACTGCTCTTAGGGAAAAGCATGCCTCCAAGTGTGAGGAACTAGATGTGCTTAGGGTTGAGTTGGCTGAGCTGCAATCTAGACCCACTTTGCTTGGTGCATGTACTTCTTGCCCTGGTTTGCATGAAAAAATTGCTGAGCTTCGATCTCGCATTGTTTCGCTTGAGGCTGATTTGAAAGTGCCTATTCCTACTTCTTGTTCTACCTGTGAGTTGCATGCTGTGAAGAATTTGGAACTTGCACAATGTGTTGACCATTTGCAGGATGAGAACAATAAGTTGTGTGAAGTGCTGAGTTGGTTGTCTAGTCAGGAACCTCAGCTTGGTATGATGATTGCTAGTTATAAGCTCTTTGATGGTTGGGCTTTGGGATCTGATAAGTTTGGTGAGAGCAGTGGTGAGAGAGAAGAAAAATTTGGGAATATTCCAGTTCCACCACAACACACACCCAAAGACAAGTTTGTACCCAAGCCAAACCAGGTGCTTAAACCGAGAGAAAAACCAAGTGAGAAGGCTAGTGAAAAGCCTAGTGAGAAACCTAGTGAGAAGCCTTGTGAAGAGCCTCACCCCAAGCCTAAGCCAAGACCAATCTGTTTCCATTGTGAGTTTTGTGGAAAGGATGGTCACAAGAGAGAGTTTTGCTATAAGAGAAGAAGAGAGGCGAGAATGGCTAAGGAGTGGGCAAACAAGGACAGGTACCACCCTTCTCATGGTGTGCCTGAGCCTCGTATGCCACTACCTAAGGGAAAGGGTGTTGTGCATACAGTTCCAGCATGGAGAGATAGGAGAGCTTCAGGTGGAGGCAAGTTTGCTGGCTGAGGACCACCGGCCAGACCGGTCAGAGTGACCGGTCAGACCGGTGCTAGGCAGAAGGCTGGACAGTTTGGTTTCCGGGGCCGTGATGCTAGAGGGTTCAGCCCGTTTGGTCGTGAAACAGGTGGTAGGCACTTTGAGTCTGGTGGTGTTAAGTTTGCTAGACGATCTCCACCTCGTGATCAATATGAGTTTGGAAGAGGTCGCAGTTTTGAGTCTCAGAGGGGCTACAGACTACGCTTTCCCTTTCTGGTACTCGTACTCCTCCAGTGAGACGGGAGTGGTTTTCCCATGGTGGTTCCAGGTTTGATCGGTTTGATAGGATGGATCGCAGTTCTGATAGGCGCGGTAGGATGGATGTTGCTAACCCTACTTTTGAGGAAATGGCCCGGCACTGGTTTGACACCTTTGGTACTAACCCAGTGTTGAGTCATTTGCTCGCTCTTGCTCTTGGTTTTGAGTTGCAGGTGGGAGGCCTAGAGAACATTTGGTTGATATCGGGGGTGGTTCTCCGGCCTCATACCCCGATGGTGACATGGAGATACATCACTTTCGGGGATGGTGCACAAGGACGAGTGACTTCTGAAGAAATGATAAAGGTAGGTGATTTTGTGACCTTCAAGTGTGTGGCCTTGGTCAAGCCACTTGGTTCATTTCGCTCCTTGCCCTATCTCGTGTGTGTAAGGTGAGCTTTGTATGCTCTTTGACCTTAATGCATGAGTTTAGGGGGAGCCTGTGTGCTTAGTGTGCTCTTTACTCTATCATGTGTACTAAGGGTGAGCTTTGTATGCTCTTTGGCCCTAGTGCATGTGTTTAGGGGGGAGCTTGTGGGTTTTTCGCTCCTTTGCTCTTTTGCCGGTGGTGTCGAGCCCTTTTGCCTCCCCTCGAGGAGCCGGTCGTTTGTGAGCTTTGTGTGTGTGGTTGGTTTCCTGAGTTGATGGTGGAGCTCCTTTGTAGCATATGTATAGCTTTCCTTTGTGCATTTCTTGCATTTGGCATGGCATATGTAACATGATGTATAGGCATATTTGTATCTTAGGTTCTATGCATTTTGTATCATATGCATTGTGTAGGAAAAACTTCTCCTATATACTTTGTTCACCATGGTATGATATATATGTCCTTGTGAGCTAGTTTGGTAAGCTATGGTTAGTTTGGCTTAGCTCTTGATGATCTTGGTTTATATCCATGGTTGATGGCTATGTTTTTGAAAAATGTCACATGTATGCTCTCTTGTGAGTAAATGCCTTTATATGATCTTGACATGTTTTAGTAGCTTGGCTATGCTTAATTTGTGGTTGGATAGCTTATTTTGACCATATGGGGCCAAAGGCTCATTTGCCATCATGAATGTTTAGCCCCCATGCTTGATCTTGTGGAGGGGCATAAGTTTCTTTTTGTCGCAAAGACATTTCATGTACCAATTTCAAACCTGAAAATGAAATGTAAATTGCTTGGAAAATGTGCTCCCATGTCATATGTGCTAATTTTAATTTGCTTTGGGTGCTAAACCGTTGCATGATGCCTACCAATGAGAAGTCTCATATATAGAAGTAGGCACATGGCTCGGTGGCTTTGACATGACATGACGTGCTTGTGGGTGTTTATGATGGTCTTATGATTAGAATGGTTGTCCTAGCATGAAGTTTGTGTGGCTTTTCCATTTGGACATGTTTTGCTCATGTTTAGGACTTTGCTCATGAGAGGGTGAATTTTCGTAAAATTGCTCAATTCTATCTTAGCTTCGTCCAATGGTTGTGAAACTTGATGATCATGTAGTTGATGTCATTACGAAGCTATAGAATATCTAACTTGCTCATTTGGACATGTGTAGCATCCTATGTTGAATTTTGTCTATTTGAGAAGCTCTAGGTTGCATTTTTTTCATTTTTGGCTTGATTCATGCATTGTCAACAAGGGGGAGAAGTTTGAGCATGTTTTGGCTTGCTGCATGCTTTTAGAAGGTTTCCAAGTGGTTTCGAGCTAGTTTTGAGCTCGTGCAGTTCCCAGTTTTCCCAGGTGGTCATCGGCCTGACCGGTGAGGTACACCGGTCTGACCGGTGTGAGGTTCAGGTGCTGGGCGATCTAGCACACCGGTCTGACCGGTGTGGTTGACCGGTCTGACCGGTCAGAGCAAAGCTGAAGCAGCTGCTCTGTTTTGCAAGGTGGTTTGCATGCATTCGTCCAGGGGGAGTTGCATTGGTTCAAGGGGAGCTTGCATGTGTGCAGGGGGAGCTCTTTGTGGTTTTCGAGCTTTGGATGGTTGGTTTGTGCTCTTTGCTTGAGCATGGTTTTTGTCTCGGATGTGTCGAGCCGTTGCCCTTGCCTAAGGGGTCCGAGACTTGTCTTCTTCAAGTGATCTTGCTCTTTGCCTTTCTTTGGCTTTCGATCGCTTGTTGGAGTTTCTTTTAGTCATTTCTTTTCTTTTCCTTTTCTCTTTGATTACCAAAACGTGTGTGTTGTCAATGCACTCATCAAGGGGGAGATTGAGAGCCATGTGTGGTTCGAGGACCGGTGGATGGTCGCTTCCTGCTGTGATGAGTGATTGACAACGTGGTGTGGACTGATTCTTGGCTAAGTATTGCAGGTGCAGGTTGCGGCTTGACTGGTGTTGGTGCAGGTGAAGAACAAGCACGAAAGGTCATCGCCGGTGAGGCCTCCAGGTGTGGAGAAGACAAGTAGGCTTGGTTTGAGGGACCCGGTGGCCATCGGAGTCAAGTGCGGGTCGCATGGTGGCAAGAACGGCAAGATGAAGTCATGGACGGTTTCTTGGTTGAGCCTCAAAACCAAGGTCGAGCCGGGACTACGTGGGAGCCGAGTCATGAGTGGTGATTGGCGGAGGTTTGCGGGGTTTCCGGTGGTTCACCAGAAAACCACTGGGTTCCTTGGTTGATCCACAAAGCCAAGACCGAAGAACCGAAGACGGAGGTGCAGCAGCATCGGACCGGTCTGACCGGTGGGTCTGACCGGTCTGACTGGTTAGGTACACCGGTCTGACCGGTGTGCGACGACGCAGTCCGAAATCTTCGAAGCGGAGGACACGCATCGGGATCGCAAGACTTGCGTCGAGGCTAAGCAGGTTTGCGGTCGCTGGGCATCTGTCCGATGGTGCGAAGGCAAAGACTTCCAAATTCGCCCTCGAGGGGCATGTATCCCTAGTTAGCTAGTAAGGGTATTTTAGTCTTTCGGTTGCCTCCATATAACCCAAGTGGTGAGAGGATGGCAGCCATCTCTTAAAACCCTAGCTCATTTGCTTTTCCTATTTTCCCTTCCTATTTTCCCTAGGATTTTCATAGGACTAGCTTGAGAGCTTCATGGTGAGATCTTGTGAGAGGGAAGGATGATCGGGCGGCAAGCTAGACCTTGTATGAACCTCTTTGGTATGTATAGATGATTCAGCGTGGTTCCTCAAGGCTTGGATGTGTCTTTCCCGTTTCTCCTTTTTGGTGATTTTCGGAGCCCTTTCTTGGCGATTTTCTTGGAGCGATTTCGAGGCCTTTCTCTTTGGGATTTGGTGGGCGATGTATGCTTGAACCCTTCGTCGTTCTTTTCCCTTTGATTCCCCTCCCAAATCCATGAGCAAAGGGGCTCGATTTTGGAGTTTTCGTGGCTCTAGGGTTAGAGGAGTTCTTGGTGGGATTTCTTTGATTCCTCTCGGTTTAGCGAGTTTTGGTGGACCAATTCTTGGCTATGGAGTGCCCATGAGGTGCTCCTACTATCCCCAAAGTCTTGTGCAAAACCGTGGAGCGATTTGGGAGATCGGGAGTTGGATTTGGGGGAGTTGACCCGCGGGTGCTGTTCATCCCGAGAGCTCACGTCACACCGGCCTGACCGGTGCCTCACACCGGTCTGACCGGTGCAGACTTGCTGTTGAGTTTTGCTCGGGTGAACGTCTTGGTGAGTTCCCTGTTGTCTCGTGTTGCTGCTGTTTCGAGTTTGGTTCAGTTTGGAGCTCGGGAGGTCAAGTTGGCAGATTTGGGATTTCCAGGCTCAGACCGGTCTGAACGGTGAGTTGCACCGGCCCGACCGGTGCAGGGGCTTTTCTGTGGAAATTTCCAAGTCTTGCTCGGGTGACCCGGCTCAAGGTCCAGGGTGACCCGGTGTGTCTCTGGAGAGTGTCGGGTGTTCTGGCGGCTCAGTCCGAAAGATCCGGCAGGGATCGGTCTGACCGGTGCAGGTCAGTAGCTGCTCGAGTTGGTTTTCCGCTACGTTCTCGGGTAGGCTTCGGTAGTTGTTGGTTCCTAGGACCAGTAGCACTCCAGTGGCTGCGTGGTCTTGACCAACTTTGGTAGTTGAGTCGGAGACGTGTTTTGGAAGCCGTGTTCGTCTTGTTGGAGTTCCAATCTCCTTCGAGAAGAATTTTTATCGGCTCCCATTCACTCCCCCCCTCTCTGGTTCGCCTAATCGGTCCTTCACTTTGGATCAGTGAGGTGTCATGGCCACGTGGGCGCCTTTGTGGCAGCACGTCGCCACGTGGCCTGGTGTGGGTCCCACCGGGTCCACATGATGTCTTGTGCACATCTCTCTCATCCGGGCTCCGATGTATGCAAATGATATATCCGTTTCGATCGTCTTGACGAGCCCATCACAATGGTGGAGTCCAATTCGGTGTTTGGCACTGTTTCCAATGGCGCCCTATATAAGTCATTGCTTTACTTGCTCTCAACTGTACCATTTAGCACGTATTTCGGTGCATCCTGCAACAAAAGCTAGAAACACCAACACTTATGGAAATTGTCAGTATCAAGCCCTATTCTAGTGTTGATGATCCTTTTACCATTATATTATGTAGGTATTGACGGTGTAAAAGTGGTACTTAACAGCCGTCAACAGTACCCATGCAAGGAAGGATGAAGACGGACTCCTACTAGAATTCCCCTGTAATCCTACTAGGACTCGTTCCGTGTAATCCTACTAGGACTCCTACCTTGTAACCGACTAGGAACCCGCCCCCTGGACTATATAAAGGAGGGCCGGGTACCTAGGAGGACATCTGAACAACCCAACACCAAGTGCAGGCCGCCATACTTGATCCCCCAAACAGGACGTAGGGTTCGCCACCTTGGCGGCCCGAACCTGTATAAATATTGTGTCCCGTGTCCTTGTGCATACCTTCGAGTTCCAGGTCTCCCGATCACGATCCTCACCGCACAATCTACTACCTCAGGTACCCCCTTGGTAGGTTTGCCGGTCTAAAACACTGATAGCTGGCGCGTCAGGTAGGGATGATCATCACCACCGGGCGAATTCGGAGGACCTCCATCTGCAAAATCAATCTACTCCATGACAAGCAAGTGGTCGAGTTCCGATTCAAAGCAAGTCGCCGTGTTTCCGTCAATATGGAATCAGATCAATCTACTCGACGAGCAAGTCGCCGAGTTGGCAGTTCCAGAAGGGTCAAAGATTTTTTTCCACCAGGCTGCTACGTGCATCTCGTCGATCGAAGTTTTCTTTCAGATTCAATTCATATGCCAAGAGAATTCACTGCCTCGGACTCCATCAATTTGGTGCTGAATCGAAATTGACCCTATCCGTCCCCGACTCGAAGTCCAAGTCAACTAATCCAAAACCAAAAGCAAGGCGCGTGGGACCGTGCCGTCTCTAAGTCCGAAGCGGAGTTTGTCTACGATCGCAAGCTATTTCTCTCGGCAAGCATCACCAGCACAGGTTCATCACAAAAGAGAGCATTGGACTCTTGTGAAATATGTGCGGCAGCAAAATCAATTTGCTATATGCACACGAAGGCACACCGCAAGCCACCGCAAGATGTTTGTCTGACGCACTTGCAATTACACATGGAAGCTACTACCAGCGAGGCTAAGACTTCAGGATCTTCCCTTGCTGCACACGGCATTCGTACATGAGTACGGCTTCTTCAATTACTCGAGTACAACTGCATCGACTACGCCATGCGCCGTGACTACTCGTTGCACGGCTGCACTGGCTCTACTACGCCTATGCCGTGCATCCGGACGTGCCATCTCGCGGCTCGACTTCTCGTCGGTCGGTCGCGCTGGCTCTCGCCGTGCACCCGGTCACTGCGTCTCGCAGCTCGACTACTCATCGCCCGGTTGCACTGGCTCTACTGCGCCTATGTCGTGCATCCGGACGCGCTATCTCGTCGCTCGACTTCTTGTCAGTCGGTCGCACTGGCTGTCGCCATGCGCCCAGTCACTCCGTCGTGCGCCGCGACTACCCGTCTCCCGGCTGCAACGGATCTACTTCGCCTATGCCGTGTGATCGGGTGCCCCAGCTCCTCGCGCGGCTCGTCGTCGACTACTTCGCCTATGTCGTGCGATCGGATGCCTCAGCTCCTCGCGCGGCTCGTCGTCGACTTCTTCACCTATGCCGTGCGATCGGGTGCCTCGGCTCCTCGCACGGCTCGTCGTCGATTACTTCGCCTACTGAGAGCCATGTGTGGATTGAGGACCGGTGGATGGTCGCTTCCTGGTGTGATGAGTGATTGACAACGTGGTGTGGACTGATTCTTGGCTAAGTATTGCAGGTGCAGGTTGCGGCTTGACTGGTGTTGGTGCAGGTGAAGAACAAGCACGAAAGGTCAACGTCGGTGAGGCCTCCAGGTGTGGACAAGACAAGTAGGCTTGGTTCAAGGGACCCGGTGGCCAGCGGAGTCAAGTGCGGGCCGCATGGTGGCAAGAACGGCAAGATGAAGTCATGGACGGTTTCTTGGTTGAGCCTCAAAACCAAGGTCGAGCCGGGACTACGTGGGAGCTGGGCCATGAGTGGTGATTGGCGGAGGCTACACCGAGTTCGCGGGGTTTCCGGTGGTTCACCAGAAAACCACTGGGTTCCTTGGTTGATCCACAAAGCCAAGACCGAAGAACCGAAGACGGAGCTGCAGCAGCATCGGACCGGTCTGACCGGTGGGTCTGACCGGTCTGACCGGTGGGTACCGGTCTGACCGGTGAGGTACACCGGTCTGACCGGTGTGCGATGACGCAGTCCGGAATCTTCGAAGCGGAGGACACGCGTCGGGATCGCAAGGCTTGCATCGAGGCTAAGCAGGTTTGCGGTCGCTGGGCATCTGTCCGATGGTGCGAAGACAAAGACTTCTAAATTCGCCCTCGAGGGGCATGTATCCCTAGTTAGCTAGTAAGGGTATTTTAGTCTTTCGGTTGCCTCCATACAACCCAAGTGGTGAGAGGATGGCAGCCATCTCTTGGAACCCTAGCTCATTTGCTTTTCCTATTTTCCCTTCCTATTTTCCCTAGGATTTTCATAGGACTAGCTTGAGAGCTTCATGGTGAGATCTTGTGAGAGGGAAGGATGATCGGGTGGGTCTGACCGGTCTGACCGGTGGGGAGCACCGGTCTGACCGTTGTGCGTCGACGCAGTCCGGAGACTTCGAAGCGGAGGACACGCGTCGGGATCGCAAGGCTTGCGTCGAGGCTAAGCAAGTTTGCGGTCGCTGGGCATCCGTCCGATGGTGCGAAGACAAAGTTTCCCAAAGTGCCCCTCGGGGGTGTGTATCCTAGTATTAGGCCTTAGGGGTATTTTAGTCTTTTGGCTAGCCTCTATATAACCCAAGTGGTGAGAGGATGGCAGCTATCTCTTGGAACCCTAGCTCATTTTGTTTTGCTATTTTCCTCTTCCTTTTTCCTTTGGAATTTCTAGGACTAGCTTGAGAGCTTCATGGTGAGATCTTGTGAGAGGGAAGGATGATCGGGCAGCAAGCTAGACCTTGTATGAACCTCTTTGGTATGTATAGATGATTCAGCATGGTTCCTCAAGGCTTGGATGTGTCTTTCCCGTCTCTCCTTTTTGGTGATTTTCGGAGCCCTTTCTTGGCAATTTTCTTGTGGCGGATTCGAGGCCTTTCTCTTTGGGATTTGGTGGGGGATGTATGCTTGAACCCTTCGTGGTTCTTTTCCCTTTGATTCCCCTCCCAAATTCGTGAGCAAAGGGGCTCGATTTTGGGGTTTTCTCCTCTCTAGGGTTAGAGGTGTTCTTGGTGGGATTTCTTCGATTCCTCTCGATTTAGCAAGTTTTGGTGGACCAAATCTTGGCTATGGAGTGACCATGAGGTGTTCCTACTATCCCCAAAGTCTTGTGCAAATCCGTGGAGCGATTTGGGAGATCGAGAGTTGGATTTGGGGGTGTTGACCCGCGGGCGCTGTTCATCCCGAGCTACCCAGCCTAACCGGTCTGACCGGTGAAGCTCACCGGTCTGACCGGTGCAGAGGCCTTGTGGGATTTGCCTCGGGTGAACATCTTGGTGAGTTCCCTATTCTATCGTGTTGCTGCTGTTTCGAGTTTGGTTGGTTTTGGAGCTCGGGAGGTCAGGTTTATGATTTTGGGGCTTCCTGGCTCAGACCGGTCTGACCGGCGTGCTACACCAGCTTGACCGGTGTAGGAGCTTTCTGTGGAAGTTTCTCAGGATCTGTCAAGGTGCTCTAGCAGGGACCGGTCTGACCGGTGCTGCTCACCGGTCTGGCCGGTGCAGTCCAGTGGTGCTCGAGTTGCTTGTTCCGCTGCGTTCTCGAGTAGGTGTAGGTGGTTGTTGGTTCCTAGGACTAGTAGCACTCCAGTGGTTGCGTGGTCTTGGCCAACTTGGGTAGTTGAGTCGGAGACGTGTTTTGGAAGTCTTGTTCATCTTGTTGGAGTCTCCATCTCCTTCGAGAAGAATTTTTATCGGCTCCCATTCACTCCCCCCCTCTCTGGTCGCCAGTTCCGGTCCTTCAAGTGGTATCAGAGCCGGTTACGGATCTTCGGATTCTAACCAGTCTAAGATCCAAGGATGGCGTACCTGGAACGGGGTTCGGGTCCTCCGCACTTCGATGGAAAAAACTACCAAATGTGGCAGAAGCAGATGGCCCGTCCGTGCCGGCTGCACCTCCGGCGGCCATCGTGGACGACGCCCCTCTCTAGTCTAACCCCACTGCCCATCTCCAGGCCCAGCTGAATGATGCGCGGCAGCACATCATGCTGCTGGAAAGCGAACTGGACATCGCGCAGCAGGGCGCCACCGCCTTTGGGGCCGCCTCCGAGAGGGCCGACCGGGAGCTCAAGGCGGCACAGGACGCCAAGGCGGATGCGCTCACCCTGGTTGCCGGTGAGTCACTTGGTCTCGTCCTCAATCTTCTTTCATTGCATTGCTGCCGCGGTTGGTGACACCCTTTTCCGACGTTGTGCAGGTTAGGAGGAGATCGCACACCTACGCGCCGCGGAGGCGGAGTAGGCGCGGCGGGAGCTCGCCGAGCAACACCTCGTCCAGGGCCACCTCCACGATGCCGCCAACATTGCCGTGACGGCGGTGTGGCTGGAGCCGACGATGCTACACGACTGGCTTTGCACGCTCCCTGACCGCGTCCGCGCGGTGGTTACCGCGGCGGTGCACCAGGGGGCGACATATGGTCTCGCCGCCGCGAACCTTTAGGACCCAGACCGGTTCATCGGCCAGATCCCTGTGGGGTTCCCACGGGGGACGAGGCCGCGGAGGCGCCAGGAGTCGGCCTTGTACTTCAATGCTAACGCCGACGCCATCCTCCCGTCGGTGGACATCGACGCCCTCCTCGAGAACTGGGGGTCTGCCGCGGCGACCTGGGGTGCAGCCGTCCTGGACGAATCCAGTGAGTCGGAGGGTGGCTCCGAGGGGGCGGACTCCCCCGGTCAGGCCAACCCTCCGGCGGAGTGAGGCGTGTGCCTCGGGGCGGGTGCTAATCCTTCATCATCGGCACCCCGCCTTGTATCTTTTTCTTTTTTTTGCGTAATGAAACTTGGCCGTGGGCCTTCTAAATCGTACCTGTCTTGTCATCTTGTTTTGCTCATGTGGGCGACAAATGGCTGCAGCGAGCCACTCCAGTCCTCTTTGACGATGTCTTGTCATACAGGTCCGCCCGCCTCACTGTCCAGCTAGGGTGCGTACTTAGGTCGGGACGCACGACCGCGGCTTGGGTCGGAGCTGGGGGCATCTTTTTACCATTTTTACTGCGATGGTAGGTCGGGCGCCTTGCGTTAGGTCGGGGGAATCCTCTTCTCTGACGTGATCCCCTGTGTTGTCTTGTCAGCCGACCTCGATCGCCGGCGTGCCGAACGCCGTCTGAGGCGGAAGTCGCTTTTATCGGGGTGTCAGGCCTAGCAAGATTTGCGTACGAGAGAGAGAGAGAGAGCTTGGGCGGGACGGTCTTCTGCTCCTCCCTAGTGGGCCCGAGCAGTGAATTGCCCCCAACCGGCTCGCGTTCCCCCATTTAAGTTGGGATGGCAGGGGTTGATTGCTATCTCATTCTTCCCTTTCGTCCCTTTCTTCTCGTGCACACGCCGTCCGACCCAGCGCGCCGCCTGTTTAGCAGATTCAAGTCTTCCACCATCGTCTCCAGTCTTCTCCACGCGCAGCGATGTCGAACTGGCAATGCTCCACCGTCTCTCTCACGAAGCTGACCGGTCTCGCCGACGCGGGGCTGCTCCCGTGCCTGACCGAAGCGCGGGAGTGGATCAAGCCCAAGCTTGAGGATTCCCACAGCCCCCGCCAGGGTATGTGGTTTCATTCATCGCCTTCCATGAGCGCGGGTTTTCGGTGCCGGCAGGACAGTTCATCCGTACCGTCCTGCGGACCTACGACTTCGAGCTCCAGCACCTCAACCCCAATGGCGTCCAGCACCTAGCGGCGTTTGAGGCGCTGTGTGAGGGGTATCTTGGGGTGGAGGAGCATTGGCACCTCTTCTGCTATTTCTTCGGGTTCGTCTGCTTGAAGGATGAGGGGAGGCCGGTGACGATCGGGTGCGCCGCCCTACGATTGAAACATAACAGGTCTTCCGAGTACCTGGCCAGCCCCCTCACCAGCTCGAACAGAGGTTGGCACTCGGAGTGGTTCTACCTAAAGAACAACCCCGAGTGCTCGCTGCCGGCGTATACCGGCGGCTATTACGATGTGACGCCGGAGGCCTGGTCGGACGGGCCTCTGAAGAAAGACCACCAGAAACTGCTCTCTGCGTGTCTTGAGGTGCTCAAGGCGCTGCAGGGGCACGGCGTCGATCTTGCGACCGTGATTGGCGACTACCTGGCGAGGGGGGATCGTGACGTTGCGGTGGCGCCCCCTCGCTTGTTCGAGATGAACGCCGAACAGACCCTGTTTACAGGGACCGTGACCGCCGATCCCTTTCCCTCGATGGGTGAGGTCCGGAGGCGGGTACGACAGGCCGTCCCCGGTGGCCCCGAGTGGCCGCCGGCCGACTTGCTTCCCATGCTCTCGGACGCTGGCATGGTAGTCTTGGTGAGTTTGCCTCTGATTTCTCCGTTCAATCTGTCCCCATCCTCTTTCCCCTCTTTTGCGGTTGACGTGCCGTTTCTGCAGGCTGGGAGCGGCCCCGTTACGCTGGCCCGCGCCCCGCTGCCGGAGGAGAGGGCGCATAAACGCATCGCCGCGGCCAAGCTCAAGAGGTGGAAGGACCGCCATGAGGCATGGAAAGTAGCGGAGGTCGCCAAGCGCAACTGCAACGATGCCCGGGCGCGACGGAGGTGAGCCGGAGATGAGGATGTTTCCTCTGACGAGGACTGTGAGCCTCCCCCTGGTTCCTCTGATGAGGATGACGAGGAGGAGGAGGCTGCTGTGGCCGCGGCGCTCTAGGCAGAGGAGTCGACCGAGGGCTGCTCATCGTCGACCTCGGGGGCCCCTCCGCGGCCGACAGTGGCCGGCACTGTTACTCAGGGGCCTTCTGAGGTGCGCCGGGGAGGGGATGGAGCCCGTGAAAGGGCGCCACACCCTTCCTCCTGATGTGACCACCACAGGGACCACGCCCGCGATTCGCCGTCAGAGTGGCCTGGTCGGGCTGATCGTGGAGCGGCGGCCGGTCGCGGCGACCCGTCCCGGGAGGAGAGGAGTCGTGGCTCGGCCTCCCCCGCGTCACGGTCGGCCTTGCGGGAGTGCCTACCGCATCGACATTCTACGCCGACGTCGTTGGCTGAGGAGGCGCGCTCCTCGTTGTCTCTCCCATCCGCGGCCACAGGGGCCGCGTCTGAGTGGCGACGGGACGAGGAGGCGATTTCTCCTCCGAGCGACCGTCCGACCGCATCGTGTGGCAAATGGTCTTCATTCTGGCCGCCGTCATCGGAGCCTAAGAAGGCTCGGGTCTTTGCGACGAGGTGAGCTTCAATTTTTTCCCTGATGTTTGATTGCTTGAAGACTCTGGCATTGAGCTTTCTGTCTTCTCAGGACGCTCCCCAGTGAACAAACGCTCGTGCCGGCGCCGGAGAAGTCTGTCCGTCGCGTGGTGCGAAAGGTCGTCGTGCCGGCAGCGGCGGCGGTGCAGATGGCTCCCGAAGCTCCTCCTGTGGTGCCGCCGGAGGAGAAAAGCTCTACCGGTCAGGGTGCCGGGGAGGCGTCACGGAAGAGCGAGAGCTCTAGCGACGGCTTCCGCCAGCTTGGCGTTACGATGTCCGTCGGCGGAGGTGCTAGCGGCGTTCGAGACGGAGCTGCGACAGCTGATCTCGAGCGCCGCGGCTAGCGACCATGCGGCAGCATCGGGCATCGCTACCATCGGGGGGCCCGAGCCCCCAGAGGTTGCTCTGCGCGCGGCCGCTGCTAAGGCGGATCCAACGACGTCTGCGTTGGTGGACCCGGTTGTGGCTACACCTGTCGCGGGGGTCCTCCCGACCTCTGAAGCCCAGAGTGAGGGGCTCGACACCGGGGTTCCCCGCCAGGAGGAGGACGACCTGCCGACTGGGGGAGAGAACGCGGCGTTCGTGCCGCTCTCCGGCTCTTCTCCTACCGTTGCGTCGTCCTCTCGCCCTGGCTCTGGCGCTGGCGTGCCGGATGAGCTCTGGGGAGCATTGGTGCCTATTTCTGGTGGTGGGGCCATACGCCGCAGGCTGCAGGTTGCCGACTGCGATGACCCGGGCCGGGTGCTGCTCGTCATCGACGACGAAGAGGAGCACGCCTTGACCGAGCAGCTTAGACGCACGATCCGTCGCCAGGCGGCCTCGGCCGAGGAGGTGGCCGCTGCTGCCATGGTGTGTCTCTTGCCTCACGTCCTTCCTCTCGCTTGATCCCGCTTGACTTTTCTTATTGTTGCTCTTTTTTGAGTTGCTTCTTGGACAAGGGTTCGTGGCGCGTAGTGACGCCAGGTCCCAGTTCATCTGCCAGCAGGCCGAGCTCTGGGCAGCGATCAGAGCTCTTCAGGCGGAGGTACTACGGAAAGAGGTGGAGCTGGTGTCACTTCGCTCGTCGTCGGCAGAGCGGTTGGCGGCCGTCGAGGAGGAGAGGGCAATGACCGCGACGAGGTTGGCTGAGGCCCAGCGTCAGGCGGAGGACGCACGAACTGCCTCCGATGCCTTCGCTCAGGAGGCAGCTCAAAAGCAAGCCGAGCTGGAGGCACGAGTGGCTGAGCTGACCACTGCCGCGGCAGGCTCTGCTCGTGGCCCGGAGGCTATCCGGGAGCAGAACGCCTCCTTGCAGGACCAGCTTGGCGTCGCCAGAGCTGAGCGGAGGCAGTTGCTGGCGATTGCCACCAATCGCGATAGGGAGCTGACCGGTAAGCTGGCGTTCCGATGTGGGGCTCTTTTGGATTGGGCGCTTGTACCTGTTGGTTGATATGCTTACCCACGGTTGCTGTTGTTGCAGCTGCTTGCATGGAGCTGCACTCGCTGCGGGATTGGCGGGCGGCCAATGCCGCCTGGATGAGTGAGGCCATCACTAAGCAGGAGGAGCTGATGGCGCTTGTGTCGCTGCTTGCCGACGGCTTGACGGGTGAGTTATGGTTGCGTCTCGTCCCGTTGGCACCTTCTGTCGGTGTGTTTCTCACCCTCTTCTTCTCCGCAGAGAGGGCTGCAGCACTCAAGCTGTCATCCCCGGCTACGGCCACGGCCCGGGTGACTCTCCTGCAATGGGAAGAAACTCACCGGGCTCTTACCCAAGCTGTCGTGGAGCTTCTGGAAGGCATCGGTGTTGACGAAGGGCCGTCCCTGGTCGAATGCCTCGGGATGGTCGGTGGTGTCGCGCGCGGACGGGGCGTGGCTATGGCTCGGCAGTTGGTTCACCGAGCCATGGCCATGTTCCTTTCGCACTACCCCGACCTGGACTGTGAGCTGCTCGGAGAGGGATGGGCTCCCGGGTATGAAGACCACCGTTACCCCCAAATCCTGGCGGAGTGTGTTGAGTTCGTCGGGAGGGTGGCCGACGCTGCCATGGAGGACCTGGGATGGCTCGATGACGAGCACTGATCAGGAGAAAACAGTTTAGTAGCACTTGCTGCTTATTGTTATAAATAACCTGCAGGTTTCTTCCTTAAGCGGATGGGCTTTTTCTTTTTAAGTTTGACACTCGATTCCTTTCCCTTTCCTCTCGTCGGGAGGCTTGGGGTTTTTAGGCCGATGAGGTTACCCTTAGGACGTTGCTGGTCTTGCCCTGTCCCGTAGCTACCAGAGCGTAGGGACTCAAGAGCGTTGACCGGGCGTAGTCACGTTGGGGTCCCTTTTAGGCCCAAAGCCCCCGTGCTACCTTTGGGGAGTCCGGGTAGGTCGGGCATCGAGCTACTTTTCAATAAAAAGAGAAGCCGAGGTAACATCTGCCACTGAACTTAAAAGGCGTCGAGAGATCGACCTAACCATCCCGGACGTAGCTCGTGGAACCTTGCACATATAGCCGCGGGGGCGTCAGTACACGGCCGAGCGTAGACAAATGGTTGTGGGTTCCTTCCCTCTCACCCTTCGAGTTTAGCGGAGTGTTTCTCGAAAAAAGCTTTTTCGGAAAAAAGACTTTTTGTTTTAAGAGGGGCATTGCGCCCCTGGATGGAGCCCCCGAGCAATGAAGGGTTTTAGGTCGGAGACTGTAAAACGGTTTGTTGCTTAGGATCGCCCACATCAAAAGAACTTTTTGGCAAAAGTCGTACTTATGATGAGAAAAGACAGAAAAAGCGCGGGCACTTTTATTCATCATAAGCATAAAACAGTACATGGAACTATTGCAAGGGTAGAGACAACGTAGCTGATCTAGGTCGATTCGACCATTGTGACGTCGTTGTCGGGATTCACAGCCGAAGTTCCTGCGGCCATCTTCTCAGAGCGGATGAGGGCCTCTGCGAACTGGAAGCACTCAGCATCGCACTCGTAGGCGTGTTGGAACTTGGTGTCGACGGTGATCACTCCCTTGGGTCCGGGCATATTCAGCTTGAGGTAGGTGTAGTTGGAGACCGCCATGAACTTCGCGTATGCCAGCCTCCCGGGATCGCATGGTACGTTCCCGGGAAGCCGACCACCTCGAAGGTGAGCGTCTCCTTGCGAAAATTTCCCTCGTCACCGAAGGTGACTGGTAGGCCGATCTGTCCATCCCGGGCATGACTCTGTGAAACGGGGTCGACGACGAGCGGAGATGAGATCGCTGGATCCCCATGCTGTTGAGGGTGGACATGTAGACGATGTTGAGGCCGTTGCCCCCGTACATGAGCACCTTGTGCACCCGCTTGGTGCCGAAGAGTGGTGCCACCCGGAGGGGGTAAGCCCCCGGTTGTGGAATGTGGTCGGGGTGGTCCGCCGGGTCGTACGTGGCGGCCATCTCGGACCACCGGAGGTATGAACGCACGACCGGCTCGGTGTGGTAGATCTCCTGTAGGATGCGCTTATGCTTGCTCCTCGGAGGGCGAGCGGGCATCCAACCGAAGATCATCATGACGGCGCCATCTTCCTTGGGGAATTCGTCACGCTCGACATTCTTGGCAGCGCCGGCGTTGGCCGTGTCCTGCGGCTTGTTCTTCCCGCCGAGGTATCTCTTCATGAGGTTGGAATCCTTCATGGCGTGCTTGACTGGACTCTCATGGTAGGGACAAGGTGCGTCAGGCATCTTCTCGAAGTGATTCCTCGGGGGACCAGCCTTTGGCTTGGGCAGTCACTTGTCGGCCGCCGCTACCAGGTTGTTGCTGCGGAGCTTGCGCTCTTTCTTCTTTTTCTTCTCCAGACGGGTAGCTAGAGCTTCACCCTGTTCCTCCTCGGGCTTCCTCTTGCTGAAAGCGATGGCCTCCTCCCCTTCGGCGTGGTCGGTGGCCAGGTTAAGGAGCTTTCGGATGGTCTTCGGCTTGACACGCCCTATCCGGTGGACAAGGGTCTCACACGTGGTACCATCCTGGAAGGCTGTGATGACCTAGTTGTCGGCCGTGTCGGGGAGCTCAGCGCAACGCTTGGAGAAGCGGCGTATGTAGTCATAGAGACTCTCGCCCTTCTTTTGCCGGCAATGGCGAAGCTCGCAGGAGTTGCCGGGCCGAGCGTAGGTGCCCTGGAAGTTCCCTATGAAGGCGTCCCAGAGCTGGGCCCAGCTGTTGATCCTCCCTCGAGGGAGGTGCTCGAGCCAGGTACGTACCGAGTCGGCAAGGTACAGTGGAATGCTTTTGACGATAAACAGGTCGCTGGTCTCCCCGCTGTTGTGACAGGCGAGGCGGTAGTCCTCGAGCCATACGCTCGGGCTGGTCTCCCCATCGTACTTCGTGACGGTGGTCGGAGGACGATATCGGGCTGGTGGGGCTGTGACGAGAACGTTGACACCGAAAGCCCGCGGACCTCGGGGGTCAGGCGTCGGGCTCCGGCTTCGATCTTCGCTACTGTCGTAGCAGCCCCCGCGCCTCCGGCTGTACTCCCTTCGCGGCCGGCGTTCACCGTCCGACCCGCCTCTAGTCATCATCCTTCCACGCGCCGAGGATGTGCCTCGGGCTCCGTGGTTGGGGTCGAACCTGCGGCCGGTGGGCGAGTGCACACTCTCCGCGCGGCCCGGCTGCCTCGATGGGCGTGAGGACCCGCGGTGAATCGAGCACTCCTGGGCTGGAGCCCGTGCCTCGCGCCGTCGGGACGTCAAACTTTCCGCCTGCTGCTCGGAGGCCGTGTTGAGGAGCGTCAAGAGGTGCTGACAGAGCTTCTTTTCTTCCGGGGTCGTCGGCTCGGGGCCGGCCCGTAGGAGCGCGGCCGCTGCAGCGAGGTTCTCGGAGGCCCATTTTGCGACGAGAGTCCCATGAACGTCACCGATGATGCAGCGACGTACTTCTTGTGCGCGCTCGCGTGCAGGTGTTGCCGCGGCCTCCGCGCCGAGCGCGTGGTGGAGGCTTGCCTGCTCTTCGTCGAGAGTCTTCTGAGCCTCGTCGAGCTCGTTGAGGTGAGCACGCTGCCGTTCGCGGTCACCCTCGTCCTGCGGGGGTTCCTCGCTAGCGGAGGCGTCGGGCGAAGTGGGCTCACCTTCCGCGGAGCTCTCACTGGAGTTGGTGGAGTGGATCGCGTCGGCCTACTGCAGGAGGACGAAACACTCACGCCTCGGGTCATGGGGCGTCGGCGCCTTCCTGCAGGGAGGCGCACTCTCGACCTCATCGCAGCTGGCTTGAGATGCCTCCGAGAGGACCGGGCGTGCGTCTCCGTGGCGATGGGAGCAGTTGTCCCGCCGCAGGGGAGCCATGCCTGCCCATCGGGGTACACGGAGTAGTAGCAGAGCTTGCACTCGTCCCAGGTCAGTGTCTCCTCCTCCTGCAAACCGAACACAAGCATGGAGGTGGCGAACACCGCAAAGCGGAAGAGCTCCTGGGACGGGTTCGGCCCTAGAGCGACCGCCATGTTGTGGCCGACCAGGTCCCAAACCCGGTCGGCGGCAGACTTCACCACCCGCGGCTCCTCTGGCGGCTGGCCCTGGGGAGACACGGGTGCGTCGGGCTGGGACCGCGAGAACACGGCCCCAGCGGGCGACTCGACTGGACCATCGAAGACGAAGTCCAGGGAGCCAAAATGCAGCACGGTGGTGCGCACCAGCTGTTCGTCGGAATGGGCCATCCAGACCCTTGTTGGCATCGTGACCCACGTAGTGCCCCTACCTGGCGCGCCAACTGTCGGGGTTTGATACCGCCGGCAAGTAAATTTTGGTATGTTCGCACGTCTGATCTGGATGGTTGGGCTTAGAGACACTAGGATTATACTAGTTCAGGCACCGAGGGGGTGCCCTATGTCCAGTTCGAAAGGATATTCTATATGCCCACGGGGGCTTGTAGTAGGGGGTACAAGCTTAGGTCGAGAGAGGGAGAGTGTCCCAAGTCTCTGGATGTGGTTGCGAGCTGTGGGTGCTCGATCGGTGAATGTGGTGTGTTGTTTGTTCTGTTGGTCTTGTTTGTCGTGCTGTTTAAGGTGTCAGCCTCCCCTTTTATAGTTCAAGGAGGGCTGGTGTACAAGGGTTGAGATGGTAAAACGGCGTCCTGCTAAAGTGCAGCAACAGTGCTGGAACAGTGTCACGCCATGGGCCTTCGTCTCCCGTTGGTGCCGTACGCTGTGCTAGCCGCGGTAGCCTTCGTAGAGTGGCGTAGCTGCGGCTCCCATTCCAAGGTGGCTTCTCCCGACCCATGAGCGCGCCAGTCTTGATAGGTCGAGGCTTCTCGTGCAAGCCTCGACCTTCTCTCTGATGCTTGCTGGGTCGGGTCTCGTCGTTAGATGTCTTGCAGGCGAAGGATTTGAGTGTCCTTTGCCACTGTTCAGCTTCCAGGTGATGGGACACCGGGGCAGTCCGCTTCCCACGTCGGGGAAAATCTCATCATGGCCTGCCCTTCTGACAAGGCAGATCCACTCGCCACGCTGCTCCTGCACGTCCCGGGCGGCGCGGGGCAGCTTGCGCCACGTTCCATCTCTCCTCCTGGGGGGCCCTGTCGAGGGATTGCAGCGGAAGGAACCTAAGGTCGTGCCCGTCGAGGTAGCTGGGGCGGCCGCCTAAGTCGGAGGTGGCCTTGCGGATGGGGTCAGACTGTTGTCCTTGAGAAAGGGAAGCTGGGCCTGGCTTGCTGGTTGCCGATGTTGGGCCTTTGAGGATGCAGCCCATCATTAGCCTTCGTGATTTTGGGGATATAGGGGCTAAGATAATTACCCCTAGTTTCTCCCCTCTTCACTTTTGCTGCCTGGGCAGACTGTTAATGCGACCGGAGTCGAGTTGTCGATCGGAGAGACGACGCGTCCGGATGCATGGCATAGGCGTAGTAGAGTCGACGCAACTGTGCGATGAGTAATCGAGCCGCGAGACGGAGTGACCGGGCGCACGACGAGAGCCAGTGCGGCCGACCGACGAGGAGTCGAGCGGTGAGATGTGCATCCGGATGCACGGCATAGGCGCAGTAGAGCCGGTGCAATCAGGCGACAAGTAGTCGCGGCACACGGCATAGTTGACATAGAGCCGGTGCGGCCGGGAGACGAGTAGTCGCGGCGCACGGCGTAGCTGATGTAGTGCCGATGCAGCCGGGAGACAAGTAGTCGTGACGCACGGCGTAGTTGGTGTAGAGCCGATGCAGCCGGGAGACGAGTAGTCGCAGTGCACAGCGTAGTTGATGTAGAGCCGAGGCGATCAGAAAGCGATGTAGCAATGCTCGCATCCATCTTCTGTGTGATCCAAGCAAACCTCCTGGTAGTCTATATATGGGCATGAAAAATAATGCTCAATGGCACAGTAACAAGCATGTGGCTTTGATCTTGTTGTTTTGCTGATCTAGATTTCCAGCAATGAATAACTAGCTTGTTGCCTCGGTCAGGGAGCTTGGATGCTTTTCTTTATCCCATGAATAGCAAAGGTTTGATGAGTGGTGTAGCAGTTTAGTCTTCCGTGCACGATTGGTCACACGAATACGGAGGCAGTCGTGCTATTCTCCATTGCGGCTTGACTAGACGCCGATGCCTTCTGTCCAACGGACGACGGTGGTGGCGTGGGCCTGATAGCCTCGACTCGGAGTCAAATTGAAGAAGGTCGTCGATTCCATCTCGGATACCAGCGGTCAACGTGGCAGTAGATGCTTTTGTAGGCGTGTACGCCCGTGCACGATTATTCCGCCGCGTATGTAGACGTGGACGAGTAGTAGTCCTCCGCTTCAGTCTCCGGTAGAACGACTTCGAGTTGGAAATGGGTGCAGATTTTCCCTGAGCGGACGGAAGCCTTCCCTTGGAATCAACGCATCACGTCAAGTCGACACGAGCTTTTGATCAGATTGATTTTGCTGACAAAAGTCCTTCAAATTCGCCTGTGATGATCACCCCTACATGGCGCGCCAGCTGTCGGTGTTTTAGATTGACAAACCTACCAAGAGGTACACGAGGTAGTAGGTTGTGCGGTGGAGGATCGTGATCGGGAGACCTGGAACTCGAAGGTGAAGGCAGAGACACGGGACACAAGATTTATACAGGTTCGGGCTGCCAAGGTGGCGAACCCTACGTCCTGTTTGGGGTATCAAGTATGGCGCCCTGCGCTTGGTGTTGGGTTGGTTGAGTCCGTCCTCCTAGGTACCTGACCCTCCTTTAGATAGTCCAGGGGCGGGTTCCTAGTCGGTTACAAGGTAGGAGTCCTAGTAGGATTACACGGAACGAGTCCTAGTGGGATTATAGGGGAATTCTAGTAGGAGTCCATCTTCATCCTTCCTTACATGAGTACCCGGGGTGTATGCCCGACAGGTAGGTCCGTTGTGACTACGCGACCTTGGCAAGCTTGTGTGGAAATTGTTGGTTGTGAATTTGGGACCTAGCCGAGTTCGACTCTTCAGAGAAGAATTTTTATCGGCTCTCATTCACTCCCCCCTCTCTGGTCGCCTAAACGGTCCTTTAACCGGTGTTGGGGGATTCGGAATCGAGTCCAATATGGTCAAAACCATAAGATTGCCACGGTCCGGTAGGGGCATTCCGAAAGGCTAGCAGCGAAACCCCTAAAACCAATCAACACCTTTTTACTCTTGATATGTCAGCTTTCGCTAGGTACCATTCGTCCTCCGAAAGTTCCAGTACAGGGCGAAGAGTTCAATTTACCAAACTTCGGGTTGGATGCTTTCGGTTTTTCCCAGGGCGAAACCCCAGGGCTGAATCCTCCTTATTCAGTGAGCGTCAGCCAGTATATCGCCTGGGGGTTTCGTCGCTACTAACGACTTATTCGTTTACATCTGGTTTTGTGTGTGTTTCAGGTACAGGAATTCACTAGGCGAAAGGGTAGCCTCCAAAGTCGAAAGTCTTCACCCGACAAGCGCATGTGCTGATGCCGGAAAAGGCGCCGTGATATGCGGCGTGAGATCAGGAAAGCACCGATTACGTGAAGACTTTATGGAGGACTACCAAAATTAGCCTAGTACATTCTTGTTCGATTCCTTTTACACAAGGTCAATTTCGGTATGTAAAAAGTCCGTTCGTCTCCCTATAAAAGGAGGCCGACCGACACTTGTAAAGGGGATCGCCTTTTGAGAATTACACTGTTGAGAGTTAGCTTTTTGTCTTCCCGGTGTTTTGCCATCTTTCGTTTTCGTTGCTTGAGTCTTTCAATTCATTGTTCGTGTTTAGGCTTCACCATAGCACAACAATTGGCGCCCACCGTTTTTGTTTGGCTCGAGTAAGAAACCCAAGATGTCCACAAGGAAGAAGAGGACCACTGCTAATTCCAGCAAGGGGGCTTCGTCATCCCTTGATGAGGAGTTGAACCCGTCCAACTTGCTCACTCAGGGAGAGGAGCTCCCAGAACCGAATGCTACTGCGGCCACAGCCAAGGCAGCATACGAGGCCGAGCTGGCTAAATTGCGGAGGGAAGCCGATGAGCTGGCCAAAACTAAAAAGAGGCTTTTGGCAGTGCAACAAGAGGCTGAGGCAGCCAAAGAAATCCAAAGGCACAAGGCCGAAATAGCCAAGTTACAAGAAGAGTTGCATCTCATAAAAGCCAAACAGTCCTCAAGTTTTAACCAGCCTTCGCCTGAATACTCCGTACCCGTCCAGTCCACATATACGGAGGGTAATATGCCTTTCACTCAACCCCCTCCGTACACCACTTTTAGCCGTAACCCATTCCTTAACCCTTTCGAGTCTGGCCCTTCGAACCATGATACTCGCACCATCTGCACGAGATCTTGGGACCCTAAATCACCCCTGTCTCAAGAAATCCAAATCACTCCGTGGCCACAATCTTACAGGCCTGTACCACTCCCTAGGTTTTCGAGCCAATCCGATCCTAGACAATTCTTAATGAGCTATGACGCTGCCATCCTTTCGGCCGGGGGCGATGATTCCGTGCTGGCAAAGTCATTCATTATCGCTGCAGATGAAGCGGCAGCGCAATGGTATTCTCTCCTGAGTCCTGGAGTGATACATGGGTGGGAAGACTTGAAATAGCGGATCCTCTCGAATTTTCAGGGTTTCCAGCGTCCAGAACTTACCGAGAGTGATCTTTTCTCTTGTAAGCAAAAGGACAAAGAACCTCTTCAAAATTACTTCAGAAGATTTGTCCATCTCAGAGCCCAGGCACCAAATGTGTTGGACACCGTCGCTATCAATGCTGCAATCGTGGGTTTGAGGGCAGGTCAATTTTGCTCGCATCTCATGCGCGAGAGGCCCAAAACAATCCAGCGCTTGTACGAGGAATTCGAGAAGTATTGTCGCTCAGACAATGACTTAAGAATGTGCATGGAGGAGCAGTCTCAGCAAAAGAAATCTGCCAAAGCTAACCAGTCCAGTGAAAGGGAATGGTCCAACCCCAGGAACGCCTCGCACGCTAACCCCAAAAATGTTTTTGGCCTAGAGGGAGAAGCCGCTCAGGAAAACTGCAACCCTCAGAGCGAGGCTCCAAACCAAAACAATAGCCCACCCAGCACACCACATCAAAATCAAGGGGGCGGCCGCAGAGGTGGAAGGGGAGGCGGCAGAGGCAGAGGTCGCGGCAGGGGCCGAGGCCACCAAGAGAAAAGAAAGTGGTACTGCATTTTTCACAAAGAGAACGATGATCACAGTTCCAACTACTGTCCGGATAAGAAGAGGTTCGAGGCCATCTTAGAAGAGGAGAAAAAGGAGAAAGAGAGAAACAATTCTGTAAATCACTCCGCCCCAGCTTGGCAAAACCCAAACTTCGGGAGGAACCCTTTCGTCAATCCTTTTCAGCTACCTCACTTCTCACCGCCTATCCCAAATTATACTCAACCGCAACCCTGGCAATCCCAGGTTTTCCAAGCTCAAAATGTTGAGTGCAGACCCATTGACCAGCACCCCATCGCTCCTCCTCCTCCCCCATACAAAGGCCCAACCGCTCCACCTGTACCAGCAAAGCTCAAGGGCCAGAACGACCCACTACCATCTGTCGGAACCATCCTTCCCATTTCGGGTGGCTCCGCTCTGGAATTTGATTGCAAGAAGGATAGGAAGCATTACTTTCACGAGGTCCGGAATATTTGTGTGGAAGGGAGAGTAGAAAGAACAAGATGGTCTCATATTCCGATCACCTTTTCAGAGGAAGATGTGAGATTACAAGGTTTTCCTCACAACGATGCCCTCGTAATCGAAGCCAACATAGCAAGCTGGACTTTGGGAAAACTTTTGGTTGATAATGGTTCGTCAGCGGACATAATTTTTGCCGATGCGTATGACAAAATGGGGTTGAGTAGAAATCTGTTACAGCCTCCCGACACACCATTGTATGGCTTTGGAGGGCGTGTCATTCATGCAATAGGAAAGGTTTCGCTTTCGGTATCCTTTGGCACTGTTCAGAATGCCAGAACAGAGTATCTGTCTTTTGATGTGGTGGAAATGTACTACCCTTACAACGGAATCCTTGGGAGAGGATTTCTTAACAAGTTCGAAGCTATCATTCATCAAGCCTACCTGTGCGTGAAGATACCAGCGACGCGGGGGGTCATCACAATCTGGGGTCACCAAAATGATGGTCGAAACCTAGAAAGGGGCAGAACTCCTGGCCAAAGAAATGTCAATACTCTCGACGAGGCAGCCAAGGCCAAGTTAGTGGAGAAACAACCAAAGTGTGACAAGGAAAAAATCAACGTGCAGCCAGATTGCGATACTAAGAGGGTCTTGTTGGATGAAATGGTTTGGGATCAGGCCGTCGTAATTGGGTCAGATCTCGCATCAGTTGAGGAGGCGGAGTTAATTCAATTCCTCCAGAAGAATAGAGATGTGTTCGCCTGGTCTGCTAAAGATCTCACGGGTGTGGATCGCAATTTCATCGAGCACAAATTGAATATCGATGCTACAATCAAGCCGCGAAGGCAAAAGCTCAGAAAGATGTCTGATGACAAAGTGGTAGCAGTCAAGTCTGAAGTTCAGAGATTGCTAGACGCCAATGTCATTCGCGAGGTCATGTATCCCAAGTGGTTGGCTAATACCGTGCCAGTTAAAAAGAAAAATGGAAAATGGAGGATGTGCATAGATTTCACCGACCTCAACAAAGCCACACCCAAAGACAATTACCTACTCCTGAGGATGGACCAGGTCATTGATTCAGCTGCCAGTGCCGCTATCATGTCTCTTTTGGATTGTTTCTCTAGCTACCATCAATGCTGGATGGCAAAAGAGGATGAGGAAAAGACTAGCTTCATCACGCCTTTTGGTACTTTCTGTTTCGTGCGAATGCCCGAAGGTTTGAAGAATGCCGGCCCAACTTTCACCAGAATGACAGGGGAAGTATTCAAGCCATAAATTGGCAGGAACATACAGGCCTACGTCGAAGACCTCATAGTCAAAAGCAGTGAGAGGTCCAACCACATCAGTGACTTGGCTGAAACTTTCGCCAACATGAGAAGAGCGGGATTGAAATTGAATCCGGTAAAGTGTGTATTTGGAGTCACAAAGGGAAAGATATTGGGATGCCTGATCTCAGCCAAGAAGATTGAGGCGAATCCAGACAAAATAAGGGCCATCAGGGAAATGGAAGAACCAAAAACGAAGAAGGACATTCAGAAGTTGAATGGTCGAGTTGCGGCTTTGAATAGATTCATCTCCAGATCTGCCGAGCGAAGCCTTCCATTCTTCAAAGCATTGAAAGGTAAAGGCAAGATTGAATGGGGGCCAGAGCAGAGCAAAGCTTTCGCGGAGCTAAAGGCTTACATTCAGGAAATGGCAATACTGTCACCACCTCTCCCATCTGAACCACTCTTTCTATACGTGGCTGCATCCAAAGCGGCAGTCAGCGCGGCCCTTGTGCGAGAGGTGGATGGTGAAAAGGGGAAATATCAAAGCCCGGTGTACTTTGTTTCAGAGGCTTTATCAGGGTCCAAACTGTTGTACTCGGAACTAGAGAAAATTGCATATGCGGCAGTTATGGCCACAAGAAAGCTTAGGCATTACTTCGAAGCCCACAAAGTAACCGTGCTCACCGACCAGCCTCTCAATGATCTTTTCATCAACAAAGAAGCTTCGTCTAGAATCGCCAAATGGGCAACAGAGCTATCGGAGCACACAATCGATTTTGGGAAAAGATCAGCAATCAAATCTCAAGTCTTGGCAGATTTTGTGGCGGACTGGACTTCACCCTGTATCAGCGCCGGGGATGAGGAGCTGGTTCCTGTTTGGGAAATTAGATGTGACGGAGCATGGGGGCACAAAGGCGTAGGAATTGCAGCTGTTATTACTTCACCAGCAGGAGTCAAGCTGAGATACGCCGCTAGGCTGGATTATTCAGATCCATCCGAGAAGTGCACCAACAATACCACCGACTATGAGGCACTCCTTTTAGGCCTCAGAAAAGTGCGAGCCTTGGGAGCAAGCAATTTTCTGGTCAAGTGCGACGCTGAGGTCGTTAAGGATCATGTCGAAAAGGAGAGTGAGGCCAAAGAGCCGGAGCTTGTCAAGTACCTTGCAGAGGTACGAAAGATGGAAAGGCATTTTCGGGGTTTCACTATTGAGCACCTGCCGAGAAAGAGGAATGGGGAAGCTGATGAACTGGCAAAGAAAGTTGCGAAAAGGGAGGCGATGCCTCCAGATGTATTCTTCGAGATTCTCACTATCCCATCTATCAAACTAGATAAGCAACCCCTCAGTACTGTCAATGCAATCGCAAGCTTAGATTGGAGAGCTCTAATCATTGCTTTCCTTCGTGGGCATTATGAGTCGGTCGAAGCTCACGACATGAAAAGGATGCAAGCTCGAGCGAAGGGTTACGTCCTCAAAGATGACAACCTTTTCAAGTTGGGAGTGTGTGCACCGCTGCTAAAATGCATCACACAAGAGCAAGGCATTGAGCTCATGAAAGAAATTCACAGTGGAATGTGTGGATCTCACATTGCAGTGAGAGCTTTAGCTAGAAAGGCTTTCAGGCAAGGTTTCTATTGGCCAATGGCAATAAGAGATGCTGAGCAGATTGTCAAGACTTGCAAGGCCTGCCAGTTTGCAGCAAAGCACCAGCGAAGGCCAGGGGCTCTTTCGCAACTCATCACACCTACTTGGCCGTTGCAGCGTTGGGGCATGGACATCGTGGGACCGCTACCTACGGCTCAAGGAAATTTCAAGTTCGCCGTGGTAGCGGTCCAGTACTTCACCAAGTGGATTGAAGCAAGGCCTGTCGCTACTATCACTTCAGCCACCATCAGAAAATTCTTCTGGCAGCAAATCATCTACAGATTCGACGTACCTAAAGAACTCATAGTTGATAATGGGAAGCAGTTTGATTGCCAGGATTTCAGAGAGTATTGCCACACAATTGGGACGAAACTTCGCTTTGCTTCCGTATATCACCCTCAGTCCAACGGCGCAGTCAACAGGGCCAATGGTCAAATTTTTTCAGCTATAAAGAAGTGTCTCTTCGATCAGAAGAAAGGAAAGTGGGCTGATGAGTTATCCAGAGTCATTTGGTCACATAACACCACCGAGTCTAGAGCTACCAAATTCACCCCATTCAGGCTGTTGTATGGAGCCGAAGCTATGTGTCCAGAAGAACTAGCCAATGAGAGTGCCAGAGTTTTGATGGGGAGCTCTCGTGAGAACGAAGAAGTGGACAAAGACTTGGTAGAGATTGACAGGCTTGACGCAGTTGCAAATCTGTTGAAGTACCAAGAGGAAACCAGAAAATGGAGAAACAAGAAGGTTTCTTTGAAGAACATACAAGTCAGAGACTTTGTCTTGAAAAGAAAAAAGAATGCTGATTTAGTAGGCAAATTGCAATTCGCATGGGAAGGGCCTTACATTGTCGCGAGCAGCGTTAGAGATGGAGCCTTTTGTCTCAAGGACGAGGAAGGCGTGGAGTTACCGCATTCGTGGAATGTGGATAACTTATGCAAGTTCTTTCCATAGTGTAAATTGGTAGGAGTCGGTCGCATGGAACTATAAATGCGAACGACTCGTAAGTTTTACTTTTTTCTAGTTTTTACTTTCGCGTAATTTAAATTCAATAACAAGGTTGTACTCTTTTCCTCACATAGGGGGGACTCCATCCTGGAGCGTGAGGTTTTTAACGAGGCAACCTTGATGTAAAATTTCCTTTCCTCAATGAATGGAATAATTCCTCCCTACGTTTCCTGTTTTTTACCCTCATGCATGCTTTAAAGTGCTATCTACGAATAGCCCACTCCAAAAGTGAGTGAATTGAAGTGCTACGTGAAAGTAGCCCACCCACAAGTGGTGAAACACAAATGATTCACAAGAATCAATATTCTTAAAGAGCTGTTCTCGCAATGGCCCATCCGCAAAGGATGCATCAAAAGCGATTCAATCTTGAATCGAAGCAGCAACGAAAAGTTGCCAAGTCTCAAATCAATTTTTAGTTCTGAAGTAAGCGAAACCTGGTTTCACGCCGCGGCACCAAAGCCAGGCAGTGGTAAACTTTCGTTGTCGAAAAACAGCTTCGTGGCTGCAATATTCGACATCTTTTGTTCAGATCCTAGTCCTACAATGCGTTTCACGCCTAGGCGTCGCATGGTAGGCTAGTTTTTCGGCAATGAAAGAAGCAATCGGAAAAACAAACGTATTCATGCAGTACCTCTCATCAACGTAAAATTTTTTTAAATAGAGTATTGTTTATCACAAACCAACTAGCGAAATTTAAAATCCGAGGTTTTGCTCGGTGGTACATGAAATTCTCAACTTGCATTCTCCCAGTTTTCGAAGGGGGAAGACGTTTTCTTTCAGAAACATCAATCGAAACCAGCGAGAATGCTAATCTAAGTGCATCATTTTCACGAGAATGGTAGTTCTATGCAACTACCATCTGAATACCACCCCCCGCGATTCTTTGCCATGTCATACACGAAACAATAATTCACGTCTTCCTCTTCATATGGTTCTTCTTTCACCTCTGGGGCTTCGTGAGCTTTCGGTTCCACCAGAGCAACTTTGCTAGTGTCGTTCATGGTCATAAAAAAGCGAAGGGGGTAACTATGCAAAGAATGGTATTGACAGCAAAACTCCCAAAATTCTTTGAAAGTTTTCTCAGGGTATTGGCGTTGGAAAACCTGCCAAGATGCACCGCTGACGCAGGTGTTGGCATGGCTGAAAGTCTTAGGCATCACATCCAACACCACACCTTCGCCCGACGTCTGCGAAAACAATTCACACAAAGTTTACATCACCGTTTTTACAACCTAAACAAGGCTACACTGAACAATTCCCTAAGAGCTTCTCCTATTTTACACCTCCGAAGCCGGATCAGCAGTTGGATTTAGAGTTGGCCCTTCGTGTTGCAGTGGAGCTAGAGCTTCACCGGTAATCGGGTCATTTTGTTCCCCTTTGGTACTGGCCGCCTCACGAACTGGGGCTCCGGGGACGATGGTCTCGCCTTCATCAGCGTTGGATTTCGGCGGCCAATCTCGGTATGGTCCATAAGGTCCAAGGGTTGCTTCCGCGCCCTGTGTCGCTCGGTGCTCACGAAGCTCCAAGGCTTGTTTTGCCTGGCCAAAATAAAACTATGAGAAAAGAAACGTATCAAGAACACCAAACATTAGGGTCAAGAATACATAAGGTCAATCAAAATTACGCAAACAATGCGAGGGGTCTAACCTTAGTAAAACGGTCCACAGCTTTCTTCCGGGCATATTCTCGACCACTTTTCATCCAGAAATTGCGAAGCATTATTTTGGTGATTAAGTCGACAGTTTTTCTCGGGGCTGGCATGTCCTCCGAAGAAGGGAATTCAAAACCTCGAGTGCCAAAAGCCTTGAAATGTTCACAGCCTTGTTGCTCTAGCAGGTGGAAAATAGCCTCGGAACACGTCGCCGCTCCGTAATCTCCAACCTTGGACATAGTATCAGGCAGAAGTTTGAGTTCACTATTCATCCATAGGTAGTAGCTGGCAATATTGTCAGTAACTTTCAACTCTTGGGTTTCAGCACCGTAGCGTTCAAGTGCATGACGATAGGTTGAGGCCAGGTGTACCCCCCATTGATGACAGTAAGTTTCATTCTTTTCCAAAGTCTCCTCCAATTCGCCCTTCACCCTTTTTAATTCCACGATCAGATTGTTGCGGGTCTGTATCTGCACCTGTTGGGCATCGTACTAGGTAACAATGTCGCGAAGCTCGACGCGGCATTCCTCATAGCACTTCATGATTTTCTCCAGCTCTTGCTTCAGAGCATCCATCGCCGTTTTCTGATTTGAACATTGTCCTATCAAGGTTTGAACTTGGCTGGTAAGATGCTCGGAATGATTTTTCAACCTCTCGTTTTCCTCACGCAGCTTGCGAATTTCTTCTTCCAGGAGAATCTTTTCTTCGCGAGAGATCTTCGCTTCATTCGCGATTTGCTCAAACCCCTTTTGACCAGCAGTTATACCTTTCGAAAGAAAGGATTGCATCATCCTTAGCAATTGATTTCCATTAAGGCCTTCCAAGGATTGGAGGAAATCTACAATTACAGAGCGACGAAGGGTCGTCAGTTCAAACCACAAATTAGAAGCATCATGCATTCAATAGTGAAAGTTCAGTCTAAAATTCATTCAGGAAATCAGTCAATTAGTGATGCATACTAGGTTCCAACACCGAAGGGTCAGTGCCCAATCCAAATGAAGGCGAGGCATTCTGTTGATCGAGTGGGTCTTTTTCCTGGCCACTCATGGTGATCAAAGTTGTAGCCACTGAAAAAAACATGGAAAATGGTAAGCTATTATCGACAAGAGCCGTCAATAAAGTCAGAGAGAAAGCAACGTTAAGAAACGTACCAGCATTTTCGAGCAGAAGGGCGTCGTCACCTCTGGAATCCAGAATGGTATCACCTCCGGCCGTTTTCTCAACATGTTTTTCCACCTCATCGAATGTGGGAGGTGGAGACCGAGACAGGTTTTCCGTAGGTTTCTCAACCTCAGACGAGCCCAAATCGATCGAATCACTCGCTTTCAGGCCCGAGCCTTGCCCTTCATCTGGTATAAGGTTGACCTTGGCCTCATCAGGCACTGAAGCGGACGGATTCTTTTCTGAAATTTCCATTGGGGTACCGTCGTCAATGTAGCATAACTCTTCAGTTTCATCAATCACATCCATCAAGCCGGCAACACACTTCTCCGGCACGGGACCATTTACCAAAAATTCCCCAGTCCGCTCATAGTGTTCCCAGTACCTCTTACCGGCGGCCTCCTCCTCCGGAGTCTGTTTCATGCGTTCCCAAGGAGGACAAGTGGATGAGAAATATATTCGTGCGCGTTCACTCCTGGATTCAATCTCTGCTGCCTCGGCCGGATCAGTAGGAGCAATCACAGGTTGATCTTTCGGTTCTTCAACCTCTTTAGCCCTCGGAGGATAAAAAATCGAAGGTTGAATTTGCGGCGTGGCTAAAACATCCACGTTTTCGTCTGTCTCAGCGGTCGGGTCCGTCCGCGATTTCTTTACCTGAGGTTTCGCAGCCTCGGGCTGTCGCTCTTCAATGACAATCCCCTTATATTTTTCGGACGCGCTTGGGGCTTTTCTCTTGGAAGTTGTTTTCTTCTCAAGATTAACAGCCGGAGGCATGTCGTGAATTTTCTTTTTCTCTTTCTCCGCGGCAGCCACCTTCGCTGCCTCAGTCTTTCGATGAATCAAATTTTCATTAACCTTCATTAACTTAGATGATTTCTCAGCAAGTGGAGGTACTGTGGTTTTGGCAGCTTCAGCCTTACACTGCGCCAAAACCTCAGTGGCCTTCGCGCTCTTAGATGTGCCCTTCGTCGTAACAGCAATCTTGCCCGCTTTAACCTTTTTAGAAGCCTCCACCGGCTCGGACCCAATATTACCAGGAGGTTGCATCTTCTTGCCCGGGGCCGCAGGTTTCGACCACGGAGGGCATGGAACTTTCATTTCTTCCAGGACGCGATTAATGCGGCCCTGGTGCTTCAAAATTTTCTGGGCGCACTCCCACTCCTTGTGAGTGTAGTTCCCGATCATCAGAACAACTTTCCTCTCAATTTCGGCCAGGATCTCCTCGTCGGTTTTTCCCTCAGGGCACTTAATATTGAACTTGGGGCTTCGTGTCTCGAAGTCCAGCCCGAGCAATTTTTTCATCCTGAAAGCCCATGAACCCCACCGAGGTTTGCAGGGCCAAATATCAGCTGCCACGAATTCTTCAAGAGCGTCTCATGTGGTGATCACGTGGGTGGCTTGGAAAAAAGCACTCGTACTAGCAGAGCTGCGACTGGCCTTCGTAAGCTCCGGGGCCAAATCAACATCTAAATCTATCATGCGACTGGCCAAATCATAAGTTATTACTTCTTCACGATTCGCATCCATGCCAACCACTGGAATGGTGGCATAAAACCAGTAGGAATTCCACTGGTTGGCCCACTTGTTCTTGTAAGCATGGGCTAGCTCCACCGGAGCCTGGTTTTTGTTGACCCGTCGGGTTTGGAAGGTGCAGCAACCATATTGAGCTTCCTTGTCCTCGTCATCAACAGTTAATGTCCTCTTCGCCCAATGAATTTCAAAATGACGAACGAAGGTGTCCACATCGTTGTCACCAGCAAATCTCCGACAAGCCCACAAAAACTTCATGATTTGAGGGAACGAGTTAGGTGTCAGTTGATGAATCTGGACTCTGTAAGCAGCCAGGATATCAGCAAATCTCTTTGACACTGGCAGTCGCAGACCCGCAGTAAAAAAATCGCGAAACACGACGCTTTCATTCTTCTTAGGCTTCGGCGTAGTTTCTTTTCCGGGCAGTCGACAGCTGCCAGGCTGAAAGCAACCTTACGAAGCCATGGCATCCAAATCAGCTTGGGTCATCAGAGACCGACTCATAAAGCAAGTGCTCGATTTAACCAAATCTTGAGGATCGGCATTCACGCCTGCCAAGTTTTCTCCTGACTCTTCAGCAGCCGCCACGCCACTCCCTTCACCAATTTCGCCTTTCTTAGCGTCAGCAGCGCGTTTTTTGGCATCTGTGTCGCTCAGCATTATTTCCACATCACCCCCACTATCGGAATCACTACTTTCATCGCTAGTAGAGGTGGATGAAGAACTGCCGCTCTCGCGAGAGCTAGCAGACCCATCCAAGCCAGAAATCTTACCAGATTCCGAGCTGGATGACGCCGAGGAAGATGCCGCGGCAGCCTCCGCAGCCTCAGGGGAAGCAGGTCGGTCTTCGCGGTTTGATGGGGAGCCTTTGCCTTCCATTGCTTTTGCAGTGTGCCTAACGCGAGCCATGTGTCTATAAAGTCCCAATCTCAAAACATACCACGACGAGAGATAGGTGATTGAAGAAATTGTCCATCGGAGATAGGAACTAACCTTTAAAGATGGTCAACTTTCGTGGAGCGCGGCTTGTAAGAAGCGAAGCCCAAGAGCTCAATTGCAAAATCGAAAAGAGATAGGAGGTTGTGAAAGCGACAGCAGTACGACCGCGGCATCGACCCCCCCTATTTATAGGCAGTGGACGGTAACGGTCGAAATTTTGAATCTAATGGCTAAAAGTGAGGGCATATTGGTAATTCACGTGGTTCTTGGGAGTCGACACCGTGGAAGACGTTTTCTTTTGCCTCGATTCTCGATCCTTAGGTTTCGGTGGCTCGAGTTTTCGGTCTCACAAACATTTCGCCTCCGAGAGGCTTCTGTTGGGGGATTCAGGATCGAGTCCAATATGGTCAAAACCATAAGATTGCCACGGTCCGGTAGGGGCAATCCGAAAGGCTAGCAGCGAAACCCCTAACACCAATCAACACCTTTTTACTCTTGATATGTCAGCTTTCGCTAGGTACCCTTCGTCATCCGAAAGTTCCAGTACAGGGCGAAGAGTTCAATTTACCAAACTTCGGGTTGGATGCTTTCGGTTTTTCCCAGGGCGAAACCCCAGGGCTGAATCCTCCTTATTCAGTGAGCGTCAGCCAGTATATCGCCTGGGGGTTTCGTCGCTACTAACGACTTATTTGTTTACATCTGGTTTTGTGTGTGTTTCAGGTATAGGAATTCACTAGGCGAAAGGGTAGCCTCCAAAGTTGAAAGTCTTCACCCGACAAGCGCATGTGCTGATGCCGGAAAAGGCACCGTGATATGCGGCGTGAGATCAGGAAAGCACCGATTACGTGAAGACTTTATGGAGGACTACCAAAATTAGCCTAGTACATTCTTGTTCGATTCCTTTTACACAAGGTCAATTTCGGTATGTAAAAAGTCCGTTCGTCTCCCTATAAAAGGAGGCCGACCGGCACTTGTAAAGGGGATCGCCTTTTGAGAATTACACTGTTGAGAGTTAGCTTTTTGTCTTCCCGGTGTTTTGCCATCTTTCGTTTTCGTTGCTTGAGTCTTTCAATTCATTGTTCGTGTTTAGGCTTCGCCATAGCACAACAACCGGCCTAATCGGCTTGCTGACCAGTGCAACACAGGCAGTAAGCCGTGCAGTTTTCTGTTGCGTGTTGTGTGTGGTTGAGTAGGTTGGTAGTGTTGTTTGTTCCTAGGATCAGTAGCACTACAGTGGCTACGTGATCTTGGCAAACTTGGGTAGTTCTGAGTCAGAGAAGTTTTTGGGTTGTCCGTGTTTGTCTTGTTGGAGAAGGCATCTCCTTCGACAAGAATTTTTCACTCCCCCTTCTCTGATCGCCAGTCCAGTCCTTCAAGTGGTATCAAAGCCGGTTACGGGTCTTTCGGGGCTAACCAATCTAAGATCCAAAGATGGAGTACCAGGAAAGGGGTTTGGGTCCTCCGCACTTCGATGGGATGAACTACCAGATGAGGCAGAGGCGGATGTCCGCTTTCCTTCCCTGCAAGGGTCAAATCCTTTGGGATGTTACGGAGAACACAGCCTATGTTCATCCGATTAACTTTCTTACTCTAGGATCGAGGGATATGCATGACGCCAACAACAAGGATGTCGACTACTTGTTTCGCGCTCTCTGTCAATCCGAATTTGATCAGGTTCAGGCGGAGGACTTGGCTTGCAAGATTTGGGAAAAGCTTAAGGTGGCTGATGCTGGGAACAATTAGGTTCAGGCTCGGTTGTTTGCAACTTCCCGGAGAGAGTACGAGAACTTCACTCATCTCCCCGGTGAGTCCATAGACACGATGCTCTAGCCGTTCACGGTGATTGTGAACAATATGAGGGCCAATGTGATCGTGCTCCCATACAATGATCATGACATAGCTGTGAAGCTCTTGCACTCGCTGGATAGTACTATTTGGGGCGGAAAGGTCGTGGCCATTTTGGAGTCGGGCACGTATGAGACCCTTACGATGGATGAGCTGTTTTCTAAGCTCAAGTCGGATGAGGTGGACCGTGGGGTGTCGGCAAAGATTGAGAGCCCGACTGACCCACATAGTCTCGCTCTAGTCACCGGTTCGGTTGCTAGGACTAACGCTAACTCATCCTCCAATATGTACTCTTCGTCCTCTTTGATGTCTTTGCCAGATGGGGAGTTCAACGTACTTGGAGAGGACGAGCTAGCGTTATTGACGTGGAGATTCGAGATGATGCACGAGAATTGGGTGAACTCAAGGAGGAACTCGAGGGCGTGCTTCAAGTGCGGCAAGACCGGACACTTTTTCGCCGAGTGTCCAAAGATGAACGACCACGACAAGCACAAGTGCAAGGACAAAGGAAGAAGGTCCAAGAAGAAGGATCATGGACATAGGAGGAAGGCACGAACTAGAGAGAAGATCAAGAGATCGAGCGACGTAGAGTCCGACTCCGAGGACACATCACCAAGCTCAAGTGACGAAGAAGAAGAGGCAAACAAGAGGAAGGAGAAGAAGAAGAAGAACCTCACCAAGTACCTCAACGGCATATGCTGTGTAGCAAGCAAGACTCCGATGAGCTTCAGCAAAGAGGACGGCATCCGTGGCATGGCGCACAGCTCCGGCAGCAAGAGAAGCCATAAGGACGCCTCGGACTCAGATTCTGAGGACGAGGTATGTGATGAGCTCCCTTCCTTGCACAAGGAGAATGAGGAGTTGGTTGACTTGCTTGATAATTGCGATCACATGCTTAGAGAGGCTAAGAAGCTTAGAAAGGAGCTTAGGACTTTGGTTGAAGATGCTAGGAATAGAGTAGCTGAGGACCAGAGCGTCCGAGGACCGGTGGATGGTCGCTCCTTGGTGTGATGAGTGATTGACAACATGGTGTGGACTGACTCTTGGCCGAGTATTATAGGTGCAGGTTGCGGCTTGACTCGTGTTGGTGCAGGTGAAGAGCGGGCGCGAAAGGTCTTAGCCTTGCGGGGCCTCCGAGGAGTGGAGAGACAAGTAGGCTCGGCTCGATGGACCCGGTGGCCGAACGAGGTCAAGTGCGGGCCGCATGGTGGCACGAAAAGCAAGACGAAGTCATCGACCGGAGCTGGTGCAGGGTAGCGGCTCACGACCGAAGTCTGCATGCGGGGTTTGCGGCGGTTCACCACAAAACCGTCGGGTTACTTGGTTGAGCCACAAAACCAAGACCGGAGGCTCGGCGGGCGGAGATGGGATCCGGGCGCGCCAAGAAGCTTCGATGCCAGAGGACACATAGGGATCGCAGGGCTTGCGTCAGGTGGACGCGGACTGCATCAAAGGTGTGGCCGTCTGATGAAGAGGAGTGCTACTTGACCATATTGCCCCTGAGGGGATTGTATCTTAGTTTTAAGTGCTAGGGGTAGCTTGGTCATTTGCCCAACCCAGAGGGACTCATATATATATATATAGCTCTAGGGTTTCTGGGCAAACCATCCTCCCGGACTGCTTCTCATTTCCCTGCTCCATAGGTTTAGATTTTCTTCACCATTTTGTAGAGAATCTGATCTCCGAGTGTATGGAAGCTTTCATGGTTGCGTCGATTTCCTTCTTGTAGCTTGTGTGATTTTTGTGTCTTTTTCGGGCTATTTTCGTTGGATTTTCGTGCGCGGCTTGTTCCTTCAATTCTGAGGTGTTTGGGTTCGGATTTTCTTGGGGGGTCATGGATAGATGTCTTGTGCATCTTTGTGCTTGATCTTGACCCCCCAATCTCCGGATTTGGCCTCCGATTGAAGGATTTCGGTTGGAACCCTAGCTTTTTGGTAGAGCTCGGTTGCTATTCGATTCCCGGCGATTTAGTTCGTTTGAGGTCTCAAGTTTTGGGGTATAGCATCTCCTAGGGACGCTTCACATCTACCCCAAATCTTGTCTCAAGATCTTAAGTCGTTTGGGAGATCCATGGATGGATAGGAGGGGTTGACTTCGTGTTTTCGTGCTCGGGCTGCTCTGTCCGCACCTGGCGGACCGTCCGTGCCTGGTCGGCGGACCGTCCGCGAGGAGCCCGTCAACCGGCTGTTTGTCGTGTTCTTCGCGAGTTCTTGAGCGCCTCTCGTTCGATCTTTTTCGTCTAGAGTTTTTGGTTGGGAGGAGTTGGTCGGACCGTCCGCCTGGGGAGGCCGGACAGTCCGTAGGGCTCGGACTGTCCGCGGTGCTCGCCCGGACCGTCCGAATTTTGGAGGGTGCATACTGGAGGTTCGGTGCTCTTTTGCGAACCGTCCGCCCCTGACCCGCGGACCGTCCGCCAGGTCCACGCGGACCATCCGCCCGGTCACCTCGGACCGTTCGCCAAGGGCTTCGCAGATTGCCTAAGTCCTTTTCTTCTCGAGTTGCGCTATCGCTTGGGGTTTGTTAGAGACTTTTTCCTAGGGTTGGTAGGTCCGTTGTGACTACGCGACCTTGGGAAGCTCGTGTGGGATTCCTTGGTTGTGAATTTGGGGCATAGGCCGAGTTCATCCTTCGGAAAGAATTTTTATCGGCTCCCATTCACTCCCCCCTCTCTGGTCGCCTAATCGGTCCTTCAATTGGTATCAGAGCCTATTACGGATCTTCGTGATTCTAACCAGTCTAAGATCCAAAGATGGCGTACCAGGAACGGGGTTCGGGTACTCCACACTTTGATGGTAAGAATTACCAGATGTGGCAGAGACGGATGGCTGCTTTCCTCCGCGGCAAGGGTCAGATCCTTTGGGATGTCACGGTGAACACAGCTTATGTTCATCTGATGAACTTCCTAGCTCCAGGATCGAGGGGTATGTTCGACGCCAACAACAAGGCAGTCGACTACTTGTTTCGTGCTCTATGTCAATCCGAATTTGATCGGGTTCAGACAGAGGACTTAGCTTGTAGGATTTGGGAGCAGTTAAAGAATGCTCATGCTGGAAATGCTCAGGTTCAGGCTCAGTTGTTCGCGACCTACCGGAGAGAGTACGAGAACTTCACTCATCTCCCCGGTGAGTCCATTGACAGCGTGTTCCAGCGGTTCACGGTGATTGTGAACAACATGAGCGCTAATGTGGCTGTGCTCCTATACGATGATCATGACAGGGCTGTGAAGCTCCTGCACTCTCTGGATCGTACTGTGTGGAGTGAGAAGGTCGAGGCTGTTCTTGAGTCGGAGAAGTATGACGAGCAGTTCTCCAAGCTCAAGTCGTCCGAGGTGGACCATGGGGTGCGAGCAAGGATCGAGAACCCGACTGACCCTCATAGTCAGACTCTCGTTTCTGGACCAAGGACTAACGCTAACATGTCTTCGAGACAGTTCTCTTGGTCTTGTCTTGTATCCATGCCAGATGAGGAGTTTGACGTGCTGGGCGAGGAAGATCTCGCGTTGCTAAGCAGGTGGTTCGAGCGCATGTACACGAACCGGAAGAACGCTCGGAGGAGCTCGGGCATGTGCTACCAGTGCAGGAAACATGGGCACTTTATCGATGAGTGCCCGGAAGCCATGGAGGTCAAGCCTGAGCACAAGCACCGTCCGAGGACTGACCACAAGTACCGCTCGAGGGACGACCACAAGGGCAAGAACAAGTCCGAGCAGAGGCCAAGGAGGAGTGGTGGTCACAAGAAGAAGGAGCGTGCGATGGTTGCCGGAGCGAGCGACATCGACTCGAGCTCCTGCTACTCTTCATCGAGCTCAAGTGATGAAGATGAGAACCGACACAAGGGCAAGCAGTCAAGCAAGAACATCAACGGCCTATGCTTCGCCGCCCAAGGCTTTTGCGGCATGGCACACAGCTCCGCAAGCAAGAAGAGCAACAAGGATGACTCGGACTCCGACTCCGAGGATGAGGTAAACAATGATCCATCCTTCTTGGTAGTGGAGAATGCTAGGTTGAATGAATTGCTTGACAACCGTGATGATGTGCTTTAGAAAGACCAACAAGGACAAGAGAGAGTATAGGTCTTTGCTTGGAGAGGCTAAGGAGAAGGTGATTGAGCTAGAGTCTTTGTTTGTTGATGCTAGGGCTCAAATAAATTCTCTTAAGTCTGCTCCTATTGTGACCAATGAACCTGAATGCACTGATTGTTCTGTTTTCCTTGGTGATTTGACTATGCTTAAGAAAAAGTATGCCTCCAAGGTTAAGGAACTAGATGTGCTTAGGGTTGAGCTAGATGAGATGAAATCTAGGTCCTCCTTGCTTGGTGCTTGCACTTCTTGTCCTATTTTGCATGAGAAGCTAGATGTTTCGCTTGCTTATGCTAGATCTCTAGAGGCTAAGCTGAAAGCTCCTATTCCTACATTATGCTCTACTTGTGAAATAAATGCTATGAAGAATTTGGAGCTTGCACACTATGTTGATCGCTTGCAGGATGAGAACGATGAGTTGAGGAAGATGATGGGTTGGTTGTCGGGTCATGAGCCTCAACTCAGGATGATGATTGAGGCATACAAGCGCTATGATGGGCAGGCACTTGGGTCGGATAAGGTTGGGGAGAGTAGTGGTGAGAAGGAGGAGAAGATTGGTGATATCATAGCTCTACCAAAAACCTTCCACAAAAATGCCTATGCTCCTAAGCCCAACCCACTTAGGAACCGACTAGACACAACCCCAGATCCTCCCGTGTTTCCTCCACACACAGACAACTTCCAGAAACCCATCAAGTTCAGGAGTGACTTGGGGAATGAGTTCTTTGGGAAGAAGGGAGAGAAACCGAGTGAGGAGAAGCTAGAGCCCAAAGATAGCCCAAAACTAAAGCCAAAACCAAAACCCTTCCATTGTGAGCATTGTGGGAGGGATGGACACCTAGCGGAGTTTTGCTTCAGGAGGAAGCGTGAGGAGAGGTTTGCTAGATATGGCAAACAAGGACAGGTACCGCCCTTCTCGTGGTGTGCCTGAGCCTAGGATGGTGCCAAGGGGCGAGGGTGTGGTGCATACCATTTATCCTCGGGAGAGGCGTGTGTTTGTGCCTCGAGGTGAGCCACCACAGAGAGATGGTGGTAGGCGTGTTCGGTTTGGGCGTGGTGAGTTTGCTGGACGTTCCTTCGCTCGTGGCCAATATGAGTACGGGGGGAACAATCACAGCTTTAGGTCCTAGAGGAGCTACGGGCCACGGTCTCCACCTCGTGGTACGCGTAGTCCTCCAAGGGGACGTGTGGGTGTTCCACCTAGGAGAGATAGGATGGATTTTGCTAACCCCACTTTTGAGCAAATGGCACGGCACTGGTTTGATTCATTTTGTACTAACCCTAGAGCTGAGTCGTTTGCTCACTCTCGCTCTCATTTTTTATTTGCAGATGGGAGGCTTGGAGGGCTTTTGGTTGATCGACTCCGGTTGCTCTCGACACATGACCGGAGATCGAAGGTGGTTCTCCAGCCTCACCCCGGTGATGACCAAAGAGTACATCACTTTTGGGGACAATGGGAAAGGTAGAGTGCTTTCAGTGGGCATGGTGAAGGTGAGTGAGTCTGTGACTCTTCGGCGTGTTGCTCTTGTCAAGTCTTTGGGGTTTAATCTTCTTTCGGTTTCTCAGCTTCTTGTTGAGGGTTTTGAGGTCCATTTCAAAGCGGGCGCTTCTCGTGTTTTGGATTCTCGAGGTGATCTTGTGTGCACGATCATCCCCAATGGTCAGATTTTTAGAGTCGATTTTTCTCTGTGTGTCGGCTCTTCTCGTTGTTTGGTTGCTGGTGTTTCGGCGGAGCTTTGGAAATGGCATAGGAGACTAGGTCAGTTGAGTTTGGACTTGTTGTCACGCTTCAGTGGGCTAGGTTTGGTCCGAGGATTGCCTAAGTTGAAATACCAAAAGGACTTGGTATGTGCTCCGTGTAGGCATGGTAAGATGGTCGGCGCCTCTCACCCGCCTCTGACATCCGTTATGACAGAGAGGCCATGCGAGCTGTTCCATATGGACTTGGTTGGTCCAGCTCATGTGTGTTCGGCGGGTGGGAAATGGTATGTCCTGTTGATAGTGGACGACTATTCTCGCTATGCTTGGGTCTTCTTTTTGGCTGACAAGGGGGAGACGTTTGGTTTTGTGCAGGATCTAATCTTGAGGTTGAAGAATGAGAGGAATGGAGATGCTATTCGAGCTATTCGTAGCTACAATAGTACTGAATTTAAAAACTCTCGTTTCGAAACCTTTTGTCGTGATTTGGGTCTCGAACATCAATTCTCTTCTCCCTATGTGGCTTGTCAGAATGGTGTAGTTGAGAGGAAAAATCGTTCCCTTTGTGAGATGGCTCAGACGATGCTCGATGAGCATAGGACTCCGAGGAGATATTGGGCTGAGGCGGTAAATACCGCATGCCATGTTGGGAACCGGATTTTTCTTTAGGCTTTCTTGAACAAGACGTGCTATGACCTCATGCACGGGCAAGCACCTAGAGTGAGCCATTTCAGGGCTTTTGGTTGTCGGTGCTTTATTCTCAAGAAGGGTAGGCTTGATAAATTTGAGTCGAGGTCTTCCGATGGGATCTTTTTGGGTTTGCAAGTCATTCTCGAGCATTCCGTGTGCTCAACCTTGATACTAACCTAGTCATGGAAACTTGCGAGGTTACCTTTGACGAGACCCAGCCATGCAGTTCGTCTGTTTTTGAGTGTGCAGGTGACGACGAGATTGGCAAGAAGATCTTTGAGGACGAGGAGGATGATGCTGGAGAGGATGATGGTGATAATGAAGCCCTAGCGGAGCATGCACCGTCTACTTCTACTACGACGACTACGGTGTTGGATGGCCCATCCCCTACACTGACTACGATCCAGCAAGATCAAATGGAAGCAGCAGCTGAGGGGGAGATTGTCTCCAGGCGAGAGGCACCGAGGCGCGTTCAAGTTGATCATCCTCCCTCAAGAATCATCGGCGACATCAACGAGCGTAAGACACGGTCAAGGTCCAGGAATGTTTCTCACTTTGCTCATTTGACTTTTGTTGCTACCTTTGAGCCGAAAGACATTGGACACACCCTCTCTGATCCTAATCGGGTGAACGCAATGCATGAGGAGTTAGAGAACTTTGAGAGAAACCAAGTTTGGGAGTTGGTAGAGCCACCACCACATTGCAAACCTATCGGGACAAAATGGGTGTGGAAGAACAAAGAGGGTGAGAATGGTGAGGTGGTGAGAAACAAATCGAGATTGGTGGCTCAGGTTATAGTCAGAAGGAGGGGATAGACTATGAGGAGACATTTGCTCCTGTAGCTCATTTGGAGGCGATTAGGATCCTTCTAGCCTTTTTCATGGCTAAAGGGTTTAAATTGTACCAAATGGATGTGAAGAGTGCCTTCTTAAATGGGTTTCAAGAAGAAGAGGTTTATATGAAGCAACTACCGGGTTTTGAGAGCGCTGAGTTTCCTCACCGGGTGTATAGGCTGAGGAAGGCGTTGTATGGGCTGAAACAAGCTCCCCGTGCTTGGTATGGCCGTTTGAGGGGGTTCTTGTTCAGCAAGGGGTTCGAGATGGGCAAGGTTGATAGGACTCTTTTTCTCCTCAGGCAGGGTGATGATATCCTAATTGTTCAGGTGTACGTGGATGATATTGTCTTTGGTGGCTCGTCTCACTCTTTGGTTGTGAGGTTTGCAGAGGACATGAGCAAAGAATTCGAGATGTCTATGATAGGAGAATTGCAGTTCTTTCTCGGGCTTCAGATCAAGCAGGCGAAGGAGGGAACCTTTGTGCATCAAGCCAAGTACACGAAAGACATCCTCAAGAAGTTCAAGATGGATGACTCGAAGCCCCTGTCGACACCGATGAGTATGACTACAGCGCTGGATGCGGACGAGGACGGAGAGCCCGTGGACCAGAAGGAGTACCGAAGCATGATCGGCTCCCTCTTGTACTTGACGGCGACAAGGCCGGACATTCAGCTTTCTGTGTGTTTGTGTGCTCGTTTTCAGGCATCGCCGAGGACTTCGCATCGGCAGGCCGTCAAGCGGATCTTCAGGTCTCTTCGATACACTCCTGAGCTCGGTCCGAGGACCGGTGGATGGTCACTCCTTGGTGTGATGAGTGATTGACAACGTGGTGTGGACTGACTCTTGGGCGAGGATTGCAGGTGCAGGTTGCGGCTTGACTCGTGTTGGTGCAGGTGAAGAGCGGGCGCGAAAGTTCTTAGCCTTGCGGGGCCTCCGAGGAGTGGAGAGACAAGTAGGCTCGGCTCGATGGACCCGGTGGCCGAACGGGGTCAAGTGCGGGCCGCATGGTGGCAAGAAAAGCAAGACGAAGTCATCGACCGGAGCCGATGCAGGGTAGCGGCTCACGACCGGAGTCTGCACGCGGGGTTTGCGGTGGTTCACCACAAAACCGTCGGGTTACTTGGTTGAGCCACAAAACCAAGACCGGAGGCTCAACGGGCGGAGACGAGATCCAGGCGCGTCGAGAAGCTTCGATGCCAGAGGACATGCGGCGAAGTTGCAGGGCTTGCGTCGGGAGGACGCGGACTGTGGCAATGGCGTGGCCGTCTGATGAAGAGGAGTGCTACTTGACCATATTGCCCCTGAGGGGATTGTATCTTAGTTTTAAGTGCTAGGGGTAGCTTGGTCATTTGCCCAACCCAGAGGGACTCATATACATAGCTCTAGGGTTTCTGGGCAAACCATCCTTCCGGACCGCTTCTCATTTCCCTGCTCCATAGGTTTAGATTTTCTTCACCATTTTGTAGAGAATCTGATCTCTGAGTGTATGGAAGCTTTCATGGTTGTGTCGATTTCCTTCTTGTACCTTGTGTGATTTTCGTTGGATTTTCGTGCGCGGCTTGTTCCTTCAATTCTGAGGTGTTTGGGTTCGGATTTTCTTGGGGGGATCATGGATAGATGTCTTGTGCATCTTTATGCTTGATCTTGACCCCCCAATCTCCGGATTTGGCCTCCGATAAGGATTTCGGTTGGAACCCTAGCTTTTTGGTAGTGCTCGGTTGCTATTCGATTCCTGGCGATTTAGTTCATTTGAGGTCTCAAGTTTTGGGGTATAGCATCTCCTGGGGACGCTTCACATCTCTCCCAAATCTTGTCTCAAGAGCTTAAGTAGTCGTTTGGGAGATCCATGGATGGATAGGAGGGGTTGACTTCGCGTTTTCGTGCTCGGGCTGCTCTGTCCGCACCTGGCGGACCGTCCGCGAGGAGCCCGTCAGTCGGCTATTCGTTGTGTTCTTCGCGAGTTCTTGAGCGCCTCTCGTTCGATCTTTTTCGTCTGGAGTTTTTGGTTGGGAGGAGTTGGTCGGACCGTCCGCCTGGGGAGGCCGGACAGTCCGTGAGGCTCAGACCGTCCACGGTGCTCGCCCAGACCGTCCGAATTTCGGAGGGTGCATACTGGAGGTTCGGTGCTCTTTTGCGGACCTCCGCCCCTGACACGCAGACCGTCCGCCAGGTTCACGCGGACCGTCCGCCCGGTCACCTCGGAGCGCGAGGAGGACGAAGGAGGATTCCGAGCAAATGCAGTGAAGTCCACATCTGCCCCTGGTTGGTTCCGTGCCTTGCGTGTCGTGCTGTGCCCTGCCTGGTGCCACTGCCGGTGCCAGGTAACCAGAGTGAGTTTCGTGTCACTACATAGTGAGACTGCTGAAGAAGAACCACCATCACTTAAGGGTTTGAGCGGCATTATCAACAATCATGAGGACCGACCGACATCAGTTAAGGTAAATAGCAATGCCTTAATTTCCTTGGTCGCGCCACCACTGTGCGTGCATCAATCACCGATTCACCGCACGCGGGTGCTGGCGTGCAGCTAGTGTCGCTGCATGATTGTTTCATTTCTTTTTTCTCTCCCTCGGGGCCCATGGTAGGTGGGCCCCACAGGCCTCGGTCAGAGACTGGGTTGGTGGTGCTGGTGGCTTTGGCTTGGGGGCTAGTGTGCCAGTGAAGGATGATGGCGGGAGTGGTAGCAATTAATGATGGATTCGGATGTCTGGAAATCCGAATTATCCGTAATCAAATCCGCTAAAAATGTTAATATGGAATCTGTATTCGTATTCGTTTTTAATATGGATTTCAGATGGATGTATTCGAATCTGATTTTCATTATTATCTGTATTCGACATTATCCAAATTATCCGACAAAAATCCGACATATTCGACATTATTCGTATCCGTAAAGAATAAAGTAGAAACAATCTAAATTTTATTTGTATTACTAAACGCTAATTATAAATGAGGTTAATTTTAATATTGCTAGTAAAATAATTATTTACACTATTTTAACTATTAATAATTATATATATGACTACTAACTAATTATGTTAACCTAATATTACTAAATTATATAATGATCTTTTTAAGTTAAGTTAATGTGTTAGTAATTTAAATACATTATACTATTTTGCAAAAAATAAATTATATTTAAATGTATTTACGTACTTATTTTTACTATTAAAAGATGTTTATATATTTACAAAAAATACTTATTTTATATTTATTGTGATATATTTATTATTTATTAATAGATGTGTTATTTGCAATAAGATATCTATTATGTATAATGATTATAATTTACTCTCTACTTGTAACATGATTTGATCAATTATAAAACCATCGACAAATGAAATTGATACTCGTTATGACTCTATGCTATAAATTGAGTAAGTATTCGAATGCGAATCTGAATTCGAAATATCCGTTTCGTATTCATATTCGATAATATTCGTATTCGTATCCGAATTCGAATTAAATATGTGGTAAATAGTGACATCTGAATTCGTATTCGTGCATATCCGATCCGAATCCATCCCTAGTAGCAATGAATGGCGTTACTGGTTACTGCAGCTAGCCTAGCGATAGGCTTTCGTTCTGTAGAGTGCCAGGGGTAGGATTATTCATGTATATGCATGGCCGAGGTAGTGAGGAGGTAGTTACGATTCGTTCTGTAGAGCAGGGTTAAAAAAACTGTCAGAAACCGACTGGTAACCGTGGTTACCGGTCTTACTGGGCCGGTCCGGTTTCTAAACACCGCCGGTAACCGGGCCTAACCGACCCTAGCAAACCGGAGCCCTCGGCTAACCGCGCGGTTCGGCCGGTTACTGGTTTTTTCGGATTCTAAAACCGGCGGGTTTGCGATAAAAAGAACCCTGCTGTAGCGTGCAGGGGGTAGGATTATTCATGCATGGTCGTGGCCGAGGTAGTGAGGAGGTAGTTACGAGTGTGATTGGCGCAGGGGACAGGAGGGGCCCGGGTCTGGTGGTTGGTTCGTTGCATGCGCGAGATGGAACAAGGCATGCGGCGGCAGTCGGCAGGGGAGGAGTGCGTGCGGCGGAGGGGGGGGGGGGGGTACAAGGGACGCAAAGCTGAGGTGGAGCGTGAGCTGTGTGAGGAAAGTCTAGCGCGTGTGCGTGCGCGAGAGGTGGCGGGAATGATGATGGCCCCGCCGTTGCGGTTGCAAATCCCCCCTGCGCTTCGGCATGGTGAGTGCCTTGTTTGGTGCTGCTTGCCGCCGGCGAAGCCGTACGCTGCTGATGTGTTGTTCAAGTAACTTTTTTTTGTAAAACTCACATATTAGGATCTAGATAAGTAAGGAATACTTTAAAGAAATTGTGCAGAGTTTCTCTAAAGCATTCTTTACTTATCTAGATCCTAATAAGCCACGTCACAAAAAGGGAAAAGAGATTAGAAATCAGTACATGTGAGAGGAATGGCTCTATCTTCAAAGCAACACCAAACATACGTCGAGACATGGTTCAATGGCTGCTACATGCTCCGGTCTTTGTCTATTTCCGGCGCGCTCCAATCCCTGTCTTGCGCATTCATGACGAGTAACCGTTATCGATCCGTCCTGATCTAAAAGAATCTGGGGCCGACGGGATTTTCTCGGGACGTTTCCCGTCCCCGCTGCAGCCGATTCTAATGGAAATGGGGACGGGAAAGGGGATTGCAGGATTTTTACCATCGCCAATGCGCATAGTCTCGGGCAAGATATACGAAGTAAACACAGTTTCGCGCTAGCGTAGCGTCACGTGTAATCCAAACGGCCATATTCACCTGGCCGCATGTACGGACACTTGATTTCCATAGGAATTAGCAGAATTCTGCTCCAGCAACGACTTGAGCGGAGGCTCTGTTAGAAATCTAGGCAATTTACCCATTATTTTAATCAAGAAATTATTTAACATGATGACATATACACAAAAAGATAATTTGAATAGAACACATTTTAAACATGCATATTGAAAAGAACTTTGAAGAACTTCTAAACATGCATATTGAATAACTAACAGATCTAAACATACATATTGAAGAACTAACACAAAGAAAAACAAGTGAATAAACAGAGGAGATAGAGACAGATACCTAGCAGTGGCGTTGGATGAACCTGATGGATTAACCATGTCGTCGTCGTAGCAGCGTAGTCGTTGCAGAGAGTCGGGCGACGTCGTCGTAGCAGGCAGTCGCGTGAACGCTCCCCAAAAACTAAATTGCCCCGTACACTCAGAGGCTTCGGTTCTGGAGGCACCTGCCCTCCAGAAGTCTCCCGCGCAGGAGGCTCTGGAGCCTGGGGCACCGCCGCCTGCGGTGCTGGGGCAGGGGGGGCACCGCTACCTGCGGATTTGGGGTCGGAGGTACCTCTGCCTGCGACTGAGGAGCCGGTGCCGGACGCGGGACGACGAGTGTAGTGGAGGCCATACCGCTACCGGTCAGCGGCAACGGGTGCAACGACGGGGGTCGGATGAAGGACTGGAACGGCGAACCAGAGAGGGGGGGAGTGAATGGGAGCCGATAAAAATTCTATTCAAGAATTCGGCCTATGAACCCAAGATCACTTGGAGACCTCCATGTATTTCTCTTGCCAAATCCACGTAGCCACTGAAGTGCTACTAGACTTAGGATCAAGACCCAACTATCGGTGTTTTAGACCGGCAACCTACCAAGGGGAGTACCCGAGGTAGATGAATGTGGCCTCGCCGAGATTGGTAACTCGAAGGAGAGACACGTGGCACACAATTTAGACAGGTTCGGGCCGCGAGGTGCGTAATACCCTACGTCCTGTATGCTGCGTAGCTCTGGATTGATTGGGTGTGTTTACAAGATGATGCGGATGATGAGATAGGGGTCCCTGCCTCACCTTATATAGTCCGGGAGGCAGGGTTACAAGTCGGTTTGCCAGAGGAGTACTAGTCGTGTGCGGCTAGGAGTACTCTACATGGATCCGGACATATCTAGCTTCCTAACCGAATACTAATCCTCCGTTTGCCTTGCGCTCCACGCCAACAGGTGCCGTGCAGCTCAAGTCGGGTAGTCCCAGGGGCCCACGGAGTAGTCGGTCCCAGTACCCACCTGAGTAGTGGGCCTAGGGATGTACGTACGATAAGCCTCCGAGTACTTTGTAGTTGAGCAGGATGTCTTCGAGTAGTCTTGATGGCCTTGGCGAGTAGTCCTTGAGCGTTCCCGAGTTCCACAAGCCGAAAGTCCTCAAGAATGCTTGAATCATCCCGAGGTTGGAAGGTACTACAGCTGATCTTTGAGTAGTCTTGAAGTCTTCTCGAGTAGTCCCCAAGCGTCCCCGAGTGCTTCTCTTGAAGATCTTCAACGGTACTCGTGTTATCTTGATGAAGAAACCATATGAAAAATGCGATTCGGAGAATCGCATTCCATATGGAATGTAGCTCCCGAGCCTTAGGTTGAATCATAGATTCAAGCTGAGGGTCAATCTGAAGTTCTGCCAATCTTATCCCGAAAAATCCGGAGAAAAAACCGAAGGACACGTGGCACGGAGCCACCGAGCCTTGAGTCGAGTACTCTCTCTCGAATTGAAGGATCATCTTGACTGTAGAATGTGTCCGGAGTGGGATCTTGATCTGATGTAGCCCACTAAATCCGCCAGATGTAGTCGAGCCACTGAGACTGAGAGCGTCGAGTACTGGAATATGAAGAGTCAGGTAGCTGTTGTTGAGTCACCCGCCTGGCGCTTATCCGTCCATTCAGAACTGAGTCGCGCTGGCCAGTTATAAATAACCGGTGAACCCCTTAGGGTTTTTTCACTCCCAGCAGTAGCATTCCCCCAGATTAGATCTGAGAGATCACCCTCTCTGCTCCTCTGCTGCCGCTGCCGCCACAAAGTAGATTGGATCTACTTGTGCCCGCCGCCGTAGTCCGCCCGCCTCTGTAGCCCCCGAGCGAATGCGAGTGAAGACACCCGTCACTTGGAGGATGAAGACGTCCCCAGCGAAGAGCTCGAAGACCGGTGCAGCGAAGAAAAGGAGCCGCAGTGAGGCCGAGGATGCCTGCCAGTCGTCGTCGGCGCCCTCCTCCCCGCGCCCTAATCCGGCGAAGGAATGGAAGAAGGCAAAGTTGAAGACCGAGGACCTTCTTGCCTTGGTCAACAGCGGATTCCTCCGCGAGATGGAGATGGATCTATGGCGCACCGCCACTGGGGATCCATACCCAATGGAGAAGAATCCGGACGAGATCCCGATGTTCGCCCGGTTCGTGGAGCGTGGACTTGCGCTGCCGGCCAGCGATTTCTTCAAGGGGCTCCTTAGGTACTACGGAATCGAGTACCTCAACCTCAACCCCAATGGTATCTTCCACGTCTCCATCCTTGTACACTTCTGCGAAGCCTTTGTGGGGATCAAGCCCCACTGGATCTTGTTTTGGAAATTCTTCCGGTTGAAGCCGCAACTGAGCAACAATGACCCGCGAGTAGTCGGAGGCGCCGGGATTCAGATGCGAGAGGATGCCGTCGACCAGTACCTGCCGTACAAGTTGATAGACTCCAACCAGGACTGGAAGGCAAGTGGTTCTACATCTGCAACCACCATCCAGAGCTGCCGAAGCCGAGCGGTCATCAACCGAAGCATGCGCCGTGGTGGAACACGGAGCCCACCATGCAGGAAGGTATCCAACTACCCCCGTTGCTGAAGAAGATCAAGGCCCTGCGGGAGGCCGGACTGAGGGCCGAGCATGTGGCCTTTAGTTTCATGAAGAGGAGGGTGCAGCCACTGATGGCGCGAGACACCCTCGGGTACCAGTACACCGGCGACGAGGATACGTCCCGGATGCCTGGCTTCGAAGTCGAGGACGACGTCCTTGTTGAGAGGCTAGGCAAAATCTTCAAGGATATGCCCCCGTACACACCGTGCCCGGTGCCAGAGTACTCTGCGGCACAGCCGCCAAACCAGGTCAGTAGTTGTGACATAAGCCCCCGAGTACTGATTTGCTTGACGTAGTCGTACTCATGCTTGCTTGATGTTGTAGGATGATGTGGAGAAGTACATCTCCGTCCCACCCTCCCCTCCGCGACTTGAAGGACAGGCGCAGGGGAAATTGGAGCCCAAGGGGAAGGAGCGCCGCGAAGTCGGTGAAGGTAGTGATGCCGTCGTCATCGAGGACAGCTCTGATGACGAGGATGAAGAGACGCTGCAGCAGCGGTTCCAACTCCGCTCAAGGTTCAGCCGAGCTGGGATGCCGAACAGCCCGGTCATCGAGAAGCCATCTAGCCTGGAGGCTAGCTTGCCGGCGCCGCCTAGGAAGCCGCGCAATGTGGCGCGGAAACGCGCTGTGAAGAAACTGAAGCTGTCAGAGGCCACCAGGCCAGAGGTGAGTAGCACGACTAGTGTAGTCGAGTACAGCCAATGAGTAGTCTGGAGCTGACAAGCTTATTTGAACTGTTGCAGGACATCCCCTCCTCGGACCCTGTTGATCAAGGCGATGAGGACGTCTCGGAGACGGTGGGGGCAGGAGCTGAGAGGAGTGTCAGCCCGCCTCCAACTACTGAAGAAGCCTTACCAGTAGCGGCACAACAAGGGACCGGCGTCGTAGACTCGCGGGCGTCGGTCGAAGAAGGACAGGGCCCCTCCCCAGCTGCAGTGGAACAACAGCCAGAGGAGGCTCGTGCTGAAGCCGGAACTGGCAGCGAGGCTGGCATAGTTGATATTGCCAGTATACTTGGCGCTCCGACCGTGACCGTCGTGCGATCAACCCTGTAAGTTCCCTGAACTCTCGAGGAGGAAGTAGTCGTTAATCTTGCTTTGCTGACTGGATACTTCATGAAACAGGAAATCCACAGACTTGTCGTGGGATGGTGGGGATGCCAGCACTCCGGCCGATGGAGAGGACCGCTCGTCGGAGGTGCGCGAACCCACGCCACCGCCACAAGCTGAAGCCGCGGTGGAGTCGACTTTGGAAGAAGCCACCTCGGTCGAAGGTATGTGTCCTGTCACCACTGGTAGTCATCACGTGTAGTAGTCGTAGTGGTTGCAATTGACTTCTTGTACTCATCTTGGCAGGAGCACAAGCTGAGGAAGCCACGATCCCTGAAGCCGTGGCGATGGAGACGGCTACTGTGGAGACAGAACCCACAGAACCGGTTGTTGGGGCAACGGCAGCAGCAGCCCCCGGGCTAGGGACTACGGTAGCCCCCGAGCTGAGTACGGAAGCGCGAGTCGATCCGCTCCCCGAGGCAAGTACGGAAGTAGTCGTCCGCGAGCCGATCATAGAAGAAGCTGCGCCGCTTCGCTCGGCGCCCATGCCAGAGGCGGCATCATCAAGCCGTGGGGGTCTTGAGCTGCTGGAGGACAACCTTATCGACCCGGCCGTTGTTGCTCTGAGCATGGAGTCATGGCGCCGCACCGAGCAATGGGTCAAGGTACGTTGCGAGTACCCCGAATAATCTTGCTTTGTTGAATACTGAGTACTCATGGACTGATTCTATCTTGCGCAGGATGTGGTGGAGCGGTCCAGACAGAAGTCTGATCTTCTGAAGGGATATGGTGACACAGTTCTTCGCACCGAAGGCCTGGACAAGGAGCTAGACAAGTCGAAGAAGCATGCGGCTCTGCTCCAATCCAAGCTGGATGGCACCTTCGCCCAGTACCATAACGAGGTGCAGGAGATGCAGGCGGAGAGGGACGACTTGATCCGGAAAAACAAGTCGCTACGCCAGAAGAACAAAGGTACGTCTTCCGCCAAAGCCCTTGAGTACTTATTGTAGCACTTGTGAATAGTCTGACCTTGAATTGAGTTGTCTGCAGAGCTTGAGGCAAGAGTTGACTAGCTGAAGGCGTCGGAGATGGACCTCAAGAATATCGTATACCGTGAGACCGACAAAAGAGAGGTACTTGAGTACGACTACGGCCAGCTGCGCCATGAGTGCATCACGCACATGGAGCTCTGTGACGCCTCAGATCATGATCTTGTAAATTGCTATAAATCTCTGCAGAAATTGAATGAAAACTGCGAGAAGCTTCGAGGCCAGCTGAAAGAGCTTGAGGAAGCCGCACTGCCCATTGCAAGGTTGCTGGTGCCGCATCCGGGCGGGCCCAAGATAGCTCCACTGGTAGACTGGTTGAAGGAAGCCCCCGGACGGTTGGCGACGTATGTCAAACATCTGGCAAAGTCTATCCCAAACCAGGTGCTGGCGTACATGAAGTCAAACTTCCCGAAGGCACCGGTGGATGTGGTAGCCAGCGGTCTTGCGGCTAACTATAGAGATGATCAGTACAAGACCCTTCTCGAGGAGATGGCACCCATTGCTGAGCAGGTGGCGGAGAAGCTTAATCTCCAGTAGATGTACCTGTAGAGGTAGCTAGAGTAGTAGTTGTAAAGCAAACAAAGTAGTCAGTGACTTGTTTGAATTATCAATGAAAGTTGTCCACGTTTGTATGTGAAATGTGTACTCGTGGCTGCCACTTGCAGCGAAGTGCATGGAGTACCAAACTGTGGAAAAGTTGTGAGTAGTAGTACTCGGTAGAGTCTGCCTGACTGGAAGGCATAGTAAAGAAGTTGAATAGAATCAATCTCTATTACTGATGAAGAAGTACACCTGGATGGCCAGGGCCGTTTACAAGTGTAGTCACCAGGACCCGTAGGCCGCCTACGGCTAGGTGGTGCTAGGGCCCTTGAGCCGCTTACAGCTGAAGATCCGTTAGTAGCCATATAGGCTGGATCTAGACTACATGGTCTTGTAGACCGCCGCTAGAGTCCTCAATGCTCTGAGCAGCCCAAGATCCATTAGTAGCCGTTGACGCTGGATCTTGTAGAAGAATAGTCCGAAGACTAGTGCTAGGACCGAGAGGCCGCTTACAGCGAAGAGTCTGTGCGTAGCCGTATAGATTGGACTCGTAGATGAGTAGTCGAGCGACTATGCGTAGAAGCGACATAGCTGGTCGATGTTCCATGAGTTGCTGATGTCATCGCCTTCAAGTGTTTGGAGGCGGTAGGAGCCTGGTCTGGTCACCTTGGAGACTGAGAAGGGACCTTCCCACGGCGAGCTGAGCTTGTGTAGTCCGTCCGTGTTCTGGATGCGACGGAGGACTAGGTCACCGACGTTGAAGGAGCGTTCCTTGACGTTGTGATCATGGTAGCGTCGGATACCCTCAAGGTACCTTGCTGATTGGACGAGGGCGGCGCAGCGGGCTTCTTTGAGGCTGTCGATGTCAACCCATCTGCTGTCTTCTGAGATGCCTTCGTCGTATTGTTCTACTACCGGGGATTCCCACATCACGTCGGTAGGAAAAATAGCTTCGGAGCCGTAGACCAGGAAATAGGGCGACTGCCCAGTCGACTTGGTAGGTTGAGTACGAAGCCCCCAGAGTGCATTTGGTAGTTCCTTGATCCACTTGCCTCCTTTGGTGTTAGCTGCGTCGTGCAATCGCTTCTTGAGGGCGTCGAGTACCATCCCGTTAGTGCGCTCAACTTGACCGTTGGCGCGGGGGTGGGCGACTGAGACGTACCGGACGTCAATCCCGCTGTTCTCATAGTACTCCCAGAACTGGTGGTTGTTGAAATTGGAACCCAAGTCTGTGATGATGCGGTGGGGCAGCCCGTAGCGATGCACTAGCTCATCCAAGAAGTCGAGTACTCTGTCGGCCTTTGGGCAGGTGACCGGCTTGACTTCGATCCACTTGGTGAACTTGTCGATGGCCACCAAGACTCTGTTGAATCCTCCTGGCGCAGTTGGCAGAGGCCCAATCATGTCGAGCCCCCAGCAGGCAAAGGGCCAGGTTGGTGGTATGGTAACTAGCTTGTAGGTCGGGACGTGTTGCTGCTTGGTGAAGAATTGACATCCTTGGCACTTTCTGACAAGTTCTTCAGCGTCGGCCAGAGCTGTGGGCCAGTAGAAAGCTTGTCGGAAAGCCTTGCTCACAAGCGTGCGAGAAGACGCGTGGTTGCCGCAGACGCCCTTGTGGATCTCCTCCAAGATGTCCTTGCCTTCATCCCGAGGTATGCACTTCATGAGTACTCCAGAAGTGGCACCCCGCCTGTAGAGCTTGTCTCCGACTAGTACGTAGGTCTTGGCTCGACGGACGAGTTGTTCGGCTATGTTCTTGTCGGAAGGAACCTTCTGCTCATGGATGTAGTCGATGAAGGGTTGTCTCCAGTCCACGTCGATCATCATGACCTCCTGACCGGACTGTGGTGGCACAGGGTCAGTGGTCGTTGGCGCCGGCTCCGGGATGGATGGCGCATGAAGATCGTGGACGAAGACTCCGACAGGTACTTGCGCGCGAGTAGAACCAAGCTTCGACAGCACGTCCGCCGCAACATTGTTATCGCGGACGACGTGGTGGAACTCGAGACCGTAGAACTTGTTCTCGAGCTTGCGGACTTCCAGACAGTAGGCGTCCATGTTCTCCTTGTTGCGATCCCAAGACTTGTTGACTTGGTTGATGACCACTGTGGAATCGCCGTAGACTAGTAGCCGCTTGATGCCCAATGAAATTGCGAGGCGGAGCCCATGGAGTAGGGCTTCATACTCGGCTTTGTTGTTTGAGACCTTCCAGAAGATCTGCAGGACGTACTTGAGTTGTTCGCCCTTTGGAGAGATCAGGAGTACTCCTGCACCTGCGCCTTCAAGCTTGAGTGAACCGTCGAAGTACATCACCTAGTGTTCTAGCCGCTCGGTTGGAGTTGCTAGCTCATTCTCCCGCCACTCTGCCATGAAGTCGACTAGTGCCTGAGACTTGATAGCGGTATGTGGCTTGAAGTCGACGTTGAGGGTGCCGAGTTCGACTGCCCACTTGGAGATTCTTCCAGTAACATCCTGATTGCGGAGTATGTCACTGAGCGGGTAGTCGGTGATGACGACAATCGAGTACTCCTGGAAGTAGTGTCGCAGCTTCCACGAGGTGATGAGTACTGCATAGAGTAGCTTCTGGACCGGTTGGTACCGTGCCTTGGACTCTGACAGAACCTCACTGACGAAGTAGACTGGTCGCTGGACTGGGTAGTCGTGGCCTTCTTCCTGCCGCTCGACGACGATGGCAGTACTGACCACATGAGTAGTCGCAGTGAGGTAGAGCAGTAGCTGCTCCTTTTTGCGAGGAGCCGTGAGGACCGGTGGCTTTGATAGGAAGTCTTTGAGCTGCGCCAGAGCCTGATCAGCCTCCGCGGTCCATACGAACTTATCTTGGTGCTTGAGTAGTTTGAAGAAGGGTAGTCCCCGTTCTCCAAGCTTCGAGATAAATCGGTTCAGGGCCGCCATGCACCCGGTCAGCTTCTGGACATCCTTGATGCAGGTTGGAGCTTTCATATTGGTGATGGCGGAGATCTTCTCGGGGTTGGCTTCGATGCCGTGATGGCTAATGATGAAGCTGAGTAGTTTCCTAGATGGTACGCCGAAGACGCACTTGTTGGGATTGAGCTTCCATTGGTACTCTCGCAAAGATGCGAAAGTCTCTTCAAGATCGGCGATGAGCGTATCGGAGTTTCTGGTCTTGACGACCACGTCATCCACATAGGCTTCGACATTCTTGTTGAGCTGCTTCTTGAAGTAGGCCTGGATAGCTCGCTGGTATGTAGCGCCGGCGTTCTTCAACCCGAACGACATTGTCGTATAGCAGTAAGCGCCGAACGGGGTGATGAACGCGATCTTCTCCTAGTCTTCTTCCTTGATAGCGATCTGGTGGTACCCGGAGTAGCAGTCGAGGAAGCAGAGCAGGTCGCAGCCCGCCATGGAATCGATGACTTGGTTGATCCGCGGCAACCCGAAGGGGTCCTTGGGGCAATGCTTGTTGAGATCGGTGTAGTCGACACACATCCTCCACTCATTCGTGTTCTTCTTGCGGACGAGGACGGCGTTGGCAAGCCACTCAGGATGGAAGACTTCACTGATGAAGCCCGCCGCGAGTAGTTTGGCGAGTTCCTTCTTGATGGCATCCCGTCAGTCGTCAGCGAAACGGCGAAGGTGTTGTCGTTTGGGAGTAGCTTTAGGGTCGACGTTGAGTGAGTGCTCGATCAGCCTCCTGGGCACCCCTGGCATGTCCGCTGGCTTCCACGCGAAGATGTCTCGGTTAGCCCGAAGGAAGCTGACGAGAGCGTCTTCCTATTTCGGGTCGAGCCCTGCGCCGATCATGGTGGTTTTGCTGCTGTTGCCCGTCCCGAGGTCGATGGCCTTCACCTGCACTTCCTCCGACGGTTGAGGCTTGTTCGCGGTGTCGGTCTTCTCGGGTATCTCGAGTTCGGTTGGGGCGAGCCTCTTGGATGCAGCAAAAATCTCCATCATTGCATTGGGTACTTGGTTGGTCGTTGCGAGTTCCACGGCTTCGGTGTCGCAGTCGAAAGAGATCTTCAAGTCCCCTTGTAGCGTGAGTACTCTGGCAGGACTTGGCATCTTGAGTACCAAGTAGGTGTAGTGGGGTACCGCCATGAACTTGGCGATAGCTGGTCTGCCGAGAATGGCATGGTAGGAGGTTTCGAAATCCGCAACCTCGAACTTGATGTACTCGGTGCGGTAGTTCTCCCTTGTCTCCCTGAAGGTAACTGGCAGGACCACTGAGCCTAGTGGAATAGCCGCGTTACCGGGGACAATGCCGTAGAAGGGTGACGCGCTCTTGGTGAGCATGTCGGTTATGTCGAGCTTCATTTTCTTCAAGGTCTTGGTGAAGAGGACATTGGGTCCGCTCCCGCCGTCGATGAGTACCTTGTTGAGTCTGGAGCCCGCGACTACGGGTTTCAGGACGAGTGGAAAACGTCCTGGCTCGGAGAAGCTTGTCCATTAGTCCGCGCAGGAGAAGGTAATTGGTACCTCCGACCACCTTAGAGGTGTTGGCACCGCTGGTTCAATGTTCAAGACTTCCCGTCGGGTGGCCTTCTGAGACCGTCTGGTGGGTAGTCCGCCGAACAGGACATTCACCGTCTTATCGGGTTCCTAGAAGTCGTCGTTGCCCTCGTCGACTTTTTTCTTGCCCTTCTTGTCGTGAGGAGGCTGTGGGTCAGGAGTATCCTTGAGTGCTCGCCGGAGCTGGTAGCACTGCTCGGTGGTGTGATTGCCATCCAGATACCACAGGCACTTCTCTTTGAGCAAGTCTCTGAAGCCGCTTGAGGTCTTTTTCGAGTTGTCCTTCGCAGGGCGCTGTATAGCCGCGACTGTATTGTCTGGCTTGCGCTTGTGGTTGGAGCTCGAGTAGTTGTTGTTGTGGCGACCCCCTTGATCTTTGTTGTTGTTGCCGCCCGTGTTGCTCTTGTTCTTGCCGCGAATGGAGTCGTACTTGGCATTCGCCTTGTCCTCTTCATTGGCCCATGACATGATCATATCCTTGAGCTTGGTGATGGAGCTCGGGCGGCGGCGACCGAAGTCTTCGAAGGTGCGACGGTGATAGAGCCCGTCTTGGAAGAGGTCGATGACTTCTTTGTCGGTGACGTCGACTACGGTCGCGCGCTTGTCGAAGAAGCGCCGCATGTACTGGCGGAGTGTCTCGCCTTGTTCTTGCTTGACCATTGCCAAATCCATGCGGGTACCCGAGCGCCCCATGGTGCCCGCGAAGTTGCTGGTGAACTGCGCTTTTAGCTGGTCCCACTCGTCAATCGAGTTCTTTTCGAGTGACTCGAGCCACGTGAGTGGGGCTTGATCCAGGCAGAAAGGGAAGAAGAGGCACTTTGCGTCGTTGTTGCCACCAGCGTTTTCGATGGCCAAGGCGTAGCACCTGAGCCACTGAACTGGGTCTTGCTTCGCGTCATACTTGGTGATCCCGAGAGGTTTGAATTTCTCAGGAAGAAGCAAGTTGCGAAGTCTTGCAGAGTAGGTGGGGAAGCCGTCGCTGTCGCTTGCTTCAGTAGCCTTCTTGCGGTGGATCTCGTCGATCCTGTGGCGGGCGTCGTAGCCACCACGTGCGTTGCCAGTGGCGTGGCTAGTCGCGTGGCCTCGGCCTCCGCGATCGCCGCCGCCACCAGCTCTTCTGCCGGCACCGTGGGATGAATTTCCGCCGCTGCTGCCACCACCACCGCCGCCGCCGCGACTACCTCCGGTGCCACCCTGGCTGATGCCGCCCTGTGAGGGTCCTCCAGCCGAGGCCCTAGAGCGGTTGGGATTTGGCTGGTGTTCACCACGGACACGGTTGCGTCCGCCGTCTGCCGGGCTGCGGCTAGTGGCTTCGTGGTTTCCGGCGGGGGGTACTTGGGCGACCCTGTTGTCGACCCGCATGAAGTAGGCGTCTTCGGCAAGTTTGGTGATGACTTCGCCTGCGCGGATCCCCTGGGCCTGTCGTGCTATCGTGGTGATAGACATCAGGCATTGCTCAGGAGTGGTGTGTACCCGATTGGCAACTTGATCCAGAGCCTCATTGAGGTTCCGGATAGGGAGAGTTTCCCGGAGACATCTGCGTCGATCGTTCCGCTTCCTGTTGCGGTCACGTTGGGCGTTCTTGTCTTCGGGGGTCTTGTTCGGAGGTGCGTTAACAGACAACTCATCCTCTGAGATGTCGTCAAGGTACCGGTCGGGTCGATTTTCCGAGGTCCCAGCATCTCCGGCCGCCATGAAGACTTCACGGTCGGGAGTGCAGAGACTGGAATCAGTGGTCGCCACCTCGGTGGGGGTGTGCTCGTCGTTTGGAGCCAGTGGGGTCCCCTCCTGGAAGGGGAGTGAATCGAGGTAGGCGACGCAATATGAGTTGTCGTCAGTCAGGTCTGCGGGCTTGCGGTCGGGCCAGTAGACGAATCTGCCGGCGGGAGTAGATGTAATGACCAGGCCAGTGGCAGGACCTGACAGCGGTTCCTCAGTCATGTTGAGCTCAGACTCGGACTCAATTGGGTCCGATCCAAAGTTGAACTCGTAGGAAGAGTCCGAGTAGTAGCCGGTTGCGGTGTTGGAGTCCGAGGAGTACTCGGAGGTGATCTCCTTGCCGGCCCGGCGTGCGGCGAGGGCTTCCGCGTGGACCCTGCTAGCGTTGCAGAGACCGTATGGGAAGTACTCGTGGAGGGGGACTGTCTCACACGATGGCTCAGGAGCCGGCTCGCATGAAACGATCCAGGGCGATGTCGAGTTCGAGTTGGAGGCGGATCCAAGCTCGAAGTCGGCGACTTGTTGGCAGAGCGAAAATTTGTCGAATTTTTCGACGAGTTGGCCCGTGACGGCTTCGGGAAGCGTCACGAGCCCGGTCTCCGGATCCGGAGTCATGGTGAGGTAGCGCTAGAATGATCCAGCGCCGTCAGCGGTGCAGACCCAGGAGCCGAAGACGAAGGTGTCTCCACGATTGAAAGCGGCGGTTGGCTTGATGACGATTGGAGCCGTCGAGTTCGCCATGTGATCTTCGGCGAGATCCCCTACCTGGCGCGCCAGCTGTCGGTGTTTTAGACTGGCAACCTACCAAGGGTAGTACCCGAGGTAGATGAATGTGGCCTCGTCGAGATCGGTAACTTGAAGGAGAGACACGTGGCACACAATTCAGACAGGTTCGGGCCGCGAGGTGCGTAATACCCTACGTCCTGTATGCTGCGTAGCTCTGGATTGATTAGGTGTGTTTACAAGATGATGCGGATGATGAGATAGGGGTCCCTACCTCGCCTTATATATTCCGGGAGGCAGGGTTACAAGTTGGTTTGCCAGAGGAGTACTAGTCGTGTGCGGCTAGGAGTACTCTACATGGATCCGGACATGTCTAGCTTCCTAACCGAGTACTAATCCTCCGTTTGCCTTGCGCTCCACGCCAACAGGTGCCGTGCAGCTCAAGTCGGGTAGTCCCAGGGGCCCACGGAGTAGTCGGTCCCAGTACCCACTTGAGTAGTGGGCCCAGGGATGTCCATACGACACCAACCAACAGCTCTCGAAAACACGCAGCGGAAAACAACACGAACATAACTATTGGAACCTAAACCGGTCATGCCGGTTTCTGAAACCGGTCAGACCAGTTCTCTGGGGCTTAGCCTCTCACAAGCAGGGGAAACCGGTCAGGCCGGTTTTGTCTAGGAAATCCCCAACAGACCAAAGAGACCAAACCAGAGCAAAACCACCTCAAGAACCTACCAAACTTGAACAGGGAAAGCCATATCCTGAAAGAGACTTGCCTGCTAAAAACTCCTCTCGACAGCCCACTGGGGGCCAAACCGGTCAGACCGGTTTGAGAAACCGGTCAGGCCGGTTTTGCCTGGACAATCGGGAAGAACTCAGCCTGCGGGAAAACTCACCCTTCACCTCAACCGATCTCCTGATTCGCTCCACGGATTCAAGTGAGACTTTGGAGACGTCCTATTTTCGCGTCAACAGGTACCTTTGGCTAGAAGCTCGTGCCCCAAAACTCACTCAATCAAGAGGAATCGAAAGTCAACCCTCAAGAACACCTTCTCAAGTACTCCACCGAAAACCACCAAATCAGAGCCGTTTCTGAGAGATTGCTGGAGCAAAGTCACCAAGCAAAGAGGCACAAGGTCCTCATATGTGACATCCAACAAGCATCTCACAAAGAAACGTCTCCAAAACTTCACCAAGAAATTTCCAAGAAAAGGCTCCGAAAATCACAAAAAAGAGAAAATGGGAGAGACAACAAAAGGCGTTGAGGAATCACGCTGAATCTTCTATACATACCAAGAAAGATTCATACATGTTCTAGCTTGCCTCCCAATCATCCATCCCTCTCTAAAGATCTCACCATGAAACTCTCAAGCTAGTCCTATGGAAATCTTAAGGAAAATAGCAAAAGCAAATGAGCTAGGGTTCCAAGAGATGGCTGCCATCCTCTCACCACTTGGGTTATATGGAGGCAACAGAAAGACGAAAATACCCCTATACATAATACTAAGATACACGGCCCCGAAGGGCACTTTGGGAAATCTTCGTCGTCGCACCATCGGACGGATGCCTGGCGACCGCACCTTGCTTAGCTTCGACGCAAGCCTTACGATCCCGACGCGTGTCCTCCGCTTCGAAGCATCTCGTTGCCCTGCGACCCCAAACCGGTCAGACCGGTTTCACCAACCGGTCAGACCGGTTTTGGCCTGATAGCCACACCGAGTCTTCGGCCTTGGCTTTGTGGCTCAGCCAAGTAACCCAGTGGTTTTGTGGTGAACCACTGGAAACCCTGCGGACTTGGTGTGGCCTCCCGCCAATCTCTACTCATGACTTGGCCCCCACGTCGTCTCGGCTCGACCTTAGTTTGAGGCTCAACCAAGAAACCGTCCACGACTTCGTCTTGCTGTTCTTACCACCATGCGATCCGCACTTGATCCCGCTAGGCACCGGGTCCCTCGAACCAAGCCTACTTGTCTGCTCCACACCCGGAGGCCTCACCAGCATCGACCTTTCGCGCTTGTTCTTCACCTGCACCAGCACCAATCAAGATGCAGTCTGCACCTACAATACTTAGCCAAGAGTCAGTCCAAACAACGTTGTCAATCACTCATCACACCAGGAAGCAACCATCCACCGGTCCTCGAACCACACAGGTCCTCAATCCCCCCCTTGATGAGTGCATTGACAACACACATATTTGGTAACCGACGAGAAAAGGAAAAAGAAAAGAAACGAACAAAGAAACTCAAACAAGCGATCGAAAGCCAAACAAAGGCAAAGAGCAAGATCACTTTGAAAGAGGAAAGTCTCGGTCCCCTTAGGCAAGGGCAACAACTTGACACAACCAAGACAAAAACAAGCTCAAGCAAAGAGCACCAAAGCAAAGCTCAAAACACACAAGAGCTCCCCCTGTATATATGCACACTCCCCCTGAACTTGTGCGTACACTAGGCACAAACCGGTCAAGCCAGTTTCCCAGACCGGATCCACCAAATCGGTCAGGCCAATTTAACTCGGCAAAAGCTCACCCCAAAAACCAAAAATGCAAAGGAAATGCACAAACTCCCCCTTGACAGCTGGAATAGGTTCTAGGGATGCAATGCAACATTTCTCCACCTTTCTTCCTCCCCGTTGTTGCCAAAGCATGAATCAAGGCTCAATTTTGAAAAAAATGCAATCTAGAGCTTCTCAAATAGACAAAATTCACCATGAGATGCTACACATGACCAAATTAGCAAGCTACATACGCAATAGCTTCATAAGAACATAAACATAATGACCACCAAGTTTCATAGCCATCCGACAAAGCTAAGATCATATTGAGCATTTTTGCGAAAAACATCTCTCTCATGAGCAAAGTCCTAAACATGATCAAAACATGCCAAAGTGACTATCACACAAACTTCATGCTAGGACAGGTATTCTAATCAAAAGACCATCATAAACACCCACAAGCATCTCATGTCATGTCAAAGCCACCGAGCCATGTGTCTACTTCTAGATATGAGGCTTCTCATTGGTAGACATCATGCAACGGTTTAGCACCCAAACTAGCATAAATTAAGCACAAAAGACATGAGAGCATATTTTTCAAGCATAAAGCACATCAATTTCAGATTTATACATGGTAGATGAAGTGCCTTTGCGGCAAAAAGGAACTTATGCTCCTCCACAAGATAAGCTAGTGGGCTTGACTGCTTGCCGATGCGAAGTCCTTGGAGACGCTTGAAAACGAGCACATAAACACACTGAGAATTGTATGTCCGGCCTCGTCGCCGTCAGGTACAGGAGGGAGCCGATCATGCTCCGGTACTCCTTCTGGTCCACGTGTTCACCTTCCTCGTCCGCATCCAGAGCTGTAGTCGTACTCATCGGCGGCGTCATGGCCTTGGAGTCCTCCATCTTGAACTTTCTCACAATGTCCTTGGTGTACTTGGCTTGGTGCACAACTGTTCCTTCCTTCGACTGGTTGATCTGGAGGTTGAGGAAGAACTGCAACTCGCCCATCATGCTCATCTCGAATTCCCTGCTCATGTCTTCTCGACCGTGTAGTCCGTTCGTTGATGTTCCCTGAAGTGGGGCCAACAGCTAGAGTAAGCTATCCTACGAGAAAAGCAAGAGGCACCGAAGAATAAGAAATGCAAACCAGACTGAGTGTAATGAAACTCAGCCTCCTCCCCATCGCCCCTCTTCCATTCCTGTCGGGTCCATTTTATAGGCCCGTAACAATTACGCTTTACATCCCATGCCATTGCTTTTTCACATTGTGCGAAGCATCTTGAGAGCATTTTGGTAACCTCGCAGGGCCCGTACTCACACACTTTGCAGATGTTCACTTTACACCCTGTCAGACTACGTGTCTGCTCCCGTGGCATACCGATCTTCGCCTTCCTTTCTTCTCTGCCCGAGCTTCTCCTGCTTTATCTTCGGGCTCTTATCTTCATTCGTCTTTGAGATCACTTCAACACTTCACCTTGCCACGCCCTCCCTTGGGCCTTCGCCCCGAGCGCCACTCTTCGGTCTTCTTGCGAGCCATTCATCCACCGAAAACCTCATGCTTCTTCTGTCAGTTGGGCTCCTTCGCGCATCATCTTCGCACGGGCACGATGCATCTTCGCGGCGCCCGCTTCCCTTTGTCTTCGCGGGCTGACTTCGTCATCTTGACCAAAGATCCCGAGCTTCGCCGGATCTTCGCTTGTCGACCTTCGATTTCACCCTGAAACAGCCAAGGCAAGCATAGATTCGACACCTGTTCTTCCCCAATGGGCCGAAGACACAGGGGAGGGGTTAGTTGCGAAATATTTACGCCAACATTCAGCCCCTTGCTAGTGAGGGTTTTAACCAAGGACGAGCCGAACTAGCAAAACTTCTTCATGACGGGTGAAAATGTTTCGCTCCAAAGCGCCTCCCCTCTTCGTCTAGTCACCAAATTTTACTATTTATTTTATTTTATTTTTTATTTTTTATTTTTTTATTTTTTACATGTTTCTCGCATGTTTATCCGTGAGGCTCCTTGATTTTCGCCACCTCATCTTGCTGCTCCTGGATTTTCGCCACGTTCTCTGTGGTACACAACCTTCGAGATTTCTTCATTTGGCAGCCTATATAAGTTTCGACCCCGCCCAAGGTTCTTTCACCGTGGTAAATTTTTGCTGTTTGACTCCTGTCTTCGCGGGAACTACAGTGTCCTGGTCTGCCTTCGTTTCTTTGGTATTTCTTTTTCATTCTCTTCTTTTGTTCCTTTCTTCATTTTAGCTTCTTATCGGCTTTTGGACCTGCGTAGTTCTCTTCCTCGGTTTCTCTACTGCTTCGAAGCGATGGCTCCCAAAGTTGATAGATCTTCGGCTACTTTTGTCTTCGGTCGTAGCAAAGTTTCAGAGGGTCTCTTAGCAGAATACATGATCTCCAGTTTTATCAATGAAGGGAAGGGTAGAGCCCCTGGCTCTGAAACTGTTCCTACACCTCGTCCCAACGAAGTGGTGGTCTTTCGTGACTTATTCACTGCTGAACTTCGTTTCCCACTTGATGGTGCCATTGTCTCAATTCTTCGCAATTTCGATATGTATCTTCATCATCTCACCCCTAATGCTATTCTTCGACTCAGTGTGTACATGTGGTGCTGCAAAATGATGGGTGTGGCTCCTACTGCTGCCAACTTTGTTAGGGTTCATACTGTGCATCACCAACCTCTTAAAATAGAGCAACTCATTGATGGTGCCCTTGTTCACGAAGAGGCTCAATTTGCTTCTCTCAACTTCAAATATCGCAGTGACACCGAGGTTCCTGTTGTTTGCTACAAGAACAAGTGGGATGAAAACTGGAATCATTACTGGTTTTACCACACTGTGGAGGACGAAGAACTTCCACTTGCCTGTACTCAACTTGAGAATTTGCCTAAGGGTGTTGGTATTGCCTATGAGGATGGTGATGCGGATCATCTTTTCCTCACTTGTTTCCAAGAGCTGGCGAAGACCTATGCCACTCGTGACTTGGTTGAGGAGTATATCGGTGCAAAGATATTTCCTGTACGCGCCGGGTGGTCTGTTGTTGCCTGGAACAACTTCGCCTCTCCTATTAAGATCCCGGACTTCACCAGGAGCTTCCGTTTGGAAGCCAAAGGTACGCTCATCCTTCTTCTTTGGCAATTCAATTTTTTCTTAATTTACAGTTTTTATTGGTTCTTTACTTTTGCTCTTATTTTGTTGTGTAGATATCAATGTTGCTGAAATTGAGGTGAAGGCCAATGAAATTCTTGGGCCTATCTCTACTAGAGAAGATGCTGAAATTCAAGAACGTCTTGGTAGTACTCGTGATAACTGTCTCTTCTTTTTCTTCGAGATTCATGATGGTGACCGTGTGGTCACCGTTGGCCGCCGTGCAGCGCAAGCTAAGCACGCGGCGAAGAAGGGTGACCAAGGAAGCTCCGAAGCTGCTGCCCCTTCGGCGCGCCAGAAGACAATTAGGAAACGTCGCGGCCGTGGTACTAGCCGTAATGTTTTGAAGCGTCAAAGGACTTCTGGTGCTGTCACTTCTGAAGTTGTTTCTTCTAGTCCTGAGGAGTCTGGTGATGCCAAAGGTGATGATCAAGATGCCGAAACCCGCCCTGCTGAAGGTGGTGTTGGGTCTAGTACAAATTTAGATGCTCCTTCGACTGAACAAACCGAAGAGATTGTTGATATCACTTCTCTTTCTCCTGGTCCGGCTGCTGGTGCTACGCTTGCTGACCCCATTGATATCAGTTATAGCGAGCCTGAGCCAGAGAGCGATGAGGACTGTGCTCTTCGCGCCAGATCTGTGAAAGATAAATCTCCTGTCCCTCAACCTCAGATCGGTGAGGCTCTGCTGCCTTCTGCCAGTGACCTTGCCGGTAGTAGTAAAGTTATTTCGGCTGTTCACGAGAAAGTTCTAGCTCGTGCTACATAAAGCGATGGCTCTTCGTCTGACACTGAAAGTGATACCCATAGCGGCGGTGTCTTCGTCAGCAGCGAATCCCCCAGCGTGGTTGCTTGGCAACTTGGAATGAAGCCTAACACTCGCATCTTCGGTGATTCCATGCGCAAGGTGCTTCAATTCTGTAGCGATGATCACGAGCGTACTTTGCTTCAAGAAGCTGGCGATAGCTTTGGTTTTCCCATTATGGAAGATGAACTTAGTAAGCAAAGTGCCGAAGATATTTTATACCACGCGCAAGATTTAAGTATGAAGTCCTTCTTGGCTTGTCGTGCTGCTCAACGTCGATGCCGTGCTGACCTTTGGTCTCAGCAACTTTTCGAGAAGACCTCTACCACTGCTCTATCTAAGGAAATTGAGGTTGTGAAGACCCTTCAGGCTGAGAAGACTTCTCTTGCTTCTTTACTTGAATCAGAGAAGAAAAAGTGCCTAGATCTTTCTAAAGAAAAGGATGATCTTCTGAAGAAGAATACTGATCTGGAACTATAAATGACTGAACTTCGTCGTTTGGCTTCTGCTGCTGAAGATGAGAAGAAAAAGGCCAAAGGTCTGCAAAGCTTATATGACTCTAAACGTGTTGAGCTTTCTGAGCTGCAACAAACTCATGCCAACCTTGTTTCCGAGCACAAAACCTATTGTGATGAGGTTGAGCGTCATGTTGGGCCTGTTTGCCAGAAAGTTCATGATCTTCTTTTGGACTTCGGACTCACCCCTACTCCCTATGATGTTAAAGAAATGTACATTGGCCAAGTGTTCCAATGGCTTTCTAATGGCGTGGGGTCCCTTGCTTCGGCTGGACGGTCTTTCGGAGAGCTTGGAGCTACTGTTGCTGCGCTAAGTCTTGCTCATTCAATATGCTCCTTGTTGAAGACTTCTGGAGATGGCGAGCCTATCATGACTAAGACTGATCTTCGCCAACTTCGTGACACGCACTTTGCTTGGCTGACGGAAACATCTGCTGACAAAATCCCAGCTCTACCGAAGAACATAGCGAAGAATTTCATGCAAACATTTTTCAAGAAGTTTGGCTATGGGTTAACTGTTGCCGAAGGTCGCCGCGTGCTTCGCAAGGTTCTTGGTGCTCCTCCTCATTTTTGCCTCTATTGTACTTTTGTTTTCCAATTTTCTTGTGTTTAACATTTCTTTTTGTTTCAAGGTTCTCAAGCGAAGTCTAGTTCTATAGCTGCTCCTTCACCTACTGTCGCATCTTCTGGAGGTGGAGCCGATCCTTCTTCGGCTGCTGTATCTTCGGCTGCACCTTCTACTCAAGCTGCCTCTCCGCACAAAGCCCGTCCTATGGACATTACTTCAGGAGCCCCTGAGGTGTGAGAGAGTGTAGGTTTAGGGGTGTGGGCACTTAGGCTATTTTGTGAACTATTGTTCTAAGATGTTTGCAATTCTGCACAGGTGCCGGAGGTGTATCCTGCGCAGGTTGCCAAAGATGTTTGTCCTGTAACTATTAACTGTGGTGATTATTTTATGTCTGGTTCTATATGGCGTAAATTTAGTTCTAAGTTCCCCGACGTTCCCTTCGATGTTTTCTGGTCTTGCAAGATAGAAAAGTATGAAAAGAAGAATCTCGAGGCGAAAAATGTCTTCGAACAATTTACTCGCAACTGTCTTTCTCACGATGGTACTCATCGTCGCCGAATCCGTGGAGCCGAATCTTCTTTTGCTGTGCCTGTCCGCAAAGACGTTTCTTCATCTTCGAGACCCCTTGTCGTTCCCAAAGTTGAAGTTGAAGTTGTTGATCTTATCGAGGATGCGGAGTACGAGTATATGTACAAGCGTCCCCGTTGAACTCTGTTGTGATGTATTTGCCTTTGACATGTACTCTGCGATATTTGAAGTCACCGAAGCTACATTGTTGTATTAAAATACCCTGTGTTTGTAAGCGACATTCCCGATGATGATGTATGAGTATCATGATTTTATTAGACTCACGTATATGCGAAGATGATATTTAAACCATCTGATGATGCGTTCGTGTATTTTTTGTACTATGCATTTTTGTATATACTTGTTCGATCTTTGCTTTTTCTGCTTCTGAAGATTAGGACATGGGAACTGCGCTTGAAAGCGCCTCCCCCCAGTTTCCTATTTCAATCTTCGCGATACGTTGCACCCCCAAGGCGGCTCGTCAGCCAGTCCCTTGCTTTTTGCTTCGCGCATTCACCGCCGAATGCTACTTCACTTGTGATAAAGCGGATGATTTTGCGACTACGCCGTTCAATGAGTCGACTTCTCCCTACAGCATTTTACTGAGGGGCTTCGCACATTAACCGCCGAAAAATTTTTGTTCGTGGAAAATAGGCCTTTAAGCTAATCATGCACTCTTCTTTGGGACAGATTGTTGCATGTTCCTTAACATCTTCGCGACCTTTGCAGAATAGTGTTCACATGCGCCCCCTTTTTTTAATATTTTCCTTAAGTGAATTAAATGCGACTTGTCTTCGCCGAGCTAGGTGGATGTGTTCACTTATTTCTGCAACGTTTTCCCAGAAGTAACAATCTTGTTTGGGTGATTGTTACTTCGGGCCCAATGATAGATAATGGTGGTCTTTTTTGGGGAGCCCTTGTTATATTTCTCAAGGGGATATTACACAAGAAGTCCGCCTCATTAAAAACCTCGCATCTTCGGTGTTCGTGTTGTAAGAACACCGAAGACTCTCCCCGCGAGGAAAAGAGTACGGCTTCCACTACATATTTACAGAAGATGAAAGTGCAAAAGAACTTGAAACGAAGATTACAAAATTCAAAACGAAGAGAAACTAGAAAACAATTAAAATAACTATTGCTCTTGCTACACTTATTCTTAGAGCTAGTACTTTTGCAGCTTGTGTTGATTCCATGTGTAAGGAACCTCTTCTCCTTCTAAGGTTTGCAATCTGTAAGCCCCTTGCCTTGTCTCTGATACTAAGAATGGACCCTCCCATTTTTCTTCCAATTTTCCTACACCCCTTGTTTTTCTTCTCAGAACCATGTCCCCCGTGGATATCTTTTGCTCGTAGACCTTCTTGTTTGTCCACTTCATCGTTTCGTCTTGGTATTTTTCTATGTTGCTCAAAGCTTGCAGCCTGTCTTCTTCTCTTGTATCAATTGCCAAATTTGTGTCTTCTTCGTTTTGCAGTTCTTGATCTATTCTCAATGACCCCAATTTGACCTCTTTAGGTATAACAGCTTCTTCTCCGTACAACAATCTGAAGGGTGTGAAATTTGTGGCTCTAGAAGTAGTTGTGTTGTGAGACCATACGACTCTTGGCAGCTCTTCGGTCCATTTCCCCCTGGCCATTCATGTCAAGTTCTTTTTTATTCCTGTGAAGATGATGCCATTGGCTCTTTCTACTGCTCCATTGGATTCTGGGTGATACACTGAAGCGAAGCATAACTTTGTTCCGAGGTTGAAGCAAAACCTCCTGAAATCTGTGCTATCGAACTGTTTGTCATTGTCTACTGTCACTTCGTATGGTACTCCAAACCTGCACACGACGTTCTGCCAGAAGAACTTTTGTATTACCTGTGAAGTGATTCTTTGCACTGCCCTTGCCTCTATCCACTTTGAGAAATACTCCACTGCCACTATTGCATACTTGTAGTTGCCTAGTACTGTTTGCAGCTGCCCCACTATGTCGATTCCCCATCTTGCGAAGGGCCATACCGTGGTAGCAATTGTATCTCATAGGGAGAGGTTTTTGTATAGTTGCAATGCTTTTGGCAATTGTCGCACCTTCCCACTATATCTTCGGCGTCACGGCCTGCCGTTGGCCAATAGAATCCTTGGCGGAATGCCTTCGCAACTAGTCTTCTAGTTCCAATGTGAGATGAGCACATTCCTGAATGAATTTGCTGCAACAAATCTCACCCTTCTTCTTTGGAGATGCACTTTAACAATGGTGCGCACACTCCGCTTTTGTATAAGTTGTCTCCTCTTATTTCATATGCCCTCGCTCTCAAGGCCATTCTTTTGCTCTCCTCCTTTGACTGTGGCTCGTAATGTCCTCTCAGAAATGCCATGATCGAAGATCTCCAGTCTTCGCTGGATATTGCATTTCTATACCTTACTGGTGCTTCGTCGCAATCAACTGATTTACATTTCAGGACTTCATAGAAAACATCTGGCGGTAATGGCTCTTTCTGTGCTGCTACCTTTGCTAGCATGTCTGCTTCATTGTTCTGGTCTCTTGGTATTTTCTTGACGGTGAAGCCAAAGAAGTATTTTTCCATGGCTCGTACAGTTTTCGTGTATTTTGCCATTTCATCATGTTTTGCTTTATATGTTTTGCCTATCTGCCTTGTGATGAGTTCTGAATCTATGTTTATGACCACCCTTTGTGCCCTATTGCCCTTGCTTTGCGAAGGCCCAATAATAATCCTTCATATTCTGCCACGTTGTTTGTCCTGCCTTCGAAATCCAATCTCACAGCATATCTCATCTTTATGCCCGATGGTGACATTAGGATTGCCGAAGATGCTGCTCCATCATCGCAATATGCACCATCACAATACATCACCCATGGTGTTTCTGGCCTTTCTTCTTTCTTTTCTTCGCTTTGACTTGGAGTCCAGTCTACGATGAAGTCTGCTAGGACTTGTGACTTGATGGCTGTTCTTGCCGTGAATTCTATAGCATACTAAGATAGCTCTGTAGCCCATTTTCCTATTCTCGCCGAAGATTCCTTGTTCTCTAGTATCTCTCGAAGACGGTATGATGTGGGAACTATTATTGAATAACTATGGAAATAATGCTTTAGCTTCCTTGCCGCCATTACCACTGCATATGTCATCTTCTCGAGTTCAGAGTAAAGTTTTTTTGCTCCTGATAAAGCCTCGGAGACGAAGTATACCAGTAATTGCTTGAGTTGGCCTTCTTCATATTTCTCTTCCACTAGAGCTATGATTACTGCACTAGCTGAAGCTGCAATATACAATAATAGCTTTGCTTTATCTCTTGGACTGTTTAGTACTGCCAAATTTTCTAGGTAAGATTTAAACTGTTCAAATGCCTCCTGCTCTTCGGGACCCCAAGTGATCTTGTTCTTTGCAGACAACAGCTTGAAGAATGGTAAGCTTCATTCTGCTGATCGCGCTATGAAGCGACCTAGTGCTGCTATTCTCCCAGTGAGCTTCTGGATATCTCTTTTTGTTTGCAGTGTCCTCATGTTTCTTATTGCCTCTATCTGCTCTGGATTCGCTTGTATGCCTGACTTTGATACCATGCAACCCAACAATTTTCCTCTAGATACTCCGAAGATATATTTTTCTAGGTTTAGCATGAGGCCATATTTTCTTAGGTTCGCGAAGGTTTCTCTGAGATCTTCGATGTGCTGTTCTTTCTTTTTGCTGTGTATGACAACATCGTCTACATAAGCTGATACATTTCTCCTCAATTGTGGGCCAAGTACAATCTTTACCATTCTGTTAAATGTTGGCCGGCGTTACGCAGGCTTTCGAGCATTCTCACGAAGCAATATACTCCAAAAGGTGTTATGAAACTTGTTTTTTCTTCGTCTTCCTTCTTCATCCAGATTTGGTGATATCTAGAAAAGCAATCTAACAAAGACATTCTCTCGCAACCTGCTGCTGCATCTACCAACACATTGATTCGCGGTAGTGGGTAATTATCTTTTGGGCAAGCCTTGTTCGGAAGGGTGAAGTCAATGCACATTCTCTGTCCTCCATTTTTCTTCGGTACCATCACTATATTTCAAAGCCAGGTTGTGAACTGTATCTCTCTAATGACCCCAACATCCAATAACTTCTCCACTTCGTTTTGTGCTGCTTGTTCTTTCTGAGGTGAGATAACTCTGAGCTTTTGTCTCTTCGGTGGGATCTTTGGATCTAGGGGTAGTGCATACTCTATTACTTCATGAGGCACGCCCTTAAGATCTCTTTTGCTCCAGGCAAATACATCTTGATTGTTGCGAAGACATGTGATCAGAGCATTTTCTTCTTCTTTGGTCATTCCCTTTGCTATGGTGACTAGTTTGTCGTGGATGTCTTCGCAAAGACGCACCTTCTTTGTGTGTTCGTGGGGTTGCATCCTCTTCTTTTCGTCTTTGCAAAGTCTCTTTTTTGTTTTGAGCTCTTCGGGCTCGCTCTCTTCTTCGCTTTCTGTTATCTCTTCGCAATTTCCGACTGCATGTACTGGCTTTTGGTTTTTGCCTACATTGTATTCTCTGTCATGTGCTTCCTCCTGATCTCCATATATTGTGAGAATCCCGTTACTGGCTGTATCTTCATGCACAAGAATGGCATGTGTATCACTGCTGCAAACTTGTTTATGATTCCTCTACCGAAGATAGCTTTGTAAGTGTATGCAATATCAACCACATCGAAGGTTACCATATCTGTTCTCATTAGTGCTCCTGTTCCATGGCTTACATTCATTTCAATTGTTCCTAGAGCCTCGACCTTCTTGTTGCCAAAACCATATAACGACTTTGATGTCTTCTGCAATTGGTCGTATCTGAACTCCATTATCTTGAACAACTCGTAAGTTATGATGTCTGCAGAACTCCCATTATCTACTAGGATGCCTCCCACATCATTACCCAACAAGTATTTCGTGTTCTTTCCCAGCACTGCTCTGATTACTAGTGGATCTTCGTGAGGGTACTTTTTCAGCTTGAGATCTGCCTCTGTGAAAGTGATTGGGATGTGACCACTCTATTTTGAAGACTTTTCCTGCGCACACATGGCTCACTTCTCTTTGCTGCTCTTTTTTCTGTCTCTTCATCAAATGTTCGGGAGAATTGCACCCGCCTGTTATAGCATTGATTATGTTCATTCTTTGGTAGCGATCTTCGTCATCTCTATTTTGGTTGACCTGCGAAGGTGCTTGATGAGTAGGCTCTGGTTTTGGTTGACAATTTTCAGGGGTATCAACCTCAAGACCTCACCTCAGGTGATCTTCACCTCATAAAGCAAGGAGACAAATAACCACTGCAAGAGTACATCAAAAGGTTTGCCAAAGCAAGGGTTTAAGCACCACATGTGCAAGCCACAACTGTCATTGATGCAGCAATAGATGGTCTCAAGGTAGGAACCTGTGGAGAATATTTAGACCGAAGAAGACCAAAAATGGAGAAGCAGTTGTTTGACATAATGCAAGAATACTACAAATTAGATAGAGGCAAGCAACGAAGAATTGATGAGTATAACAAATGAAAGAACCAGGCGAAGTCCCAAACAGAATGGGGGTATAGGTCTCAGAACAATCAAGGACCTTCTTTTACAATAGAAACAACGTAAACAATGTTTCAGCAAACAACTCACAAATGGCATCTTCGGCAGCCACAGGAAGTAGAGAGCCAAACAGAAGCCAAGGATCTGGCAGGGGCCCACCACCCCAATCTGTATGTTCATTGCATGGTATCAACAAAGGGCACTGGTCTTATGAATGTAGAACTTTGCTTCACAAGAAGCAGATCGAAGAAGATAAGAGGTGAACAACGCAGAGTCAGTCGAAGACGGTCAATCATACATCCTCAATGGCACCTTCAATGGCTCAGAGTAGGTTTCTTCGTCTATGATTATGGGTCTTCGCTTTTTGTTTTGCACTGGCGTCTTGCGAGGTTGCTAGGTCTATTCTTGTTGCTGAAAAGAATTCAGTTGGGCCTGCAAAAGTGCCATTTGCTCTTGGAGCTGTAATGTTTTGTGTCTTATTGCTTGTTGTTCTTCGTCTTCTTGTAGTTGCTGCAGCAACATTCTCATCTTTACTTGTTGTAGCATCTCATTGTACTTGGCTTTTTCTTGCATCGGATCTCCATTCTGTATCTCCTTTGCCCTGAGGATGGCAGCTTCTGCTTGAGCTCTTGCTCGAATGTTTGCTGGCATTGTTCTTTCTCTCATCTTCGCAGCGAGTCTTTCTTCGATTCTTCTTAATGAAGCGATATCTTCATCTTCAACCCCTGTGTCCACTAGGTTGACCTCAAAGTTTCCTTCTGCTACATCTTCGGCTTCTCGTTCTTGATCTTCTCCGCGCCTCTGGTTGTGTGGACTTAATACCATGTCCCTGGTTCTGTTTGTGTTTTCGGCTATCTGCCTCTCTCTTGGGTTTTCGCTCTCTGCTTCCGACGGATCATCGGTTGCTCTATTTGGGTGTGGTTGTGGGTTCTTCGGTGGCATTACTGGGACGGAACACGGTGGGCGCCTTAACTATTTGGATAAAAATCTTCCTCGAAGTGGGGCCAACAGCTAGAGTAAGCTATCCTACAAGAAAAGCAAGAGGTACCAAAGAATAAGAAATGCAAACTAGACTGAGAGTAATGAAACTCAGCCTCCTCCCCATCGCCCCTCTTCCATTCCCATCGTATCCTTTTTATAGGCCCGTAACAATTACGCTTTACATCCCATCCCATTGCTTTTTCACATTGTGCGACAAAAGGTCAAAGCTCAAGTGACCCAACTTCCTATGCCACTTCCACAACTCACCTGAAGAACCAGCCACAAAACACCTAGCAACACCCGAACTCTGAGAAAAATCCGCTCAGAATATCTGACCCTCGGGAACGACGACACAGACAAGGTCACCTCGAGCATTAAGTATCCGAGAAGCACCAGACTTAAACAACACCTCAAAACCTTCATCAAGAAGCTGCGAAACCGAAAGAAAGTTAAATCCGAGCAACTTGACCAAGGCAACACGCTTCAACACCACTTTGTCACTTATCCTCACTTCACCTTCTGAAAGTACACAGCCTCGCCCATTGTCCCCAAAGGTGATGTATGTCTTTGACACCACGGGGGTGAGGCTGGAGAACCACCCCCGATCTCCAGTCATATGCCTCGAGCAACCGGAGTTGATCAACGAAACGTTCCCCAAGCCTCCCACCTGAAATTCAAAAATGAGCACGTGAATGAGCAAACGACTCAACACTAGGGTTAGTACCAAAAGAGTAAAACCAGTGCTGAGCCATCTTCTCTAAAGTGGGGTTAGCATGATCCATCCTACCATTGCTATCAAAATGGGAATCCATCCTACCACGAGCATCAAACCTCAGATCCATCCTACCATCTCTACCAAAACTGAAACCACCACGGGGAAACCACTCCCGTCTCGCTGGAGGAGCACGAATGCCACGAAAGGAAGACCGTAAACCGTAGCTCCTCTGAGGCTCAAAGCTGCGACCTCTCACAAGCTCGTGTTGACCACGAGGAGGAGAACATCCAGCAAACTCAACACCACCAGACTGAACACGCCTACCACCTGAACCATGACCAAAGGAACTGAAACAACCATCTCCATGACCATGAAACGCAAACTGGTCACCCTGCTACCTCCAAACCGGTCTGACCTGTTCTGGAACTGGTCTGACCGGTTTCTCTATATGAGCAGCCCAAACCGTTCTGACCGGATTCAAAACCGGTCTAACTAGATTAACTCGTCCAGCAGGGTCCCTTCTACCCAAAGCACTCTTGACTCCCCAAGTCAGAACTGTGTGAACAATGGCTTTACCCCTAGGTAGTGGCATACGAGGCTCAGGCACAACATGAGAAGTGTAGTACCTGTCCTTGTTCGCCCACTCCTTAGCCATTCTCTCCTCTCGCTTCCTCTTGAAGCAAAACTCATCCTTATGACCAACTCTCACACAATACTCACAATGGAACTGGATTGGTTTTGGCTTGGGTTTTTGTTGTGGTTCCTCACTTGACTTCTCTCCCTTCTTCTCTCCAACCACATCTCCCTTAGGACTCACAAATCTCACCAGTTTTTGAAAGTTGTTTGTTTGGGGAGGGAACACTGGTGGATCTGGGGTTGTGTCAAGTTTGTTTCTGAGATGGTTAGGCTTAGGCTCAAACTTGTTCTTGGGTGTTGTATGTGGTGGGATAGGAATCTCTCCAACTTTCTCATCTCTCTCACCACTGCTCTCTGAGAGCCTGTGTGGTTCGAGGACCGGTGGTCACTTCCTGGTGTGATGAGTGATTGACAATGTTGTGTGGACTGACTCTTGGCCTAGTATTGCAGGTGCAGGCTGCGGCTTGATTGGTGCTGGTGCAGGTGAAGAACAAGCGCGAAAGGTCGATGCTGGTGAGGCCTCCAGGTGTGGAGCAGACAAGTAGGCTTGGTTCGAGGGACCCGGTGGCCAGCGGGATCAAGTGCGGGTCGCATGGTGGCAAGAATAGCAAGACGAAGTCATGGACGGTTTCTTGGTTGAGCCTCAAAACCAAGGTCGAGCCGGGACATGGTGGGAGCCGAGTCATGAGTGGAGATTGGCGGAGGCTACACCAAGTCTGCGGGGTTTGAAGTGGTTCACCACAAAACCACTAGGTTACTCGGTTGAGCCACAAAACTGAGGCCGAAGACTCGATGAAGGAGTGTGGCCACCTAGGCTGGTTCAACCGCCCAGGAGGGGCGGTCAGACCGCCCGGGTCACAGCCGCCGAGAAGCTTCAAAGCGGAGGACACGCGACATGATCGCAAGAGTTGTGTTGATGCTACGCAGGCTTGTGGTGGATGCGCATCCGTCCGATGGTGCTGAACTGAAGACTTCCAATATTGCCCTTGAGGGGCTTGTATCCCTAGTTGCTAGTAAGGGTAGTTTAGTCTTTTGGTTGCCCCCATATAAACACTTGAGTTGTGGGATGGCAGCCAACTCTTGGAACCCTAGCTCATTTCCCTTTGCTATTTTCCCTTCCTATTTTCCTTAGGATTTTCTAGGACTAGCTTGAGAGCTTCATGGTGAGATCTTGAGAGAGGGATGGATGATCGGGTGGCAAGCTAGACCTTGTATGAACCTTCATGGTGTGTATAGATGATTCGGCGTGGTTCCTCAAGGCATTGTCTTGCCTCTCCCATTTGTCTTTTTGGTGATTTTCTGAGCTCTTTCTTGTGGTGGAGTTTCGAGGGTGATTTCTTGCGGGATTCTTGTTGGGTGTCACGTATGAGGACCTTGTGCCTCTTTGGCTGGTGACTTTGCCCCAAGAACTCCATTGAATCGACCTCAATTTGGTGGTTTTTCGAGTTGCTCGAGTTCATGACCTAGAGGGCCAAGATCCGTGATTCCCTTTGATTAAGAGCGTTTCGGTGCAATTCCTTTGGTAGAGAGGTTACACAGGAGGTAACCCAGGTATCCCCGAAGTTTCGCTGCAATCGGTGGGGTGAATCGGGAGATTGGGCGATGGGAAGTTGAGGGTTGACCCGCGGCCAGTTTTCTGGGAGGGTGAAGGACCGAACTGGCGACCAGAGAGGGGGGGGAGTGACTGGGAGCTGATAAAAATTCTTCTTGAGGGAGATATCTTCTCCAACAATATGAACACGGCTTGGCCAAATCACTTCTCCGACTCAACTACCCAAGTTGGCCAAGACCACGTAGCCACTGGAGTGCTACTGGTCCAAGGAACCAATAACCACCGAAACCTACTCGAGGACGCAGCGGAACAAGAAACTCGAGCAGCACACTGACCACACCGGTCAGACCGGTCACCACCACCGGTTAGACCGGTCCTGTCCGGATCACCCAGACTAAGCCGCCGGATCACCCGACACCCACCAGAGACACACCGGGTCACCCTGGACCTCAAGTCGGATCACTCGAGCAAGACTTGACGATTTCCACAGAGAGGCTCCTATCCCGGTTAGGCCGGTACAGCACACCGGTCAAACCGGTCCAAGCCAGGAAATCCCAAATCCAAGAAACCAACCTCCCGAGCTCCAAATAGCACCAAACATGAAACAGAAGCAAGCCTAGAGACTAGGGAACACACCAGCATGTTCACCCAAGCAAAAACCCAACATGGGTCTGCACCGGTCAGACCGGTGGAAGGCACCGGTCAGACCGGTCAGGGCCTTGGTGCTCGGGATGAACAGCAACACGCAGGTTAACTCCTCCAAAACCAAATCCCGATCTCCCGATTCGCTCCACGGATTCGCACAAGACTTTGGGGATAGTAGGAGTACCTCATGGGCATCCCATAGCTACAATTTGGTCCACCAAAACTCGTTGAATCAAGAGGAATCGAAGGATTTCCACCAAGAACACCACTTTCCCGAAACCTAAGAAAACCCCAAAATCGAGCACCTTTACTCACGGATTTGGGAGGGGAATCACAAGGAAAAGAACCATGAAGGGTTCATGCATACATCCCCTATCAAATCCGAAAGAGAAAGGCCTCAAAACCACCACAAGAAAATCGCCAAGAAAAGGCTCCGAAAATCACCAAAAAGGGAAAAACGGGAGAGACACAATCAAGCCTTGAGGAACCACGCTGAATCATCTATACATACCATGAAAGTTCATACAAGGTCTAGCTTGCCACCCAATCATCCATCCCTCTCTAAGGATCTCACCATGAAGCTCTCAAGCTAGTCCTAAAAATCCTAAGGAAAATAGGAAGGGAAAATAGCAAAAGCAAATGAGCTAGGGTTCCAAGAGATGGCTGCCATCCTCTCACCACTTGGGTTATATGGAGGCAACCGAAAGACGAAACTACCCCTAAGACATAAAACTAAGACACACCCCCCTAGGGGCAATTTGGGAATCATCTTCGTAGCACCATCGGACGGATGCCCGGCAACCGCAAACTTGCTTAGCCTCGACGCAACCCTTGCAATTCCGACGCGTGTCCTCCGCTTCGAAGTCTTCGGAAGGCGTCACCGCACACCGGTCAGACCGGTCCAACCCACCGGTCAGACCGGTCCAGTGCTGCTACACTTCGGTCTTCGGTCTTGGCTTTGTGGATCAACTAAGGAAACTAGTAGTTTTGTGGTGAACCACTGGAAACCCCGCGAACTCGGTGTAGCCTCCGCCAATCACCACTCATGACTCGACTCCCACGTAGTCCTGGCTCGACCTTGGTTTTGAGGCTCAACCAAGAAACCGTCCACGACTTCGTCTTGTTGTTCTTGCAACCATGCGGCCCGCACTTGACCCCATTGGCCACCGAGGTCCCTCGAACCAAGCCTACTTGTCTGCTCCACACCTGGAGGCCTCACCGGCATCGACCTTTCGCGCTTGTTCTTCACCTGCACCAGCACCAATCAAGCCGCAACCTGCACCTGCAATACTTAGCCAAGAATCAGTCCACACAATGTTGTCAATCACTCATCACACTAGGAAGCGACCATCCACCGGTCCTCGAACCACACAGGCTCTCAATCTCCCCCTTGATGAGTGCATTGACAACACACACATTTGGTAACCAAAGAGAAAAGGAAAAAGAAAAGAAACAAACAAAAGAACTCAAACAAGCGATCGAAAGCCAAAACAAAGGTAAAGAGCAAGATCACTTGAAAGAGGAAAGTCTCGATCCCTGTAGGCAAGGGCAACGGCTCGACACAACCGAGACAAAAACAAGCTCAAGCAAAGAGCACAAACCACCAAAGCAAAGCTCAAAAACCACAAAGAGCTCCCCATGGACACATGCAAGCTCCCCCTGAACCAATGCAACTCCCTCTAGATGAATGCATGCAAACCTCTTCACAAAGCAGAGCAGCTGCACCAGCTCAGCTCTTACCGGTCAGACCGGTCCACCTCACCGGTCAGATCGATGCACCACATCTACCCAAATCCTGACACTCACACCGGTCAGACCGATGAGCACCACCGGTCTGGCCGATGACCACCTGGGAAATCTGGGAACCGCAAGAGCCCAAAAATGGCTCGAAACCACTCGGAAACCTTCTAAAAGCATTCAATAGAACTTTTCCTTCACAACCATCTCCCCCTTGTTGCCAATGCATGAATCAAGGTAAAATTAGGAAAATTTCAACCTAGAGCTTCTCAAATAGACAAAATTCAACACAACATGCTACACATGACCAAATGAGCAAGTTAGATACTCTATAGCTTCGTATGAACATCAGCTACAAGATCACCAAGTTTCACAACCATTGGGCAAAGCTAAGATAGAATTGAGCATTTTTGAGAAAAATTACCCTCTCATGAGCAAGGTTCTAAACATGAGAAAAACATGTCAAAATGGCAAAGCCACATAAACTTTATGCTAGGACAATCATTCTAAGCATAAGATCATCATAAACACCCACAAGCACCTCATGTCATGTCAAAGCCACCGAGCCATGTGCCTACTTCTATATATGAGACTTCTCATTGGTAAGCAACATGCAACGGTTTAGCACCCAAAAGCAATTTAATTAAGCACATATGACATGGGAGCACATTTTCCAAGCAATTTACATTTCATTTTCAGATTCATGTTTGGTACATGAAATGTCTTTGCGACAAAAAGGAACTTATGCCCCTCCACAAGATAAAGCAAGGGGGCAAAACATTCATGATGACAAATGAGCCTTTGGCCCCATATGCTCAAAATAAACTATCCAAGCACAAATTAAGCATAGAAATGCCACTAAAACATGTCATGATCATATAAAGGCATTTACTCACAAGAGAGCATACATGTGACATTTTTCAAAAACATAGCTATCAACCATGGATATAAATCAAGATCATCAAGAGCTAGGCCAAACTAAACCATATCATACCAAACTAGCTCACAAGATCATATACAACACATCATGGTGAACAATGTAAATAGGAGAAGCTTTCCCTACAAAATGCATACGGTACAAAATGCATGCAACCTAAGATACTAAGATGTCTATACATCATGTTACATATGCAATGCAAATTGCAAGAGATGCACAAAAAGGAAACTATACATATGCTACACAAGGAGCTCCCACCACCAACTCAAGAGACCAAACACACACCAAGTTCTCCCCGCAAATGAGTGAAAGTTGCTTGATCTAGGGGCTTGATGAAAATATCCGCTAGTTGGTTTTGCGTGGGCACATAGATCAAAGCGATTTTCCCTTTCTCAACATTATCTCTCAGAAAATGGTATCTCACTTCTATATGCTTGGTTTTGGAATGAAGCACTAGGTTCTTTGCAACACTAATGGCACTCGTGCTATCACAAAGAAGTGGAACCTGGGTGTACTCCTCACCAAAGTCACTCATGGTGTATGTGATCCAAAGGAGATGTGAGCAACAACTAGCTGCTGCAACATATTCGGCTTCGGTTGTAGATTGAGCAACACTCGATTGTTTGCGGGAAGACCAAGACACCAAAGAAGAACCCAAGAACTGGCAAGTCCCTGAAGTGGACTTCCTATCCAACCGACACCCGACAAAGTCCACATCTAAAAAACTATGAAGCTCCAAAGAAGAAGACGCGGAGTAGCAAAGGCTAAAGTCGGGAGTGTATCGCAAATACCTGAAGATGCGCTTGACTGCTTGCCGATGCGAAGTCCTTGGAGACGCTTGAAAACGAGCGCACAGACATACACTAGAAGAAAATCGTTGACTAGTGACGCAACCACATTTTAGTGTCATTGATTTATGACGTTCCCGGCTGATCTCGTCATAATATTTCACTTCCGAGCAAATTTAGTGACAAAAGAAACTTTCGTCATAACGGTTGCTACTGTAGCTGAGCGTTCACTATTCCATGCTTGTTTTGTGACGCTATAAGCTCCGCAATAGCGTCATGTAAGCATTATTTTAAAAATAGAGTGTTCCAAGTCGTCATAAAATTTAGTTGGGTCCCACATGTAAGCATTTTTTCGAAAATAGAGTGTTCCAAGTCACCATGAAATTTTCCAGGGTCCCACATGTAAGCATTTTCGCCATGTCAGCAGCGTCATAAACCAACTTTGATCCCACATGTAAGCATTATTTTAAAATAGAGTGTTCGAAGTCGTCATAAAATTCAGTTGGGTCCCACAAGTAAGCATTTTTTCGAAAATAGAGTGTTCCAAGTCGTCATAAATAGCTCCAGGGTCCCACGTGTAAGCATAGGTCACGAAATGTTGCAAAAATAATTTGCCATGGCATGGGTTCAAACCAGGGACCTGAAGGAACAAGGTTGTGTTGTTTACCACTGCACCACTTGTTGGTTGTGACACGTTTATGGGAAACTCTACTAATAGTTCATGCAAATTCTTTATTGTGACCAGGTCCCACATGTAAGTTTCAGTTGAGTCTATAATTACGTATCGAATGGCTGGCGAGACACTTCACTCAGACTTCACAAAGACTTTTGACTTCCGCTACGCAGATCTGCATTAGTTCGTGGTACGAATGGTGGATCCTAGTGGTGAGGGGGAAATGGTTGCGCTGCCACATCCCATGAGGACCGGAGCATTCGTGGACCGGTGGATGGTCGCTCCCTGGTGTGATGAGTGATTGACAACGTGGTGTGGACTGACTCTTGGCCGAGTATTGTAGGTGCAGGTTGCTGCTTGACTCGTGTTGGTGCAGGTGAAGAGCGGGCACGAAAGGTCTTAGCCTTGCGGGGTCTCCGAGGAGTGGAGAGACAAGTAGGCTCGGCTCTATGGACCCGGTGGCCGAACGGGGTCAAGTGTGGGCCGCATGGTGGCAAGAAAAGCAAGACGAAGTCGTCGACCGGAGCCGATGCAGGGTAGCAGCTCACGACCGGAGTTTGCATGTGGGGTTTGCAGTGGTTCACCACAAAACCGCCGGGTTACTTGTTTGAGCCACAAAATCAAGACCGGAGACTCGGCGGGCGGAGACGGGATCCGAGCGCGCCGAGAAGCTTCGATGCCGGGGGACACACGGCGGGATCGTAGGGCTTGCGTCGGGAGGACGCGGACTGCGGCGAAGGCGTGGCCGCCCGATGAAGAGGAGTGCTACTTGACCATATTGCCCCTGAGGGGTTTGTATCTCAGTTTAAGTGCTAGGGGTAGCTTGGTCTTTTGCCCAACCCAGAGGGACTCATATATATAGCTCTAGGGTTTCTGGGCAAACCATCCTTCCGGACTGCTTCTCATTTCCCTGCTCTATAGGCTTAGATTTTCTTCACCATTTTGTAGAGAATCTGACCTCCAAGTGTATGGAAGCTTTCATGGTTGCCTCGATTTCCTTATTGTGGCTCGAGTGATTTTCGTGTCTTTTTCAGGCTATTTTCGTTGGATTTTCGTGCGTGCCTTGTTCCTTTGATTCTGAGGTGTTTGGGTTCGGATTTTCTTGTGGGGATCATGGATAGATGTCTTGTGCATCTTTGTGCTTGATCTTGACCCCTCAATCTCCGGATTTGGCCTCCGATTGAAGGATTTCGGTTGGAACCCTAGCTCTTTGTGTGAGCTTGGTAGAATCTCGATTCCTCTAGATTCAGTGGGTTTGAGGCTACAAATTTGTAGGCATAGCATCTCCTAGAGGCACTTCATCTTCACCTATGATTTGGTAGCTTTCCCTTGGTTGATTCGGGAGATCGGGCAAAGGGAAGGAGGTGTTGACTTTGGGGAACTCAAGCTCGGGCTGCAGAAAACCCTCCTGGTGGACAGTCTGCGTGTGCTTGGCGGACGGTCCGCGAGGAGCCTGACAGCCGGCTGTTCTTCGTGTTCAGCGTGAGTTCTTGCGCGTCTTTTGTTCGATCCGTCGAGTCGGTGGTTTTCGGTTGCAAGGTGTTTGGCGGACAGCCCGCGAGGAGTGTGCGGACGATCCGTGTGTGGCGGACGGTCTGCGGGTAGGGCTCAGATGGTCTGTTTTTCGTGGTGCGCCACTGGAGGTTCGGGTGCCATTTTCAGACGGTCCGCCTTGTGCTTGCGGACGGTCCGCCTGGCCCCCGCGGACAGTCCGCCCCCTCCTTGCGGATGGTCCGCCCAGGCCACTGTAGATTGCCTAAGTCCTTTGCTTCTTGAGTTACGCTTTCGCTTGGGGTTTGTTTGAGACTTGTTCCTAGGCTTGGTAGGTCCGTTGTGACTACGCGACCTTGGCAAGCTCGTGTTAGAATCCTTGGGTGTGGATTTGGGGCATAGGCCGAGTTCATCCTTTGGGAAGAATTTTGATCGGCTCCCATTCACTCCCCCCTCTCTGGTCACTTAATCGGTCCTTCAATTGGTATCAGAGCTGGTTACGGATCTTCGTGATTCTAACCAGTCTAAGATCCAAAGATGGCGTACCAGGAACGGGGTTCGGGTCCTCCACACTTTGATGGTAAGAACTACCAGATGTGGCAGAGGCGGATGGCTGCTTTCCTCCGTGGCAATGGTCAGATCCTTTGGGATGCGGTGAACACAGCTTATGTTCATCTGATTAACTTCCTAGCTCCATGATCGAGGGATATGCACGATGCCAAAAACAAGGCGGTCGACTACTTGTTTCGTGCTCTATGCCAATCCGAATTCGATCGGGTTCAGACAGAGGACTTGGCTTGTAGGATTTGGGAGTAGCTGAAGAATGCTCACGCTAGGAACGCACAGGTTGAAGCTCGGTTGTTCGCGACCTACCGGAGAGAGTACGAGAACTTCACTGATCTCCCCGGTGAGTCTATTGACGCCATGTTCCAGCGGTTCACTGTGATTGTGAACAACATGAGGGCTAATGTGGCCGTGCTCCCGTACGATGATCATGACAGGGCTATGAAGCTCTTGCACGGTCTGGATCGTACCGTGTGGAGTGAGAAGGTCGAGGCCATTCTCGAGTCGGAGAAGTATGAGACCCTCACAGTGGACGAGCTGTTCTCCAAGCTCAAGTCGTCCGAGGTGGACCGTGGGGTGCGAGCAAGGATCGAGAACCCGACTGACCCTCATAGTCTAGCTCTCATTTCTGGACCAAGGACTAACGCTAACATGTCTTCGAGACAGTTCTCTTTGTCTTGTCTTGTGTCCATGCCAGATGAGGAGTTTGACGTGCTGGGCGAGGAGGATCTCGCATTGCTGAGCAGGTGGTTTGAGCGCATGTACACGACCGGAAGAACGCTCGGAGGAGCTCGGGCATGTGCTACCAGTGCGGGAAGCACGAGCACTTTATCGCTGAGTGCCCGGAAGCCATGGATGTCAAGCCTGAGCACAAGCACCATCTGGGGACCGACCACAAGCACCGCTCGAGGGATGACCACAAGGGCAAGAACAAGTCCGAGTGCAGGCCGAGGAGGAGTGGTGGTCACAAGAAGAAGGAGCGGGCGATGGTTGCCGGAGCGAGTGACATTGACTCAAGCTCCTGCTACTCTTCATCAAGCTCAAGTGATGAAGAAGAGAACCGGCACAAGGGCAAGCGGTCAAGCAAGAACATCAACAGCTTGTGCTTCGCCACCCAGGGCTTTTGCGGCATGGCACATAGCTCTGCAAGCAAGAAGAGCAACAAGGATGACTCGGACTCCGACTCCGAGGATGAGATAAACAATGATCCATCCATCTTGGTAGTGGAGAATGCTAGGTTGAATGAATTGCTTGACAACTGTGATGATGTGCTTAGAAAGACCAACAAGGAGAAGAGGGAGTATAGGTCTTTGCTTGGAGAGGCTAAGGAGAAAGTGGTTGAGCTAGAGTCTTTGCTTGTTGATGCTAGGGCTCAAATAGATTCTTTGAAGTCTGCTCCTATTGTGACTGATGAACCTGAATGCACTGATTGTTATACTTTCCTTGGTGATTTGACTGTGCTTAAGGAAAAGTATGCCTCTAAGGTTGAGGAACTAGATGTGCTTAGGGTTGAGCTAGATGAGATGAAATCTAGGCCCTCCTTGCTTGGTGCTTGCACTTCTTGTCCTGTTTTGCATGAGAAACTAGATGTGTCAGTTGCTTATGCTAGATCTCTAGAAGCTACTTTGAAAGCTCCTATTCCTACATCATGCTCTACTTGTGAAGTAAATGCTGTGAAGAATTTGAAGCTTGCACACTATGTTGATCGTTTGCAGGATGAGAATGATGAGTTGAGGAAGATGATGGGTTGGTTGTCTAGTCATGAGCCTCAACTCAGGATGATGATTAAGGCATACAAGCACTATGATGGGCAAGCACTCGGGTCGGATAAGGTTGGTGAGGGAAGTGGTGAGAATGAGGGGAAGATCGGTGATATCCCAGAATGTTGACGGTCCTTACAACAAATATTTGACCGTCAACATCTCGACTACGACAGCACTTTATATCGAATTTCATGCATGTTTTAGGTGCTAACGAGGTTCCACGAGTTGTGTTGAGATTTTATCTGCAGGATCAAGATTAGGGAACAATTCCAGGGCATTAGGCCAAATAAGTAGGCACGGTCGTACCTAGTGGTGCGCCCAGCCCTCCCTTGCACCACCATTCAGGTTCACACCAAGTATAGCCCCGTACAGCAGCTCCCAAAAGGCTAAGATCATCACGATCATGTTGGATCGAGGAACCACACCACAGAAGAGATGCACCAGAGCCAGGAGGCAGGGCCGGCCGCACCACTAGGGCTGGCCGAACCTCTAGGGCCGGCCGCACCTACCCGACACGCCCAAATGTGCCACCAAGCCTCGGTCACTCAAGGAAGCACATCTAGAAATGATCCTGATCGAGGAAACAAGGTCGGTTTGATCTAGAGGTTGAGATTAGCTTCACTTGGATTCATGGACCCACAAGCCAGTGAACAACCGACGTGGGACAGCATCCAGGACTTCATCTACCCACTAGAGCATGATCCGAAGCGTATGACAAGGGGGCCTAGGCCCAGCCGCACCAAGAGGTATTGCCGCACCTCCTTCATAGAGCCGACCGACCCACAATCGTCTTCAAACCACCTCAGGGACCAAGTCACGGACGCACGATCAAACACGGTGGAAATTGGAGGGCCGGCCGCACCTAGAGGCACGACTGCACCTCCTTGCCGGCCACTGCACCTCCCTCTCACCTACAAGTGATTAGAAGCAAGTGGCGGAGCCCTACATAAGTTAGTATTCAGTGAGTAGGGAGAGAGAGTTGAGTGTTGGAGTAGAAGCCGGAGTGTCGGTCTTCTTCCCCTTCGTCGGCGGGTGCGGTACAACTACGGTCGTCCACACCTGGGATATTTTGTAAGTTTGGATTAGTGAGTAACTAAGTCTCAAGTCATTTCATCGTTCACTCTTAGGTTCTTCGATTGCATTTAGTAGTTTCTACTTGTTGTGATTGCTTTGCTTTGAATTCGAGTAAAGTAGTGCTTGGTTAGTGTAGACGTGGTGTCTAGGCTTTCCAGTACCTTGGAATGCTTCCCAGTTCAACGGAATAGTTGTGGTACCCTAGGGAGGTGACAGCTCTGGATGGGCTTTGTAGTCCACCACGTTAGTTCCGGCAGGTAGGAGTTACGACATCAGAGCCCCCTTCTCATCCCTTTCCGTGGCTCTTTTCCCTCTGGCCCCGACGAGCGACAAGTTTTGCCTTGATTCTATCCGTGACTCTCACGGGTCCCAAACTTCATCAGCTATCCCCTCTCTACCCGAAATCTACCCTTGCTTTTCTATCCTTCGTCACCATATCCCCCGGACGAATTAGTTCAGGTTCACAACACTTCTCGTTCCCCGTGGAAATCGATACCTTGGAATACTCCCGGGTGAAAGCTACAACGGTATCCGTGCGCTTGCGGATCTATCTGTGATCGTGTAGTATACCAACAAGCTTTCTGGTGCCGTTGCAAATCTAGTAACGACGTAAGAAGTGCCAACACAGAACCACCAAAAACCTACCACAAAAAGGCCTATGCTGCTAAGCCAAACCCACTTAGGAACTGACTAGACACAACCCCAGCTCCACTCGTGTTTCCTCCACACACCGACAACTTCCAGAAACCCATCAAGTTCAAGAGTGACTTGGGGAATGAGTTCTTTGGGAAGAAGGAAGAGAAACCGAGTGAGGAGAAGCCAGAGCCCAAAACCAAAGCCAAAACCAAAACCCTTCCATTGTGAGCATTATGGGAGGGATGGGCACCTAGCGGAGTTTTGCTTCAGAAGGAAGCATGAGGAGAGGTTTGCTAGGGAGATGCCAAACAAGGACAGGTATCGCCCTTCTCGTGGTGTGCCTGAGCCTAGGATGGTGCCTAGGGGTGAGGGTGTGGTGCGTACCATTTACCCTCAAGAGAGGTATGAGTTTGTGCCTCGAGGTGAGCCACCACAGAGAGATGGTGGTAGGCGTGTTGGGTTTAGGCGTGGTGAGTTTGCTGGACGTTCCTTCGCTCGTGGCCAATACGAGTATGGGGGGAATGGTCGCAGTTTTAGGTCCCAGAGGAGCTACGAGCCACGGTCTCCACCTCATGGTACGCGTAGTCCTCCAAGGGGACGTGTGGGTGTTCCACCTAGGAGGGATAGGATGGATTTTGCTAACCCCACTTTTGAGCAAAGGCACGTCACTAGTTTGATTCATTTTGTACTAACCCTAGTGCTGAGTCGTTTGCTCACTCTCGCTCTCATTTTTGACTTTCAGGTGGGAGGCTTGGAGGGCTTTTGATTGATCGACTCTGGTTGCTCTCGACACATTACCGGAGATCGAAGGTGGTTCTCCAGCCTCACCCCGGTGATGACCAAAGAGTACATCACTTTTGGGGACAATGGGAAAGGTAGAGTGCTTTCGGTGGGCACGGTGAAGGTGAGAGAGTCTGTGACTCTTAGGCGTGTAGCTCTTGTCAAGTCTTTGGGGTTCAATCTTCTTTCGGTGTCCCAACTTCTTGATGAGGGTTTTGAGGTCCGTTTCAAAAAGGGCGCTTCTCGTGTTTTGGATTCTTTAGTTGATCTTGTATGCACGATCATCCCCGAGGGTCAGATTTTCAGAGCCGATTTTTCTCAGTGTGTTGGCTCTTCTTGTTGTTTGGTTGCTGGTGTTTCGGCAGAGCTTTGGAAATGGCATAGGAGACTAGGTCACTTGAGTTTTGACTTGTTGTCACGCTTGAGTGGGCTAGGTTTGGTCCGAGGATTGCCTAAGTTGAAATACCAAAAGGACATGGTATGTGCTCTGTGTAGGCATGGTAAGATGGTCGCCGCCTCTCACCCACCTCTGACATCCGTTATGACAGAGAGGCCATGCGAGCTGTTCCATATGGACTTGATTGGTCGAGCTCGTGTGTGCTCGGCAGGTGGGAAATGGTACATCCTTGTGATAGTGGACGACTATTCTTGCTATGCTTGGGTCTTCTTTTTGGCTGACAAGGGGGAGACGTTTGGTTTTGTGCGGGATCTAACCTTGAGGTTGAAGAATGAGAGGAATGGAGATGCTATTCGAGCTTTTCGTAGCGACAATGGCTCTGAATTTGAAAACTCTCATTTCGAAACCTTTTGTCGTGATCTGGGTCTCGAACATCAATTCTCTTCTCCCTATGTGGCTTGTCAGAATGGTGTGTTTGAGAGGAAAATCATTCCCTTTGTGAGATGGCTCGGACGATGCTCGACGAGCATAGGACTCCGAGGAGATATTGGGCTGAGGCGGTGAATTCCACATGCCATGTTGGGAACCGGATTTTTCTTCGGACCTTCTTGAACAAGATGTGCTATGAGCTTATGCTCGGGCGAGCACCTAGAGTGAGCCATTTTAGGGCTTTTGGTTGTCGGTGCTTTATTCTCAATAAGGGTAGGCTTGATAAGTTTGAGTCGAGGTCCTCTAATGGCATCTTTTTGGGTTATGCAAGTCATTCTCGATCATTCCGTGTGCTCAACCTTGATACTAACCTAGTCATGGAAACTTGCGAGGTTACCTTCGACGAGACCCAGCCATGCAGTTCGTCTGTTTTTGAGTGTGCAGGTGACGATGAGATTGGCAAGAAGATCTTTGAGGACGAGGAGGATGATGCTGGAGAGGATGATGCTGAAGCTCCAGCCGAGCATGTACCCTCTACTTCCACTATGACGACTACGGTGCAGGATGGCCCATCCCCTACACTGACTACGATCCAGCAAGATCAAGTGGAAGCTGCAGCTGAGGGGGAGGTTGTCTCCAAGAGAGAGGCACCGAGGCGCATTCAAGTTGATCATCCTCCCTCAAGAATCATCAGCGACATCAACGAGCGTACGACACGGTCAAGGTCCAGGAATGTTTCTCACTTTGCTCATTCGGCTTTTGTTGCTACCTTTGAGCCGAAAGACATTGGACACGCCCTCTCTAATCCTAATTGGGTGAACGCAATACAGGAGGAGTTAGAGAACTTTGAGAGAAACCAAGTTTGGGAGTTGGTAGAGCCACCACCAAATTGCAAACCTATCGAGACAAAATGGGTGTGGAAGAACAAAGAGGGTGAGAATGGTGAGGTGGTGAGAAACAAATCGAGGTTGGTTGCTCAGGGTGAGAATGCTTTAAACTCCTTATCTTGGGTGCTAAACCGTTGCATGATGTTCACCATTGAGAAGTCTCATATTTAGAAGTGGACACATGGCTCGGTGACTTTGACATGACATGAGATAGCTTGTAGGTGTTTGTGATGATCTTGTGATGAGAATTTGTGACCTTGCATGAAGTTTGTGAGTTATATGTTGTTTGTGCTCATTTTGACCATGTTTAGGTCCTGTGCTCATGAGAGGGAAATTTGTGTTGAAAAATGCTTCTTTTTAATCATGGCTATGTCACATGCTTATATGTCCCTATCTATCTTGTTGGCGATGCTTGTACTAAATTTGTGGCTATCTTGCTTGTCTATGTCTCAATTTTAACATGTTGTAGTGCTTTTTGTCTATTTGAGAAGCACATGCTTGCACTTGTATACTTGATTCATGCATTACCAACAAGGGGGAGGAAAGTACCCAATTCATGCATCCAGGGGGAGTTTTGCATCAAGGGGAGAAAAATTGGGAGAAATACATTTGTTCAAGGGGAGCTTGCATTCATGCATTTGGGAGCTCTTTGTCGCCTGATTTTAGTTGTGCTCTTTTGGCGATGGTGTCGAGCCCTTTTGCCTCACCTTGAGGAGTCGGCAATTTTGGAACATTTTATCTTGGTTGTGTCGAGCCGTTGCCCTTGTCTTAGGGGACTGAGATTTTTCTCTCTCAAGTGATCTTGTGTTGGCTTTTGTTTGGCTTTTGATCACTTGTTCGAGTTTTTAGTTCGTTTCTTTTCTTTTTCTCTTTTTCTCTGAATTGGTTACTATGTGTGTTGTCAATGCACTCATCAAGGGGGATATTGAGGACCAGAGCATCCGAGGACCGGTGGATGGTCGCTCCCTGGTGTGATGAGTGATTGACAACGTGGTGTGGACTGACTCTTGGTCGAGTATTGCAGGTGCAGGTTGTAGCTTGACTCGTGTTGGTGCAGGTGAAGAGCGGGCGTGAAAGGTCTTAGCCTTGCGGGGCCTCCGAGGAGTGGAGAGAGAAGTAGGCTCGGCTCGATGGACCCGGTGGCCGAACGGGGTCAAGTGCGGGCCGCATGGTGGCAAGAAAAGCGAGACGAAGTCGTCGATCGGAGTCGATGCAGGGTAGCGGCTCACGTCCGAAGTCTGCACGCGGGGTTTGCGGCGGTTCACCACAAAACCGCCGGGTTACTTGGTTGAGCCACAAAACCAAGATCGGAGACTCGGCGGGTGGAAACGAGATTTATAGCTCTAGGGTTTCTGGGCAAACCATCCTTCCGGACTGCTTCTCATTTCCCTGCTCGATAGGCTTAGATTCTCTTCACCGTTTTGTAAAGAATCTAACCTCCGAGTGTATGGAAGCTTTCATGGTTGCGTTGATTTCCTTCTTGTGGCTCGAGTGATTTTCGTGTCTTTTTCGGGTTATTTTCGTTGGATTTTCGTGCGCGCCTTGTTCCTTCGATTCCGAGGTGTTTGGGTTCGGATTTTCTTATGGGGATCATGGATAGATGTCTTGTGCATCTATGTGCTTGATCTTGACCCCTCAATCTTCGGATTTGGCCTCCGATTGAAGGATTTCGTTTGGAACCCTAGCTCTTTGTGTGAGCTTGGTAGAATCTGGATTCCTCTCGATTCAGTGGGTTTGAATCTACAAATTCGTAGGCATAGCATCTCCTAGAGGCGCTTCATCTTCACCTATGATTTGGTAGCTTTCCCTTGGTTGATTCGGGAGATCGGGCAAAGGGAAGGAGGTGTTGACTTTGGGGAACTCGAGCTCGGGCTGCAGAAAACCCTCCTGGCAGACAGCCCGCATGTGCTTGGCAGACGGTCCGCGAGGAGCCTGGCAGCTGGCTGTTCTTCATGTTCGTCGTGAGTTCTTGCGCGTCTTTTGTTCGATCCGTCGAGTCGGTGGTTTTTGGTTGCAAGGTGTTTGGCGGACAGTTCGTGAGGAGTGTGCGGACAGTCCATGTGCGGCGGACGGTCCGCGGGTAGGGCTCGGACGGTCCGGTTTTCGCGGTGCGCTACTGGAGGTTCGGGTGCCATTTTCGGACGATCCGCCCTGTGCTTGCGGACGGTCCGCCTGGCCCCCGCGGACAGTCCACCCCCTCCGTGCGGACGGTTCGCCCAGGCCACTGCAGATTGCCTAAGTCCTTTGCTTCTTGAGTTGCGCTTTCGCTTGGGGTTTGTTTGAGACTTGTTCCTAGGGTTGGTAGGTCCGTTGTGACTACGTGACCTTGGCAAGCTCGTGTGGGAATCCTTGGTTGTGGATTTGGGGCATAGGCCGAGTTCATCCTTTGGGAAGAATTTTTATAGGCTCACATTCACTCCCCACCTCTCTGGTCGCCTAATCGGTCCTTCATCCCAGCAATAAGAGGATGAGACAGCAAGATGAGGTTGGTCCTCTGGTTTGAGCCGCTATATTTTCTCCTATCTTTCTAGGGTTGGGGATATCTTGATTTGCGGATCTGGACGATTGATGAGCATATATGGTAGATTTTGATTTCATTATTGTACATTTAGATATGCACTTCGATAGGTGTTAGAAGTTGATAGGCTATAGACAATTCATGTTAGATTCAGTTAGTTTTCAATTTGCATCGTCTTATAGTAGGTTTTGTATTTTAGTAGCTTCTAGATGTGCTTCAAGCCACTCGTTTTATGGATTTTTGTCGAGGCGAACAATTGATAGGATTGATAGGTCCATCGTTTTATGAATTGGTAGATTGAAGATACTATTTCAGAGCTGCAGACCGTTGAAAGGGACATCAGGATTCTGCCACGATTGTTAGCGTTTGCACAATTCACAGGTGTTAGATTCAGTTAGTTTCCAATTTGCATCTTTTGATGGATCGATAGGTTCATTTAGGACAACCGTGCCCTTGCTGAGTTTATGTAGGTAGCAAACAACCAGGTTTTGTGGCGTGTGGTGGTTGTCTTACTGTACTCATACAATTGGGTTCAAGGGATTCAGGTTTTTTTATAGACTGAGTTGAGTTTATTTTTCAGATCGAGATGAGTTTTCTCTAAGGATGAGATTATTTCTACAAGAACATCTTAATGTTATTTTAGAAGATCTGGATGCCTCGTCTCGGGGGAGAACTCTCTTAGGATCTCCAAAGAGATCCAAAACATGATAGAACAACTAGTTTACAGAGAGAAACAGCTTCAGTACACACCTAAGAACAAGAAAACTGAGGGCAGAGCTTATTCTTCTTACCATAGACATTGGAATAAAAGCGTCAATAAATGGGTAGGACATTTGAAGGACCGATTAGGCGAACCAGAGAGGGGGGGAGTGAATGGGAGCCGATAAAAATTCTTCTCGAAGGAGATGAGAACTCCAACAAGACGAACACGGCTTCCAACTCACGTCTCCGACCCAACTACCCAAGTTGGCCAAGACCACGCAGCCACTGGAGTGCTACTGGTCCTAGGAACCAACACTCAACCTTCCGAGCCAAAACTCACCAAACCACACAGCGGAAACTTGCACGGCTTGCTGCCTGTGCTACACCGGTCACACCGATGGCCTGCGCCGGTCAGACCGGTGACACCGGTCAGACCGGTGGACAGAGCCGGTCAGGCCGGTGGCTACAGCAGCCGCACAGCAAACGTTCCAGGAAGCCTCAGTGACTCCTCTAGGCCCTGGAACAAAAACCACCACGAAACACAACTTGTGAGGAAGAAGAACCCCTCACAAAACCTAGCAAAACAACTCCAAACACGCCAAGAACTGATCAGCAGGACCATGGGACAAAACCACACGGACAAGGCTATTCCCTGAGACAAAAACCCACCAAGGGCTAGAACCGGTCAGACCGGTCAAGAGCACCGGTCAGACCGGTCGTGCCTGGGCAGCTCAGGATGAACAGCGCCCGCGAGTCAACTCCTCCAAATCCAACTCCCGATCTCCCGATTCGCTCCACGGTTTTGCACAAGACTTTGGGGATAGTAGGAACACCTCATGGGTACTCCATAGCCAAGATTTGGTCCACCAAAACTTGTCAAATCAAGAGGAATCGAAGAAATCCCACCAAGAACGCCTCTAACCCTAGAGCCACGAAAACCCCAAAATCGAGCCTCTTTGCTCATGGATTTGGAAGGGGAATCAAAGGGAAAAGAACCACAAAGGATTCATGCATACATCCCCCACCAAATCCCAAAGAGAAAGGCCTCGAAATCGCTCCAAGAAAATCGCCAAGAAAGGGCTCCGAAAATCACCAAAAAGGAGAAACGGGAAAGACACATCCAAGCCTTGAGGAACCACGCCGAATCATCTATACATACCAAAGAGGTTCATACAAGGTCTAGCTTGCCGCCCGATCATCCTTCCCTCTCACAAGATCTCACCATGAAGCTCTCAAGCTAGTCCTACGAAAATCCTAAGAAAATAGGAAGGAAAATAGGAAAACCAAATGAGCTAGGGTTCCAAGAGATGGCTGCCATCCTCTCACCACTTGGGTTATATGGAGGCAACCGAAAGACGAAAATACCCTTACTAGCTAACTAGGGATACATGCCCCTTGAGGGCGAAATTGGAAGTCTTTGTCTTCGCACCATCGGACGGATGCCCAGCGACCGCAAACTTGCTTAGCCTCGACGCAAGCCTTGCGATCCCGACGCGTGTCCTCTGCTTCGAAGATTCTGGACTGCGTCGTCGCACACCGGTCAGACCGGTTCTCCTCACTGGTCAGACCGGTACCCACCGGTCAGACCGGTCAGACCCACCGGTCAGACCGGTCTGGAGCTGCTGCACCTCCGTCTTCGGTTCTTCGGTCTTGGCTTTGTGGATCAACCAAGGAACCCAGTGATTTTCTGGTGAACCACCAGAAACCCCGCGAATTCGGTGTAGCCTCCGCCAATCACCACTCATGACTCGGCTCCCACGTAGTCCCGGCTCGACCTTGGTTTTGAGGCTCAACCAAGAAACCGTCCATGACTTCATCTTGCCGTTCTTGCCACCATGCGGCCCGAACTTGACCCCGCTGGCCACCGAGTCCCTCGAACCAAGCCTACTTGTCTTCTCCACACCTGGAGGCCTCACCGGCAACGACCTTTCACGCTTGTTCTTCACCTGCACCTGCACCAGTCAAGCCGCAACCTGCACCTGCAATACTTAGCCAAGAATCAGTCCACACCACGTTGTCAATCACTCATCACACCAGGAAGCGACCATCCACCGGTCCTCGAACCACACCTGGCTCTCAACATTGAGTTTGTTTGGTCCGTCTTTTCTTTTAAATGTTCAAGAAGTTCATTGTCAATTGGACTGAAATGGGTACCCTTGCCTATTAGTACCCGTTTCAGTCGAACTGACAACAAACTTCTTGAAAATTTAAAAGAAAAGACTGACCAAACAAACTCAATATCCTACCCATTCATTGATGCATTTATTCCAATGTATATGATAAGAAGAATGATCTCCGCCCTCAGTTGTCTTGTCCTTAGGTGTGTACTGAAGCTCTTTCTCTCTGTGAGCTAATTGTTCTATCATGCTTTCGATCTCTTTCGAGATCCTATAGAGTCCTCGCCCTGAGACGAGACATCCAGATCTTCTGAAAGAACTTTAAGAAATGCAAGAGAGTCCCGCAAGACCAAAAATTCACGGTAGGAGATGCAGAAGGTGAAGGAACAGCTGCAGGAGGCCAAACATGAGATGGAGTTATGATTATGAATGAGTAGTAATGATTATTATGAAACTTGTATCATGATTGTGTTTTGGTGTTGTCTACCGGATCATCGTATGATGTTTGTTACTTGTTGGTGGACTGGTTGTGTGAACTTTGTGGTGATGAGTTGCTATGAGATGTCATCTTATTATGCCGATTTGGTTTAATCTATTCCAAATTGATTCGAGCATACTCACCATTCGGAATTCATACACATTGCAATGGAGGTCATTGAGAATTGCAGTTAAGGACTGGCACCGGGCGTTAATCGACGAACTTGTGTGCAAACCCCCTCTGAACGGACGTGTCGATCATTGTGAATCGCAATGACTGGCCTTATTTACTCTCGGTCGCCGACATGTACCAAGTCGAAAGGTTGAAGCTACACTGTGCGTCAAAGATGTGGAACATGGCAAGCGAGGAAACTGTGACTTCATTTCTACGATGGGCAATTCAGGCTAACTGCACACAATTGCAAGACAAGTGCATGTCTCTCTTAGAGCGAATATTTCCTCACAGAATACTCACATATGATTGGGTGGTTGTATGCACTGATCATCCCGAATTTATGCACAATCTCCATAGAAGATCCAAACTCATTCGTTTCGAGCATACTCACCATTCGGAATTCATACGCATTGCAATGGAGGTAGAGGAAGAACAACGGAGGTATGGTGATAATAGATAGAGAAGGGGGAAGTTATGATTGAGGAAACTTCGGCCTGTTGATGTTTCGCAAGGAGGACCTTCCTAGTGGTAAAAAGGGAGGAAAAGCTAAAATGCTGTTTGTTTGGATTGATCCAGAATCGGATCGTCCGTCCTTTTGATGGATTGCAGGAAGGACCTTCCTCAGAAACAATTGTGTAACTGCTTGTTTCCAAGTGCCGACTATTCCAGTGGCCGGCCGCCGCGTGCCCGGAAACTGGACATGTCTACCCCAACAACAGCACGGAGCGGTTCTGGTAAATTAGCGGGAGAAAAGCGCACGCGACAGCCAAAAAAAAGTTTTCCCACAGACAAGTGTATATATCTCATTTCTCTCGACGACGCGGTGTACACTACTACAACTCCACAAGAGACTCGCCGGCACCACGCTCCTTTTCCTTGTGGCAAACACTAGAGCTAGCGTTGGTGCTTAGATCTGCTGTTGCCCGTGGCGGGAATGGCGAATCGTAGCGGCCCTAGCGGCGAATGGAGAAGCAGGACTCGCTCCGGTCAGGCCAGTCCTCTGTTTAGCCATGCTACTTTGATCTGTCATACTAGTTAAGGGGAATTCTGGATTTGGGGATCTGGGTTAAGACTATATTCATGTATTTTAAAGGTTTTTGGAGTAGACTCTGAAAGTTCCAGATTGCCGACGCCTGGTCCTTGTGAAGTTATCGTTATAGATCCTAATGAAAATGAGTACAGGGATGGGTTGCCTGTCCATCTGAGGTATGACTAGACAGGCGCCAACCCTGGGTGTCGATATGTATGCTACTGCGAGGTAAATGATAACCTGTATCACTTCTAATAAATGTTGCTTCTGCATTTGATGTTAGTGTGGTCAATCGCTAATTATATGAACGAAATCGGTGACTGCAGACTGATGGCATGAAGTGCGCGTCGTTTAGGTGGATAGATCCTGAATGGGATATTAGGACTCTAAAAGTTCTAGAGAAACTGATGGAAATGAAGGGAAAAGCAGAAGAGGAAGCAAGGTCGTGGAAAGAAGCATGTACAGCTGCTAAGGAGGAGGCCAATGTCAAAGCAGTTGAGCTGCGGATGATAACACGATACTACAGGGAGGTAACCCATAACCTATTGGAGACGAGAAAGAAAATGAGAAACGATGCTCTGTTGTCTCCTACATAAAAGAGTGAGGCCAACAGGTACCTAAAAGCTGAAAGGGAGGCAAGGATGTGGAAGGAAGAATGTGCAAAGGCTAACAGGAAGAATCAAGAGACTGCCATTGAGCTGCAGACAATCAAGCAGCTCCTGGATTCTGCAACACTTGTGGTGAAGAAGGTGAGGGAATTGCTGAGACATACCTCATATAAGAGGTCACTTAGCAAGTACAACAATGAGGCATAATGTGATTCGTGGTGTTATTGCTAGGTAGATGGTTTAGAGGTACTAATCATGCTTGTATTTTGGTATTTGCTACTTGTTGGTGGTGTGAACTTTGTGGTGATGAGTAGCTATGAGATGCCATCTTGTGACGTTTGATACTTTTCCGTTCTGTTGATGTTTTGCGAGAAGGACCTTCCTGATTGTGTAACTGCTTGTTCCCTACAGTGATTGTGGTAGAAACTCATACATATGCGCGGAATAATTGATGAAGGATGATAATATAGATATTTGTACATTGAATTGCGTTACAGGTGGTACACAATTGAAGTTCCTCATTACGGATAGCTAGGCAACAGCCATGTTCCTCGCGACCAAATCCAGTCCCCACGAACCTGCTTAATGCGGATCACCGGAGTAGTGTTGACACCTAGAACAATACCTATTCCCTACTGGTAGATCCAGTACTCATTCTTTTTATTGTGATGATAAGTTCGTAGGAAGTAAATGTGATTTGCCCTCAAGTCAGCCAAACCAGAAATGGCATGCTCTTCTGTAACAATGCACTTGCCAGGACCAAACAAGATGATCTTATTCCGGAACTCAGGAGCTCTCTCCCAGGGAATAGTCCGCCAAATGTCCCCGATGAATGAATGCATAGTTAATGTACCACCTCAGCTTCTTTCTCCTCTAGAACAACAAAGAACAATCGGTCTTCACCTTCGGGTAGAGAAGAGTTGCCCATGCCAATAACCCATGACAACCGAAGTCCAACAGGATGGGGAGGTGCTGGAAGATCTTGCCCCAAGTAGATCCGCATGTGTTCAGAATAACTGCACCAAAAATCTTCCGAAGGTAGTGTAGTCCAGTCGGATTGGCTACCCAAATGCCACATGGAAACGGGCAATGACTCAAGCGCTGCAAAAGATTTCTCTAGCCAAAAGAAAGTAATCACGACAAATGACTCTGCACCAGCTGCTGTTTCAAGGCACAAGATACAAGCTTGGAGAGTAGCCATTTGACTCCATTTTGGAAGTCGAGGAAGGCAAATGTGCTTCCGAGGAGACAAAGGATTCAGCATGAGCGCGTTGCACCAATCTCTGCAATCTAAGGCGACTAGGCTTCCAGATCCGCCGCAACCAATCAATCTAGTCCTTTTCCCAACCAATGCAGGAAAGGAGACATCAAAAAGCCGCATATCAGCGACAGATGCGAATGTCTCTGCTCCAGATTCACCGATAAATTTAGATTTCAGAATCCAAGGGTCAAATGGGCATGCCTCATTTGAACGAGCGCAGTTCCAACCCTTGCAGACAGCTTTGAACATGATGAAATCTCTTGCATCATTGATCTTATTGGCGACGCTCACAACAATGTCAGGAATAAGATTTGCCCAGGGACGAGGCATCATTGACAAGATAGCCAAAGAACAAGGTTGTGGGAGAACAATAGAGGAGTTACAGCTCCAACAAAGACAAATGAGTGGAAAAGGTAGTCCAGAAGGTCTGGTATACTGATGTATTGCTAAAAGGACCTTCTGGACTACAATTATTTCTTCCGGTCCGTTAACATTCCGCTGAACGGTCTTTCCCCCTTCCTCAGAACGTACTCCCTCCGTCCACAAAAGAATGCAATTCTCACTTCCTGATAAGTTTATATGAAGATATAAGTGTAAATTTGGTCAAAATTGAATTAGTTTGAACTGAACGGATCCCACAACTACTCTAATCTTTTCGGGAGCAGTTTTTTCAATAATGGCTGAATGGGTTCCTCTGGCCATAAATATCCCCCTTCCTCCCAGTGCCCTCTTCCTCTCCCCACTCTTGCAACCAACAAAAAACCCCATTCTCGCACAACGCCCTCTTCCTCTCCCAACTCTTGCAACCAATAAAAAAACCCCATCCTCGCACAACGCTCTCTTCCAGTCCCCATGGAGCCATTGTCTCCTAGAGGTGCGGCGCCAGCCACATCCTCCTCCTCTTCTGATGAAAGGGAGGATCTCCAGTGGTCTGATGAAGAGGAGGCAGAGCGGAGGCCCATTTGGGTGGTGGTTGAGACATCCTCTGATGATTCGGAGTTTGTGGAACAAAATGAAATCCAAGATCATGAGCCTTTGAAACATCGCACCCCTCACAAGTCAACAAGAGGTGCTAGGGGTCAGGGGCGCGAAAGCACCGCCACTCACCGGGGAACTATCGTCTCCAAGCGCCGTCATCCTCTCTCATCCTCATCGGTCGGCGACAGTCGATCTCTGCCATCCTTGCCGAGTAGAGGCCATCATCGACTGGCCATCATCATCCGCCATGGAGCGGCGCCAAGGTCGTGCTCAACGGGCCACCATGGAGCGGCGACATCATCCTCTGGCGACGGCATTGGAGGGACAGACTCATCCGCAGGCGGTGCCCTGGGAGGTCCGCCACCATCTTCCACGGGCGGCGGCAACAGAGCGACATTCTCATCTGTGAGCAGCTGCAACAAGGCGCCGGGTGCACCATCGACAAAGAAGCAGCGCCTTGATTAGTGGATTAGTGGTAACTGCTACTAGTAGAAGTAGGAGTAGAAGAAGTAGAAGTAGAAGTCTGGTATGATTGAATACTACTACTACTGTTTTTTCCTTGTAAGATGTTGGTTTTCTCATTGCGTAGCAGTGATAGTTTAATCCGGTCTGACTGAAAACTACAAACCGGACTTTCGTCCTGTGTTCATCCGGTATTTAAGAAATCAATGGAATGGACTTTCTGTATACAACAAATTTATACCGAGGGAGTACACACACATTACCATTTTTATTAGAAACAACACAATCCAAATACAAACGACACAAATGCATGCATACGCATTGATTACACATGAGGATGGATTGATCCACCATAGTTGGAACTACAGCGACATACTCTGAACGACATACTACTAGCATCTACCATCACGGCTCATTCTACTACCATCACCACATACTACTAGCATCTACCATCACGGCTCATACTACTACCATCACGACATACTACTACCATCACGGGCTCATGGAAATCCAACCGCTGCACGGAGTGTAGCAAAATGTGGCTCCTGGATCAGATACTCCTCCAAAGCGCGATGCCTCGCCCTTGTATCCCAAACCCAGGCAGGCGAAACGACGATGTTATGCGTGTGTAACAGCAGGTCACGAATGGTCCATTGCATGTGACCCCTATGGCAAAAAGGGCACACCCACATTGCTTCGTGATAAACACGGGCGGGAGCGCCCTGCTGAAGCCAAAGCAACACAGACCATTTCAGGTCATGGGTTTCATCTTGTTCAATGAGCACTGGCCGCGGGGGTGGCATTTCAATGGGCAACAGCAGACGTGGCAGCCTGGGCCGTGGGCGAAAAGGTGGTACCATGAGGTTCAGCTGATCTTGAGCTGTCGTTGCCAGCGGCTAAACTGGAGGTGGCATCACCCCTGGGTGTTGCTAAGGTGCTGATGCCAGCGGAAGTGGAGGTGCCATTGGGGTCGGGTGCTATTGAGGTGCCGATACCAGCGGAAGTGGAGGTGCCATTGGGGCCAGGTGCTGCTGCGGTGCCGATGGTAGCAGCTGAACCGGGTGTTGGCGAGGTGCTATTGCGCCCGACAGCTCCCCCTTCCCCGACTCCTCCAAGTTCCATGCTCCGTCCCTTCCTTGCCCGGCCATTCCCCACGTACTGCATACACAAACGAAGAACAAACCCTACATAAGCTAACAATGTGGCCATCTCGATACCATGCATACATAAAGTAAACAAGATTAGCCAACAAAATGATCTCACCCTTGTATCCCACTGAAGTAGAGAAATGCAAGACGGGGAACCGATGAGTGTTAGTCTTGCCTTTCAAGAACGCTGTCCTGCACTCGCCTATTTATCGAGGACTACAGCGGTCACGTGAGCTCGGTGTAGCATTGCTAAAGTTACTATGGAAAACTTGAGATGCTCGGAATATAGTCAGGCCTACGCGTGATAGGAATCTATCTAGGTCAGAATCTTCAGTGGCGTGCATCGATTACATGTGTGGATGATGGGTATCACAGGATGAGCCCGACGTGTCTAGGTATGTGTTTACTTCCGGACTTTCCTTTCTCTAGAGCACAAGAAAGTCCTGCGGACAAATCACTCCGCATCAGCTGCATCTAATGGCTGTCTCACTGCATCAGCTCATGCCGCATCAACAACGAGACAACTCTCTACCGTTTATTTATGTAATGCTTTAGGTGTCAATTGCATCTGGAGAACAAGATTGGGTGCTGTAATCAGATGGACCGGATGGTCCTTGCGTTGCAACACACAGGGTGCGGGATGACTTGACAAGTCCTCCTCGATCAGGTACTCTGCGTGAGTCATGACTGTAAAGGTCTACGAATGGTCTAGATTCGCACTTGATGATTCCCGCAGGCCTTGGAGACTGAGACACGTGATGAACTTGTTGACGCGACAAGACCAAAACGGAATAAGCTGGAATTGGAATAGCAATATATGTTTTTTTTGTGTGTGTAATATTAACATGCTTATAAGCACAGAAGGGCAACTCGAATGGGCGTTTGGGAATGACACGCTCTCACAAGTTGATCTACGTGTCGATCATTGAGAATTGCAGTTAAGCACTGGCACCGGGTGTTAATCGATGAACTTGTGTGCACACCCCCTCTGAACGGACGTGTCGATCATTGTGAATCGCACTTAAGGACTAGAACCTGGAAGTTCATGACCCGAATGTGGCCACACCCGCACTGAAGGGACGCGTCCATTCCGGGTGGTAACTGATGTCCACGAACGGACATTTCAGAACGACACATTCACTCCCACTATAATAAGAGACAGTTTAGGCACGAGACGATCATTGCAGGCCATTTAATGGCTTTAGGTGCTAAAATGATTCCTTCCATGCAAGTCGACTTCTCAGTCTCAAGCCAGGAAGCGAAAGCAGAAGGAACCGCAGGCAACTTCAAGGAATCCGGTACGTTCATGGTGGGAGGCCGTCAATGGAAGCTATGTTGCTATCCTACAGGTTTGAATGATCATCAGTGGATGGATGTTCCAGATGGCATTGCCGCCGTCCTCGTTCCTCTGCACAAATCCCAAATGGTACGTGTCTCGTTGCTGCTATGAATACACACACTAACACATGGTGATACGGTCGCATTATGTTATTATTTGTCAAGCCTGTGACTGCTTCCATGTAGGTGTGAGTATTCTTGCGTGCGATGGCTAGAGACCCAAACAATGAAGATGATACATTTTGAGTTCAAGATACATAAGAAGCTTGGTTCATGAATCAGGATCTACAAGAAAGAGGATTTGAATGTCTGGTGGAGCATCATGACATTGAGCGCGTGACATCCAGTGAAGATCGCATACACATATCATGTGTTGTTTCAGTACTAGAGGACGACTGCATTGAAGTTCCTCCTCCATCAGTGCAAAGAAGCATATGCGAAAGCGTTGCAGCCCAAGCTCCTGTGGAAGTTGTGTTCCACGTAGGTGCAGAATGCTGGGTGATACGAGCGATACGTGCCGATGTGGCAAAAGTATCTTTTGTGATGGAGGCAATGCTCTACGGCCCAGGAGTGGAGTCTAGCTCTGAATCTGTTACAATTATTGACACACACCCTGATGGCTTCTCGGTCCTAATCAAATATGCTAGTGAAGGATCACTCCCGGAGGAGGCAGATTTATGGGACACTCCTGCCAATGCCTGGCCTTATTTACTCTCGGTCGCCGACATGTACCAAGTCGAAAGGTTGAAGCTGCACTGTGCGTCAAAGATGTGGGACATGGCAAACGAGGAAACTGTGACTTCATTTCTACGATGGGCAATTCAGACTAACTACACACAATTGCAGGATAAGTGCATGTCTCTCTTAGAGCGAATCTTTCCTCATGGAATACTCACATATGACTGGGCGGTTGTATGCACTGATCATCCCAAATTTATGCACAATCTCCATAGAATATTACCTGAAGGGTTGTACCAGGGTTCCCCTGTAGTTTTAATGTTTTATTGAAGTGTTTTTAGTCATGTAATAAACAGTTGAAATGGTACGTTATTTTGTTGCAGTGAGTACATTTGTAATGCAAAAATCGGATCATCCGTCTAACGTGAATATGAAGTAGAGTATAGTCCTGTGTGTGCTTGTCCATTCCATGATCCATGGTGGCACGGACAACCCAGTCAACAACTTGCCTCTCTGCGTAAGGTCACTGACGTTTGGGTCCGACACCCAAGCGGTCTTTCGTTTGGGTCACTGACGTTTGGGTCCATGATCTAAAGTCTTTCGTTTCCCGCTCTGGACCACAAAGGCGGGACTTGAAATTTAAAATTCCCCACTCCTCCTTCTGGTCCTCCTCGTTTATATATAAAACAAAGAGGGAAACCAGGTCTCCCAATTCCCTCCTGGTAATTTTCCAAAAACAGGGGATCTTCTCCTCGACCGCCGAAGAGACCTAGATCTACGGCTGAAGCAGCAACGACGGCCTAGCTACCGACGACGGCTTCCTCTGCTACGAGCAGCGGCCTTCCTCTTCTACGAGCGGCGGCCTTGCTCAGCAACGTCCTTGAAGTTGTAAGATGGTTCAAACTCTTTACTCCGTCGGCTCTCCCGATGCTCACCCTGGTGGCCGCAGATCTGCAACAGTTGCGCAGAACATCGTGCTGAAGGCGCAAGGTCAGGCTGCTAAATCGAGATGACATTCGGCACCTTCTTCCCGTCCTATTTGTCAGGTCTGCGGTCTCCTCCCTGTATTGATCGCTTGAATTAGATTGCTTCCCTATGCTCTTTGGCTTGCTATAATATTCTTACATGTTTGGGTGATTGTGGATCTACTGTACCCTATCACAAAAGTTTATTAGAAGTCATTTTATTTGAGGTTTGTAGAAATTTGTAGATAAAATTATTAGACTGCTTCCCCATGTTCTTTGCCTTTGAATATTGTTGTTGCATGCTTGGGTGATTGTGGATCTACTGTACCCTATCGCAAGAGTTTGTTCCAAGTCATTTTATTTGAGGTTTGTAGAAATTTGTTGATGAAATTGTTGGACAGCTTCCCCATGCTCTTTGACTTTGAATATTGTTGTTGCATGCTTGGGTGATTGTGGATCTTCTGTTCCCTATTGCAAGAGATTGTTCCAAGTCAACTTATTTGAGGTTTGTAGAAATTTGTAGATGAAATTGTTGGACTGCTTCCCCATGCTCTTTGCCTTTGAATATTGTTGCTGCATGCTTGGGTGATTGTGGATCTTCTGTTCCCTATTGCAAGAGATTGTTCCAAGTTAACTTATTTGAGGTTTGTAGAAGTTTGTAGATGAAATTGTTGGACTGCTTCCCCATGCTCTTTGCCTTTGAATATTGTTGTTGCATGCTTGGGTGATGATGGATTGGGTGTGATCGTCCATGTACCACATTGAACTTAATAGATGAAATTGCTTCCGATTGCTAATGATCTCAACCCTTATCTCTTGTTCTTGAACTTGTTTCAGCGGGCCAAAGGGTCAACATCTGTAGTCGCTCCTGTTCAGACATGCTCCAAGGTAATTGTCGGGGTCCTCTACCGCCGGACAGTAAATTTGTATCGATCGTGTGTCGGGCTCGGATGGTTAGCGCAGGAGACAACGGGATTTATACTAGTTCGGGCCTCCGAGGAGTAACACCCTACGTCCAGTGTCGAGCTGCCGTGTTCCCGTGCTAGGGTTGTTTGTAGTAGGGGTTACAAACTGGTCGGGAGAGGGTGTAGAGCCCAAGTCCCTTAGTATGAGTGTTTGGTTCGTCAGTCCCTGTGACGGTTGCCCTCCTCTCCCTTTTATAGACGCAAGGGGAAGGGAAAAAGGGGAAGTAAAAGAAATGTTACAGTGTTGGCAGCTAGGATGTCCTCTCGAGCATCGCTGTCCGTCAGGGCGCATTGAAGAGGAGTCGTGCCGTGTTGTCGTAGAGGCCGCCGCGTGGCCGGGCGGGGCTGTTTACTTTGGGACGCCTGGCGCTTCCTCCGAGTAGTTTGGTGCTAGCCCAACCCGTTTAAGTACGGGGTGAGCTCGCCACGTTAAGGCCTAATTGTAGGCCTGTGCTCATTGTAGGGGGCACTCGAGTGCCTCGGGTGGAGTTGGCGTGCTGCAGGGTCGGATGTGACGGGGAGTTGATGGCTGCGCGGCCGGGCAGAGCCGCATTAAGACTCCTGTCAGAGCTGGATGCCCGCGCGTGCCGCCAGTTGGTGCGCTTGCATGGCATGGGGAACTGGCGCCCCACACGTCGTAGCGGAGGAGTTCACTTGCCGGGGTCGCGCCACGTGGTATGGTTTGCATCTTGGTCAGAGACGGAGAGTGCTCGTGCGAACGAGCGGCATGTCGTGCGAGGTGGAGACTCGTCGTGCGAGGCGGAGACTTGTCGTGCGAGGCGGAGACTTGTCGAAGGGGTTTCCTCTAGTAGGGAACTTGTCGGAGAAGCTTCCAACTATTCGGAAACAAGACGTCTTGCCAGTGATGGTCTTGACAGGGGTCCTTAGTCTTCCTCGTCTTGAATCTTGGCCTTCACGTTGTCAATGGTGTCAGATGACTCCACCTCAAGAGTGATTATCTCGCCGTCAAAGGGGGCCCTAATCTGGGCCCTCGTCAGTAGCCCCCGAGCCTGAGTGGGAGTCAAGGACTCACGCACAGGCTCAGTTGAAAAGCTTTGCATCGACTTTTGGTCTTGATCTTCCCGGTGGGTGCGCGCGAGCGCATCCGCCGGATGTAGCCCCCGAGCCCACGAGTGAGTGGTAGACTCGCTCGTGGGGTTTTTAAGCTGCAGTAGAGTTGTCGCGGTCTTGAGTTGTTCTGTTGAGGTAGTCGCAGATGTCGTGGCGACGTGGGCGACGTGGGTGACGCGAACGACGTGGGTGACGTGGGCATCACGGCCGATGCGGCGGACGAGACGGTTTGAAAGGACAGAGCGGGGACGTTTCAAGCCCCAGGGCCCAGCGAGAATCGAGGCGTCACGCGGCCGGGCGCCTGTCACGCTGGGGCGCGCGCACGAGCGTTTCCTTGACATGGTGGGCCCGGCATTTAAGGCCAGTGGCCGCGCCCCTTCCCTTTTAACTGCGCGCCGGTCAAGGGTTCAGGACTTCTACTCCTTTGCCTTTTTCCTCTGCCCTTGCCGCCCGCTTCCTTTGCTTTTCGCATCCGCAGCGCCGCCACAGCCTTCACCGGAGTCGTACGTGAAAGCTCGCCGTCGCCATGTCGAACTGGTCACGCTCCAATGTGTCCCGCTCAGTGCTGCGCCGCCTTGTCGACGCCGGGCAACTTCCTCCACTCACCGACGCCATAGAGTGGAAGGTTCCCGGAGAGGAGTTCATGCCGCGCCCGCCTAGGGGGTACGTCATTTCGTTCGTGGCCTTCCACGAGCGCGGCTTCTCCGTTCCCGCCGGGCGGTTCATCCGGGCGGTCCTCTACGAGTACGGGCTCCAGCTGCAGCACCTCAACCCGAACAGCATCCAGTAGATGGTGGCGTTCAAGGCGTTGTGCGAGGGGTACTTGGGAATCAGTGCCCATTGGCACCTTTTCAAGTACTTCTTCATGTTCGCATGCTTGAAGGATGGCTCCAAAGCGGCGACCATCGGGTGCGCCAACCTCCAGATGAAGCAAGGCCGGGGCGACAAGTACATTCCCTCCTCACTGACCAGCTCGAACAGCGGCTAGCACAAAGGGTGGTTCTATCTCAAGAACGACCCCGAGTTCGCGCTGCCGGCGTTCACCGGGAACTCCATCGCGAATGCGCCGAGGAGCTGGACTCATGGTCCTCCGAAGGTGGAGTAGGAGAAGATATTCAAGGATCACTGGGTAGTGTTGGCCCGCCTCCGTGACGCCGGGGTCGGCCTGGCGACCGTCATCGGCCAGTACCACGCCCAGGGGGTTGTTCCGCTCCGGAGGCGGCCGCTGCGCCTTTGCGAGATGACCGCCAGCAGGGCCCCTTGGGCCGGGACCGTGACCGCGCCCAAGCTCCCGTCACCAAACGAGATCCAGCGCCGCGTGTCGGTGGCCATCGGGAAGTCGACCTTCGTGTGGCCGCCACCGCAGCTTCTTCCAATGCTCCCTAACGAGGCGACTGAAAAACTTGTAAGTGATTTCTTCTTCCGACAAGCTTGGTGTCTTCAATCGATGTTGATCTTCTCAGAGATTCTCGATGACCACTAACTCTTTCGCCCTTTGTTCTTCCAGTTGAAGTGCTCTCACCTTGTGCCTGCCAAGGCGCCTCTCTCGGAGGAGGCGATCTTCAAACGCAACCAAGCGGCCGCGGAAAGGCGGAGGGCTACGCGCAAGGAGCAGCACAAGGAGAAAGAGATCGCCAAGCACGATCGGAACGACAACCGCATCAAGCGCCGCAAGGCGGGGGAGCGCAACGTCTCCTCTGATGAAGATCTGTCGCCGCCACCGGTGTGGAGCGGAGACGAGCCTAGCGCCGCGATCGACTGGAGCGACATGTCTGGGTCGCCCTCGCCTTCGCCACACCAGGCGGCGGAGGTGAGCTCGTCGCGACGACCAGAGCCGGCTGCTCGTGAGAAGGGTGCGGGCTCGAGCTCGCAGTCGGGGGCCCGCCCCGCCCGAGAAGATCAGAGGGTGACCCGCTCTCAGGCGGCGCCTGGTGGCCTGCGCGCCTCCGAGGGGCGAAGGGAACCTCCACGCCGGGATGATCCGCCCAAGCAGCCGGCGGAACACGAGCCCTCTCCCCGCCATCTCTACGACGGCTTCGACCGCCCGAATGCGGACTCCTTGAAGAGGCGTTTGTCAAAGGCGATGTCAACCCCATCAGCGTCCGCACCGAGCACACTGCAGGGAGCGGACACGAGCGTCCCCCCACGGCGCCTCCAATCTTTAGTCATCCGGGGCGGTGGGGTCCCGGACATGCATGTTCCCCTCTCCTCCGACGGGAGTCAGGGGCCAGCCTCCGACACGGCGGAAGTCGGGAGGACAGCCCCCGAGCCAGCAAGGGAGCAGAGCGCCACCCTTGAGTCGGCGGGGAGAAGCGGGCCAGCCCCCGTGTCAGCGGAGCGCCGGGAGTCGGCTTCCCCGTCGGCTAGGGCCAAGAGATCAGCCCCCGAGCAGGGCTTGTCGGACAGGCCGGCGAAACGGGTCCGCGTCCGCTCCAGCATGTAAGCTCCTGCCCACCATTCTTCGTCGTCCTTGAATTCTTCGTCTTGTTCATCTCTTGATCTTGATTCGTGTTTGCCTCAGCCACGCCGATACTGGCGTGCTCAGCCTCGCGCCCCTGAAACACGCAGCGCTGGGCACGCGCGGTCCGCAGCCCGAGCCCCACTCACTGCCCCTCTTCGCCGAGCCATTGGCGAAGCAGGCCTAGAGCGGGCTGGCCGTGGCCACCGAGGTGGTTAAGCTGTTGGTGCCACCGCTGTTGTCGGGCGCCGACAACTTGGGCGGGGAGCAAACAGCTACAGAGGCGGTCGCTGCCCACGTGGCGGCGGAGCCGCTAGTCGAAGCCACTCCAGGGGGAGGCGATGCCGTGGAGGCGCCCTTTGAGCAGATCGCGCCCCCGCCACCGCTGCCCATGGAACATGAAGTCGAGGTGTCAGCAGCGGCGGATACTCCAGCGCCCGCGGCGACGCAGGCTGGTGGGGACGTGGCGGAGGTGTCGACTGCTGACGCCATGTCCGCCGGTATCCTCGAGATCATTGACCTCGACGCTCCCGACCTATCAAGCAATGACAGGGATGTTTACGAGGCCGTGCTGGAGCGGATGCTGGCCGATCCGGTGGAGTCGGGGGTCAAGGCCTCTGAGTTTTCCGGACCCGTGGCCGTAGCCTCGACTGAAGCAGCGGAGCCTGCCAACAAAGAGCTCGCACCGGGCACAACTGCGGCGGGACAGCTGACGCCAGGTCAGGTTGGAGTTGTCGGAGGTCTCGAGCCCTCGGCCACGTCGGAGGTGGCCAAGGAGGTCCTCGGGGAACCTGCCACCGGTGCAGAGTTGACCCTGGCCGCGTCCTCGCCCCCGGTCGCGGTGGCGGACTCGACCGCAGTAGAGGCACCGGAGTCGTCGTCTCTCCGGCCCGCCGCCCCTGTCGATGAGGCGGCACCCGCGGCGAGCCCGACTCTCCTGGCTCCGCAGGAACACGATGTTCTCGGGAGCGCAACGGGGGTCGCCTCCCCGGAGATCCAAGAGGTCGGGGAGGGCTCTGGTGCGATCCTGCTGCCGGAGCTGGATGAAGGTGGCGCGCAGGTCTCCGACCTTGCCTGCTTCACGTGGGCAGCCGCTTTCGAGGTGGACGCGTCCGTCGACGAGGACGAAGAGTCTGAGGCTCGTCGCAACCTCGAGCGCGGGCTCATGTGGGCGCGCCGCGCGTTCGACGAACTCATCCTTCCCGCGACAACGGTAAGTCTTCTCGATGCAGTAGTCTACTTTTGTCTTTTCTGCTCTTCCGAAACTCGTGATCGATGTACTCTTGCCCGGGACAGACACTCGCAGAGTCTGGCCGGAGGAGAGCGCGCACCATCGACGAGCTCCGAGCAGAGAGAGCCCAGCTGGAGATGCAGCTGGTAGTCGCCCGCGTGGCCGCCACCGCAGTGGTGGCAAGCGAGGCATCATCGAGGGCCGCGCTCGAGGCCGCCAGGCAGTCCGCGGGAGACCGCACCACGGCCGCGCAAGCCGCTGCTGCTACCGCCACGACGGAGCGGGAACGCCTTGAGACGAGGCTGGCCGAGGCGAAGGCGAAGATCGAGGAGTTGCAGGCCACCATAACGACCGCCAACGACACCGCCGAGAAGGCCACCACCGCCATCGCCGCCGCCGAGGCCGCTGCCCGGGAGGCCGCCCAGACCGCTACCCAGGAGAAAACGGCGCTCGAGGCAAAGGTGGCAGAGCTGGAGCAGGATTTGGCCACCGCCGAATCAGACCTCAAGACGGTCAACCGACAGTTCTCCGAGGTGACCAACAGGCTCCAAGAGGTCACGGACAAGGCGACCCAGCTTCGGGAGAACATCTCCAAGTTGTCGCAGGATGTCGACGGTGAGCGGGCCTCGATGCTTCCCTCTTCGACCTGTTTTGGTTTATCCCGGTTGGTGATGACTTGTCTTCTCGCGATTTCAGGGCTGCGCGCATACAGCGCCGGGATGACCGTGAAGCTCACGGAGAAGACGCAGGAGCTGAACGCCGCCCTACTCAAAATCATCGAGAAGGACGACTCGATCAAGCGGCTGTCGGAGCAGCTTGAGAGTAAGTCGTTTGCTCTGGTTTCAATCTTGCTTCTCTCCTGAACTGATTGTGCCGCGTTCGTTGATTCTGACTTGCCGATTTTTTCAGAGTCCAGAGCCGAGCTCGAGCAGTCCCAGATGGCTCGGGAGTAGACCGCGGTCGAGTTGGAGCAGGCCAGGAACGCCCGGCGCGAGTCGGAGGAGTCCCGCAAGGTGAGCATCCAGGATCTCGCCAAGCTCGCGAGGGCCGTTGGCGTAGTCGCGACTGGGCTCGGTGTTCCCTTCGGGCCGATGCTTCCCGACAGGCTTCTTGAAGAGGTCGGGCGCCTCCCAGAGGTGATCAGGGAGCGGGAGTTGTCGACGGCTCGAAGGGCGGTGCACCGGGTGCTCACCATGTTCGAGTCGAACTACCAGGGGTTGGACCGCATGGCGCTGAGCGGCGGTTGGGCCCCTGGCATCTCCGACGCTCTGTGCGACGAGCTCGAGGAAGACTGCGCTGCCTTCGCCCGCGACATGGCCAATGCCGCCTTGAAGGACCTGGACCTGCTACCAAGAGACGCACCAGAAGACCCAGAAAGCTCCAGGCCTTCACCTTAGATGTATCATTCTTAGGTGCATGTAATTTGAGAACAGTTCATATGTGTAACACCATGGAACAGCATCGCGCTATCGAGAACTTGCTCAAAAAATGTTACAGCTCGAACGCTCTCGAGCACCCAGGGTCGACCGCTATAACGTGTAGTAGACCTTAGGAGCTCAAGACAACCAAGCTCTACTCTGGAGCCGCGGGGGTGTAGGAGTCGAGAAGCTCGGCCCTCTCGAACCGCTAAGGGGTGCCACGCGTTCGCAGCCCCTGAGCACTTGGGGGAGTTCGAGAAGTAGCTCGTGTGGTTTGTCGTCAAAATCGTTTTAGACCGGAGTCTGGGTGATTGCTCGAGCGCTTTTTGAAAAGAGGTCAGAAAATGACCTGAGGACCCGAGCCGTGCTCGCAAGTCTTCGCACCGTAGCAGCAGAGGCGTAGGTGCTAGGAACGTCGAACGAGCAGCGACGTCGTGCCCCACGCAGGCCATCGTCTTTACTTCTCATAAGGTCGATCCTCCCGCCAAAAAAACTTTCGCCGGTGCGATCGGTTACGACATAGATGTCGGTTTTTTTTGAAAAATTGTGAAAAACGGAAGGAGGGCATCGCGCCCTGGGTAGCCCCCGAGCGGGGAGCGTTCCGGCACAGGTGCGGGGACGCTCGCCGCTTAGCCTTTAGAAAAGTTGTGACGTACGGAAACATGGCAACCAAGAAGTTTTCGAACTTATAGACAAATGAACAAAGCATGCGACATTTATTCACTGATGTATAAGTTTTAAACAGTTACTCAAGGGTAAAATGGCCACAGGTGTTCGATGTTCCACGCGTTGGAGACGACCTGCCCGTCCTCATATCGGATCTTGAATGTTCTGGGTCGGAGCACCTGGTGGACGATGAATGGCCCTTCCCAAGGGGCCGAGAGCTTGTGTCGATCCTTGCTGCCTTGAACTCGTTGGAGGACCAGGTCACCGACTTGGAAATCGCGGGCGCGTACGTTGCGCTCGTGGTAGCGTCGTAGAGCTTGTTGGTACTTGGCACAACATAGGAGTGCAACGTCACGCGCCTCGTCGAGCTGGTCGATCGCGTCCTCGAGTGCAATTTGGTTGCCTACCTCAGTATAGGCTCGCACTCGAGGACTGCCGTAGTCGATGTCCATGGGTAGGACTGCTTCGGACCCGTGTACCATGAAGAAAGGCATGAAGCTAGTCGCCCGACAAGGCGTGGTGCGAAGACTCCAAAGTACAGACGATAGCTCAGCCACCCATCTTGCCCGGAACTTCTCGAGGTGCTTGAAGATGCGAGGTTTTAAGCCTTGTAGGATCATGTCGTTCGCCCTCTCGACTTGCCCGTTCGTCTTCGGGTGCGCCACGGCAGACCAGTCCACACGAATGTTGTTGTCGTCACAGAAGTTGAGGAATTTCTTCCCCGTGAACTGGGTGCCGTTGTCCGTGATGATCGTGTTGGGTATACCGAAGCGGTAGATGATGTAAGTGAAGAATGCTACGGCTTCCTCAGAGCGGACGTTCACAATGGGTCGCGCCTCGATCCATTTGGAGAACTTGTCGACCGCTATGAGGAGATGCGTGAAGCCCCCGGGCACTTGTCGGAGCGGCCCTACCATGTCGAGGTGCCACACAGCGAAAGGCCATGTGATGGGGATGGTTTGAAGCGCTTGCGCCGGGAGGTGAGTTTGTCGGGCGTAGAACTGGCACCCTTCGCAGCGGCGCACGATGTCCTTGGAGTCGGCCACTGCGGTGGGCCAATAGAAACCTTGTCGGAAAGCTTTTTCGACAAGAGTCCTTGGACCGGTGTGATGCCCGCACGTGCCGGCGTGAATCTCGCGAAGCAGTTCCTTGCCTTGATCTCCGAGGATGCACCGCATGAGTATGCCCGCTGCGCCTCGTTTGTACAGCTCGCCCTCGATGGGGACGAAAGCTTTAGCTCGTCGCGCGTCATGGCGTGCCTCCGTCTGGTCGGAGGGAAGCTTCCCTTCGACAAGCCACTCGAGAATAGGAAAATGCCAGTCCGGGTCCTCGAGGTTCTGCTCAGGTGGCTGGTCGATCTCCATGACTTCTGGTCCTTCTGCTTCTGGCGGCTTCTCCCCCTCTGCACGTACAGAGGGCGCATGTTGGTCGCTCGCGAAGACTCCGTGTGGCACCGGCTTGCGACTTGATGCAGTCTTGGCGAGGACGTCGGTAGCTTTGTTGTAGTCACGCAGCACATGGTGGAGCTCGAGGCCATGGAACTTGTCTTCCAGCTCACGGACAGCCTGGTAGTATGCCACAATCTTTGGGTCAACACAATTTTTCTCCTTCATGACTTGGTCCACGACAAGTTCTGAATCCCCTCTGATCTCGAGACGACGGATCCCGAGCTCGACCGCTATTCGGAGGCCGTTGATGAGCGCTTCGTACTCACCAACGTTGTTGGAGGCTGGGAAATGTAGTCGAACCATGTACTCCATGCGCACGCCCAGAGGCGAGATGAGGACAAGGCCTACGCCCGCCCCTTCCTTCATGACCGAGCCATCGAAGTACATAATCCAGGTCTCGTGCTCGATGGGTGCCGGCGGGGTTTGGATCTCCATCCACTCAGCAACGAAGTCCGCCAGCACTTGAGACTTGATGGCACTGCGAGGTGCATACGAGATGTTCTACCCCATCAACTCGAGCACCCATTTGGCTATCCTTCCTTCGGCTTCGAGGTTCTGAATAACCTCTCCGAGCGGGTACTTGGACACCACCGTGATGGGATGTGCATCAAAGTAGTGGCGGAGCTTGCGCTTGGTCATCAAGACAGCATATACGAGCTTTTGCATTTGTGAGTAGCGGGTCTTTGAGTCGGAAAGTACCTCGCTCACGAAATAGACCGGTCGCTGGACCATGAGTGACCTTCCGGGTTCTTCACGCTCGACCACCAGCGCAGCACTAACCACCTGGGTTGTCGCGGTGATGTACAGGAGCATCGGTTCCTCAAGCGCCGATGCTGTGAGGATCGGTGGACTTTTCAGCATGTTCTTGAGGGAGTCGAGCGCTTCTTGAGCTTCGGGAGTCCACGCGAAGTGGTCGGACTTTTTCATCAAACGGTACAACGGCAGGCTGCGCTCTCCGAGCCATGCTATGAAACGGCTTAGAGCTGCGAGCCAGCCCGTGACACGTTGCACGCCCTTCAAGTTTTGGATCGGCCCCATGTCCGTGATGGCCGAGATCTTCTCGGGGTTGGCTTCAATGCCGCATTCCGACACGACAAAGCTGAGGAGCATGCCCCTCCGAACCCCGAAAACGCACTTCTCGGGGTTGAGCTTCACCCCGTGTTCTCTCAGCTTTGCGAACACCTCTGTGAGGTCTGGGACTAGATCGCCGGTCTTTTTCGACTTGACCACGATGTCGTCGACGTACGCCTTGATGATGCGTCCTATGAGTTCCCCGAAAACACGTCGCATGCATCTTTGGAACGTGGCGCCTGCGTTTTTGAGCCCGAAAGGCATCGTCTTGTAGTAGTAAACGCCGAACAGAGTAATGAATGAGGTTGCGAGTTGGTCCGCTATGCACATCGCTATCTGGTGGTACCCGGAGTACGCATTGAGAAAACCGAGGGTTTCGCACCCAGCTGTCGAATCGACTACCTGATCTATGCGAGGCAAAGGAAACGGATCCTTGGGACATGCCTTGTTAAGGCCCGTGTAGTCAACACACATCCTCCATTTCTTATTCTTCTTCTTTACAAGTACAGGGTTAGCAAGCCACTCGGGGTGGAATACTTCTCGAATAAACCCTGAACTAAGGAGCTTTTTGATCTCCTCGCCAATCGCCTTGCACTTCTCGTCGTTGAAGCGGCGTAGGCGTTGCTTCACCGGTTTCGATCCCGGCTTGATGTTCAATTTGTGCTCGGCAACCTCTCTCGGGATTCCCTTCATGTCGGAGGGTTTCCATGCGAACACGTCGAGGTTCGCTTTGAGGAAGTCGACGAGCACGCTTTCCTATTTGGGATCGAGCGCCGTCCCGATACGGAGCGTACGGCCATCGTCGGAGACGGCCGCATCCTTGACGTCCTTGGTTGGCTCGAAAGAGCATGCCGCTCGCTTGGACGACTCGGGGATCTCTTGGTCCTCGGAGGGAGGCTCGACGCGGAGCCTCTCGGACCGGATCAGTGCCTCCGCAAATTGGAAGCACTCAGCGTCGCACTCGAATGCGCGCTGGTACATGGTCCCTACTGTGATGATCCCCTTCGGACCGGGAATCTTCAGTTTCAGGTATGTGTAGTTGGGCACGGCCATGAACTTCGCGTAAGCTGGCCTCCCGAGGATGGCGTGGTACGTCCCCGAGAACCCCACCACTTCGAAGGTGAGGGTTTCTGTGCAAAAATTTTGTAGGTCCCCGAACGTGACGGGCAGATCGATCTGCCTGATCGGGAGAGCCTCCATTCCAGGGACGACCTCGTGGAACAGTGCGGTCGACGGCCGCAGCTGGGTTCGAGGGATGCCCATGTCGTCAAGCGTTGACGCCTAGAGCATGTTGATGCCACTTCCCCCGTCCATTAGGACCTTGTGGATCCGCTTGGACCTGAACAGCGGAGCCACCACTAGTGGGTAGGCTCCCGGCTGTGGTACGCGGTCGGAGTGGTCCTTGGGGTCGAAGGTTATCGGAACCTCCGACCACTTTAGGTAGGACGGCATCGAGGAGTCGGCGTTGAGGACTTCACGTCGGATCAGCTTCTCTCGATGCCTCGAAGGTCGTGCCGGGGATCCACCGAAGATCATGTGAACTGCGCCGTCCTCGCCGGGGTACCGAGCCTCCGTGTCATCGTCGTCGTTGTCGGGAGGCGGCGCGGCCTTCTTCGGTGGATCCGCCGCCCTTGGCTTGAGGGTGCCGTTGACGTAGTTCTTTATTAATCGGCAGTCTTTGAGCGCGTGCTTCACCGGGACGTCGTGGTAGGGGCACGGCACATCCAGGAGCCTCTCAAAATGGTCCTTCGGTGGACCAGCCTTAGCCGGGCTGCTCTTGGGACGCGTCGCCTTGCGCTCAACCGCAGCAACGAGGTTGTCGTCATGCCGTCGCTTGTCGCTCTTCTTCTTCTTCTTGAAACGCGAGGACGTCCCCTCGCCGTGGTCCACGACCTGCTTCCCCTTGCCTTGAGGGGAGTTGAGTCTCGCCGCAACCGCCTCCTCGCCGTCCGCATGGTTGCTCGCGATGTCGAGGAGCTCCCGAGGGGTACGGGGCATGCGGCGCCCTAATCGATGGATTAGGGAAGTGCGGGTCGTGCCGTTCTGGAACGCCGAGATGGTGTCGTTGTCCGTTGCGCCGGGAAGCTCGGTGCAACGCTTGGAGAAGAGCCGGATGTACTCACGCAGGCTTTCCCCCAGCTTCTGCTTGCAGTTTCGCAGCTCCCACTGCTTGCCGGGGCGGGTGTACATGCCCTGGAAGTTGCCGATGAAGACCCGGCGCAGGTCGGTCTAGTCGTTGATCTCGCCACGGGGCAAGTGCTCGAGCCATGTCCGTGCAGAGTCGCCGAGATAGAGCGGCATGTTCTTGATGATGAAGAGGTCGTCTGTCGCCCCACCCGCGTGGCACGCGAGCCGGTAGTCCTCCAGCCACACGCTAGGGTTGGTGTCCCCGTCGTACCTGGGGACATTGGTCGGAGCTTTGAAACGCGAGGGGAACCTCGCGTCATGCATGCCTTGTCCGAAAGCTCGTGGGCCTCTCTGGTTCGGTGACCAGCTGCGGTCGCGATCGTCGTCGCTGTCGTAGCATCGTCCGCGTCCCCGGTCGTCGTGTCGGCGCGGGCGGTGCTCGTCGCGGCGGTTGCGGTTGTCGCCGTCGCGGTGGTTGTCGACGCTCGCAGCCCGTCGGCGAGCTTCGATGGTGTCCCGGGCATCGCGGTTGGGCCCGAGACGGCTCTTGACCGCTGATGCTACCGCTCCGGCCCCATCTCCGCGATCCTGATGCCGGGAGGGGGGCGGGTTCGGGCGATTTGCGGAAGGCGCCGCCCCTCGGTCGCGTTCCGACCGCTGGCATGAGGCGGAACTCTCCGCCTGCTGTGCCGCCGCTGCTTCGAGTAGCGCCTTGAGTTGTTGGCGCACTCGTCTTTCCTCGGAGGTCACTGCCTCCGGGCAGCCGCGCAGCAGCATGGCCGCTGCGGCTAGGTTCTGCGACGCCCACCTAAAGAGCGGCGGGGCGTCACCGCCAGCGTTGGCGTCGACGTTTGTGCCCTCGTTGGCGTGTCGGTCGTTGTCGTGGGCGCGTCCTCGAGCCAGCGGTGTCGATGCGCGGGCTCTGGGTTGCTCGGCGGCAGGTCGACGTTCTTGCCGCTCGCCGTTTCCCTCGCGGCGTTGCTCCTGCACCGGGACCTGCTGCGGAGCCGGCAGCGGGGCGGGCTACCTGTTGCGGGGCTCGCGGTCCTCCCCGAGCTCCCGGTGGAGGTTGGCCAGCTCCTCGTCAAGCTGGCACCTTGCCTCGGCGAGCTCGTCGAGGCGCGCTCTGCGTTGGGCGTCGGTGGCGCGGTGGCGCGGTGGTGAGGAGCTACTCGAGGCTGACGCCACGTAGACAAAGCAGTCACGCGTGGGGTCGCGCGCCCGCATCAACGGCGCCCTCCGAGCTGTCGCGGAGCCCGGAGAGGCACGGGTCGCTCGTAGATCGTTCACGTAGGCCGTCACCGGGTCGTCCGGGAGGCCTGGCTGTCCATGGGGGTACATGGCGGTGTACCGCTCCATGAACTCCCCCCAGGCGAGCGGCTCGGCTCCGCTGGCCTGGAAGGCAAGGTCGGTGAGGTAGTAGGCGGCGAGCCTAAAACGCTCTTGTGTTGGGTTAGGCCCCAACATGGCCATGATCGTCTCGTCCGAGAAGCCTCAGATGAACGCCGCACGCCCCGCCGCCCCCGTCAGGATGTTGGGGCGGGCCGGCCGGGCGAAGGTTCGACCGACGACGGACTCCGCCGGCCCGGCGTAGACGAAGCCGAGGGCGTTGAAGCGTATGGTGGCCCCAGGGGTTAGCGAAACCCTGCGGCCCTCCATCCGAGTCATTGGTAAAGTTCATCGAGACACACGATGTGCCCCTACTGGGCGCGCCAACTGTCGGGGTTCTCTACCACCGGACAGTAAATTTGTATCGATCGTGTGTCGGGCTCGGATGGTTAGCGCAGGAGACAACGGGATTTATACTGGTTCGGGCCTCCGAGGAGTAACACCCTACGTCCAGTGTCGAGCTGCCGTGTTCCCGTGCTAGGGTTGTTTGTAGTAGGGGTTACAAACTGGTCGGGAGAGGGTGTCGAGCCCAAGTCCCTTAGTATGAGTGTTCGGTTCGTCAGTCCCTGTGACGGTTGCCCTCCTCTCCCTTTTATAGACGCAAGGGGGAAGGGCAAAAGGGGAAGTAAAAGAAATGTTATAGTGTTGGCCGCTGGGATGTCCTCTCAAGTGTCGCTGTCCGTCAGGGTGCATTGAAGAGGAGTCGCGCCGTGTTGTCGTAGAGGCCGCCGCGTGGGCGGGTGGGGCTGTTTACTTTGGGATGCCTGGCGCTTCCTCCGAGTAGTTTGGTGCTGGTCCAACCCGTTTGAGTACGGGGTGAGCTCGCCACGTTAAGGCCTAATTGTAGGCCTGTGCTCATTGTAGGGGGCACTCGAGTGCCTCGGGTGGAGTTGGCATGCTGCAGGGTCAGATGTGACGGGGAGTTGATGACTGCGCGGCCGGGCAGAGCCGCATTAAGACTCCTGTCAGAGCTGGATGCCCGCGCATGCCGCCAGCTGGTGCGCTTGCATGGCATGGGGAACTGGCGCCCCACACGTTGTAGCGGAGGAGTTCACGTGCCGGGGTCGCGCCACGTGGTATGGTTTGCATCTTGGTCGGAGACGGAGAGTGCTCGTGCGAATGAGCAGCTTGTCGTGCAAGGCGGACACTCGTCGTGCGAGGCGGAGACTCGTCATGCGAGGCGGAGACTTGTCGTGTGAGGCGGAGACTTGTCGGAGGGGTTTCCTCTAGTAGGGAACTTGTCGGAGAAGCTTCCAACTATTCGGAAACAAGACGTCTTGCCAGTGATGGTCTTGATAGGAGTCCTTAGTCTTCCTCGTCTTGAATCTTGGCCTTCACGTTGTCAATGGTGTCAGATGACTCCACCTCAAGAGTGATTATCTCGCCGTCAAAGGGGGCCCTAATCTGGGCCCTCGTCAGTAATAAACTCATCACCTTCTTTGTTTCCGATTCCGAATGATCTCAACCCTTACCTCTTGTTCATGTACTTGTTTCAGCGGGCAAAAGGGTCAACATCTGAAGTCGCTCTTGTTCAGACCTGCTCCAAGGTAACAAACTTAACACCTTCTTAGTTTCCAATTGCGAATTATCTCAACCCTTACCTCTTGTTCTTGTACTTGTTTCAGCCGGCCAAAGGGTCAACATCTGAAGTCGCTCCTGTTCAGACCTGCTCCAAGGTAACAAACTTAACACCTTTGTTTCCTTAGTTCGAATCAATTACAAGGTCCTAATCTGACTTGGGATCCACTGTTGCTAGATGGAAGCTACCAAGTCAATGATGCTTCTTCCCGAACAAATTAAAATAGAGGTAGCCGAGTACTCAAGAATGGGTACCAAATCCTTATGAAGTAGTGTTGATGAAGAGCGAGTTGATGCTCCCAATCCTTTGACAACGGTTTGTTGCTCACCAGAAAGAGTTATGTACCTTGAAGAAGAAGACCGAAGAATCAGAATCAACTCTGAAAATGCAGTCTGCTGAGATTAAGAGGTTGCAGAAGCTAACCGAAGACAGTGAGGACCTCCTTCGTCTACTGCTTAGTAGTAAAAGATGAAGAGGTTAAGATCATTAGATCAAATCTCCACTTTCTCTTGTGATTATGAACTGGATTTAGCTTTGTTAATCAATGTTCCTTGTGATACTGTTATCTTGTAATAGTTTGTGATGTGTGATGAACAATATGGTCATGCTTGATAGTAAACAACAGTTTGCTTTATTGTATAAACAAATATGTGTTGATTACTATTTTGCCAACCAGATCGGAATTATTCAAAAAAAGGATCAGAATTGAAATGAAATCCATTAATACTGATGCATGATTAGTTAATTTTATATTGTCCTTCAGTGGGCTTACCCACTTTTAATTGGGCCAAAAGTCAATTTTTTTTCAAATTAACGTGACACAGAAGGTTGCAACAATGTGTGCACTTGTTGGACTCGACCCAACCAAAACGGGCCCACCCTAATCAAATTTCATCTAAAAAAGCTACAATTGGGCCCAACAAAATCTTTTTTGGGCTATATGAACAACGCCAGCCTACCGGAACAGTTTTGGGCTCAACCCAGCTACAAACGGGCCAAATTCGTTTTATGACGCATACGATTTGTCACAATTGGCATGCCACATCGGATGCCACATCAGATTCTATCCAACGTGGCAAAGCTGCAGGAACGAAGTTATGACGCATTGTATAGATGAATTCCCACGCGTCATTAAGCTGATGACGCCGCGACTTCGTCTTACTTTTCTTGCCACCATGCGGCGCGCACTTGACCCCACTGGCCACCGGGTCCCTCGAACAAAGCCTACTTGTCTGCTCTACACCTGGAGGCCTCACCGGCATCAACCTTTCGCGCTTGTTCTTCACCTGCACCAGCACCAATCAAGGCGCAACCTGCACCTGCAATACTTAGCCAAGAATCAGTCCACACAACATTGTCAATCACTCATCGCACTAGGAAGCGACCATCCACCGGTCCTCGAACCACATAGGCTCTCAGAGGGGCGGTCTAACCGCCATAGGGGGCGGTCTAACTGCCCTTGGTCTCCCAGGTGGAAAGTTTGATTTTACCAGATCTTTCTCTGTGAGTTTGTTCACCTTGATCAGAGGAGCGTTCTGGTGAAATCTTGGCTCATTTCGGTGCTGTTTGCTAGGAGTTCTTGGCTTGAGCTCTTTACTGGGTACAGAGGTTAGACCGCCCCTGGTAGCCGGTCTAACCGCCCCTAGGCCCCTGGATGATGTTTTGGTTTTCGACAAGATTCTCTGGTAGCTAGCTTGGCCTTGACCAGAGGATCCAGTGGGTGAAACCGTGGAGTGTTTTTGAATCTCAAAGGAGGTGTTTTGGAGGATTTCTTGCCTGCCCAGGAGCAGGCGGTTTAACCGCCCCCATACCCCGGTTGAACTGCCCCTGCTGGCCAGACAGCTTCCGAGTTGTTTCCACTACTGTGTCTGTAGGAGCTGTGGCTGCAGGTAGTGTTTGCTCCTAGGACCAGTAGCACTTCAGTGGCTACGTGGTTTTGGCAAATGGAAGGTTGAGTACGGAGCGTGTGATTTTGGGTATCCGACCAAGTTCATCTTGTTGGAGAAGTCATCTCCTTCGAGAAGAATTTTTATCGGCTCCCATTCACTCCCCCCCTCTCTGGTCGCCAGTTCGGTCCTTCAAGTGGTATCAAAGCCGGTTACGGGTCTTTGGGGACTCTAACCAGTCTAAAATCCAAAGATGGCGTACCAGGAATGGGGATCGTGGTCCTCCGCACTTCGATGGAAAGAACTATCAGATGTGGCGGTGGCGGATGGCTGCGTTCCTCCGTGGCAAGGGTCAGATCCTTTGGGACGTTACGGTGAACACAGCTTATGTTCATCTGATTAACTTCCTTGCTCCAAGATCAAGGGATATGCACGACGCCAACAACAAGGCGGTCGACTACTTGTTTCATGCTCTGTGTCAGTCCGAATTCGATCAGGTTCAGACAGAGGACTTGGCTTGTAGGATTTGGGAAACACTGAAGAAAGCTCACGCTGAAAACAGTCAGGTTCAGGCTCGGTTGTTTGCGACTTACCGGAGAGAGTACGAGAACTTGACTCATCTTCCCAGTGAGTCCATCGATACGATGTTCCAGCGGTTCACGATGATTGTGAACAACATGAGGGCTAATGTGGCCACGCTCCCGTACGATGATCATGACAAAGCCGTGAAGCTCTTGCACTCGTTGGATCGTACTATTTGGGGCGGAAAGGTCGAGGCCATTCTAGAGTCTGAGAAGTATGAGACTCTGACGGTAGACGAGTTGTTCTCGAAGGTCAAGTCGGCTGAGGTGGACCGGGGTGTGATAGCCAAGATCGAGGGCCCGACTGACTCTCATAATCTTGCCCTCATCGGTGGCTCAGGTGCAAAGTCTAACTCTAACCCATCCACCAGGATGTACTCTCTGTCTTCCTTGATGTCTTTGCCAGATGAGGAGTTCGACGTGCTTAGAGAGGACGAGCTGGCGCTACTGACTAGGAGGTTTGAGAGGATGCACGAGAACCGGGTGAACACAAGGAGGAACATGAGGAAGTGCTTTCAGTGTGGCAAGCCAGGACGCTTCGTTACCGACTGCCCTGAGAAGATGGAGAACAAGGACAATACAAGCACCGGTCGAGGACGGAGAGCAAGTTTTGGTCAAGGCGCGATCACAAGCACAAGCATAAGAACAAGGACTAGTGAAGATCGAGGAAGAAGGACGGTCACGGCAAGAAGGCCCGAGCGATAGTCGGAGCGAGCGACGTTGACTCCAGCTCCGCCTACTCTACCTCGAGCTCGAGTAGCAGTGAAGATGAAGGTGATCAGCGCAAGAGAAAGAAGGGATCCAAGAACCTGAGCAAGCTGAGCTGCTTCACGTGAGACGGCTTCTGCGGCATGTCACACAGCTCCGGCAGTAACAAGAGCCACAAGGATGACTCGGACTCCGACTCTGCCTCTGAGGATGAGGTACGTGACGAGCTTTCCTTCTTGCGCCAGGAGAATTGGGAACTAGGAAAACTGCTTGATAATCGTGATGACATGCTTAGAGAGGCTAAGAAGATGAGAAATGAGCTTAGGGCCTCGCTTGAAGATGTTAGGAGTAGAGTAGCTGAGCTAGAAACACAAAACCTGGATGCTAAACTTGAAATTGACTCAATTAAGGCTTCACCTTTTGTAACTAATGAGGTTGATTGTGCTGATTGCTCTGTGTTCCTAGATGATCTTACTGCTCTTAGGGAAAAGCATGCCTCCAAGTGTGAGGAACTAGATGTGCTTAGGGTTGAGTTGGCTGAGCTCTAGACCTTCTTTGCTAGGTGCTTGCACATCTTGTCCTGTTTTGCATGGAAGATTGATGAACTTCGTGCTCACATTGTTTCACTTGAGGCTGAGTTGAAAGTTCCTATTCCTACTTCTTGCTCTACGTGTGAATTGCATGCTATGAAAAATCTGGAACTTGCACATTATGTTGATTGCTTGCAGGATGAGAATGATGAGTTAAGAAAGTGTTTGAGTTGGTTGTCGGGTCAGGAGCCTCAGCTTGGTATCATGATAGCGGCTTTCAAACGTTATAATGGTCAAGCACTTGGGGCTAACAACATTGGAGAGAGCAGTGGTGAGAGAGATGAGAAAATTGGAGAGATTACTGTCCCACCACAAACAACACACAAGAACAAGTTTGAGCCTAAGCCTAACCATCTCAGAAACAAACTTGACACAACTCCAGATCCACCCATATTCCCTCACCCAACAAACAACTTCTAAAAACCAGTGAGATTTGTGAGGTCTAAGGAAGGTGTGGTTGGAGAGAAGAAAGGAGAGAAACCTAGTGAGGAGAAACCAAAAGAGAAGCTAAGTGAGCAGCCCCAACCCAAGCCTAAACCAAAACCCATACGGTTTTTCATTGTGAGTATTGTGGGAGAGATGGTCACAAGGGTGAGTTTTGCTTCAAGAGGAAGCGAGAAGAGAGGATGGCTAAGGAGTGGGCGAACAAGGATAGGTACCACCCATCTCCTGGTGTGCCTAAGCCTCGTATGCCACTGCCAAGGGGTAAGGCAATTGTGAGAAGCATTCCGACATGGGGAGATGCGAGTTCCCGCAGTCGAGGAGGTTTTCTGGAGAGGGCGGTCAGACCGGCCTAGAGGGGCGGTCAGACCAGCACTGCCTAGAGGGGGGCGGTTAGACCGGCCTGGCTAGGCGGTCAGGCCGCCCCCCAGAATTCTGGGCGGTTTGGTTTTCGAGGTGGTGATTCGAGTGGTTTCAGTTCTGGTGGTCGTCGTACTGGTGGTTGGCATGGTGAGTCTGGTGGTGTTGAGTTTGCTGGACGTTCTCCCCCTCGTGGTCGATACGAGTCTGGGAGAGGTCGCAGTTTTGAGTTGGAGAGGAGCTACGGTCCACGGTCTTCCTTTCGTGGCTTTCGTGCTCCTCCAGCGAGACAGGGGTAGTTTCCCCGTGGTGGTTCACGTGGTGGTAGCTTTGGTAGGCGTGATGGACTGGATGCTACTAACCCCACTTTGGAGAAATTGGCTCAGCACTGGTTTTACACTTTTGGTACTAACCCAGTGCTGAGTCGTTTGTTCACTCACGTGCTCTTGAATTTCAGGTGGGAGGCTTGGGGAACGTTTGGTTGATCGACTTCTGTTTCTCGAGGCACATGACCGGAGATCGGGGGTGGTTCTCCAGCCTCACCCAAGTAGTGTCCAGGACAAACATCACCTTTCGGGACAATGGGTGAGGGCGTGTACTTGCGGAAGGTGAAGTGAGGGTAAGTGACAAAGTGGTGCTGAAGCGTGTTGCCTTGGTCAAGTCGTTGGGGTTTAATTTGCTCTATGTTTCCCAGCTTCTTGAGGAATGTTTTGAGGTGTTGTTTAACTCGGGTGGTTCTCGGATACTTGATGCTCGAGGTGACCTTGTTTGTGTGGTCGTTCCCGAGGGTCAAATATTTCATGCGGATTTCTCTTAGAGTTCGGGTGTGTCGAGGTGTTTCGTGGCTGGTTCTTCGGGTGAGTTGTGAAAGTGGCATAGGAGGTTGGGTCACTTGAGTTTTGACTTGTTGTCACGCTTGAGTGGACTCAACTTGGTCCGAGGATTGCCCCGTTTGAGGTTCGAAAAATATTTGGTGTGTGCGCCGTGCAGGCATGCTAAGATGGTAGCTACTTCCCATCCACCCCTCACCGATGTGATGACGGAGCGTCCATGCGAGCTGCTCCATATGGACCTTGTTGTGGGTGGGAAGTGGTACGTCCTGGTTGTGGTGGATGACTACTCCCCGTATGCTTGGGTTTTCTTTTTGGAAGAAAAAGGGGAGACATTTGGTTTTATTCGAGATCATGTCTTGAGGTTGAAGAAAGAGAGGCATGGAGATGCCATACGAGCGATCCACAGTGACAATGGCTCGGAATTTAAAAACTCTCGCTTAAAAACCTTTTGCCATGACTTGGGTCTCGAACACCAGTTCTCGTGTCTGTATACGCCTCCCCAGAACGGCGTGGTGGAAAGGAAAAACAGAACCCTGTGTGAGATGGCTCGAACGATGCTCGATGAGCATAGGACTCCGAGAAGGTTCTAGGCTGAGGCAGTCAATACCGCGTGCTATGTGTCGAACAGGATTTATCTCCGGGTCCATAAGAAGAGAACTCGCTATGAATTGATGCACGGTAGAACCCCCAAGGTGAGTCACTTTCACGTCTTTGGCTGCAAATGCTTCATTCTTAATAAAGGCAAGAGTTTGGACAAGTTCGAGGCTAGGTCTGTCGATGGCATTTTCTTTGGTTACGCGTCTCATTCTAGAGCCTTTCGGGTGCTCAATCTTGAAACTAAACAAATCGTGGAGACTTGCGAGGTTACCTTCGACGAGACGCAACCACGTAGTTCGCTTGTTTTTGAGTGTGCAGGTGACGAGGAACTTGGCGAGGAGATTTTCGAGGATGAGGTGCAGCAGCAAGGAGATGAGGAAGATGGTGGTGTGGCCCTGCGGCTGAGCATGTACATACTACTGCGACTACGATCGAGGATGGGCCTTCTCCCCCACCTACGACGACGTGCAGAGATCGAGAGGAAGCTACAGCTGAGGGGGAGGTGGCTTCGATGTGAGAAGCTCCCAGGCGAGTACAAGTGGATCACCCAGCTTCAACGATCATCGGGAACATCAACGAACGGACTACACGGTCGAGAAGACATGAGCAGGGAATTCGAGATGAGCATGATGGGTGAGTTGCAGTTCTTCCTCGGCCTCTAGATGAAGCAGTCGAAGGAAGGAACATTTGTACACCAAGCCAAGTACACCAAGGACATTGTGAGGAAGTTCAAGATGGAGGATTCCAAGGCCATGACGACGCCGATGAGTACGATTACAGCTCCTGATGCGGACGAGGAAGGTGAACATGTGGACCAGAAGGAGTACCGGAGCATGATTGGCTCCCTCCTGTAGCTGACGGCAACGAGGCCGGACATCCAATTCTCGGTATGTCTGTGCGCTCGTTTTAAAGCTTCTCCAAGGACTTCGCATCGGCAAGCAGTCAAGCACATCTTCGGGTATTTGCGATACACTCCCGACTTTGGTCTTTGGTACTCCGCGTCTTCTTCTTTGGAGCTTCACAGTTTTTTAGACGCGGATTTTGCCGGGTGTCGGTTGGATAGGAAGTCCACTTCTGAGACTTGCCAGTTCATGGGTTCTTCATTGGTGTCTTGGTCTTCCCGCAAACAATCGAGTGTTGCTCAATCTACAACCGAAGCCGAATATGTTGCCGCACCTAGTTGTTGCTCTCAGCTCGTTTGGATCACATACACCATGAGTGACTTTGGTGAAGAGTATACCCAGGTTCCACTTCTTTGTGATAGCACGAGTGCCATTAGTGTTGCTAAGAACCCAGTGCTACATTCCAAAACCAAGCATATAGAAGTGAGATACCATTTTCTGAGGGACAATGTTGAGAAAGGGAAAATCGCTTTGATCCATGTGCCCACACAAAACCAACTAACGGATATTTTCACCAAGCGCCTAGATCATGCAACTTTCACTCATTTGCGGGGAAAACTTGGTGTGTTTGGTTTCTTGAGTTGGTGGTGGGAGCTCCTTGTGTAGCATATGTATAGTTTCCTTTTGTGCATTCTTGCATTTTGCATTGCATATGTAACATGATGTATAGGCATTTTTGTATCTTAGGTTGCATGCATTTTGTAGGAAAAGCTTCTCCTATATACATAGTTCACCATGATGTGCTATATATGATCTTGTGAGCTAGTTTGGTATGATATGGTTTAGTTTGGCTTAGCTCTTGATGATCTTGATTTATATCCATGGTTGATAGCTATATTTTTGAAAAATACTACATGTATGCTCTCTTGTGAGTAAATGCCTTTATATGATCATGACATGTTTTAGTGGCATTTCTATGCTTAATTTGTGCTTGCATAGTTTAGTTTGAGCATATGGGGCCAAAGGCTCATTTGTCATCATGAATGTTTAGCCCCCTTGCTTTATCTTGTGGAGGGGCATAAGTTCCTTTTTGTCACAAAGACATTTCATGTACCAAATATGAATCTGAAAATAAAATGTAATTTACTTGGAAAATGTGCTTCCATGTCATATGTGCTTAATTAAATTGCTTTTGGGTGCTAAACCGTTGCATGTTGCTTACCAATGAGAAGTCTCATATATAGAAGTAGGCACATGGCTCGGTGGCTTTGACATGACATGAGGTGCTTGTGGGTGTTTATGATGATCTTATGCTTAGAATGGTTGTCCTAGCATGAAGTTTGTGTGGCTTTGCCATTTTGACATTTTTTGCTCATGCTTAGGACTTTGCTCATGAGAGGGTAAATTTTTGCAGAAATGATCAATTCTATCTTAGCTTTGCCCAATGGTTGTGAAACTTCGTGATCTTGTAGTCTATGTTCATACGAAGCTATAGAGTATCTAACTTGCTCATTTGGATATGTGTAGCATCTTGTGATGAATTTTGTCTATTTGAGAAGCTCTAGGTTGAAACTTTTCGATTTATGCCTTGATTCATGTATTGTCAACAAGGGGGAGAAGTTTGTACATGATTTGGGCACCTGGGAGCATTTGGAAGGTGTTCAAAGTGGTTCGGGCAGGTTTTGAAAAGTTAGGTGCAGGACCGGTTTCTTGGGGCGGTCTAATCGCCCCCCAGGCGATCAGATCCCAGTGGGCGGTCTGACCGGCCTGGGCATGCGGTCTAACCACCCTGGCAGTTGTGAGCGGTTTTTGCTCCATGTTTGCATTCCTATGTTGCATTGCTACATTGGTTCAGGGGGAGTGTAGTTTGGCTCAGGGGGAGCTTGCATATGTGCAGGGGGAGCTCTTTTGTGAGTTTGCGGCTTGTGGCCTTCTGTGCCTTTGGTGGTCTTTGCTCTTTGTGTGACCTTATTTTTTCTCAGTTGTGTCGAGCCGTTGCCCTTGCCTAAGAGGACCGAGACTTTCCTTCTTCAAGTGATCTTGCTCTTTGCCTTTCCTTTGGCTTTGGATTGCTTGTTGAAGTTTCTTTTGGTCGTTTCTTTTCTTTTCCTTTTCTCTTTGGTTACCAATCATATGTGTTGTCAATGCACTCATCAAGGGGGAGATTGAGAGCCTGTGTGGTTCGAGGACCGGTGGATGGTCGCTTCCTGGTGTGATGAGTGATTGACAATGTTGTGTGGACTGACTCTTGGCCTTGTATTGCAGGTGCAGGCTGCAGCTTGATTGGTGCTGGTGCAGGTGAAGAACAAGCGCGAAAGGTCGATGCTGGTGAGGCCTCCAGGTGTGGAGCAGACAAGTAGGCTTGGTTCGAGAGACACGGTGGCCAGCGGGATCAAGTGCGGGTCGCATGGTGGCAAGAACAGCAAGACGAAGTCATGGACGGTTTCTTGGTTGAGCCTCAAAACCAAGGTCGAGCCGGGACATGGTGGGAGCCGAGTCATGAGTGAAGATTGGCGGAGGCTACACCAAGTTTGCGGGGTTTCCAGTGGTTCACCACAAAACCACTGGGTTACTCGGTTGAGCCACAAAATCAAGGCCGAAGACTCAATGAAGGAGTGTGGCCACCCAGGCCGGTTCATCCGCCCAGGAGGGGCGGTCAGACTGCCTGGGCTGGTCTAACCGCCCAAGGGGGGGCGGTCTGACCGCCCGGGTCGCAGCCGCCGAGAAGCTTCGAAGCGGAGGACATGCGGCATGATCGCAAGAGTTGTGTTGGTGCTACGCAGGCTTGCGGTGGATGCGCATCCGTCCGATGGTGCTGAACTGAAGACTTCCAATATTGACCTTGAGGGGCTTGTATCCCTAGTTGCTAGTAAGGGTAGTTTAGTCTTTTGGTTGCCCCCATATAAACACTTGAGTTGTGGGATGACAGCCAACTCTTGGAACCCTAGCTCATTTCCATTTGCTATTTTCCCTTCCTATTTTCCTTAGGATTTTCTAGGACTAGCTTGAGAGCTTCATGGTGAGATCTTGACAGAGGGATGGATGACCGGGTGGCAAGCTAGACCTTGTATGAACCTTCATGGTATGTATAGATGCGGCGTGGTTCCTCAAGGCCTTATGTTGCCTCTCCCGTTTGTCTTTTTGGTGATTTTCTGAGCTCTTTCTTGTGATTTTCGTGGTGGAGTTTTGAGGGCGATTTCTTGAGGATTCTTGTTGGGTGTCACATATGAGGACCTTGTGCCTCTTTGGCTGGTGAGTTTGCCCCAAGAATTTCCTTGAATCGACGTCGATTTGGTGGTTTTTCAAGTTGCTCGAGTTCATGACCTAGAGGGCCAAGATCCGTGATTCCCTTTGATTGAGAGCGTTTCGGTGCAATTCCTTTGGTGGAGAGGTCGCCCAGGAGGTAACCTAGGTATCCCAGAAGTTTCGCAGCAATCCGTGGGGTGAATCGGGAGATCGGGCGATGGGAAGTTGAGGGTTGACCCGCGGCCAGTTTTCTGGAAGGGGCGGTCTAACCGCCATAGGGGGGCGGTCTAACCACCCTGGGTCTCCCAGGTGGAAAGTTCGATTTTGCTGGATCTTTCTCTGTGAGTTTGTTCACCTTGATCAGAGCAACGTTCTGGTGAAATCTTGTCTCGTTTCGGTGCTGTTTGCTAGGAGTTCTTGGTTTGAGTTCTTTGCTGGGTACAGGAGGTTAGACCGCCCTTGGTAGCCGATCTAACCGCCCCTAGGCCCCTGGGTGAAGTTTTGGTTTTCGCTAAGATTCTTTGGAATCTAGCTTGGCCTTAACCAGAGGATCCAGTGGGTGAAAATATGGAGTGTTTTGGATCTCGGAGCAGGTGTTTCGGAGGATTTCTTGTCTGCCCAGGAGTAAGCGGTTTAACCGCCCCCATACCCCGGTTGAACCGCCCCTGCTGGCCAGACAGCTTCCGAGTTGTTTCCGCTGCTGTGTGTGTAGGAGTTGTGGCTGCAGGTAGTGTTTTCTCTAGGACCAGTAGTACTTCAGTGGCTACGTGGTTTTGGCAAACGGAAGGTTGAGTACGGAGCGTGTGATTTTGGGTATCCGACCAAGTTCATCTTGTTGGAGAAGTCATCTCCTTCGAGAAGAATTTTTATCGGCACCCATTCACTCCCCCCCCTCTATGGTCGTCAGTTCAGTTCTTCATTCTCTCCAATTTTGTCAGCCCCAAGTGCTTGACCATCATATCGCTTAAAGACATCAATCATGATGCCAAGCTAAGGCTCCTGATCCGACAACCAACTCAAACACTTCCTCAACTCATCATTTTCATCCTGCAAGCGATCAACATAATGTGCAAATTCCAAATTCTTCACAATACGCACTTCACACTTCACAGCATGCACTTCACAAGTAGAGCAGGAAGTAGCAACAGGAGATTTCAATTTAGCCTCAAGCGAAACAATGCGAGAACCAGACTCAACAAGCTTTTCATGCAATACAGGGCAAGATGTGCAAGCACCTAGCAAAGTAGGCCTAGACTGCAGCTCAACCAGCTCAACCCTAAGCACATCTAGTTCCTCACACTTGGACGCATGCTTTTCCTTAGGAGCAGTAAGATCAGCTAGGAAAACAGAGCAATCATCACAACCAACCTCATCAGAAACAATAGGCGAAGCATTAAGCGAATCTATCTCAAGCTTAGCATCAAGGTTCTGTGTTTCTAGCTCTGCCACTCTATTCCTAGCATCATCAAGCGAGGCCCTAAGCTCCTTCCTCATTTTCTTAGCTTCCCTAAGCATGTCATCACGATTATCAAGCAATTTTCCTAGCTCCTCATTCTCCTGCCGCAAGAAGCAGAGTTCAGCACATACCTCATCCTCGAGGTCAGAGTCCGAGTCCTCCTTCTGGATCTTCTTTCTGCCGGAGCTATGTGCCATGCCGCAAAAGCCGTCTCACGCGAAGCAGCTCAACCCGCTCAGGTTCTTGGATCCCTTCTTGCTCATGTTCCGATCACCTTCATCTTCACTGCTACTCGACCTCGAGGTAGAATAGGCGGAGCTGGAGTCGATGTCGCTCGCCCCGACCATCGCTCGGGCCTTCTTGTCGTGGCCGTCCTTCTTCCTCGATCTCCACTTGTCCTTGTTCTTGTGGTTTTCCTTGTGATCGCGCATCGACCGGTGCTTGGTCTCGGTCCTCGACCGGTGCTTGTAGTAGTCCTTGTTCTCCATCTTCTCCGAACAGTCGGCGACGAAGTGTCCTGGCTTGCCGCACTGAAAGCATGTCCGTGAGTTCCTCCTTGTGTTCACCCGGTTCTCGTGCATCCTCTCAAACCTCCTGGTCAGCAGCGCCAGCTCGTCCTCTCCAAGCACGTCGAACTCCTCATTTGGCAAAGACATCAAGGAAGACAGAGAGTACATCTTGGTGGATGGGTTAGCGTTAGACTTAGCACCTGAGCCACCGATGAGAGGGAGACTATGCAAGTTAGTCGGGCCCTCAATCTTGGCTGTCACACCACGATCCACCTCAGCTGACTTGAGGTTAGAGAACAGCTTATCTACCGTCAGAGTCTCATACTTCTCCGACTCCAAAATGGCCTCGATCTTTCCACCCCAAATAGTATGATCCAACGAGTGCAAGAGCTTCACAGCTCTATCATGATCATCGTACGGGAGCACGGTCACATTGGCCCTCATGTTGTTCACAATCACCGTGAACCGTTGGAACAAGACTTGATGATTTCCATAGCAAAGCCCTTGCACTGATCAAGCCGGTACAGCACACCAGTCAGACCGGTCCTAGGCAGGAAACTCCGAATCTGAGAAAACAACCTCCCGAGCTCCAAACAACACCAAACCTGAAACAGCAGCAAGCCTAGAGACTAGGGAACACACCAACACGTTCAGCCGAGCCAAAACCCAACAGGGAGCTGCACCGGTCAGACCGGTGGAAGGCACCGGTCAAACCGGTCAGGGCCTGGGTGCTCGGGATGAACAGCAACCCGCGGGTCAACTCACCAAAGCCACTTCCCAATCTCCCGATTCGCTCCACGGATTCGCACAAGACTTTGGGGATACTAGGAGTACCTCATGGGCATCCCATAGCTACGATTTGGTCCACCAAAACTCGTTGAATCAAGAGGATTCGAAGGATTTCGACCAATGAAGGACCGAAACTGGCGACCATAGAGGGGGGGGGAGTGAATCGGAGCCGATAAAAATTCTTGTCGAAGGAGACGGGAACTCCAACAAGACGAACATGGCTTCCAAAACACGTCTCCGACTCAACTACCCAAGTTGGCCAAGACCACGCAGCCACTGGAGTGCTACTGCTCCTAAGAACCAACAACCACCTAGATCTACTGAAGAACGCAGCGAAGAAAGCAACTCAAGCACCACTGGACCGCACCGGTCAGACCGGTGAGCAGCACCGGTCAGACCGGTCCCTGCTGGAGCAACCTGGCAAAATCTGAGAACTTCCACAGAAGGCTCCTACACCGGTCAGGCCGGTGTAGCTCGCCGGTCATACCGGTCCAAGCCAGGAAATCCCAAATCCACCAAACAGACCTACTGAGCTCCAAAACTAACCAAACTCGAAACAGCAGCAACACGAGACAATAGGGAACTCACCAAGACGTTCACCCGAGCAAAACTCAACCAAGCGTTTGCACCGGTCAGACCGATGAGAGGCACCGGTCAGACCGGTGTGACCTGAGCTCTCGGGATGAACAGCGCCTATGGGTCAACTCCCCCAAATCCAACTCCTGATCTCTCGATTCGCTCCACGGATTCGCACAAGACTTTGGGGATAGTAGGAACAGCTTATGGGCACTCCATAGCGAAGTTTTGGTCCACCAAAACTTGCTAGAACGAGAGGAATCAAAGGAATTCCAACAAGAATGCCTCTAACCCTAGAGCCAAGAAAACCCAAAAACTGAGCCCCTTTACTCACGGATTTGGGAGGGGAATCAAAGGGAAAAGAACCACGAAGGGTTCATGCATACATCCCCCACCAAATCCCAAAGAGAAAGGTCTCAAAACCGCCACAAGAAATTCGCCAAGAAAAGGCTCCGAAAATCACCAAAAAGGGAAAACGGGAAGAACACAATAATGCCTTGAAGAACCACGCCGAATCATCTATACATACCATGAAGGTTCATACAAGGTCTAGCTTCCGCCCGATCATCCTTCCCTCTCACAAGATCTCACCATGAAGCTCTCAAGCTAGTCCTAGAAATTCCAAAGGAAAAATGGAAGAGGAAAAATCAAAACAAAATGAGCTAGGGTTCCAAGAGATGGCTGCCATCCTCTCACCACTTGGGTTATATGGAGGCTAGCCGAAAGACTAAATTACCTCTAAGGCCTAATACTAGGATACACACCCCCGAGGGGCACTTGGGGAATCTTTGTCTTCGCACCATCGGACGGATGCCCGGCGACCGCAAACTTGCTTAGCCTCGACGCAAGCCTTGCGATCCCGACGCGTGTCCTCCGCTTCGAAGTCTTCGGACTGTGTCGTCGCACACCGGTCAGACCGGTGCTCCTCACCGGTCAGACCGGTCAGATGCTGCTGCACCTCCGTCTTCGGTCTTCGGTCTTGGCTTTGTGGATCAACCAAGGAACCTAGTGGTTTTCTGGTGAACCACCGGAAACCCCGCGAACTCGGTGTAGCCTCCGCCAATCGCCACTCATGACTCGGCTCCCACGTAGTCCCGGCTCGACCTTGGTTTTGAGGCTCAACCAAGAAACCATCCACGACTTCATCTTGCCGTTCTTGCCACCATGCGGCCCGCACTTGACTCCGCTGGCCACCGGGTCCCTCGAACCAAGCCTACTTGTCTTCTCCACACCTGGAGGCCTCACCAGCAATGACCTTTCACGCTTGTTCTTCACCTGCACCAACACCAGTCAAGCCGCAACCTGCACCTGCAATACTTAGCCAAGAATCAGTCCACACCACGTTGTCAATCACTCATCACACCCGGAAGCGAACATCCACCTGTCCTCGAACCACACGGGCTCTCAGTCTCCCCCTTGATGAGTGCATTGACAACACACACGTTTTGTAACAAAAGAGAAAAGGAAAAGAAAAGAAACGACTAAAAGAAACTCCAACAAGCGATCGAAAGCTAAAGGAAAGGCAAAGATCAAGATCACTTGAAGAAGGCAAGTCTCGGTCCCCTTAGGCAAGGGCAACGGCTCGACACATCCGAGACAAAACCATGCTCAAGCAAAGAGCACAAACCACCAATCCAAAGCTCGAAAACCACAAAGAGCTCCCCCTGCACACATGGAAACTCCCCCTGAACCAATGCAACTCCCCCTAGATGAATGCATGCAAACTACTTCACGAAACAGAGCAGCTGCCTCAACTTTGCTCTGACCGGTCAGACCGGTCCTCCTCACCGGTCAGACCGGTGGACAAGATCGTCCAGCACCTGACACTCACACCGGTCAGACCTGTGAGCAGCATCGGTCAGGCCGATGACCACATGGGAAAAACTGAGAACTGCACGAGCTCAAAATTAGCTCGAAATGACTTGGAAACCTTCTAAATGCATGCAGCAAGCCAAAACATGCTCAAACTTCTCCCCCTTGTTGACAATGCATGAATCAAGCCAAAAATGCAAAAAATGCAACCTAGAGTTTCTCAAATAGACAAAATTCAACATAGCATGCTACACACCTCCAAATGAGCAAGTTAGATACTCTATAGCTTCGTATGGACAAAAACTACAAGATCACCAAATTTCACAACCATTGGGCGAAGCTAAGATTGAAATGACTATTTTTGCGAAAAATTTCCCTCTCATGAGCAAAGTCCTAAACATGAGCAAAACATGTCAAAATGGCAAAGCCACACAAACTTCATGCTAGGACAACCATTCTAAGCATAAGACCATCATAAACACCCACAAGCATCTCATGTCATGTCAAAGCATGCCGAGCCATGTGCTTACTTCTATGTATGAGACTTCTCATTGGTAAGCAACATGCAACAGTTTAGCACCCAAAAGGAAAGTAAATTAAGCACATATGACATGAGAGCACATTTTCCAAGCAATTTACATTTCATTTTCAGATTTGTAATTGGTACATGAAATGTCTTTGCGACAAAAAGGAACTTATGCCCCTCCACAAGATAAAGCATGGGGGCTAAACATTCATGATGGCAAATGAGCCTTTGGCCCCATATGATCAAAATAAGCTATCCAACCACAAATTAAGCATAGCCAAGCCACAAAAACATGTCAAGATCATATAAAGGCATTTACTCACAAGAGAGCATACATATGACATTTTCCAAAAACATAGCTAGCAACCATGGATATAAATCAAGATCATCAAGAGCTAAGCCAAACTAACCATAGCTTACCAAACTAGCTCATATATATCATACCATGGTGAACAATGTATATAGGAGAAGCTTTTCCTACACAATGCATATGATACAAAATGCATGCAACCTAAGATACAAAGATGCCTATACAACATGTTACATATGCCTTGCAAAATGCAAGAAATGAACAAAGGAAAGCTATACATATGATACAAAGGAGCTCCCACACACAAAGCTCACAAACGACCGGCTCCTCGAGGGGAGGCAAAAAGGGCTCGACACCACCGGCAAAAGAGCAAAGGAGCGCAAGACTCACAAGCTCCCCCTAACCACATGCACTGAGGCCAAAGAGCATACAAAGCTCACCCTTAGTACACATGATAGAGCAAAGAGCACACTAAGCACATAGGCTCCCCCTAAACTCATGCATTAAGGCCAAAGAGCATACAAAGCTCACCTTACACACATGAGATAGGGCAAAGAGCAAAACGAACCAAGTGGCTTGACCAAGGCCACACTCTTGAAGGTCACAAATTTACTTACCTTGATCACTTCTTCAGAAGTCACTCGTCCTTGTCCACCATCCCCGAAAGTGATGTACCTCCATATCACCATCGGGGTATGAGGCTGGAGAACCACCCCCGATATCAACCAAACGTTCTTCGAGCCTCCCACCTGCAACTCAAAACCAAGAGCGAGAGCGAGCAAATGACTCAACACTGGGGTTAGTATCAAAGGTGTCAAACCAGTGCCAAGCCATCTCCTCAAAAGTAGGGTTAGCAACATCTATCCTACCGCACCTATCAAAACTGCGATCCATCCAATCAAACCTATCAAACCTGGAACCACCATGGGAAAACCACTCCCGTCTCACTGGAGGAGTATGAGTACCAAGAAAAGGAAAACGTAGTCCGTAGCCCCTCTGAGACTCAAAACTGCGACCTCTCCCAACCTCGTATTGATCACGAGGTGGAGAACGTCCAGCAAACTCAACACCACCAGACTCAAAACGCCTGCCACCTGTTCCACGACCAAACGGGCTGAACCCTCTAGCATCACGGCCCCGGAAACCAAACTGTCCAGCACTCTACCTAGCACCGGTCTGACCGGTCACTCTGACCGGTCTGGCCGGTGGTCCTCGGCTAGCAAACTTGCCTCCACCTGAAGCTCTCCTATCTCTCCATGCTGGAACCGTATGCACAACATCCTTTCCCTTAGGTAGTGGCATACGAGGCTTAGGCACACCATGAGAAGGGTGGTACCTGTCCTTGTTTGCCCACTCCTTAGCCATTCTCGCCTCTCTCCTTCTATTATAGCAAAACTCTCTCTTGTGACCATCCTTCCCACAAAACTCACAATGGAAACGGATTGGTCTTGGCTTAGGCTTGGGGTGAGGCTCTTCACAAGGCTTCTCACTAGGCTTCCCACTTGGTTTCTCACTAGGCTTTTCACTTACCTTCTCACTTGGTTTTTCTCTCGGTTTAAGCAACTGGTTTGGCTTGGGTGCAAACTTGTCTTTGGGTGTGGGTTGTGGTGGAACTGGAATATTCCCAAATTTCCCTTCTCTCTCACCACTGCTCTCACCAAACTTATCAGATCCCAAAGCCCAACCATCAAAGCGCTTATAGCCGGCAATCATCATACCAAGATGAGGTTCCGGACTAGACAACCAACTCAGCACTTCACGCAACTTATCATTCTCATCTTGCAAGCGATCAACACATTTTGCAAGATCCAAATTCTTCACAGCATGCAATTCACAAGTAGAGCAGGAAGTAGGAATAGGAACTTTCAAATCAGCCTCAAGCGAAACAATGCGAGAACGAAGCTCAGCAATTTTTTCATGCAAACCAGGGCAAGAAGTACATGCACCAAGCAAAGTGGGTCTAGATTGCAGCTCAGCCAACTCAACCCTAAGCACATCTAGTTCCTCACACTTGGAGGCATGCTTTTCCCTAAGAGCAGTAAGATCAACTAGGAACACAGAGCAATCGGCACAATCAGCCTCATCAGAAACAACAGGGCTAGCCTTAAGCGAATCTATCTCAAGCTTGCCATCAAGAACCTGTGTTTCTAACTCAGCCACTCTAGTCCTAGCATCTTCAAGCAAAGCTCTAAGCTCCTTCCTAAGCTTCTTAGCCTCTCTAAGCATGTGATCGCGGTTATCAAGCAAGTCAACTAACTCCTCATTCTCCTTACGCAAAGATGAGAGCCCATCACATACCCCATCCTCGGAGTCGGAGTCTGAGTCCGAGGCGTTCTTCTGGCTTCTCTTGCTGCCAGAGCTGTGTGCCATGCCGCAAAGACCATCCTTCTTGTTGTAGCTTCTCGAAGTCTTGCTTGCGGTACAGCAAAGGCCGTTCAAGTACTTGCCGAAGTCCTTCTTCTTCTTCTTCTTGTATTTCCTCTTGCTATCCTCTTCTTCTTCTTCACTCGAGCTTGATGACACGTCCTCAGAGCCAGAGTCGATGTCGCTCGATCTCTTGATCTTCTCTCGGGTCCGTGTCTTCCTCCCATGTTCATGCCCCTTCTTCTTGGATCTTCTTCCTTTGTCCTTGGACTTGTGCTTGTCGTGGTTGTTCACCTTCGGACACTCGGCGAAAAAGTGTCCGGTCTTGCCACACTTGAAGCACGTCCTTGAGTTCCTTCTTGAGTTCACTCGGTTCTCGTGCATCCTCTCGAATCTCCGTTTCAGCAACGCCAACTCGTCCTCTCCAAGCACGTCGAACTCCTCGTCTTGCAAAGACATCAAAGAAGACAGAGAGTACATCCTGGAGGATGCGTTAGCGTTAGACTTAGCACCTTTGCCACCGACGAGAGCAAGACTATGAGAGTCAGTCGGGCTCTCAAGACGGGCAGTCACACCACGGTCCAACTCAGCTGACTTGAACTTCGAGAACAGCTAATTCACGGTCAGGGTGTCATACTTCTCGGACTCAAGAATAGCCTCGACCTTTCCGTCCCATACGGTGCGATCCAACGAGTGCAAGAGCTTCACATCTCTATCATGATCATCGTATGGGAGCACGGCCACATTGGCTCTCATGTTGTTCACCACAACCGTAAACCGCTGGAAAAGGGCATCGACGGACTCGCCGGGGAGATGAGTGAAGTTCTCATACTCTCTCCGGTAAGTCGCGTACATCCGAGCCTGAACCTGAGCATTCCCAGCATGAGCATCCTTCAACTGCTCCCAAATCCTACAAGCTAAGTCCTATGTCTAAACCCGATCGAATTCGGACTGACACAGAGCACGAAACAAGAAGTCAACCACCTTGTTGTTGGCGTCGAACATGTCTCTCGATCCCGGAGCAAGGAAGTTAATCGGATGAACATAAGCTGTGTTCACCGTAACGTCCCAAAGGATCTGACCCTTACCGCGGAGGAAAGCCGCCATCCGCCTCTGCCACATCTGGTAGTTTTTGCCATCGAAGTGCGGAGGACCCAAACCCCGTTCCTGGTACGCCATCCTTGGATCTTAGACTGGTTAGAATCCGAAGATCCGTAACCCGCTCTGATACCACTTGAAGGACCGAAACTGGCGACCAGAGAGGGGGGGAGTGAATGGGAGCCGATAAAAATTCTTCTCGAAGGAGATGGGAACTCCAACAAGACGAACACGGCTTCCAAAACACGTCTATGACTCAACTACCCAAGTTGGCCAAGACCACGCAGCCACTGGAGTGCTACTGGTCCTAAGAACCAACAACCACCTAGATCTACTCGAGAACGCAGCGAAGAAAGCAACTCGAGCACCACTGGACCGCACCGGTCAGACCGGTGAGCAGCACCGGTCAGACCGGTCCCTGCTGGAGCAACCAGGCAAAATCTGAGAACTTCCACAGAAGGCTCCTACACCGGTCAGGCCGGTGTAGCTCGCCGGTTAGACCGGTCCAAGCCAGGAAATCCCAAATCCACCAAACAGAACTACTGAGCTCCAAAACTGACCAAACTCGAAACAGCAGCAACACGAGACAACAGGGAACTCACCAAGACGTTCACCCGAGCAAAACTCAACCAAGCGTCTGCACCGGTCAGACCGGTGTGACCTGAGCTCTCGGGATGAACAGCACCCGCGGGTCAACTCCCCCAAATCCAACTCCCGATCTCCCGATTCGCTCCACGGATTCACACAAGACTTTGGGGATAGTAGGAACACCTCATGGGCACCCCATAGCCAAGACTTGGTCCACCAAAACTTGCTAGAACGAGAGGAATCGAAGGAATTCCACCAAGAATGCCTCTAACCCTAGAGCCAAGAAAACCCCAAAATTGAGCCCCTTTACTCACGGATTTGGGAGGGGAATCAATGGGAAAAGAACCACGAAGGGTTCATGCATACATCCCCCACCAAATCCCAAAGAGAAAGGTCTCAAAACCGCCACAAGAAATTCACCAAGAAAAGGCTCCGAAAATCACCAAAAAGGGAAAACGGGAAGAACACAATAAAGCCTTGAGGAACCACGCCGAATCATTTATACATACCATGAAGGTTCATACAAGGTCTAGCTTCGGCCCGATCATCCTTCCTTCTCACAAAATCTCACCATGAAGCTCTCAAGCTAGTCCTAGAAATTCCAAAGGAAAAATGGAAGAGGAAAAAGCAAAACAAAATGAGCTAGGGTTCCAAGAGATGGCTGCCATCCTCTCACCACTTGGGTTATATGGAGGCTAGCAGAAAGACTAAATTACCTCTAAGGCCTAATACTAGGATACACACCCCCGAGGGGCACTTTGGGAATCTTTGTCTTCGCACCATCGGACGGATGCCCGGCGACAGCAAACTTGCTTAGCCTCGACGCAAGCCTTGCGATCCCGACGCGTGTCCTCCGCTTCGAAGTCTCCGGACTGCGTCGTCGCACACCAGTCAGACCGGTGCTCCTCACCGGTCAGATCGGTACCCACCGGTCAGACTGGTCAGACCCACCGGTCAGACCGGTCCGATGCTGCTGCATCTCCGTCTTTGGTCTTGGCTTTGTGGATCAACCAAGGAACCCAGAGGTTTTCTGGTGAACCACCGGAAACCCTGCGAACTCGGTGTAGCCTCCGCCAATCGCCACTCATGACTCGGCTCCCACGTAGTCCGGCTCGACCTTGGTTTTGAGGCTCAACCAAGAAACCGTCGATGACTTCATCTTGCCGTTCTTACCACCATGCGGCCTGCACTTGACTCCGCTGGCCACCGGGTCCCTCCAACCAAGCCTACTTGTCTTCTCCACACCTGGAGGCCTCACCAGCAACGACCTTTCGCGCTTGTTCTTCACCTGCACCAACACCAGTCAAGCTGCAACCTGCACCTGCAATACTTAGCCAAGAATCAGTCCACATCACGTTGTCAATCACTCATCACACCCGGAAGCGACCATCCACCGGTCCTCGAACCACACGGGCTCTCAACCAAGAACACCACTTTCCCGAAACCAAAGAAAACCCCAAAATCGAGCACCTTTACTCACGAATTTGGGAGGGGAATCACAAGGAAAAGAACCATGAAGGGTTCATGCATACATCCCTAATCAAATCCCAACAAGAAAGGCCTCAAATCCACCACAAGAAATTCGCCAAGAAAAGGCTCCAAAAATCACCAAAAAGGAAAATGGGAGAAACAACACAAGGCCTTGAGGAACCACGCGAAATCATCTATACATACCATGAAGGTTCATACAAGGTCTAGCTTGCCACCCGATCATCCATCCCTCTCTAATGATCTCACCATGAAGCTCTCAAGGTAGTCCTAAAATCCTAAGGAAAAATAGGAAGAGGAAAATAGCAAAAACAAATGAGCTAGGGTTCCAAGAGATGGCTGCCATCCTCTCACCACTTGGGTTATATGGAGGCAACTGAAAGACGAAACTACCCCTAAGACATAAAACTAAGACACACACTCCCGAGGGGCAATTTGGGAATCTTCGTCGTAGCACCATCAGACGGATGCCCAGCGACCGCAAACTTGCTTAGCCTCGACGCAAGCCTTGTGATCCCGACGCGTGTCCTCTGCTTCGAAGTCTCCGAAAGGCGTTGTCGCAAACCGGTCAGACCGGTGCTCCTCACCGGTCAAACCGGTCTGACCCACCGGTCAGACCGGTCCAGTGCTGCTACACTTCGGTCTTCGGTCTTGGCTTTGTGGATCAACCAAGGAACCCAGTGGTTTTGTGGTGAACCACTGGAAAACCCCGCGAACTCGGTGTAGCCTCCGCAAATCACCACTCATGACTCGGCTCCCACGAAGTCCCGGCTCGACCATGGGTTTGAGGATCAACCAAGAAACCGTCCTTGACTTCGTCTTGCTGTTCTTGCCACCATGCGGCCCGCACTTGACCCCGCTGGCCACCAGGTCCCTCAAAGCAAGCCTACTTGTCTGCTCCACACCTGGAGGCCTCACCGGCATCGACCTTTCGCGTTTCTTCTTCACCTGCACCAGCACCAATCAAGCCGCAACCTGCACCTGCAATACTTAGCCAAGAGTTAGTCCACACAACGTTGTCAATCACTCATCACACTAGGAAGCGACCATCCACCGGTCCTCGAACCACACAGGCTCTCAATCTCCCCTTCATGAGTGCATTAACAACACACACATTTGGTAACCAAAGAGAAATGGAAAAAGAAAAGAAACGAACAAAGGAACTCAAACAAGCGATCGAAAGCCAACCAAAGGCAAAGAGCAAGATCACTTGAATGAGGAAAGTCTCGGTCTCCTTAGGCAAGGGCAACGGCTCGACACAACCGAGACAAAAACAAGCTCAAGCAAAGAGTACAAACCACCAAAGCAAAACCTGAAAACCACAAAGAGCTCCCCCTGCACACATGCAAGCTCCTCCTAAACCAATGCAACTCCCCCTGGATGAATGCATGCAAACCTCTTCACAAAACAGAGCAGCTACACCCGCTCAGCTCTGACCGGTCAGACCGGTGCACCACATCTGCACAGGTCCTGACACTCCACACCGGTCAGACCGGTGAGCACCACCGGTCAGGCCGATGACCACCTGGGAAACCTGGGAACTGCAAAATCCCAAAAATGGCTCGAAACCACTCAGAAACCTTCTAAATGCATTTAGTTGCCCAAAACATGCACAAACTTCCCCCCCTCCTTGTTGACAATGCATGAATCAAGGCAAAACTTGAAAATTTTCAACCTAGAGCTTCTCAAATAAACAAAATTCAACATAACATGCTACACATAACCAAATGAGCAAGTTAGATACTCTATAGCTTCGTATGAACATTAGCTACAAGGTCACCAAGTTTCACAACCATTGGGCAAAGCTAAGATAGAGTTGAACATTTTTGCGAAAATTTATCCTCTCATGAGCAAAGTCCTAAACATGAGCAAAACATGTCAAAATGGCAAAGCCACACAAACTTCATGCTAGGAAAACCATTCTAAATATAAGATCATCATAAACACCCCCAAGCATCTCATGTCATGTCAAAGCCACCGAGCCATGTGCCTACTTCTAGATATGAGACTTCCCATTGGTAAGTAACATGCAACGGTTTAGCACCCAAAAGCAATTTGATTAAGCACATATGACATGGTAGCACATTTTCCAAGCAATTTACATTTCATTTTCTGATTCATATTTGGTACATGAAATGTCTTTGCGACAAAAAAGAACTTTTGCCCCCTCACAAGATAAAGCAAGGGGGCTAAACAATCATGGTGACAAATGAGCCTTTGGCCCCATATGGTCAAAATAAGCCATCCACTAAAACATGTCATGATCATATAATGGCATTTACTCACAAGAGAGCATACATGTAGCATTTTTCAAAAACATAGCTATCAACCATGGATATAAATCAAGATCATCAAGAGCTAAGCAAAACTAAACCATATCATACCAAACTAGCTCACAAGATCATATATAGCACATCATGGTGAGCAATGTATATAGGAGAAGCTTTTCCTACCAAATGCATGCAACCTAAGATACAAAGATGCCTATACATCACGTTACATGTGTAATGCAAAAGGCATGAATACACAAAAGGAAACTATACATATGCTACACAAGGAGCTCCCACCACCAACTCAAGAAACCAAATCGACACCAAATTCTCCCCGCAAACGAGTGAAAGTTGCTTGATCTAGGGTCTTGGTGAAAATATCCGCTAGTTGGTTTTGTGTGGGCACATGGATCAAAGCGATTTTCCCTTTCTCAACATTGTCTCTCAAAAAATGGTATCTCACTTCTATATGCTTGGTTTTGGAATGTAGCACTAGATTTTTTGCAACACTAATGGCACTTGTGCTATCACAAAGAAGTGGAACCTGGGTATACTCCTCACCAAAGTCACTCATGGTGTATGTGATCCAAAGGAGCTGAGAGCAACAACTAGCTGTGGCAACGTACTCGGCTTCGGTTGTAGATTGAGCAACACTCGATTGTTTGCGAGAAGACCAAGACACCAAAGAATAACCCAAGAACTGGCAAGTCCCAGAAGTGGACTTTCTATCCAACCGACACCTGGCAAAATCCACGTCTGAAAAACCATGAAGCACCAAAGAAGAAGACGCGGAGTACCAAAGGCCGAAGTCGGGAGTGTATCGCAAATACCTAAAGATGCGCTTGACTACTTGTCGATGTGAAGTCCTTGGAGACGCTTGAAAATGAGCGCACAGACATACCGATAATTGGATGTCCGGCCTCGTCGCCGTCAGGTACAGGAGGGAGCCGATAATGCTTCGGTACTCCTTCTGGTCCACGTGTTCACCTTCCTGAAGGACCGAACTGGCGACCAGAGAGGGGGGGAGTGAATGAGAGCCGATAAAAATTCTTCTTGAAGGAGATGGCTACTCCAACAAGATGAACACGGCTAACCAAAACACGTCTCCGGCTCAACTACCCTAGTTGGCCAAGACCACGTAGCCACTGGAGTGCTACTGGTCCTAGGAACCAACAACCACCGAAACCTACTCGAGAACGCAGCGGAACAAGCAACTCGAGCAGCAACTGACCACACCGGTCAGATCGGTCACCTGCACCGGTCAGACCGGTCAAGGCCGGATCACCTGGACTAATCCGCCGGATCACCCGACACCCTCCAGAGACACACCGGGTCACCCTGGACCCTGAGCCGGGTCACCAGAGCAAAACCTGAGGACTTCCACAGAAGGCTCCTACACCGGTCAGGCCGGTGTAGCACACCGGTCAGACCGGTCTAAGCCAGGAAACCCCCAATCTGCCAAACTCGAAACAGCAGCAACACAAGACACCAGGGAACTCACCAAGACGTTCACTTGAGCAAAATCCAACCAAGGTTCGGCACCGGTCAGACCGGTCACGACTTGGGCTCTCGGGATGAACAGCAACACGCGGGTCAACTCCTCCAAATCCAAATCCTGATCTCCCGATTCGCTCCACGGATTCGCACAAGACTTTGGGGATAGTAGGAGTACCCCATGGGCATTCCATAGCCACGATTTGGTCCCCCAAAACTTGCTAAATCAAGAGGAATCGAAGGATTTCCACCAAGAACGCCTCTAACCCTAGAACGAAGAAAACCCCAAAATTGAGCCCCTTTACTCAAAGATTTGGGAGGGGAATCAAAGTGAAAAGAACAACGAAGGGTTCTTGCATACATCCCCCACCAAATCCCAAAGGGAAAGGTCTCAAAACTGCCACAAGAAAATTGAAAAGAAAAGGCTCCGAAAATCACCAAAAAAGAGAAAACGGGAGAGACACAATCAAGCCTTGAGGAACCACACCGAATCATCTATACATACCATGAAGGTTCATACAAGGTCTAGCTTGCCTCCCAATCATCCTTCCCTCTCACAAGATCTCACCATGAAGTTCTCAAGCTAGTCCTCTAAATCCTAAGGAAAATAGGAAGGGAAAATAGCAAAAGCAAATGAGCTAGGGTTCCAAGAGATGGCTGCCATTCTCTCACCACTTGGGTTATATGGAGGCTAGCCGAAAGACGAAACTACCCCTATTACATTAAACTAAGATACACGCCCCCGAAGGGCCATTTGGGAAACTTCGTCGTAGCACCATCTAACGGATGCCAGGCGACTGCAAACTTGCTTAGCCTCGACGCAAGCCTTGCGATCCTGACGCGTGTCCTCCGCTTCGAAGTCTTCGGACTGCGTCGTCGCACATCGGTCAGACCGGTCCAGTGCTGCTGCCTTCGGTCTTCGGTCTTGGCTTTGTGGATCAACCAAGGAACCCAGTCATTTTCTGGTGAACCACTGGAAACCCCGCGAACTCGGTGTAGCCTCTGCCAATCACTACTCATGACTCGGCTCTCACGTAGTCCCGGCTCGACCTTGGTTTTGAGGCTCAACCAAGAAACCGTCCATGACTTCATCTTGCCGTTCTTGCCACCATGCGGCCCGAACTTGACCCCGCTGGCCACCGGGTCCCTCGAGCCAAGCCTACTTGTCTTCTCCACACCTAGAGGCCTACCCGGCAACGACCTTTCGCACTTGCTCTTCACCTGCACCTACACCAGTCAAGCCGCAACCTGCACCTGCAATACTTAGCCAAGAGTCAGTCCACACAACGTTGTCAATCACTCATCACACCAGGAAGCGACCATCCACCGGTCCTCGAACCACACAGGTTCTCAATTAGACCTGAGCATTCGACGGGCCGGCCCGGGTTCGGGCCGGGCCGAAAAAAACCCGGGTTTTTTGGGCCGAGAAAATCCTGCCCATGCCCGTCCCATGGGACGTGTCGGGCCTCAGTTTTCGGGCCGGGCTCGGGCCGGGCCCTGGCTTGGACGGCCCGCCCGCACATTTTATAGTGTAAAACAACTAAAAACAGCATTTCGGGCCTGGCTCGGGCCAAAAAATTTTTTCGCGGGCTTCAAGATCTCTTCCCATGCCCGTCCAGTAAGGTTCGTGGGCGGGCCTGGCGCTGGCCGGGCCAGCAGGCCGGGCCGGGCCGGGCTAAAAATGCTTAGGTATACTCTCAATCTCCCCCTTGATGAGTGCATTGACAACACACACATTTGGTAACCAAAGAGAAAAGGAAAAGAAAAAGAAACGACTAAAAAGAAACTAAAACAAGCGATCGAAAGCCAAACAAAGGCAAAGAGCAAGATCACTTGAAAGAGGAAAGACTCGATCCCCTTAGGCAAGGGCAACGGCTCGACACAACCGAGTCAAAAACAAGCTCAAACAAAAAGCAACGACCACCAAAGCAAAGCTCAAAAACTACAAAGAGCTCCCCCTGCACACATGCAAGCTCCCCTTGAACCAATGCAACTCCCCCTGGACGAATGCATGCAAACCACTTCACGAAATAGAGCAGCTGCTACAGCCTTGCCCTGACCGGTTAGACCGGTCCACCTCACCGGTCAGACCGGTGCACTAGATCGCCCAGCACCTGACACTCACACCGGTCAGACCGGTGCCTCCCACCGGTCAGGCCGATGACCACCTGGGAACTACACGGGCTCAAAAATAGCTCGAAACCACTTGGAAACCTTCTAAATGCATTCAGCAGCCAAAACATGCTCAAACTTCTCCCCCTTGTTGACAATGCATGAATCAAGCCAAAATTTGCAAAAACTCAACCTAGAGCTTCTCAAATAGACAAAATTCAACATAGCATGCTACACACATCCAAATGAGCAAGTTAGATACTACAAGATCTACAAGTTTCACAACCATTGGGCAAAGCTAAGGTAGAATTGACTATTTTTGCGAAAAATTCCCTCTGATGAGCAAAGTCCTAAACATGAGTAAAACATGTCAAAATGGCAAAGCCACACAAACTTCATGCTAGGACAACCATTCTAAAAATAAGACCATCATAAACACCCACAAGCATCTCATGTCATGTCAAAGCTTACCGAGCCATGTGCTTACTTCTATGTATGAGACTTCTCATTGGTAAGCAACATACAACGGTTTAGCACCCAAAAGCAAGTAAATTAAGCACATATGACATGGGTGCACATGTTCCAAGCAATTTACATTTCATTTTCGAATCATATTTGGTACATGAAATGTCTTTGCGATAAAAAGGAACTTATGCCCCTCCACAAGATAAAGCATGGGGGCTAAACATTCATGATGGCAAATGAGCCTTTGGCCCCATATACTCAAAATAAGCTATCCAAGCACAAATTAAGCATAGAAATGCCACTAAAACATGTCATGATCATATAAAGGCATTTACTCACAAGAGAGCATACATGTGACACTTTTCAAAAACATATCTATCAACCATGGATATAAGATAAGATCATCAAGAGCTAAGCCACACTAAGCCATATCATACCAAACTAGCTCACAAGATCATATATAGCACATCATGGTGAACAATGTATATAGGAGAAGCTTTTCCTACAAAATGCATGCAATCTAAGATACAAAGATGCCTATACATCATGATACATATGCAATGCAAAATGCAAGAAATGCACAAAGGAAACTATACATATGCTACAAAGGAGCTCCCACACCCAACTCAAGAGACCAAACACACACCAAGTTCTCCCCGCAAACGAGTGAAAGTTGCTTGATCTAGGGGCTTGGTGAAAATATCCGCTGGTTGGTTTTGTGTGGGCACATGGATCAAAGCGATTTTCCCTTTCTCAACATTGTCCCTCAGAAAATGGTATCTCACTTCTATATGCTTGGTTTTGGAATGAAGCACTGGGTTCTTAGCAACACTTATCGCACTCGTGCTATCACAAAGAAGTGGAACCTGGGTATAGTCCTCACCAAAGTCACTCATGGTGTATGTGATCCAAAGGAGCTGAGAGCAACAACTGGCTGCGGCAACATATTCAGCTTCGGTTGTAGATTGAGCAACACTCGATTGTTTGCGGGAAGACCAAGACAACAAAGAAGAACCCAAGAACTGACAAGTCCCAGAAGTGTACTTCCTATCCAACCGACACCCGGCAAAATCCGCGTCTGAAAAACCGTGAAGCTCCAAAGAAGAAGACGCGGAGTACCAAAGGCCGAAGCCGGGAGTGTATCGCAAATACCTGAAAATGCGCTTGACTGCTTGCCGATGCCAAGTCCTCGGAGACGCTTGAAAATGAGTGCACAGACATACCGAGAATTGGATGTCTGGCCTCGTCGCCGTCAGGTACAGGAGGGAGCCGATCATGCTCTGGTACTCCTTCTGGTCCACGTGTTCACCGTCCTCGTCCGCATCAAGAGCTGTAGTCGTACTCATCGGCGTAGCCATGGCCTCGGAGTCCTCCATCTTGAACTTCCTCACAATGTCCTTGGTGTACTTGGCTTGGTGTACAAATGTTCCTTCCTTTGATTGTTTGATCTGGAGCCCGAGAAAGAACTGCAACTCGCCCATCATGCTCATCTCAAATTCCCTGCTCATGTCTTCTACAAACCTTGCAACCAAAGAGTTAGACGAGCCACCAAAGACAATATCGTCCACGTACACCTGCACAATTAGGATCTCTTTGCCCTGCCTCAGGAGAAACAAGGTCTGATCTACCTTCCCCATCTCAAAACCTCTCTCAAATAGGAACCCTCTCAACCTATCATACCAAGCTCTAGGCGCCTGCTTCAACCCATACAGTGCCTTCCTCAACTTGTACACCCTGTGGGGGTACTTCTCACTATCAAAACCCAGTGGTTGCCTCACGAACACTTCTTCCTCCAAAACACCATTCAGGAAAGCACTCTTCACGTCCATTTGGTACAATTTGAACCCTTTAGCCACGGCAAAGGCTAGAAGGATCCTAATCGCCTCCAAACGGGCTACGGGAGCAAAGGTCTCCTCGTAGTCTATCCCCTCTTTCTGTGTGTACCCCTGAGCAACAAGCATTGACTTGTTTCTCACCACTTCTCCTTTCTCTCCCTCTTTATTTTTCCTCACCCATTTTGTCCCAATCGGCTTACACCCCGGTGGAGGCTCCACTAACTCCCAAACTTGGTTTCTCTCAAAATTCTCCAACTCCTCATGTATCGAATTGACCCAATTGTGATCAGATAGCGCATGTTCAATGTCTTTGGGCTCAAAAGTAGCAACAAAAGCAGCATGGGCAAAGTGGGAATCATTACGAGACCTCGACCGTGTAGTGCGTTCGTTGATGTTCCTGATGATCGTTGAAGCTGAATGATCCACTTGTACTCGCCGGGGAGCTTCTCGCCTCGAAGCCACCTCCCCCTCAGCTGTAGCTTCCTCACGATCTCGGCACGTCGTCGTATGTGTGGGAGAGGGCCCGTCCTCGATCGTAGTCGAAGTAGTATGTACATGCTCAGCCGCGGGCGGCACACCACCATCTTCATGATCACCTTGCTGCACCTCATCCTCGAAAATCTCCTCACCAAGTTCCTCGTCACCTGCACACACAAAAACAAGCTGACTATGTGGCTGTGTCTCGTCGAAGGTAACCTCGCAAGTCTCCACGATTTGGTTAGTTTCAAGATTGAGCACTCGAAAGGCTCTAGAATGAGACGCGTAACCAAAGAAAATGCCATCGACAGACCTAGCCTCGAACTTGTCCAACTTCTTCCCTTTCTTAAGGATGAAACATTTGCAGCCAAAGACGTGAAAGTGACTCACCTTGGGGGTTCTACCGTGCATCAACTCGTAGCAAGTTTTCTTCTTATGGACCCTGAGGTAAATCCTGTTTGACACATAGCACACGGTATTGACCGCCTCAGCCCAGAACCTTCTCGGAGTCCTATGCTCATCGAGCATCGTCCGAGCCATCTCGCACAAGGTTCTGTTTTTCCTCTCCACCACGCCATTCTGGGGAGGCGTATACGGACTAGAGAACTAGTGTTCAAGACCTATGTCATGGCAAAAGGTTTCGAAGCGAGAGTTTCTAAATTCCGAGCCATTGTCACTGCGGATCGCTCGTATGGCATCTCCGTGCCTCTCGTTTCTCAACCTCAAGACAAGATCTCGAACAAAACCAAATGTCTCCCCTTTCTCCTCCAAAAAGAAAACCCACGCATACCGAGAGTAGTCATACACCACAACCAGGACGTACCACTTCCCACCCACGGATCTCACACGAGCTGGGCCAACAAGGTCCATATGGAGCAGCTCGCATGGACGCTCCGTCATCACATCGGTGAGGGGTGGATGGGAAGAGGCTACCATCTTAGCATGCTGACACGGCGCACAAACCAACTCTTTCTCAAACCTCAACCGTGGCAATCCTCGGACCAAATTGAGTTTACTCAAGCGAGACAAAAGAACAAAGCTTAAGTGACCCAACTGCTATGCCACTTCCACAACTCATTCGAAGAACCAGCCAAAAAGCAACGAGCCATACCAGAAGACTGGGAGAAATCCGCTCGGAAAACTTGACCCTCGGGAACGACCATGCAAACTAGGTCCCCTCGAGAATCCAAAATCCGAGAACCACCAGGCCGAAACAACACCTCAAAACCCTCATCCAAAAGCTGGGAAACGGAAAGCAAATTGAATCCGAGCGATTGAACAAGAGCAACACGCCTGAGAGTGACCTTGTCACTTACCTTAATCTCACCTTCTGAAAGCACACGCCCTCGCCCATTATCCCCAAAGGTGATGTATGTCTTGGACACCACCGGGACGAGACTTGAGAACCACCCCTTGTCTCCGGTTATATGCCTCGAGCAACCGGAGTCAATCAACCAAACGTTCCTCAAGTCTCCCACCTGAAATTCAAAAACGAGCACGTGAGTGAACAAACGACTCAACATTGGGGTTAGTACCAAAAGAATAAAACCAGTGCCAAGCCATTTGCTCTAAAGTGGGGTTAGCACAAACCATATCATCACGCCTATCAAAACTACCACCACGAAAACCACCACGGGAACCACCACTAGGGAACCACCCCTGTCTCGCTGGAGGAGAACGAAAACCACGAAAGGAAGACCGTGGACCGTTCCTCCTCTCCAACACAAAGCTACGACTCCTCCCACCCTCGTATTGAACACGAGGTGGAGAACGTCTAGCAAACTGACCACCACCAGACTCACCATGCCAACCACCTGTACCACAACCAAAGAAACTGAACCGAGCATCCTCACGAGCACGGAAACCAAACTGCCGGCTGCCCAGACCAGCACCGGTCTGACCGGTCACCCTGACCGGTCTGACCGGTGGTGCTCGGCCAGCAGCACCACCTGCCACCTTTCGATCTCCCCAAGTCGGAACCGTCCTCACAACTGCCTTGGCCCTGGGCATTTGCATACGAGGCTCAGGTACACCATTTGAGGGGCGGTACCTGTCCTTGTTAGCCCACTCCTTAGCCATTCTCTCCTCACGCTTCGTCTTGAAGCAAAACTCACCCTTGTGACCATCTCTCCCACAATAGTCACAATGAAATCGTATGAGCTTGGGTTTAGGCTTGGGTTGGGGCTGCTCACTTGGTCTCTCCTCACTCAGCTTCTCTTTCGGTTTCTCCTCACTAGGCTTCTCACCCTCTTTCCCGAAGAACACATTCCCCAAGTTGCTCTTGAACTTTATGGGGTTTTGGAAATCATTTGTGGGGTGAGGGAATATGGGTGGATCTGGGGTTGTGTCAAGTTTGTTTCTCAATGGGTTTGGCTTAGGAGCATAGGCATTTTTGTGGAAGGTTTTTGGTGGAGCTTGGATATCACCAATCTTCTCTCCTCCTGCACCACTACACTCTCCAATCTTATCCGAACCAAGCGCTTGCCCATCATAAAGCTTGTATGCCTCTATCATCATCCTAAGCTGTGGTTCATGACCCGACAACCAACCCATCATTTTCCTCAACTCATCATTCTCATCCTGCAAGTGATCAACATAATGTGCAAGTTCTAGATTCTTCAAAGCATGCAATTCACAAGTAGAGCAAGAAGTGGGAACAGGTGCTTTCAACTCAGCCTCAAGAGAAACAGTGTAAGCATGCATCTCATCAATCTTTCCATGCAAAACAGGGCAAGAAGTACAAGCACCTAGCAAAGCAGGTCTAGACTTAAGCTCAGCCACTTCAGCCCTAAGCACATCTAGTTCCTCACACTTGGAGGCATGCTTTTCCTTAAAAACAGTAAGATCAGCTAGGAACACAGAGCAATCAGCACAATCAACCTCATCAGAAACAACAGGTGAAGCCTTAAGCGAATCAATTTCAAGCTTAGCATCTAGGTTCTGTGTTTCTAGCTCAGCCACTCTAGTCCTAGCATCCTCAAGCGAGGCCCTAAGCTCTTTTCTCATCTTCTTAGCCTCTCTAAGCATGTCATCATGATTATCAAGCAACTTGCCATGCCGTTCATTCTCCTCACGCAAGAAGTGAAGCTCGTCACGTACCTCATCCTCGGAGTCAGAGTCCGAATCGCTCTGGTGACTCTTCTTGCTGCCGGAGCTTCGTGCTATGGTGCAGAAGCCATCTCTCGCATAACAGCTCAGCCCGCTCAAGTTCTTGGATGACTTCTTGTTCTTGCGCCGATCACCTTCATCTTCGCTGCTACTCAAGCTCGAGGTGGAGTACGCGGAGCTGGAGTCGACGTCGCTTGCTCCGACCATCGCACGGGCCTTGCCGCGTCCGTTCTTCTTCCTCGATCGTCGCTCGTCCTTATGCTTGTACTTTTGCTTCTGCTTGTGATCGCGCCTCGATCGGTACTTGTCGTCCGTCCTCGACCGGTGCTTGTAGCCGCTAAAGGACCGATTAGGCGACCAGAGAGGGGGGGAGTGAATGGGAGCTGATAAAAATTCTTCCCGAAGGATGAACTCGGCCTATACCCCAAATTCATAACCAAGGATTCCCACATGAGGTTGCCAAGGTCGCGTAGTCACAACAGACCTACCAACCCTAGGAACAAGTCTCAAACAAACCCCAACCGAAAGCGCAACTCAAGAAGCAAAGGACTTAGGCAATCTGCGAAGTCCCGGGCGGACAGTCTGAGGTGCCCGGGCGGACGGTCCGTGTGGGCCTGGCGGACGGTCCGCGGATCAGGGGCGGACGGTCCGCAAAAGAGCGCCGAACCTCCAGTATGCACCCTCCAAAATTCGGACGGTCCAGGCGAGCACCGCGGACGGTCCGAGCCTCACGGACTGTCCGGCCTCCCTAGTCGGACGGTCCGTCCAACTCCTCCCAACCAAAAACTCCAAACGAAAAAGATCGAACAAGAGGCGCTCAAGAACTCGCGAAGAACACGACGAACAGCCGGCTGACGGGCTCCTCACGGACGGTCTGCCGACCAGGCGCGGACGGTCCGCTAGGTGCGGACAGAGCAGCCCGAGCACAAAAACGCGAAGTCAACCCCTCCTATCCATCCATGGATCTCCCAAACGGCTTAAGCTCTTGAGACAAGATTTGGGGGAGATGTGAAGCGTCCCTAAGAGATGCTATACCCCAAAACTTGAGACCTCAAACGAACTAAATCGCCAGGAATCGAATCACTACCGAACTCTACCAAAAAGCTAGGGTTCCAACCAAAATCCTTCCATCGGAGGACAAATCCAGAGATTGAGGGGTCAAGATCAAGCACAAAGATGCACAAGACATCTATCCATGATCCCCACAAACAAATCCGAACCCAAACACCTCAGAATCGAAGGAACAAGGCGCGCACAAAAATCCAATGAAAATAGCCCGAAAAAGACACGAAAATCACACGAGCTACAAGAAGGAAATCAACGCAACCATGAAAGCTTCCATACACTCGGAGATTAGATTCTCTACAAAACGATGAAGAAAATCTAAACCTATGGAGCAGGGAAATGAGAAGCAGTCCGGAAGGATAGTTTGCCCAGAAACCCTAGAGCTATATATATGAGTCCCTCCGGGTTGGGCAAAAGACCAAGCTACCCCTAGCACTTAAACTAAGATACAATCCCCTCAGGGGCAATATGGTCAAGTAGCACTCCTCTTCATCAGACGGCGACGCCTTCGCCGCAGTCCGCGTCCTCCCGACGCAAGCCCTGCGATCCTGCCGCGTGTCCTCTGGCATCGAAGCTTCTCAGCGCGCCCGGATCCCGTCTCCGCCCGCCGAGCCTCCGGTCTTGGTTTTGTGGCTCAACCAAGTAACCCGACGATTTTGTGGTGAACCGCCGTAAACCCCGCGTGCAGACTCCGGTCATGAGCCGCTACCCTGCACCGGCTCCGGTCGACGACTTCGTCTTGCTTTTCTTGCCACCAATGCGGCCCGCACTTGACCCCGTTCGGCCACCGAGTCCATCGAGCCGAGCCTACTTGTCTCTCCACTCCTCGAAGGCCCCGCAATGCTAAGACCTTTCACGCCCGCTCTTCACCTGCACCAACACGAGTCAAGCCGCAACCTGCACCTGCAATACTCGGCCAAGAGTCAGTCCACACCACGTTGTCAATCACTCATCACACCAGGGAGCGACCATCCACCGGTCCTCGGACGCTCCAGTCCTCAATCTCCCCCTTGATGAGTGCATTGACAACACACACATAGTAACCAATTCAGAGAAAAGAGAAAAAGAAAAGAAACGAATGAAAAACTCAAACAAGTGATCAAAAGCCAAACAAAAGCCAAAAAGAGATCACTTGAGAGAGAAAAATCTCGGTCCCCTAAGACAAGGGCAACAGCTCGACACAACCGAGATAAAATGCTCCAAAATTGTCGACTCCTCAAGGTGAGGCAAAAGGGCTCAACACCATCGGCAAAAGAGCACAACTAAAATCAGGCGCAAAGAGCTCCAAAGCACATGAATGCAAGCTCCTCCTGAACAATTGCATTTCTCCCAATTTTTCTCCCACTTGATGCAAAACTCCCCCTGGATGCAACTTTCTCCCCAAAGCAAGAATTGGGTACTATTTCTCCCCCTTGTTGGTAATGCATGAATCAAGTCTACAAAAGCAAGCATGTGCTTCTCAAATAGACAAAGAGCACTATAACATGCTAAAAATGAGACATAAACAAGCCAGATTGCCACAAATTAAGTACAAGCATCGCCGACAAGATAGATAGGGACATATAAGCATGTGACATAGCCATGATCAAAATAAAGTATTTTTCAACATAAACTTCCCTCTCATGAGCATAGGACCTAAACATGGTCAACATGAGCACAAACAACTTACAACTCACAAACTTCATGCAAGGTCACAAATTCTCATCACAAGATCATCACAAACACCTACAAGCTATCTCATGTCATGTCAAAGCCACCGAGCCATGTGTCCACTTCTAAATGTGAGACTTCTCAAAGGAGAACATCACGCAACGGTTTAGCACCCAAGATAAGAAATTTAAAGCAAATTTGACATGGAAGCATATTTTTCAAGCACAAGCATTTCATATACCAATTTTAAGATTTACAAATTAAGCATGGTACATGAAGTGCCTTTGTGGCAAAAAGAAGCTTAGGCTTCTCCATAAGGTAGCATGTAGGCTAAACATTCATGACGATAGATGGGTCTTTGACCCCAAATGAGAAGAACATGGTTCCAAGCACAATTTAAGCAAGAAATAGCCATAAGTGCACAATTTGAACATGACAGGCATTCTACTCACAAGAGAGGGTCATATATAGCATTTTTACAAAACAAAGCCATCCACAAGCATATACATCCCAAAGCTAGCAAGAGCATCGCTATACATCATATGAGCATCACTAGCAAAGTCATAATCTCATATCCAGCGTATCATGGTGATCCAGGTATATAGGAGAAGCACATCTCTAAAGCATATGATACACATGCAATCTATGATACAAAGATGCAAGCATGATATGATACATAAATGAAAATGCAACATGAGTATGTACATCAAACCCCCAACCAAAGCTCAAAAAGGAAAAACCACTCCAAGCTCGCCTCGCAAACGAGCAAATGTAGCTTGGTCCAAAGGCTTGGTTAGGATATCGGCGAGCTGCTTTTCGGTTGGCACATGGATGAGGTCTATGTTTCCCTTCTCAACATTGTCTCTCAGGAAGTGGTACCTCACTTCTATATGTTTGGTTCTGGAGTGAAGCACGGGGTTTTTGGCAACACTGATGGCACTCGTGCTATCACACATGAGAGGTACATGGGAACACTCCTCACCAAAGTCACTCAACGTATATGTGATCCAAAGCAGTTGTGAGCAACAACTAGCGGCAGCAACATACTCGGCTTCTGTGGTAGCCTGAGCTACACTAGATTGTTTGCGAGAAGACCAAGAAACAAGCGAAGATCCCAAAAACTGGCACATTCCAGAAGTCGACTTCCTATCGACTTGACACCCCACAAAGTCGGCATCCGAAAACCTAAGAAGCGAAAGAGAAGAGGACACCGAATACCAAAGACCGAGCTCAGGAGTGTATCGAAGATACCTGAAGATCCGCTTGACGGTCTGCCGATGTGAAGTCCTCGGCGTCACCTGAAAACGAGCGCACAGACACACAAAAAACTGAATGTCCGGCCTCGTCGCCGTCAAGTACAAGAGGGAGCCTGTCATGCTCCGGTACTCCTTCTGGTCCACGGGCTCTCCGTCCTCGTCCGCATCCAGCGCTGTAGTCGTACTCATCGGTGTCGATAGGGGCTTCGAGTCATCCATCTTGAACTTCTTGAGGATGTCCTTCGTGTATTTGGCTTGATGCACAAAGGTTCCCTCCTTCGCCTGCTTGATCTGAAGCCCGAGAAAGAACTGCAATTCTCCCATCATAGACATCTCGAATTCTTTGCTCATGTCCTCTGCAAACCTCGCAACCAAAAAGTGAGACGAGCCACCAAAGACAATATCATCCACGTACACCTGAACAATTAGGATATCATCGCCCTGCTTGAGGAGAAAAATAGTCTTATCAACTTTGCCCATCTCAAACCCCTTGCTGAACAAGAACCCCCTCAAACGGCCATACCAAGCACGGGGAGCTTGTTTCAGCCCATACAACACCTTTCTCAGCCTATACACTCGGTGGGGAAACTCAGCACTCTCAAAGCCCGGTGGTTGCTTCACATAAACCTCTTCTTCTAAAAACCCATTTAAGAAGGCACTCTTCACATCCATTTGGTACAATTTGAACCCTTTAGCCACGGAAAAGGCTAGAAGGATCCTAATCGCCTCCAAACGGGCTACAGGAGCAAATGTCTTCTCATAGTCTATCCCATCCTTCTGACTATAGCCCTGAGCGACCAACCTCGATTTGTTTCTCACCACCTCATTATTCTCACCCTCTTTGTTCTTTCACACCCATTTTGTCCCGATAGGTTTGCAATGTGGTGGTGGCTCTACCAACTCCCAAACTTGATTTCTCTCAAAGTTGAAGGACCGAACTGGCGACCAGAGAGGGGGGGAGTGAATGGGAGCCGATAAAAATTCTTCTCGAAGGAGATGGGGACTCCAACAAGACGAACACGGCTTCCAAAACACGTCTCCGACTCAACTACCTAAGTTGGCCAAGACCACGCAGCCACTGGAGTGCTACTGGTCCTAGGAACCAACAACCACCTAGATCTACTCGAGAACGCAGCGGAGAAAGCAACTCGAGCACCACTGGACTACACCGGTCAGACCGGTGAGCAGCACCGGTCAGACCGGTCCCTGCTGGAGCAACCTGGCAAACTCTGAGAACTTCCACAGAAGGCTCCTACACCGGTCAGGCCGGTGTAGCTCGCCGGTCGGACCGGTCCAAGTTAGGAAATCCCAAATCCACCAAACAGACCTACTGAGCTCCAAAACTAACCAACCTCGAAACAGCAGCAACACGAGACAACAGGGAACACACCAAGACATTCACCCGAGCAAAACTCAACAAAGAGTCTGCACTTGTCAGACCGGTGAGACGCGCCGGTCAGACCAGTGTGACCTGAGCTCTCGGGATGAACAACGCCCGCGGGTCAACTCCCCCAAATCCAACTCCCGATCTCCCGATTCGCTCCATGGATTCGCACAAGACTTTGGGGATAGTAGGAACACCTCATGGGCACTCCATAGCCAAGATTTGGTCCACCAAAACTTGCTAGAATGAGAGGAATCGAAGGATTTTCACCAAGAACGCCTCTAACCCTAGAGCCAAGAAAACCCCAAAATTGAGCCCCTTTACTCACATATTTGGGAGGGGAATCAAAGAGAAAAGAACCACGAAGGGTTCATGCATACATCCCCCACCAAATCTCAAAGAGAAATGTCTCAAAACCGCCACAAGAAAATCGCAAAGAAAAGGCTCCGAAAATCACCAAAAAGGGAAAACGGGAAGAACACAATCAAGCCTTGAGGAACCACGCCGAATCATCTATACATACCATGAAGGTTCATACAAGGTCTAGCTTCCACCCGATCATCATTCCCTCTCACAAGATCTCACCATGAAGCTCTCAAGCTAGTCCTAGAAATTCCAAAGGGAAAAAGGAAGAGGAAAATAGGAAAACAAAATGAGCTAGGGTTCCAAGAGATGGCTGCCACCCTCTCACGACTCGGGTTATATGGAGGCTAGCTGAAAGACTAAATTACCCCTAAGGCCTAATATTAGGATACACACGCCCGAGGGGCACTTTGGGAATCTTTGTCTTCGCACCATCGGACGGATGCCCAGCAACCGCAAACTTGCTTAGCCTCGAAGCAAGCCTTGCGATCCCGATGTGTTTCCTCCGCTTCAAAGTCTCCAGACTGCGTCGTCGCACACCGGTCAGACCAGTCAGACCCACCGGTCAGACCGGCCTGATGCTGATGCACCTCCGTCTTCGGTCTTCGGTCTTGGCTTTGTGGATCAACCAAGGAACCCAGTGGTTTCCTGGTGAACCACTGGAAACCCCGCGAACTCGGTGTAGCCTCCGCCAGTCACCACTCATGACTCGGCTCCCACGTAGTCCCGGCTCGACCTTGGTTTTGAGGCTCAACCAAGAAACCGTCTATGACTTCATCTTGCCGTTCTTGCCACCATGCGGCCCGCACTTGACTCCGCTGTCCACCGGGTCTCTCAAACCAAGCCTACTTGTCTTCTCCACACCTGGAGGCCTCACCAGCAACGACCTTTCGCGCTTGTTCTTCACCTACACCAACACCAGTCAAGCCGCAACCTACACCTGCAATACTTAGCCAAGAATCAGTCCACACCACGTTGTCAATCACTCATCACACCAGGAAGCGCCCTACCACCAGTCCTCGAACCACACAGGCTCTCAAAAGTTCTCTAACTCCTCATGCATTACGTTCACCCAATTAGGATCAGAGAGGGCATGTCCAATGTCTTTCGGCTCAAAGGTAGCAACAAAAGCCAAATGAGCAAAGTGAGAAACACTCCTGGACCTTGACCGTGTCATACATTCATTGATGTCGCCGATGATTCTTGAGGGAGGATGATCAACTTGAATGCGCCTCGGTGCCTGTCGCCTGGAGACAACCTCCCCCTCAGCTGCAGCTTCCACCTGATCTTGCCGGATCGTAGTCGGTGTAGGGGTTGGATCATCCTGCACCGTAGTCGTCGTAGTGGAAGTAGAGGGTACATGCTCGGCTGGAGCTTCATCATCACCATCATCCTCTCCAGCATCATCCTCCTCGTCCTCAAAGATCTTCTTCCCAATCTCGTCGTCACCTGCACACTCAAAAACAGACGAACTGCATGGCTGGGTCTCGTCGAAGGTAACCTCGCAAGTTTCCATGACTAGGTTGGTATCAAGGTTGAGCACACAGAATGCTCGAGAATGACTAGCATAACCCAAAAAGATCCCATCGAAAGACCTCGACTCAAACATATCAAGCCTACCCTTTTTGAGAATAAAGCACCGACAACCAAAAACCCTGAAATTGCTCACTCTAAGTGTTCGACCGTGCATGAGCTCATAGCACGTCTTGTTCAAGAAGGCCCTAAGAAAAATCCGGTTCCCAACATGGCACGCGGTATTCACCGCCTCAGCCCAATATCTCCTCGGAGTCCTATGCTCGTCGAGCATCGTCTGAGCCACCTCACAAAGGGAACGATTTTTCCTCTCAACCACACCATTCTGACAAGCCACATAGGGAGAAGGGAATTGATTTTCAAGACCCAAATCACGACAAAAGGTTTCAAAACGAGAGTTTTTAAATTTAGAACCATTGTCGCTACGGATAGCTCGAATAGCATCTCCATTCCTCTCATTCTTCAACCTCAAGGTTAGATCCCGCACAAAACCAAACGTCCCCCCCCTTGTCAGCCAAAAAGAAGACCCAAGCATAGCGAGAATAGTCGTCCACTATCACCAGGACATACCATTTCCCACCCGCCGAGCACACACGAGCTGGACCAACCAAGTGCATATGGAACAGCTCGCATGGCCTCTCTGTCATAACGGATGTCAGAGGCGGGTGAGAGGCGGTGACCATCTTACCATGCCTACACGGAGCACATACCAAGTCCTTTTGGTATTTCAACTTAGGCAATCCTCGGACCAAACCTAGCCCACTCAAACATGACAACAAGTCAAAACTCAAGTGACCTAGTTGCCTATGCCATTTCCAAAGCTCGGCCGAAACACCAGCAACCAAACAACAAGAAGAGCCGACACACTGAGAAAAATCGGCTCTGAAAATCTGACCCTTGGGGATGATCGTGCACGCAAGATCACCTCGAGAATCCAAAACACGAGAAGCGCCCATTTTGAAACGGACCTCAAAACCCTCATCAAGAAGTTGAGACATCAAAAGCAGATTAAACCCCAAAGACTTGACAAGTGCAACACGCCTAAGAGTCACAGACTTGCTCACCTTGACCGTGTCACTGAAAGCACTCTACCTTTCCCATTATCCCCAAAAGTGATGTACTCTTTGGTCATCACCGGGGTGAGGCTGGAGAACCACCTTCGATCTCCAGTCATGTGTCGAGAGCAACCAGAGTCGATCAACCAAAATCCCTCCAAGCCTCCCGCCTGAAAATAAAAAATGAGAGCGAGAGTGAGCAAATGACTCAGCACTGGGGTTAGTACAAAATGAATCAAACCAGTGCCGTGCCATTTTCTCAAAAATGGGGTCAGCAAAATCCATCCTATCTCTCCTAGGTGGAACACCCACATGTCCCCTTGGAGGACTACGTGTACCACGAGGTGGAGACCGTGGCCCGTAGCTCCTCTAGGACCTAAAACTGCGATCGTTCCCCCCATACTCGTATTGTCCACGAGCGAAGGAACGTCTAGCAAACTCACCACGCCCAAACCCAACACGCCTACGAGGAACTTGGCGAGGAGAATTTTCAGGAGGAGGAGCATGAACATGGAGATGATGAAGATGGTGGTGTGGCGCCCGCGGCTGAGCATGTCCAGACTACTTCGACTACGATCGTGGACGGTCCTTCTCCCACACCTACGATGACGTGCCGAGATCGTGAGGAAGCTCCAGCTGAGGGAGAGGTGGCTTCGATGCGAGAAGCTCCCCGATGAGTACAAGTGGATCATCCAGCTTCAACGATCATCGGGAACATCAACGAATGCACTACACGATCGAGGTCTCGTAATTATTCTCACTTTGCCCATGCTGCTTTTGTTGCTACTTTTGAGCCCAAAGACATTGGACATGCGCTATCTGATCACAATTGGGTCAATTTGATGCATGAGGAGTTGGAGAATTTTGAGAGAAACCAAGTTTGGGAGTTAGTGGAGCCTCCACCGGGGTGTAAGCCGATTGGGACAAAATAGGTGTGGAAGAATAAAGAGGGAGAGAAAGGAGAAGTGGTGAGAAATAAGTCAAGGCTTGTTGCTCAGGGGTACACACAGAAAGAGGGGATAGACTACGAGAAGACCTTTGCTCCCGTAGCCTGTTTGGAGGTGATTAGGATCCTTCTAGCTTTTTCCGTGGCTAAAGGGTTCAAATTGTACCAAATGGATGTCAAGAGTGCTTTCCTGAATGGTGTTTTGGAGGAAGAAGTGTACGTGAGGCAACCACCGGGGTTTGAGAGTGAGAAGTTCCCCCACAGGGTGTACAAGTTGAGGAAGGCACTGTATGGGTTGAAGCAGGTGCCTAGAGCTTGGTATGGTAGGTTGAGAGGGTTCCTGTTTGAGAGAGGTTTTGAGATGGGGAAGGTAGATCAGACCTTTTTTCTCCTCAGGCAGGGCAAAGAGATCCTAATTATGCAGGTGTACGTGGATGATATTGTCTTTGGTGGCTCGTCTAACTCTTTGGTTGCAAGGTTCACAGAAGACATGAGCAGAGAATTTGAGATGAGCATGATGGGCGAGTTGCAGTTCTTCCTCGGGCTCCAGATCAAGCAATCGAAGGAAGGAACTTTTGTACACCAAGCCAAGTACACCAAGGACATTGTGAGGAAGTTCAAGATGCAGGACTCCAAGGCCATGACGACGTAGATGAGTACGACTTCAGCTCTTGATGCGGACGAGGAAGGTGAGCACGTGGACCAGAAGGAGTACAGAAGCATGAGCCGGACATCCAATTCTCTGTATGTCTGTGCGCTCGTTTTCAAGCGTCTCCGAGGACTTCGCATCGGCAAGCAGTCAAGCGCATATTCAGGTATTTGCGACATACTCCCGACTTCGGCCTTTGGTACTCCACGTCTTCTTCTTTGGCTCTTCATGGATTTTCGGACGCGGATTTTGCCGGGTGTCGGTTGGATAGGAAGTCCACTTCTGGGACTTGCCAGTTCTTGGCTTCTTCTTTGGTGTCTTGGTCTTCCCACAAACAATCGAGTGTTGCTCAATCCACTACCGAGGCAGAGTATGTGGCCGCAGCTAGTTGTTGCTCTCAGCTCCTTTGGATCACATACACCATGAGCGACTTCGGTGAGGAGTATACCCACATCCCACTTCAATGTGATAGCACAAGTGCCATAAGTGTTGCAAAGAACCCAGTGCTCCATTCCAAAATGAAGCACACAGAAGTGAGGTATCATTTCCTGAGAGACAATGTTGAGAAAGGGAAAATTGCTTTGATCCATGTACCCACACATGACCAGCTAGCAGATATTTTCACCAAGCCCCTAGATCAAGCAACTTTCACTCGTTTGCGGGGGAGGGGGGAGCTTGGCGTGTGTTTGATTTCCTGAGTTGGTTGTGTGGGAGCTCCTTTGTAGCATATGTATAGCTTTCCTTTTATGCTTTCTTGCATTTTGCATTGCATGTGTAACATGATGTATAGTCTTCTTTGTATGTTAGGTTGCATGCATTTTGTATCATATGCATTTTGTAGGAAAAGCTTCTCTTATATACATAGTTCACCATGATGTGCTATATATGATCTTGTGAGCTAGTTTGGTATGATATGGCTTAGTGTGGCTTAGCTCTTGAGGATCTTGATTTATATCCATGGTTGATAGCTATGTTTTTTGAAAAAAAGTCATATGTATGCTCTCTTGTGAGTAAATGCCTTTATATGATCATGACATGTTTTAGTGGCATTTCTATGTTTAATTTGTGCTTGGATAGCTTAGTTTGAGTATATGGAGCCAAAGGCTCACTTGCCATCAGGAATGTTTAGCCCCCATGCTTTATCTTGTGGAGGGGCATAAGTTCCTTTTTGTCGCAAAGACATTTCATGTACTAATTATAAATCTGAAAATGAAATGTAAATTACTTGGAAAATGTGCTCCCATGTCATATGTGCTTAATTTACTTGCTTTTGGGTGCTAAACCGTTGCATGTTGCTTACCAATGAGAAGTCTCATATTTAGAAGTAAGCACATGGCTCGGTGGCTTTGACATGACATGAGGTGCTTGTGGGTGTTTGTGGTCTTATGCTTAGAATAGATATCCTAGCATGAAGTTTGTGTGGCTTTGCCATTTTGACATGTTTTGCTCATGTTTAGGACTTTGCTCATGAGAGGGAATTTTTCGCAAAAATAGTCATTTCTATCTTAGCTTCGCCCAATGGTTGTGAAACTTGGTGATCTTGTAGTTTTTTGTCCATACGAAGCTATAGAGTATCTAACTTGTTCATTTGGATGTGTGTAGCATGCTATGTTGAATTTTGTCTATTTGAGAAGCTCTAGGTTGAGTTTTTGCAAATTTTGGCTTGATTCATGCATTGTCAACAAGGGGGAGAAGTTTGAGCATGTTTTGGCTTGTTGCATGCATTTAGAAGGTTTCCAAGTGGTTTTGCTATTTTTGAGCTTGGGCAGTTCCCAGGTGGTCATCGGCCTGACCGGTGCTGCTCACCGGTCTGACCGGTGTGGGTGTCAGGTGCTGGACGATCTTGTCCACCGGTCTGACCGGTGAGGTGGACCAGTCTGACCGGTCAGAGCAAGGCTGAGGCAGCTGCTCTGTTTCGTGAAGTGGTTTGCATGCATTCGTCCAGGGGGAGTTGCATTGGTTCAGGGGGAGCTTGCATGTGTGCAGGGGGAGCTCTTTGTGGTTTTGAGCTTTGCTTTGGTGGTTTGTTGCTCTTTGCTTGAGCGTGTTTTTGACTCGGTTGTGTCGAGCTGTTGCCCTTGCCTAAGGGGACCGAGTCTTTCCTCTTTCAAGTGATCTTGCTCTTTGCCTTTGTTTGGATTTCGATCGCTTGCTTGAGTTTCTTTTTAGTCATTTCTTTTCTTTTCCTTTTCTCTTTGGTTACCAAATGTGTGTGTTGTCAATACACTCATCAAGGGGGAGATTGAGGACCTGTGTGGTTCGAGGACCAGTGGATGGTCGCTTCTTGGTGTGATGAGTGATTGACAACGTTGTGTGGACTGACTCTTGGCTAAGTATTGCAGGTGCAAGTTGCAGCTTGACTGGTGTTGGTGCAGGTGAAGAGCAAGCGCGAAAGGTCATTGCCGGGTAGGCCTCCAGGTGTGGAGAAGACAAGTAGGCTTGGCTCGAGGGACCCGGTGGCCAGCGGGCTCAAGTGCGGGCCGCATGGTGGCAAGAACGGCAAGATGAAGTCATGGACGGTTTCTTGGTTGAGCCTCAAAACCAAGGTCGAGCTGGGATTACGTGGGAGCCGAGTCATGAGTGGTGATTGGCAGAGGCTACACCGAGTTTGTGAGGTTTCCGATGGTTCACCAGAAAACCACTGGGTTCCTTGGTTGATCCACAAAGCCAAGACCGAAGACGGAGGTGCAGCAGCATCAGGCCGGTCTGACCGGTGGGTACCGGTCTGACCGGTGGGGTACACCGGTCTGACCGGTGTGCGACGACGCAGTCCGGAGACTTCGAAGCGGAGGACACGCGTCGGGATCACAAGGCTTGCGTCAAGGCTAAGCAAGTTTGCGGTCGCCGGGCATCCGTCCGATGGTGCTACGACGAAGTTTCCCAAAAGGCCTTCGGGGGCGTGTATCTTAGTTTAATATAATAGGGGTAGTTTCGTCTTTCGGCTAGCCTCCATACAACCTAAGTGGTGAGAGGATGGCAGCCATCTCTTGGAACCCTAGATCATTTTGTTTTGCTATTTTCCTCTTCCTTTTTCCTTTGGAATTTCTAGGACTAGCTTGAGAGCTTCATGGTGAGATCTTGTGAGAGGGAAGGATGATTGGGAGGCAAGCTAGACCTTGTATGAACCTTCATGGTATGTATAGATGATTCGGCGTGGTTCCGCAAGGCCTGATTGTGTCTCCCGTTTTCCCTGTTTGGTGATTTTCGGAGCCTTTTCTTGGCGATTTTCTTGTGGCGGTTTAGAGACCTTTCTCTTTGGGATTTGGTGGGGGATGTATGCATGAACCCTTCGTGGTTCTTTTCCCTTTGATTCCCCTCCTAAATCCATCAGTAAATGGGCTCAATTTTGGGGTTTTCTTGGCTTTAGGGTTAGAGGTGTTCTTGGCGAAATTTCTTCGATTCCTCTTGATTTAGCAAGTTTTGGTGGACCAAATCTTGGCTATGGAATGCCCATGAGGTGTTCGTACTATCCCCAAAGTCTTGTGCGAATCCGTGGAGCGAATCGGGAGATCGGGATTTGGATTTGGAGGAGTTGACCCGCGGGGTGCTATTCATCCTGAGAGCCCAGGCTTGACCGGTCTGACCGGTGCCTCTCACCGGTCTAACCGGTGCAGACCCTTGGTTGGGTTTTGCTCGGGTGAACGCCTTGGTGAGTTCCCTGTTGTCTCGTGTTGCTGCTGTTTCAAGTTTGGTCAGTTTTGGAGCTCGGTAGGTCTGTTTGGCGGATTTGGGATTTCCTGGCTAGGACCGGTCTGACTGGCAACCTACACCGACCTGACCGGTGTAGAAGCCTTCTGTGGAAGTTCTCAGGTTTTGCCAAGTTGCTCCAGCAGGGACCAGTCTGACTGGTGCAGTCCAGTGGTGCTCGAGTTGCTTGTTCCGCTGCGTTCTTGAGTAGGTCTAGGTGGTTGTTGGGTCCTAGGACCAGTAGCACTCCAGTGGCTACGTGGTCTTCGCCAACTTGGGTAGTTGAGCCGGAGACGTGTTTTGGTTAGCCGTGTTGGTCTTGTTGGAGTAGCCATCTCCTTCGAGAAGAATTTTTATCGGCTCCTTCATGGGCAAGCGCTTGGGTCGGATAAGGTTGGTGAGGGAAGTGGTGAGAATGAGGGGAAGATAGGTGATATCTCAGAACCACCAAATACCTACCACAAAAATGCCTATGCTCCTAAGCCAAACCCTCTTAGGAACCGACTAGACACAACCCCAGCTCCACCCGTGTTTCCTCCACACACCGACAACTTCCAGAAACCCATCAAGTTCAAGAGTGACTTGGGGAATGAGTTCTTTAGGAAGAAGGGAGAGAAACCGAGTGAGGAGAAGCTAGAGCCCAAAACCAAAGCCAAAACCAAAACCCTTCCATTGTGAGCATTGTGGGAGGGATGGGCACCTAGCTGAGTTTTGCTTCAGGAGGAATCGTGAGGAGAGGTTTGCGAGGGAGATGGCAAACAAAGACAGGTACCGCCCTTCTCGTGGCGTGCCTGAGCCTCGTATTCCTCAGAGACCTAAAATGTTGGCATTTGGGGGCTTACCGACCTCGAAGAGGTTGGGTTTACTATCAGAACGACCTGATAGCGTCGATGGTTCTACAATCTAAGCACGGGGCCTTAGGTCGCCAATGTATCCATTAGGCTTAGAGCCGTTAGAGCAAAATCCGATGAGATCGACTCGCGCGAAACAAGCGGCATAGATCTGTTGCCGTAAAGCCGTTACAGCGGTAAATCCGCAACGGGCAACCACCGTGGGGCCCATATATATACGGCCGAGGGGTCGAGCGTTGACTCCATCCCTGTCTTCTACTCCTCTCGCCGCTAGTTCTCCCTGTGCCGTAGCTAGAGTCAGAGCTCGTCACCGCCTGCAGCAATCCTCCTGCCACCGTTGCGAGCAATGCTCAATGCCCCTCCACATGCGTCTGAAGACCCTAGTCACATTTAGATCCAAATCCCTAGGGTTCAAGGGCAAAAAATGGCGGTCGTGGCATCCCCGATCCCCGCCCCGGAGACGGTCTGGGATCCCTCGGAGATGACCGAGGAGAAGATCCAGGCGCTGGTGGATCGCTGAGGATCGGAGCGTCTGAGGACCGGTGGATGGTCGATCCTGGCTGTGATGAGTGATTGACAATGTGGTGTGGACTGACTCTTGGCCGAGTATTGCAGGTGCAGGTTGCGGCTTAATTCGTGTTGGTGCAGGTGAAGAGCGGGTGCGAAAGGTCTTAGCCTTACGGGGCCTCCGAGGAGTGGAGAGACAAGTAGGCTCGGCTCGATGGACCCGGTGGCCGAACGGGATCAAGTGCAGGCCGCATGGTGGTAAGAAAAGCAAGACGAAGTCGTCGATCGGAGCCGGTGCAGGGTAGTGGCTCACGACCGGAGTCTGCATGAGGGGTTTGCGGCAGTTCACCACAAAACCGTCGGGTTACTTGGTTGAGCCACAAAACCAAGACTGGAGGCTTAGCGGGCGAAGACGGGATCCGAACGCGCCGAGAAGCTTCGATGCCGGGAGACACGCGGCGGGATTGCAGGGCTTGCGTCGGGAGGACGCGGACTGCGGCGAAGGCGTGGCTGCCCAATGAAGAGGAGTGCTACTTGATCACATTGCCCCTGAGGGGTTTGTATCTTAGTTTAAGTGCTAGGGGTAGCTTGGTCATTTGCCCAACCCAGAGGGACTCATATATATAGCTCTAGGGTTTCTGGGCAAACCATCAATCCGGATTGCTTCTCAGTTTCCTGCTCCATAGGCTTAGATTTTTTTCACCGTTTTGTACAGAATCTGACCTCCGAGTGTATGGAAGCTTTCATAGTTGCATTGACTTCCTTCTTGTAGCTCGTGTGATTTTCGTGTCTTTTTCGGGCTATTTTTGTTGGTTTTCATGTGTGGCTTGTTCCTCTGATTCTGAGGTGTTTGGGTTCGGATTTCTTTGTGGGGATCATGGATAGATGCCTCGTGCATCTTTGTGCTTGATCTTGACCCCTCAAACTCCGAATTTTTCCTTGGATTTGAGGATTTCGGGTGGAACCCTAGATTTTTGGTAGAGCTCGGTTCGAGATCGATTCTCGGCGATTTAGTTGGTTTGAGGCCTCATGTTTTGGGGCATAGCATCTCCCCAAATCTTGTCTCGAGAGCATAAGTCATTTGGGAGATCCATGGATGGATAGGTGGGATTGACTTGCATTTTTCGAGTTCGGGTTGTTCTGTTCGGGGCCGGCGGACTGTCCGCCTGTGGCCCGCAAACTGTCCGCGCGGACTGAGTTTGTTGGGTGTTCGTCGCGTGTTCATCAGTTCATGAGCATGAGTCGTTTTGATACATCGAGCTTGGGTTTTTTGGTTGGGCGCGGTTTGCCGGACTGTCCGCCAGGTGGGACCGGACTGTCCGCGTGGCGCGGACTATCCGAGGTGCTTGCCCGGACTATTCGATTTTCGGGGGTGCGGTACTGGAGGTTCGGTCGCTTTTTGCGGACTGTCTGCCGGGGTGTCGCGGACCATCCGCCGGGCTCGCGGATTGTCCGCCGTACGGTTGCGGACCGTCCGCCTAGAGCCTCGCAGATTTGGCTAAGTACTTTGGTTCTTTGATTCGTGCTTCCGCTAGTTGAACCAAGGATCGCTCCTAGGGTTGGTAGGTCTGTTGTGACTACGTGACCTTGGCGATTACGTTCTCCATCGTGTGTGCTCGGATTTGGAGTAGTTCTTGGTGCATAGTCGAGTTCATCTTTTTGAGTTGAATTTTTATCGGCTCCCATTCACTCCCCCCCTCTCTGGTCGCCTAATCGGTCCTTCAATTGGTATCAGAGCCGGTTACGGTCTTCGTGATTCTAACCAGTCTAAGATCCAAAGATGGCGTAACAGGAACGGGGTTCGTGTCTTCCACACTTTGATGGTAAGAACTACCAGATGTGGCAGAGGCAGATGGCTGCTTTCCTCCATGGCAAGGGTCAGATCCTTTGGGATGTCACGGTGAACACAGATTATGTTCATCCGATTAACTTCCTAGATCCAGGATCGAGAGATATGCACGACGCCAACAACAAGGCGGTCAACTACTTGTTTCGTGCTCTGTGTCAATCCGAATTCGATCGGGTTCAGACAGAGGACTTGGCTTGTAGGATTTGGGAGCAGCTGAAGAATGCTCACGCTGGGAATGCACAGGTTCAGGCTCGGCTATTCGCGACCTACCGGAGAGAGTACGAGAACTTCACTCATCTCCCCGGTGAGTCCATTGACGCCATGTTCCAGCGGTTCACTGTGATTGTGAATAACATGAGGGCTAATGTGGCCGTGCTCCCGTACGATGATCATGACAGGACTATGAAGCTCTTGCACGGTCTGGATCGTACCGTGTGGAGTGAGAAGGTCGAGGCCATTCTCTAGTCGGAGAAGTATGGGACCCTCACAGTGGATGAGCTGTTCTCCAAGCTCAAGTCGTCCGAGGTAGACCGTGGGTTGCGATCAAGGATCGAGAACCCGACTGACCCTCATAGTCTGGCTCTCATTTCTAGACCAAGGACTAACGCTAACATGTCTTCGAGACAGTTCTCTTTGTCTTGTCTTGTGTCCATGCCAGACGAGGAGTTCAACGTGCTAGGTGAGGAGGATCTCGCATTGCTGAGCAGGTGGTTCGAGCGTATGTACACGAACCGGAAGAACACTCAGAGGAGCTCGGGCATGTGCTACCGGTGCGGGAAGCACAGGCACTTTATCGCTGAGTGCCCGGAGGCCATGGAGGTCAAGCCCGAGCACAAGCATCGTTCGAGGATTGACCACAAGCACCGCTCGAGGGATGACCACAAGGGCAAGAACAAGTCCGAACGGAGGCCGAGGAGGAGTGGTGGTCACAAGAAGAAGGAGCGAGTGATAGTTGCCAGAGCAAGCGACATCGACTCGAGTTCTTGCTACTCTTCATCGAGCGCAAGTGATGAAGAAGAACGACACAAGGGCAAGCGGTCACGCAAGAACATCAACAGCTTGTGCTTCGCCACCAGTGGCTTTTACGGCATGGCACATAGCTCCGCAAGCAAGAAGAGCAACAAGGATGACTCGGACTCCGACTCTGAGGATGAGGTAAGCAATGATCCATCCTTCTTGGTAGCGGAGAATGCTAGGTTGAATGAATTGCTTGACAACCGTGATGATGTGCTTAGAAAGACCAACAAGGAGAAGAGGGAGTATAGGTCTTTGCTTTGAGATGCTAAGGAGAAGGTGGTTGAGCTAGAGTCTTTGATTGTTGATGCTAGGGCTCAAATAGATTCTCTTAAGTCTGCTCCTATTGTGACCGATGAACCTGAATGCACCGATTGTTCAACTTTCCTTTGTGATTTGACTGTGCTTAAGGAAAAGTATGGGTAAGGTTGAGGAACTAGATGTGCTTAGGGTTGAGCTAGATGAGATGAAATCTAGGCCCTCCTTGCTTGGTGCTTGCACTTCTTGTCCTATTTTGCATGAGAAACTAGATGTGTCGGTTGCTTATCCTAGATCTCTAGAAGCTGCTTTGAAAGCTCCTATTCCTACATCATGCTCTACTTGTGAAGTAAATGATGTGAAGAATTTGGAGCTTGCACACTATGTTGATCGTTTGCAGGATGAGAATGATGAGTTGAGGAAGATGATGGGTTGGTTGTCTGGACATGAGCCTCAGCTCAGGATGATGATTGAGGCATACAAGTGCTATGATGGGCAAGCGCTTGGGTCGGATAAGGTTGGTGAGGGAAGTGGTGAGAATGAGGGGAAGATCGGTGACATCCCAGAACCACCAAAAATCTACCACAAAAATGCCTATGCTCCTAAGCCAAACCCACTTAGGAACCGCCTAGACACAACCCTAGCTCCACCCGTGTTTCCTTCACACACCGACAACTTCCAGAAACCCATCAAGTTCAAGAGTGACTTGGGGAATGAGTTCTTTGGGAAGAAGGGAGAGAAACCCAGTGAGGAGAAGCCAGAGCCCAAAGAGAGCCCAAAACCAAAGCCAAAACCAAAACCCTTCCATTGTGAGCATTGTGGGAGGGATGGGCACCTAGCTGAGTTTTGCTTCAGAAGGAAGTGTGAGGAGAGGTTTGCTAGGGAGATGGCAAACAAGGACAGGTACCACCCTTCTCGTGGTGTGCCTGAGCCTATGATGGTGCCTAGGGGTGAGGGTGTGGTGCGTACCATTTACCCTCGAGAGAGGCGTGAGTTTGTGCCCGAGGTGAGCCACCACAGAGAGATGGTGGTAGGCGTGTTGGGTTTGGGCGTGGTGAGTTTGCTGGATCTTCCTTCGCTCGTGGCCAATACGAGTATGGGGAAAACGATCGAAGCTTTAGGTCACAGAGGAGCTACGGGCCACAGTCTCCACCTCGTGGTATGCGTAGTCCTCCAAGGAGATGTGTGGGTGTTCCACCTAGAATTGATTGGATGGATTTTGCTAACCTCACTTTTGAGCAAATGGCACGGCACTAGTTTGATTCATTTTGTACTAACCCTAGTGCTGAGTCATTTGCTCACTCTCGCTCTCGTTTTCTATTCTCAGGTGGGAGGCTTGGAGGGCTTTTGGTTGATCGACTCCGGTTGCTCTCGACACATGACCGGAGATCGAAGGTGGTTCTCCAGCCTCACCTCGGTGATGACTAATGAGTACATCACTTTTGGGGACAATGGGAAAGGTAGAGTGCTTTCAGTGGGCACGATGAAGGTGAGCGAGTCTGTGACTCTTAGGCGTGTTGCTCTTGTCAAGTCTTTGGGGTTCAATCTTCTTTCGGTGTCCCAACTTTTTGATGAGGGTTTTGAGGTCCATTTCAAAACGGGCGCTTCTCGTGTTTTGGATTCTCGAGGTGATCTTGTGTGCACGATCATCCCCGAGGGTTAGATTTTCAGAGCCGATTTTTCTCAGTGTGTTGGCTCTTCTTGTTGTTTGGTTGCTGGTGTTTCGGCAGAGCTTTGGAAATGGCATAGGAGACTAGGTCACTTGAGTTGACTTGTTGTCATGTTTGAGTGGGCTAGGTTTGGTCTGAGGATTGCCTAAGTTGAAATACCAAAAGGACTTGGTATGTGCTCCATGTAGGCATGGTAAGATGCTCGCCGCCTCTCACCCGCCTCTGACATCCGTTATGACAGAGAGGCCATGCGAGCTGTTCCATATAGACTTGGTTGGTCCAGCTCGTGTGTGCTCGGCGGGTGGGAAATGGTACGTCCTTATGATAGTGGACGACTATTCTCGCTATCCTTGGTTCTTCTTTTTGGCTGACAAGGGGGAGACATTTGGTTTTGTCCGGGATCTAATCTTGAGGTTGAAGAATGAGAGGAATGGAGATGCTATTCGAGCTATTCATAGCGACAATGGCTCTGAATTTAAAACTCTCGTTTTGAAACTTTTTGTTGTGATTTGGGTCTCGAACATCAATTCTCTTCTCCCTATGTTGCTTGTCAGAATGGTGTGGTTGAGAGGAAAAATCGTTCCCTTTGTGAGATGGCTCGGACGATGCTCGACGAGCATAGGACTCCGAGGAGATATTGGGTTGAGGCGTTGAATACCGCGTGCCATGTTGGGAACCGGATTTTTCTTCGGGCCTTCTTGAACAAGACATGCTTTGAGCTCATGCATGGGCGAGCACCTAGAGTGAGTCATTTCAGGGCTTTTGGTTGTCGGTGCTTTATTGTCAAGAAGGGTAGGCTTGATAAGTTTGAGTCGAGGTCTTCCAATGGGATCTTTTTGGGTTATGCGAGTTATTCTCGAGCATTCCGTGTGCTCAACCTTGATACTATCCTAGTCATGGAAACTTGCAAGGTTACCTTCGACGAGACCCAGCCATGCAGTTCGTCTGTTTTTGAGTGTGCAAGTGACGACGAGATTGGCAAGAAGATCTTTAAGGACGAGGAGGATGATGCTGGAGAGGATGATGGTGATGATGGTGAAGCTCCAGCCGAGGATGTACCCTCTACTTCCACTATGTCGGCTACGGTGTAGGATGGCCCATCCCCTACACCGACTACAATCCAGCAAGATCAAGTGGAAGCTGCAGCTGAGGGCGAGGTTGTCCCTAGGCGAGAGGCACCGAGGCACGTTCAAGTTGATCATCCTCCCTCAAGAATCATCGGCGACATCAACGAGCGTACGACACAGTCAAGGTCCAGGAATGTTTGTCACTTTCCTCATTCGGCTTTTGTTGCTACCTTTGAGCCGAAAGACATTGGACACGCCCTCTCTAATCCTAATTGGGTGAACGCAATGCATGAGTTAGAGAACTTTGAGAGAAACCAAGTTTGGGAGTTGGTAGAACCACCACCACATTGCAAACCTATCGGGACAAAATGGGTGTGGAAGAACAAAGAGGGTGAGAATGGTGAGGTGGTGAGAAACAAATCGAGGTTGGTTGCTCAGGGCTATAGTCAGAAGGAGGGGATAGACTATGAGGAGACATTTGCTCTTGTAGCCTGTTTGGAGGCGATTAGGATCCTTCTAGCCTTTTCTGTGGCTAAAGGGTTCAATTTGTACCAAATGGATGTGAAGAGTACCTTTCTGAATGGGTTTTTAGAAGAAGAGGTTTATGTGAAGCAACCACCAGGCTTTGAGAGTGCTGAGTTTCCCCATCGGGTGTATAGGCTGAGGAAGGCATTGTATGGGCTAAAACAAGCTCCCCGTGCTTGGTATGGCCGTTTGAGGGGGTTCTTGTTCGGCATGGGGTTTGAGATGGGCAAAGTAGGTAAGACTCTTTTTCTCCTCAGGCAGGGCGATGATATCCTAATTGTTCAAGTGTACGTGGATGATATTGTCTTTGGCGGCTCGTCTCACTCTTTGGTTGCGAGGTTTGCAGAGGACATGAGCAAAGAATTCGAGATGTCTATGATGGGAGAATTGCAGTTCTTTCTCGGGCTTCAGATCAAGAAGGCGAAGGAGGGAACCTTTGTGCATCAAGCTAAGTACACGAAGGACATCCTCAAGAAGTTCAAGATGGACGACTCGAAGCCCCTGTCGACAGCGATGAGTACGACTACAGCGCTGGATGCGGACGAGGATGGAGAGCCCGTGGACCAAAAGGAGTACCAGAGCATGATAGGCTCCCACTTGTACTTGACGGCAACGAGGTCGGACATTCAGTTTTCTGTGTGTCTGTGCGCTCGTTTTCAGGCGTCGCCGAGGACTTCACATCGGCAGGCCATCAAGCGGATCTTCAGGTATCTTCGATACACTCCTGAGCTCGGTCTTTGGTACTCGGCATCCACTTCTCTTTCGCTTCTTGGGTTTTCGGATGCCGACTTTGCGGGGTGCGAGTCGATAGGAAGTCGACTTCGGGGACGTGCCAGTTTTTGGGTTCTTCACTTGTTTCTTGGTCTTCTCGCAAACAATCTAGTGTAGCTCAGTCTACCACAGTGTTGACGGTCCTTACAACAAAAATTTGACCGCCAACATCTCAGCTACGGCTGCACTTTATAACGAATTTTATGCATGTTTTAGGTGCTAACGAGGTTCCACGAGTTGTGTTGAGATTTTATCTGCAGGTTCAAGATTAGGGAACAATTCCAGAGCACTAAGCCACATAAGGTAGGCACGACCGCACCTAGTGGTGCGCCCGGCCCTGCCTTGCACCACTATTCAGGTTCACACCAAGTGTAGTCCCATAAACCAGCTCCCAAAAGACCAAGATCATCACTAGGGCCAAGAGGAGAGTTGCACCGGGGCCAAGAGGCAGGGCCGGCCGAACCACTAGGGCCGGTCGAACCTCCTGAGCCAGCCGAACCTCCAGGGCCGGCCGAACCTCCTGAGCCGGCCGCACCTACTAGGTTTGGACGCACCACCCAAAATCCCCCTCTCGGGTCCACGGCACCAACAATTCCACAAACACACCTTGGATGGATGAGATACACCAGTGAATGGTCGGTTGATCAAAAGGCTATGGTTGGAAGCACTTGGATCAATGGACTCACAGTTAACCGCCACAACCGCCATCAAGGAGTGATCCTGGACGTTCCCTAGCCACGTCGGTGCATCACACGGTGATTGAGTAGGACCGGCCGCACCTCTAGGCACGACCGCACCTATCCACTCCAAGGATTTCGCTCCACCGACTCAGCAACCGACCCAGGAGCGTTGATCAGGGCCGTGCACGATCAAAGGCAGCAAATCATAGGGCCGGTCGCACCTGGAGATACGGCCGCACCTCCTTGCTCGTCACTGCGGCTCCCTCTCGACTACAAGTACCCCCTCCTGCAGCCACCGACCCATTAGGGCTATAAATAGACCCCTGCACTTCATTGAAGAACACACAAGTGATTGGAAGCAAGTGGCAGAGCCCTACACAAGTTAGAATTCAGAGAGTAGGGAGAGAGAGTTGAGTGTTGGAGTAGAAGCCGGAGTGTCGGTCTTCTCCTCATACCTCGGCGGGTGCGGTACCACTAAGGTCGTCCACACCCGAGATATGTTGTAAGTTCGGATTCGTGAGTAACTAAGCCTCAATTCAAGTTCTTGTTCGCTCTTAGGTTCTTCGATTACTGTTTAGTAGCTTTGCTTCTTTACCGTGATTGCTTTGCTCTAGCGCGGAGTAAAGTAGTGCTTGGTTAGTGTAGGCGCGGTGTCTAGACTCTCTAGTACCTTGGAATGCTTCCCTGTTCAACGGAATAGTTGTGGTACCCTAGGGAGGTGACAGCTCCGGACGGGCTTTGTAGTCCACCATGTTAGTTCAGGCAGGTAGGAGTTACGACATCAGAGCCCCCTTCTCATCCCTTTCCGTGGCTCTTTTCCCTCTGGCCCCGACGAGCGACAAGTTTTGTCTTGATTCTATATGTGACTCTCACGACTCCTCAGCTTCATTAGCTTATCCCCTCTCTACCCTAAATCTACCCTTGTTTTCCTATCCTTCGTCGTCATATCCCCCGGATGAATTAGTTCAGGTTCGCTACACTTCTCGTTCCCCGTGGAAATCGATACCTTGGAATACTCCCGGGTGAAAGCTACAGCGGTATCCGTGCGCTTGCGGATTTATCTGTGATCGTATAGTATACCAACAGGCTTTCTGGCGCTGTTGCCGGGGATATAAACCTGATGGCGATGCTAGCAAGTGTCAACAAGCTTTCTGGCACTGTTGCCGGGGATATAAACCTGGTGGCGACGCTAGCAAGTGTCAACAAGCTTTCTGGCGCCATTGCCGGGGAACGGTAGCTGTTCTGATCCCGAACCTAGTTCGTTCGTTTATCATCCCATTTATCCCATGGATTCAAAACCAACCCTTTTTTATTTTTCCGCTCCAAAGGGTGATTTGTTGGAGCCCCCATCATCATCACATCCCATCAAAACACCGGGCTATGAGCTTCGCCCTGCTCTTATAGCCTTGGTCCAAGAGAATTCGTTCGCTGGAACGAAAGAGGAGAGCCCATACATTCATTTGCGAGGATTGGAGCAAATTTGCTCGATAATCGTAATTGAGGGAATGACCCAGCAAACCCTCAAATGGAAGCTCTTCCCATTTTCTTTAATGGGAGGAGCGAAGAAATGGTACTATTCCTCAGTCGGAAGCAAGGAGGGAAGTTGGTAAAAGCTCAGAGAAAAGTTTTGTCTGACCTTCCTCCCTATGTCTCGATTAGTGACCCTACGGCTACAAATCCTCTCTTTCAAATTTGCTCGATAATCGTAATTGAGGGAATGACCCAGCAAACCCTCAAATGGAAGCTCTTCCCATTTTCTTTAATGGGAGGAGCGAAGAAATGGTACTATTCCTCAGTCAGAAGCAAGGAGGGAAGTTGGGAAAAGCTCAGAGAAAAGTTTTGTCTGACCTTCTTCCCTATGTCTCGATTAGTGACCCTACGGCTACAAATCATCTTTCAAACAACTAGACAAGGAGTCACTAGGGACTGCTTGGGCACGATTCACCAATTCTTTGGCCTCTGGACCCGACATTGGGATCTCAGAACCTATTCTTCTACAACATTTTAGAATGGGTCTCGATGTCGAGTCAGCCAAATTTTTGGATACTTCATCAGGAGGTTCATTCTCTCATTTGACTCCTAGTGAAGGGAAGGTGGCTCTAGGAAAAATCCTAGAAAACACTCCCTACATGGGAATTTTTGACGAATTCCCAAACGAAGAAGAAGAACCCAAGCCAGACGCTCTCTCAGAACCAAAACCCATAGAGGAGAAACCCACTAGCACCTTTTGGCATGAAGAACCACTCCTCTATCCCTGTGTGTACCCAGCTGATTTCTCGTATGACTTCGACGAGGAATCAACATACTCCGATCCACTCTTTGAATCGGAATTCATAGAGGAGGAGCCTATCCTAGAAAAATTCATATCCACAGACACCCATCCTCCTCTTACCAAAACTTGGTTCATAGGGGAACCCTTCCAACCTTATCGAGAGTTCGATCACCCCTCGTGTGACTTCGTCTATGAATACTATGATGAGTTATTTGATAAACATTGGACGGAGAAATCCTTCCCGAGAAGGGAAAGAGACTCAACACACGAGAGAGAAGAAGTCAACTTACCCAACCCAGAAGAGGTAAAAAGATGGAGAGAAAAGTTGGAATACATCTCCGCAATCAGTAGCCGGGAATGGTTGAGAGAAGCAGAAGGCATGGATCAAGTAATCCAGCTATATCCCGAGCTAAAGTCACTCTCATGCCAAGTAGGAAACCTCTCTTACCAGGATGTGTTCTATGACCCTAGGGTCGGTATCAATATCATTCCTAAATCCTTAGTATTAGAGGACTTTCCCGACGAACCCCTCTCTTTCTCTTAGAAGCGTCTCCAATGGATTTCGGGTCAAACCATAGAGACAGAGGGAATCCTTAGAGACGTCCGAACAAAGATTGGAGAGTATGGGATCTTCCTAGATTATCATATCTTTGACATCCCAAAAGGAGATTCACCCTTCATTCTCATCGGAAGACCCATTGAAGGGGTACTGAGTAATGTGCTCGACCATGAAAAGCAGCCATATCATCTTGAGGTTCGAGATACACATCTCCAATGTCATAGACCTGAGGTTAAGAAAGAACATGTGTGGTCTATGGACATTCTTGAGGCGTCGACACTGGATTCTCAAAACAGACTCGAGCATGAAGGTTTTACACTAGAGGGATCACAAATCGCATGCTCACATCAAAAGTTTCCAGAGTTATCAAGCCCCATCACCAATGACCTTTACAAAACCTACAACCTCCTCATTTTCCTTGTGCATGCTAACTTTGAAAGGAAGGTTGTAGATGCTTTTGTTTACTATAAACATTGCAAATTTTGTGGTCATTTTTGGTACTAACCTTGCAGCTAGAGCTATGATGGTTTCATCATCTCGATTGGCTGCAAGATGAAGGTCTCCAGTGGTCGAGCTTATGACCCAAAACAAAGCACTATCGGGAGATAGCCCGAATAATCATTTAGATTTCCTTTTCAAATAAAAGCAAGAGCATGTCTGTTAGAAATCAACTGACGAAACAAGTACGATCACAACCACGAGACACTGATTTGTGTGGAAACTCTTACAGAAGCAAGACACGAATACACAAAGGTAATCTTCACTATTCAAGATAACTGGAGGTCTACAAACTCAATGGATTTACAATGAGTGGTAACTCAACTCAAGAGGAATAGAAACGCAGAATAACTCTGCTAATTGTGTTATGCTTCACCGTACAACATAGTCTAGCTTATATAGGCGCAATAGCCATGCATGCAGCTAATCAATATGAATGGCTAAGAAGAAAACTACACATGCATCCAGTGATTATGCATGTATGCATGCAACCAAGAAACGCCTCGCCAATTTAGGATAGACTAAGTTAGTCATCCAATGGTTGGTGTATGTGCCTTTAGGAATTCGGAGCATATTCCAACAAACTCCACCTTGAGACGAATTCCCTTCTACGATTGAATGAAGAATCATTGATGTAATTCCTTTTACGGCAACAGTAACCATACACCAAAACATTTCATGGACTATACGGTATCACCAATTAAATTTGAGCAAAGCTCAAACTTAGTAGTAGGAACTGACTTTGTCAGCATATCTGCGGGATTGTCATGAGTACTAATCTTGCATACTTTGATATCACCTTGAGCAATAACACCTCGAATAAAGTGATATCTAATATCAATATGCTTTTTTCTCTCATGAAACATTTGATCCTTTGTAAGGCATATAGCACTCTGACTATCACAAAATATAGTGGTACAAGAACTATCACCACATAGTTCATTGTACAAACCTCTCAACCAAATAGCTTCTTTGCTTGCTTCGGAAATAGCCATGTACTCCGCTTCGGTGGTAGATAAAGCAACAGTAGCTTGCAAACTTGCTTTCCAACTAACAGCACATCCACCAATAGTGAATACATAACCTGTGAGTGATCTTCTTTTATCTAAATCACCAGCATAATCAGAGTCCACATAACCAACAAGTCCAATTTTAGAATGTCCAAATTGTAAACATGCGCTTGAAGTTCCACGCAGATATCTAAAAATCCATTGGACTGCTTTCCAATGCTCTTTACCTGGATTAGCCATGTATCTACTGACAACACTCAATGCATGAGATAAATCAGGACGAGAACAAACCATGGCATACATAAGAGAACCAACTGCGCTTGAATATGGAACTTTAGACATGTACTCAATATCTTCATCTGACTGTGGACATAAAGCTGATGCTAATCTAAAATGTGTAGCTAACGGTGTACTCACTGGCTTAGCATCACACATGTTAAAGTGACGAAGAACCTTCTTAATATACCTTTCTTGATTAAGGTATAATTTTCCAGCATGTCTTTCTCTAATAATTTCCATGCCTAGAATCTTCTTTGCTGCACCCAAGTCCTTCATCTCAAACTCACTATTCAATTGTGCTTTTAGTTTTTCTATTTCATTTTTATCCTTTGAAGCGATCAACATGTCATCGACATATAAGAGCAAATAGATGGTTGAGCCTTTGATAGTTTTTAAATAAACACAACTATCATAATTAGATGTCTTAAAGCCTTGAGAAATCATGAAAGAGTCAAATCTTTTATACCATTGTCTAGGAGACTGTTTTAAACCATAAAGAGATTTCTTTAACCTGCATACCAGGTCCTCTTTTCCAGGAACTACAAAACCTTCTGGTTGATCCATATAGATGTCTTCTTCCAATTCTCCGTGTAAGAATGCAGTTTTAACATCCAACTGCTCAAGCTCATAGTCATGCATGGCAACAATACTGAACAAAGTTCGAATAGAACTATGCTTAACAACAGGAGAAAATACATCATTATAGTCAATTCCTGGAATTTGGCTATAACCTTTAGCAACCAACCTTGCCTTGTATCTCACTTCATCACTTGGGGAAATGCCTTCCTTTCTTTTGAAAATCCACTTGCAATGGACAGGCTTCTTTTCTTTTGGTAACTTCACTAAATCCCAAGTGCCATTCTTTTCAAGTGAGTCCATTTCATCATGCATGGCAGTCACCCAATTGTTGCAATCGGTTGAATGAATAGCCTCAGAATAATTAGAAGGTTCAGTATTACCTTCGATTTCTTTTGCCACACTCAAAGCATAAGCGGCAATGTTTATTTCATTAATCAATCTCTTTGGTTCTACAATTGTCCTCCTAGGCCTATCAACAGCAATAGAACGCTGTCGCGGTGGTGGCGACTGTGAAACAATAGGAACATCCTCAGTAGTAGATGTATCCTCGACAATAGGTTCAATTGGAACACTATCAATTGCTTTTTGTTTTGCATCAATAAATTGCTCCATCTGCACACTTGACTTCTGTTGATTCTTAATAGGAACATCAGTAGGACTATCATGCAACATAGCAAATTCATTAAAGATGACATTTCTACTGATCAAAACCTTTCTAGTTTTTGGATTCCACAACTTATATCCTTTGACTCCAGATTTATATCCTAGAAAGATGCACTTAATAGCTCGAGGCTCCAATTTTCCATTATCAATGTGAGCATATGCAGTACATCCGAAAACTCTCAATTCTGAATAGTTTGTTGGGGATCCAGACCAAACCTCAATTGGAGTTTTCTTATCAATCGGAATGGACGGTGACCGATTAATAAGATAGCAAGCAGTGGAAGCAGCTTCTACCCAAAAGCGCCTATGCAATCCTGCATTAGACAACATGCAATGTGCCTTTGAGATGATTGTTCTGTTCATGCGCTCAGCTACACCATTTTGTTGGGGTGTATAAGGAATAGTGTAGTGTCTAACAATACCTTCTGACTTGCAGTACGCATTGAATTCATCAGAACAGAATTCCATCCCGTTATCAGTGCAAAGCTTCTTTACCTTCTTTTCGGTTTGCCTTTCGACCATTACCTTCCACTCTTTGAATGCTGAAAATGCTTCTGATTTATGCTTCAAGAAATAAGGCCAAACTTTTCTAGAATAATCATCAATAATTGTCAGCATATAACGAGCACCACCTAGTGATGTCTTACGAGATGGCCCCCATAAATCAGAATGCACAATGTCTAGAATACCTTTAGTGGTATGTGTCGAGGTATTGAACTTCACCCTCTTGTGTTTTCCAAACACACAATGCTCACAAAATTGTAGCTTATTGATGGTATGTCCATCAAGAAGCCCTCTCTTGCTTAACTCTGCCAAACCAAGTTCACTCATATGCCCGAGACGCATATGCCAAAGCTTTGTAGCATCAGAATCAGATAATACCTTTGATATTACAACAGCATTACCTAAAATTGTAGTACCTTGCAAGAGGTACAAATTGGCAGATTTCAAATTACCTTTCATGACAACAAGAGAACCTTTGGATATCTTCATAACTCCACCTTCAGCAGAGTATTTATATCCTTTCAAGTCTAGAGTACTCAACGAGATGAGATTTCTCGTCATAGTTGGAATGTGCCTCACTTCAGTCAATGTTCTGATAATACCATCAGACATCTTGATTTGAATAGATCCAATGCCTACAATCTTATGTGGTGTGTTATCACCCATTAACACAGAATCACCATCTTGCACTAACTCATAAGTGCTAAACCATTCTTTATGAATGCATGTATGAAAAGTGCAGGCAGAATCAAGAATCCATTCATCATCAATATTTGCACATCCAGCAAAAGCAACAAGCACATCACCTTTGCTGCCACTTTCAGCAGCAACTGAAGCATTACCTTCATCTTCAGTTTTACCATTAGGCTTCAATGTGCCATTTTGCATTTCCTTATTTTTTAACTTATAACACTCAGATATAAAATGATTGGTTTTCTTCCAATATTTGCAGAACTTTTTGCTTTTGCCTCTAGACTGTGAACGACCCCTATAGCCATTTGAACTCTTACCTCTAGATCCACTAGAGGATTCTCTCTCCATTTGCCTGCCACGAACAAAGAAGCCTTCTGCTTGTGAATTTGAACTTTCAGGAGATACCATTTGTTTCATCTTTTCCTTGGCTTGCAAAGCTTCATATACTTCATTAAGAGTGAGAGTATCACGACTATATAATATTGTATCTCTGAAGTTCGAATATGAACTGGGCAGGGAACACAAATGGATTGGACCCAAATCTTCTTCCTCATACTTTACCTCCATTGACTCAAGATCAGGAACGATCTCTTTAAACTCAGAAAGATGATCCAACACCTTTCCTCCATCATGCAACTTGTGCAGAAATAACTTCTGCTTCAGATGCATCTTGCTAGTGAGATCCTTTGTCATACATAGCTGCTCCAACTTTAACCAAAGTGCAGCAGCAGTTGTCTCCTTCAATACTTCCTGCAAAATATTGTTTGACAAATGCAGGTGAATTTGAGACAAGGCCTTACGATCTTTTCTCTTTTCATCGTCAGACCAATCGGTAGAATTCTTCCCACCAAATTTCTCCAACGCATCATCTAGGTCAGTATGCGCTAGAACCGCTCGCATCTTGACTTGCCATAAAGAAAATCGAGTGTCCCGATCCAACAATGGAAGATCATACTTCAAGGATGCCATGTCGAAGAAACCTGAATTGAACAGGTAATGAAATTGGCTCTGATACCACTTGTTAGAAATCAACTGACGAAACAAGTACGATCACAACCACGAGACACTGATTTGTGTGGAAACTCTTATAGAAGCAAGAGATGAATACACAAAGGTAATCTTCACTATTCAAGATAACTGGAGGTCTACAAACTCAATGGATTTACAATGAGTGGTAACTCAACTCAAGAGGAATAGAAACGCAGAATAACTCTGCTAATTGTGTTATGCTTCACCGTACAACATAGTCTAGCTTATATAGGCGCAATAGCCATGCATGCAGCCAATCAATATGAATGGCTAAGAAGAAAACTACACATGCATCCAGTGATTATGCATGTATGCATGCAACCAAGAAACACCTCGCCAATTTAGGACAGACTAAGTTAGTCATCCAATGGTTGGTGTATGTGCCTTTAAGAATTCGGAGCATATTCCAACAATGTCTTTAGGATTAGTCGTCCTTCGGGTATTTTCGGTCGCTAATGTTTCAGGTGGAGATTGAAAGGACCGATGGATAGGCAATGCCTAAAAACATGAGAGCTACACCAACTACAACACCAAGGTAATTCAGGGTGAGAGAGTATTACGAAGGAAGCTTGAACTCCACACACTTGAGTTGTGATGCCTAGCAATGCAAACTCCAAGTGTGGGGGAGATAGGTGAGTATCCCGAGTAAGTTTCTCACATACTAAATCTTATTTTGGTTTGAAGATGGTGTTGGTTCTTGCATCTTGCTCTCTAAAAAAACACAGAAAAAATATTTGAATCTGAATAAAGGCTTCCTAGCTCTTCGGCTAGCAGAGCCTCCCTTTTTGTTTCCATCTTTTTCTTTGAATAATAACACAAGGTACAAGAGCAAGTGTGGGGGAGATTTCTCAGGCTTGTCGAAACACAAAATTGAGATCTCCCGCCATGGTGCCGCACAACACCGACTACGCTAATCGACGAGGGATGAGGTAAGTGCACTAGAGCAAGTCGGTCGCCCTTGTGGTTTGGCCGAATCACCATTTGTCTACCTCATTCCGCACTTTCTCCAACAGCGATGGTATGTGCACCCCTACCTCCCTACTTTTGGAAATCATGAGTTTAAATGAGCTTTAAATCTGATCATATAAATCAAACTCAATTTAATCCACATGCACCCAATGCTCGACATGTTTCATATGGTTGGCTTGCATAAGTTTTATTCCGTACTTATTATCTTGATGCTTGTGAACAACATATCTTTAGGAAACCATGCCCATCTAAGTAGTTGATGTTTGAGATATGGTCCGATGAAATGATCTTTGCTCCAAATGTTTGAGTGCTTGGGAAATTTATTTGAAAATTTTGAAAACCCTTTGCAAAGCTCCACTTTGATATGCCAAGTCCTACCAAAGCCATATGATGTCATCTTGAAAACCTCATACACATATGCTACTTACGTTGCATTGAGCTTTGTCAAATTGTTGTGACCCTTGTGAGAATTCTTTTCATGCTTTCATGATCAACATACACGTACACGCCAATATGCTCATTGCTATGCTCAGTTGAGAACTAGCATTGTAACATCTATCCATTCCACAAAAATAAAGCTCCACACTATGTGTGATCTCACCCTCTCTCTCTCTCTCCAAGTTAATATTACAAAAGTTACATGGCTATAGAAAAAAATATATGGACACATGAAGGTCCAAGTGAAAAAAACAAGGAAAAAAAATTTGGACACATGAAGGTCTAAGAAAAGAAAACGAAATATAGCCATGTCCACAAAAGAGTTTAAGATAGAGAGAAAGAGGATCATACAAAAAGGAGTACAACAAATCATATGGTAATAACTAGCACCCATTTCGGGCCTAGTGTACACCTTACCATCATCACAACATTCATCATCATATATATATATATATATATATGGTAATATCTAGCACCCATTATGGGCCTAGTATCCACCTTACCATATCCATCATATCCCTACACGTGCACATCTTGATCTGATTGTATGATTTGATTTTCTCCTTGGATCCGGTTTTTGACTTTGCAATACATGTGATGCAAGTATGCCTCATCTTTATACCCTACCCTAAGCTCCATATATAGCCATCATTAGAAGTAGGATAAGGAAAGGCAAGTCTAATGCCTTGGTGAGGACTATACACATTGAGGGATTTGAGAGAATCAAATGAGGAGCCAAGCAAAGTTTATTATTTTTTTTGAAAACTTACTGAAAAATCCCAAGCTACTTGACATGAGGAGTAGAAGTGATTTGATTCAAGATCGTTCCATTCCTCAACTACCCAAGATGACATGATAGACACTTCAAATTTCACAAGTGCAAGGTATGGTTCGGAATATCTCTTATGCTCGCTTCATACCATTGGAATTTTTGTTTTCACCTTGGTCCTTAACCTTTACTCGAGGACAAGCAAAGGGCCAAGTGCGGGGGAGTTTGTTGATGGTCCTTACAACAAAAATTTGACCGCCAACATCTCAGCTACGGCTGCACTTTATAACGAATTTTATGCATGTTTTAGGTGCTAACGAGGTTCCACGAGTTGTGTTAAGATTTTATCTGCGGGTTCAAGATTAGGGAACAATTCCGGAGCACTAAGCCGCATAAGGTAGCCACGGCCGCACCTAGTGGTGCGCCCGGCCCTGCCTTGCACCACTATTCAGGTTCACACCAAGTGTAGTCCCATAAACCTGCTCCCAAAACACCAAGATCGTCACGATCTTGTTGGATCAAGCAAACACACCACAGGAGAGTTGCACCGGGGCCAAGAGGCAGGGACGGCCGAACCACTAAGACCGGCTGAACCTCCTGAGCCAGCCGAACCTCCAGGGCCGGCCGAACCTCCTGAGCCGGCCGCACCTACTAGGTCCGGCCGCACCACCTAAAATCCCCCTCTCGGGTCCACGGCACCAACAATCCCACAAACACACCTTGGATGGATGAGATACACCGGTGAATGGTCGGTTGATCAAAAGGCTATGGTTGGAAGCACTTGGATCAATGGACCCACACTTAACCGCCACAACCGCCATCAAGGAGTGATCCTGGACGTTCCCCAGCCACGTCGGTGCATCACACGGTGATTGAGTAGGACCGGCCGCACGTCTAGGCATGGCCGCACCTATCCACTCCCAGGATTTCGCTCCACCGACTCAGCAACCGACCCAGGAGCATTGATCAGGGCCGTGCATGATCAAAGGCGGCAAATCATAGGGCCGGTCGCACCTAGAGATACGGCCGCACCTCCTTGCTCGTCACTGCGGCTCCCTCTCGCCTACAAGTACCCCTTCCTGCAGCCACCGACCCATTAGGGCTATAAATAGACCCCAGCACTTCATTAAAGAACACACAAGTGATTGGAAGCAAGTGGCGGAGCCCTAGACAAGTTAGAATTCAGAGTGTAGGGAGAGAGAGTTGAGTGTTGGAGTAGAAGCCGGAGTGTCGGTCTTCTCCTCCTACCTCGGCGGGTGTGGTACCACTAAGGTCGTTCACGCCCGGGATATGTTGTAAGTTCGGATTCATGAGTAACTAAGCCTCAATTCAAGTTCTTGTTCGCTCTTAGGTTCTTCGATTACTGTTTAGTAGCTTTGCTTCTTTACCGTGATTGCTTTGCTCTAGCGCGGAGTAAAGTAGTGCTTGGTTAGTGTAGACGCTGTGTCTAGACACTCCAGTACCTTGGAATGCTTCCCTGTTCAACGGAATAGTTGTGGTACCCTAGGGAGGTGACAGCTCCGGACGGGCTTTGTAGTCCACCACGTTAGTTCAGGCAGGTAGGAGTTACGACATCAGAGCCCCCTTCTCATCCCTTTCCGTGGCTCTTTTCCCTCTAGCCCCGACGAGCGACAAGTTTTGTCTTGATTCGATATGTGACTCTCACGAGTCCTCAGCTTCATTAGCTTATCCCCTCTCTACTCGAAATCTAACCTTGTTTTCCAATCCTTCGTCGTCATATACCCCGGACGAATTAGTTCAGGTTCGCTACACTTCTCGTTCCCTGTGGAAATCGATACCTTGGAATACTCCCGGGAGAAAGCTACAGCGGTATCCGTGTGCTTGCGGATTTATCTGTGATCGTATAGTATACCAACAGGCTTTCTGGCGCTGTTGCCGGGGATATAAACCTGGTGGCGATGCTAGCAAGTGTCAACAAGCTTTCTGGCGCCGTTGTCGGGGATCTAAACCTGGTGGCGACGCTAGCAAGTGTCAACACACAGAAGCCGAGTATGTCGTTGCTGCTAGTTGTTGCTCACAGCTACTTTGGATCACATACACGCTGAGTGACTTTGGTGAGGAGTGTACCCATGTTCCTCTTATGTGTGATAGCACGAGTGCCATTAGTGTTGCCAAAAACCCCATGCTACACTCTTGAACCAAACATATAGAGGTGAGGTACCACTTCCTGAGAGACAATGTTGAGAAGTGAAACATAGACCTTATCCATGTGCCAACCAAAAAATAGCTCGCTGATATCCTAACAAAACCTTTGGACCAAGCTACATTTGCTCGTTTGCGAGGGGAGCTTGGAGTGGTTTTTCCTTTTTGAGCTTCGGTTGGGGGTCTGATGTACATATGCATGTTGCATTTTAATTTATGTATCATATCATGCTTGCATCTTTGTATCATAGACTGCATTTGTATCATATGCTTTAGGAATGTGCTTCTCCTATATACTTAGACCACTATGATATGCTGGATATGAGCTTATGACTTTGCTAGTGATGCTCATGTGATGTATAGCTATGCTCTTGGTAGCTTTGGGATGTATATGCTTGTGGATGGCTTATTTTTGTGAAAATGCTATATATGATCCTCTCTTATGAGTTGAATGCCTTTCATGTTCAAATTGTGTGCATATGGCTATATCTTGCTTAATTTGTGCTTGGGAACCATGTTCTTTTCATTTGGGGTCAAAGACCCATCTGTCATCATGAATGTTTAGCCTACATGCTACCTTGTGGAGAAGCCTAAGCTTCTTTTTGCCGCAAAGGCACTTCATGTACCATGCTTAATTTGAAATCATGAAATTGGTATATGAAATGCTTGTGCTTGAAAAATTCGCTTCCATGTCATTTATGCTTTAAAATTCCTTATCTTGGGTGCTAAACCGTTGTATGATGTTCACCATTGAGAAGTCTCATATTTAGAAGTGGACACATGGCTCGGTGGCTTTGACATGACATGAGATAGCTTGTAGGTGTTTGTGATGATCTTGTGATGAGAATTTGTGACATCACATGAAGTTTGTGAGTTAAATGTTGTTTGTGCTCATTTTGACCATGTTTAGGTCCTATGCTCATGAGAGGGAAATTTGTGTTGAAAAATGCTTCATTTTGATCATGGCTATGTCATATGCTTATATGTCCCTATCTATCTTGTTGGCGATGCTTGTACTAAACTTGTGGCTATCTTGCTCATCTATGTCTCATTTTTAGCATGTTGTAGTGCTCTTTGTATATTTGAGAAGCGCATGCTTGCATTTGTAGACTTGATTCATGCATTACCAACAAGGGGGAGGAAAAGTACACAATTCATGCATCCAGGGGGAGTTTTACATCAAGGGGGAGAAAAATTGGGAGAAATGCATTTGTTTAGGGTTCAGGGGGAGCTTGCATTCATGCATTTGAGAGCCCTTTGTCACCTGATTTTAGTTGTGCTCTTTTGCCGATGGTGTCGAGCCCTTTTGCCTCACCTTGAGGAGTCGGTAATTTTGGAGCATTTTATCTCGGTTGTGTCGAGCCGTTGCCCTTGTCTTAGGGGATCGAGAATTTTCTCTCTCAAGTGATATTGTTTTGGCTTTTGATTGGCTTTTGATCACTTGTTTGAGTTTTTCATTTGTTTCTTTTCTTTTTCTCTTTTTCTCTGAATTGGTTACTATGTGTGTTGTTAATGCACTCATCAAGGGGGAGATTGAGGACCGGAGCGTCGGAGGACCGGTGGAGGGTCGCTCCTGGCTGTGATGAGTGATTGACAATGTGGTGTGGACTGACTCTTGGCCGAGTATTGTAGGTGCAGGTTGCGGCTTGATTCGTGTTGGTGCAGGTGAAGAGCGGGCGCGAAAGGTCTTAGCCTTGCGGGGCCTCGTAGGAGTGGAGAGACAAGTAGGCTCGGCTCGATGGACCCGGAGGCCGAACGAGATCAAGTGCGGGCCGCATGGTGGCAAGAAAAGCAAGACGAAGTCGTCGACCGAAGCCGGTGTAGGGTAGCGGCTCACGACCGGAGTCTGCACGCGGGGTTTGCGGTGGTTCACCACAAAACCGTCGGGTTACTTGGTTGGGCCACAAAACCAAGACCGAAGACTCGACGGGCGGAGATGGGATCCAGGCGCGCCGAGAAGCTTCGATGCTGGCGGACACGCGGCGGGATCGCAGGGCTTGCGTCGGGAGGACGCGGACTGCGGCGAAGGCGTGGCCGCCCGATGAAGAGGAGTGCTACTTGACCATATTGCCCCTGAGGGGTTTGTATCTCAGTTTAAGTGCTAGGGGTAGCTTGGTCATTTGCCCAACCCAGAGGGACTCATATATATAGCTTTAGGGTTTCTGGGCAAACCATCCTTCTAGACCGCTTCTCATTTCCCTGCTCCATAGGCTTAGATTTTCTTCACTGTTTTGTAGAGAATTTGACCTCTGAGTGTATGGAAGCTTTCATGGTTGCATTGATTTCCTTCTTGTAGCTCATGTGATTTTCGTGTCTTTTTCGGGCTATTTTCGTTGGATTTTTGTGCGCAGCTTGTTCCTCCGATTCTGAGGTGTTTGGGTTCGGATTTCTTTGTGGGGATCATGGATAGATGTCTTGTGCATCTTTGTGCTTGATCTTGACCCTTCAAACTCCGGATTTGGCCTTGGATTTGAGGATTTCAGGTGGAACCCTAGCTTTTTGGTAGAGCTCGGTTCGAGATCGAAACCCAGCGGTTTAGTTGGTTTGAGGCTTCAATTTTTGGGGCATAGTATCCCCTATTGACGCTTCACATCTCCCCCAAATCTTGTCTCAAGAGCTTAAGCCGTTTGGGAGATCCATGGATGGATAAGGGGGATTGACTTGTGGTTTTCGAGTTCGGGCTGTCCTGTTCGGGGCCGACAGACTGTCCACCTGTGGCCCGCGGACTGTCCGCGCGGGCTGAGTTCGTCGGATGTTCGTCGCGTGTTTGTCAGTTCATGAGCACGAGTCCATTTGATCCGTCGAGCTTTGGTTTTTCGGTTGGGCGCGGTTTGCCAGACTGTCCGCCAGGTGGGGCCGGACTGTCCGCGAGGCGCGAACTGTCCGAGGTGCTTGCCCGGACTGTCTGATTTTTGGGGGTGCAGTACTGGAGGTTCGGTCGCTATTTGCGGACCGTCCGCCGGGGAGTTGCGGACCGTCCGCTGAGCTCGCGGATTGTCCGCCATACGGTCGCGGACTGTCCGCCAGGGGCCTTCCAGATTTGGTTAAGTCCTTTGCTTCTTGAGTTGTGCTTCCGCTTTGCAACTTGTTTGGACTTGTTCCTAGGGTTGGTAGGTCCGCTGTCACTACACAACTTTGGCAAGCTCCTGTGGGAATCCTTGGTTGTGGATTTGGGGCATAGGCCGACTTCATCCTTCGGGAAGAATTTTTATCGGCTCCCTTTCGCTCCCCCCCTCTCTGGTCGCCTAATCGGTCCTTCAACCGTCCGTAAAAGCAGAAAGAACCACCAGAAACTTCTCGAGCTATACAGACCATCCGTATGGGTACCACGGACCGTCCATCCAGCATGGACCGTCCGAGCCTTTGCCACGGACTGTCCGAGAAACACTACCCAGCAGAAAACCTGAAACCACTAGATCGAAACGCGATCTCGCAAGAACACAAAGAACTCATGACGAACCCTAGCCACCACGGGCCGTCTGAGGGGATCGGACGGACCGTCCGTGCGAGTCGGGCAGAACAAGAAACGAGCTGGCCGCGAGGTCAACTCCAACTCCCTTTCCACGGATCTCCCAAACCGCTAAATGGATTGAGCCAAGACTTTAGGGATAGGTGAAGCGTCTCTCGGAGATGCTATACCCAAAATCTTAGGGCAATAAACCAACAAAAATGCCGGGAATTGAATCATAACCGAGCTCAATGAGGACCATGTGTGGTTCGAGGACCGGTGGATGGTCGCTTCCTGGTGTGATGAGTGATTGACAATGTTGTGTGGATTGATTCTTGGCTAAGTATTGCAGGTGCAGGTTGCGGCTTGACTGGTGTTGGTGCAGGTGAAGAACAAGCGCGAAAGGTCGTTGCTGGTGAGGCCTCTAGGTGTGGAGAAGACAAGTAGGCTTGGTTCGAGGGACCCGGTGGCCAGCGGGGTCAAGTGCGGGCCGCATGGTGGCAAGAACAGCAGGATGAAGTCGGTGGACGGTTTCTTGGTTGAGCCTCAAAACCAAGGTCGAGCCGGAACTTCGTGGGAGCCGAGTCATGAGTGGTGATTGGCGGAGGCTACACCGAGTTCGCAGGGTTTCCAGTGGTTCACCAGAAAACCACTGGGTTACTTGGCTGAGCCAGAAAGCTAAGGCCGAAGACTCCGTGTGGCTGAAAGACCAAAACCGGTCTGACCGGTTTGGGAAACCGGTCTGACCGGTTTGGGGTCGCAGGGCACCGAGATGCTTTGAAGCGGAGGACACGCGGCATGATCGCAAGAGTTGCGTCGGTGGTACGCGGGCTTGCGGTGGATGTGCATCCGTCTGATGGTGTTAATCATGTGTTGACCAAAACGCCCTTGCATGGGCTTGTGTTGTAACTCCTAGTGTAGGGGCACTTCGGTGTTTTGTCCGGAGGGCTCTATAAGTAGGAGGAGTGGCTGGTTGGGCAGCCATCTTTTTTGGCTAGGTTAGGTGGGTGTGCTCCTTTTTCTTGGAGTGCTCTTGGTGAGAGGAAGAGAGGAGAGAGTGGCTCTTTGTTTGAGCTTTTTTGCCTACCAAGATTTGTGATTCTTGTGTATGGCTTGTAACCGGATATGGTTACATGATTCATAGTGATTTATCCTTCTTAATCTTGTGCCAAATCCTTTATTCCCGTGCCTTTTTCTTTTATGCTATTTTCGGAGGTATTTTCGGAGCCCTTTTCTTGGGATTTTCGTGAGGAGATTTTGGAGGAGTTTCTTTGCGGGATTTGTAGTGGGAATCACACATGAGGACGTGGTGCCTCTTTTCTTGGTGATCTTGCCCCTCCAAACCCGTGGAAAGGCCTTCGATTTGATGGTTTTTGGATGAACTCGGGAAAAGGTGTTCTTGGTGGTTGACTTTCGATTCCTCCCTTTTGGATGCATTTCGGGATGGATCCCTTGAGATAGAGGTTGCCCAAGAGGTAATCCACCTTCCCCCGAAGTTTGGTTGCAATCCGTTGGGTGAATCGGGAGATCGATTGGTTGGAAGAAGAGGTTGTTTCCGCGGGCTGCGTTTTTCCCGTCTGTCTGGGCGAAACCGGTCTGACCGGTTTGGGAAACCAGTCTGACCGGTTTTGGTCACAGTGGCTGTTCGGGAAGATTTTTGGTAGGCGTGTTGTTCTCTGTCTAAGAAGTCCTCTGGTCCAAGTTTTGTCGCGTTTGGAGTTTGTTTGCTTGGTTTTTGGCCTTGTTGATCTTTGGGGGATTTCTGGGCAAAACCGGTCTGACCGGTTTGGTCAAAGGTGTGTTTTGGAGGAGATCTTCTGGTAACAAGTCTTCTTTTGGTGGAAGAAGCTCTAGTCCAAGTTTCATTGAGTTTCGAATTCGTTTACTCTGGTTTTGGGATTTTGAGTTTGAGCTCCCTGGGCGAAACCGGTGTGACCGGTTTGGGAAAGAGGTCTGACCGGTTTTGGTGTGTTGGATTTTGGCTAAGTCTGGCAAAACCGGTTTGACCGGTTTGGCAAAGAGGTCTGACCGGTTTCGGGTGTCTTAGTCGTTTTCTCCCCTTGCAAAACCGGTCTGACCGGTTTGAGAAACCGGCCTGACCAGTTTTACTCTGGCAGCAGGTGCTTGAGTTGTTTTCCGCTGAGGTTTTTCGAGTGTTGCTTGGTGGAGTCTTGTTCCTAGGTCCAGTAGCACTTCAGTGGCTACGTGGATTTGGCAAGAGAAGTGCGCGGAGGTCTCCGAGTGATCTTGGGTTCTTAGGCCGAGTTCTTGAATAGAATTTTTATCAGCTCCCATTCACTTCCCCCCTCTCTGGTTCGCCTTTTCGGTCCTTCAAGTGGTATCAGAGCCGGTTGCGGGTCTTTGTGACTCTAACCAGTCTAAGATCCATAGGGCGACAAAAAGAGAAGGGGTGCTTTGTCTTGCGGTTTTGGTTTGCGCGATTTGAGCTTGTTTTCGGCTAATCCTAATCGGTGCTTTGAATATGGCACCAAGCTCTTCTCCTTGTGGTTCTCTAAGCAAGAGAAGTATGGAGGTTGAGGCGGAAGCTGGAGTGGAGGAGATGATGTCCCTCATCGAGGACTATCAAGATGGTGATCTCAAGAAGGGCGAGCTCTACCACAAGCTAAGAGACATGAACCAAGGTATGCTTGCTAAAGGCATCTTGATCCTATGCGATAGGTTGAATGATTGTGAATGTGATTGTGAGGATTTGCATAGGAGAAACATAGATTTGTGTGATGCCTTGCGTAGGAAGAATGAAAAGGTGAAATGTTCTTTTGCTAGGTTGAAATGTGGTATGGCTCATTGGAAGTTGTGTGCTTTGAATTCATGCAACTCTTGTAATACCATGCATGCTAAGAATGTTGAGTTGAACTCCTCTCTTGCTCACCTAAAATCTGAAATTAAAATGTTGCAATTCAATGCTTCTTTGCCATGCAAATCTTGTGATGCTTTGCTTGTTCAAATTGAGGTGCTAGAAGGAGATATGTTCGAGTTTGCTAGTGAATGTGGTAACTTGAATGATGATCTTGCTAAGGCTAGAAATGAGATTGCTTCGTTGAAGTTGGATGCCTCTATGCCATGTGCTTCTTGTGAGTCTTTGCTTGCTGATTTTAATCAATTAAATTTGACTCACACCACATGTGTAGATGAACTTGAGCATGCTAGGGCTGAAATTTGTGAGTTGAAGTCTATGCCTTGTAGCAAGTGCTCTTTGCAAGTTGTTAATGATGCTTGCCATACTTCTTGTGATGATGAATGCTTTGAGAGATGTAAATGATGTTGCTTGTTCATGTGATTTCTTTTGCACCTCTTGCATTAATTTGGAAAGTGAAGTTTTGGCTTTGAAGAAAATGCGCGATGATATGAGCGCCAAGTTGGTTGAGCATAATGAGATGAGTGCCAACCTTGAGGAAGAGAATGAACTCTTGCGTACCACATATGCTAAGTGCATTGAAAAAGAAACTGATAATTTGAGAAATATGACATGTGGTACCTGTGAGAGCCTCAAATTTCAAAATGAGGTTTTGCGCACAAGATGCAAGAGTCTTTGTGCTAAGGGTTTGTATTCTCGCATTTCTTGTCACTCTGATGTTGATGCTTCTAAATTTGCTTCTCCTCAACCGGAGTCGACTTCTTCTCTTGAGCGCGAGTCTTTGGATGGTACCAAGTGTGCTAGTGCTTCGGATAGCTTTCCCATAGCTACTCCTAAGCTTGTTGCTTCTTCCGGTGTTGCCCAAGGTGATTCAAATGGCAAAGGTGCTTCTCATATTTTTGGAACTCATGTTCCTAAACCGAAGTTCCAATGCACCTTTTGCAAGAAGGATGGGCATACCATTGAGTTTTGCTTTTGTCGTGTCAAGCACGAGCGACGTGTGCGTGCCAAAGCTTTTAAGAAGCCACATAGCCTTTCTCATGGCATGTGTGATTCTAATGTTGGCACCAAGTCGAGTGTTGAGGTTGATGCTTCTTGCTCTAAGTCCCAAGGGACTTCTCACTTACAAGAGAATGGTGATTCGTCCACTCGGACCGTGCCTCCTGATAGGCCTTTGTACCATTCCTCTCATTGTGGGAAGGATGGGCATCAAGAGAGCTTTTGCTACCGCCGGGCAAAGAGAATGCGGCGAGCCGGTGCTTCTAGGCCTTTGTTTGTTCATAGCCCTTCTCATGGCATGAACACTTGTGCGCCTAAGAAGGCACAATTTGTGGACGGGTTTTATGACACTCTTTCTAGTGAGTTAGGCCATGCTCGTGGACATGCTTCTAGTGCTTCTTGTGTTGGTCCGCGACATGTTTCCCGTGGTGCTTGTGTTGGTTCTTCTCATACGACCTCGAGGGACTTTTGCCTTTTTGCTTGTGGTAGCACTCGTTTTTCTTCGCAGGTTGCTCCTTTGAGGCATGGTTCTAAGAGTGTCCAAAAACCTTTTCTTTCGAACCGGCATTTGCATCATGCTAACCCACATGATAAGTTGAGTGCATCGCTCACCCGTGTGACCAAGTATTGGATTCCTAAATATGTGCCTGCTAACCCTTTGGGATACAAGACTCGGTCTTTTTCGTCTCCTTGTGTGTAGGTATGGAGACGCGGTTGGAGAACATGGATTGGATGGTGCTTGATCATTGCACATGGGGTGATCAACACATGATGGTTCTCCACACCGCTTTGGATGGCTCTTGAAAGCCTTTGTACACATGTATAGTGAGTTTTCCTTTTCTCTTTGTACTCACTTGTATACTTGTTGCATGCTTTGTTCTTGTATCATGCTTGTGTATAAACCATGGTAGGCTAGCCACCTTGTTCATGATAGCTTTATGATCTTGGATACATATCTTGCTATCTTTTGTATGATGTTGTGGTGGATGATATATATGAACATCATGCCATGCTTTATGGTTGCCCTCTTGTGGTTATGACATGTTGTTCATCCATATCATTTTCAGCTAGCTCTTTGTTATTCTCTCTTGTTAGCATGTTTGTCCCCCTTGTATACCTTGTCATGCTAGTTTTGTAATATATCTTGGTGGTTGATCCAAATGAACTTGTTTCATGCCTTTATTTAGTTCTTTTATCACATTTGGCATGGTGTTCATTTGTATCATTTTGGTTAAGCTAGTTGTATAGGTTTGCACCTTGATGACATGCTTGTCAGCCCATGCTTTTATTCATATATGTGAAATCATGTTACAATGCTTTATTTATCTTGTTTTGTACTGTAAATGCATTGTGTAGCATGTTTTGGGAGTTCTTTGGGTTTTGGGCTTGCGTTGTCTTCGGGTTGTGCTTTGTTCCTCTTTTGGTTCTCTCCCTTTTCGGTTGGGTTTAGAGCTTCTCTTTTGCTCTTTCTTTTCCTAGCTCTTGCTTTGCTAGTTGTCTTTGGTTGAGGGGGAGCTTGGCTTCACTCGTTAGGGGATTTGATTTTGAGGGTGTGGCTTTTGGTAGCCATTTGTGATTTTCAATTGGTACCTTGTCTATGGTACTCAATTGGGATCTTTGGAGGTTCTTCTCTCGCTCGGAGTGTTTCTTCGTTTGTGTTGCCCCGTGTGAGGTTGTTTGTGTGTGCGCTCTGGCTTGGGGAGTTAGGAGTGCTTGGGTGGAAGAGACCCTACTGGCCGGGATAAACCGGTCGGACCGGTTTTGAATCCGGTCGGACCGGTTTTGAATCCGGTCGGACCGATTTGGGTTGCCCGTACAGGCAAACCGGTCAGACCGGTTCCAGAACTGGTCAGACCGGTTTGGAGGCAGCAGGGTGAGCAGTTTGCGTTTCGTGCTCATGGAGCTGGTCTGTTCAGTTCTTTTGATCGAGGTGCAGGATGTAGGGATGTTGAGTTTGCTGGACGCTCTCCACCTCATGGTCGATACGAGTTTGGGAGGGGTCGCAGCTTTGAGTCTTAGAGGGGCTACAGACCACGCTTTCCCTTTCGTGGTGCTTGTACTCCTCCAGCGAGACGGGAGTTGGTTCCCCGTGGTGGTTCCAGCTTTTATAGGCGTGATAGGATGGTTTTGCTAACCCCACTTTTGAGGAGATGGCTCGGCACTGGTTTGACTCTTTTGGTACTAACCCCAGTGTCGAGACGTTTGCTCGCTCTCGCTCTTGCTTTTGAATTTCATGTGGGAGACTTGAGGAACGTTTGGTTGATTGACTCCGGTTGCTCGAGGCATATGACCGGGGACAGGGGGTGGTTCTCAAGTCTCGTCCCGGTGGTGTCCAAGACATACATCACCTTTGGGGACAATGGGCGAGGGCGTGTGCTATCAGAAGGTGAGATCAAGGTAAGTGACAAGGTCACTCTCAGGCGTGTTGCTCTTGTTCAATCGCTGGGGTTCAATTTGCTTTCTGTGTCCCAGTTGTTGGATGTGGGCTTTGAGGTGTTGTTTCAGCCTGGTGGTTCTCGGATTTTAGATTCTCGAGGGGACCTTGTTTGCATGGTCGTTGCCGAGGGTCAAGTGTTCCGAGCTGATTTCTCTCAGTCTTCTGGTGTGGAGCGTTGCTTTTTGGCTGGTTCTTCGAGTGAGTTGTGGAAGTGGCATAGGAAGTTGGGTCACTTGAGCTTTGACCTTTTGTCTCACTTGAGTAAACTCAATTTGGTCCGAGGAATGCCACGGTTGAGGTTTGAGAAAGAGTTGGTTTGTGCGCCGTGTAGGCATGCCAAGATGGTAGCCTCTTCTCACCCGCCTCTCACCGATGTGATGACTGAGCGTCCATGCGAGTTGCTCCATATGGACCTTGTTGGCCCAGCTCGTGTGCGATCTGCGGGTGGGAAGTGGTATATCCTTGTTGTGGTGGACGACTACTCTCGGTATGCGTGGGTTTTCTTTCTTGAGGAGAAAGGGAAGAAGTTGGACAAGTTTGAGGCTAGGTCTGTCGATGGCATTTTCTTTGGTTACACATCTCATTCTAGAGCATTTCGTGTGCTCAATCTTGAAACTAACCAAATCGTGGAGACTTGCGAGGTGACCTTCGACGAGACACAGCCACGTAGTCAGCTTGTTTTTGAGTTGCAGGTGGGAGGCCCGGAGAACATTTGGTTGATATCGGGGGTGGTTCTCCGGCCTCATACCCCGGTGGTGACATGGAGGTACATCACTTTCGGGGATGGTGGACAAGGACGAGTGACTTCTGAAGAAATGATAAAGGTAAGTGAATTTGTGACCTTCAAGTGTGTGGCCTTGGTCAAGCCACTTGGTTCGTTTTGCTCCTTGCCCTATCTCGTGTGTAGGGTGAGCTTTGTATGCTCTTTGGCCTCACACATGAGTCTAGGGGGAGCCTATGTGCTTAGTGTGCTCTTTGCTCTATCATGTGTGCTTAGGGTGAGCTTTGTATGCTCTTTGGTCCTAGTACATGTGTTTAGGGGGAGCTGGTGAGTCTTTTGCTCCTTTGCTCTTTTGCCGGTGGTGTCGAGCCCTTTTGCCTCCCCTTGAGGAGCCGGTCGTTTGTGAGCTTTGTGTGTGGTTGTTTTCCTGAGTTGGTGGTGAAGCTCCTTTGTAGCATATGTATAGCTTTCCTTTGTGCATTCCTTGCATTTGGCATGGCATATGTAACATGATGTATAGGCATCTTTGTATCTTAGGTTGCATGCATTTTGTATCATATGCATTGTTTAGGAAAAGCTTCTCCTATATACATTGCTCACCATGATATGCTATATATGATCTTGTGAGCTAGTTTGGTGTGATATGGCTTAGTGTGGCTTAGCTCTTAGTGATCTTGATTTATATCCATGGTTGATAGCTATGTTTTTGAAAAATGTCATATGTATGCTCTCTTGTGAGTAAATGCCTTTATATGATCTTGACATGTTTTTGTGGCTTGGCTATGCTTAATTTGTGGTTAGATAGCTTATTTTGATCATATGGGGCCAAAGGCTCATTTGCCATCATAAATGTTTAGCCCCCATGCTTGATCTTGTGGAGGGGCATATGTTCCTTTTTGTCGCAAAGACATTTCATGTACCAATTTCAAATCTGAAAATGAAATGTAAATTGCTTGGAAAATGTGCTCCCATGTCATATGTGCTAATTTTAATTTGCCTTGGGTGCTAAACCGTTGCATGATGCCTACCAATGAGAAGTCTCATATATAGAAGTTGGCACATGGCTCGGTGGCTTTGACATGACATGAGGTGCTAGTGGGTGTTTATGATGGTCTTATGCTTAGAATGGTTGTCCTAGCATGAAGTTTGTGTGGCTTTGCCATTTTGACATGCTTTGCTCATGTTTAGGACTTTGCTCATGAGAGGGTGATTTTTCACAAAAATGATCAATTTCATCTTAGCTTTACCAAATTGTTGTGAAACTTGGTGATCATGTAGTTGATGTTCATACGATGCTGTAGAGTATCTAACTTGCTCATTTGATCATGTGTAGCATCTTGTGATGAATTTTGTCTATTTGAGAAGCTCTAGTTGCATCTTTTCCAAATTTGAGCCTTGATTCATGCATTGGCAACAAGGGGGAGAAATGTTGGTTGAGAAAAGTTGCATTGCATCCCTAGAACCTATCCCAGCTGTCAAGGGGGAGTTTGTGCATTTCCTTTGCATTTTTGGTCTTTAGAGCGAGCTGCTGAAGCAAACCGGTTGGACCGGTTTTGGAGACCGGTGTGACCGGTTTTGGAGTGAGCCGTTGAAGAAACCGGTTGGACCGGTTTTGGAAACCGGTGGGACCGGTTTTGGCTGCTGAGCATGCACAAGTCCAGGGGGAGTGTGCTTTGGCTCAGGGGAGTTGCATATGTGCACGGGGAGCTCTTGTGTGAGTTTTGTCTTGGTTACTTTGGTGGTTTGCTCTTTTGTGGTGAGCTTGTTTTGTCTCGGTTGTGTCGAGCCGTTGCCCTTGCCTAAGGGGACTGAGACTTTCCTCTTTCAAGTGATCTTGCTCTTTGCCTTTGTTTCGGCTTTCGATCGCTTGTTTGAGTTTCTTTCGTCGTTTCTTTTCATTTTCTTTTTCTCATTGATGAGTGATTGACAATGTTGTGGACTGATTCTTGGCTAAGTATTGCAGGTGCAGGTTGCGGCTTGACTGGTGTTGGTGCAGGTGAAGAACAAGCGCGAAAGGTCGTTGCCGGTGAGGCCTCCAGGTGTGGAGAAGACAAGTAGGCTTGGTTCGAGGGACCCGGTGGCTAGTGGGGTCAAGTGCGGGCCGCATGGTGGCAAGAACAGCAGGATGAAGTCGGTGGACGGTTTCTTGGTTGAGCCTCAAAACCAAGGTCGAGCCGGAACTTCGTGGGAGCCGAGTCATGAGTGGTGATTGGCGGAGGCTACACCGAGTTCGCGGGGTTTCCAGTGGTTCACCAGAAAACCACTGGGTTACTTGGCTGAGCCAGAAAGCTAAGGCCGAAGACTCCGTGTGGCTGAAAGACCAAAACCGGTCTGACCGGTTTGGGGTCGCAGGGCACCGAGATGCTTCGAAGCGGAGGACACGCGGCATGATCGCAAGAGTTGCGTCGGTGGTACGCGGGCTTGCGGTGGATGTGCATCCGTCCGATGGTGTTAATCATGTGTTGACCAAAACGCACTTGCATGGGCTTGTGTTGTAACTCCTAGTGTAGGGGCACTTCGGTCTTTTGTCCGGAGGGCTCTATAAGTAGGAGTGACTGGTTGGGCAGCCATCTTTTTTGGCTAGGTTAGGTGGGTGTGCTCCTTCTTCTTGGAGTGCTCTTGGTGAGAGGAAGATAGGGGAGAGTGGCTCTTTGTTTGAGCTTTTTGCCTACCAAGATTTGTGATTCTTGTGTATGGCTTGTAACCGGATATGGCTACATGATTCATAGTGATTTATCCTTCTTAATCTTGTGCCAAATCCTTTATTCCCGTGGCTTTTTCTTTTATGCTATTTTCGGAGGTATTTTCGGAGCCCTTTTCTTGGGATTTTCGTGAGGAGATTTTGGAGGAGTTTCTTTGCAGGATTTGTAGTGGGAATCACACATGAGGACGTGGTGCCTCTTTTCTTGGTGATCTTGCCCCTCCAAAATCGTGGAAAGGCCTTCGATTTGGTGGTTTTTGGATGAACTCGGGATAAGGTGTTCTTGGTGGTTGACTTTCGATTCCTCCCTTTTGGATGCATTTCGGGATGGATCCCTTGAGATAGAGGTTTTCCAAGAGGTAATCCACCTTCCCCCGAAGTTTGGTTGCAATCCGTTGGGTGAATCGGGAGATCGATTGGTTGGAAGAAGAGGTGGTTTCCGCGGGCTGCGTTTTTCCCGTCTGTCTGGGCGAAACCGGTCTGACCAGTTTGGGAAACCGGTCTGACCGGTTTTGGTCACAGTGGCCGTTCGGGAAGATTTTTGGTAGGCATGTTGTTCTCTGTCTAAGAAGTCCTCTGGTCCAAGTTTTGTCGCGTTTGGAGTTTGTTTGCTTGGTTTTTGGCCTTGTTGATCTTTGGGGGATTTCTGGGCAAAACCGGTCTGACCGGTTTGCCATACCGGTCTGACCGGTTTGGTCAAAGGTGTGTTTTGGAGGAGATCTTCTGGGAACAAGTCTTCTTTTGGTGGAAGAAGCTCTAGTCCAAGTTTCATTGAGTTTCGAGTTCGTTTGCTCTAGTTTTGGGATTTTGAGTTTGAGCTCCCTGGGCGAAACCGGTGTGACCGGTTTGGGAAAGAGGTCTGACCGGTTTTGGTGTGTTGGATTTTGGCTAAGTCTGGCAAAACCGGTCTGACCGGTTTGGCAAAGAGGTCTGACCGGTTTCGGGTGTCTTAGTCGTTTTCTCCCCTTGCAAAACCGGTCTGACCGGTTTGAGAAACCGGCCTGACCGGTTTTACTCTGGCAGCAGGTGCTTGAGTTGTTTTCCGCTGAGGTTTTTCGAGTGTTGCTTGGTGGAGTCTTGTTCCTAGGTCCAGTAGCACTTCAGTGGCTACGTGGATTTGGCAAGAGAAGTGCGCGGAGGTCTCCGAGTGATCTTGGGTTCTTAGGCCGAGTTCTTGAATAGAATTTTTTTCGGCTCCCATTCACTCCCCCCCTCTCTGGTTCGCCTTTCCGGTCCTTCACTCAACCACAAGAACTCGGGCTCCACCAAAAAGCACCAAATCAGAGAGCTTTCAACAGGATTTGAGGGGCAAGATCACCAAGAAAAGAGGCACCCCAACCTCATGTGTGACTGCCAAAACAAATCCCGCAAAGAAACACCTCCAAAATCTTCCCACGAAAATCGCAAGAGAAAGCTCCGAAAATCACCAAAAAGGAGAAACACCGGGAGACAAAGAGACACTAGATGAACCACGCCGAATCTTCTATACATACCATGAATGGTTCATACAAGGTCTAACAAGCCGCCCAAACATCCAACCCTCTCTCAAGATGAATCATGAAGCTCTCAGGCTAGCCTATTGAAAACCGAAGGGAAGGTGGAAAACTAGGAAGCAAATGAATTAGGGTTCCAAGTGGTGGCTGCCATCCTCTCTCCTCTAAGTTTATAAGGAGGCAACTGAAAGACGAAACTACCCCTATTACATAATACTAGGATACACACCCCCGAAGGGCACTTTGGGAATTCTCGTCGTAGCACCATCGAACGAATGCCCGGCGACTGCACCTCGCTTAGCCTCGACGCAAGCCTTGCGATCCCAACGCGTGTCCTCCGCTTCGAAGTCTCTCAGCGCGCCCAGATCCCGTCTCCGCCTACCGAGCCTCCGGTCTTGGCTTTGTGGCTCAACGAAGGAACCCGACGGTTTTGTGGTGAACCGCCGCAAACCCCGCGGACTCGGTGCAGCCTCCACGACAATCCCACTCATTCCATGGACCTGCACCTTTGCCTCAGCAACGTCCACCGTGTTCTCGAGTGCCTATTGCAGCACTAAGCTCATCTTTCTCTCGATCAAACTCAAATGTTCCTTCAGCAGTCATGTGGATCAAGTCAACAAGTCTTGCGGCTATCTCTCTTATATGGTCGCCCGGTACTAATGTTCCATCTTCAGGATTGATCGTGCCACCATGTACATAATAATAACTCCTTGCTCGCTCGGGCCAATCTGTAGTTGCTGGTATGAGTCTATGTGCAATTACATTATGTTCCATCTTGTCCCATTTTGGCAATGACACCTTGTAACCTCCAGATCCAAGCTTATGAAATTCTTTCTTTTTAGATGCATTGATGGTGTTGGTTGCAATCATCTTGGTAGCTTCTTGCGTTTGCTTATACTGCACAAATGAATCCCAGTGATCTCGTAACTTTGCATTTCCCTTCTTTGTGAAATCGGGTGCAAGTCCCTTCTTGTTGTAGTCTTTGTTCAGCCGTTTCTTGTATGACTAAAAGGCTATTGCACCTTCTGCATGGCCCAAGTCCGCACATTTGCCAGATTTGTACCTTCTGGAAATGAGAAGTGTGATTGCACCTCGTTCCAAATCATGTTCTTCTCTGTGTCTGGGACCACATATTGTTGTGCATTGTCATATTCATCTTCATCTTCATTTTGAAGTTCAGATGCAGCCTTAGCTCCTTTCCAATACCGAAAGCTTATTGGGATGTTATCCCTAACAAGAACCCTAATGTGGTTTGTCACCTTGACGACATTGTCATGTGGAGCTAAGGCATGCCTTCGTCAGAAACTTCTGTGATGATGAAACGGCCCTCTAGCTTCGCCTTTTGACTGTGTTTCCCACGAGGCTTTTTGCTGCTCGATGACGGTTCCTGGAAATTTAAGAACTATTAACTGATTGCAACTATTAATTAGTAATTAAACTTAAAGCATGTTGTGGTACTAGTTTGTACTAATTATACCTCTGATTGTTGCCCATCGTTACTTGTCTCAGCAGTTGGTTGCATGTTGAGGTAGCTGTCAGCCTAACGCTGATCTTGTTCATTTACCAGATTGTTCGAACCATTATTGTTAGCAATTATATCCATTAACAATGCCTCTTCACGTGTGCGAGTCGAGCGAATCTAAATTTAAATTAAATTCTAAAAACATTTATATCTAAATCTAAATCTAAATGCAATTCTAAATCTAAGTCTAAATTTAAATTCTAAATAACATCTAATTATAAATTTCAATCTATAACAAAATCTAAATCGAATTTAAATATATAATAAAATCTAAATCTAAAACTAATTTAAATCTAAATTTAAATTTTAATCTAAATTATAACATGTATAAAAAAGGGGCTGACGTCAGCCACCATCGGGCTGACGTTAGCCCCCAAATGAATGGCGCGCAGGCGGGCGGCATTACCGCACAGCGTGGGAACTGAGGGGGCGGCAGAGAGATGACCGCCGGGGACGGCGTGGACGGTGGCGGCAGCGGGCACAACGATGACGACGACGCAGACCGCCGGCGTGCATGCAGGAAAGCGTCGATGGCGGGTGGCGGGGACAGCGCAGAGATGACGGCGGGGATGGCGAGGATGGCGGAGACGGCGGAGAGGACGGTGTGGATGGCGCGGAGGACGGTGGATCGCGGCTGATGACGACGAGGACAACCGGCACAGGACGGGATCCACGGGACGGGGCGGCGCTGTGCCGGTGGGGACCGACTGATGGCGAGGGTCAGTAGATTCCATATGGAATGTAGCCCCCGAGCCTTAGGTCGAATCGTAGATTCAAGCTGAGGGTCAATCTGAAGTTCTGTCAATCTTATCCTGAAAAATCCAGAGAAAAACCGAAGGACACGTGGCAAGGAGCCCTCGAGCCTTGAGTCGAGTACTTCTCTCGAATTGAAGGGTCATCTTGACTGTAGAATGTGTCCGGAGTGGTTCCTTGTTCTGGTTTAGCCCACTGATTCCAACGATCGAAGTCGAGCACCCGAGATTGAGAGCTTCGAGTACTGGAAGATGAAGAGTCAGCCCGCCACACTGAGTCAGCTGGTTGGAACTGAGCCGTTCGGTGGCTTATAAATAACAGGGCAACCCCTTAGGGTTTTTCACTTCCAGCAGTTGCAGTCTCTGCGATTAGATCTGAAGAGCTCCCCTCATCACTGCTGCTACCGCCGCCGCTACTTAGTAGACTAGATCTACTTCAGCGCTGTCGCCGTAGTCTGCCCCCCACAGCCCCCGAGCGAATGCGAGTGAAGACACTCGTTACCGGCGAAGAGCACCAATACCGACGCGTAGAAGAACAGAAGCCGCGATGAGACCGGCGATGCCAGTCAGTTGTCGTCGTCGCCGGCCCCTCCACTCCACCGAATCTGTGGCGCTGGAGATCCGTATCCGATGGAGAAGAATCCGGACGAGATCCTGATGTTCACGCGATTCGTGGAGCGCGGACTCGCCCTTCCTGCGAGCGACTTCTTCAAGGGGATGCTCCAGGTACTCTGGGATCGAGTACCTCAACCTCAACCCTAATGGTATCTTCCACACCTCCATCTTCATCCATTTCTGTGAAGCGTTCATGGGGATCAAACCCCACTGGATTTTGTTCCGGAAGTTCTTTCGGTTGAAGCCCCAACCAAGCGCAGATGACCCCCGGATAGTCGGAGGTGTCGGGGTGCAGATGTGTGAAGATGCCACCGGGCAATACTTGCCATACAAGCTGATAGACTCCAACCAAGATTGGAAGTCGAAATGGTTCTACATCAGCAACCACCACCCAGAGCTGCCGAAGCCGAGCGGGTACCAGCCGAAGCATGCGCCATGGTGGAACTCAGAGCCCACCATGCAGGAAGGCCTCCAGCTGCCTGCGCTGCTGGAGAAGACTAAGGCCTTGAGGAAGGCTGGACTAAGGGCTGAGCATGTGGCCTTCAGTTTTATGAAGAGGAGAGTGCAGCCGCTGATGGCACGAGACCATCTCGGCTATGAGTACACCAGCGTTGAAGATTCCTCTCAGATGCCTGGTGAGGAGATTGAAGATGACGTGATCATCGAGCGGCTAGGAAAAATCTTCAAAGATATGCTCGCGTTCACGCCATGCCCCATGCCAGAGTACTACGCGGCATGCCCGCCGAATGTGGTTAGTAGTCGTGGCCAGAGCCCCCAGGTACTAATAGCATGTGTAGCTGTACTGATGCTTGCTTGGTCTTGTAGGGCGACCTAAAGAAGTACATCTCTATCCCGCCACCCCCCAGCTTGAGAAGCAACCTCAGGGGAAGGCGGACCCGAAAGCGAAAGAACGCCGGCTAGTCGGCAAGGATGATGATGCCGTCGTCATTGAAGACACATCCGATGATGAAGACAAAGAGACACTGCAGCAGCGCTTCCAGCTCTGCTCCAGATTTAGCTGAGCTGGGATGCTGCATGTGCCAGTAGTTGAGCAGCCGTCCAGCCTTGAGGCAGACTTGGCGCTCCCGCCGAGGAAGCCCCGCAACGTGGTGCGTAAACGCGCCGTGAAGAAACTGAAGGTGTCTGAAGCCACCAGACAAGACGTGAATACCGCGACTAGAGTAGTCGAGTGCCTTATCGAGTAGTCTGTTGCTGACGACATTACTTGCGTTGTTGCAGGACATTCCTTCTCCGGATCCCGCTGCACGGGAGGAAGAAGTCTGGGATACAGTGGGCGTGACGTCTGGGAGAAGTACCAGCCCGCCTCCAGCTGCTGAAGGTGTTGTGCCTGACGAGGCACAGGAGCAAGCCGCAACAGTGGAGACCATTCCACAGCCGTCGGCAGGAGAGGTTCAAGGCCCCCTCCCGCTGCAGCCATGGCCGTTGAGCAGCCGGAGGAGAGAGAACAAGAGGCTCCTGTTGAGGCAAGAACCACCAGCGAGGCTGGCATTGTAGATATTGCCAGCCTGTTGGGTGCCCCGACCGTTACTGTAGTGCGGTCAACGCTGTGAGTACACGGAGTCCTCGAGTAGTCGTTTGCCGCGAAGTTCATGTTGCTGACTCAATGCTTATCGATGCAGGAAATCCACTGACTTGTCATGGGACGAGGCGGAGACTAGTACGCTTGCCGATGGTGGGGACCACTCGACAGAGGCGCGAGAACCCACGCCTTCCCAACAAGCTGAAACTGCAACTGAACCAAGACTTGAAGAGGCCACCTTTGTCGAAGGTACGTATCCTACTATCATGAGTACTTGCTGTGTAGAGTAGCCGTAGCCGCCATGTGTTGCTAACTTGACCTTGACAGGGCCTCAAGCCGAAGGAGAGATGATCCCTGAGGCGGTAGCCATAGGAACGGCTACAGTCGAAGCGACGGCTAATGAGCCGATTGTCAAGCAGGCGACAACTAAAGCCCCCGAGCCAAGGATGGAGGTACGGGTTGACCCACCACCCGAGTCTATGACTGAAGTTGTCATCCGTGAAGCGATGGTGGAAGATGCTATGCCGCTCCGCTCGGCGCTGATGCCAGAAACTGGGACCTCGAGCCGCGAAGGCCTTGAGTTGCTGGACGACGATCTGATCGACCCGGCCTTTGTGTCTCTGAGCATGGAGTCATGGCGTCGCATGAAGCAGTGGGTCAAGGTACGCTATTGATACCCCGAGTAGTATTACGGTGTTGAGTACTGAATACTGATGAAGCTTTAATCTTGCGCAGAACCTTGTGGAGAGATCCCATCAGAAGACCGAGCTCTTGAAAGGGTACGGTGACACGGTCATCCGTGCTGAAGCTCTGGAAAAGGAGTTGGACAAATCGAAGAAACATTCTGCGCTGCTCAAATCCAAGCTTGACAGTGCCTTCGCCCAGTACCACAACAAGGTACAGGATATGCAGGCGAAGAGGGATGATCTGATCAAGAAGAACAAGACTCTGCGCCAGAAGAACAAAGGTAGGCCTTCCGCCGCAATGATTGAGTACTTGTTACGGTGCTTATGTGTAGTCTGACACTGTTGAAGAGTTGTCTGCAGATCTTGAGGCATCGGTCGAGCGGCTGAAGGCTTCCGAGACAGATCTCAAGAACATCGTGTACCCGGAGACCGACCGCCGAGAGGTAGCTGAGTACCAGTACGCAAAGATGCGCCATGGGTGCCTCAGATGGATGGAGCTTCATGATGCCTCCGATCTTGACCTTGTGTGTTGTTACAAATCTCTGCAGAAGCTTAATGAAGATTGCGAGAAGCTGCGGGCGCAACTGAAGGAACTTGAAGAAGCCGCACTTCCCATCGCAAGGTTATTGGTCCCTCATCCAGGCGGGACCAAGATAGCACCTCTGTTGGATAGACTGAAAGAAGCCCCCGGGCGCTTGGCGACGTATGTCAAACACTTGGCGAAGTCGATACCGAACCAGGTACTCGCCTTCATGAAGTCGTACTTCCCGAAGGTGCCGGTGGATGTGGTGGCTGGAGGACTTGCGGCGAACTGCACGGACGAGTAGTACAAGGCTCTGCTGGAGGAGATGGGGCCCATTGCAGAACAAGTTGCCGACAAGTTGAACCTCCAATAGGAGTACCTGTAAACATAGCTGATGTATAGGAGTAGTTGATGTAAGATAAACAAGTTAGTCAGAAACTCGTTTAAATATAATTGAAGTTGGTTCACTTCTGTGTTGTGATGAGTACTCGTTGCCGCAGCTTGCAGCGAAGCTTGCGGAGTACCAAGTCGTTGAGGAGGCAATGAGTAGTAGTACTCAGTAGAGTCCATCTAGGCAGGAGACGTAGTAAACAAGTTGAGTAGAATCATACTTTATTACTGATGAAAGAGTACACCTGGATGGCAAGGGCCGTTACAAGTAAGTAATCGCCAGGACCCGTAGGCCGCCTATGGCTAAGTAGTCGCTAGGGTCCGTGGACCGCTTACAGCTAGAGATCCGTTGGTAGCCGTTGAAGCTGGATCGAAGGAGTAGATGGTCTGTAGACCGCTGCCAAAGCCCTTAGGCTGTGTACAGCCTAGGATCCATAAGTAGCCGTTAACGCTGGATCTTGGAGAAGAGTAGTCCGTAGACTAGTGCTAGGACCGAAGGGCCGCTTACAGCAAGGAGTCCGTGAGTAGCCGTGCAGGCTGGACCCATAGATGAGTAGTCAAGCGACTACGCGTAGAAGCGACACAACTGGTCGACGTTCTATGAGTGTCTTCGCCTTCAAGTGTTTGGACACGATAGGAGCCCAGGCCAGTCACCTTGGATACTGAGAAGGGACCTTCCCAGGGCGAGCCGAGCTTGTGTAGTCCGTCCGTGTTCTGGATGCGATGGAGGACTAGATCGCCGACGTGAAAGGAGCGTTCCTTGACATTGTGATCGTGGTAGCGTCAGATACCCTCTAGGTACCTTGCTGATTGGACGAGGGCAGCGCATCAGGCTTCTTCGAGGTTGTCGATGTCAACCCGTCAGCTGTCTTCTGAGATGCCTTCGTCATATTGTTCTACTGTCGGGGATTCCCACATCACATCGGCGGGTAGAATAGCTTCGGAGCCGTAGACCAGGAAGTAGGGCGACTGCCCCGTTGGCTTGATAGGTTGAGTACGAAGCCCCAGAGTGCATTGGGTAGTTCCTTGATCCACTTGCCTCCTTTAGTGTTAGCAGCATCGTGCAATCGCTTCTTGAAGGCATCGAGTACCATCCCGTTGGCGCGCTCCACCTGGCCGTTAACACGCGGGTGGGCGACTGAGACGTACCGGATGTCGATCCTGCTGTTCTCGCAGTACTTCCAGAACTGATGGTTGTTGAAATTGGAGCCCAGGTCTGTGATGATGCGATGGGGTAGCCCGTAGCGATGCACAAGTTCATCCAAGAAGTCGAGTACCCTATTGGCCTTTGGGCAAGTAACCGGCTTGACTTCGATCCACTTGGTGAACTTGTCGATAGCCACTAGAACTCTATTGAATCCTCCTGGCGCAGTTGGCAGAGGCCCAATCATGTCGAGCCTCCAGCAGGCAAAGGGCTAGGTCGGCGGTATGGTGACTAGCTTGTAGGCCGGGACGTGTTGCTGCTTGGCGAAGAATTGGCACCCGTGGCACCTTCTTACGAGTTCTTCGGCGTCACCCAGAGCTGTGGGCCAGTAGAAAGATCGTCGGAAGGCTTTGCTCACCAGTGTGCGAGAGGACGCGTGGTTGCCGCAGACGCCTTTGTGGATCTCCTCCAAGATTTCCTTGCCTTCTTCCCGAGGTACGCACTTCATGAGTACTCCAGAAGTTGCACCCCACCTGTAGAGCTTGTCCCCGACTAGTACGTAGGTCTTGGCTCGACGGACGAGTTGTTCTACCTCGTTCTTGTCGGAAGGGACCTTCTGCTCGCGGATGTAGTCGATGAAGGGTTGCCTCCAGTCCACATCGATCATCATGACCTCCTGAATGGGCTGTGATGGCCCATGGTGAGTGGTCATTGGCGCCAGCTCCGGGATGGATGGCGTGTGAAGTTCGTGGACGAAGACTCCAGCGGGTACTTGAGTGTGAGTAGAACCAAGCTTCGACAGGACGTCCGTTGCAACATTGTTATCGCGGACGATGTGGTGGAACTCGAGACCATAGAACTTGTTCTAGAGCTTGCGGACTTCTAGGCAGTAGGCATCCATGTTCTCCTTGTTGTGGTCCCAGGAGTCGTTGACTTGGTTTATAACCACAGCGGAGTCGCCGTAGACTAGTAGCCGCTTGATGCCCAGTGAGATTGCGAGTCGGAGCCCATGTAGCAGAGCTTCGTACTCAGCTTCATTGTTTGAGACCTTCTAGAAGATCTGCAGGACATAATTGAGTTGTTCGCCCTTTGGAGAAATTAGGAGTACCCCTGCGCCCGCGTCCTCGAGCTTGAGTGAGCCGTCGAAGTACATCACCCAATGCTCTGGTTGCTCCGTTGGTGTGGGTAGTTGATTCTCCCGCCACTCTGCCAAGAAGTCGACTAGTGCTTGAGACTTGATAGCGGTGCGTGGCTTGAAGTCAATGTTGAGGGCGCCAAGCTCGACCGCCCACTTGGAGATTCTCCCGGTTGCATCTTGGTTGTGGAGTATATCGCCAAGCGGGTAGTCTGTGATGACGGTGATCGAGTACTCCTGGAAGTAGTGTCATAGCTTCCGCGAGGTGATGAGTACTGTGTATAGTAGGTTCTGGACCGGTTGGTACCTAGCCTTGGACTCGGACAGGACCTCACTGACGAAGTAGACTGGTCGCTGGACTGGGTAGGCGTGGCCTTCTTCTTGCCGCTCGACGATGATGGCAGTACTAGGTCACAGCGAGATAGAGCAGTAGCTGCTCCTATTTGCGAGGAGCCGTGAGGACCGGTTGCTTGGACAGGAAGTCTTTAAGCTGCGTCAGAGCTTGATCAGCCTCCGCGGTCCACGCGAACTTCTCTTGGTGCTTGAGTAGCTTGAAGAAGGGTAGTCACCATTCTCCGAGCTTCGAGATGAATCTGTTCAGGGCCGCCATGCACCCGGTCAGCTTCTGGACATCCGTGATGCAGGTTGGAACTTTCATGTTGGTGATGGCGAAGATCTTCTCGGGGTTGGCTTCGACACCAGGATGGCAGATGATGAAGTCGAGTAGTTTCCCTGAGGGTATGCCGAAGACGCACTTATTGGGGTTGAGCTTCTACTGGTACTCGTGCAGAGATGCGAAAGTCTCTTCAAGATCAGCGATTAGTGTATCAGAATTTCTGGTCTTGATGACCACGTCATCCACATATGCTTCGACGTTCTTGTTGAGCTGCTCCTTGAAGCAGGCCTGGATTGCTCGTTGGTAAGTGGTGCCCGTGTTCTTCAACCCGAACGACATTGTCGTGTAGCAGTAAGTGCCGAACGGGGTGATGAACACGGTCTGCTCCTGGTCTTCTTCCTTGATTGCAATCTGGTGGCACCCGGAGTAGCAGTCGAGGAAGCAGAGTAGGTCGTAGCCCGCCGTGGAGTCGATGACTTGATCAATCCGCGGCAACCCAAAGGGGTCCTTGGGGTAGTGCTTGTTAAGGTCGGTGTAGTCGACGCACATCCTCCACTCGTTGGTGTTCTTCTTGCGGACGAGGACGGGGTTGGCGAGCCACTTAGGATGGAAGACTTCTCTGATGAAGCCAGTCGCGAGTAGTTTGGCGAGTTCCTTCTTGATGGCGTCCCATCGATCGTCAGCGAAGCGGCGGAGATGTTGTCGCTTGGGGGTAGCTTTAGGATCGACGTTGAGTGAGTGCTCGATCAGCCTCCTGGGCACACCTGGCATGTCCGCTGGTTTCCACGCAAAGATGTCTCGGTTAGCCCGGAGGAAGCTGACGAGCGTGTCTTCCTATTTGGGGTCGAGTCCCACGCTGATCATGGTAGTCTTGCTACTGTCGCCGGTCCCAAGGTCGATGGCCTTCACCTGTACTTCCTCTGTTGGCTGAGGCTTGTCGGAGGTGTCAGTCTTCTCAGGTATCTCGAGTTCAGTTGGAGCGAGCTTCTTTGATGCAGCAAAGATCTCCATCATGGCATTGGGTACTTGGTTGGTTGCTGCGAGCTCCACGGCTTCAGTGTCGCAGTCGTAGGAAATCTTCAAAACCCCTTGCAGCGCGAGTACTCCGGCGGGACTTGGCATTTTGAGTTCCAAGTACACATAGTGGGGAACCGCCTTGAACTTGGCAAGAGTTGGTCTGCCGAGGATGGCGTGGTAGGAAGTTTCGAAGTCCGCAACCTCAAATATGATGTACTCAGTGCGGTAGTTCTCCCTTGTCCCGAAGGTAACTTGCAGGACCACTGAGCCAACTGGTATAGCCGCATTGCCTGGAACGATGCCGTAGAAAGGTGACGTGCTCTTGGTGAGCATGCCGGTGATGTCGAGCTTCATCTTCGGTCTTGGTGAAAAGGACATTGAGTCCACTTCCACCGTCGATGAGTACCTTGGTGAGTCTGGAGCCCGCGACTACTGGGTTCAGGACGAGTGGGAAGCGTCATGGCTCAGAGAAACTTGTCCATTGATCCGCGCGGGAGAAAGTAATGGGTACCTCCAACCACCTGAGGGGTTCAGCACCGCTGGTTTAATGTTCAAGACTTCGCGCAGTGTGAGCTTCTGCGCTCGCTTGGTGGGTAGCCTGCCGAAGAGGACATTCACCGTCTTGTTGGGTTCTTGGAAGTCACCATTGCGTTCGTCGACTTTCTTCTTGCCTTTCTTGCCGTGAGGGTGTCGTGGCTCAGGAGTCTCTTTGAGTGCCCACCGAAGCTGGCAGCACTGTTCGGTAGTGTGGTTGCTATCCTGGTTCTACGGACACTTCTCTTTGAGCAAATCCTTGAAGCCGCCGGAGGTCTTTTTGCTGGTATCCTTCGCAGGACGCTGAACAGCCGCGACAGTGTTGTCTGGCTTGCGCTTGCAGTTAGGACCCGAGTAGTAGTAGTAGTTGTTGTTGTTGCGACTTCCTTGATCCTTGTTGTTGTTGCCGCCCGTGTTGTTTTTGCTCTTGCCGCGGTTGGAGTCGTACTTGGCATTTGCCTTGTCCTCCTCATTGGCCCATGAAATAATCATGTCCTTGAGCTTGGTGATTGAGCTTGGGCGGCGGCGACCGAAGTCTTCGAAGGTGCGACGGTGATAGAGATCGTCTTGGAAGCAGTCGATGACTTCTTTGTCGGTGACGTCGACTACTATCGCACGCTTGTCGAAAAAATGGTGCATGTACTGGTGGAGAGTCTCACCTTGCTCCTGCTTGACCATCGCCAGATCCATGCGAGTACCTGAGCGCGCCATGACGCCCGCGAAGTTGCTAGTGAATTGCGCCTTCAGCTGGTCCCATTCATCGATTGAGTTCTTGTCAAGTGACACGAGCCATGTGAGTGGAGCCTGGTCCAGACAGAAGGGGAAGTAGTGACACTTGGTGTCGTTGTCGCCACCAGCGTTCTCAATGGCCAGGGCATAGCATCTGAGCCACTGAATTGGGTCTTGCTTCGCGTCAAACTTGGTGATCTCGAGAGGCTCGAACTTCTGGGGAAGAGCAGAGCACGAAGTCGTGAAGAGTAGGCGGGGAAGCCGTCACTGTCGCTGATGTCGGTATTCCTCTTGGCGCGACGTATCTCGTCGATCCTGTGGCAGGCATCGTAGCCGCCACGTTCGTAGCCGGCGGTGTGGTTGTTCGCGTGGCCTCAGCCTTCGCGATTGCCGCCGCCACCGCATCTTCTGCCGGCTCCATGGGAGGAGCTACCGCTGCTACCACCGCCGCTAGCACCGCCTTGTGAAGGTCCTCTCCCCAAAGCTCTGGAGCGGTTGGGGTCGGCTGGTGTTCACCACGGATGCGATTGGGTCCGACCTCTGCTGGAGTGCGGCTGCGACTAGTGGCTTTGTGGTTTGTGGCTCCGGCAATCCTGTTGTCGACCCGCATGAAGTAGGCGTCCTCCGCGAGTCTGCAATGAGGTCGCCTGCACGATGCCCCAGGACGGCTCGTCCTATCCTGTTGATGGACATGAGACATTGCTCGGGGGTAGTGTGGGGTCTGTTGGCGATTTCGTCTAGGGCCTCGTTGAGGTTGCGGATGGGTAGAGCTTCCCGAAGCCGTCGGCGTCGATCTGCTCGCTTCTGGTTGTGGATGTGCCGGGCGTTCTTGGCGTCAGTAGTCTCATCCGTAGGCGCGTCGGTTGTCACCTCATCGTCTGAGATGTCATCGAGGTACCGATCAGGTCGGGCTTCTGAGGTTCCGGCTTCCGCGGTCGCCACAAATACTTCGCGGTCAGGCATGCAGAGGCCAGAGTCAGTAGTGGCCACCTCGGTTGGCGAGTACTCCTCTGCATTTGGAGTCAGAGGTGTCCCCTCTTGGAAGGGGAGTGTCTCGAGGTAGGCTACGCAGCGTGAGTTGTCGTCGGTCAGGTCTGCGGGCTTACAGTCGGGCCAGTAGACGAATCTACCGGTCGGAGTAGATGTGATGACCAAGCCGGTGGCAGGACCTGACAACGGTTCCTCAGTGGGGTTGAGCTCGGACTCGGGCTCGATCGGATCCAATCCGAAGTCGAACTCGTAGGAGGAGTTCGAGTTGTAGTCGGGGACGGTGTTGGAGTCCGAGGAGTACTCGGAGATGACCTCCTTGCCGGCCCGACGCGAGGTGAGCGCGTCTGTGTAGGCTTTGCCGGCACTGCAGAGGCCATACGGGAAGTGCTCATGGGGGAGGACAGGTTCACGCGATGGCTCAGGAGCCAGCTCGTGTGGTTCGATCCAAGTTGACATCGAGTTCGAGTTGGAGGTGGATCCGATCTCAAAGTCGGCGACTTGGTTGTAGAGTGAAAATTCATCGAATTTATTGACGAGTTGACCCGTGACGCCTTCGGGAAGCGTCACAAGTCCGGTCTCCGAGTCCGGGGTCATGGTGAGGTAGCGCTGGAACGATCCGGCGCCGTCAGCGGTGCAGACCTAGGAGCTAAAGACGAAGGTGTCGCCGCGGTTGAAGGCGGCGGTTGGCTTGATGACGATTGAAGCTGTTGAGTTCGCCATGAGATCTTCGGCGAGATCCCCTACCTGGCGCGCCAGCTGTCGGTGTTTTAGACTGGTAACCTACCAAGGGGAGTACCCGAGGTAGATGTTTTTGACCTCGCCGAGATCGGGAACTCGAAGGAGAGACACGTGGCACACAATTTAGACAGGTTCGGGCCGCTAGATGTGTAATACCCTACGTCCTGTATGCTGCGTAACTCTGGATTGATTGGGTGTTGTTACAAGATGATGTGGATGAGAGATAGGGGTCCCTGCCTCGCCTTATATAGTCTGGGAGGCAGGGTTACAAGTCGGTTTAGAGAGGAGAGTACTAGTCGTACACGGCTAGGAGTACTCCACATGGATCCGGACATGTCTAGTTTCCTAACCGAGTACTAGCCCTCTGGTAGCCTTGTGCTTCACGCCGCCTTGCACCGTGCAGCCCAAGTCGAGTAGTCCCGGGGGCCCACGCAGTAGTCGGTCCTGGTACCCACCTGGGTAGTGGACCCTGGGATGTCCATACGACAGGCCCAAATACACAACCTTTTTACTGTGTTTTAGATACATGATGCAAGTATCATCTAAACAGTGCGTGCATGCACGGAATCCCTTGGTTGTTTGTCCTGATAGATTACCAAGTGCCGACCACATTGATGGTTATGAACACCAATGCTCATAAATCAAAGGTCTCCTTCTGGTCCTCATCCCACACAGGTACACCTTCTTCCGCCCATAACGTTTGAAGCTCATCAATCAACAGTCTTAGGTACACATCGATGTCATTGCCTAGCTGCTTTGGGCCTTGGATGATAATTGGCATCATGATACTTCCGCTTCATGCAAATCCAGGGAGGAAGGTTGAACATAGATAAGGTCACTGGCCAAGTGCTATGACCACTACTAAACTCACCGAATGGATTGAATCCATATGTACTTAAACCAAACCGAATATTCCTCGTGTCGTTATCAAACTCGGGAAATTCTCTATTCATTAATCTCCACTGCGACCCATCAGCGGGGTGCCTGATCTTTTCATCTTGTTTAAGTTCTTTATGCCAATGCATCATCTCTGCATTGGCCTTGCACCTGAATAGACACTTCAGTTGTGGTATCACTGGAAAATACCACACCACCTTCGCAGGAATCACTAGTACAAAAGTTCACATCCATGACAAAACACTTTCATCATGGAACAAGCCAAATTCGTCATTGAAAACCTTCTGTGACGAATTTATGACGATTTTGAAATCGTCGTAGAACACGCGTCATATTTGACGCACCGTGACGAATCAGGCATTTTCGTCACAGAACTACTCCTTTTCAGTGACGAACACGTTTTTTGTCATGTAACCGCTCATCTTCTATGACTAGTGAACATCGTCACTAATTTCGTCATGAAAGTGACCGCCACATGGCGCCGTGCATGCTGGCAGCTGACGTGGCTCAGTGCCACGCCAGGTGCTGGCGTGGTCCATTGCCACGCTGGCTGCTGACGTGGCTCGGTTCCACGCTGGACGCTGACGTGGCTCGGTGCCACGCTGGCTATCTACGTGGACAATGACGTGACTGCCTACGTGTACAATGACGTGGCTGCCTACATATATGATGACGTAGCAGTTGATGTGGCAATGATGATGTCACCACCACATACACAATTCATAGATGGGCCTAAATTGGGTCAATTATTTCACTGATTCACTTTTTATTCCAGCTCATCCAGCAATACTAAAAGTTCAGCCCACCAAAATTCAGCAAATTTAAACCCACTTATACAAAACAAGTTACAACCCATGGTACACATAATTTCAGCAAATTACAGAGCCCAGATCACATACATGCTCACAACAGTACAGTTCAATATCTCATAAATCTCAAAAATAGAGATTCGACATCTCAGGTTACATTTAGAATCACATCACCATATAGTTGATTACATTATGCTTTCATCTTGCATCCACTAGACCTCTTTGTCAATAACCTGCAATCAAAATAAAAATATGCATTAGCACCATTGTATATATAGTACCCAGCTGCTAACAGATTACAGTAACATCAACTATACATGAAAAATTTTACTTTGACCACACCATATTTAAAAAACAACACCAGAAAATTACTAATTGTGCCTCATTTGTATTCAGACATGACACCAGAAAGTAAGAAATTGAACACTGGTAGTAGTGCACTATAGACTTTGCACTAGAGTACAGAGGAACAAGGACAAACACATCATTGGTCAATTTTCAGAAAGGCTGACCACACATTATATGCTAATTGCTACTACATTTCTGGCTAGGGAAAATACTGTGCAACAGGTGGTATATGACAATTGACAGTAAAAGAAAAGAAACATCAAGTAAGAATCAATTGTGATATCTGGAAAACCATTCAGGTTCTACAATTCAGCAAAATGTAATGGGCATAATCGATGGTAGCTAGGGATATCACTGAAAGCATCCTTTTATTAGCAATTTGTATAATTAAGGTAGCAAAAGGAAACATTACCAGTGGACTTTGGAACTCTTTCTCTCCATACAAAGCATCACCATGACCTGCCACAGCCCACCTTGCACATCAGCTCCCAAATAAAATCATCCATATTGGCTTTTATTGCCTGGAGATTTTAGTAATATATTTCACCAAATATACAAAGTTAAGGGACACTGCATTGAAGTGATTAAACAAAAAATAATGCCATAACACTACAAGAAACTATTTAATCCGTGACACAATCATTCTGTTATGGATCGTTGAAAATTCGTCGCAAAATAGTGTCCGTGATGATTTAAATTTTCGTGGTGGAATGAGCGTCATTGATTAAATCGGTCGACGTTTCTTAATAAACGTCACGGTCTGTGACGTATCTGGATCGTTACGGAGTAGCCCGAGGCCCATGCAGCCCAACCCCTAACCCACTATCCGTGACAAAATAAATCGTCACGATTGCTGCTGACTTGGATGTGACATGGCTGCTGACTTGGATGCTGACGTGGCTGCCTATGTGGATGCTGACATGGATGCTGACATGGTAGCCTACGTGGACGCTGACGTGGCTACCTACGTGGACGCTGATGTGGCTACCTACGTGGACAATGACGTGGCAAAATATGTGGACGATGACGTGGCAGCCTGTGTGCATGATGACGTGGCCACATTGCTAGCCCACTAAATATTCACGGCCCAAAAAATTCTGCCCACCACAGCCCATTTCAGATTACAATCCCAGCCCACAAAGCCAATCTCTGATTTATAATTCCAACAAAAATTAGCAGAAAAGCCCATAAGAACATTTTCAAATCCAACATATCACTTAAAGCTTTTATACATGGACAAGCATACACATCTAGCATTACATGTTAAACTTAGAAGCATTATTAAAATATGGAGATAAACATCTTTATTCCTTGCAAATGATCCTCAACCTGAAAAGAACACATTATCAAAATGTCAAATACTGCCAACAATATTTGCAATAAAAAGAATTGTGAATCCATGGACTACTATGAAACTGTAACAGCAAATAATAGCTCTAAGTAGTATCTAGTTTGAATAGGTCAATGTAATATCAACTTTACATGGAAAAGTTACTTGACTCTGAAAAAACATGCATAGCCACAAATGGCATTATCAGTGCTTAGTGACCGCAAAAGGCCAATAGTACTATACAGGAAATAAAAACTCGATCTTGCGACAAATACTTGACTCTGAAAAAACATGCATATCCACAAATGGCATTATTAGTGCTCAGTGACCGCAAAAGGCGAACAGTGCTATACAGGAAATAACTACTCGATCTTGCGACAAATACTTGATCCAATATCTTTGCATCAAGCACTTCAATAGGTAGGAGCCAAAGGCAGGTATATTGGTATAAGATGCAGAGGACTCACTTGATGCAGCTCCATTATTTGGCTTCAGCGCTCCATCTCTGCACCTGCGCAGCAAAACTCAAAACAAATCAGAGTCACGTTCAGAATATATGTGCAGAGTGCAATTCAGGTGATCATCCTACAAGACTAGCATACACTTAGCAAAGCAGTGGTGCTTAATGTCAAACAAATTCATAAGCAGTGGTGATTAATGTCAAACAAATTCATACTGTATGCATGCAAGGAGTAATAATGTTACTAGAAACAAGAGGTGGTAATGTCACTAAGTACATGTTGATATGGTTCAGATTAAAATTGAAAAAGGCCAAGGCCATTCTGTTAGTATATAAGCACATGACTACTGAAGTGAGATCTGTGACTACTGCTATATCTTCACAGAACCGTAGCTCAGTTCAACCAAGAATCACACATGATAGGTAAATTGACTGCACATCTATCAAAATTCAATAGACAATAGCTATCCATGGCAAATCAATGTGCTTATGTATGAATTTAGGAGTTAAAATGTCAATCTCATGCATATCAAAATCAAACAAAAAAGTACTACATGGATAGATATCAGACCATCAGTGGACAGTTGGTTCTTGCTATATCTGTGTGCAGTATCATAAGCGTTTGCATTATTTTGACAAAAGCTGATTCACAGTTGTAGCAATAAATTAAGTTATTTTTTTAGAAAAAACAGAAAGAATGTGAAGCATTGAAGCAGACCTCAAGAACAGCAATAACAGCATGACTACGGTAGGGCTATGCCATACGAACAACTCAGGTGCCAAGGTCAATTGAAGCTAACTGGCTTCCTATCAAAGCATCAAATTCTGCAAATATAGAGGAAAATTAAATCAACTCAGAAGATCTCGTTGCATCATACAGAAGCCAAATAGTAATTAATAAAGCAAAGAAATTATGTGTTACCAGTACACTTGATAGCTAATCAGCCATGAACAAGCAACAATTAAGGATCCAAAAGCAGTAGAGCATGCAAGCAAATTATTATAGTGGGTATAGTGTCTTACTCTACTTGATAAACAGTAGTACACAAGTGGCACGCTTTACACTAGAATCTGCAGTATGTATACAAGTACAACAATGCATGGTCATCCAGAAAAACTAAATACTAAAAATTATGCATACATTAGATGCTAACAGATTCCTTTGCCGTAACAAATATTCTGTAGTACCGTATGCACACATACACACTTTTAAACAAAGCTTTCTTAATTTTAGCTAATAATTTCAGCAAACAAGGCTACTTGCATTTTGGTCATAAAGCAAGTATTTCTACATCAAACAGTCTTCCATTTAAGAGCAGTGAGAAAATTTACTGAAATGTCTGATGCTCTGAGCACAAAAAAAGCAAACAAGAAGCATAATGAAACACTTGGTTAACACAATGCAGCAGCAAGCATGGATAGCATGGTTAAGACAGTTTGATGTTTAATGATATCTAATATCTATGTGAATTTCCATGACATCGCTCCCTCAAAAGAGTATTACAGAAAAGCAGCCTATCTACAACATTCAAGCAATATTTTGTATGACAAAAGCATTCCACCAACACATAAGCATTTCAACTTCTTCTCAGCAACCACGTGCTGCAGCAAGCTCAATTGGCAACTTACCCAACTACAAAATGACGGAACAGGAAGGGGGCAGAAAAAACAGTGTGAGTCCAGCACCTGCTTGAGGTCGGGGCGGGAGAGCTTGGACATGCCGAAGAACTTGATGGCGTCGGGGCCCGTGATGCGGCCGTCCCCATCTGCAACACCGTCCTCCTCGGCCAGGTCCACCAGGGCCACCGCCTCCTGGTCTTAGAGGTCCACGAGCGCGGCGCGGATGCCGTGGAGGCTCCTCTCCTCCTCGGCCAGGTCGCCGAAGTCGGCTTGGCCGGCGAGGATCTCGTTGCGGAGGTCGAGCCGTCGAGGAGGCGCACGGCGGCGTCGGCGTGGATGGTGGCGGAGATGACGCGGCCGTCGGGGTCCTTCCAGGGGGCCTTGCGGGGGGAGAGGAGGGACCTCGAGCTGCCGCACGTCGCCATATCGCCCATAGTCGCCACACCCCGTAGAGCCCGATGACGCCGCGCCGCGCAGACCCGACGCCGCGGCGCCCAGCAGATCTCGACGCCGCCGAGGTGCCCCGCCCGGTGTGGGCGCAACACCTGACAAGCTGAGCCGGAGCAACAGCTCGACGGGTGGGGGGAGGAGTGAGGAGGATGAGTAGATGGATCTGAGCCTGCTGAGAAGGGGGAAGGGGAAGAGGGGGCTGCCGGATCTAGGACCATGCTCGGGATCCGGTCGCCGCTCATGTCTGCTCTAGACGGCACCCCCGCGCCGCCTCCACACCGGGCTCAGGACCAGGTTTGTCGGTGGGGATGCAGGACCGGCCACGAAGAGGAAGGGGGTAAGGGGTGACCAGGAGAGGAGGAGTTCGGCCGTGGAGGTAGGGGGCAGGCGGCGGTGACCAGGAACGGCGGCGGCGCCGGCGGGGCGAGGTGGAGGGAAGGGGCAACTGGATTGGGGAGGCGGCGGCGTGAGCGGGGTGGGGGGATAGGGTTTGCCGGAAGCCAGAGCAGTAGATTATATAGGATGTGAACGCGATCTGAGCCATCCAATTGGCAATGGACGGCTGACAATAATTGGGCCAGTTGGGCCAAAATGGGCTGTATTGAAATTCTTCTCTGCTTAACATTTTTCTATTTCTTTTCTACTTTATTATACCATTGTGAAGTAACATATAAAATAACTATCTCATATGCACAAATATATTTTTTATATACAATTTACTACATCTAAGTTGTTGTGTATGAATCTCAACAATTATAGAACCGATATGCTATTTTTTACTATTTAAAAGAACTGCTACGTTCTTATTCAAATAATTCCAAATTGACCTATATGTACCTATAATAAGATTTAAAATAATTCAAAAAACTATATTTAGGAACCTATGATCCATTATAGCCTACATGTAGGAGATTGACGAAAAATTCAATTGACTTATACGGAAAACTCAAACTTCTATTAGTCACCTTGTTATAAAATAATGATAATAATACATAAAACTTCTCCAAAAATCATGTAAATTGGAATATAATCATTTTATGGATGTACAAGCTTTACAACAAAGTTTCATAAAATTTTATCAAAACTAGAACATACATTGTTCATAAACTAGATAGTTCATCACATTGTTTCATACAACTCAACTTACACTCCAAAGTTTGTACACACACAAGTACTTTTTTACCTCATGGACACCTCACATTTGGATGCAACCTCACTCTTACTATCCTATTAGTATTTGAAGATTTAGATTTCCAATTGTCATGCAAAAAAGTTATTTTTTCTATTTTTTAAATACCTAATTAAGACACCCTTGTGAAGTAACTTCAAAAAACTATTATCTTACATACCCTCAAAATATTTTTCACAGGTAAAATACAACATATAAGTTGTCACCTAGGAGTTTCAAGAATTTTCAAGTAGATTTGCTATTTTCTATCATTTAAATGAATTTCTGCGTGTTTACCGAAAGTAATTCCAAGTTGACCTATGTGTACCTCCACTAAAATTCAAAAAATCACAAAAAAAATAAAGTTAGCCTCATGTTCACCATTGTAGCTCACGTCCTAGAGATAGATGAAAAAAATCAAGTATCTTCTAGGGACAAATCAACTATCTACTTGCAACCTTATTATAAAATAATGATAATAATACCTAAACTTTATCCAAAAAATCTGAAAATTGCAATACATTCATTTTATTGATGCACAAGGCTAGCATAAAAGTTTCAAATGGTTTCGATAATGGCAGAACATACATTGTTCACAAATGGATACATGTCTCACATAGTTTCATGTAATGTTAATTGAACATTGAAGTTTATTATACTTTTCAAAATATTCGAATTCATATGCACTTCAAACTTGATCATAACCTTGTGTTTACCTTAATATTACGAAATACAAAGTTACATTAGTAATGGTTGTGCAAAACAAATGATTTTTCTATTCGGTATTTAGGAGGAACTAGATAATGCAAATAAATAGGATCTATGCAATAGAATTTGTACTAAACAGCATCATTAAAGAAAAGAGCTTGATTTTAGAAAAAATCAGGAAGCAAAAACGTCAAATTCGGATTATGTATGACAGAGAAATACTAGTTACAAAATTTAATACCAGATTAAAAGGATAAATACCAACTATTCATGTGTTCTTCGTTCCAAAGTAGTCAAGCCAATCGTGTGGTACCACCTGGTGCCCCATATCATCATTAAAAGCAAAATTATTGCAAAGTATGCACACCAACAGAGAAGTGGTGCAGTGGTGTGGCTTCCCACGATATTCTTGTTGGTCTCGGGTTCGAGTCTCCGCTCCCCCCTCATTAAGCGCCGTCTTTTTGACAACAATTTCCAAAAAATGAGATTGGTTTGTGTATAAAACAATAAACATGCATGCGTTATATAAAAATGGTGAAGTAGCCCAGTGGTAAGGCACTCCCACTTGAAGTTAGAGGGCACGTGTTTGAAGCCCGGTTCCCCCCTCGTTGTCGTTTTTTTTATTTTTGGTTTGTGTATAAAACAATAAACATGCATGCGTTATATAAAAACGGTGAGTAGCCCAGTGGTAAGGCACTCCCACTTGAAGTTAGAGGGCACGTGTTTGAAGCCCGGTTCCCCCCTCATTGTCATTTTTTTATTTAACCAGAAGGTGGTGATGTGGCGCAGTGATGTGGCACGTGCGGCCGGGTGAGGTGGCGGGGGCGGCCCGGTTCCCCCCTCATTGTCGTTTTTTTATTTAACCAGAAGATGGTGAGGTGGCGCAGTGATGTGGCGGGGGCGGCCTGATGACATTGCATCCAGGGAAGAAATATTACTCTAAAAGAATTCAAGATCATAGAATTTCACAAGAACACGTGTAGCTCAATGGTTTGTGTGGTACAAGGTAATCTTGAGGTCTTGAGCTCAAACCTCCACCGTCCTCTTTTTTTCTGTTTTTTTAGATTTTTCAATTTATCAATTTTTTTCCATCCATAACATGATTATTTGTTTTTTTGTTGATCGCGACGAATCTGCTCAAACGTCACAGTGTTGTGGGCCAGATTGTGACGAATTTAAGAAATCGTCATAGTGTTCTGGGCTTCAATATCCATCAGTGCACATCCGTGACGAAAAACAGAAACACGTCACAGGCGCAGTGCTATTCGTGATGTTCTCTGAGAACGTCGCAGAAAGTTCGTCACAGATTAAATAGTTTCTTGTAGTGTAAGTCAGAGCTGAAAACAATCGATTAGAAGATCTACAAAGCAACCAGCATTCAAATTCACTACTCCATTAGATGATACAGTGCCTTCCAATGAACTAATCTAGCAGCACGACATTGATGTCGCAACAAATATGCAAGTAATAAGGAGAAATCAGGTTCTTGTCAGTGCATTCAGTGGTAAAACAGGCTCTTATTTATGAGACATCTTAAGTCATGTACATACGGAAAAACAGGAGAGTGATAATCAAATCCCCCGCGCGCGTATCATCACATAACCAAACAACTGCGGAATCAGAACCGGAGCATGCAGGGAAGGGGTCATGTGATTTACCAGTTCCTGCCGAGCACCTCCTCGGCGTGGTACCCGGTGGCGTCCTCGCACTGCGGTCTCCTGCTTCGAGACCTTTGTTGCTCGCTCTCGGCCCCTGAAATATAGAACAGGTGATATCAGCGACAGCTTAGTTGCTACAGCCTGCAGAATCAATTAAGAGAGAAGCAAGGCTTGCTTGTATGATCGACATGCCAAAACAATCACCACAATACTCCAGCAACTTAAATCAACTTAGATCTGAACATGGGCACCAGGTTCAGAACAGAAGTGTTCAGTGCAACATGCTTCATTGTTGCAACCAATTGCAGACAACTACTCAACTAAACAACATGTAATTCATTTTGGGGTGCAAAGCAAGGACATCAAGAGTGCTAGATAGCTAGAACAGGGTTCGTCGAATTTAGCAGAGCACGTTGAACAGACAGAGAGCAGATGCATCATGCATGTAACTGATCAGAAATGATGGTCAATTCAGGACGTGACATTCATTTATCACTTCATGCAAACAGTTCAAAACTTCCACCACAGATTCGATTCTGTCTTTCATCGACAGGATGAGCTGAATTTGCTACGACTGAATTATTACCCTATCCCACAACTAAGAACTAGTACTAAGAAGCAATTCAAGCAACTGTTGCAGATCTCACTTTTTTTCACTACAACTAGCAAGGTGGAAACCACAAATAGGAGGAAATGTAAATCTAATCTTACCTCGTGCTTTTTAATTGTCACTCCTCCATAACTTGTTGCTTTCCCCCATCAATTGTTTTTCTGTCACAAACAAACAAATGATTCTGGTTTCAATAGTGATCATAAGTCATAACATGCATCGTCTGATTGCCAAGTGCCAAAAGACATTTAGCTCTGTTTTAAATATTGGGTGATGCCCAATAGATGAAGACAATATCTGATGCTTATGGGTTCGAAATTTGCGGAAGCAAAACACTACATACCTGGAGGTACTTGGCTACCTGATCGTAATGTACAGATCTCTGAATCTAAAAATCGTGTTGATAAATTTAATTGCCAACCTATCATCCACTAATCATAAAGTGTGTTGAGTATAGCAAAATCTGATAGTAACTCACTACTACCATAAGCACTGCTCGCCCCCAGTGATAAAAAAGCCAAGCACACAGAAGCAAAAGACATACCAGACACAGGAATTTACAGTGAGCACAACAGAACAGCTCTGGGCAATGAGCACCTAGGAATCTAGCACAGCATGACAACGACTAACTAGCAATGCATACGCACCGAGCAAAAACGAACACAATGAGAATGCCGCGGATGCCCCTCATACCTGCAGTAGAGTAAGCTGTGCCGACCGGCCTCCATCTGCAGGATCTGAACCTTCTGCTCTAGCTCCGCGATGTAGCGCATCTGCCGCTCCTTGGACCGCGCCCTGACATGTCGACCTCGTTGCCGTTGCACGCAGCAGCAAGGTAGTCGCCACTAGGCAAGGAGGAGTGCCTTGGCTCGGATCCGCCCACGCCAGCCCGAACCCTTCGAAACCTCCGACCAGCCGAGGTCGACGACACTGAGAATTAGGGTGGTAGCGCGCGGATCTGACTGCTCGAGGGCCACCACCGGAGGTAGGGTGGTAGCGCGCGGATCTGAGGTAGGTCGCTGTCTAGATTTCCTGAGGGGGACGCGGTGGAAGTGGGGTGGGAGGCGGAGGGCTCAGGAGGTTGGGTGCGTAGGGGAGAGGGGGATGCACCGCTGCAGTCGGCGGCGGAGGTGCGGGAAGGTCGGGGGGGGCGAGAGGCGGAGCAGCTGCGTGGATGGCGTGACCGGCGAGGAGACCAAGACGGAGAGGCATTGCATCGCGGCCGGTGGCGGGCGGCGGCGGGAGGGAAGGCGGAGATGGGGGCTGACGCAGATAGGGAAGAGAGGGTGGCTGCGGCTGCGGCCAGCAACAAGTGAGGAGAGAAAAGGATGAAGGGTTAGGATTTGGTTGACGTCTTGAGGAGTTTTTATACTATGAGGATGCGATCCTAGTCGTCGGATCAGCAACGAACGACCAAAAATAGTTGGGATATTTGGGCCAAACAGGCCTTGATTCATTTACTCACTGCCTAACATTTTTCTTTCTTTTTTTATTTTACTGTACCATTGTTAAGTAACACTTAAATATAATTATCTTAGACGTGTAAATATATTTTTATATACAAAAGTATGCATATAAATTGTCTCCTAGGAGTTTCAAAAACTTTCGAATAGATTTGATATTTTCTATCATTTAAATGAATTTCTGCACGGGAGAGGCGGGCATGGCGGATCGATATGGGAGGGTGGAAGGAGGAGGAGCGGCTAGGTTTATACATCGTGAACGTGATCCTGACCATTGGATCGGGATGGACGGTCACTAAAGAATTGGGCCGTGCAGGCCGAGCCGAAAAAATGGCCCAGATCTTTGTTTGGACCCATTTAAGCAAATTTAACATTTATTTTCTTTTAATGGTAGAAATTATTAAATTTTAAGATTGAATTGTAGAACTTATCGAGATCTACAACTATTGTTTTGGTCATTTCCCCATCCGAGTTAGATTGAATTGTTTAAATTTGAAACTTTTAAAGTTGAGAAAGTCACATATTTTATTAAGGTAATAAATGATTTCAAATGAAAATATAATTAATACCAAACTTGTAGAACTCATCAAGATGTACAAACTTTATTTTAGTCATTTCTCCATCCGACTCTGTTTGAACAATCCCAATTTTGAACTTTAAAAAATGACAACTAGATGCAAGTTTTTCGAACACTGAATGATGTCAAATCAAAAAGTGATGAATACCAAAGTTTCATAACTCATTAAGATCTACAAACTTTATTTAGACCACTTTATCATTTGAGAAAGTGGTTAGAATACTTAGTTCAAATTTGACAAACCCCTCACATAGTTTCAGAAACTATGGGAGTGAACATAGGATTAATGAGTGATGTACACTTTCTCAAATCAAAAAATGACCTAAATAAAGTTTGTAGAGCTTGACGAGTGATGAAACTTTGGTATTCATCACAAATCATTTCGTGTTTCAAAATCTGGTTTAAAATTGTCACTTTTAAAAACAATTCAAATTTTGAATTCTCAAACTTGATCACATGAAAAAAGACCAAACTCAACACATTATCTTCATATAGCATGATTTTAGAAAATTTTAGGAAAAAGAATCATCCGATTCAGAGTTAGTACGAGGGAGAAAAACTAGTTACAAGTTTTAGTCAAAGATTAAAAAGAGAAACCACACTTGTTCATCCCAGTTCATCCATAGCTGTGAGGTAGATGTGTCGATTTTTACCCCTGTTTCAATTCAAAATATAAAAAGAATTTGATGTTGGTAGCAAAAGCAATGTTGTGGATCTTTTCATGATGGACAATATTGGTATTTTGAGTTTTCAAACTTTTCATATAAAATTTAAAGTAATTTTGAATCTCAAAAATTTTAAAAAGTTTCAATTAACACATCCAAATCTGTGATCAAATGAAAAGATTTTATTTTAGAAAAATTTGAAAAGAAGAATCATCAAATTTGGAGTTTCTATGAAGGAGAAATACCCGATACAAATTTAAATTTCGGATCAAAATGAGAAACATGAACTGTTTGGTGTTCTTCGAACAAGCCACGTGTTCCATTAAAATGTTTAATAAAAGGAACGACATACACCAAAAGGACACAAACAATGTTATAGCTTAGTGGTAAGTCCCTCCCTTCCCACCGAGGAGACTAGGGTTCGAGTCCCCCCTGGCCACTCTTTTTTTCATTTTGATTAAAGCAAAAACACATAACTACTGGGCCGCCGTGCTACTGGGCTGAGCCAACATGGGCCGCTGGTACTGTGGGCCGATGTGACTATTGGACCGAGACGACGTGGGCCACTGCTAGTGTGGGTCGATGTGTTAGCTAGAAAGAGGCTAATATGTATAATTTTAAAGAAAAACACATAACTACTTGTGGTGTAGTGGTTTGGGGTAGTTGGTTGGAGTTCCAACGACCCAAGTTCGAACCCTAGGTTTCACAATATTTTTTGGTAAATTTTGGTCCACTTGTGGTCGTCCACATGTGGGACCATGCGTTGGTGGGCCCACGTGCGCATGGAACCATGAGCTGGTGGGGCCCACATGTGGGACCAAGCGCTGGTGGGGCCATGCGATGGTGGGCCATTCAAAATTTTATGAAATACTCTAAGTACAAAGCCTAAAACTTAAAATGGCAACCGTATATCAAGGGAGGATGAAGTAACTAACCTCTACACCACTTGAATGAGTGAAAAAGTTAAGAAATCGTCGCAAATCGGGCAATAACTCCCTAGGGTGCCATGGGGGAGGGGGAGCTCGAGTTGGAGAGAGGAAGAAGAGTGGGGAGGGGGGCTCGGGTAGGGGGTAGAAGAAGGAATTATAGCCGTTACACATTTGTACCAGGCCAAGACATGGGCCGGTACAAATGTGCACACATTTGTATCGGGTGGTGGCTCGGACCGGTATAAATGTGAGGCCAACACATTTATACCAGGCGGAGCCACTACCCAGTACAAATGTGAGGCATCTGTACCGAGTGGGTTGGAGGAGGCCCCGATGCGCCCTTGTGAGGGGACATTTGTACCGGGCGGTGGCTCCGACCGGTACAAATGCCCTCTTTTGTACCGGAGGCAAAAATACCCGGTACAAATGAAAAAAACGAGCCAGGTACAAAGGCTCGATTCTCTAGTAGTGTAAGGTGATGTGGGAGCTTAAAAAAAGCTTCTCATAATCCACCTCTCATAATGAAAATCTTGTACGTAAAGATTATCATATATAGTCACTTTCAGCCAAAGAATTACTTTCCATAGAGGGAATTAGGTGGAAGCCTACAAACAAACCCATACTTTCATAATATGTAAATCTTATTATTTACAATCAATATAATATGTTTTATAGATATCTCAAGACAAAGTGTTATCTTGTAAACTGCATCGATGTCCAAATGGACTGTAATCTAACACTCCTTGGCTATCTTAGTGTTGTAGGACTTGAAGTGATTTTTTAATCCGATCATTACGCTGTTATCGTCCTGTGCTCTTAATTTTTGGGTCTTTTGTTGAACAAGTACTATAATTGTTATGGATGTTTAATTGAAATTTGGACCATGACATATGGTTGGCTGTTGAAATGAAGTATACGTTATTTGATTTTATCTAAAATGGTTGTCAAATGAATTCATAAATAAAATTATTTCATTGTCCAGTTAAAAACTTTTGGCTGTCTTTTTAGGAGTTCCTGAGTGTCCAACACATGGGAGCAACCCCGTTGAAGTGTCACAGAACCAGTACAATGTTTATTTCCTGCGTGCTACTTGTTTGCCGAGTGCTTACATATATATACACAGTTTACACGTTCATGAGTATTTCATTGTGGACACTCCGGGTAACGTAATCTCCCCTACTTGATGCCCCGAGTGCTATTTCTTGAGTCTATATGAAAGTTGCTCCCGGGTGTATTCGACACTAGGGAGCATCACAAATTCTAGTGGTGATCTTCTCGATGGGATGCACATTCGTTAGCTATAGAGGTAAAAGTGTCTTGCAGTCGACATAAATAAAATTCCTAAAGTGTACAATGAAGCGCACAAACATGTGGGCAATCTGGAATGCAGTCACTCCAAATGAACTTTTAATCGTGAGGTTAGCTGACATGGTTGTTGTGTCTGGCATGTTACGGACTAGTGGACTACAGCCATGTGTTTCATCACGGTAAACTTTTTATTTCCCCAGCAGGACATATATACACATTTTACCTACTATCATGTTTGTGATATATAGCTGGAAAACAAACCGTTGCGTATGCAAACATTAAAATTATTCTTGGGGATCTTAGAATACTAAATATCAAGGGGTTTGGATCTTATTCCCTTATCCAAACAAATCCAAAAGTTCATCTATTAGTGAGTGAGCCAGCATTTAAAAAAATGTATGCGCCAATGGACGACTTAAAGTGGAACGGATTGGGTGAAGTGAGAGCTTGTGTGGATCGAGAACCGGTGGATGACCGCTTTCTGGTGTGATGAGTGATTGACAACGTTGTGTGGACTGACTCTTGGCTAAGTATCACAGGTGTAGGTTGCGGCTTGATTGGTGTTGGTGCACGTGAAGAACAAGCACGAAAGGTCTATGCCGGTGGGCCTCCAGATGTGGAGTAGACAAGTAGTCTTGGTTCGAGGGACCCGATGGCCGACGGGGTCAGTGCGGACCGCATGGTGGCAAGAACAGCAAGACGAAGTCGTGAACGGTTTCTTGGTTGAGCCTCAAAACTAAGGTCGAGTCAGGACGACGTGGGAGCCGAGTCATGAGTGGAGAATGGCGGGAGGCTACACCAAGTCCACGGGGTTTCCAGTGGTTCATCACAAAACCACTGGGTTACTCGGTTGAGCCACAAAACCGAGGCCGAAGACTCGACGAGGAGGGGCAGCCACCCAGGCCGGTCTAACCGCCCAAGAGGGGCGGTCTTACTGCCCGGGTCGCAGCATCAAAATCCTTCGAAGTGGAGGACACGCGGCATGATTGCAAGAGTTGCATTGGTGCTATGCAGACTTGCGGTGGATGCGTATCTGTCCGATGGTGCTAAACTAAAGACTTCCAAAACTTCCCTTGAGGGGCTAGTAGGGGTAGTTTAGTCTTTCGGTTGCCCCATATAAACTCTTGAGTTGTGGGATGGCAGCCATCTCTTGGAACCCTAGCTCATTTGCCTTTGTTATTTTCCCTTCCTATTTTCCTTAGGATTTCCATAGGACTAGCTTGAGAGCTTCAAGGTGAGATCTTTAGAGAGGGATGGATGATCGGGAGGCAAGCTAGACCTTGTATGAATCTTTCATGGTATGTATAGAAGATTCGGCGTGATTTCTCAAGGCCTTTTGTTGTCTTTCTCGTTTTCCCTTTTTGGTGATTTTCGGAGCCCTTTATTGTGTTTTTCGTGGTGGAGTTTTGAGGGTGTTTTCTTGCGGGATTCTTGATGGGTGTCACATATGAGGACCTTGTGCCTCTTTGCTTGGTGACCTTGCCCTAGCAATCCCCTCGAATCGGCCTCGATTTGATGGTTTCGGAGTTCCTCGAGTTCATGACCTAGAGGGCCAAGATTCGTGATTCCCTTTGATTGAGAGCTTTTCGGTGGATTTCCTTTGGTGGAGAGGTTGCCCAGGAGGTAATCTAGCTATTCCCGAAGTTTCGCTGCAATCCGTGGGGTGAATAGGGAGATCGTGTGATGGGAAGTTGAGAGTTGACCCGCAGCCAAGTTTTCTGGGTGGGGCGGTCTAACCGCCATAGGGGGCGGTCTAACCGCCATGGGTCATCTAGGTCATGGTTTTGGTTTTGCCGTGTTTTCCTCTATGAGTGTGTTCGCCTTGATCAGAGGAGCGTTCTGGTGAAATCTTGGCTCGTTTTGGAGTCGTTTGCAAGGTTTTCTTTGGAGGTGTTTCTTGTTGGGTACAGGAGGTTAGACCGCCCCTGGTAGGAGGTCTAACCGCCCTAGGCTCATTAGGTGAAGTTCTTGTTTTCGCCAAGATTTTCTGGTAGCTAGCTTGGCCTTGACCATAGGATCTTGTGGCTGAAACCGTGAAGAGTTTTGGAGCTCGGAAGAGTGTTTTCAGCGGTGTTTCTCGTGACCAGGAGCAGGGGTCTAACCGCCCCCAGATGCAGTCTGACCGCCCCTCCCAGGCAGATAGCTTCCGAGTTGGTTCTGCTACTGTATGTGTGTAGAAGTTGTGCCTGCAGGTAGTGTTTGTTCCTAGGACCAGTAGCACTTCAGTGGTGACATGGTTTTGGCAAATGGAAGGTTTGTTGCAGAGCGTGTAATTTTGGGTATCCGACCGAGTTCATCTTGTTGGAGAAGACATCTCCTTCAAGAAGAATTTTTATCATTCACTCCCCCCCCTCTAATCGCCAGTTCGGTCCTTCAAGTGGTATCAAAGCAGGTTATGGGTCTTTGGGGAGTCTAACCAGTCTAAGATCAAAAGATGGCGTACCAGGAAGAAGGATCGGGTCCTCCGCACTTTGATGGAAAGAACTACCAGATGTGGCAGAGGCGGATTGCTGCTTTCCTTCGTGGCAAGGGTCAGATCCTTTGGGATGTTATGGTGAACACAGATTATGTTCATCCGATTAGCTTCCTTGCTCCAGATCGAGGGATATGCACGACGCCAACAACAAGGCGGTCGACTACTTGTTTCGTGCCCTCTGTCAATCTGAATTCGATCAGGTTCAGGAAGAGGATTTGGCTTGCAAGATTTGGGAGTAGCTTAAGAATGCTCATGCCGGGAACAGTCAGGTTCAGGCTCGGTTGTTTGCGACTTACCGGAGAGAGTACGAGAACTTCACTCATCTCCCTGGTGAGTCCATATACGCAATGTTCCAGAGGTTCACAGTAATTGTGAACAACATGAGGGCCAATGTGACCATGCTCCCGTACGATGATCATGACAGAGTTGTGAAGCTCTTGCACTCGCTGGATTGTACCGTTTGGGGTGAAAAGGCTGAGGCCATCTTTGGAGTCGGGCACATATGAGACCCTGACGGTAGACGAGCTGTTCTCTAAGCTCAAGTCGGCTGAGGTGGACCGTGGGGTGATAGCCAAGATTGAGGGCACGACTGACTCGCATAGTCTCGCTCTCGTCAGAGGCTCAGGTGTTAGGTCTAATGCTAACCCATCCTCCAGGATGTACCCTTTGTCTTCCTTGATGTCTTTGCTAGATGAGGAGTTCGATGTGCTTGGGGAGGACGAGTTGGCACTGCTGACCAGAAGGTTCGAGAGGATGCACGAGAACTAGGTGAACACAAGGAGGAACTCACGGACATGCTTTCAGTGCGGCAAGCCAGGACACTTCGTCGCCGACTGTCCGGAGAAGATGGAGAACAAGGAAAACTACAAGCACCGGCCGAGGACGGAGAACAAGAACCGGTCGAGGCGCGATCACTAGCACAAGCACAAGAACAAGGACGAGCGGTGTCGGGTTCCCATATTAGGGGTACCCAAAGACAGCGAATCAATGACAATGGCCCCTGAGCCAAATAAATCACTGCTTCACCCGATCCAAACAATCAGGAGTGCGAAAATGCGATTCACCCAACTCCCGCTAAACACACATGGGATACTTCGGTTTTTATTAAAACCGCATGCAAACTTGATGCATGCATGCATCTAAACACTCAAGTGCCTACATCACCTACATGCATGCACACTCAAGTACCTACACTAGCTACTTGCATGTACACCTAAAGCACTTGAGAACCTACTCTACTCCTACAAGGCTAAAAGCCATGCATGCAAAGTCACCCGCATGCAAGCCATGCATGCATAGGTCGGAAGCCCCCTCGAGCTAACTTGTCCGACCTACTAAAACTCCGCCTCGCACGACCTGCTGGTTTCTGCTTCCTGCGACCTACTGAGCTCCGAGTCTCCATCTCCGACCAATTGCTCCTTCGCAGCTAAGGAACTCCCCGAAGCTCCCAACTTGCCTGACAAGTTTACTATGCCAGCTACTCCTGAGGATAGCGGGGCCCATGCATGGGCAAAAGCTCTTCCCTATACTCTCGAAGACCATGTACTCTCTCTCTTGTTTCCTTCATGTGCAAGTCATCTCTTGGCTTATAAAAGCGAAGGCACCGAAGGTAACAGGGGGGATTTCATTCTCTCGCTCCACTCTGGTGGAGCTCTCTGTCACACCCGTTTTTCCGAGGAAAAACCAATGCATCTCATATGTGTGCTAGAATCAGAAATTCACACATATGATAGACAAATGAGTGTAATATCACAAGACATTATTCAAAATGTACAGAAAAGGTTTATTAACTTTATTACACTCACAAGGGTAGACACGAAGGTCTTTACACGAGCAACGATAACTATGACGATGCGACTCCATCTTCATCTTCCACAGGCATCTGACTGGTGGATCGCATGCCTCAGAACTCCTCATAGCCACTGAAGTACTCCGCTCCAGGGTTCTCCTCTGAACTGCATTATGCAAGGATGAGTACACTTATGGTTGGTACTCAGCAAGGCCACAAAAGTTAACCGAAAAGCAAATTAAGTCCATCTTTAAGTTCATTAATCATGTGAGGGTCCAGGCCGCTCTTGACCGTGAGCACAGCTAATCGATCAGTTTTACACTCTACAGAGGTTGTACACTTTCACCATAGTTCGCGTAAAAGTTCCGAAGAACTTTGAACCCAACCATGCCTATGCTGATCAGGCACAATACCACACTTTTGATGTGTGATTGCATAGGGACGCTACGAGGCCTTTACAAAGATATGCAAAAGCACCAACACCCCACAACAGTTACAGCTCAGGGCGGACCATAACCCTCCCTAGTGGTCAACACCTTAGCAAATGCTGCTACCCCAAGAGGACCGGGCAATACCCCTGCAACCCCGAGCCCCCTGTGTTCCTTTCGGATAAGGTCATCAGTACAATCGCACACCTAATTAATTGGCTAAGCCAGAGCCATATAGACTGTGGTTGCACTGTCTTCCTGGGTGGTTCTCCATGTTCCGATTAATTTATAGTATTCTTGTATTAAAGCATAGGTACAAGGATGGTTAGGGTCACTTGCCTTTCTCCAACAAAAAGTTACTATCTTCTTCTTCAAACTTCTGCACTTGTTCTTCCTCGAACGACGTGTTATCTACGATCACATATGAAAACATACAATAAATAAAACAGTGCATCAAACATTACTAAAAGACTAAAACACATTTCTAAAACTAACGTGCTTGTTGAGACGATCGCGTGGACACCAAGAACGCTTAAAACGGAGCTAAGATGGAAAAGATATGGTTTAAAAAAGGTTCAGGGGCTAGATTGTGAAGAAAACTAACTTCCAGGGGCTTATCTGCAAGAACCAGGGACCTAAGCTTAATTATGCATATGAATCAAAGGTCTATAGCACAAAAGAACCTAACTAGGATGGCTGATGCAAAAACTGAGAAGGTTAAGGGCTTAAACGATAAAAACAGGACTTATATGTAAGGGTTTTAAAAGGTGGAAGGGTATCGTTGTGATTACCAAAAACAAGAGGGGCTCTTTTGAAAAACTGCAGCGGAGACCCTGTGTTGACCGGTACTTAGAGGTTTGACCGTGGGAAAGGGATAGATCTGGGCCGCAGATCGTGGCGTGGACGGCGACGGGCTGCGGGTGGCGGTGGTCACGCCGGAGACCGGCGGTGCGCTGCGGCGCCGGGCGGCGGGGGCTCGCAGGCGAACTCGAAATCGAGCTCCCGACCTCGGTTTGGGATGCGGTTTGCACCTACGTGAAGCTAAGGAGATGGCGAACACAGCTAGGGGGTTAGAGAGGGTGTTCAGGTGACTACCGGGGTGTCACGGCTGGAGGGGCGGACGGCGGCGGCAGGCTCAACACCGGTGAGCACGCATGTCTTCTACAGGCTCGGTTGCAAAAGGAAAAGGGCACATGCATGCTACTCACCTCGAATCGAAGCTCCAGGAGGACTCCTTGGCGACCGAGAGGCGGCGAGGAAGGAGATCGACGCGGGCAGCGGAGCTCCGGCGGGCTTCTTCCGGGAGGCGGCGCTGAGCGAGCGGGGAGAAGGCGGGAGGAGGTGCGGGGAGAGGGGAGCTCGGGCTCCTCCTTTTATAGGGCCGAGAGAGGGTAGGGGAGGGGGTGCTAAGGCGGTGGGGGCGAGCTCCGGTGGGCGGTGGCCATCCATGCCCGGAGGCGGTGGAGCTCGGTGTTGGTGCCGTTTCGGGAGAGGGAGGGGCAAGGCAGCTGTGTGGGTGCGTCGGTGCATTGAAGGCGCTCGGTGGAGGGAGGGGAAGATCAGCGGAGAGGGGAGGGCGCCGGGATGGGGACGACAGCCATGGGGAGGCGGACGGCTGGCGGAGGTTGGGGATGACGGGAGGTAGGTGACGGCCCTGACGGGTGGGCCCGAGATGTCGGTGAGAGAGAGGGGGGAAGAGAGATGGGCCGTAGGATTAAACGGGCCGGCGAGAGCTGGATGGGCCGGCAGGGTTGAGGAGGAAAACGGGCCGGCGGTGGACTGGGCCTCGGGGGAAAAAGAAAAAGAGAAAGGAGGGAGAGTGGGAGAAGTTGGGCAGAACGAGGCCGGCGGCCTACTGATGCTGTTTTTTTTGTTGTTGTTTTGGGCCGAGCTAGGAAAAAGAAAAGGTAGGCCGGTGGTTGGGCTAAAAGAAAAGGGGGAAAGGGAGATAGAGAGAGAGAGGTTGGAGGTGGTTTTACACACTTTGAACTTTTGTTTTTGAAAACTCACATCAACCAAACTCCAATGCAAAGGCATGAATGCATCAAACACTTGGTGATTCTAAATTTAATATTCTTTAATTTAATAAAGGCAAATTTATTTGGTCAATTTATTTAATCCTTAGAAAATAAAAACTAAACCATGTTTCTAACATTATTTTATTATGATAGAATTTTCGGGTGTTACAAATCCTACCCCCTTAAAGAGAATCTCGTCCCAAGATTCGGAGGGATTGGAAAACAACTGAGGAGATTCTAGTACATGCTGATCTTGAAAGGTGTTGGGGTAATCGCTCACAACCTGAATATCATCCACAGATCTTGTTTCACTTTTCGTTCTTCTTTGGGTTGGTAGTAGCAACAAACTCAATTCTATCTCCTTGCGGGCTGGTTAAGAGCACTGACTTCTTGGCATACAGAATAATTCCATCATATTTGCCTAACCAATCCATTCCAAGGATCACATCTATTCCACTAGATGTTAGAATTACTAAGTCAGCTTGAAAATCTATCTCTCTGATTTTAACATTGACCTGTGGGCATACATGGGTGGATTTCATTTCACCGTTTGCGAAACCAACTAGCAAATGCGTCTTCATGGAACTCATGGGTACATCATGCATGCTTTGCCACAAATTGTTCAGTTATAAATGAATGTGATGCTCCTGAATCAAATAAAATTGTTGCGGGTTTAGAGTTGACAAGAAACGTACCAAGAATGACATCCTTGGCCTCTTCGGCTTGCCCATATGTCACGTGGTTCACTCTACCATGCACGTAGTTCTGTTGGCCTCTGTTACCTTGAGAATTTGGATTCCCAGTGCGTACTTGAGATGATGGCTGTCCGGGTCTCTGACCATTACCTTTCTGAGGTGTCTGCATATTGCGCTGAGGGCAAATACTGGCATAGTGTCCAAATTCTCTGCAATTGAAACATCCACTTGGGTGAACTGGGGTATTATTCCTTACTGGTGCACCTAAGCGATTCTGATGAGGATTTGGAGCACGTGGTGTCATTGGGTTGAATTCTTCGGGTTGCTCAAATGAACGATAAAACTGTTGAGTCTGTCCATGATTTCCGCCTTGTAAGCTAGAACGAAACTGAGAGTCCTGTGATGAGTTGTAACGAGGGTGGGTGTTACTGCTAGACTGCCCCTGAGATTGAAACTTGTGCTTTTGCTCACCAAGTTCTTTGCGTTTGTTTTCCAAGCCTATGGCCTTATTCAGCAACATCTGGAAGTTCGGGAATGTGTGGCTCTGCAAATGATAGTTGAGTGGCCCTATCAAACCATCCAGAAAGCATTCTTGTCTCTTTGCATCTATGTTGATTTCATCTGGTGCATAGTGGGACAAATGAGTAAACTCGTCCAGATACTCACTAACTATCATGTTGCCTTGCTTTAGAGCTAGAAACTCCTTCTGCTTGAGCTTTTTCACACCAGCTGGGATGTGATGTATACGAAAACTCTCCTGGGACTCCTGCCAGGTAATGGTGTTAGGAGCAGCATGTGCGGTTGTGTAAGCATCCCACCAATTAGATGCTGTACCCTCTAGGCAGCCTGAGACATACAAGACCTTCTCACGATCATTACATTGTGTGATATTTAGCATCTTGTTAATGGTCTTAAGCCAATCATCAGCATTGAGGGGATCCACTAAATGGGAGTAAGTGGGTGGGTGGTGGCTCATAAACTCTTTATGCTTATTTGGAGGTGGCGGGGGTGCATGAGGTGGTGGTTGGTTCTGCTGAGCTTGCAAATTCTGGACGGTGGCAGTGAGGTTTTGCAAGAGCTGCATCTGAGCTGCAAAGCAAAGAACTATTGCATCACCGGATCCATTGTTGGTCCTGGTGGTGGAGGAGGTACTTGATTCTGCTGGTCAGCGATGTGAGCACGTATCAACAGCGGAACGTCCTGTCCACCTTCTGATCTAGTGTTTACCATCAGATTGTTAGAGAAAAGTATTTCTGATAAGAAGTTGGATTGATAAAGATGAATAAGAGAAAAGGGGGCTAAGGTTTAAATTTTTAAATTTAATTATGTTATTGATGCATTTGTGGCCATCACTCCACAAAAGCATTCTAATCATGTCAAAAATCCAAATCATGCATGTTCACAACCAACAAGCATTTACATCACGCGTCCTCGCAAGAATGACTCAATCGAAACGGAACTGATAGAAGGGATAGGCAACCTAAGAAGCTATCTTAGAAAACACAGGTGGTAGATCTTGGTGGAAGAACAAAACCAAACTCAGTGTAGAATAAAACAAACAGATATAATTTTTGATAAAGAATAAAATATATTTTTAAGCGTAAATAAGATATTTTGAAAGCTGAAAAGGCTTTACTAGAAAGAGAGTCATTATTATCGACCATTTCTACCTAAGGCTGCATCCTATAGTCAGCATTGCTCTGATACCACTCTGTCACACCCGTTTTTCCGAGGAAAACCGAATGCATCTCATATGTGTGCCAAAATCAGAAATTCATACATATGATAGACAAATGAGTGCAATATCACAAGACATTGCTCAAAACGTACAAAAAAGGTTTATTAACTTTATTACACTCACGAGGGTAGACACGAAGGTCTTTACACGAACAACGATAACTATGACGATGCGACTCCATCTTCATCTTCCACAGACATCTGACTGGTGGATCGCATGCCTCAGAACTCCTCGTAGCCACTGAAGTACTCCACTCTAGTGCTCTCCTCTGAATAGCATTATGCAAGGATGAGTACACTTATGGTTGGTACTCAGCAAGGCCACAAAAGTTAACTGGAAAGCAAATGAAGTCCATCTTTAAGTTCATTAATCATGTGAGGGTCCAGGCCGCTCTTGACCGTGAGCACAGCTGATCGATCAGTTTTACACTCTGCAGAGGTTGTACACTTTCACCACAGTTCACGTAAAAGTTCTGAAGAACTTTGAACCCAACCATGCCAATGCTGATCAGGCACAATACCACACTTCCGATGTGTGATTGCATAGGGACGCTACGAAGCCTTTACAAAGAAATGCAAAAGCACCAACAACCCACGACAGTTACAGCTCAGGGCAGACCACAACCCTCCCTAGTGGTTAGCACCTTAGCAAAGGCTGCTACCTGAAGAGGAATGGGCTATACCCCTGCAACCCGGAGCCCCCTGTGTTCCTTTCGGATAAGGTCATCAGTACAATCGCACACCTAATTAATTGGCTAATCCAGAGCCATATGGACTGTGGTTGCACTGTCTTCCTGGGTGGTTCTCCATGTTCTGATTAATTTATAGTATTCTTGTATTAAAGCATAGGTAGAAGGATGGTTAGGGTCACTTGCCTTTCTCCAACCAAAAGTTACTCTCTTCTTCTTCAAACTTCTGCACTTGTTCTTCCTCGAACGGCGCGTTATCTACGATCACATATGAAAACATACAATAAATAAAACAGTGCATCAAACATTACTAAAAGACTAAAACACACTTCTAAAACTAACATGCTTGTTGAGACGATCGCGTGGACACCAAGAATGCTTAAAACGGAGCTAACACGGAAAAGATATGGCTTAAACAAGGTTCAGGGGCTAGATTGTGAAAAAAACTAACTTCCAGGGGCTTATCTGCAAGAAACGAGGGACCTAAGCTTAATTATGCATATAAACGAAAGGTCTATAGCCCAAAAGAACCTAACTAGGATGGCTGATGCAAAAATTGAGAAGGTTAAGGGCTTAAACGATAAAAATAGGACTTATATGTAACGGTTTTCAAAGGTGGAAGGGTATCGTTGTGATTACCAAAAACAAGAGGGACTCTTTTGAAAAACTGCGGTGGAGACCCTATGTTGACCGGTACTTAGAGGTTTGACCAGGGAAAAGGGATAGATCTGGGCCGTAGATCTTGGCGTGGACGGTGTTGGGTATTTTAGCGACACACGAAATAAATCCGCAAGCGCACGGATACCATTGTAGCTTTCACCTCAGAGTATTCCAAGGGTATCGAATCCAAAGGAACGTGTGTGTACTAACTTTGTACAGTTGGTCTAAGGACACACCCAGATAAGAGGCAAGGATAGAGAGTATTCCTATGGAGAGCACTACAGATGAGGTTAAAGGTCCATCTCTCAAGAACTTGCTTCGGGCACCGACTAACCCCTGATCTGTCAGGAGACTCCGGCCTACGGATCTAAGACGAACCTCAATCTGCACTATATCCGAACATGGAGGATTTCAAAGGATCAACAGGGCTGTCACCACCTGCGATCTACCTCTACCAATCCGTGGGATATAGGGCAAACGAAGGATAACCCTTAGCCTAGACACTACGTCTATGCTATTGATTACTACCGTAGCCTGACTATGCTATCCCGCGGTGCGTAGCAACCTACGGCACTCTATATTAAATATAGAGCGACGAACCCGCAAGGAGGAGAACAGATCTCACTCAACTATAGGTACTACTAGCGTATGCTAACGGCATACGAGAGAGCACTCGGTCCCGTACTAAGCTTTCAACGTATACGAACGACTTGTAGCAGACGAACGTATAAACCTAGGATCTACGCACTAGCAGAAGAGAAAGGCTACTCATGCAACCTAGCATAAACTATTAGAAAGGAATCACGAACACACTTTATTCTAATCAGAGCATGCAAGCATATCCACTTTATTCTAAACGACGAACATGCATACAAACGGATATGAGCACTTATGAATCTATGCTACAAGATCGAAAGGTTGTGTTCGCAAAGAACACAAGCCCCTAAATCAAGAATAAGCGAAGAACACAAGAACATATCACATATGCATGAATGCTACTTTAGTCTAAATAGGAAATACGGAAATACTTACTTTACTCTAATTGAAGAACAAGCATCCATAGAGATGCGACTCTCTCTCACTCTCCTACTCTCTAATCTACCAAGGAGAGGCCTCTCCTTTGAAGGGAAACTCTCATCCTTGGGTGAAGTGGTGTAGTGTGTCCTATTCTCTAACCCCTCCCCTTCTATTTATAGGACAAGGAGAGTAGGAGGAGCACCCTTGGCTGCCATGGGCGCCACCAGTAGGGTGGTGACATGTGGCGAAGAGGAGTGGGGCCAAGTTGATGTATCTTCCATGAGAAGGAGCTTGAGGTGACTTCTTTCCTGCGTAAGCTACTGAATCTTGCGGTGTAAGCTTCTGGAAAGCCACCCATTGCAGCCACACTTGTCCATGCGCCCCATGCTGCTGATGTGGTGTGGACCCGCGACAGGTGTGGGCCCCGCTGGTGGGTCCCACGTGATGAGGTGTCGGCTCCAGGTGACGTCATCTATCATCTGTTTGTTTATTTCATATCTCGTGCATACGAGCTCCGATGTAGGCAAATAATATATCCATTTTGATCGTCTCGACGAGCCCGTCATAATGGTGCTGTCCAAATTGGTATTTGCGACTGTTTATGATGATGCCATATTTATGCCATTAATGCACTTGCTCTCAATTGCATCATTTAATGCGCATTTTAATGTGCCCTGCAACAAAAGCCAGAAACACCAACACTTGTGGAACTCATCAGTATAAAGCCCTATTCTAGTGTTGATGATCACTTTCTATCTATTTTATGCAGGAGTTGACGGTGTAAAAGTGGTACTTAACAGCCGTCAACAACACCCCCACACTTGACCTTTACTCGTCCTCGAGTGAAGGAGAAAGGATCAAGGTGAAACATGATATGCAAAGGTATGAAGCGAGCATAAGAGATATTCCAAACCATACCTTGTACTTGTGAACTTGTGGAGTGCCTATCATGCCATCTTGGGTAGTTGAGGAGTGGAACAGTCATGAATCAAATCACCTCTGCTCACCATGTCAAGTAACTCGGGGTTTTGTAATAAATTTTCAAAACAAACCTTTGCTTAGCTCCTCATTTTATTCTCTCAGATCACTCAATGTGTATATGTCCTCACCAAGGCATTAGATTTGCCTTTCTTTTATCCTACTTCTAATGATGGCTATATGTGGAGCTCAGGGTAGGATAAAGATAAAGCATACTTGAATCACATATATTGCAAAGTCAAAAACCGGATCTAAGGAGAAAATCAAATCATGCAATCAGATCAAGATGTGCACATGTATGGATATGATGGGTATGGTAAGGTGGATACTAGCCCCGGAGTAGGTACTAGTTATTACCATCTAAATTGTGAAACTCCTTTTTGCATGATCACATCTCTCTCCTTTTCCTTCTTTATTTTGGACATGGGCTATCATTCTCCTTTTTTCATGCCTTAGGCATTTTTTTGCACTCATGCTCTGAGCATGGTTTTTTCTCTTTTTTCATAGCCCATGTCTCATTTTTCAAGATTACTTTTGTAGAGAAAGGTGTCACACCACATACGGAGCTTTATTTTTACGGGATGGATGGACGGTACAATGCTAACTTCCAGTGTAGAAGCAAAGCAAGGGGAAAATGGAGTGCACATGAATCTTGATCATGAAAGCATGAAAACAATTCTCACAAGAGTCACAACAATTTGACAAAGCTCAATGCAATAACAAACAGCATATGAGTATAGGGTTTTCAACTAAAAACATCATATGGCTTTGGTAGAACTTTGGCAAATCAAAGAGGAGCTTTGCAAGGTTTTTTTTTCAAGTAAAATTCCCAAGCACTCAAACATTTAGAGAGAAGATCATATCATCAAACCATATCACAAACATCAACTACTTAGATAAACATGAGTTCCCTAATGATATTTGTTCACAAGCATCAAGATAAAAAGCATGGAATAAAACATATGCAAGCCAACCATAGGAAACATGTAAAACAGGTAGAGCACGATTCCATGAGTTTGATTTAGCAGATAAGAATTGAAACTCATTCAAACTCATGAATCAAAGAGAGTGAGATAAAGGGTGCATATACCATCGCTCCTGAAGAATATGAGAAACAAGGAAGACCAGTGGTGGTTCACCTGACCCATGGGGCAGACGGATCACTCTAGTTTACCTTGTCCCTTGTCATGAAAGCGCAGTCGATGTTGTGCAACACCTATGTGGGAGATCTCAAGTGTGTATGTCGATGATAAGCATGGGAGATCTCCCCCACACTTGTTCATGTACCTGGTGCTATCTTCAAACAAAAAGGGAAAAAACAAAATAGGGACTCTACTGGTTCAAGAACCAGGGAGCCTTTTATTCAAATTCAAAATAAATTCACCATGAGACCTAGCTCAAACAAGGCTGGCATGCCTTGGCTTACCTTCCCTTTTGAATCAAGCTTGATGACTTACCCCATTTGGATTCGAAATTCCTGCAAGGGTTAGTCCGCATATATAACCAATATCCATGAAAGCATATACTAAAAGGTTCATCAATCAAACTCAACACCATGTCTTGTTTGATTGAAGAAGACGGTTTTAACCTAAGCACCATGCTTAATTTAGAACAACCTATGAAAGCACGTAGCTAAACATGCACTCAAACCATAGCATTACAAACATAGATAAAGGAAGCATGAAAGAATAATAAAGCTATTTTTCAAAGGGACATAAACACGAGCATAAGATGGTGAACATCGGGCAACCTCCCGGAAGGGCTTTATTTAAAGTCAAAAGCAGGACGTACATAACTGGGCAAGAGGCAAGAGCTAACATCATCTTCAATACCAAGATAACATTTGGATGAGAGGAACTTTACTCAGGATGCTCACATACCTCCCCCACACTTGAAGTTTGCATTGCTATGCAACAAAACTCAAGTGTGTGGAGATCAAGCTTCCTTTTGTAAATGTTCTCTCACCAAAACCTTACCAAGGTGTTGTAGTTGATGTAACTCGCATGTTCTTAGGCATCACTTGTCCATCATTCTTTTCAATCTCCAGCTGAAAGGTTAGCGACCAAAAACACCCAAAGGACAACATTATCCTAAAAACATGCTCTTGCTTTTTATTTGAAAAGGGAAATAAAACAAACCTATGCTATCCAGGCTATCTCCTGGTAGTGCTTTGTTTACGGTCATAAGCTGGACCTTGGGAACTTCTTCTTGCAGCTATGAATGGTGATGTCATTCCCGTCTCACCACCAATTGTTGATGTGTCAGTCGAAGCTTTAGCTGCAAGGTTAGTGCCACAGTGCATACACGAAATCTGCAATGCTTATGGTAAACATATGCATCTACAACCATCCTTCTAAACTTTTTGCAGGAGAGGACCATAAGGCGGTTGTAGTCCTCGTGCGTGCTCAGTGCACTAAGCATGGCTGACTCTGGAGAGGCATGATGCAAGCATGGTTCATGTGGTGTATCAAGAATGAAGCTACCATGCTCATCAATGGAATCCTTTCCTTTGGACTCCAGAGTCAGTGCCTCATAGATTTCCATGGCCAATGATTTCTCCATCTCAAGAGATACATCATGGAAGCTCGATGTTGATTCTCGATCAAGGTCGAGAGCAACATGGTACTGGCCAACGGGAAGAGGCTCAAACTCGATCGAGGATGATGATGATTGTTCGCCTTCACAAAGGTGAAGAGGATCTTCTGAGTCCTACTCCTGAGGGGTAGAAAATTCTACAACCTCAACGAGAACGGGCTCAGACGATGCGAGTGGAGATACATGCATCATCTCCTCGAACGGGTCTTGCTTGGGAAGAGGCTTCTTCATAGAATTTTCTGAAAACAAGGGAGTGGTGGCAGAAGCGGCTTCCCTATGCTTTTCATCTAGGCCCCTCGAGATGCATCGAGAAGTTTTTCTGCAGGGGAGCCTAGGAGGAGATCAAGATCAAGGACATCAAAGATGTGGAAGTCTAGATTAACCATGATCTTGTCTACTAGGAGTGGCATGGCATATGCGACCCCCCGACACTCAAGAATATGTCCGGAGGGACAACTCTTGAGGAGTTTGTCGGATGGTCTTAGCGTAACATTGCCCAACAAAGTATACACTATGTGCCATGGCATGACATTAACCTCCATAGTGGGGTTAAGATGGGTTTCTACGATAATTCCTTTTATGGAACAAGAAATGATCGTAGAGGGTGAACAAATCCAAAGTGCTTCGGAGAAGTTTCCCACTCCAGTCAACCACTTCTTTTCTATGGCCTCCATGATAGATGTTTCGTTTGGAGGATCGGGAGGCAAAGGAGGTACCATAGGCCTAGAGGAAGGTTCTGTCAAAAGATTCCTAGCTGGCTGGATTTGGACAGAAGAGGGCTCCTTCCCTAGTTGGACATCTAAGCAATTCGAGGCGTTTCTGAGATTTTCAAGAGGGTTATCCTCGTATCGATAGAGGAACTCTGGAGGCTGAATTTCTTCTTCCTCCAGCAGCGATGTCAAGATCTTGGGCAGCCTCCATGTCTAAACTCATGCTAAATGCGTAAAGCAAGACATCATCGGGTAGGAATGAGTCGGGTCCAGATGCACAAAGGCATATGAACCTAGCCCACGCTGCTCCTATAGACTCCTCCTCTAATTGTTCGAACTCAAGAATATCCCCTGGGAGAGAGGCCATATGAGTATACCATTGCACCATCCTCTCCGCGAGAGAGAATGAGTTGCAAAAGTTATCTTGAAGTTTGCCCCAATCACCATTTACACTTTTTACAGTGTCAGTGTACCATTGCTCCGCCCTTTCTAATAGAGAGAGGGGGAACAACTTCCACCTTATGGATTCCTGTATCACGCCTGGGAGAACCAGACACGAACACAGTTCCTCGAATTCTTCCAAATGAAAGTAGGGGTCTTCATTGATCACTCCAAAGAAGGGTCGATCCTGAACCATGCCCATAATGTGGAAATGAAGTTCATGGTTGTATGAAGACGTTGAGGGATCATTGAACTCATAAGTTGAGGCGGAGAGGTCGTAAAAGGATGGCTTCTCCATGGGTAGCGGGGGTAAAGGTAGAAACAAAGAAAAACGAAAGATACGAGGACCACTTGTTACGAAGATAGATACAGCAACCGTTCCCCGGCAACGGCGCCAGAAAGCTTGTTGGGTATTTTAGCGACACACGAAATAAATCCGCAAACGCACGGATACCGTTGTAGCTTTCACCTCAGAGTATTCCAAGGGTATCGAATCCAAGGGAATGTGTGTGTACTAACTTCGTACAGTTGGTCCAAGGACACACCCAGATAAGAGGCAAGAACAGAGAGTATTCCTATGGAGAGCTCTACAGATGAGGTTAAAGGTCGATCTCTCAAGAACTTGCTTCGGGCACCGGCTAACCCCTGATCTGTCAGGAGATTCCGGCCTACGGATCTAAGACGAACCTCAACCTACACTATATCCGAACGTGGAGGATTTCAAAGGATCAACAAGGCTATCACCACCTGCGATCTACCTCTACCAATCCGTGGGATATAGGGCAAACGAAGGATAACCCTTAGCCTAGACATAAGTCTATGCTATCAATTAAATATAGAGCGACGAACCCGCAAGGAGGAGAACTGATCTCACTCAACTATAGGTACTACTAGCGTATGCTAACGGCATACGAGAGAGCACTCGGTCCCGTACTAAGCTTCCAATGTATACGAATGACTTGCAGCAGACGAACGTATAAACCCAGGATCTACGCACTAGCAGAAGAGAAAGGCTACTCATGCAACCTAGCATAAACTATTAGAAAGGAATCACGAACACACTTTATTCTAATCAGAGCATGCAAGCATATCCACTTTATTCTAAATGACGAACATGCATACAAACGGATATGAGCACTTATGAATCTATGCTACAAGATCGAAAGGTTGTGTTCGCGAAGAACACAAGCCCCTAAATCAAGAACAAGCGAAGAACACAAGAACATATCACCTATGCATGAATGCTACTTTAGTCTAAATAGGAAATGCGGAAATACTTACTTTACTCTAATTGAAGAACAAGCATCCATAGAGATACGACTCTCTCTCACTCTCCTACTCTCTAATCTACCAAGGAGAGGCCTCTCCTTTGAAGGGAAACTCTCATCCTTGGGTGAAGTGGTGTAGTGTGTCCTATTCTCTACCCCCTCCCCTTCTATTTATAGGCCAAGGAGAGTAGGAGGAGCACCCTTGGCTGCCATGGGCACCACCAGTAGGGTGGTGACACGTGGCGAAGAGGAGTGGGGGCCAAGTTGATGTATCTTCCATGAGAAGGAGCTTGAGGCGGCTTCCTTCCTGCGTAAGCTACTGAATCTTGCGGTGTAAGCTTCTGGGAAGCCACCCATTGTAGCCACACTTGTCCATGCGCCCCATGCTGCTGATGTGGCGTGGACCTGTGCCAGGTGTGGGCCCCGCTGGTGGGTCCCACGTGATGAGGTGTCGGCCCAGGTGACGTCATCTATCATCTGTTTGTTTATTTCATATCTCGTGCATACGAACTCCGATGTAGGCAAATAATAAATCCATTTCGATCGTCTTGACGAGCCCGTCACAATGGTGCAGTCCAAATTGGCATTTGGGACTGTTTATGATGATGCCATATTTATACCATTAATGCACTTGCTCTCAATTGCATCATTTAATGCGCATTTTAATGTGCCCTGCAACAAAAGCCAGAAACACCAACACTTGTGGAACTTATCAGTATAAAGCCCTATTCTAGTGTTGATGATCACTTTCTATCTATTTTATGCAGGAGTTGATGGTGTAAAAGTGGTACTTAATAGCCGTCAACAGACAGCGACGGGCTGCGCGTGGCGGCGGTCACGCCGGAGACCGGCGGTGCACAGCGGCGCCGGGCGGCGGGGGCTCGCCGGCGAACTCGAAATCGAGCTCCCGACCTCGGTTTGGGACGTAGTTTGCACCTACGTGAAGCTAAGGAGACGGCGAACACAGCTAGGGTGTTAGAGAGGGGGTTCGGGTGGCTACCGGGGCGTCACGGCTGGCGGGGCGGACGGCGGCGGCAGGCTCAACACCGGTGAGCACACATGTCTTCTACAGGCTCAGTTGCGAAAGGAAAAGGGCACAGGCATGCTACTCACCTCGAACCGAAGCTCCAGGAGGACTCCTTGGCGACCGAGAGGTGGCGAGGAAGGAGATCGACGCGGGCAGCGGAGCTCCGGCGGGCTTCTTCTGGGCTGCGCCGCTGCGCGAGCGGGGAGAAGGCGGGAGGAGGTGCGGGGAGAGGGGAGCTCGGGCTCCTCCTTTTATAGGGCCGAGAGAGGGTAGGGGAGGGGGCGCTAAGGCGGTGGGGGCGAGCTCTGGTGGGCGGCGGCAATCAATGCCCGGAGGCGGTGGAGCTCGGTGGTGGTGTTGTTTCGAGAGAGGGAGGGGCAAGGCGGCTGTGTGGGTGCGCCGGTGCATTGAAGGTACTTGGTGGAGGGAGGGAAAGAGCGGGGGAGAGGGGAGGGCACCGGGATGGGGGCGGCAGCCATGGGGAGGCGGGCGGCCGGCGGAGGTTGGGGACGACGGGAGGTTGGTGATGGCCCTGACGGGTGGGCCCGAGGTGTCGGTGAGAGAGAGAGGGGGGAAGAGAGATGTGCCGCAGGATTAAACGGGTCGGCGAGAGCTGGATGGGCCGGCAGGGTTGAGGAGGAAAACGGGCCGGCGGTGGACTGGGCCTCGGGGGAAAAAGAAAAAAGAGAAAGGAGGGAGAGAGGGAGAAGTTGGGCCGAACGAGGCCGGCGGCCCACTGATGCTGTTTTTTTTTTGTTGTTGTTTTGGGCCGAGCTAGGAAAAAGAAAAGGTAGGCCGGTGGGTTGGGCTAAAAGAAAAGGGGGAAAGGGAGATAGAGAGAGGTTGGAGTTGGTTTTACAGACTTTGAACTTTTGTTTTTGAAAACTCACATCAACCAAACTCCAATGCAAAGGCATGAATACATCAAACACTTGGTGATTCTAAATTTAATATTGTTTAATTTAATTAAGGGCAAATTTATTTGGTCAATTATTTAATCTTTAGAAAATAAAAACTAAACCATGTTTCTAAAATTATTTTATTGTGATGAAATTTTCGGGTGTTACACTCTCCTTCATGGTTCTTCTTCTTCCTCCGGCCAAACATGGCTCCCACACACACGTACGCAGACTTCTGCTACAAGAACCACGTACACATACCACAGAGACTTGGGAACAAGCTCCCTCTCTCGCCAGTTTGTATCGCCCCACTACAAACCAGTGCAAACAACATGAGCAGCACGAACTGGACGTAGGGTATTACTCCACGCAAAACCGAACCAGTATAAATCCTTGTGTCTCCGTTTGCATACCATCCGAGACTCGATGCGCAATCCTTGATTTTATTTGCCGGCGGTTTCTAAACCACGACAGTTAGCACCCACCGTGGGGCCGCTTGCGCGTCACGACGATTTTTTACCAAGCCTCGGATGGCTAACATCGTCGAGAGTTGTCGGCCGGGGTTCACCAGCCTAGCAACTGCTACGGCGTCCTGGCCGCGCTCCTCATCGTCCTGAAAGCTGCAGTGACATCCCGGGTACTCCCTCCCTTTCTTTGGTCGCCGCTCTCCTCTCTCTGGGTGGCACAACACTAGAACTGCTAGCAGCAGTGGCCTTGCTCTCCTTGTCACTGCCATCTCCACCGATTAGCAGTTCTACTCATTTTCTTTCCGCTGAGCAAGCACCAAATCCACCTTCGTATCTCCCTTTTCTCTCTCTACTCGAGTTGTGTCCAGGGAATCCAAGCAAAACCCGTAGTCCACCACTCAGTACCTCTTTTCTCGCTCCAAATCCAAGCTACATCGATCACGGTAAATGTAGCCTGGATCCTTTTTCTCCACCGGCAATAGCAACCCACTGCCGCATCTCCTGACTTCCGTCCCTTGCGGGCCGGCGAGCAGCAGTCAGAGGCTGCCGCTACCTATCTCTACGGCTCCCTCGTTGAGCGCGCTAGTAAGTGAATTCTCGGTCGAGAGTTGTAGAGGACGGGACAGCGCCTGCACCTGGAGCAGGCTACCCATTCCGACCCTGTAGCAGCCTCGTCTCGCTGTATTGCGACACCCCAGGCTGCTGACGCCGCCGACGGCCATCCGCTTCGCGCAGCACTACGGCGGCTTCGGTGAGCCTGTACGTCCGACCGTGGTCGGCGGCCTTGATCCGCCCAAGGAACCCAACCGGCTCCTCTGCCGCCAGTCTTGGCGCGGCGGCCTCCCGGCGAGACGCTGTGGCTTTCTCCGACCTACACCGCGGTAGCCTCCCGGCGCGACGGCTCGCCTCCTCCAACCCCCTGGTCGACGCCATGGTGCACACTCCGCCAGCCGCGAACGGCGGTGCGGCCCGCCTCCTCCACGGCTCGGCGGCACGGGCCTCCTCCGGTCACCGTGACGGCACGCTCCGACAGCGCCTCCTCTCCAACGACGACCGGTCGTGCGTCCCCTTCCAGCGGTGGCTCCAGCGGCGTGTCGGGGCCAATCAGCGGTGACGACGTGCCACTCCGAATCTCTCCTCCACCGCCGCCCTCGATGCGATGGCCTCCCAGCACGGGGCCGGGCATACGCTCGCCGGTCGGGGACACCACGACGCTCAAGTCGCGCTCTCAGCCGGAGCTTGCAACCCCCGCGCCCGACCGCGCCACGCTCCAAGCCCGTGACGATCATCGTCCGAGCATCTACGACCTTTGAACCACTAACCGAAAGAACATCCTCGGTGCTCGAACCACCGAAACAGCTACGTTACTCGAACCCCTATTTTCTCGCGATATACAAAGTTGCTAGTTCTGTCGCTTAAAACTAGTCGCTCTTGACCCTTATTCGAGCAATGAGGTCAGTAAACGAACTGTGATGGGAAAAGCCATGTCAGACTAGTCGGACTGCAAGAAACCTAAGCCCCCGTGGCTATGGCTCCCTCGCTCACTAGTACAAGCAGTCTCTCCCACTCGCAAACTCGATTACTGCCACCTCATCACGAGAAAAGGGTCGGGCAATAGTGACCTTGCGAAAAACCTTTCTGACCGACCTCTTCGCCTGCACAAAGTCGGGGCTCGAGTTACGACGAAACGAGTCGAGTCCGACTGCTCGGAATGCGAGAAACCTACGCCCCAGCGGTTACGGTGCCTTTGCTCACCAGCACGACCGACTCCTGCCGTGTACAAACTCGGGCTCTACTACCTCGACACTAAGAAAGGGTCGGCCAACAATAACTCTTTTTGCATAAATGAAATAGCTGCAAGTCCCTTCGACCAAGGCAACACACAGCTTGAATTCGCCATTATGATTTTTGGGGCACATCGCCCCCATTATTAAAACTAACTGTCTCTCGAGAGACGATGTTCTTTGTGATTTGTTGACATAGCAACGACGACCCCGACCAGTCGCCAACCTCCCGCTCGGCCACGATGGGCAACGCAAGGCCCGGGGGCTTATCACCTGGACCCGAGGACGACACGCCAGCTCCTCCGACATGAACGCAAAATGAGCTAAGTATTATTTTAATACTGCCATTTCCCGGTTACTACTTGTCTTAGCATGCATCTCCGGGTTATCACCGACTACCCTTGGCTTGTTCCCGACTGCTTATTCAGCCCGAGCGCGACACGAACAGTCGGGCCAACGACCAACGGGCGTGCCACACGCATCACTTCTTCGTCGCTTACTTTCTTTTTTCCTCTCTTGCACAAGTCGCTAAAGTACTCGGGGAGCACACGCCTTAGACCGTGAAACCTTGACTCTACGCCTACACTTCCTACGCGTGCATGCAGCCAGCTCCCTATGCTACGGATGCGGCTATCAGGAGTTAGGTGCATAAACGTATAAGGATAACTACCCGAAGAAATTAATAGACTTAAAAGAGTTGGAATTAGACATTTTGTTATGCATCGCCAAATGCTTTTTGCTTCGGAATTAATATTTGCGAGACCGCATGCTATCGTCTTCATGTTTCATTTCCAAGAACGAGTCTTGGATCCCTGAGCCTGCCGCCTACGCACAGGGGCTGGGCACCGAAACGCGAACCGTCAATGGATCTCGCGGACCCAAACCTACACGCAGTTCGAAGGCTGACCCAGCGAAGGGTTCCGAACAGCCGCCGCCGTCACCAGAGCAAGAGACAAAAAGGGATGGACCCACAAGCGGCCAAGACCTAGGCACACGAGTGCCACAGGCATTCCGGCTCGTGTTCGAGCCCCAGACGAAAAAAATCTCACGGAATCCCCACCGGAGGGGAGGCAACGAGCAGCCGGGGTCAATCGAACGACCCCGGAGATACATGAGATATTCGAAGGGGTTTAATAGGATCTATGACCAGCTGATCCTGTCGGGACCCCGCAAACAGGACTCGAGTCTTACTCGAACTAACCCGCTAGTAGCTCGACGAGCACCATGACTCAGCCACCGAGGTAAGCCATGGCAATGCTCACCCCTCCTTCCCTAACGAAAGGGACGCGTGAGGTAAAAATAAACAGGCAACGAGCTGCCGGGGTCAATCAAATGACCCCAAAAGCTCAGGGACGATGCCGTTCCCGATGAAAGGACTATCGAACTCAAAATCACTAATCCTACGAATGAGTCTCTGACTCCCCCGCGTGCGGTGTTGGGGTCCCATATTAGGGGTACCCAAAGACAGCGAATCAATGACAATGGCCCCTGAGCCAAATAAATCGCTGCTTCACCCGATCCGATCAATCAGGATCGCGGAAATGTGATTCACCCAACTCCCGTAAACACGCATGGGATACTTTAGTTTTCATTAAAACCGCATGCAAACTTGCTGCATGCATGCATCTAAACACTCAAGTGCCTACATCACCTACATGCATGCACACTCAAGTACCTACATCACCTACATGCATGCACACTCAAGTACCTACACTAGCTACTTGCATGTACACCTAAAGCACTTAAGCACCTACTCTAGTCCTACAAGGCTACAAGCCATGCATGCAAAGTCACCCGCATGCAAGCCATGCATGCATAGGTCGGAAGCCCCCCCCCCCCGAGATAACTTGTCCGACCTACTAAAACTCCGCCTCGCACGACCTGCTGGTTTCTGCTTCCTACGACCTAATGAGCTCCGAGTCTCCATCTCCGACCAATTGCTCCTTTGCAGCTAAGGAACTCCCCGAAGCTCCCAATTTGCCTGACAAGTTTACTGTGCCAATTACTCCTGAGGACAGCGGGGCCCATGGCATGGGCAAAAGCTCTTCCCTGTACTCTCGAAGACCGTGTACTCTATCCTCTTGTTGCCTTCATGTGCAAGTCTTCTCTTGGCTTACAAAAGCGAAGCCACTGAAGGTAAAAGGGGGGATTTCTTTCTCTCACTCCACTCTGGTGGAGCTCTCCCTCACGGTTCTTCTTCTTCCTCCAGCCAAACTTGCCTCCCACACACACGTACATAGACTTCTACTACAAGAACCACGTACACATACCACAGAGACTTGGGACCAAGCTCCCTCAATCGCCAGTTTGTATCACCCCACTACAAACAAGTGCAAACAACATGAGCAACATGAACTGGACGTAGGGTATTACTCCACGGAGGACCGAACCAGTATAAATCCTTGTGTCCCCATTTGCACACCATCCGAGGCTCGATGCGCAATCCTTGATTTTATTTGCCAGCAGTTTCTAAACCACGATAAGCGGAGATCGAGAAAGAAGGACGGCCATGGCAAGAAGGCCCGAGCGATGGTCGGTGCAAGCGACGTCGACTCCAGCTCCGCCTACTCCACCTCGAGCTCCAGTAGAAGTGAAGATGAAGGTGATCGGCGCAAGAGCAAAAAGTGGTGCAAGAACCTAAGTGGGTTGAGCTGCTTCACGCGAGACGGCTTCTACGGCATGGCACATAGCTCCGGCAGCACGAAGAGCCAGAAGGACGACTCAGACTCTGACTCCGGGGATGAGGTACGTGAGGAGCTGGGGAAGTTGCTTGATAATCATGATGACGTGCTTAGAGAGACTAAGAAAATGAGGAAAGAGCTTAGGGCCTCGCTTGAAGATGCTAGGAATAGAGTGGCTGAGCTAGAAACACAGAACCTTGATGCGAAGCTTGAGATAGATTCGCTTAAGGCTTCACCTATTGTTTATGATGAGGTTGATTAGGGTGATTGCTCTGTTTTCCTATATGATCTTACTGCTCTTAAGGAAAAGCATGCCACCAAGTGTGAGGAACTAGATGTGCTTAGGGTTGAGCTGGCTGAGCTGCAGTCTAGGCCTACTTTTCTAGGTGCTTGCACATCTTGTCTTGTTTTGCATGAAAAGCTTGCTGAGTCTCGTTCTCGCATTGTTTCGCTTGAGGCTAAATTGAAAGCTCCTATTCCTACTTCATGCTCTACTTGTGAATTACATGCTGTTAAGAATTTGGAGCTTGCACACTATGTTGATCGCTTGCAGGATGAGAATGATGAGTTGAGAAAAATGATGGGTTGGTTGTCGGGTCATGAGCCTCAGCTTAGGATGATGATTGAGGCATACAAGCGCTATGATGGGCAAGCGCTTGGGTCGAAAAAGATTGGAGAGTGTAGTGGTGAGGGAGGAGAGAAGATTGGTGATATCCAAGCTCCACCAAAAACCTTCCACAAAAACACCTTTCCACCCAAGCCAAACCATCTCAGAAACAAACTATACAAAACTCCAGATCCTCTAATATTTCCTCCCCAAACAAATGATTTCCAAAAATCGGTAAAGTTTGTGAGTGCCAAGGGAGATGTGGTTGGAGAGAAAGAGGAAGTGAAACCAAAAGAGAAGCCTAGTGAGGAATCACAACCAAAGCCCAAACCAAAACCAATTCGGTTCCATTGTGAGTATTGTGAGAGAGATGGTCACCAGGATGAGTTTTGCTTCAAAAGGAAGCGAGAGGAGAGAATGGCTAAGGAGTGGGCTAACAAGGACAGGTACCACCCATCTCATGGTGAACCTGAGCCTCGTATGCCACTGCCCCAGGGGTAAGGCTATTGTGAGAAGCATTCCGGCATGGGGAGATGTGAGTTCCCGCAGCCGAGGCGGGTTTCTAGAGAGGGCGGTCAAACCGGCCAGGCATGGCAGTCAAACCGGCCCTACCCAGGGGGGCGGTCAGATCGGCCTGGCTAGGCGGTCAGACCGGCCCTCCCCAGATTTCAGGGCAGTTCAGTTTTCGAGGTCGTGGTGTTGGTGGTTTCAGTTCTGGTGGTTGTGGTACTGGTGGTAGGCGTGTTGAGTTTGGTGGTGTTGAGTTTGCTGAACATTCTCCTCCTCGTGGTCAATACGAGCTTGGGAGAGGTCGCAGCTTTGAGAATTAGAGGAGCTACGGTCTACAGTCTTCCTTTTGTGGCTTTCGTGCTCCTCCAGGGAGACGGGAGTGGTTTCCTCGTGGTGGTTCCAGTTTTGGCAGAGGTGGTAGGATGGATTCGAGGTTTGATGCTCGTGATAGGATGGATTCCAATTTTGGTGGGAATGGTTGGATGGATCTTGTTAACCCCACTTTGGAGCAGATGGCTCAGCACTGGTTTTACTCTTTTGGTACTAACCCCAGTGTTGTGTTGTTTGCTCATTCAAATGCTCGTTTTTGAATTTCAGGCGGGAGGCTTGGGGAACATTTGGTTGATCGACTCCGGTTGCTGGAGGCATATGACCGGAGATCGGGGGTGCTTCTCCAGCCTCACCCCGGTGCTGTCAATGGTGTACATCACATTTGGGGACAATGGGCGAGGGCGTGTACTTTCAGAAGGTGCAGTGAGGGTAAGTGACAAAGTGGTGCTGAAGCGTGTTGCCTTAGTCAAGTCGCTCAGATTTAACTTGCTTTCAGTTTCTCAGCTTCTTGATGAGGGTTTTGTGGTATTGTTTAAGTCTGGTGCTTCTCGGATACTTGTCTGTATGGTCGTTCCCAAGGGTCAGATATTCCGAGCGGATTTCTCTCAGTGTTCGGGTGTAGCTAGGTGTTTCGTGGTTGGTTCTTCGGGTGAGTTGTGGAAGTGGCATAGGAGGTTGGGTCACTTGAGCTTTGACCTTTTGTCTCGCTTGAGTGAACTTAACTTGGTCCGAGGATTGCCCCGGTTGAGGTTCGAGAAAGATTTGGTGTCTGCGCCGTGTAGGCATGCTAAGATGGTAGCTGCTTCCCATCCACCCCTCATTGACGTGATGACGGAGCGTCCATGCGAGCTGCTCCATATGGACCTTGTTGGCCCAGCACATGTGCGATCTGTGGGTGGGAAGTGGTACGTCGTGGTTGTGGTGGACAACTACTCTCGGTATGCCTGGGTTTTTTTTGGAGGAAAAGGGGGAGACGTTTGGTTTTGTTCGAGATCTTGTGTTGAGGTTGAAGAACGAGAGGCACGTAGATGCCATACGGGCAATTCGCAGTGACAATGGCTCCGTATACCCCTCCCTAGAACAGTGTGGTGGAAAGGAAGAATAGAACCTTGTGTGAGATGGCTCGGACGATGCTCGATGAGCATAAGACTCCAAGGAGGTTCTGGGCTGAGGCAGTCAATACCGCGTGCTATGTGTCGAACAGGATTTGAGAAAACTTGCTACGAGTTGATGCATTGTCGTACCCCCAAGGTGAGTCACTTTCACGTCTTTGGCTCCAAATGCTTCATTCTTAAGAAAGGTAAGAGTTTGGACAAGTTCGAGGCTAGGTCTGTCGATGGCATTTTCTTTGGTTACGCGACTCATCCTAGAGCCTTTCGGGTGCTCAATCTTGAAACTAACCAAATCATGGAGACTTGCGAGGTTACCTTCGACGAGATACAGCCACATAGTTCGCTTGTTTTTGAGTGTGCAGGTGATGAAGAACTTGATGAGAAGATATTTGAGGATGAGAAGCAGCAGCAAGGAAATGATGAAGATGGTGGTGTGGTGCCCGCGGTTGAGCATGTACCTACTACTTCAACTACGATCGAGGACGGGCCTTCTCCCACACCTACGACGACGTGCCGAGATCGAGAGGAAGCTGTTGCTGAGGGGAAGGTGGCTTCAAGGTGAGAAGCTCCCCAGTGAGTACAAGTGGATCACCCAGCTTCGAGGATCATCAGGGACATCAACGAACGTACTACACGGTCGAGGTTTCAAAACAACTCTCACTTTGCCCATGCTGCTTTTGTTGCTACTTTCGAGCCCAAAGACATTGGACACGCGCTTTCTGATTGCAATTGGGTGAATGCAATGCATGAGGAGTTGGAGAACTTTGAGAGAAACCAAGTTTGGGAGTTCGTGGAGCCTCCACCAGGTTGTAAGCTGATTGGGACAAAATGGGTGTGGAAAAACAAAGAGGGAGAAAATGGTGAGGTTGTGAGGAACAAGTCGAGGTTGGTTGCTCAGGGGTACACACAAAAAGAGGGGATAGACTATGAGGAGACATTTGCTCCTGCAGCCTGTTTGGAGGCGATTAGGATCCTTCTAGCCTCTTCAGTGGTTAAAGGGTTCAAATTGTACCAAATGGATGTGAAGAGTGCATCCCTGAATGGTGTGTTGGAGGAAGAAGTGTATGTGAAGCAACCACCGGGGTTTGAGAGTGAGAAGTACCCCCACAGGGTGTACAAGTTGAGGAAGGTGTTGTATGGGTTGAAGCAGGTGCCTAGAGCTTGGTATGCTTGGTTGAGGGGGTTCATGTTTGAGAGAGGCTTTGAGATGGGGAAGGTAGATCAGACCTTGTTTCTCCTCAGGCAGGGCAATGACATTCTGATTGTTCAGGTGTACGTGGATGATATTGTCTTTGGTGGCTCGTCTAAATCTTTGCAAGGTTTGCAGAAGACATGAGTAGGGAATTCGAGATGAGCATGATGAGTGAGTTGCAGTTCTTCCTCAGCCTCCAGACCAAGCAGTTGAAGGAAGGAATATTTGTGCACCTAGCAAAGTACACCAAGGACATAGTGAGGAAGTTCAAGATGGAGAACTCTAAGTTCATGACAACACCAATGAGTACGACTACAGCATTGGATGTGTATGAGGAAGGTGAACACTTGGACCAGAAGGAGTACCGGAAAATGATCGGCTCCCTCCTGTACCGGATGGCGACGAGGCCGGACATACAATTCTCGGTGTCTTTGTGCGCTCGTTTTCAAGCATCTCCAAGGACTTCACATTGGCAAGCAGTCAAGCGCATCTTCAGGTATTTGCGATACACTCCCGACTTCGGCCTTTACTACTCCGCGTCTTCTTCTTTGAAGCTTCATGATTTTTCAGACGCTAGGCCTGCAAAGGGTTCGAAGCGGCCCATTTACGAAGTCGCTCCGCCCCTCATTTCAGCCCAAGGATCCAAGCGGGTCGACCCTAGAAGAAAAAGGAGCGAGAGGATCGTGCCCCTGTTGACCCACGGTGACCCTCGGGTCGAACCGGCCTCCTCGCCCCTCGCGACGGCTTCTCCCGGTGGTGGCGGCTCTCCTCCGCCTCCGCTCTCCTCTGCCTCCGCTCTCCTCCAGATTGCCGCCGTCAAGAAGGTGCCCAACCTCCCAGATTGGGTCACCGCCGGCGGAAGCTACCTCCTACCTCCCGGATCGGCAGTCAAATCGCCTCCCGCAGTTGTGTTGCCTCGTCGCCGTCGAAGGGGGTTTCAATGGCCGGATCCCCGTCGTTCTTGCCTCTTGCCAACATGGCCTCGTACAGATCACCTCGCCACAATCATGAGCTCCATGAAAGCGGCGAGTCAACCCCTCTCCCCCGGCGTCCTGATCTATGGTGAGATAAAGTTGGGCCTCTTCTTCTTTTTTTCGAGTCTGCTCTCGTTCCTGTTCCTATGCTATGGAGCATTTGCTGATCGGTACAATGCTATGGAGCTTAAATCTGCTTGCCTGAAATTTGATGCTGAAAACGTTTCAGGTACTATTAATTCACAAATGGGCTCTGCAATGTGTAGTTCTTTTGTTCATAAATGAGATCCCGCTAAGTTTTCTTCTTGTTTAGATGCCATCTGACAATTCCAAGTCTGTTGAACAATTTACCGAGGCATGGCGTGGATGTCAAATTGCCCCACTGTTGCCATTGCAGAGACAATTGGCACATGTAGAACTTATTTGATGCCTTATTAGCAGGGTAGCTGTGAGGTGTGATAGATAGCACTGATGGTTTTTCTTGCTGGATTACGAGTAATGATATTGCCTTAATCAGTCACTTGTTTATATTTTGAACATCATTTTACTGGCCACCACCATAGTTTTTTGCTTATATTTTGAACATCATTTTACTGTCCACCATAATTTTTCCATCTTTAAATTGTGTGACATATTTTCCTGTTTATTACTTGTTGCTGCTCGATCGGTCTGTGCCCAAATAAAGTTGAACTGTGTAACATTCCAGATGCCCTATGTATCTGCAGCTGTGCTGTGATCCCGATTGAGGGGTTCGAAAACGCTGGAGTCGACGGCGTCACTGGTGGGGGACACCAAGGTGCTGGTGCCGATGTTCACATCGCAGCAAAGGTTAGAATAAGAACGGTACAGCGTGATATAATGTCATGGTATCTGACCATGAATAAGAACACTACAACATGATATAGTTATTCCCATATGATGTAGAAAGTATCATTCATGTGTCTGTGGCTACATTTATTTTAGTATCTTATTGGAAATATTGATTGTGTCTCTTATCGTCCTTAGTACATTTACATAAAAATGCCTAGCTCCCTCCCTCCTTATGGATCTCCTTGTTTTTGATCAGTTCACATGGGGTGCAGTAACATCTGTTGCTGGTGATGTTGTGATGTGAAAATGTTTGCATGCCACCAGAGACATTCCTTCAGGCGAGACAGCTTGCTATTTGCCTTTACATGATTAGCTGAGCACGATAGGCATAAGATTTGGGTGGAATTTAAATTGACTGGCTTTATTTCTTTTCTTGCTTTTTTCTCTTTTTTTCTGATTGTTATCTTATTGGTTAACTGAAAGTATCGTTCATGTGTCTGTGGCTACATTTATTTAGTATCTTATTGGAAATATATAGATCGTGTGTCTTATCGTCCTTAGTACATTTACATAAAAATGCCTTAGTACATTTACATAAAATGTTTCATTCTTTGTGTAGGGAGCAATGAGCCATCAGGACTATGTCAGATGATAGCGGTGGCCAACCAGGCAATAGCAATCGCCTTTTCAGTGCAATTCAATATTTCTGTAACAAGTTCTCTGCAAAGCTGAAGAAAGCAAGGAGACGGTTAGCAATTAAGATCCTGTTCTTTCTGATTGGGTTTTATTGTGCTACGGCCTTTGCTACTGTCATAGGGCAAACAGGTGACTGAGATATACTGTCAGTAGGTCTTGATGTTGCCATTGTGGAGGGTATTGACGCACTGATGTACAACGCTTCCTCTGGATTTCTTGGTAGGATCAGAAACATGGTTACCATGTTCAATTACTGGAAAGCTGGGTTTAAACATGGTTACCGCCACAACTTCCATTGGCGGCTCGTCTCCCTCTGTGACCATCGCCATGGATTGTGTTGAGCATTCAGACTTCTACTAGTTAGCATGCATTTAAAATTCAGATTGATTGTGTAAATGCCTCGTATTTATATTTCCCTTGACTTATTGTACCACTCTCTGAAACATTTGGAACTATACTGCAGTCAGTAGCAGCATGTAATTCAGCAGTTTGCCTTATTGCCTTTGGAACTGTACACTGACTGCTGAATGCAGTGCGCAGCTTTTGTTCAGCAGTCAGCAGCAGCAACAACACATAGGGATCGCTAGTTCAGCAGTAGTAGCAGCATGTAATTCGGCATGACCTCTCTGTACGCGATTCTCATTTCCGTGCAAGGCGCAGCGATAGACATGCAACACACAGCGGCAAAGAGGTGAACCGCGGGGCACCGCGGGTTGACTAAAAAAAGGATCGGTTCGACCCTGAACCTCCCAATATATTAAATGGGGCAGAGGAGCAGCAAGAGGTTCACAACGAACCGCACCCATTGCAGGCGTATCAGACGCGGATTTTACCGGGTGTCGGTTGGATAGGAAGTCCACTGCTGGGACTTGCCAGTTCTTGGGTTCTTCTTTGGTGTCTTGGTCTTCCCGCAAACAATCAAGTGTTGCTCAATCTACTACCGAAGCCGAGTATGTCACCACAGCTAGTTGTTGCTCTCAGCTCCTTTGGATCACATACACCATGAGTGACTTTGGTGAGGAGTATACCCATGTTCCACATCCATGCGAGAGCACAAGTGCCATTAGTGTTGCAAAGAACTCAGTGCTCCATTCACTACGTGAAAAACTCACTTTGGTAACGGGCATAGATTGCCTTTAGTAACGGGCAAAGCGCCCGTTACCGATCAAGTGTTACAAATGAGCCAAGAAAGGTAACGGGCATATGCCCATTACTAATAACAAATATTCGTAACGGGTATCAAGCAACGACCGTTACCACAACTAGACACCGGTCACGTGAAATGGCTGTTTCTCTGCGCCCACAGGGAACTTTGGTAATGGGCACCAAAACAGAGCCCGTTACAGTAGCTCAACATCGGAGACGCGTGCTGTGTACCTGCGTCTCCTCTATCTAGACGAAATGAGACGCGTCTATTTCACGCGCGTCTCAGCACAACTAGGATTCGTAACGGGCATCAATCAACAACCGTTACCACAACTAGTCACCGGTCACGTGTAGTGGCTGTTTCTCTGGGCCCACAGGGAACTTTGGTAACGGGCACCAAAACAGAGCCCGTTACTGTGAACTCAATATCGGAGACGCGTGCTGTGAACCTGCGTCTCCTCTGTCTTGACGAACGGGCCAGCGGCTAGGGCCCACTGGTCAGTATTGGTAACGGGCTTTTACGCTGCCCGTTACATTGTTGGCATGTTTGTAACGGGAGTTCCGAATGAAGCCCGTTACTCACTGATCAGTGTTTGTAACGAGTTTTAATTAACGCCCGTTACAGATACGTAGGCCACGCCTACAGTAACCTGCTGCCTGCTTGCCGGCTGCATCCTGGAACCAGCCAGGATATGACTAAATTCACAGAAATTAGATCCAGCATCCAAATTCACAGAAATCCACATAATTCACATGCATCATATGACAAAATTCAGCATCATCATCTCAAGTAAAGAAGCATCACTGGCTTGACAACAATATCACAGCCATAGTTAACTAGCTTGACAACAATATCACAAAATTCATGAGACAAGGAGGAATGCAAAAATTTCCTATTCACCATGTACAATATTAGCCCACACAGTTTCATCAGCATAAAATTTTCCGTCGACTACGATCACCTGTTCCATGAGGAATGTGGCAATTCTATCACGAACATAGACCAGCGTGTCGTGGTGGAGAGGATGCTCATCTAGCCCTAATCTCTGGATATTACAATGTCACCAGTCAGCACACATATATAGGTGGTTACCAAACATGTGCAGTGCTAATAAGCAAGAACTGTGCTTAGTTGCAGGTTTTACAAATGAAGATCCCAAGAAAGTACCTCCATATTTGGGCCTCTATCTTTTAATTTAAGCATGTGATAGGCACAATAGAAGCCGCAGAGTTTGGATTCAGCAGGTTGTTGGTGGCACTGCAATAAATATACAAAGAAAAATAGTGGTGATCGAGAAGAAATAAACTCAAGCTTTAGTAATAGCTTCCACAGGAGGAAATATGTGGTATGTACCGTAACATCTTTGACATGTTCCAAGGTGCTGCCGGGCAACTTCTTATCGAAGCAGTAACGTTCCCAACCCCTACAACAAAACATATGCAACAATGGTTAGGGAACTATTAATTAATATACTCTGCACAGTTTGTTGAGGAACATCCGCAGGTTAAGAAAGAAATAACTTACTCATTAACGATTAGTTCGAAAGGGGTAGGATCAGTCTTAACTCTCTTCAATGAATCAAGATAGTAGACCTTCTGCTGCTTCGGAACGATCACCACTGCAATCCAGTGGTTCCTACTGAGATAAGCGGTACGGATGAGTTTCTTTTTAGCATATAGTTTGAAGGCACATCGCATATAGGACACAGAGAAAGCAAGAGTGTCGTCCTTGCTGTTCAACGTTGTCGAGCAAAGGCATTCGGGATCAAGGAAGCCAACTACAGCACCCGTCTTCTCAACTTCTATAGCCATATTCCTATTAGTAAGAAAAAATAAAGTGTAAGGAGGAAAAATACATGGTAAAGATAATGTGAGGCAAAAAGCACATTTCGATAGAGAATGATTAGTGAGAAGCAGATTAAATTTTCAAGCAACTTACAGGATGAAGCAGCGGAGAAGTACCAGATCCAAAGCATCCAAGTTGAAGAGATCGTACAAATCACTAAGTGGCACATGTATCTGCTCGAGTCTGTTTGACGATTCGTCTCCTCTCTTAGGCCATGCATTGGTCCCGGGCCGAAGTACGACCATAATCGGAGATTCATCATCTGACTTAGCACATTCCATGTAGAATGTGTGGAGATCTCTGGTACAAGGAGCAGCCACCATTTTGAGATCATCATCACTGAGAAGGCTCTTTCCGAATTTGTAATTTGGGTTAACCATAGACCAAGGATTCTTCTTGGTGTTTCTCTCAGATCGCTTTTGGTTAGTCATAGACCAAGGATTCTTCTTGGTGTTTCTCTCAGATCGCTTTGGGTTAGTCATAGCCCAAGGATGCTTCTCGGTGTTTCTCTCAGATCACTTTCTAGTAGGCATCTTCAAGGTTTTATTTACAGCAATTTTCTTTTCCTGCTGCTTTGAGATGGCTGAAGAAGGTTTCTTAAGGGCTTGCTTGCCTGCTGTAGGTGGTGTAGAGCTTTTATTTTTTGCAAGTGTCTTTTCTTGCAGCTTTGAAATGGCTGAAGGTTTCTCAAGGGCTTTCTTGCCTGCTGTACGTGGTGTAGAGATTTTATTTTTGGCAAGTTTCTTTCCTTGCTGTTTTGAAATGGCTGAAGGTTTCTCAAGGGCTTTCTTGCCTAGTGGTGTCTCACCAGGAGCTATTACAGAGGTATTAGGCCCAGATGTACCTGCAGCTTTCTTCGAAATGTCGTCGGCAGATTTATCAAGGGCTTTCTTGCCTAGTGGTGTCTTACCAGGAGCTATTACAGAGGTATTGGACCCAGATCTACCTGTAGCTTTCTTCGAAATGTCGTTGGCAGATTTATCAAGGGCTTTCTTGCCTAGTGGTGTCTCACCAGGAGCTATTACAGAGGTATTGGGCCCAGATGTACCTGCAGCTTTCTTCGAAATGTCGTCGGCAGATTTATCAGCATGAGCCAACATATCAATCTGGGCTCCTGCTTTGGTATGATTGTTTTGAGCACTTTCGTATGGGGGTGTAGGTTTTGTTGTTTCATGAGAAGGAGAAGGAGGAGGAGGTGGGGATGGAATATTTGGTGTATCTTGCGGATGTGGGGATGCAAGTTTTTCTGTTTTTTCAGGATGACGAGGAGGAGGTGGGGATGCAAGTTTTTCAGGACAAGGAGGAGGTCCGAATGGAACGTCTTGTGGATGTGGGGATTGAGGAGGAGGAGGAGGATGTGGGGAACCATGTGAGGAAGAAACCTGTCCCGTACTTTGTGAACTACAAGGAATCTGTACTGTAGCCTGTGAAGGAGATTTATATGTTGGTGGTCTCTTGATGTGAATCCGACACCTTCTCCACTATAACCTCTGTCCTTTAGCTTGTAGGAGTGTCATCACCTCGTCATTAGGAGGGTATTCCTCCAGTTCATCCGAAAAGATATCATATACAAAAAGCACTTCAACCACAACACAGTCTTCATGAATCGGGACTGTATGTAGCGTGGTCTGCTCTGGATGAACAAGACCAATTGCAGCCTCACATTGAAGACCATTCCACGTGATCCATAGGCCACAGTATGTGGGTTCAGTCAACATGCCTATAAGGTCTTGCTGTGTACGATCGTCACAACACATGTCCATCATCAACTCTGCAGTGCCATCGATCAAACCTATATTATCTGCGAACGCACAGCTGCTCTTCAGTGTGGCGGGTGAAGGGCTTGCGCGATTGGACACTGGTGACAACACCACCTGGTGACAACACAACCTCTTTAGTAAACTGTTCTGCATCCGCATCTCAGCCACCAGTTCTTACTTGATTTGTTCATTTATCTTTTCCGTATCAACTGATGCGTCAGTCTTCGTCCTCTTCCTGTATATGGAAGCGTGCTGAGGCCATCCATACTTCCAGCCCTGGTAGCTGGAGACACCACACACGCGACCTGGTTGTTCAGGGCGGCCCAAGCATTGACTTAGTACATCATACTCCCTCTGCCCTGCCATTCCTGAAGATTCTGCACATGCATTCTTCTCCTTGATGTCTGCAGCCACTTTTTTAGTTTCTTTGTTGTTGAACACTATCACGGCAACACAGTCTTTAATCACTAGCTTACTCCTTGCTCGCAGCCAATTCCTGGAACGATCGTCAGGGTAGGCGTCATATGGGTTGGGGATCCCAGCTGCAGCTAATTGTCTGTCCTCTTCCTCCCATTGTTCTAGTTTCACAGTATAACCAGCTGGACCCATGCTGTGCTCGCTTGTGTTCCGGCTTCGGAGTTCTTTGAACTTGACACTAGCAGATGAGGCTTGCTCGGTTTCCTCCTATTTCATGAACTCCTTCCACTGTTCCGGGACGATAAACGGGTGCCTTGTAAATGGCTCAAATCCTTTTCTGATAAAATCTCGCCTAAGCTGAAATCTGAATTGTCTCCATGCCTTGGTTGCAGTCTTCTAGAAAAGCTTGAATGCCTGCGGTTTCACACCTTCCTAGAACGTCAAGTGTTTCTGCACATGTTTATCAAACAAGTCACACTTTTCATCATTGCTTAGTTCTTTGAATTCTGGCAAGTGCAAAGGTATCTTTTGTTTAGCAACAAGCCCCGCAAGCGCCCTGAACCTGCGCTTTTGAGTCAATGGTACTGGCATCCCCCCTATGTCGACCTCTGTGACTATCATTGTGTCACTTGGCCACTTTGTGGATGTCCTTAGCGCTCTGCCTCAGCGCTGATCCCCACCCACCTGGTCTTGTTGTGCACTAGCAGTGCCATAACCCTCTTCCTGCTTGTGGCCCAGGTCTATAGCCCTCATCAGATTTATCCTGTGAATTAATAGTCAAGGGATTTTGAGAAAGGTCAGCTCAGTGTCCAAGAATAGTACAAAAAGCAGACCATACTGCTAGCTCTCCCAGGAGACATGCTATAACAGGAGACAAGTAGAGCACATTTTTAGTTAACCATGCTTAGTAGCTAAGCATGAGAAAACACATAAGAAAACAATTACAGTAACTACTTTAGCCCACTATAATATCATTGGTTCTATGGTAAACCATTAACATAAATGCAAAATTCAGTAACCAAAAAATTAGTTCAGGCAATGCGACCTTACCATTTTAAAGAGGAAGATGCAGGCTGCCTCTGTTGCTGATGAGGTACTTATTCAACTTGGAGAGAATGTGCACATGTACATAGGAATAAGAGCAAAACCAAATATAAGAGTCAATTTAAAGGGAAATGCTAAGTATGTATACCATCAACAGCTAAGTATGTCCACATATACTTATATAAAGGAGCCACAGCATACCCTGCAATTCCCACTGAATTATTGTTAATTTTACAATTATTACCGAGTTGGTAGAATGGATTTACCGAATTGTATAAGACATTTTAGAGCGGCATACCATAAATTCAAATCCTAGATTCGCCACTGACCTTGTCACTGTCGGAGCGGAGGGATCTCGACTCCTCGTCGCTGCCTGCTCGCCGCTACGTCCTCGTCCTCTCGTCGACCTCGTGGCTGGATCCCTCCTCCTCCTCCTAGTCGTTGTCGTCGCCGTCGTCGCTGGATCCCTCCTCTAGTCGTCGTCGTCGTCGCCGCTGCTGGGTCCCTCCTCCTCCAGAGATCTCGCTGTCAGAGGTGTGGCGTGCGTCATGCCGAGCGTGCTGTGGCACGCGTCTCAGCGATGGGGTGTAGCATGCGTCGCGGCGTGGGGGAGGTGAGGGGGACGAAGGCGAGGAGGAGAAAGCGGCGGCGGCGGCGCGAGGGGAGAGTGGGAGGATACTGCGTGAGGGAGGCGTCCTTCCCTACTAACCTAGCGCGAGTGGGCTTGTGTGGGCCTTAAAACGAGTAATGTAGTCAAGTACTACTCTACTACTAGTATATCATAAACATGAGATAAAAAAAATCTAATTTTAAGAAATTTGGTTAAACAAGTGTGGCTGTTGATATTTTATTCATATACTAAATTACCAACTATGAATTTTTCGTATTTTTTTATGAATTTTTAGGTGCTGTTTATGGGCTCTAATATGACATGCATCACAAGTTCACATCACCAAGCAAACAAGTGTGACAGTTGATATAGCATCACATGTTCACATATGACATGCATCACAAGTTCACATCACCAAGCAAACTAACTCATAACAAACATATTCACATCTGACATGCATCAGCAGGGCACATCACCAAAATAAGACTGCATCAGCTGGGTGCATCACCAAACTAGATTGTAGCTGCAAGGGAACTAGTTAGCTAGATGGTTCTTTTGTGCTGCTGCCTCAAGTTCACCTAGCCTTGTCTCTAGTTTTGCAACCCTTTCTGCCAGCTCAGCATTCTTCTTTAGAAGTTCAATCTCCTGCCTCTTTTGTGCGGTTTTAAGCTGCTCATCCTGCTTGTCGATTCCTTTCCAGATGTAGTCAATGTCATCCCGAGTAACAGCACGTTCCTAAAACAAAGGAAAAAATTATATTGATGCAAGCTTCATAACAGTTGTAACTTACAAGAAAGCTGTTTAGCTCTAACTGGTTTCAAAACTTGCCTGCTTTCCTTCAGCCGATTCCTTGAGCTTGTTGATTTCAGTCCAAATTCTGTCAATGTCATGTGCAACAACTTCCTACAACAAATGGAAATTGATGCATTAGAACAATTGATCAGTGAAGATGAGAAGGTACAAGGACAAATCATGCGTGATGGTTTCAGAACTTGCCTCATGGTCTTCAGAATCGTCGCCGGAGTTGTTGCCGGAGTCGTCGCCGGAGTTGTTGCCGGAGTCGTCGCCGGAGGAGATGAGGTCTACCACCACTCTTCTGCCCGGGTCGTCGCCGGAGGAGTCCGCGCTCACCTCAATACGCGTGGACCGCTTGTTCCTTCGCGTTGAGGAAAAAAACCATGCCTCTCCATGGCGGGCGTCGCTCGAGTTTGCCAACTTGGCCCTTGCGCGCGTGTACGGCTTCCTCCCCCGGGCTGACGAAGAACCGGCCTCTTCCATGGAGCGCCGAGAAAGACACACGGGGGTGGTGCACTGGGACGGCTCCTCTTCATCACCACGGAACCTCACTCTCTTGGCGGGGGTGGCGGACAGCACCGAAGAAGACGGACGGGGACGTGGCCGCGGGGCCTCCTCCTTGCAGAACCTCCCCCTAGAGTCGCGGGCCATCCTTGCTACGGAAACGAGGCTGCAACAGAGACGAGGAAGGCGGAAGCCAGAGAAGGGGATAGAAGGCGGAAGGCGGGGCGGAGCGTTTATTAAAAAGGTTCGGATGCGCAAATGATACGATGATTAACAACCACCCGGCGCCAATGAAGGGGCGGGGCCAGGTCTATTCGAATGAAGAACAGTTTGCTTTTCCCCTTTTAATCTGCAATCAAATTTTGTATCACGTATTTCTCTGTCATCCGTAATCCAAATTTAATGATATTTGTTTCTGAATTTTTCTAAAGTCAACAACTATTCATTTATGACATTTTTTTGTATGTAATTCCATTTCTTGGATGTTGTTTATACGCCTTATCTTGTTTCTTATAAGTACAACATAGAAATAATATTTGTTTTACACAACCATTACTAATGAAACTTTGCATTTCGTAATCTTATGGTGAACATAAGGTTATGTTAAAATTTCAAATGCATATGAGTTCGAACATGTTTTAAAGTGTGGAAAACTTCAATGTTGAAGTAACATTCTAAGAAACTATGTGAGAGATGTAGACATTTGTACACAACTATAATCTTCCGTTTTCGAAACCATTTGATTTTTTGTAGACAAGCTTAGGGACCTAAATTATGTTGCCAAGTCAATATGTAGAATTTTTAGAACAGACTAAGACGTTATTATAATTATTATATCGTAAACAAGAGATAAAAAATCTAACTTTAAGAAATTTGGTTAAACAAGTGTGGCTGGTGATATTTTATTCAAATACTAAATTACCAACTATGAATTTTTCGTATTTTTTTACGAATTTTTAGGTGCTGTTTATGGGCTCTAATATGACATGCATCACAAGTTCACATCACCAAGCAAACAAGTGTGACAGTTGATATAGCATCACATGTTCACATATGACATGCATCACAAGTTCACATCACCAAGCAAACTAACTCATAACAAACATATTCACATCTGACATGCATCAGCAGGGCACATCACCAAAATAAGACTGCATCAGCTGGGCGCATCACCAAACTAGATTGTAGCTGCAAGGGAACTAGTTAGCTAGATGGCTTCTTTTGTGCTGCTGCCTCAAGTTCACCTAGCCTTGTCTCTAGTTTTGCAACCCTTTCTGCCAGCTCAGCATTCTTCTTTAGAAGTTCAATCTCCTGCCTCTTTTGTGCGGTTTTAAGCTGCTCATCCTGCTTGTCGATTCCTTTCCAGATGTAGTCAATGTCATCCCGAGTAACAGCACGTTCCTAAAACAAAGGAAAAAATTATATTGATGCAAGCTTCATAACAGTTGTAACTTACAAGAAAGCTGTTTAGCTCTAACTAGTTTCAAAACTTGCCTACTTTCCTTCAGCCGATTTCTTGAGCTTGTTGATTTCAGTCCAAATTCTGTCAATGTCATGTGCAACAACTTCCTACAACAAATGGAAATTGATGCATTAGAACAATTGATCAGTGAAGATGAGAAGGTACAAGGACAAATCATGCGTGATGGTTTCAGAACTTGCCTCATGGTCTTCAGAATCGTCGCCGGAGTTGTTGCCGGAGTCGTCGCCGGAGGAGATGAGGTCTACCACCACTCTTCTGCCCGGGTCGTCGCCGGAGGAGTCCGCGCTCACCTCAATACGCGTGGACCGCTTGTTCCTTCGCGTTGAGGAAAAAAACCATGCCTCTCCGTGGCGGGCGTCGCTCGAGTTTGCCAACTTGGCCCTTGCGCGCGTGTATGGCTTCCTCCCCCGGGCTGACGAAGAACCGGCCTCTTCCATGGAGCGCCGAGAAAGACACACGGGGGCGGTGCGCTGGGACGGCTCCTCTTCGTCGCCACGGAACCTCACTCTCTTGGCGGGGGTGGCGGACAGCACCGAAGAAGACGGACGGGGACGTGGCCGCGGGGCCTCCTCCTTGCAGAACCTCCCCCTAGAGTCGCGGGCCATCCTTGCTACGGAAACGAGGCTGCAACAGAGACGAGGAAGGCGGAAGCCAGAGAAGGGGATAGAAGGCGGAAGGCGGGGCGGAGCGTTTATTAAAAAGGTTTGGATGCGCAAATGATACGATGATTAACAACCACCCGGCGCCAATGAAGGGGCGGGGCCAGGTCTATTCGAATGAAGAACAGTTTGTTTTTCCCCTTTTAATCTGCAATCAAATTTTGTATCACGTATTTCTCTGTCATCCGTAATCCAAATTTAATGATATTTGTTTCTGAATTTTTCTAAAGTCAACAACTATTCATTTATGACATTTTTTTGTATGTAATTCCATTTCTTGGATGTTGTTTATACGCCTTATCTTGTTTCTTATAAGTACAACATAGAAATAATATTTGTTTTACACAACCATTACTAATGAAACTTTGCATTTCGTAATCTTATGGTGAACATAAGGTTATGTTAAAATTTCAAATGCATATGAGTTCGAACATGTTTTAAAGTGCGGAAAACTTCAATGTTGAAGTAACATTCTAAGAAACTATGTGAGAGATGTAGACATTTGTACACAAGTATAATCTTCCGTTTTCGAAACCATTTGATTTTTTGTAGACAAGCTTAGGGACCTAAATTATGTTGCCAAGTCAATTTGTAGAATTTTTAGAATAGACTAAGACGTTATTATAATTATTATATCGTAAACAAGAGATAAAAAATCTAACTTTAAGAAATTTGGTTAAACAAGTGTGGCTGGTGATATTTTATTCAAATACTAAATTACCAACTATGAATTGTTCATATTTTTTACGAATTTTTTGGTGCTGTTTATGGGCTCTAATATTTGAGGGAAGCAAGTTTCAATTCAGAAAAAATAGTGTTGGGCCCACGCGTTAGCGTCAGAAGCCTATATAAAAAAGATAGCCGTTGCCTGCCCGACCGACAAAGGTGATGCGGGTAGACTAACCCTCGTCGCCAACAAGTGCTCCATTGTCCGAAATGCCCCTGGCCGAATGAATATGCATCCGTCCCGGCCGCGCTGGTACACTAACCCTCGTCGCCAACAAGTGCTCCATTATCCGAAATGCCCCTGGCCGAATGAATATGCATCCGCCCCGGCGACGCTGGTACACTAACCCTCGTCGCCAACAAGTGCTCCATTGTCCGAAATGCCCCTGGCCGAATGAATATCCATACGCCCCGGCCCCGGCCCCCTTCTTCTTCCCCGATCTGAGCTCCACCGCCGCCACCCGCCCGTCCTTCCCCGCCGTCGCGCACATGTCGCACTACGCCTATTCGTCTGGAGGTGCACGTGCGAGGAGCAGGGTTCAAGGTTGCCGGAGCAGCCGCAATCACTCCATCAGCTTGGATCCAGTCGGTGAGCTAAGCGGCTTTCCACTGGTCCCTTGCCCGGACTGTGGTATGGCTCGGGTGGTGGAGAGGCGAACGCAGAAGGAAGGTGAAAACCACGGTCGTCTTTATTTCAAGTGTGCAAGGAACTCGGTGAGTAGTCTGCTGTGTCTCCCAAATCTGAGTTAGGGTTCTTATGTGCTTTTGATTCTGCAGTACACCAAGAATTGTGGATTTTATCGTTTCCACAAGGAGTATCTCCAGATGCTGAAGGATGCTGGCGTCATTGTTTTTCGACGGTCGAACTGGGCAGACGCGGTCGATGAAGTAGTTGATTCAGTGGAATGTCAAATTGGGAGCGGCGAGCAGAGGCAAGCACTGGAGGACAAGCAGAGGAAGAAAGCACTGGAGGAGAAGATGGACAATGTGATCTGGAAGATGAACTTGATTATTGTGGCTGTTGTTTGTGTAGTATTTGGATGTTTACTGGGGATGTATGCTGCAAAGAAGTAATTCTGATGTTAAAAGTGGTGCTTTTGCTTCATCTGTGTGGATGAAGAATGAAAAATTTGTCACAGATGACCAACTTAAATGTATGAATGAAGAATGGATGGAATGACAATTGGGTCACAAATCTTAATGTGTCACACATCACAAAATTCATCAATTCATCTGTGCTGACATTTCATTGCAGCACGAGGCAAAGGAGACGCGGATTAACACAAATGGAGTAACAAACTTCTGGCATAACTCTGGCATACACATTGCAATTAATTGTAAACTGCTGCCATATATAGACACAAACAAAGTAACAAACTTCTGGCATACACATTGCAATTCATTGTAAGCTGCTGCCATAGACATTGCAATGCGTTATAGGAGACATGGATTGATCTACCCGCATCTCTTAGATCTACTAGTTCAACAAACACACAGGAGGAACACATGAACAGAGGAACAAACACACAGGAGGAACACATGAACAGAGGAACAAACACACATTAATTAAGCAGAGGTAGTCGCCTCCGTAGGAGCCCCACCGTCGGATTCGGAGTCGGAGTCGGAGCCGGAGCCGGAGCCAGAGCCGTCGAGGCTGCCATCGTCGCCGCCGTTGTCGTCGACGGGGGTAAGCACGCCTCTCTCAAGGTCCCCAGCCAAGATATGGATCTTGAAGGCGTAATCCTTCACGGTCCTCTGCAGTGGATCATTGGGTGCTGGGACCCCGAGATGAACGGCCACCTGTCGAAGCCTGTTGAAAGCTTCGCGGAACAAGTTGACTGACCAAGTGGCTTCGTCAGCAGTTAGTGCAGGAGCAGAAACGGCCTCCACGGGCTGCAGTGCTGGCGCCTCCTCGGGCGGGGGCGGCGGCACCTCCTCGGGCGGGGGCGGCGGCACCTCCTCGGGCTCGTCGGGTGCCAGCGCCGTCCCCTCCTTGACGAGCCGACGGTGACGGCTTTCGTTGTCATCATCCTCCTCCCTCCCCCGCTTCCTGGATGGCTCGCTTGATGATGCCATGCGCGCGCTTGAGGAAGAAGAAGCTCTTGGATTCACTTCTTGGTGACCGGAGACGGTGGTGCTGGGGTTTTCTTGGTGCCACGGTTGACCAAGTTCTTGGCCGGCCGGGGATTTATATTGACAAGACGGTGAACCGTCAGGCGGCCGGTCACACGCCTCGGAACCCGTGTACGCTCAGGAGAGCTCTTGGCCACAAAAGAGACATGTGGTCACAAGGAGACGTGTGACTGTTCATATTTTATTCAAAATACCAAATGCCCAACATTGAGTTGTTCGATTCTAAAAAAACTATGAATTGTTCGTATTTTTATTAATTTTTAGGTGCTGCTTTATGGGCCCTAATTTTTGAGCGAAGCAAGTGTCATTTCAAAAAAAAAAGTGTTGGGCCCACGCGTCAGCGTCAGCAGTCCAGTATAAAGAAGGTAACCGTTGCCCGTCCGCGCACCAGCCAACAAAGCGACGCGGGTTTGCTAACCCACGTTGGCAGTGACTATCCATTTTGCAAAATCAATATTCAACCGCCCCGACCCATTCCGTCTCCCCTTCTTCTTTCCGAATGGATAAGCGCAACACTTTCCTCAAAAAAAAGCGCAGAGGAGGCGTGAGAGGAGGCGTGGAGACAGAGACAACGATGAGCGCCGGCGAGGGGCCAAGCAGCGGACGACCCCGCGCACCCGGGATCGAGGAGAACCGGAACGCGAAGCGGTGCCGCAACTGGATCCGCGCGCGTGCCGGTGAGATGGCGGCGAAGAGGGAGACGACGATGAGCGCCGGAGAGGGGCCAAGCTGCGGTGGAGTGAACCCAATGCCGGAGACATATGTCCTCGACTGGATCCTCTCGGGTTCCGACGAGGGGCCAAGCAGCGGCAAGGAGGAGCGTGCCGGTGAGGGGGCAGCGAAGTGGGCGAGGCGCCTGCCTGACGTTTGCAAGCACAAGTGTCTGGCAATGACGAAGAGGGGTCGAGGGAGCGGCGAAGGTGTAGAGGACCTCATCTCTGACTCTGGCAACGACCACAACGACGGCGAGGCAAGTTTCTCTGAATCTCACTGCCTTTTTACTTGTTCTATAGATGTAGCTTGAGCTAGCTTGAGCTTGAGCTTGATAAAGTTAGTGCCTATGATGATGTCTTCCATGCTTGTCATGATCTTATACCAAGTTCTGAGGCAAATCAGTTCTGAACTAAGTTCTGCTTTTACTTGTCACACCCTGCTATGAAGCCTAGGATAATTTTCAAGTTCTGATATAATTTTCCTATGATGATTATTGTCCCTATACTGCTCCAAGTTCTGAGGCAAATTAGTTCTGAATTAACTATGTTATTCTTATACCATGTTTAACCCTGTTTCAGGCAAAACTCTATGAGTCACGAGCAGAGCTTGAGTTACTTCTAAACCTTAATGTCTGGGATTATGTGAAACCTGAGTTTGAAAAAATCACGAAATAAGTGAACATCCTCATCAAAAAGGCTAAGCACATAAGGAGGTACAAGTATACTACTGAACAAACTCTCGAGCCCATTGAAGATGCGCTCGAAGGGCTTCAAGAATCCTTGGTTGCTTACGAAGAGGCTGCAAAAAGAGCCAATCTTGATGGGGCATGAGGAAGTTCAAGCTTGTTGATGTGCAGGGTCAGTAGCCATACTTTTGTGGATGTTCAAGGGGTTTTGTTGATGTGTATGGTCAGATAGCACGACCATAGTAAATAATGTGATGGACAAGTTAAGTCCTAGCCTGATGGACAAGTTAACTTCTTGTAATAATTATCTTTGTTCCTGTGGACAAGTTATCTTCATCTTTGTGGATAAGTTATCTCTCTTATGATGTCTATTTTGTCTCAAAAGATATATGTGTTGATTGTGCCTGTATGTCGAAATGGAAGCAATGAGAGATCGAGCTGACCTGTCAATGAAGACAGACTCAAAGGAGACGAGGATTCACAAACCTCCGTCTCCTTTCTTCACAAAGGAGACACGGATTAACAAACCTCCGTCTCATTTGTTCACTGCCGCCGCGCTCCCGCTTCACGGCAGTGAAGAGTGCTATTAGACTTTAATTATTGAGCTCTCAGTCTAGTAACGGGCGTCAAATGCTCATCGGTAACGGACTTTATAGCCCGTTACCAATACGGTAGTGATCAGTAACGGACTTAAACAGCCCGTTACCGATACGGCATTGATCGGTAATGGACTTTACGAGCCTGTTACCGATAGGTTTAACTTGTGTAACGGACTCGATTTAACGTCTGTTACAAAGAATTCATGTAACGGGCGTTTAAGAAGCCCGTTACTAGAAGTCCACATTGGTAACGGGCATTGTGGAGGCCAACCCCGGGGTCGGCCTGTCGCGCTTATGGGTAACGGGTGCCAGACAATAACCGTTACAGATGTGGGTGCATGTAACGGGTGTTAAGGGCCCGTTACAAATGCTGCGTGACCTATTTGAGGTTTTCACGTAGTGATTCCAAAACCAAGCACATAGAAGTGAGATATCATTTTCTGAGAGACAATGTTGAGAAAGGGAAAATAGCTTTGATCCATGTGCCCACACAAAACCAACTAGCGGATATTTTTGCCAAGCCCCTAGATCAAGCAACTTTCACTCGTTTGGGGGGAGAACTTGTTGTGTGTTTGGTTTCTTGAGTTGGTGGTGGGAGCTCCTTGTGTAGCATATGTATAGCTTTCTTTTTGTGCATTCTTGCATTTTGCATTGCATATGTATCATGATGTATAGGCATCTTTGTATCTTAGGTTTGCATACATTTGTTTCATATGCATTTTGTAGGAAAAGCTTCTCTCATATACATTGTTCACCATGATGTGCTATAAATGATCTTGTGAGCTAGTTTGGTATGATATGGTTTAGTTTGGCTTAGCTCTTGATGATCTTGCTTAATATCCATAGTTGACAGCTATGTTTTTGAGAAATGCTAGTTGTATGTCCCTTTGTGAGTAAATGTCTTTATATGATCATGACATGTTTGAGTGGCTTTGTTATGCTTAATTTGTGCTAGTATAGCTTATTTTGATCATATGGGGCCAAAGGTCCATTTATCATCATGAATGTTTAGCCCACTTGCTATCTTGTGGAGGGGCATAAGTTCCTTTTGCCGCAAAGGTATTTCATGTACCATGTATAAATCTGAAAATGAAATGTAAATTGCTTGGAAAATATGCTCCCATGTCATTTGTGCTTATTTAAATTGCTTTTGGGTGCTAAACTGTTGCATGATGCCTACCATTGAGAAGTCTCATATATAGAAGTAGGCACATGGCTCGGTGGCTTTGACATGACATGAGGTGTTTGTGAGTGTTTATGATGATCTTATGCTTAGAATGGTTGTCCTAGCATCAAGTTTGTGTGACCTTGTCACTTTGTCATGTTTTGCTCATGTTTAGGACTTTGCTCATGAGAAGGAAATTTTTCGAAAAAATACTCATTTTGATCTTAGCTTTGTCCAATGGTTGTGAAACTTGGTGATCATGTAGCTTATGTTCATACGAAGCTATAGAGTATCTAACTTGCTCATTTGGACATGTGTAGCATCTTGTGGTGACTTCTGTCTATTTCAGAAGCTCTAGGTTGAATATTTCTGAATTTTGCCTTGCTTCATGCATTGTCAACAAAGGGGAGAAGTTTGTACATGATTTGGGCACCTGGGAGCTTTTGGAAGGTATTCAAAGTGGTTCGAGCAGGTTTCAGAAAAGTTTGTGTGCAGGCGGTCAGATCCCAAGGAGGGCGGTCTGACCAGCCCAGGCAGGCGGTCTGACCGCCCTAGGCAGTGAGAGCAAGTTTTGCTCCTTGTTTGCATTCCCAAGTAGCATTGCTACGTTGGTTCAGGGGGAGTGTGCTTTGGATTAGGTGGAGCTTGCATATGTGCAGGGGGAGCTCGTGTATGAGTTTGTGATTTGGTTGCTTTGGTGGTTTGCTCTTTTGTGTGAGCTTGTTTTTGTCTCGGTTGTGTCGAGTCGTTGCCCTTGCCTAAGTGGACCGAGACTTTCCTTCTTCAAGTGATCTTGCTCTTTGTCTTTCCTTGGGCTTTCGATCGCTTGTTGAAGTTCTTTTGGTCGTTTCTTTTCTTTTCCTTTTCTCTTATGTTACCAAATGTGTGTGCTGTCAATGCAATCATCAAGGGAGAGATTGAGAGCCTGTGTGGTTCGAGGACCGGTGGATGGTCGCTTTCTGGTGTGATGAGTGATTGACAACGTTGTGTGGACTGACTCTTGGCTAAGTATTGCAGGTGTAGGTTGCAGCTTGATTGGTGTTGGTGTAGGTGAAGAACAAGCGCGAAAGGTCTATGCCGGTGGGCCTCCAGGTGTGGAGCAGACAGGTAGGCTTGGTTCAAGGGACCCGGTGGCCGACGGGGTCAAGTGCGAACCGTATAGTGGCAAGAACAGCAAGACAAAGTCGTGGACGGTTTCTTGGTTGAGCCTCAAAACCAAGGTCGAGCCGGGACGACGTGGGAGCCGAGTCATGAGTGGAGATTGGCGGGTGGCTACACCAATTCCGCGGGGTTTCCAGTAGTTCACCACAAAACCACTAGGTTATTCGGTTGAGCCACAAAACTGAGGCCGAAGACTCGACGAGGAGGGGCAGCCACCCAGGCCAGTCTAACTGCCCAGGAGGGGCGGTCTGACCGCTCGGGTCGCAGCGTCGAGATCCTTCGAAGCGGATGACACGCGGCATGATCGCAAGAGTTGCGTTGGTGCTACGCAGGCTTGCGGTGGATGCGCATCCGTCCGATGGTGCTAAACTGAAGACTTCCTAAACTGCCCTTGAGGGGCTTGTATCTCTCTTATGCTAGTAGGGGTAGTTTAGTTTTTCGGTTGCCCCCATATAAACTCTTGAGTTGTGGGATGGCAGCCAACTCTTGGAACCATAGCTCATTTACCTTTGTTATTTTCCCTTCCTATTTTCCTTAGGATTTCCATAGGACTAGCTTGAGAGCTTCAAGGTGGGATCTTTAGAGAGGGATGGATGATCGGGAGGCAAGCTAGACCTTGTATGAATCTTTCATGGTATGTATAGAAGATTCGGCGTGATTCCTCAAGGCCTTTTGTTGTCTCTCCCGTTTTCCCTTTTTGGTGATTTTCGGAGCCCTTTCTTGTGATTTTTGTGGAGGAGTTTTGAGGTCGTTTTCTTGCGGGATTCTTTTTGGGTGTCACATATGAGGACCTTGTGCCTCTTTGCTTTGTGGCCTTGTCCCAGCAATCCCCTCGAATCGGCCTCAATTTGGTGGTTTTCGGAGTTCCTCGAGTTCATGACCTAGAGGGCCAAGATTCGCGATTTCTTTGATTGAGAGCATTTCGGTGGATTTCCTTTGGTGGAGAGGTTGCCTAGGAGGTAACCGAACTATCCCCGAAGTTTCGCTGCAATCCGTGGGGTGAATCAGGAGATCGGGCGATGGGAAGTTGAGGGTTGACCCGCGGTCAGGTTTTCTGGGTGGGGCGGTCTAATCGCCGTTGGGGACGGTCTAACCGCCCTAGGTCATCCAGGTCAAGGTTTTGGTTTTGCTGGGTTTTCATCTGTGAGATTGTTCGCCTTGATCAGAGGAGTGTTCTAGTGAAATCTTGGCTCGTTTTGAAGTCGTTTGCAAGGTTTTCTTTGGAGGTGTTTTTGCTGGGTACAGGAGGTTAGACCACCCCTGGTAGGAGGTCTAACCGCCCTAGGCTCGTTGGGTGAAGTTCTTGTTTTCGCCAAGATTTTCTGGTAGCTAGCTTGGCCTTGACCAGAGGATCTTGTGGCTGAAACCGTGAAGAGTTTTGGAGCTCGGAAGAGTATTTTCGGCGGTGTTTCCCGTGGCCAGGAGCGGGCGGTCTAACCGCCCCCTCCAGATGCGGTCTGACCGCACCCTCCCAGGCAGATAGCTTACGAGTTGGTTCCGCTGCCGTTTGTGTGTAGAAGCTGTGCCTGCAGGTAGTGTTTGTTCCTATGACTAGTAGCACTTCAGTGGCTACGTGGTTTTGGCAAACGGAAGGTTGTGTGCGGAGCGTGTGATTTTGGGTATCCGACCGAGTTCGTCTTGTTGGAGAAGACATCTCCTTCGAAAAGAATTTTTATCGGCTCCCATTCACTCCCCTCTCTGGTCGCCAGTTCGGTCTTTCATGAAGTTTGATTTATTTAATATACAAGGAAGGCGAACAAGAAGCAGTTTGTGTTTGGGTTCCGCTGATGTCATGAAAGTAGTGGCACTGCTTAACACACCCAATAATGCAAATGGTAGCCTTACTATATTTGTACACGCGCATAAACGTGCATACTATGCTCTTATTCACAAATGGACTCACACGCGGACTTATCCATATGCTAATCATTTTGTAGTGATTATAGCATGGACTGACATGACAAATCCATCAAAGTGAGTACGTAAGAAACATTGGATGCCAGTCGAATGAAGGAATTAATTGGCCTCCACAAAAAACATTTATTAGAGAACAAAATTTTTGACCTACTATAGCTATCTCCAGTTAAGAAAACGCGGTGAGTGAATTCCTTTTGATACCACAGCCGCCTCGAGCCGACCCCTCCCGTCCGCTTCCGGCGACCTCGCCGGAGCGTGCCGAGAGGAGAGGGGGGGGGGGCTCTTCAAGCTCTAGCTCGTAGATACTAGTAGGTTCACGTTTTGCTTTAGCCTCTTTGGCCCCCTCCCGTAGTGGATCTTGCCGCCTTGCTATGGTCTTCGTTGTCGTCGTCGCCGGAGCATGCTCCGGTGTCCTCGTCGCTGACGAAGTCTGCTCCAAGGTGAGTCGTAATAAAATAAAATCGCAACCTACAGCTCCATCTCCACCCCCATCCGCCGTTGCTGCAGGACTTCCCCTCACCCCTCCACCCCAGATCTGGTTGCTTTTGAGGATTGGAGTTTCTCCCGATTGGATCTGCTCCTGGGCGCTGTTATTACAGTTCTGGCAGTTCCTGTCTTAAGCTACGGTTGTTCCGGCGAATTCCTTCCCATCTGGGAAGTTTCGAGTTCTTTGTCGAACGCGTGGCTGTGCTCCTTTCTCCACCTCGTCGCCGCACTCCACGACGTCGACGTTGCTTCTGGATCTGTGTTTGTTAGCGGTTGTTCCGACGCGTCCTCGTCGCCGTCGAACGCGTTGACTCGCCTTCGCCAAGCCCTCATCCGCCTGCAAGCAGCATCGTCTACTTCAACAACGCTTCAGATCCGCCGTCACTGGTTGGGCAGTGAACCATCCACCGGTTCTGTGGACGGCGACCCTATACTCACCGGCGGCGTCTTCTACAACATCCTCCGTCGGCCGGTGATGCACTACAAGACGCCGCCCTCGACCTCTACAAGCCTACGCTATGCGAGGCCCCTCCGCTACGGCACCAAGTGTCTGTGACACCCCTGCTGCCGTCCGCCGGCGATCAGCCCACCGGCGAAGTTCCTGGATCTCGGTTCCTCAGGGACCTTTGTAATTCGGCCTTTTGCTAAGGGCCCAGTTGTAACTTTGTTGCTTTAATATAATACAAGTGGTTATTGTCAAAAAAAAATCCTTTTGATAATGGATAATGTTTCAGGCATCAACCTTTTCATAGAAGAGGCATCAGTCTGACTTTTGATAAGATGTAGCCAGAGTTACACATCAACAAACTCCGTGCGTGTATCACAAGAGAGAACGTCAGAACAAGTTCTAAATCGTATGCCATACATTTAAATGACTACAATCAAGCAAATACTTGTATATAAGTGAATAAACTGATAAATGAAAATGGATTTTGTAATTCTTAATCAAAGTTATATACCTAAATAGTTGTAATAATGTGGAAAATCAACACTTACTTTATTCATTATAGTCAAATTTTCCCAACTAGAAAAAAAATTATGTATGACTTCTCTCATGTGGATGTGCCACCCAGGTGATACTCTGTCGACTGTCCACGTCTTCACGATGAATCAAGCATAAACCCCATGAGCCGCCATGTGCTCTGCCGCGGTGACTCAAGGTGTGCATCATGAACATGAAGTCTCAAAAGTCTGCCACCGCTTTCTACTCTGTCGAACCACCACCACGCTTAAACGACATTGAGGAGGCTTCCACCCTCATCCTTTTTCATGCCAACCCTGACGTGGAAGCCAACATACTCCGTCCAAGACCCTGTTCATACCATACGGAGAAGAAATTTGTTTTCTGGATAACAAGTGCTCTGATTTTTTTCTTTTGTTATTTTGGGGTTAGCCCAACATTAATTACACAAGTCATTGAGCTCATCTAAGATATCAAAAACAACAATTTATCTGCTCACTATACAAATTGCTGTTATTGGACTTGTCACAAATGAAATATCAGAAAATCCAGATGGTTTGGTCTTCCTTCAGACCAAATCGCCAATGGTGGGTATATATATCTCTACCTTGATTTTTTTCATGTAATTTAAGTACTACAAATGAACTTGAAACTTCAGAAGCTCTAAATCAAATAGAACCACCAAATCCCAGTTGCCCCACATGGTCGCAAAACTAAACCATTAGCAAGGATTCAGAACAGTATATCAAGAAGGATACGCGTTGCACAAGTTAGGCATGAGTCAATGGGTAAATTGCTGTAGTGTATTCTCGCTTAATATATTCCAAATTACTTATCATTTTGGCTTTTCTAGATACATTACTTTTATTATTTATCTAGGCATAATACATATCTAGATGCATAAAAAATGGATCTAGAAAAGCCAAAATGACAAGTAATTTGGGACAGAGGGAGTAGGTTCTTAATGACTTGGAAGAATCATTGTGTGAAAATGATTTGCAAAATTCAATGGTTGAGCTTGATCTGACCGACAAAAGAAAATCTATTAATACCGTAGCGCAATGGTCAGAACATTGACAATTTAAAAGGAAAAGAGGAAACAGAATGATGGACTTGATGATCTTTGGAATGGTTCAACAAGAACATGTATTTTATAATCTTACCGCTGCCGATCCTGTAAAATGTCACCATGCAACGGAGACATTGTAACCCAGAATGGAACTCTTGAATTAACAATTTATGCAAGTATATCTCTTGAGAACACTGCATTAAGCATCTAATTGGTCAATATTTGGACAAGTAAATTTAGTATCAGAACCTAGTGTTTAGATTTTTTTTAGATTGACTCTTGAAAACAATGTTGGAAAACTATATGGTCACATTGTGTCTTGCATGATGCGATCACTTGATCACATAATATTATCTATGGCATCTAGAATTTATATTTTGTTTGTGTCTTGCATGATATATATACGATCACTTGATCACATTGTGTACCCACGTGTACCGAACGTGTTAATGTTTCTTTGATAAACTGTGGTTACCTGTAAGTTCAATCATTTTATCAAACAATTCAAACATCATGAATCATGTGTTAAAAAAATATGTACCTAGCTGAATTACTTCAAGTAACTCTGACCAAAGTTGTTAAAATAGTGAGGGAGCATGCATTCTACCTTCACAAAATTGTTTGTAAGATTTATCATGTACGAAATCCATAGAAACAAGCTTACTTATTAGTGAAATAGTTTGACACTACACGTATATCATAAAAATGATTATCTTACCTCCCATCTTGCTATACAAAAAAATTCAAGTATCACTTGAACCTCGGATGGTTTGCCTAATAATGTATCTACCCAAGAAATCCAATGAACTTTATGTAAGTTAATTAGATTTGCCCTAATAGCTATCTATTTCATACCTGACGTTACGGACCTTTATATTGGAAACAGAACTATTGTGTTTAGAGATCACATGAACACCAAAACCTAAAATGACATTGTAAATTTTTGCATTAACTTTTACTAACAGTGTGTGACATCAGAATAGTAATTATTAGTCATTCTTTTCCTCACAAAATAGTATTGATGACAAAATGTATATAACTAATACAAGTCCCTCCCGAATTTTCCTTTACCTTTCATTACATTATCCAGTATATTATCTGCTTTCCTCTCTTCCCTATCTCATTTTCGACAAAAAAAAAAGAATGTAATGAATTTACAAGGGTATCTTTGTTTCATATCCCTCAAAAATCATGGGAATGAAGTGAACCCTGTATCTGTTGTTCTACATCCCCATGGCCTGTACTAACTCACCAACTTGGATTGCAGCCATTTGCCACCTCCAAGTATCAAAATTTTGCTGAAGCACAAACTTCCTAGCCTTGCTTATAAGATCCTCCCCATCCTTCTTCACCTTTGCAATCTTAGGGCACTTGAGCAACCCTAAGTAGGCCTCGAGGTCATGCACGCATGCAGGATCTCTCGCTTTGAAGAAGTCCAGGGCAAGCTCAACGCCGACATGCGTGTAACACGCGCAGCTCCATGGGAGCTCCAATCTTCCTCCCAAAACCCTAGAGTTCTCGTTCAAAAAAATGCCCGGCAACTTGGTGATAGGGTCGTTGACGTTCACCACCCTCAGCACCTTCACCCCGAGCTCGTCGCACCGATTCTTAAACCCCGTGTTGCCGACCCTCGGGCCGGCGAAGGAGTAAATGGTGATCGGCACGGTGGCGCCACCGCCGTCGCGGTTGAGACCGAGCTCGGCGAGGTCGTAGCCGAGGAGAAGGGCGAGAGAGCTCCCCATGCTGTGGCCGGCGAGGGTGATGCTGATATCCTCGTGCTTGTACTTGTTGATAAGCCGTGTCACCTCGGAGAGGAGCTGGTTCCGGCAGCTGCCGCAGGTGAACCGGCAGGTGGCGTCGTCGGAGGTGTAGACGGAGAGGAACCCTGACTCGACCTTGACGTCAGGGCGGGGTTCCGCAGGGTCGAACCTCGCCGGCTCGAGGGAGCTCATCATGTTGGCGACCCACTCCGAGCTGGTGACCGTGCCGCGGAATGACACGGCGATGTCGCGGCGGCCTAGCCGCGGCGACGTACCCAATCCAGCGGCTCGGGCACGGCCGCCCCGCGGCGCCTGGGAGCGCGACGTCCGGCGCCGCATAGATGTACCGGGTGACGTCATAGCCGGCGCCGGCCATGCCGACGGCCTCGAGCATCCGGGCCTTGCCGTACTTGCAGTTGAGGTAGCGTTTCGAGCTGGCGTCGAGGTCGAACGCCTTGTACGTTGCCGCCACGAGCTCACCGTACCGGACGATCTCGGTGCGGAGGAGCGGGTGCAGCGGCTCCACGAGACCGGCCCAGTCGCTGACGCCCTGGATCTCGCGCCACATGCTCGCCAGGGTCTCGCCGCACTTTTTCTTCACGGCCCTGTCGGCGGCCGAGGCGACAACCGGTGCCGGCGGCGCGGCGTGCCTTACGTTCACCGCGATAGACGACGACGGCGCAGACAGGCGCGTCGTCTGAGGAGCGAACGTGGAGGGCGGTGCGGCCACCGCCGCCATGGCCGCGGCGGTCGTCGAGGCGCTGCCGCGCTGCTGGTGCGGCGGCTTCACGCAGAGCCCCGGAGAAGGCTGAGGCATTGGGAGGTGCACCGCCATTGCTGTTCAACGATCGATCAGATCAGGTGCTTGTCGTGATCGAGCTAGCTGAAGAGGATCGGAGAGGAGGTTGGGGAGAGACGTATCGAGAGCGAGCTCGGAGCTTGGCGGTTGGACTTGGAAGGGAGCTATGTGGGGGGGGGGGGGGGGGGGGTTATCGAGCTTTTATATGTGGGGAAACCGACGCGGCTGTGTCCGTTTTCTCGCGAGACGTGTTGGCTAGTTGGAAAGCGAGAGGGAACGGAGCACAAATTGCACGTTGCGCGCGGGGATTTGACTGGCGTGCGGGAGCAGCGTGGAACTGGTACGGTCCTTTTCACTCACCCTTTTCCTTGGCCTTTTGCGCTTGGATCCATCAGCTCCGACCAATTTAAAAAATCAACCTTTATTTTTCTTTTGTTTCTTCAAACAATTAACATGACTAAATATTATTATTTGTTTAAAGGTACAGAAACAGAAACCGAGATGCACATTTTCATATCCCTCCATCCTAAATTTCTGTTTGTTTGTTTTGACTTTTCTAAATACATGGCTTTTGCTATGCACCCACATTACTATTAAGTCTACATGCATTGTAAATATTTTGTACCTAAAAAATCAAAATGAATAATAATTTAGGACGGAGGTAGTAAATACAAACAAGTATAATTTCTTTTATTAAGGTGTGCTAGGATATTGAGTACATGGTTATCCCTCCCGTCATCCCCATGCTATGTGTTGTCCTCGATGAAAAATTCTCATCTATCGCTGGCAATTGATAGGACAAGATGTTGAGCAGAGATGTCAGTTAGGGCAAGGGATTAGTTTACTGCTTCTTGCACATCATGTATTCCCCTCGATTCTCATTATAAGCATGTTAATCATATAAATTAAAAAATTTACACGTTATGTGTGAAAGAAAAAATGATTACTCCCTTCGTCCCAGAATATAGCTTCATTTAGACTTTTCAAAATCAAACTTTTCCACCTTGACCGTGTATAAGAAATAATCATAAATGCTAATAACATAAAAATGATGTTGATAGATTTATTATGAAACCAACTATTAAAATATGTAATATTTTCTATTTGAAGTAAATTATTTTGAGAGTTATTGTTGGTCAAAGTTGAAAAAAATTGACTTTGAAAAGTCTAAACAAAGCTATATTCTGGGACAGAGGAGTACATGTCTCAAATTTCCTTTTAGTGATAATTGAAATCCTCTAGCATATACTAAGCATGAATAAAGTGGAAGCAAGACCATGCACCATCTCACAATCCAATTCATCATTCCCATAGAATAAAGTGCTCCACGTCATACTTGTCTCCCCGCTTTTGGTTGCTTTGGAATGCCTTCTATCCAATCTACGTGAAACCGTAAGAGATACTATTTTTTTAGGACCATATTTTGCTAGCCCCAACAGCTTACGTCTATCCATTACGCAGAAAACCCTTTCGGAAAGGGGAAAAGGAGCCATCAGAATGTTCTCATCACTAGTCTCCAACCAAACCAGCTCGGTGGAAGCGTACAGGATGAGGATGCTGATGATGTCCTCCGCAGTCTTGAGAAGATAAATTGCACGTACGTCAGGGACCCATGTGCGAAAATTCTCGATGGTCGGTAGGGGCCTCTGCGCGGCTCCACGTTGCGTGCGGCCGGCCGTGCCGGCGCGATCCTTGTGGGCCCACGCGATGTGGAAAGATGGGCCCCGGCGCCTTAATTATACATTTATACCCCCGCTCGTGCTGCAGGCCGCGCCGCTGCTGCTCGCGACGCGGCACACGATGCGCGAGGATGGCAGGCCGGAGAAGCCTTTGCTGGTGCTCGTACGGCCGCCGTCCGCCGAAATTGAGCGAGGGCGCAGGAGTGTGTTCCTATTTCCCACTACTCTTCCCTGGCCTTTTTGCGGTCACGACTTACGAATTGCGTTTGACCGGCGGCGAGCCGATCGATAGTGTATCTGTTCTGAGAGAGATGGAAATGGAATTAGGAGGTGTGCTTATCATTGTTAATATATAGGAATTTCATGCAGTAATCGATGGGTGTTTTTGCTTTTGGAAAGAGCCAAGAAGAACCGCTGCATATACTACTTTGGTTGAGTTGAACCGACACACAAAACACATTGTTAAGGGGGTTCTCATGATGAACATGTGAAACCTCACATTGAAGGAACATATGCTCTGATGACACAGCAACATATCTAAGCTCATTTTACTGGTATCTAGGGAAGAAAAATAGATACAGAGAGTTCTATAAAAAAGAGTGAGGTGGGTGTTGGGGAATGTGGCCTTCGGAAGTGTTCTCCCACGGACGAAGGGGGCTTCGGAGTTTTAGCGGTCGAAGGGGGCTTCGGAGTTTTAAAAGACCGAAGATTGTTTCGGCGTGTTTGGCTAAGGCTAATGAAGTGTTGACCTTGTTCGCGTGCTGTGTGTGGTGACTGCAGGTGACGGGACGCCAAGGTTGGCAAGGGGGCTCCGGAGCTCCCAGAGGACCGCAGGGGTCTCCTGGGAGCGTCGGCACCGAAGGGGGAGCCTAACTGGTGGCCCCTGCCTGTCAGGGGGGCGCACGTACAAGGCCGCGTTGGCGGAGCCAAGGTATAAAGTGACGTCGTGCGAAGGAGAGACAAAAGGCGCGATGTGGAAAGGGGCTTGACCGTGCGAAGACACGCTGGAAGTTCCGTACGAAGCCGTAGTTACTGTAATGCCCTTGAAAAGTGTGTAAAGTTGCCCGTTGGAGGAGAAAAATGTGTAATTATTGTTAGGGAGGTGTTCTCAGCCCCCCTATAAATAGGAGGGTCCTTGTAATTGATCGGACACACCGTAATAAGAAGAGAGCTCCGAAGGGTTTACATTTCTTATTGCATCAGCTCTTAGTTCTTAGCTCTTATTTCAGTAGAAGTAGTAGAAGTATAAATAGAGTAGTGGTAGAAGTAGCGAAGGTTGTAGTAGAAGTAGAAGAAGGGGGCAGTTAGCCTTCTAGAGAGCCTTTCTCCGAGGGGGCGCAGTCTTTGCCCCTTCGGAGAAAAGCGCAGCTAAGGGGGCTGTTGTTTCGGCGTCCACCTTCGGGCCTGATTTCCACCAACAGTTTGGCACCCACCTCGTGGAAGAATTTGAGACTGCATGGCGAGGACGAGGTCCGCGGGGAACAAAGCCACCACGGGCGCAGCCACCGCAACCGAAGCCGCCAACCCATCGGCGAAGGCAGCAGAACCTTCGGGAGGAGCCGATGCAGGTGCGGGTGCCGCGGAGATCGAGCACACCGCAACGGGGGAGTTTGAAGTCAGCCTCGAAGGGCTCGAGGTTTCCGCCCAAGATATCAAGGCCCTTCGGAGGATTCGAGCCCTCGTCGCAGGCAAGGTGGTAGCGGTGCAGCAAGAACAGGAGGCTCGGCCATCCACGTCGCAAGTGCAAGCAAGACAGCAGCAGCTGCAGCTGCTAATGACCTCTAGTTCAACATCAGGTAGGCCGAGCGCTACTTCGCAGTGCTCCAGGGTCAGCTTGCTGGCGCAACGCCGCAGCCGACCGGACCGCCTCCACCAGCCGCTGCTGCACCAGCTGCACCGGCGTCTTAGCAACACATCTGGCACACCTTACAAGCCATGCAAGCTCAGTTGGACCAGTGGAAACAACTCAAGGATACCTCTGAAGGCCAGAGCATTGGGCAGAGGCAGGAACCTATTCTGCTAGATGACGCTCTGTTCTGCAACGTCGTCCCAGTGTCCCCGTTATCAGTGGAGCTTGAAAGCGCGCCTTGGCCTCGCCACTTCAATGCCATCACCTTGCCCCAGTACGACGGAGACTATGACCCCAAGGAGTTCCTTATGAAATTCGAAGCGGTAGTTGAGTCTAATGGTGGTGACGCAACGACGAAGGCAAAGGCATTGGTGATGGCCCTAAAAGGTGAAGTCTAGTATTGGTAGGTGAACATCCCGAAGGGCCACATAATCTCCTAGTTCCAACTCCGCAACAAGCTGCTATCTAGCTTCAAGGGCATGCAGGTAGAGGAGCTAGACTCTAATGACCTTGCCAACATGTGCCTCCAGGGGGAAAAGGAGTCGTTGCTGGAATACATGCATAGGGTCGTCAAGCTCACAGCACGGGCGCCAGGGGTGTCTGAAAATAGCATCATTAACGCGATCATGGGGGGGACTGAAAGTGAGCACGTGCCAAGATTTGCTGGATAGAGTAAAGTCGAAGTCTCTTCAAGAATTGTTCAAAGTAATGCAAGAGTACTGCAAGTCGGACAAGGGTCGCCGAAGGAGGATCGAGCGAACCAACGCCGCTAAGAAACAGAGGCAGCAAAATAATTGGGAGGCACCGAAGGGTTTGCAGAACAATCCTCCGAAGCAGCCATATCAGCAATTTAACAATGTGTCAGCAAACAGCAACCCCAACCAAAATAAAGGAAACGGCGGTCACAGAGAGGGGCACGGAGGCAACAGGGGACTGAAGCCCCCGCAACCACCACCGGTTCAAGGAGGCAGTGATAAGTATTTTTGTTGGCTGCATGGGACCAATGCTTACGACCATACTCATCAGTGCCCTTCGGCAATCAAGAAGAAGTTAGAATGGGAAAGTGAGGAGAAGGCCAAGGCGGCCGGGATGGCAGTAAACCATGTCATGAGATATCAGAACGCGGGCCAGTCCAGAGCCCTGCCGGCGCCTTACCCCGCACCTCAGTCGTTCCAGCCTTCGGCACCGATGCAAGTGTTCCAGCTGGCACCACCAGCGTAGATGTTCCCACCTTCGGCACCGTAGCTGCCTCCTCCACCGCCCTTGCCAATGCATGTGCAGCCATCGTCAGTGTTTGTGCCTTCATGGTCAGGCACGTCAGGCTCCTCTCAGGCCGTCTTCGGCTCTTCAAGCTATCAACCGCCGGTTGCCCCGAAGCAGGAAGCATCAGAGTCCGATAGGGCGGGACCCATGGGCATGGTCAATATCATTAACGCCATTTCAGGGTGCTCACACGAGCCAGTGCATGAGACGAAATGGCAACGCCAGAACTATTACTGAAGTGTCTCGCACATTTGCTCAGGAAAATACTTTCATCTGCCATGGTCTCATATTCTGATCACTTTCATAGCGGCAGATGTCAGGATGCAGCATTATCCACACAATAACCCTCTCATCATAAGGGTGAATATTGGCAAGAATACGAAGTACTACTTTGGCAACGACGTGGGTCACGTGCTGGTAAACAACGGCAGTTCGGCGGATATATATATTGACCTGGCAGTGTTTCTTAGACATGGGCTTCAAGAAGGAAGACCTGCAGAAGGCTGAGCATCCTTTGTATGGTTTCGGTAACAAGAGGATTGAGGTATTAGGGAAAATTTATGTGAATGTCACCTTCGGGCAAGACGCTATGATGAGAACGGAGGTTATCACCTTCGACGTCATTGACTTCGTATACCCATACAATGCCATCTTCGGTTGCAACACAATCAACAAGTTTGCATCAGTCATTCATCAGGGGTATTTGTTGATGAAAATACCTACTGCTGGAGGCGTCTTGTCGGTATACGGTAGTCAGGAAGAGGCTCAGAAGGCTGAGAGGAACACTTCGATGCATAACAGGCAAGTGCACGTAATTGCTGAATTCGAAGGGGAGGATGTCTTGCTAGAAACCGAGAAGAAAGCTGAGGCACAGATGAGGCAGGCGATGAAGCACTCCGAAGAGGAGTGCATGAAAGCCATCGATGACACCAGAACAGTCCCTTTATGCGAAGATGTGTCGAGCAGGGTGGTCATGATCGACACCGAAATGAGCGAGGGTGAAGAGAAGAGGCTCCTGGAGTTCCTTCGTAATAACCAGGATGTCTTTGCATTGTCCAAGTCAGACTTGACAGGGGTCCACCGGTCAGTTATAGAACATGTTTTGAACACCGATCCGAAGGTGAGACTGAAGTTGTAGAGGCAAAGACCGATGTCAGATGACAGAGTCAAATCCGCCGAGGCCGAGGTGCAGAAATTGCTCGATGCTAAGATCATAAGTGAAGTGCAATATCCAGTATGGGTAGCCAATGTTGTGATGGTACCGAAGAAGAACGGGAAGATGAGGATGTGTATCGATTTCACAGAGCTCAATAAGGCATGTCTAAAGGACCCGTACCCCCTTCCAAGAATTGACATAGTCATTGACCAGGCAGCCGAGTGTGAAATGTTGAGTTTACTTGACTGTTTCTCAGGGTATCATCAGGTTTGGATGCGTCAGGAGGACGAGGCCAAGACAGGTTTTACAACCCCCTTCGGAATGTTTTGTTTTGTAAGAATGCAGGAGGGCCTTCGTAATGCTGGTCCCACCTTCAACAGAATGATGAAAATAATCTTAGGCACTCAGCTTGGGCGAAACACTTCGGCTTATGTCGACGACGTGGTTATCATGAGTATCAAGGACACTGATCACATCGCAGATTTGACCGAAACCTTTGAGAACATGAGGCGTCACGGTTTGAAGTTGAATCCAGAGAAGTGCATCTTCAGCATCAGGAAGGGACAGTTACTGGGGTACATGGTGTCCAAGCGTGGGATACAGGCCAACCCACAGAAAATTGAAGTGTTGCACAGAATGCAGCAGCCACGAAGCAGAAGAGAGGTGCAGAGGCTGACACACAGAATAGCATCGCTGAACCGATTCATTTCGATGGCAGCAGAATGAAGCTTACCATTTTTCAAGGTGCTTCGTGCAAATGCAGCATTTCAGTGGGGGCCAGAGCAGCAGCAGGCATTTGAGGAGTTGAGAAATTATCTTGACGAAGCTGCCGTTATGACAAGGCCATCTCCGAAGGCTGATCTGCTGTTGTACATTGCAGCAACCAAAACTGCAGTCAGTGCGGTCTTAGTAGAAGAGCGAATGGACGCTGATGCTCTGAAGCAATTCCCCATCTACTACGTGTCCGAGGCCTTGAGTGGTTCGAAGCTCTTTTACACAGAAATGGAGAAGATGGCATACGTTGTGGTCATGGCAAAGAGGAAACTCTGGCATTATGTTCAGAGCCATAATATATCAGTTCCTACTGCTTACCCTCTTCGGTACATGTTCGAGAATCGGGAATCCACATGAAGAATAGGCAAATGGGCAACTGAGTTGGCAGAGAATGTGATCAACTTCGTCGCTCACAGTGCAATCAAGTCGCAGGTGCTCGCAGATTTTGTGGCTGATTGGACCCCTTCAGACACGAAGGAGGACACCGCGATCATAGAGCCGGTTTGGGAGGTCCAGTGTGATGGAGCATAATGTCATTTGGGGATTGCGGCAGGTGCTGTTCTCAAGTCACCTTCAGGCATGAAGTTGCGATACGCGCTTCGCCTCAACTGCGGTTAGTGCACCAATAATGTTGCAGAGTATGAAGGGTTGCTATTGGCACTTCGGAAGGCAAAGCCACTAGGAGCCAGGAGGCTTATCATATTAATAGACTCTGACCTAGTGGCCAGCCACATCAGTAAAACTTACAAGGCGAAGAAGCCCGATATGATCAAGTATTTGCAGGTAGTGCAAAGTATGGAGGAGTTTTTCCTCGGTATCACCATCAAAAGTTTCCCCAGGCACTACAATAAAGAAGCAGATGCACTAGCCAAGGCAGCGGCTTCGCAAGAACTGTTGCCTCCTGACGTGTTTTATGAGTCCACAAAAGTGAAGTCCGCTGACTCCGAAGTGGTGCGCCAAAATTTCGTCAATGCAATTCACAGCGAAGACTTGCGAGCATCGATCGTAGCAACACTTAAGGGTTACTATGAGGCAGAGGATGAGGTTACAGACAAACAGGTGGCCATGAGGGCAAGAAACTACTACATAATGGGGGAAAACTTATACCGAAAAGGCGTCTGCGCCTCGCTACTAAAATGCATCTCAGTGACCGAAGGGAAGCAGTTGCTGCATGAGATACACAGTGGCATGTGCTTGCACCACATAGGCACAAGGGCCTTGGTGCAAAAGGCATTCAGACTAGGGTTTTAATGGCCTTCAGCAGTGGCCGACGTCCATGACATAGTGCGCCACTGCCCGGAGTGCCAGCGCCATGCGCCTTACAGCAAGTTTGCAGCCAACGAAATACAACTCATACCCCCGGTGTGGCCCTTCACAACATGGGGCATTGACATTGTTGGGCCGCTGCCAACGACGCCAGGAAATTACACACATGCAGTGGTAGCAGTAGAGTATTTCTCAAAGTGGATCGAGGCGAAGCCATTGCTGAGCATCACTTCGGCGACCTTACAGAAATTCTGCTGGCAGAACATTGTGTGCCGTTTCGGCATGCCGTATGAGGTCACAGTGGATAATGGCAAGTAGTTTGATAGTATAGACTTTTGAGAATTTTGCACTTACCTGGGCACGAAGCTATGTTTTGCTTCGGTCTACCATCCGCAGTCCAATGTGGTGGTAGAGAGGGCTAATGACATCATCTTCGCCGATATCAAAAAGAATATCACAGAGCTACCGAAGAGCAAGTGGGCCGAAGAGTTGCCAAGGGTAATTTGGTCGCATAACACTACCACCTCAAGAACAACATAGTTCTCCCTATTTAAGCTGCTGTATGGCGAAGAAGCCATGCTTCCCGAAGAACTATGCTTGGGGACTTGGAGGGACACGCCTCCTAACGAAGAAGACCAGAAGGCTTTGGTTCAGAACATTGAAGAGGCACGATTGCAGGCCGGATCCAACCTAGCAAGTTACCAAGATGAAACGCGAAGGTGGAAAAATAAGAGGATAAGGCCGAAGCAAATTTGCTCAGGGGGTCCCATCTTGCGAAAGATTCCGAAGGGCAAAATGAAAGGCAAAATGCATTGCAAATGGGAAGGTCCGTTCATAGCCATGGAGATGACCAATGAAGCAGCTTTCAAGCTACGAAGGATGAATGGGGACAAAGAGCCGTTCACGTGGAATGTGGACATGTTGCAGAAATATTTCGTTTAAAGGGCTTCGGAGCCGGAGGTCTTTTCGTAGTTTCCTTTTTGAGCTAGGGTTCCAAGAGTTGGCTGCCATCCCACAACTCAAGTGTTTATATGGGGGCAACCAAAAGACTAAACTACCCTTACTAGCAATTAGGGATACAAGCCCCTCGAGGGCAATTTTGGAAGTCTTCAGTTCAGCACCATCGGACGAATGCGCATCCACCGCAAGCCTGCGTAGCACCAACACAACTCTTGCGATCATGCCGTGTGTCCTTCGCTTCGAAGCTTCTCGGCGGCTGCGACCCGGGCGGTCAGACCGCCCCCTAGGCGGTTAGACCGGCCCAGGCGGTCTGTCCGCCCCTCCTGGGTGGTTGAACCGGCCTAGGTGGCCGCACTCCATCATCGAGTCTTCGACCTCAGTTTTGTGGCTCAACAGAGTAACCCAGTGGTTTTGTGGTGAACCACTGCAAACCCCGCAGACTCGGTGTAGCCTCCGCTAATCTCCACTCATGACTCGGCTCCCACATTGTCCCGGCTCGACCTTGGTTTTGAGGCTCAACCAAGAAACCGTTCATGACTTCGTCTTGCTATTCTTGCCACCATGTGACCCGCACTTGACCCTGCTAGCCACCGGGTCCCTCGAACCAAGCCTACTTGTCTGCTCCACACCTGGAGGCCTCACCGGTGTCGACCTTTCGCACTTGTTCTTCACCTGCACCAGCACCAATCAAGCCGCAGCCTACACCTGCAATACTTATCCAAGAGTCAGTCCACACAACATTGTCAATCACTCATCACACCAGGAAGCGACCATCGACCGGTCCTCGAACCACACATGCTCTCAGTTTATGAAATGTAATTTTGATCTAACCCTGTTTAAGCAAATGACATGGTGACAATAACAATAAAGATTTCGAATAAAGGCTCTATGGTCATCGAACCAGCAGAGTCCCTCTTTTTGTTTCCACTTTTGCTTGAAGAACAACACCAGGTACAAGAACAAGTGTGGGGGGAGTCCTCTCGATCTCATCACCGACATATCCACTCGAGAACTCCCACACAAAGGGCTGCACGACATTGAGAGCCTGTGTGGTTCGAGGACCAGTGGATGGTCAATTCCTGGTGTGATGAGTGATTGACAACGTTGTGTGGACTAACTCTTGGTTAAGTATTGCTGGTGCAGGTTGCGGCTTGACTGGTGTTGGTGCAGGTGAAGAACAAGCGCGAAAGGTCGTTGCCAGTGAGGCCTCCAGGTGTGGAGAAGATAAGTAGGCTTGGTTCGTGGGACCCAGTGGCCAGCGGGGTCAAGCGCGAGCCGCATGGTGGCAAGAACAGCAAGACGAAGTCGTGGACGGTTTCTTGGTTGAGCCTCAAAACCAAGGTCGAGTCGGGACTTCATGGGAGCCGAGTCATGAGTGGTGATTGGCGGAGGCTACACCGAGTTCGCGGGGTTTCCAGTGGTTCACCAGAAAACCACTAGGCTCCTTGGTTGATCCACAAAGCCAAGACCGAAGACCAGAGAGTAGTAGCATCAGGCCGGTCTGACTGGTGGGTCTGACCGGTCTGACCGGTGAGGAGCACCGGGCTGACCGGTGTGCGATGACGCCTTCCGGAGTCTTCGAAGTGGAGGACACGCGTCAGGATCACAAGGCTTGCGTCGAGGCTAAGCAAGTTTGCGGTTGCTGGGCATCCGTCTGATGGTGCTACGACGAAGTTTCCCAAAAGACCCTTCAGGGGTGTGTATCTTAGTTTAATGTAATAGGGGTAGTTTCGTCTTTCGGTTGCCTCCATATAACCCAAGTGGTGAAAGGATGGTGGCCATCTCTTGGAACCCTAGCTCATTTGCTTTTGCTTTTTTTCCCTTCCTATTTTCCTTAGGATTTTTAGTACTAGCTTGAGAGCTTCATGGTGAGATCCTTAGAGAGGGATGGATGCTCGGGTGGCAAGCTAGACCTTGTATGAACCTTCATAGTATGTATAGATGATTCGGCGTGGTTCCTCAAGGCTTGATTGTGTCTCTCCCATTTTCCCTTTTTGGTGATTTTCGGAGCCTTTTGTTGGCGAATTTCTTATGGTGGTTTCGGGGCCTTTCTCTTTGGGATTTCATAGGGGATGTATGCATGAACCCTTCGTGGTTCTTTTCCTTGTGATTCCCCTCCCAAATCCGTGAGTAAAGGTGCTCAATTTTGGGGTTTTCTTAGGTTTCGGGAAAGTGGTGTTCTTGGTGGAAATCCTTCAATTCCTCTTGATTCAACGAGTTTTGGGGGACCAAATCGTAGCTATGGGATGCCCATGAGGTACTCCTAGTATCCCCAAAGTCTTGTGCGAATCCGTGGAGCGAATCGGGAGATCGGGATTTGATTTTGGAGGGGTTGACCCGCGGCCCGCTGTTCATCCCGAGTGCCTAGGCTCTGACCGGTCTGACCGGTGCCTTCCACCGGTCTGATCGGTGCAGACCCCAGTTGGGTTTTGGCTCGGGTGAACTGCTGTGTGAGTGTGGCTTTGGGCTGTGGTAGTTCTGTCAGTTCTTTGCAGGTCTCCAAGAGTTTTGCTAGGTTTTGTGAAGCTTTTTCTTCTCCTTCAGTTTAAGTTTTGGAGGTGGTTTTTGTTCCAGGGCCTAGAGGAGTCACTGAGGCTTCCTGGAACATTTCTGTGCAACTGCTGTAGCCACCGGCCTGATTGGCGCTGTCCACCAGTCTGACCGGTGCCATCGGTCTGACCGGCGTAGGCCATCGGTCTGACTGGTGTAGCACAGGCAGTGAGTTGTGCAGATTTCCACTGCATGTTTGCAGTGTTTGTTTCGGTTGGTCGAGTAGTTTGCTCCTAGGGTCAGTAGCACTTTCAGTGGCTACGTGACTTTGGCAAACTTGGGTAGTTCGAGTCGGAGAAGTGTTGGATAGGCCGTGTTTGACTTGCTGGAGAAGCCATCTCCTTCGAGAAGAATTTTTATCGGCTCCCATTCACTCCCCCCTCTCTGGTCGCCAGTTCGGTCCTTCAAGTGGTATCAGAGCCGGTTACGGGTCTTTTGGGACTCTAACCAGTCTAAGATCCAAAGATGTCGTACCAGGAACGGGGATCGAGTCCTCCGCACTTCGATGGGAAGAACTACCAGATGTGGCAGAGGCGGATGGCAGCTTTCCTCCGTGGTAAGGGTCAGATCCTTTGGGATGTCACGGTGAACACAGCTTATGTTCATCTTGTGAACTTCCTCTCTCCAGGATCGAGGGACATGCACGACGCCAACAACAAGGCGGTCCACTACTTGTTTTGTGCTCTGTGTCAGTCCAAATTCGATCGGGTTCAGACAGAGGACTTGGCTTGTAGGATTTGGGAGGTGCTGAAGAATGCTCACGCTGGAAACAGTCAGGTTCAGGCTCAGTTGTTTGTGACTTACCAGAGAGAGTACGAGAACTTCACTCATCTCCCCGGTGAGTCCATCGATATGATGTTCCAGCGGTTCACTGTGATTGTGAACAACATGAGGGCCAATGTGACTGTGCTCCCGTACGATGATCATTAGAGAGCCGTGAAGCTCTTGCACTCGTTAGATCGTATGATCTGGGGCGGAAAGGTCGAGGCCATTCTAGAGTCGGATAAGTATGAGACTCTGTCGGTAGACGAGCTGTTCTCGAAGCTCAAGTCGGCTGAGGTGGACCGGAGTGTGACAGCCAAGCTTGAGGGCCCGACTGACTCTCATAGTCTCGCTCTCATCGGTTGCTCAGGTGCAAAGTCTAATGCTAACCCATCCACCAGGATGTACTCTTTGTCCTCTTTGATGTCTTTGCCAGATGAGGAGTTCGACGTGCTTGGAGAGGACGAGCTGGCGCTGCTGACCAGGAGGTTTGAGAGGATACACGAGAACCGGGTGAACACAAGGAGGAACACGAGGACGTGCTTTCAGTGCGGCAAGCCAGGACACTTCGTCACCGACTGCCCTGAGAGGATGGAGAACAAGGACAACTACAAGCACCGGTCGAGGACGGAGAGCAAGTACCGGTCGAGGCACGATCACAAGCACAAGCACAAGCACAAGGATGAGCGACGATCGACGAAGAAAGACGGCCACGGCAAGAAGGCCCGAGTGATGGTCGGAGCGAGTGACGTCGACTCCAGCTCCGCCTACTCTACCTCGAGCTCGAGTAGCAGTGAAGACGAAGGTGATCGGCGCAAAAGCAAGAAGGGATCCAAGAACCTAAGCGGGCTGAGCTGCTTCGTGCGAGATGGCTTCTGCGGCGTGGCACACAGCTCCGGCAGAAAGAAGAGTCAAAAGGACGACTCGGACTCCGCTCCGAGGATGAGGTACGTGACGAGCTTTCCTTCTTGCACTAGGAGAATGAGAAGCTAGGAAAATTGCTTGATAATCGTGATGACATGCTTAGATAGGCTAAAAAAATGAGAAAGGAGCTTAGAGCCTCGCTTGAAGATGCTAGGACTAGAGTGGCTGAGCTAGAAACACAAAACCTGGATGCTAAGCTTGAAATTGATTCGCTTAAGGCTTCACCTATTGTTTCTGATGAGGTTGATTGTGCTGATTGCTCTGTGTTCCTGGATGATCTTACTGCTCCTAGGGAAAAGCATGCCTCCTAGTGTGAGGAACTAGATGTGCTTAGGGTTGAGTTGGCTGAGCTACAATCTAGACCCTCTTTGCTAGGTGCTTGCACGTCTTGTCCTGTTTTGCATGGAAAGATTGATGAGTTGCATGCTCGCATTGTTTCACTTGAGGCTGATTTGAAAGTTCCTATTCCTACTTCCTGCTCTACTTGTGAATTGCATGCTGTGAAGAATCTAGAACAATCACATTATGTTGATCGCTTGCAGGATGAAAATGATGAGTTGAGAAAGTGTTTGAGTTGGTTGTCGGGTCAGGAGCCTCAGCTTGGTATCATGATAGCGGCGTTCAAACGCTATGATGGTCAAGCAGTTGGGGCCGACAAGATTGGAGAGGCAGTGGTGAGAGAGATGAGAAAATTGGAGAGATTCCTATCCCACCACAAACAACACACCAGAACAAGTTTGAGCCTAAGCCTAACCATCTCAGAAACAAACTTGACACAACTCCAGATCCACCCATATTCCCTCACCCAACAAACAACTTCCAAAAACCGGTGAGCTTTGTGAGCTCTAAGGAAGGTGTGGTCGGAGAGAAGAAAGAAGAGAAGCCTAGTGAGGAGAAACCAAAAGAGAAGCCAAGTGAGCAGCCCCAACCCAAGCTTAAACCCAAGCCCATACGGTTCCATTGTGACTATTGTGGTAGAGATGGTCACAAGGGTGAGTTTTGCTTCAAGAGGAAGCGTGAGGAGAGAATGGCTAAGGAGTGGGCTAACAAGGACAGGTACCACCCTTCTAATGGTGTACCTGAGCCTCGCATGCAAATGCCCAGGGCTAAGGCCATTGTGAGGACAATTCCGGCTTGGGGAGATCGAAGAATGGCAGGTGGTGCTGCTGGCCGTGCACCACCGGTCAGACCAGTCAGGGGACCGGTCAGACCGGTGCAGGTCTGGGCATTGACCAGTTTGGTTTTCGTGGTCGTGATGATGCTCGGTTCAGTTCTTTTGGTCTTGGTACAGGTGGTTGGCATGGGAAGTCTGGTAGTGTTGAGTTTGCTAGACGTTCTCCACCTCGTGCTCAATATGAGGGTGGGAGAAGTCGTAGCTTTGAGTTGGAGAGGAGCTATGGTCCACGGTCTTCCTTTTGTGGCTTTCGTGCTCCTCCAGCGAGACGGGAGTGGTTTCCTCGTGGTGGTTTCAGTTCTGGTGGACATGGTAGGATGGGTCTGAGGTTTGATGCTCGTGGTAGGTTTGATGCACACTTTGGTAGGGATGCTAGGATGGATCGTGCTAACCCCACTTTGGAGCAGATGCCTCAGCACTTGTTTTACTCTTTTGGTACTAACCCCAGTGTTGAGTCGTTTGCTCATTCATGTGCTCGTTTTTTATTTTTAGGTGGGAGGCTTGGGGAATGTTTGGTTGATCGACTCCGGTTGCTCGAGGCACATGACCGGAGATCAGGGGTGGTTCTCCAACCTCACCCAGGTGGTGTCCAGGACATACATCACCTTTGGGGACAATGGACGAGGGTGTGTACTTGTAGAAGGTGAAGTGAGGGTAAGTGACAAAGTGGTGCTGAAGCGAGTTGCCTTGGTCAAGTCGTTGGGGTTTAATTTGCTCTCTGTTTCCCAGCTTCTAGAGGAAGGTTTTGAGGTGTTGTTTAAGTCGGGTGGTTCTCGGATACTTGATGCTCGAGGTGACCTTGTCTCTGTGGTCATCCCCGGGGGTCAAATATTTCGAGCGGATTTCTCTCAGAGTTCGGGTGTGTCGAGGTGTTTCATGGCTGGTTCTTCGGGTGAGTTGTGGAAGTGGCATAGGAGGTTGGGTCACTTGAGTTTTGACTTGTTGTCACGCTTGAGTGGACTCAACTTGGTTCGAGGATTGCCCCGCTTGAGGTTCGAAAAGGATTTGGTGTGTGCGCCGTGCAGGCATGCTATGATGGTAGCTGCTTCCCATCCACCCCTCACCGATGTCATGACGGAACGTCCATGCGAGCTGCTCCATATGGACCTTGTTGGCCTAGCTCGTGTGCGATCTGTGGGTGGGAAGTGGTACGTCCTGGTTGTGGTGGACGACTACTCTTGGTATGCTTGGGTTTTCTTTTTGGAGGAGAAAGGGGAGAAGCTTGGTTTTGTTTGAGATCTTGTCTTGAGGTTGAAGAACGAGAGGCACGGAGATGCCATACGAGCGATCCGCAGTGACAATGGCTCAGAATTTAAAAACTCTCGCTTCGAAACCTTTTGCCATGACTTGGGTCTTGAACACCAGTTCTCAAGTCCGTATACGCCTCCCCAAAACAGCATGGTGGAAAGGAAAAACATAACCCTGTGTGAGATGGCTAGGACGATCTCGATGAGCATAGGACTCCGAGAAGGTTCTGGGCTGAGGCAGTCAATACCGCTTGCTACGTGTCGAATAGGATTTACCTCAAGGTCCATTAGAAGAGAACTTGCTACGAGTTGATGCACGGTAGAACCCCCAAGGTGAGTCACTTTCACGTCTTTGGCTGCAAATGCTACATTCTTAAGAAAGGGAAGAAGTTGGACAAGTTCGAGGCTAGGTCTGTCGATGGCATTTTCTTTGGTTACGTGTCTCATTCTAGAGCCTTTCGAGTGCTCAATCTTGAAACTAACCAAATCGTGGAGACTTGCGAGGTTACCTTCGACGAGACACAGCCACGTAGTTCGCTTGTTTTTGAGTGTGCAGGTGATGAGGAACTTGGCGAGGAGATTTTCGAGGATGAGGTGCAGCTGCAAGGAGATGATGAAGATGGTGGTGTGGCGCCCGCGGCTGAGCATGTACATACTACTTCGACTACGATCGAGGATGGGCCTTCTCCCACACCTACAACGACGTGCTGAGATCGAGAGGAAGCTACAGCTGAGGGGGAGGTGGCTTCGAGGCGAGAAGCTCCCCGGCGAGTACCAGTGGATCACCCAGCTTCAACGATCATCGGGAACATCAACAAACGTACTACACGGTCGAGGTTTTGAAATGACTCTCACTTTGCCCATACTACTTTTATTGCTAGTTTTGAGCCCAAAGACATTGGACATGCGCTATCTGATCACAATTGGGTTAATTCTATGCATGAGGAGTTGGAGAATTTTGAGAGAAACCAAGTTTGGGAGTTATTGGAGCCTCTACCAGGTTGTAAGCCGATTGGGACAAAATGGGTGTGGAAAAATAAAGAGGGAGAGAAAGGTGAAGTAGTGAGAAACAAGTCGAGGCTGGTTGCTCAGGGGTACACACAAAAAGAGGGGATCGACTACGAGGAGACCTTTGCTCCTGTAGCCCATTTGGAGGTGATTAGGATCCTTTTAGCCTTTTCCGTGGCTGAAGGGTTCAAATTGTACCAAATGGACATGAAGAGTGCTTTCCTGAATGGTGTTTTGGAGGAAGAAGTGTTCGTGAGGTAACCACCGGGGTTTGAGAGTGAGAAGTACCCCCACAGGGTGTACAAGTTGAGGAAGGCGTTGTATGGTCTGAAGCAGGCGCCTAGAGCTTGGTATGGTAGGTTGAGAGGGTTTCTGTTTGAGAGAGGCTTTGAGATGGGGAAGGTAGATCAGACCTTGTTTCTCCTCAGGCAGGTCAAAGAGATCCTAATTGTGCAGGTGTACGTGGATGATATTGTCTTTGGTGGCTTGTCTAACTTTTTGATTGCAAGGTTTGCAGAAGACATGAGCAGAGAATTCGAGATGAGCATGATGGTTGAGTTGCAGTTCTTCCTCGGGCTCCAGATCAAGCAATCGAAAGAAGGAACATTCGTACACCAAGCCAAGTACACCAAGGACATTGTGAGGAAGTTCAAGATGGAGGACTCCAAGGCCATGACGACACCGATGAGTACGACTACAGCCCTTGATGCGGACGAGGACGGTGAACACGTGGACCAGAAGGAGTACCGGAGCATGATCGGCTCCCTCCTGTACCTGACGGTGACGAGGCCGGACATCCAATTCTTAGTATGTCTGTGCGCTCGTTTTCAAGAGTCTCCAAGCACTTCGCATCGGCAAGTAGTCAAGCGCATCTTCAGGTATTTTTTGATACACTCCCGACTTCGGCCTTTGGTACTCCGCGTCCTCTTCTTTGGAGCTTCATGTTTTTTCAGACGCGGATTTTGCCAGGTGTCGATTGGATAGGAAGTCCACTTCTGGGACTTGCCAGTTCTTGGGTTCTTCTTTGGTGTCTTGGTCTTCCCGCAAACAATCGAGTGTTGCTCAATCTACAACCGAAGCCGAATATGTTGCCGCAGCTAGTTGTTGCTCTCAGCTCCTTTGGATCACATACACCATGAGTGACTTTGGTGAGGAGTATACCCAGGTTCCACTTCTTTGTGATAGCACAAGTGCCATTAGTGTTGCAAAGAACTCAGTGCTACATTCCAAAACCAAGCATATAGAAGTGAGATACCATTTTCTGAGAGACAATGTTGAGAAAGGGAAAATCGCTTTGATCCATGTGCCCACATAAAACCAACTAGCGGATATTTTCACCAAGCCCCTAGATCAAGCAACTTTCACTCATTTGCGGGGGGAACTTGGTGTGTGTTTGGTTTCTTGAGTTGGTGGTGGGAGCTCCTTGTGTAGCATATGTGTAGTTTCCTTTGTGCATTTCTTGCATTTTGCATTGCATGTGTAACATGATGTATAGGCATCTTTGTATCTTAGGTTGCATGCATTTTGTACCATATGCATTTTGTTGGGAAAGCTTCTCTTATATACATAGTTCACCATGACGTGCTATATATGATCTTGTGAGCTAGTTTGGTATGATATGGTTTAGTTTGGCTTAGCTCTTGATGATCCTGATTTATATCCATGGTTGATAGCTATGTTTTTGAAAAATGTTACATGTATGCTCTTTTGTGAGTAAATGCCTTTATATGATCATGACATGTTTTAAAGGCATTTCTATGCTTAATTTGTGCTTGGATAGTTTAGCTTGAGCATATGGGGCCAAAGGCTCATTTGTCATCATGAATGTTTAGCCCCCATGGTTTATCTTGTGGAGGGGCATAAGTTTGTTTTTGTCGCAAAGACATTTCATGTACCAAATATGAATCTGAAAATGAAATGTAAATTGCTTGGAAAATGTGCTCTCATGTCATATGTGCTTAATTGAATTGCTTTTGGGTGCTAAACCGTTGCATGTTGCTTACCAATGAGAAGTCTCATATATAGAAGTAGGCACATGGCTCGGTAGCTTTGACATGACATGAGGTGCTTGTGGGTGTTTATGATGATCTTATGCTTAGAATGGTTGTCCTAGCATGAAGTTTGTGTGGCTTTGCCATTTTGACATGTTTTGCTCATGTTTAGGACTTTGCTCATGAGATGGTAAATTTTCGCAAAAATACTCAAGTCTATCTTAGCTTTGCCCATTGGTTGTGAAACTTGGTGATCTTGTTGTTTATGTCCGTACAAAGCTATAGAGAGTATCTAACTTGCTCATTTGGATATGTGTAGCATGTTGTGTTGAATTTTGTTTATTTGAGAAGCTCTAGGTTGAAACTTTTCTAATTTTGCTTTGATTCATGCATTGGCAACAAGGGAGAGATGGTTGTGAAGGAAAAGTGCTACTGAATGCATTTAGAAAGTTTCCGAGTGGTTTCGAGCCATTTTTGGGCTCTTGCAGTTCCCAGGTGGTCATCGGCCTGACCTGTGGAGGTCACCGGTCTGACCGGTGTGAGTCAGGACCTGTGCAGATGTTGTGCACCGGTCTGACTAGTGCTGAGGACTGGTCTGACCGGTTAGAGCTGAGCTGGTGCAGCTGCTCTGTTTTGTGAACAGGTTTGCGTGCATTCGTCCAGGGGGAGTTGCATTGGTTCAGGGGGACCTTGCATGTGTGCAGGGGGAGCTATTTGTGGTTTTCGAGCTTTGCTTTGGTGGTTTGTGCTCTTTGCTTGAGCTTGCTTTTGTCTCGGTTGTGTCGAGCCGTTGCCCTTGCCTAAGGGGACCGAGACTTTCCTCTTTCAAGTGATCTTGTTCTTTGCCTTTGGTTGGCTTTCGATCGCTTGTTCGAGTTTCTTTTAGTCGTTTCTTTTCTTTTCATTTTCTCTTTGGTTACCAAATGTGTGTGTTGTCAATGCACTCATCAAGGGGGAGATTGAGAGCCTGTGTGGTTCGAGAACCAATGGATGGTCGCTTCCTGGTGTGATGAGTGATTGACAACATTGTGTGGACTGACTCTTGGCTAAGTATTGCAAGTGCCAGTTGCGGCTTGACTGGTGTTGGTGCAGGTGAAGAACAAGCGCGAAAGGTCGTTGCCGGTGAGGCCTCTAGGTGTGGAGAAGACAAGTAGGCTTGGTTCGAGGGACCCGGTGGCCAGCGGGGTCAAGCGCGACCCGCATGGTGGCAAGAACAGCAAGACGAAGTCGTGGACGGTTTCTTGGTTGAGCCTCAAAACCAAGGTCGAGCCGGGACTTCGTGGGAGCCGAGTCATGAGTGGTGATTGGTGGAGGCTACACCGAGTTTGCGGGGTTTCCAGTGGTTCACCACAAAAGCACTGGGTTCCTTGGTTGATCCACAAAGCCAAGACCGAAGACCGGAGAGTAGCAGCATCACGCCGGTCTGACTGGTGGGTACTGATCTGACCAGTGAGGAGCACTAGTCTGACCGGTGTGCGACGACACCTTCTGGAGTCTTCGAAGCGGAGGATACGCGTCGGGATCGCAAGGCTTGCGTCGAGGCTAAGCAAGTTTGCGGTTGCTAGGCATCCGTCTGATGGTGCTACGACGAAGTTTCCCAAAAGGCCCTTCAGGGGCGTGTATCTTAGTTCAATGTAATAGGGGTAGTTTCGTCTTCCGGTTGCCTCCATATAACCCAAGTGGTGAGAGGATGGCAGCCATCTCTTGGAACCCTAGCTCATTTGCTTTTGCTTTTTTCCCTTCCTATTTTCCTTAGGATTTTTAGGACTAGCTTGAGAGCTTCATGGTGCGATCCTTAGAGAGGGATGGATGATCGGGTGGCAAGCTAGACCTTGTATGAACCTTCATGGTATGTATTGATGATTCGACGTGGTTCCTTATGGCTTGACTGTGTCTCTCCCATTTTCCCTTTTTGGTGATTTTCGGAGCCTCTTCTTGGCGAATTTCTTGTGGCGGTTTCAGGTCCTTTTTCTTTGGGATTTGGTAGCGGATGCATGCAAGAACCCTTCGTGGTTCTTTTCCTTGTGATTCCCCTCCCAAATCTGTGAGTAAAGGTGCTCGATTTTGGGGTTTTCTTAGGTTTCGGGAAAGTGGTGTTCTTGGTGGAAATCCTTCGATTCCTCTTGATTCAACGAGTTTTGGGAGACCAAATCGTAGCTATGGGATGCCCATGAGGTACTCCTAGTATCCCCAAAGTCTTGTGCGAATCCGTGGATTGAATCAGGAGATCGGGATTTGATTTTGGAGGGGTTGACCCGCGGCCCGCTGTTCATCCCAAGCGCCCAGGCTCTGACCAGTCTGACCGGTGCCTTCCACCAGTCTGACCGGTGCAAACCCCAGTTGGGTCTTGGCTCGGGTGAACTGCTGTGTGCGTGTGTCTTTGGGCTGTGGTAGTTCTGGTCAGTTCTTGGCGGGTCTACAAGAGTTTTGGTAGGTTTTGTAAAGGTTTTTCATCTCCTTCAGTTTGAGTTTTGGAGGTGGTTTTTGTTCCAGGGCCTAGAGGAGTGACTGAGGCTTCCTAGAACGTTTCTGTGCAACTGCTGTAGCCACCAGCCTGACCGGCGCTGTCCACCGGTCTGACCGACGTAGGCCATCGGTCTGACCGGTGTAGCACAGACAGTGAGTTGTGCAGATTTCTGCTGTTGTGAGACATGGGTACCCCTGGGTCCCCACCGACCAGGCTCACGGCCGTCCCTGACAAGTAGGTCCGGCCTACCAGAAGTCTCGCCGACCTGTCAGTGGGCCCAACCGACCTAGTTGGCAGCCCACACGACCTCCTGAAGACCTTCCAGAAGATTCCCCCGACGACCTAATTCAACACGACCTCAAGACTTGGTGTACAAGACAAGACATCGGTGGATTTCGACCAAAGCAGATCGACGGATAATGGCAAGTGTTGTAATCTAGACTTAGGTCTCCTGGTCGTAACCGACCAGGAGCCTGAGAACCGACCTCATCCGCTGGCCAATATAAGGCGGACGAGGTGACCCTTGTATCCATACGCAATCCTCAAGCAATCTACACCAACAACTGGACGTAGGGTTTTACTCTCCGGAGGCCCGAACCAGTATAAACTCGCCGTGTTCTCTGTGTTCCGCGCGCTCGTGCACAACCTTCGAGTTCTTAGCCTTAGATTCCACCTCGCCGAACAACTAAACCACAGGGATTAACACCCCCGTGGGCTGTCTAGACCTCACCATCTGACAGTTGGCGCGCCAGGTAGGGGGGAATCAAGGTTCTTCGTGCAACTCGATGGCTTCGACCAACGACGTCATCTTCCCGGAGAGCATGGCGGACATCCTCGTCAATCCCGTCGACATCTGCTTCGGCTCCATGTCGGCGAAACCCACCGCTCCAGCTGCCTGCGTCGTCATCGAGAGCAACGCGGTCACCTCCGACCAACAGATCGGGACAGATCTGTTGACGGAGTCCCACCCACCCACTCCTAGCGACCTGATCGCGGGGATCGATCGTGTTGCAGGCATGCTCTCCGACACGATCAAAATCTGCGAACGCGTCAAACGCCCTCGCAGGACCTCATCATCATCCAGCATGCCTCTTGGCTTGCGGAACGCAGCTCACATAGCATCCCGCTACATGAAACGCAAGATCCAGATCGAATCTGGACCCAAGACACCAGATCGTGGAAACCGCAGGAGTCACCTCGACGAACCCTGCCCTATCCACCAGAATCCCAAACACACGGCTCGCCAGTGCCGTGTCCTCAAGAAGCTTCGACGACCTCTTACTGCGGCCCATCGCCGCCAGATGAACCGGGAGCCGTCTCCGGACCGCCTCGCGTTCCAGATCGCCCGCACAACTATCTCCCCGAACTATCCGGGAGAAGAGCTCGAGACCCTAGATCTCGAGGTCTTGGTCATCTCTGCGGATGTACCACCTCAAGATGGAGAAACAGATGAACAACTCGTGGAGCGCGAGAACGCCAACGCCGACAGAGCTGCTCGTAGGCAACAAGAACTCGCTGCAGCTGCTCCAGCCGCAGGTCAACACGCAACCAATGCTGGGCAAGGCAACGACAACATCGGGGCGCAAGCACCTGCAGCACCAGCAAACCATCGGCAGCATGAACCTCGTGCAAACCGCCTGCGTTCCAGAGACCTCCTGAGGGACTTTGAGCGGGATGGCCTCGACGTCTACAACTCTCCTCAAACCAACTTGGGAGCCGCTCTTGCTGCACTAAACCAGCTTGAGGATACTCCCACGATACGGCGTCTCCAAGCTAATGTCCGCGTCGCCGCCGCTCAGATTGAAGAAAGAGGCCCTGGATACAGTAGATCGGCAGCAAGTTCCTACTCCAGGAGTAGATCGGAACGTCCTCGCCAACGACGTCGTAGCAACGGTCCCCTTGAGCCAGTAGCTGAAGAGGGACGAGGTGAAAACGAAGTGATGCAACCGGCCAATCCCGCCGCCAACACTGGAGCTAACCCTGCTGCCAACCCTGCTGCTAATGCTGCAGCCAACCTTCCAGTCAATGCCACTGCCAATGCTGCAGGTAACATCGCCAACAATGCAGCTAATGCTGCCAACGCCCAAGCAAACACCGCCGCAAACACAAGGCAAAACGCCGGAGCACAACCTCCACCGGTGCAAGCTAACCACGCTGAAGGAAGTCAGTGTCGACGTATAAGAGACGAAGTGGAGATAGCATGACGTGCTAACTACGACCGCGATCATGGGGTTCCCGACGCCCTTGATGCCAACAACCTCGTCCAAGCAACAGAGCTACGGAACATGCATGACCAAGAACTTCTACGACGCGCCCAGTACGACCAAGACAATGGCCCTCCCGATGACCTCTACGTCATCCCGACGGCCTACGCCCCGTCAGCAAGCCCGGGTGCGGTCAACAACTTCCCTGCGTTCTCACGACGTCTCCGGACGATCAGATACCCCAAAGACTTCAAGCCAGCTATCGAGAAATATGACGGTCACTCCGACCCAAGTATATGGCTCAAAATGTACAGCATCGCAGCACGCGCTTCTGGAGGCAACGAAGACCACATGGCGGGATACTTCCCCCTTGTGATGGGCAAGGCGCCACTCCTGTGGCTCGACAATCTCCCAGCAGAGTGCATCACCTCTTGGGCAACATTGTCTCGGCTCTTCACGACCAACAACTTCGTCGGTATCACGATCGCAACGTTAGGGAAACTTCCTTCAACGTTGGCGACCTCGTCCTCAGGCGCATCCAGAAGACCGACGGCATGCACAAGCTCTCTGCCCCCTGGGAAGGACCCTTCATCATCACTGAAGTCATCAGCCCATCCACGTATCGCCTCCAATGGGGTGACGGGCAAGCAGTGCCAAACCCTTGGAACGTGGAACATCTACGACGATTCTACCCGTAGAATAGTTTTTCATTACAACTATGTATTTCTTTTTACCTTTTTTAGATTAAATAAATATTAGTTCAAGCAGTCATCTGCTGTGTGCCGAGCCCTACCTTCTCCTCTCTCATGTCATCAACACTCCCCCTCGACACGCTGGGGGGCTTGGCTAAAGCAATACATGGGTCGTAAAACCTGAGGGTTATAATTTTCTCCTACTCCTCCCCCTCGACATGCTCGGGGGCTTGGCTCAAAGCCAACCTAAGGGTCGTTCGACCTGAGGACATCATCCCTAATGGGTATAAGCCCTCTGTCGCTGCGAGCATGCTTGGTCGATAAGGTCGCCAGACCTGAGTCCTAGACTCCTCCTCGCGCGCCGACCTCACGTAAGCCTCCACGCTGAGCTGTGGAGGTCGGTAAGCTAGCCTCTCCGTGAGTAGTGGTCAGCGAGGCAAGAAACAACACATCGTCATCTACAAGACTACCAAGCTCACGCAGGCACAAGGCAAGTACTTCACTTAGGCATAACAAAATATTCATCAAGAAGCATTGTTTACACGACAGAGAAGAGGAGGAGGTACAGCTCTCAGTCCAAGACTACTGCCCGCCGTCATCACCTTCATAGTCCAAGGAGTTCGCCACTTCCATGGCGGCATCTTGCACTTCTAGCTCCAGGGCTGCGAGGTCTTTTTCAACATCAGCACCCCCCTTGACCTTGGCCATGTCAACATCGGGGTAGTGCGACTTAACCCTCACCAGCGCATCAGTAGCTGCCACCAAGCTCGTCGCCTTCAGCAACGTGAGGAGTCTGTCAGGAGTCTCTATGAGACGATCAACAACAGACTTGGCCTCTCCCCCTTCAACCGGCACCGCTATGCAGTCCATAGCGTAACTGGCGGCGCCCTTCAGGTCGTTCAGCTCCACCTCATATCCTGCAATGGTTACTTGATCATTCTGCAATGACTTCAAAGCCACCTCAAGATTGACCTCAAGGTCTTGCCGAGCTCGTTTCTCATAAGCCAGCTTTTGAGATACGGCATACTCACTGTCAGCAGCTTCTTTCATCGCCCGCTTGAGCTCTTGGCCCCCAGCCTCGACCTCACGAAGCGTCACCTCCAAGTACCGGACCTTTTCCTTGGTATTCTTTAGATCATTGTTGAGGTCCTCCTCACGCTTGCGGAAGTCTGCAAAATATCCAACAAAATTGATACTCAACACAAAGACCTCAGCTCTACAAGAAGATTAACAACATAAAGTCTCGACCTTACCTATGCTCACAGCATTGAACTGCGCATTGGCCTCCTGGGTCTTGCGCTTTTCCTCGGCGAGCTCGTCCTCGAGCTTCTTCTTCTCTACGGCCGCCGCCTCGCAGACCTGTTTGAGCTCTTGCTCAAGTTCAGTAACCCGCTGCTGCGTCGCCTCAGCGTTATTCAGCAGGTCGATCCGGCTCTTCGCACGATCTGCTAGCGCCTGGTATAACACAACAGCTCGTCAGTAACAACTCAACAACACGTCGTCAGAAAAAACATCAGAGGCAAACTCATCGTCAGTGCAACGTTGATGGTTATAATGCCGGTCTGCACGGCCTGCATATCTTCATTGTCGTCAAAGATGTCCTCCTGCCAAGGGGTATTATTCCAGTCAATCTCTCGTCGTGGCAACCTCGGGCTCGACGGAGAAGAATCAGGTACCTGTGCGCCAGACATCCCCGGACCTTTCGGCGCTTGGTCAATCTGGGCCTGATCCTTGACCAGGTCTTCCTCCATCCCACCAGGCCTCGCGCTGATGGGATCTACGTCAATGACCCGCGGAGAAGATGACGTCCCCCATGTCCCCCACGGCACCTCCTGCTCTCGCATCATCTGCAGGCGGCGGAGTCGCCGTCCTTGACTTTGTAGCCGGCGGCGGAGTCGCCCCCCTTTCATCAGCAGCCGGTGGCGGGGTCGCCGTTCTCGCATCGTCAACCAATGACTGCGACCTTAGGTTCGGGCGACCTCGTGCGGGAAGGCGAGGCCTGAGCGCCCAGGTCGCGCTGAGGCTCCGCAACCGACCTACATAGTCCACCACACACAAACAAGCATAAAAAACACGGCAACAATGAGTTAGAGATATCGAGTGTTCAAGACCTTACCTCGTGATGGTCGGGACACGAGGCTTCAGCCTAAAAATCCGTGGCCTATTCAAAATAAGCATCTTTGCCTGCGTAGCAGCGACAGCTCGCTGCGCCTCCAATCCTTGACGGAGGGCATCCTCCGTCGTCTTCTGCGCCAACTCCCGCTGCCTCTTGGCTGCGGGGCTCAACAACCTCCTCACCGATCGTTCTTCTACGACCGGTGGCTCCTCGGTGGCTTCGTCTTCTTCTTCATCAGATTCGACCTCCCTGGACGGAGGTGTAGGAATCACCGGTGTCTGAACAGCCGGCGGAGGACTTGTCTTCCTCTTCCTCTTCTTCTTCTCCGCGACCTTCACCGCGGTGACCTTAACAGCAGCCGTCGAGACTGACTGCTTCGCTACCGCCGCCCTGGTCTTGTGCCTGGGCTTCATGGCACTACTCGCCTCCGGGCCGGTCCCGGCGTCGCCACCGACCTTAGTATCGGTGTCCTCATCGGCCTCCACCGACGAGTCGGACTCGTAATACTCCAGCAGCCGGGCTGCCGGAGGTTGATACTTGTCCGACCTCAGCTTCCGCCGGTGCTGCTCGCCTTTGCGAAGAGGTGCAGGGCACCAAAACTGATGTTCACGATCCTGCAACAACCAACGACCAAAATGGTTAAACGACGTAAATCTACAAACGGAGTAAACGACCTAAAATAGTCCCAGGACTTACCGGGTCAGCTGGCCTCTTCAGCGAATGTGCCTTGGGGCACTTCTTGATCTTCACCTTCCCAGAGTAGATCTGGGACACCCTGGCCGCCATCTCCTCCTAGGAGACCTTGCGGTTCACCTCACGAGTGGGGTCTGACTGCCCCTAGTATTCATACGCGGGATGGACCCGATCCTTGATCGGCTGAATCAGCCGCCGGCAAAACGACCTGGCGACCGAACCCCCTGTCACACCCCGGTTCTTCAGGTCCTGGACCAGCTCCAGGACCTCCTTGATGTCATCAGCTTCACGAGAAGACAGCCCCAAGTCCCATTCAGAAATTTTCACGGGCTTGTGGCCAGAACGACGCGGAAGGGCCGGCAGCTGGTCGGTGATGTAGAACCACTCTGATCTCCACCCAGCAGTGTTGTCAGGGAGATCGCTGTCTATCCACTCTGACTTGAGGCCCGACCTCAAGCAGAACATTACAGCCCCCACTGGCCCAGACCTCTTGCCAGTACTCTTCACACAGAACAGGTGCCTCCAAAGAAGAAAGTGAGGCGATATCCCCAGATATGCCTCACAGAAGTGGATGAAGGTCGATACTACGGTGATGGAGTTGGGAACGAGATGTACCAGCTCCAGCTTGTAGTAGTAGAGAAGACCCCGGAAGAAGTCACTCGCGGGGAGGTTGAAGCCACGCTCAAAGTACGACGTGAAGACGACCTGCTCCTTCACGTCCTCGGTCGGGAACTCCTCTCCCACCGCCGTCTTCCACTCCACCTCCTCCTTCGGCCTCAGCAGCCCACGGTCCACCAAGGATTGGATCTTGGCCTCCGTCATCGTCGACCGCACCCACACAGTGTGTGGGTCCGGGATCGGGAGAGCTTCCGCCGCCATTTCTGCGCTAGGTTTGGATCTGGATCTGAAAGTACAGAAGGTCTTGATGCGCATGCGCAGCAACGAACGGCGCGGGCGGCGGTTCTAGCACTTGGATGGCCGGAGCCGGCGATGGGATGGAGGCGCGTGCAAGGAAAGCGAGCGCAAGGCTACAGCGGCTACGGCACGGTGGCAGCGATAGCGACGGGAGGAGGAAGAAGATGAGTGTGGTCAACCCCTACCCTTGATATTCTATTTATAGGGGGTCCACCGGGTCTGCCCGTTGCGGCTCCTTCCGCCGTACGGTGCTCACCGCAACGGCTCTGTTCTGATAATTTCGCGAGAAGATCACGCCGGATTTTTCGCCAAGAGAATGAGCAACGACCTAAGCTCCGAGTTTAGGTCGTCAGTCACAGTAACGTCACCATGTCATCCCGATGACAATATTTCGATCCTCACAAGGTCGATAAGCCCCCAAATCATATCAATTTAGGTCTTGTGACAAATCATTTTGTCAAAACGACCAAGTACATGACAGAAGAGAGCAAACATTACACGGGTCGTCCGAAGGTACACAAGTCGCCTGCGACCTCACTGATCCAGAACCCGGCATAAAAAGATAAACATACTACAAGACCTAGTCTACCCAGAGCAATCTGTGCGACCTACTTTGCCGAAGCAGAGCACGTCGCGAGACTTCTCCTAGCACCAGGGCCTTGATGGCAGCCTTGTGGGAGACAGCTGTCGGACGTCACACATAGCAGGGCACGTTCGGCCCCAACTATTGGAATGCAGATACGAGCTTGCTCTTCGGCGCGGGACTCCGACCCCCGACGAGCACCCGATGCTCACCAGCGACACCCAGCTGCACCTCGAGCTGGTACAGCATCACCTCCAAACTCTACCTGGTACCACGCAGAGACACGGTACAAAGAGTGGGGGTGCTGCCTACATTTCGCGAGAGTTCTCCTAGCTCCAAGCTTTTAAAAACACAGCAATCTACAATCTGGTGGACGAACACATGCCCATGGCATAGCTTCAAAACTATCCTGCGGCTTCATAGCTCAACAATGCTCAGTGCTTGCCTCCTTTAGTCTCACGGTGCTATTTATAGCCGAAGCCAGATCTCGGGTAGGTGGCTGAGTGATGACACTGTCTCTACGTGGTCCAGAGGGCCTGCAGACATGTGCACGATTAAAGGCGGTGACTTTACCCCTGTCTCGCAATGTCTTTTGTCGCTAGTGCATCAATGATGCCTGAGCCCGCCGCAGAGTCACATGGCCACAGTACCCCCCTTGATTCGTGGACAGTTTGTCGGTTTTTGGGTGGCAAGAGAATCTCCGACCACTGTTGACCCGTGACCCTGCAGTCTACGGTACACGACAAAACCTGACCATGTATCAGAGGGCCCAGCGCCTAACTAAGCCCCATACGACGACGACTCCACGACCCTCCTCTACGACTTGATATCTTTTATTTGCACCCGCTAGGCTCTGCATCCTGGTGCACCCGCTACGGCTCTTCACGTAAACGGACCTATTCCAATCAGCCTATATTTTTGTTTCCTGAGCAGAATGGTCGTAGGTTCAATTGAAGACCTTCCGGGGTAGGCGTGCCTCACTGCTCTGCCAGATCCTTCCGGGCGCCTGGAGATCAGAAGCATCATGGAGATCTACGATTTTCGTCGGGCCCCCGTGGTCGGTGTGCCTATTGCTGAGGTCGTCAACACCTCAGTACCATGGCTCCACTGGACGGCTGGCAGCTATGTTGGTTGTCTAGACACCAAAACGACCTTCCTGAGGTCGGCGTGCCTTAATACTTAGGTCCTGCAATACCTCGGTATGTCTACGGCTCTGCCAACCTAGTTGGGCGCCCTGGATGCGTGACCTTCCGAGGCCGGTGTGCTCTTGTAGCCCTGCCAGTCTGCTCTGGACACCTAGGAGTTTTACATCGGGAATGAAGGCCTCCCTGTGGGGTGCGCGCCTGACGGCCCTGCCAAGTATCTCTGGGTGCCTGGGCGCTTCTGATTTGAGACCTTCCTGAGGTCGGCATGCCTCGAGTGGCTCCGCCAGACTCTTTGCAGCCATGCAAGATATCTGGGTGTCTCTACACTTCATACGTTCAAGATCAACATTATTTCCGCCAGCTTCATCGTCATTCGTTTCGACCACTATAGAAGACTTCTTCACGCAATTCGCCTTTCAAGATCCTGCTGGATATCCTCGGATACTGGACAAAATTTACTTGAGGCCTCTTTGAGGTCGGCACGCCTGCAAGGCCTCCTCGAGGTTGGCCCTACCAGACTCCTTGCAGCCATGCTTAGAGATCTGGGTGCCTCTACACTTCGTTTGATCAAGACCATGACTCAATTTTCTTCTCTTTTTTTTGGATCATCATACCGGCCATCTTGCCCGCCACGATGCTCGGATACTACTCTATGCGTGCATCCTTGATGCCCTCTGAATTTTTTCATCATCATTTCGATCTATTGGAAGCCTGCTTCCTATAGGTCGTCACTCGACCTCTCTTCATTCAGCAAGACTACAAACAGGTCGGCTGCTAAGCTAACTTGTTCTTTTATCTTTTGGACCGACGTGCATGCTATTCGACCTGTCGATACCTCTACGACTTCGTCATGACCTTTCTAAGGTTGCTGCGCCTACACCTCGCTCGGGGGCTTGTGAGACATGGGTACCCCTGGGTCCCCACCGACCAGGCTCACGACCGTCCCTGACAAGTAGGTCTGGCCTACCAGAAGACCCGCCGACCTGTCAGTGGGCCCAACCGACCTAGTTGGCAGCCCACACGACCTCCTGAAGACCTTCCAGAAGATTCCCCCGATGACCTAATTCAACACGACCTCAAGACTTGGCGTACAAGACAAGACATCAGTGGATTTCGACCAAAGCAGATCGACGGATAATGGCAAGTGTTGTAATCTAGACTTAGGTCTCCTGGCCGTAACCGACCAGGAGTCTGGGAACCGACCTCATCCGCTGGCCAATATAAGGCGTTCGAGGTGACCCTTGTATCCATACGCAATCCTCAAGCAATCTACACCAACAACTGGACGTAGGGTTTTACTCTCCGAAGGCCCGAACCAGTATAAACTCACCGTGTTCTCTGTGTTCCGCACGCTCGTGCGCGACCTTCGAGTTCTTAGCCTTAGATTCCACCTCACCGAACAACTAAACCACAGGGATTAACACCCCCGTGGGCTGTCTAGACCTCACCATCTGACAGCTGTGTGTTTGGAGTGTTTGTTTTGGTTGGTCGAGTAGTTTGCTCCTAGGGTCAGTACCACTTTCAGTGGCTACGTGACTTTGGCAAACTTGGGTAGTTCGAGTCGGAGAAGTGTTGGATAGGCCGTGTTCGACTTGTTGGAGAAGCCATCTCCTTCGAGAAGAATTTTTATCGGCTCCCATTCACTCCCCCCTCTCTGGTCGCCAGTTCGGTCCTTCAGACATCGCCTACACCTTTATGACAAGGACAAGGTAAACTAGAGTGAGCTGGCTACCCCACGAGTTTGCCAAATCACCACTAGTCTTCCTTGATTCCCATATCCTTCAGGAGCGATGGTATGTGCACCCTTCATCTCACCCTCTCTACATATGAGTTTGAATGATCTTCAATTCTTATTCTGTGAATCAAACTCAAATAATGGTGTTCTGCTTGCTCTACATGATTCATGTGGTTGGCTTGCATATATTTTATTCCTTACTCATTATCTTGATGCTTGTGAACAAATATTATTAGGGAACTCATGCTCATCTAAGTAATTGGCGTTTGAGATATGGTTTGATGATATGATTTTCTCTCTTAATGCTTGAGTGCTTGGGAATTTATTTGAAAACCTTGAAAACCCTTTGCAACGCTCCTCTTTGATATGACACAGTCCTACCAAAGCCATATGATGTTCCAGTTGAAAACCTTATACTCGTATGCTGCTTGTTATTGCATTGAGCTTTGTCAAATTGTTGTGACCCTTGTGAGAATTCTTTTCATTCTTTAATGATCAAGATTCATGTGCACACCATTTTCCCCTTGCTATGCTTCTACACTAGAAGTTAGCATTGTATCATCCATCTATTCCACCAAATAAAGCTCCATGCATTGTTCCATGATTTACCCCTCTCCAACTATCTCCAAAAGAGACTGGGCTATGTAAAAAAAAGGGAAAGACATGCTCAAAAAGCATGATAAAAAAAGAGAGGAAAAGAGATAGTCCATGTCTCCAATATTTCAAAAAGGAGAGCGGAGGAAATCATGCAAAAAAGGAGTTTCATAATTTAGATGGTAATAACTAGTACCTACTCTGGGGCTACTGTCCACGTTACCATCACCATAGCATTTCATCGTGTATGGTAATATCTAGAACCCATTTCGGGCCAAGTATCCACCTTACTATACTCATCATACCCATACACGTGCACATCTTGATCTGATTGTATGATTTGATTTTCTTCTTGGATCCGGTCTTTGTCATTGCAATATATGTGAAACAAGTATGCTTTATCTTTTATCCTACCCTGAGCTCCACATATAGCCATCATTAGAAGTAGGATGAAGAAAGGCAATTCTAATGCCTTGGTGAGGGCATATACACATTGAGTGATCTGAGAGAATCAAATGAGGAAGCTGAACAAGGTCTGTTTTGAAAACTTATTGCAAAAACCCCAAGTTATTTGACATGACGAGCAGAAGTGATTTGATTCATGACTGTTCCATTCCTCAACTACCCAAGATGCCATGATAGACACTTCACATAGTTCACAAGTGCAAGGTATGGTTTGGAATATCTCTTATGCTCGCTTCATACCTTTGGATATCATGTCCCACTTAATTTGTTATCCCTTTACTCGGGACGAGCAAAGGTCAAGTGTGGGGGAGTTGTTGACGGCTGTTAAGTACCACTTTTAGGCCGTCAATACCTGCATAAAATAAATAGAAATTGAGCATCAACACTAGAATAGGGGCTTATACTGACAAATTCCACAAGTGGCGATGTGTATTTGAATGCAGGTACTTAGCACAAGAAATAGAGCAAAATCACACCTCATCCTTCCACCTCATCAATCCAAGCCTCCTTATCCCAGCCAATGAGAGCCTGCCATGCAAAGTGCCACGGATTGCTGATGTCACCAGTCCAAGGGAGAGAAGCCCGACGAATCAGAAGCTGACACGTGTACATCACATGGATCCTATGGCCCACAAATGTGCCCAAACCGCCTCCAAACCACGTGGACACCTGGAACCGACTTGAGGACACACCTGACAGCCACCACGAGAAAGCACAAGGGGAGTGGGGCCCACAAGGGGTCGACCGATCCCATAGGTTGGCCAAACCGACCTTGTGGCCACTAATCTCCTCCTTCCACGTGGTGACTCCTGGTTGGCTCTGGTGTCCATTCTAAGGGTGCTCGGGGTGTCCTCACGAAGTTGCCCAGCCCCTATAAATAGAAGTGAAGAGGGGTTAGAATGGGACACATAATTCTTCTCCTCATTTTGTCTTTGGGCTCCTACCTCTCTAGGAGAGGAGTGCCTTTGCATACGATTAGTGCTGGCTTGCTAGTACTTAGAGATTAGAAGGAAGGTGAGGGGGTGACTTGGGGACGTGCCATGGTGTTTTGGCACCTTTCCCCAAGAACGAACCTCTACGGATGCCTTTATTCTTCATTCAGACAAAAGTGAGTATTTAGACATTTTCTATTTAGACTAAAGTGGCTTTCTACATTGTTGAATAATTCTTGTGTTCTTCATCTGTTCTTGATTTAGAGACTTGTGTTCTTCATGAACTCAACCTTTTGATCTTCCGGTGCAGCTCATAAGTTTGTAGTTCTGTTTGTACGCCTGTTAGTCTAACTAGAATAAAGTGGGTACTCCATATCTTCTAACTAGACCAAAGTCCTTCCGTGATCCATTGCATGAGATAGCTAATACCTGAGTGAGTTCTAGTCTCTCCCTTGTGGGTTCGTCGCTTCGTATTTATATAGAGTGCTATAGTGTTGCTACGGGCGCATAGACGTAGCCGTGCTATAGTAGTGATCGGTGGTGTACACGTGGTGTCTAGACTGCGGGTTATTCTTCATTTGCCCCGTATCCCACGGTTTGTCTTGAGGTAGGCCGCGGTAGTGACAGCCGTTGGATCCTTTGTACTCCTCCATGTTCAGATACGGCGTAGAGCTTTCAGCCACAACCAACTGTTATAGCCAGGAGGGAACTGGTGCCCGAGACGAGAGTTCCTAATTGAGAGACCATTCTTAACTTTGTACGCTATCAACCGGATCCTTTCCATCTTTTTCTCATCCTATAGAGCGGTGTCCTTGGACCATAGCTAGGCTAGGAGGTAGCGCTCACCATTCCTTGGATTCGATACCCTTTGGAATACTCCTTAGGTGAAGTGCTACAGCGGTATATTCGTGCGCTTGCGGACTCGTTTGTACTCATAGGTGTATCCAGGTCAATCTTACGCTCACACTAGCAAGGCGCCATTAGTAATGACTTAAGAAATACCAACAAGTATTTCTGGCGTTGTTGCCGAGGAGCGGATGTTGTATCTATCTTCGAACCTAGTGGTCCTCTTATCTATCTTTTTCATTTTCTTGAATTCTACATTTACCCTCGCTACCCATTGAGATGCCTTCCTATCAAAACCTCTCTACCCCTAGGGGCGCGTTCATCTTAGAGCAACCATCAACTTTTTCATCTAGCTGCGAACTTCGTCCTGGCTTATAGCCATGGTTCGGAATCGACCATTCTCTGGAGCCATCAATGATGATCCCCACAATCATTTGAAGGAGTTCGAAGAACTGTGTTCGTGCTTGGTAATCCCAGGTATGACACAGGAAACTTTGAGGTGGAAGTTGTTCCCTTTCTCTCTCGCAGACAGAGCGGAGCAGTGGTACACCCGCACGATAGGGAGTGTAGACAATTGGGAAGAACTACGAGATGACTTTTGTCACTCATTCTCCCCTTTTGAACGCTCAGAGTTGCTACCGTGTGAATTCCTTGAATTTGGCCAATTAGAGGGTGAGTCTATAGGTGCGGCTTGGGCTAGGTTCTCACACCTGTGGGAGCTTAGCTCAAACTTGTCTATACCCGATGATGCATCATTGTGCATCTTTTACGAGAGTTTAGACATGGAATCTGCACAAGAGCTTGACATTCTAGCTGGAGGTTCGTTTGAACATCAATCCCCAATGGAAAGAAGAGAAATACTAGAATTCTTCTTAGAAGCCTCTTCTTCTCATACCAGTCACAGCAAACCCCACCAAGAATTAGGGTCGATCCACGAGAGTCTCTTAATAGACGAATTTGAGCTTTCACCTTGCACATCCTATGATTCGTTTAGAGAGCCTTCTCCCGAACCGTGAACACCGAAGGAAGAAGAGATTCAACCTTCAGAGTTCCCTCGCATATTCGAGGATGATTCTCCTAGAGACAATATAAATGCCTCGAATCACTATAGGCACGAGAATCCTATGGCATCGTTGGACCTTTATGAGGTCCTCGATGAAGTTTGGAATCATGGGACTGTAGTGAATTGGTCCCCTCAGGAATTAAAGCCTACTTCCGGAGCAATTCGGGTTAGCTCGTCTTCCACAACTATCCATTGTTCCATGAGGGGAAACACCGTAGATGTTGTTCATGACCCTACTGTTGGAGCTTGCATCATATCGGAGTGCCTTCTGGACACTCTGGTGGGTGACATGCCCCTCACCCGGACTAATAGATATTTTTGAAGTCCCAGGTGGAAAAAAAACCTTTTCCCATGTCGGGGGATTGCTAGGGATGTGCCAATCATCATAGACAAGATCGAGGTGCGCTTATATTTTCATATCTATGACATCATAGACTTCGATCTTCTCCTAGGCTTCCCATTGGATGAACTTCTTGAAAAATCTCAAGGGAGCCTAGATGTAAAGCTTAGGGAAGCCGCTTCTACCATATCCATATCTTGTCATGAACATTCTATGGCAAAGCATCTTCCCAAGAAAAACCCGCTCGAGAAAATGATGCATGTATCTCCGTTCTCATCATCTGCGCCCATTTTCATTGAGGTCGTAGACTTTCCTACTCCTCATGAGAATGACTCGGAAGATTCTCTTCACCCCTATGAAGGCGAACGATCATCATCCCTCTCAATCGAGTTTGAGCCTCTTCCCACTGGCCTGTATCTTGTTGCTTTCGATCATGATCGAGAGTTGATATCTAGCTTTCATGATAAATCTCTTGAGATAGAGGACTCATGGGCCATGGAAATTTGTGAGGCACCGACTCTGGAATTCATAAGAAAGGAATTCATTGACGAGCATGGTAGCCTCATCCTTGATATACCCTATGAACCATGCTCGCATAATTCCTCTCCAGAGTCAGCCATGCTTAGTGCACTGACCACACATGAGGGCTACAACCACCTTCTGGTCCTCTTTTGCAAAACGTTTAGAAGGATGATTATGGATGCATATGTTTACCATAAGCATATCAGATTTCGTGTGTGCACTATAGCACTAACCTTGCAGCTAAAGCTTCACTGATACATCCAAGATTGGTGGTGAGACGGGAGTGACACCACCAATGATAGCTGCAAGATGAAGTTCCCCTGGTCGAGCTTATGACCAAAAACAAAGCACTGCCAGGAGATAGCCTGGATTAGCATAGGTTTTATTTCCCCTTTCGGATAAAAGCAAGAACATGTTTTTAAGATAAGTTGTCCTTCGCGTACTTTTGGGTCGCTAACCATACAGGTGAAGATTAAAAAGAACGGTGGACAGGTGATGCCTAAGAACGTGTGAGCTACATTAACTACAACACTTTGGTAAGATTTTGGTGAGGGAACATTTACAAAGGAAGCTTGATCTCCACACGCTTGAGTTTCGTTGCTTAGCAATGCAAACTCCAAGTGTGGGGGAGATATGTGAGCATCCTGAGTAAAGTTCCTCTCATGCCAAATCTTATCCTGGTTTGGAGATGATGTTAGCTCTTGCATCTTGCCCAACTAGCTAGGTATGTCCTGCTTTTGACTTTAAACAAAGTCCTTTCGAGAGGTTGCCCGATGTTCACCGTCACAGGCTTATGCTTGCATCCCTTTGAAAATAGCTTAATCATGCTTCCTTCATCTGTGTTCATATGCTCTGATTTGAATGTATGTTTCGCGACGCACATTCATGGATAGTTTCTAAAATAAGCATGGTGCTTAGGTTAAAACTATCTTCTTCAGTCAAAACAAGACATGTTGTCGAGTTTTGATTGATGAACCATAGAGTTATGCTTTCACCTGGTTGCATATATGTGGACTAACCCCTGTAGGAAATCATCAAATTCACCTGGTTGAGTCATGCATTGAGCTGGTTTTAAATGGGAAGGTAAGTAAAGGTTTGGATTCATGTTTCATAACATACAAAGGTGGCACATATGACCTCTCAAAGGTCCCAGGTAAGTATATTACTCTTTGTTTATGAAGGACCGAACTGGCGACCATTGTGGGGGGGAGTGAATGAGAGCCGATAAAAATTCTTCTCGAAGGAGATGACTTCTCCAACAAGATGAACTCGGTCGGATACCCAAAATTACACGCTCCGCACTCGACCTTCCGTTTGCCAAAACCACATAGCCACTAAAGTGCTACAGGTCCTAGGAGCAAACCCTACCTGCAGGCACAGCTTCTACACACACACACGACAGCAGAAACGACTCGGAAGCCACCTGCCTGGAGGGGGCGGTTAGACTGGGTATGGGGAGTAGTTAGACCGCCTCCACCTGATAACTAAGAAATCCTCCGAACGACCTCCTCCGAGCTCCAAAACTCTCCACGGTGTCACCCACTGGATCATCTGGTCAAGGCCAAGCTAGCTACCAGAGAATCTTGGCGAAAACAAAAACTTCACCCAAGGGCCTAGGGGCGGTTAGATTGGTTACCAGGGGCGGTCTAACCTCCTGTACCCAGCAAGAAACTCAAGGCAAGAACTCCTAGCAAACAACACCGAAATGACCCAAGATTTCACCAGAACGCTCCTCTGACCAAGGCGAACAAACTCACAGAGAAAGATCGGGCAAAATCAAACTTTCCACCTAGGAGACCTAGGGCGGTTAGACCGCCCCCTATGGCGGTTAGACCGCCCTCCCAGAAAACTGGCCGCGGGTCAACCGTCAACTTCCCATCGCCTGATCTCCCGATTCACCCCACGGATTGCAACGAAACTTCGGGGATACCTGGGTTACCTCATGAGCAACCTCTCCACCAAAGGAATTGGACCAAAACGCTCTCAATCAAAGGGAATCGCGGACCTTGGCCCTCTAGGTCACGAACTCAAGCAACTCGAAAAACCAACAAATCGAGGTTGATTCAAGGGAGTTCTTGGGGCAAAGTCACCAAGCAAAGAGGCACAAGGTCCACATACATGACACCCAACAAGAATCCCACAAGAAATCGCCCTCAAAACTCCGCCACGAAAATCACAAGAAAGAGCTCCGAAAATCACCAAAAAGACAAACAGGAGAGGAAACACAAGGCCTTGAGGAACCACGCCGAATCATCTACACATACCATGAAGGTTCATACAAGGTCTAGCTTGCCACCCGATCATCCATCCCTCTCTCAAGATCTCACCATGAAGCTCTCAAGATAGTCCTAGAAAATCCTAAGGAAAATAGGAAGGGAAAATAGCAAAGGGAAATGAGCTAGGGTTCTAAGAGTTGGCTGCCATCCCACAACTCAAGTGTTTATATAGGGGCAACCAAAAGACTAAACTACCCTTGCTAGCAACTAGGGATACAAGCCCCTCAAGGGCAATTTTGGAAGTCTTCAGTTCAGCACCATCGGACGGATGCGCATCCACCGCAAGCCTGCGTAGCACCAACGCAACTCTTGCGATCATGCCGCGTGTCCTCAGCTTCGAAGCTTGTCGGCGGCTGCGACCCGGGCGGTCAGACCGCCCCCTCCTGGGCGGTTGAACCAGCCTTGGTGGCCGCACTCCATCGTGGAGTCTTCGACCTCAGTTGTGTGGCTCAACCGAGTAACCCAGTAGTTTTGCGGTGAACCATTGCAAACCCCACAGACTCGATGTAGCCTCCGCTAATCTCCACTCCTGACTCGGCTCCCACGTTGTCCCAACTCGACCTTGATTTTGAGGCTCAACCAAGAAAACGTCTATGACTTCATCTTGCTGTTCTTGCCACCATGCGATTAGAAGGAAGGTGAGGGGGTGACTTGGGGACGTGCCATGGTGTTTTGGCACCTTTCCCCAAGAACGAATCTCTACGGATGCCTTTGTTCTTCATTTAGACTAAAGTGAGTATTTTGACATTTTCTATTTAGACTAAAGTGACTTTCTACATTGTTGAATAGTTCTTGTGTTCTTCATTTGTTCTTGATTTAGAGGCTTGTGTTCTTCATGAACTCAACCTTTTGATCTTCCGGTGCAGCTCATAAGTTTGTAATTCTGTTTGTATGCCTGTTAGTCTAACTAGAATAAAGTGGGTACTCCGTATGTTCTAACTAGACCAATGTCCTTCCGTGATCATTTGCATGAGATAGCTAATACCTGAGTGAAATCTAGTCTCTCCCTCGTGGGTTCGTCGCTTCGTATTTATACGAAGTGCTATAGTGTTGCTACGGGCGCAGACGTAGTCGTGCTATAGTAGTGATCGGTGGTGTAGACGTGGTGTCTAGACTGCGGGTTATCCTTCGTTTGCCCCGTATCCCACGGTTTGTCTTGAGGTATGCCTCGGTAGTGACAGCTGTTGGACCCTTTGTACTCCTCCACGTCCGGATACAGCGTAGAGCTTTCGGCCAGAACCAACTGTTATAGCCAGGAGGAAACTGGTGCCCGAAACGAGAGTTCCTAATTGAGAGACCATTCTTAACTCTGTACGCTATCAACCAGATCCTTTCCATCTTCTTCTCATCCTATAGAGTGGTGTCCTTGGACCATAGCTAGGCTAGGAGGCAGCGCTCACCGTTCCTTGAATTCGATACCCTTTGAAATCCTCCTTAGGTGAAGTGCTACAGCGGTATATACGTGCGCTTGCGGACTCGTTCGTACTCATAGGTGTACCCAGGTGGATCTTACGCTCACGCTAACAAGGCGCCGTTAGTATTGACTTAAGAAATTCCAACAGTACCCCCATGACAGCCGAAAGTCACACAATGGATCGAAAACTAATGATGAAAGTCAGTTTGGAGCTGGCGGTGTGTTGCTTTGTGCAGTATTGACGTGTCATTATCATGATTATATACAATACTCCCTCCATTCATCTTTGCAAGGCCTATTATGAAATCTCAAAAATTTATTTTTGCATGGCATATTCTAATTTTTTTCTTGGACGTGGATGCTTTGGGAATCGGTGTGGCAGTCATTCTTCGCATGCATGCTTCAGGAGTGAAACACATGCAGAGAGTAATCGAATCCTCAATAAAAGTCCATTGTTTTTTCCCAAGAAAATGTAATGACGGGAGAGCTTCCCATGGTTTCTCTAAGCCAAGCAAAAATAAGCCTTGTATAGATAAATGGAGGGAGTATGAAATTTTCTTAATTGTAATAACCATTGCAAACAGGATGTAGTTACGCATAATTATTACTCAATTGAACCTAAACGCCCTTGGAGATAATCTAACCTAAGGGCATGTACAACCCGTCTATAACCTCCGTCGGTGTAGCGACATTTTTGCGAAAAGCCCCCCACATCTGCCCATCAATGGGCTTCGCGTCACCTGGCGAGGTGACACATCCGTCCCGTTGTCCAAGGCGGAACCGACGACGGCGGGCGGGCTATACACCGTCGTCTCCTCCAAGCAACGGCCTCCTCCCGCCAAATCTTCCAGAGTTCCAGCTCACCGCAGCCCCGGTGGGACACAGGCCCAGAAGAGAGAGAGAACCGCTGCCGGGCCTGGGCCTGCCCACCTTTGCTAGCAAGCTAAGATGGGTGCCAGACGACACCGGCAAGCCCGCAACTGTGTCAGGAGAAGGCCGTCGGCTAAAGATCCCGCAGCTGCACGGACGAGCTCAGGAATGGGGAGAGGAGAGAGCGCCCAACCTCAATCCCGCCGCCGAATGCAGCCCCGGTCGCGCCGTGACTCCTCCTACCCCCGCCGGCCGGATTCCCCTAGGCCATGCTGCACCGTGCGCAATGGTGACCCCGCTACATCCACCGAGTGAGAAGATTGGACGGTTCGGAAAGATAAGATAAACTTGGGCTTCCGTCTTGTGTGGTGCCAGAAAAAGGAAAGCGAGGTTGTTTTCTTTTTCAAGTGCTAGACGCTGGAACCATCTCGCAGGTGCACGAAACAGCGTACGTGGCGGCCACCACACTGAAATAGCTATGGTCACCACCCCGCTACTATTGATTTTTCTTAACAACCATGTACCGGTGGGTCCCACTAGTTGCTGGAGTTGTGTATCTTTTTCTTTTGACAAAAAGTTCAAACTCTAGAGTTGCATTGTTTTGGAGAGTGAGTAGCCACACAATGACCTTAAGCTACATGCAAAGCATTAGACAGCTTACTGACATCCTCTCTGTCTATGATTGTATGAGCTGTCTGTACATCTGTCTGTATGCTAAGTTTGAGGTTCTGCAGATGACCCACCGTCTGTATGTGGTACCCCTCTAGTTTGGTAAATGAAGTCGTTTAGAACAGCGACGCGGTTTCTAAAGTACAATTTTGACTTCTTATTTTTATAAAAATATTTATTAAAAACTAACATATGTATACTTTTATGAAAGTATGTTGCAAGACAAATCTATTCATGTATTTTTCACATTTTCAAACTCAACGACTTCAAAGTTATTCATGATTTATATTTCTAATGTTTGACTCAAATCTTGTCCAAAACGATTTTATTTACCAAACCGGAGGAAGTACATGCCCTATACCAAGCCACCACAGTAACCATATTAATTAATATATTTGTTCTGTCTACTATTATTTTGCAACATGTGGAGCTAAAGCTCTATCTTTCTGCGTGTCAATAACTAATTAAGAGGATGTTTAAAGGTGAAGAAGCTATGGATTAAAATTACCTCGATCAGTGTCGATGTCTCTTACCGACATACCTGCATACTAAAATCTTCAATACGTCACTATCTTGGGCGCAAGCAAAAAGTGACGCCACTCGGGCATGGCTCGAGACGTCACTATCGGCCTCGATCGAGCGTGCTACGGGCAAGTAATATTTTGCCTGAAAAATGTGGTCCGAACTGTTTTTTTGGGGGATCTCCCATGTTAGTACACACTTTCGTGTTGACTTGCAAGCTCGATGAATAATTTAATTCCATTGCATTTAATTAGTAGGAGCCGCAACTCCGACCTGATTAATCAAACGTTTTTTGGGTTCCTTCATTCCTCTGTTGGAGGCACAGCTGTGAAGTTCAACGCGGGACCGGTGAAACCAAACAGAGCCTCAGGATGCGGCTGAAGCTGAGCCACGAGGCGCGTGCATACATGTGTACCGATGTGATGGGAGACTCCCTACTTGAGCTGTGTACAATGATTGACTACTGGAATGGCCACCACGCCTACAGTGCACAGATTAATTGTTCTGTGTCCTTCCCCCAGAATTGGGGAGGTTATGACCTAAAGCTGGGATCAGTAACTAGCATTCACTCAAATGCATACTTTGGTATATTTCTTATGTTCATTCTAAAGTGTAGATCGTTTGATTTTTTTGGAAAAACTTGACCACGCTTATTCAAAAATTGTGCAAACTATCACATATTTTTGTTGTGGTTTGATTTATTAATAAACCTTATTCAAAAATGATTAAATTTAGCTATGTTTACACAAGTTTTTTAATAAAGATGAGCAGTCAAACTGAGGTAAGAAAAAAAGACAAACAGCCTACAATTTGGAACAAAGTGAGTAATTATCAGAAATTTGTATCTTCCGGTGTGTTGAGGAAGAGTACTAGAGAACATATATAGATTTGTAATATCCAAAACTGTAATCCTTATTTTTATCCAGTGACGTATTAATAGAAGTAACTTCATGACGAGGCACTATGTATGAATCATGTACGGGTATTTCCAGGGTGAATGGATGATTCATGTTAGTTACAAACACTATAAAATTTCTAATAAAATATTATTTTAAAAAATAACACCGTATAAAATTAGATGAAGTATGCAATTTTGTTATTGCCCTCAGATGGCCGGCTGTAATAATGCATATTGTGAAGTCACCCTGTACACGGTCCGGATTCACCGGTTTTTATTTTAAACCACATCAAACCGCTAATGGGTCTGCCATGCGGTATGGAGCCCGGTGGGTTCCACGGGTTTCATGGTTTACTTACTACGTGTACTGTAACAATTTGCTGCTCCGGCCGTGAAGCACGGGACGCGTGCGACTGCGTGCTGAGACAAGGATTGATGCGGCCGGACCGCATGATGAGAAAAGGATATTTGTAGGGTCCGTTTGACACGGATTCTCCTCCGGCCCCGGGAGTCAATTTTGGCGAATCCATGCCAAAAGGTGGAGTAAAACAGCTCCCCACGGAAGCCGCTCGGGAATCCTGCTCTCTAGAGAAAAAAAAGGGCACCGGATCCAAAAATAGTAGCCCTCCACCCCAGCTCCGTCTAACGCCCACACTCACCGTTACCAAATTGCCCCGCAGTTCGGCGTAACAATGAGCAAACTGCCACCCGGCCCCACGCAGGAGGACGGTGGCGCCGCGGACGCAGGGAGGCGGAGGAGAGGGAGATGCAGCTGGAGTCAGCGGCACAGCTAGAGGACGGCGGTTCTGGCGAAGTCAAGGTAGGAAGATGGCCGTGTAGGCAAGAAGAGTCGCGTAGCCGCTCGCACGCACCTCTGCCTCCCGTGTCGCGGGCTGCGGAGCTTGCCGAGCCGCGCCGTCGTCCCGTGGCGGAGGAGTCAAGGAGAAGGATGGCGAAGGATGGCGAGGTCAGGGATCTTGCCGCGCGAGGCCCGGCCAGGGGAGCCCGACGACGTCGCGAGGGAGGGCTGCGGCGCAGGGATGGTACCGCTAGGGGAGATGGGAGGTGGCGGGCGTAGGCGAATGGGGACGCAAGCAGTGGGGGAGAGCACCACAGGAACGTGGTTGTGGCGAAGAAAATATTAGAAAATGAGATGGGGGCGCAGTCGATGTTGGTAGATGGATATGGTAGAGATGGGAAATAAAAAGAGAGAAAATAATAGAAAGAAAAATGAGAAGGGAACTATGGACATTTTATCCTCCTCTCCATGTTACATAGTTAGGAGCAGGTGTTTTGCCAAATGTTTCGCTAAAACAGATTCTACTTCACCAGAGATTCCGCTCCACCAACACAGCCACAATCCGGAGACCTGCCAAATGCACCCTTACAACTGCAAACTTTATATATATTGGAGATCGGGAGGAGGGGCCCAAGCATCATGGTGGGCCACTCCCGGGCCCATTGAGAAGGCCCCCCGCAACGGTGGGCCCACCCGCGTTGCTGCCCGGAAAGTACGGCACCCCCTCCGAGCGCTGTGCAGAGAGAGGCACCGGAGGAGCAGACGAGACGGAGGACCCCCGCGTGGGAAGAGCCAGAAGATCATCAGGGCAGAAGATGAGGTCGGGGAAGGTTCCGGAAGAGGGCGCCGGAAGGGACCACTCGGCATTGTAGCATCACGTGGGCAGAGGACCCATGAGAGGGTATAGACCGCCTTGCCCCCAATCTAGGGTTTAGGTTCAGGAGTCCGTACCAGGGTCATACCGGGGGTAATTTAGACATTGTACGGGTATGCCTCGCGCCTATAAAAGAGGGGGCCAACCCCATGTAATGTTTCCTAAGTTGCAATATACTCACTCTACTAGTCACTCGGTCCCCTAGTAGCTCTCCTGGGTCGCCTTACGCGGACCAAGAGCCCACTCCATTACTGTTTGGGCCATTGTAACCACCAACAGTTGGCACCGTCCGTGGGGACGTGTGTGACCGAGAAAAGCCAAAATGGCTCCGGCAAAGAAAATGGGGAAGGGAACCACGGAGGAGTCTCGGAGCGCGCCACCTCTGACAGAAGGCGATGCAGCCGAAACCTCACCCCGGGTTCCTCAGGAGAGCCCCAAGTTCCGAATGAAGCGGACCCAGAAAACCCCCAGCAGGGGACGGAGGAGGACCAGGGAGGAGCCAAAGACCCGCCCCCCCTTCGGCGCAATGGGAGGCCCTCAACGCGGAACAAGAGGTGGAGGACCTTCATGCCTAGGTCCGGGAGGTGCGTAGAAGAGCGAGGTGGCAAGATTCCACCGCCCGGGAGGAGATCGACCAGGAGGCTGGACGAAGGGAGCAAGAGTACCTCCGGAGGAGGGCAGAGGCGAACCGGAAGGTGTATGAGCTGAAGAAGCTCCTGAAGGACCTCAATGTGGGAAAGACGCCATGATAGAGCTCTGGGAAGGGCAGCCAGGAACCTCCCCGGTCCCCGGATCAGGACCGCACCGAGACGCCGCCAAAGTGCGGAGGGGTCCATGACCCGAAGTCGCCTCTGGCTCCGCCCCTCCATTCGCTCAGCTGGCCAAAGGACTTCAAGATGCTTCAGATCGCACCCTACAACGGGAAGACCGACCTAGTGGCCTTCCTCTTGAGATTTGAGGCAGCTATCTAGTCTGTGGGCGGAGACGAGTTCACCATGGCCAAGTGCTTTATGATGGTTGTCACCGGGATCGTCCACACCTGGTACACCACCTTGGACGCCGGGAAGATCCACTCCTGGGAGCAGGTCCGGGAACTGATGCTGGAAAACTTCCAAGGCAACTACAACGATCCTGTCACCTTGGGGCACCTCTTTGCTGTAAAGTAGGGGAGGAACAAGACCCTCCGGAGCTTTGTCCATTGCTTCGTAAACATCAAGTGCCATGCATGTGGACTTAGCAAGCGCACCATCATCGATGTAGCCCAGGAGGGGCTTCTCCACAGCTCGCTCTGGTCCCGCCTATCCCACCGACCCCCTCAGACAGTGTCGGAGCTGACGAGGAAGATGGAAGAATACACGCGTGTGGAGGACGATGAACTACGAGAGAAGCAGAGGAAGCAAGCCGGAGAACACCGTTCCCACCAAGACGACCAGAAGACAAAGGACTAAGAGCGCGAGTGGCGCTCCGAGCGGGATGAACCTCGCCGGAAGCGGGATTCTTCCTCACGACCAGTCCGAGAAGTCCATACCGTTGACGCCCCTTGAGGATGGGGTGAGAGACGGGAGGACGGCCGGGAGGAGCAACGAGACAACCGGAAGAGGGAGAAGACGATGGACGGATCCCATGGGCCCCCAGAGGGCCAGTCCAAGGCAGAAGCGCCTCCCCCATGCGGAAAGAACGACTCCAAGACATTCTGCATCGTCCATTCGGAATGGGGGGCACAAGACCCGGGAGTGCCCAACCATAACCGCCGCCTAGGCAGCCGCGGCGTCACAAAAGGGGCCTGGGGGAGAATGTCCCGTCATGCATACCACCCCTGTGTGGGCGCCCCCTCCCGGGCCGCCACCTCCGGTATGGACCCATCCTCCGGCGTACCTCATACCTCTGGCGGGGATCTCCGGAAATCATGGGGCTCTGGGACCCACCAAGACGGAAGCCGAGATGTGGGATGTGCAGCACATCGTGGGGACCCACCCTGTCGTACTCCCAATCTTCAGGGCGTCCTCCCGGGCTCTGGACTCCAAACAACAGAGGCGGGCCTACAACCAGGAGGTGCACCACGTCCACTCTGCGGCACCGCCGCAGCTCCCCGCCTACGCCGCAGTGCCCATCACGTTCCACCCAGAGGACTACAGTGCGCTCATCTACCCTCATGAAGGCAGCTCGGCAGACATCCTCTTCATCCGGGCATGTGACGAGATGGGGCTGTCTCGATCACAGCTGCTCAACGTCGGGACTCCGCTGTGGGGGTTCGGCGGTGGGACGGTGCAGACCCTGGAGCAAATCGCGTTGCTGGTCTCGTTCGGGCATGGTAACTACACCCAGACTGAAGACATCATCTTCAACGTCGTCGACACTCCGTACCAGTACAACACCATCTTCGGAAGGCGGCTGCTGAACGCTATCTACACGGTGCCGCATCACAGCTTCCTATACATGAAGATGTTGGGCCCTCGCGGGATCATCAAGGTGCTGGGAGACTAGGGGGTGTCTCGTCTTATCGACCTCGGGAGAGCCCCGGGGAGTGAGAGGTCAACGAGTTGATTCCGAAAGACCCCCGGGAAAGCGTCCCATCCACCACCCGCTACATATCGAAGGCACGCCCGAGAGAAGGTGTTAAAGAGGTCCCTCTAGGGCTCCCACTAGGGCTCGAAGGTGACCTCCTCGCCCTCCTCCAGGAATACGAGGATGTATTGGCATGGAGCCCCTCCAACCTGCAAGGGGTTAATTCGGGACCTCATCGAGCATCACCTCCGGATCGACCCCAAGAAGAAGCTGCACAAGCAAAAGGTCTGAAAGATGTTGACAGAAAGAAAGGCAGCCGCCCAAGAGGAAGTCCGGAAGCTGCTCGAAGCGAAGGTGATCTGGGAAGTCATGTACACGGAATGGCTCGCCAACCCGGTGCTAGTGAAGAAGAGCAACGGGAAATGGAGGATGTGTGTGGACTTCACCAACCTCAACAAGGTGTGCCCCAAGGATGATTTTCCCCTTATGCGGATCGATCAGATCATTGACTTCACATCGGGATGCGAGCGTCATCTCTGCTTCCTCGACGCATATTCGGGGTACCACCAGGTCTGGATGGCTATGGAGGACGAGCCGCACACCAGCTTCATCACTTCCTCCAGCACCTACTGCTTCACCCGGATGCCCTTCGGGTTGTGGAACGCAGGGGCCACCTTCGCCAGGCTCGTCCAGAAGGTTTTCGGGAGCCAAATCAGGAGGAATGTTGAAGCATGCATGGACAATGTCATCGTCTGCAGCCGAAAGGAGGAGAACATTTTGGCGGACCTAAGGGAAACCTTCGGAAACCTGAGGCGCACCGAAGTGTGTCTGAACCAAGAGAAGTGCACCATCGAGGTGCGCTCCGGGAAGCTGCTGGGGTACTTGGTCTCCCAGCGGGACATCGAGGCCAACCCGGAGAAGATCCGAACCATCCGCGAAATGAAGCCTCCGACAACAACGCGGGAAGCGCAAAGGCTGACGGGGTGCCTCACTACTGTCGGGCGCTTCATCTCGCGCTCCGCAGAAAAGAGACTTGCGTTTTTCAAGGCGCTACGGGGATCCACCCCCTTCCGGTGGAACAACGAACAACAACAAGCCTTCCAGCACCTACAAGACTACCTGCAGCACCCGGAGACGCTCGTCAGCCCCGGCCCTAGGGAACCCCTCCTCCTTTATGTTGCCGCCACCTCCACGGCAGTGAGCGCCGCGCTGGTGTAGGAGGTTCTCCGAGAGGGGAGGTGGGTGCAAGCCCTAGTGTACTATGCTTCCGAAGCCATGGCGGGGCCGAAGCTTCGGTACTCTGAACTCGAGAAGCTGGCCTACGCCGTCGTCATGTCTTCCCGGAAGCTCAAGCACTACTTCACCGGGAACCCCATCACAGTGCCTACTTCCCTACCGCTTCGGGATGTGTTCGAGAATCGAGAGGCTGTTGGGCGGATATCCAAGTGGGCGTCCGAACACACCTCGTACCATCTCAAGTTCGAAGCAAGGACCGCGATAAAGTCCCAGGTGCTAGCAGATTTCATAGCAGACTGGACTTAGTCGGAGGAAGGAACGGAGCTGCCCCGGCAGGATCCGGAATGGACTGTTTTCATCGACGAAGCCTGGGGTGCATTTGGGGCCAGGGCTGCGGTAGCCATCTACTCCCCGACGGGGCAAGAGTAGTTGTACGACGTACAGCTTGAATTCCCGTGCACCAACAACATGGTGGAATACGAGGCTGTGATCCTGGGCCTGCGCAAGGTGGCTGCCCTGGGCACCCAGCAGGTCCAGGTCCGGAGCGACTCTTGATGGTTGAAACACGTGTCGAATTTCAATTCGCAAGCGTACGGACCACCTATAGCCTTTTTCACCATGGGGTGACCCCCAAGGTTCTTGTCAATCCGCGGAGCAAGGGGATTGCTAGCGCTTAACCAAGTACTAATCTAGTTGATTGGAAAGCCTTGAAAGAGAGGTTACTCTAAAGTAAAAGCAATATAACCTAAGTTAATCTGAGATTGAATCTAAGGTTAAGCTAGATGGCAAAGGTTGATACAAGAGAGAGATTAAGATAGATAAGTATTCTCTCCCTAGGATCTAGGATCTCATGAACATGCATCTACTACATGAAAGAGGTATTGCCTTCACTAGCTTCATGGTGGTTATGCGTCCGCTAAGCCTTTTCCCTAAATCATACTGTCACTACGCAAGGTAATCAATCACTTTCACGTATAACCACATCTATACCTAAGCATCCATAGGGTTAAGCTAATCACCACGATTACCACAAACCCTACTAAGACCACATGTTGCGCAAACATATGTAAACAAAGCATTTGCAAAGACATAGACCATGAAGCATCGATAAGCATAAGATTCATGTAGCAATTACATATCAAAGGTCCATCTAACCCTAGGGATGAATGGAGACATTACCCCATCATCTTACACGGATTGAAGCACGTAGGTGTAATAGAGCCTCCAGAGAACGTCGTCGATGAAGATGGCGGCGATGAAGCTCGGGAACACCCCTAGGCCGACTGCTTGGAGTCCTCCTCTTGCTTCCTTCCCTCTGCCAGCGTTGATCCTTGCGACGAACTCATCTAACTCTTCTCTTTCTTTATTATAAATCTTTGAGATGTCACATTGATCGATCCATCCTTCATCTTCTTCTCCTCTTTCTTCTTCAAATATCTTTTGGATCGACTCTCCACCCATCTATTGATCAAATATATCTTCAACTCTTTTAGCGACGTGTCGGTGTTCCTCCATCCTTCAGTAGTTGATTAGGGGGCAAAATTAACTCGAATCCAATCGGATTGATTGAACTCTGCCAATGGTCTAGCATTCCACATACTTCGGCCTACATTCATGTAAGTTTCAACATTTTTAATATCCCAAATGACTTCTCTTACCTTCAGAAGTGGATCTTCAGCTTCTTGTATGGTTGGCTCTTGACCTCTAGTTCATCTTTTTTCAGAAATTTCAGCAAGCACCTCGGGCTAGCTTTTGTCGTTGTGCTCTTCCCGAGAACGTCTTTGCCAATCTCGTTACGTTCTTTTTCCATTACTTATCCTTTGTAAGATTTGTGCGGCTTCACTAATCATTTTATCCATTAAATCACCACCTGCACACATGCTTACAAAACAAGAAGAGTTCGGGGTTAGTGAAAACTAAAATGTATGCAACATCAAGTCACCGGAAAATCCCAAGTTCGGGCCTTGCTTGTGTAGTTCATTAAAACGGTCCCATGCTTCATCAATCCCTTCATCTTCTTGTTTGAAATTGAGCACTTGTCTCCTTAAGTATTGGACCTTGCTTGTGGGAAAGAACTTTGAAAGAAATTTCTTCACGAGCTCATCCCAATTTCCTTTTGCTTCAATGGATGCGAATGTGTACCATCTTCACGCTTCATCTTCGTGAAAGAACAAAAAAAGATTCCACTTGAACCAAGCGGATGGAACTCCTTCTTGTTGCACCGTGTTGCATATCATCGTGAATTCCTTAATGTGTCTATATGGGTTGTCATCCTCCAATCCTCTAAAGGGGTTTGTCTCCACTAACTTGATGATTCTAGGCCTCACTTCATAGTGTGTTGTAGCAAGTGTCAAATCTGATTTTTGCATCTCAATGTCCTCCATTGACGGCATTGCTAGCTCCCTTAGCGACATCTCTTCGTCTTCCAATGGTGAGGTGAACAAATCCATCTAGGCACAAGAAAATAGAAAGAAAACCAAAAAAAGGATTTTTTCTAGAGAACAAGGGTTAGATGTTAGTGATCAACAAAATTAATACAAGATTAAACGTAGCAAGCTGGCTTGCTTCCCGGCAACGACGCTAGAAAAAGGGGCTTGTTGATGGTTGAAACACGTGTCGAATTTCGATTCGCAAGCGTACGGACCACCTATAGCCTTTTTCATCACGGGGTGACCCCCAAGATTCTTGTCAATCTGCGGAGCAAGGGGATTGCTAGCTCTTAACCAAGTACTAATCTAGTTGATTGGAAAGTCTTGAAAGAGAGGTTACTCTAAAGTAAAAGCAATATAACCTAAGTTAATCTGAGATTGAATCTAAGGTTAAGCTAGATGGCAAAGGTTGATGCAAGAGAGAGATTAAGATAGATAAGTGTTCTCTCCATAGGGTCTAGGATCTCATGAACATGCATCTACTATAGGAAAGAGGTGTTGCCTTCACTAGCTTCATGGCGGTTATGAGCCCGCTATGCCTTTTCCCTAAATCATACTGTCACTACACAAGGTAATTAATCACTTTCACGTATAACCGCATCTATACCTGAGCATCCATAGGGCTAAGCTAATCACCACGATTACCACAAACCCTACTAAGACCACATATTGCGCAAACATATGTAAACAAAGCATTTGCAAAGACATAGACCATGAAGCATCGATAAGCATAAGATTTATGTAGCAATTACATATCAAAGGTCCATCTAACACTAGAGATGAACAGAGGCATTACCCCATCATCTTACAAAGATTGAAGCACGTAGGGGTGATGGAGCCTCCGGGGAACGTCGTCAATGAAGATGGTAGTGATGAAGCTCAGGAACACCCCTAGGCCGACGGTTTGGAGTCCTCTTGCTTCATTCCCTCCGCCGGCATTGATCCTTGCGACGAACTCATCTAACTCTCTCCATCATCTTGCGGTGGCAGCTTTCTGGTGAATTGGCGTCAGTAGAATGATTGGATGCGGCGGCCGTCAAAGGCAGGAGCTAATAATAGACCGAGGAGGGGCTAGTTCAAAGGGGAGGCCGAACCGGCACGAAAACGTGCTGGGCCGATCTGACCAGGCCGGTCGGCCCAGGCTGTTTTCGGCCCGGTTTGTGCCCGTCTTCCTCCCCGCGGCTCATCTTGAAATTTTGGACTTATGCCCCTTCATTCGTGTCATTTTGGTGTCGTCATCCTTGCGATCAAGATAGGGGGTCTTCTCGCATGAAGTCTGAACTTTACGTCTTAGTCCTCGGGGATGATCCGTCGTAGCACCTTTTTGGTCCTTGCCACCCTTGGGAATGAATTCACCTTGCACTCAAACACGAACGGAACTCCTCAATTGCTCCTTTGAACTAGTTGTGACTCTGTCCATTTTGTCCATGTTTTCCTGCAAAAATACAACACTTCCTAATACACATACAAAGTTGAATTTGTTATATCATTAGTGTGCCTAGTGGCGGGTTAGTTGCATAATCAAGCTCAAACCAATGTGTAACGAATATGTTTGGAGCACCAAAATTCACCATCAGCATCTCCCCCATGCTTAAACCTTGCTCGTCCTCGAGTAAGTAATTTTTGCTTAAAAGGGAAATCAGCGTTGCCTTCCAATGTTGTCCCTGCACCTAGTCATTCAAGACGAGGCAAATTGCTCTCTCTTAAGAATTTAGTTTTAAAGTTCAAGTTGTGACCGACTTCTTTTTCATTATGGAAGATAGACTAACAATAAAGAACAAGCCACATTTAATAAACACAATGCTCTCAAACTTAAGTGAACTTCAAACCATTACCTTGTTCCATGGAAGAATTTTCAAAAAGATGCATATCCAACATAAGTGAAAATCTCTTGGAAAAGCTCATGGAAACACTCATCTCATCAAGTCACTCAAGCCTATACTAGATTATTTTCAACCTATTCTACTCATATGTGATAGTGGAAGGCTTATGTGGAGCTTGGTAGGCCAAAACAATCCTAGCAAAACACACATCCGAAATATTGTCAAATTAAGAGAGATCTACTGGAATTACCGAGACTCGTCAAAAAGGCCATGGAAAATAAATGTTGGAAAGAGAGAGATATGAAACACACACATTTAGATAGGTGGACATGTGCAAGTGGAAAATGGATGATTCTGAGCCACAAGTGAAGTCCTCGTTATCGAATTGCACATGGTTGGAAGATTTGAGTATGGTTTTGTCCTCAAGGCACTTGAGAACTTATGAAGCAAAATGAACCGAGGAGCATCTTTATTTTATTTTTTTCATTTTCTTCTCTTTTTTCTCTCTCTTTTCCTTTTTTCCTTTTTTTCTTTTCTTCTCATCATTTTTTTTTCATTTTTTCATTTTTTTCTTTTGCTCCTCAGAACTTTTGCAACATAATACTTACTCAGCATTTGTCAGAGGTGATAATGATGACTCCTCCCCCATGCTTGAACAATTGGTCGTCCTCGAGCATAGAAGTGAGGGGACCTATGGCTGCTAGAGAAGTACAAAGTCCTTGTGTTCCTGTATAAATCTCTTGAAATCTTCAGGGGCATCCTCCAGTCGAAACTCTGCATGATCTCTGGTGCATTAATGAGTCCCTCCATATGTTATATATCTTGAAATCTTGCCAGAAAATCTTCAGAAAATCCGTCGAAAGATCATCCATACTCAAATTGGGTGGTTGACAAGGAGGTGATCACAAAAAGATGTTTTTGGTTTAGGGTGGATGCCCAGCGAGGTTTGTGAAATTTTCGATGTGAAAACCCACAATGCATTGACAAAGAGGCTAGCATGAAAAAGTTACACAAAAGAATGACCAGCTTCTTTGTCTCGAACCATAGAAATCAATCCTAATCCAACTCATTAAAACATATGTTTGCAATCTATAGGTTTTGTTATCATAGAACATATATGTATATGGCTTTGGTAGGTAGAACTTTGCAAGAGCATCACAAATGTAGATAGCATAAAAGTTAAGTTTTAATAAAAACAACACAAGTTATCCAGCCATCCGTAAACTTAAATCCGAGCAAAGATATATATGTGGGTCTAGAGTATAGTCATTTCACCTCCACAAATAAAAGAGTCAGTATTTAAATTAATTTCTGATCATGTTATACAGAGCAATTAGCCAAGACATGTATAACTTCATGTAGGTAAAACAAAGTGGCAACTTTCATCATTTTTCCATAAGCATATGCAATATAAAACATCAAGGTGAACACATGGTCATGCCTATTTATTGAAAATAAAATGAAATCTATGTTGTCCTCCTAGTAGCCATGTTATTGTTAAAGAGAAAAGCAAAAAGTTGCACCTAACGTTGAAGGCATACTTACAAGCATTTGTGTTCGGAAAAGAGAAGGTCTATGGAGGTGTTACCGTATTTTATAGTTTTTCGTGATCTTCTCCCGACGTCTCCATGTATCGATTATGGATTTGCTTTTGTCTTAATTTTCCAATGCTGCTAAACTGCTAAATTTGATCATGTATGCTTAATGGAGTCAATGGTCGCCCTTCTCTTCAATGTTGTCATCATCATCTCCTCTTTCTTGTTCTCATTATCTCCTTACTGTCTCTTTTTCATGGATTTCCCCTCTGTCCAGAACAGAATATATATCGAAATATAACTCTATTGAAAAGTTTATGAAATTACCTTTCAACAAGTGGTCATTCATCGAAAACGGATTTCAAACAAGGGAGCTATGTCCATTTTACTTCAGCACTACGCGCTGTCCCAAACTGATTTCAGGACGTGTTGCACTCGGTGATTCGGCCATAACTGCTTGTAGGGACCTCTGATTGTGTTGATTCTTGATTTGTTGGAATCGTAACTTCATGGGGCTTCTAAATATCCAAAAGTACTCAGTGTTTTCCCTTCGAGACCATGCAGAATTTTGATGAGATCAATAGCTTCTTGTGCATTGATCCGAAGATGTTGATGATCTTGGTCTAGAGGGTCATGTCACGCTTCCGTGTTGAAGATTCAGGGTCTCCCCCATGCTTAGCATTTTGCTAGGCATGGAAGAAGAAGACAAAGCATTTTTCTTAGCCATCCTTCAATTTTCTTGTCGTGAGAGTCTTTATCTTGCCTGCAAAATATTTTAAGTGCACATTCTACCCCCAAGGTGACGGTTGGGAGTAGACGAATTTGCCAACAATCCAACTATGTTTCCTATGACTGTTAACTTGTGGCATAATTAGTCTAATGAGGAATTAAAACCTAGTGGGTGTACGTGGGTGCAAAGTGTGTATGCACATGATAGGAAAGCATATAAACAAAGACAATGTTTTCACCTAGTTCTAAACACCATGTTTACAACTAGGTTGCCGAATTTCTCCATAGCCATAAAGGTTTATTTATCTAGGTTAAAACACCACGTCTCTTCTCTTTCTTCATTATAAATCTTCGAGAAGTCACATTGATCGATCCATCCTTCATCTTCTTCTACTCTTTCTTCTTCAAATATCTTTTGGATTGACTCTCCACCCATCTCTTGATCAAATATATCTTCAACTCTTTTAGCGACGTGTCGGTGTTCCTCGTTCCTTCGGTAGTTGATTAGGGGGGCAAAATCAACTCGAATCCAATCGGATTGATTGAACTCCGCCAATGGTCTAACATTCCTCATACTTCAGCCTACATTCATGTTAGTTTCAACATTTTTAATATCCCAAATGAATTCTCTTACCCTGGGAAGTGGATCTTCCACTTCTTGTATGGTTGGCTCTTGACCTCCGGTTCGTCTATTTCAGAAATTTCAGCAAGCACCTCGGGCTTGCTTTTGTCGTTTTGCTCCTCCCGACAACGTCTTTGAGATTTGTAAGATTTGTGCGGCTTCACTAATCGTTTTAAGCATTAAATCACCACCTGCACACATGCTTACAAAACGAGAAGATTTAGGGGTTAGTGAAAAATAAAATGTATGTAACATCAAGTCACCGGAAAATCCTAAGTTCGCGCCTTCCTTGAGTAGTTCATTAAAACGGTCCCATGCTTCATCAATCCCTTCATCCTCTCCTTGTTTGAAATTGAGCACTTGCCTCCTTAAGTATGGGACCTATCTTATGGGAAAGAACTTTGAAAGAAATTTCTGCACGAGCTCATCCCAATTTCCTTTTGCTTCAATGGACGCGAATGTGTACCATCTTCGCGCTTTATCTTCAAGAGAGAACGGAAAAAGATTCCACTTGAACCAAGCGGCCGGAACTCCTTCTTGTTGCACCGTTGAAGGACCGATTAGGCGACAAGAGAGGAGGGGAGTGAATGGGAGCCGATAAAAATTCTTCTCCGAAGAGTTGAACTCGACTATGCCCAAAAATCACACATAAGGATTCCCACACGAACTTGCCAAGGTCACGTAGTCACAACGGACATACCAACCCTAGGAACAAGTCCCAACACAACTCAAAGCGGAAGCACAACTCAAGAGCTATGGACTTAGGCTGATCTGCAGCGCCAGGAACAGACCGTCTGTCAGGCTAGGACGGACTGTTCGCGGCTCCCGGTCGGACCGTCCGTGGAACAAGGACGGACTGTCTGAATTAGCGACCAGAACCACCAGAAGGTCTGCACCCCAACTAGCCTCGCACGGACCATCCGTATGGGCACCACGGACCGTCCGTCTGGGCCCTGCGGACTGTCCGACACTTCAGTTCGGACCGTCCAAAAATGTCGACAGAACCCACCAGAAACACACCACCCCAATAGGTCCCGAACGGACCGTCCGACACACCAGTTCGGACCGTCCGAGCTGAGACGGACTGTCCGACCCCCTTAAGGTGGACTGTCCGCAAACTCCCTCCAATATAAACCAACTGGATCAATGTATTGAAGCACGAGCGCTCAAGAACTGGACGAACTCGTGACAAACACCGATGAACTGGCCTCCTTGCGGACTATCCGTGAGGACATGATGGACTGTCCGTCCCTCACGAACAGAACCAGAAAACCGCGAGCTCGAGAGGTCAACTCCTCCTACCCATCCATGGATCTCCCAAACGGCTGAATGGATTGAGACAAGATTTGGGGAAGATGTGAAGCGTCCCAAGGGGATGCTATGCCCAAAAACTTGAGGCCTCAAACACAATAAATCTTCGGGAATCGAATCGCAACCATGCTCTACCAAAAAGCTAGGGTTCCACCCGAAAACCTCAAATCTAAGGCCAAATCTGGAGTTTGAGGGGTCAAGATCAAGCACAAAGATGCACAAGGCATCTATCCATGATCCCCACAAAGAAATCCGAACCCAAACACCTCAGAATCAGAGGAACAAGCCACGCACGAAAATCCAACGAAAATAGCTCGAAAAAGACACGAAAATCACTCGACCCACAAGAAGGAAATCGATGCAACCATGAAAGCTTCCATACTCTCGGAGGTCAGATTCTCTACAAAACGGTGAAGAAAATCGAAGCCTATGGAGCAGGGAAATGAGAAGCAGTCCGGAAGGATGGCTTGCCCAGAAACCCTAGAGCTATATATATGGAGTCCCTCTGGGTTGGGCAAATGACCAAGCTACCCCTAGAACTTAAACTAAGATACAAACCCCTCAGGGGCAATATGGTCAAGTAGTACTCCTCTTCATCGGGCGGCCACGCCTTCGCTGCAATCCGCGTCCTCCCGATGCAAGCCCTGCAATCCCACCGCGTGTTCCCCGGCATCGAAGCTTCTCGGCGCGCCCGGATCCCGTCTCCGCCCGCCGAGCCTCCGGTCTTGGTTTTGTGGCTCAACTAAGTAACCCGACGGTTTTGTGGTGAACCACCGCAAACCTCCCGTGCAGACTCCGGTCGTGAGCCGCTACCCTGCACCGGCTCCAGTCGACGACTTCGTCTTGCTTTTCTTGCCACCATGCGGCCCGCACTTGATCCCGTTCGGCCACCGGGTCCATCGAGCCGAGCGTACTAGTCTCTCCACTCCTCAGAGGCCCCGCAAGGCTAAGACCTTTCGTGCCAGCTCTTCACCTGTAGCAACACGAATCAAACCGCAAGTTGCACCTGCAATACTCGGCCAAGAGTCAGTCCACACCACGTTGTCAATCACTCAACACAGCAAGGAGCGACCATCCACCGGTCCTCGGACGCTCCGGTCCTCAATATCCCCCTTGATGAGTGCATTGACAACACCCATAGTAACCAATTCAGAGAAAAAAGAAAAAGAAAAACTCAAACAAGTGATCAAAAGCCAAACAAAAGCCAAAACAAGATCACTTGAGAGAGAAAAATCTCAGTCCCCTAAGACAAGGGCAACGACTCAACACAACCGAGATAAAATGCTCCAAAATTGCTAACTCCTCAAGGTGAGGCAAAAGGGCTCGACACCATCGGCAAAAGAGCACAACTAAAATCAGGCGACAAAGAGCTCCCAAATGCATGAATGCAAGCTCCCCCTGAACAAATGCATTTCTCCCAATTTTTCTCCCCCTTGATGCAAAACTTCCCCTGGATGCATGAATTGGTACTTTCCTCCCCCTTGTTGGTAATGCATGAATCAACTCTACAAATGCAAGCATGTGCTTCTCAAATAGACAAAGAGCACTACAACATGCTAAAATTGAGACATAGACGAGCAAGATAGCCACAAATTTAGTACAAGCATCGCCAACAAGATAGATAGGGGTATATAAGCATGTGACATAGCCATAAATAAAACGAAGCATCTTTCACAAAATTTCCCTCTCATGAGCATGTGACCTCAACATGATCAAAATGAGCACAAACCACATATAACTCACAAACTTCATGAAAGGTCACAAGTTCTCATCACAAGATCATCACAAACACCTACAAGCTATCCCATGTCATATCAAAGCCACCGAGCCATGTGTCCACTTCTAAATATGAGACTTCTCAATGGTGAACATCATGCAACGGTTTAGCACCCAAGATAAGGAATTTAAAGCATAAATGACATGGAAGCATATTTCTCAAGCATAGACATTTCATATACCAAATTCATGATTTACAATTAAGCATGGTACATGAAGTGCTTTTGCGGCAAAAAGAAGCTTAGGCTTCTCCACAAGGTAGCATGTAGGCTAAACATTCATGATGACAAATGGGTCTTTGACCCCAAATGAAAAGAACATGGTTCCGAAGCACAATTTAAGCAAGATATAGCCATATGCGCACAATTTGAACATGAGAGGCATTCAACTCACAAGAGAGAAATATATATAGCATTTTCACAAAAGTAAGCCATCCACATGCATATACATCTCAAAGCTACCAAGAGCATAGCTATACATCACATGAGCATCACTAGCGAAGTCATAAGCTCACATCCAGCACATCATAGTGATCAAAGTATATAGGAGAAGCACATCTCTAAAGTATATGATACAAATGCAGTCTATGTTACAAAGATGCAAGCATGATATGATACAGAAATGAAAATGCAACATGCATATGTACATCAGACCCCCAACCAAAGCTCAAAAAGAAAAAACCACACCAAGCTCCCCTCGCAAACGAGCAAATGTAGCTTGGTCCAAAGGCTTCGTTAGGATATCGATGAGCTGTTTCTCGGTTGGCACATGGATGAGGTCTATGTTTCCCTTCTCAACATTGTCTCTCAGGAAGTGGTACCTCACCTCTATATGTTTGGTTCTGGATTGTAACACGGGATTTTTAGCAACACTAATGGCACTCGTGCTATCACACATGAGAGGAACATGGGTACACTCCTCACCAAAGTCACTCAGCGTGTATGTGATCCAAAGCAGCTGGGAGCAACAACTAGCGGCAGCGACATACTCGGCTTCTATGGTAGACTGAGCTACACTAGATTGTTTGCGAGAAGACCAAGAAACAAGAAAGGAACCTAAGAACTGGCACATCCCCGAAGTCGACTTCCTATCGACTCGACACCTCACAAAGTTGGCATCCGAAAAACCAAGAAGCGAAAGGGAAGAGGACGCCGTGTACTAAAGACCAAGCTCAGGAGTGTATCGAAGATACCTGAAGATCCGCTTGACAGCCTGCCGATGTGAAGTCCTCGGCGATGCCTGAAAATGAGCGCACATACAGAAAGAAAACTAAATGTCCGGCCTGGTCGCCGTCAAGTACAAGAGGGAGCCTATCATGCTCTGGTACTCCTTCTGGTCCACGGGCTCTCCATCCTTGTCCGCATCCAGCATTGTAGTCGTACTCATTGGTGTCGACAGAGGCTTCGAGTCGTCCATCTTGAACTTCTTGAGGATGTCCTTCATGTACTTGGCTTGATGCACAAAGGTTCCCTCCTTCGCCTGCTTGATCTGAAGCCCGAGAAAGAACTGCAATTCTCCCATCATAGACATCTCGAATTCTTTGCTCATGTCCTTTGCAAACCTCACAACCAAAGAGTGAGACGAGCCGCCAAAGACAATATCATCCACATACACCTGAACAATTAGGATATCATCACCCTGCCTGAGGAGAAAAAGAGTCTTATCTACTTTGCCTATCTCAAACCCCTTGCTGAACAAGAACCCCCTCAAACCACCATACCAAGCATGGGGAGCTTGTTTCAGCCCATACAACGCCTTCCTCAGCCTATACACTCGGTGGGGAAACTCAACACTCTTAAAGCCCGGTGGTTGCTTCACATAAACCTCTTCTTCTAAAAACCCATTCAGAAAGGCACTCTTCACATCCATTTGGTACAATTTTAACCCTTTAGCCACAGTAAAGGCTAGAAGGATCCTAATCGCCTCCAAACAGGCTATAGGAGTAAATGTCTCCTCATAGTCTATCCCCTCAATCTGACAAAAGCCCTGAGCAACCAACCTTGATTTGTTTCTCACCACCTCACCATTCTCACCCTCTTTGTTCTTCCACACCCATTTTGTCCCAATAGGTTTGCAATGTGGTGGTGGCTCTACCAACTCCCAAACTTGGTTTCTCTCAAAGTTCTCTAACTCCTCATGCATTGCGTTCACCCAATTAGGATTAGAGAGCGCATGTCCAATGTCTTTCAGCTCAAAGGTAGCAACAAAAGCCGAATGAGCAAAGTGAGAAACATTCCTGCACCTTGACCATGTCGTACGTTCATTGATGTCACCGATGATTCTTGAGGGAGGATGATCAACTTGAACGTGCCTTAGTGCCTCTCGCCTGGAGACGACCTCCCCCTCAACAACAGCTTCCACTTGATCTTGTGTTACGGTGAATTTTGGTGCTCCAAACATATTCGTTACACTTTGGTTTGAGCTCGATTATGTAACTAACCCGCCACTAGGCACACTAATGATATAACAAGTTCAACTTCGTATGTGCATTTGGAAGTGTTGTGTTTTTGCAGGAAAACATGGACAAAAGGGACGGAGTCACAACAAGTTCAAAGGAGCAAATGAGGAGTTCCGTTCGTGTTCGAGTGCAAGGCGAAATCACTTCCAAAGGTGGCAAGGACCAAGGTGCTACGACGGATCATCACTGAGGACTAAGATGTAAAGTTCAGACTTCATGCGAGAAGACCCCCTATCTTGATAGCGGGGATGACGACCTCAAAATGACACAAATGAAGGGGGCCAAGCGCAAAATGTCAAGATGACCCGCGGGGAGGAAGACGGGCCCGAACCGGGCCAAAAACAACCTGGGCCGACCAGCCTGGTCGGATCGGCCCAGGCCCTTTTTGCCTCGGTTCAAGTTCCCCTTTGACCTAGAGGCTGCTCGGTCTATTAGTAGCTCCCTCCTCCGACGGTGAGAGCCATGTGTGGTTTAAGGACCGGTGGATGGTCGCTTCCTGGTGTGATGAGTGATTGACAACGTGGTGTGGACTGATTCTTGGCTAAGTATTGCAAATGTAGGTTGCGGCTTGACTGGTGTTGGTGTAGGTGAAGAACAAGCGCGAAAGGTCGTTGCCGGTGAGGCCTCCAGGTGTGGAGAAGACAAGTAGGCTTGGTTCGAGGGACCCGGTGGCCAGCGGGGTCAAGTGTGGGCCGCATGGTGGCAAGAACTGCAAGATGAAGTCATGGACGGTTTCTTGGTTGAGCCTCAAAACCAAGGTCGAGCCGGGACTACGTGGGAGCCGAGTCATGAGTGGTGATTGGCGGAGGCTACACCGAGTTCGCGGGGTTTCCGGTGGTTCACCAGAAAACCACTGGGTTCCTTGGTTGATCCACAAAGCCAAGACCGAAGAACTGAAGACGGAGGTGCAGCAGCTCCAGACCGGTCTGACCGGTGGGTACCGGTCTGACCGGTGAGGAGCACCGGTCTGACCGGTGTGCGACGACGCAGTCCGGAATCTTCGAAGTGGAGGACACACATCGGGATCGCAAGACTTGCGTCGAGGCTAAGCAAGTTTGCGGTCGCTGGGCATCCGTCCGATGGAGCGAAGACAAAGATTTCTGAATTCGCCCTTGAGGGGCATGTATCCCTAGTTAGCTAGTAAGGGTATTTTCGTCTTTCGGTTGCCTCCATATAACCCAAGTGGTGAGAGGATGGCAGCCATCTCTGGGAACCCTAGCTCATTTGGTTTTCCTATTTTCCTTAGGATTTTCATAGGACTAGCTTGAGAGCTTCATGGTGAGATCTTGTGAGAGGGAAGGATGATCGGGCGGCAAGCTAGACCTTGTATGAACCTCTTTGGTATGTATAGATGATTCGGCGTGGTTCCTCAAGGCTTGGATGTGTCTTTCCCGTTTCTCCCTTTTGGTGATTTTCGGAGCCCTTTCTTGGCGATTTTCTTGGAGCGATTTCGAGGCCTTTCTCTTTGGGATTTGGTGGGGGATGTATGCATGAACCCTTCGTGGTTCTTTTCCCTTTGATTCCCCTCCCAAATCCGTGAGCAAAGGGGCTCGATTTTGGGGTTTTCGTGGCTCTAGGGTTAGAAGCGTTCTTGGTGGGATTTCTTCGATTCCTCTTGATTTAGCAAGTTTTGGTGGACTAAATCTTGGCTATGGAGTGCCCATGAGGTGTTCCTACTATCTCCAAAGTCTTGCACAAATCCGTGGAGCGATTCGGGAGATCGGGAGTTGGATTTGGGGGAGTTGACCCGCGGGTGCTGTTCATCCCCGAGCGGCCCTGTCTGACCGGTCTGACCGGTGCTGCTCACCGGTCTAACCGGTGCAGAGGCTCTATGGGTTTTCCCTTGGGTGAACGTCTGGGTGAGTTCGTTGTTGTTCCGTGTTGCTGCAGTTTCGAGTTTGGTCCTGTTTGGAGCTCGGTAGGTCAGTTTGGTGGATTTGGGATTTCCTGGCTTGGACCGGTCTGACCGGCGAGCTACACCAGCCTGACCAGTGTAGATGCCTTCCGTGGAAGTTCTCAGATTTTGCCAGCAGGGACCGGTCTGACCGGTGCTGCTCACCGGCCTGACCGGTGTAGCCCAGTAGCTGCTCAAGTTGGTTTTTCCGTTGCGTTCTCGAGTAGGTGTAGGTGGTTGTTGGTTCCTAGGACCAGTAGCACTCCAGTGGCTGCGTGGTCTTGGCCAACTTGGGTAGTTGAGTCGGAGACGTGATTTGGAAGCCGTGTTCGTCTTGTTGGAGTTCTCATCTCCTTCGAGAAGAACTTTTATGGGCTCCCATTCACTCACCCCCTCTCTGGTTCGCCTAATCGGTCCTTCAATTGGTATCAGAGCCGGTTCGGGTCTTTATTGACTCTTACCAGTCTATGATCCAAAGATGGCATACCAGGAATGAGGTTCGGGTCCTCCGCACTTCGATGGGAATAACTACCAGATGTGGCAGAGGCGGATGGCAGCGTTCCTCCGCGGAAAGGGTCAGATCCTTTGGGATGTTACGGTGAACACAGCTTATGTTCATCCGATTAACTTCCTTGCTCCAGGATCGAGGGATATGTTCGAAGCCAACAACAAGGCGGTCGACTACTTGTTTCGTGCTCTGTGTCAGCCTGAATTCGATCGGGTTCAGACAGAGGACTTAGCCTGTAGGATTTGGGAGCAGTTGAAGGATGCTCATGCTGGGAATGCTCAGGTTCAGGCTCGGATGTACGCGACTTACCGGAGAGAGTACGAGAACTTCACTCATCTCCCCGGCGAGTCCGTCGATGCCCTTTTCCAGCATTTTACAGTCGTGGTGAACAACATGAGAGCCAATGTGGCCGTGCTCCCATACGATGATCATGATAGAGCCGTGAAGCTCTTACACTCGTTGGATCGTACCGTATGGGACAGGAAGGTTGAGGCTATCCTTGAGTCCGAGAAGTATGACACCTTGACCGTGAACGAGCTGTTCTCGAAGCTCAAGTCGGCTGAGTTGGATCGTGGTATGACAGCCAAGATTTAGAGCCCGACTGACTCTCATAGTCTTGCTCTCGTCGGTGGCTCAGGTGCTAAGACTAACGCTAACCCATCCTCCAGGATGTACTCTTTGTCCTCTTTGATGTCTTTGCCAGACAAGGAGTTCGATGTACTTGGAGAGGACGAGTTGGCGTTGCTGACACGGAGATTCGAGAGGATGCACGAGAACCGGGTGAACTCAAGGAGGAACTCGAGGGCATGTTTCAAGTGCGGCAAGACCGGACACTTTTTCGTCGAGTGTCCGAAGGTGAACAACCACGACAAGCACAAGTCCAAGGACAAAGGAAGAAGATCCAAGAAGAAGGAACATGAACATGGGAGGAAGACACGGACCCGAGAGAAGATCAAGAGATCGAGCGACATCGACTCCGACTCTGAGGACGTGTCATCAAACTCGAGTGAAGAAGAAGAAGAAGAGGGCAGCAAGAGGAAGCACAGGAAGAAGAAGAAGGACTTCGGCAAGTACTTGAACGGCCTTTGCTGTACCGCAAGCAAGACTTCGAGAGGCTACAACAAGAAGGATGGTCTTTGCGGCATGGCACGCAGCTCCGGCAGCAAGAGAAGCCAGAAGAACGCCTCGGATTCAGACTCCGACTCCGAGGATGAGGTATGTGATGAGCTCTCTTCTTTGCGCAAGGAGAATGAGGAGTTGGTTGACTTGCTTGATAATCGCGATCACATGCTTAGAGAGGCTAAGAAGCTTAGGAAGGAGCTTAGAGCTTTGCTTGAAGATGCTAGGACTAGAGTGGCTGAGCTAGAAACACAGGTTCTTGATGGCAAGCTTGAAATTGATTCGCTTAAGGCTAGCCCTGTGGTTTCTGATGAGGTTGATTGTACTGATTGCTCTGTTTTCCTAGCTGATTTGACTGCTCTTAGGGAAAATCATGCCTCCAAGTGTGAGGAACTAGATGTGCTTAGGGTTGAGTTGGCTGAGCTGCAATCTAGACCCACTTTGCTTGGTGCATGTACTTCTTGCCCTGGTTTGCATGAAAAAATTGATGAGCTTCGTTCTCGCATTGTTTTGGTTGAGACTGATTTGAAAGTGCCTATTCCTACTGCTTGCTCTACCTGTGAATTGCATGCTGTGAAGAATTTGGAACTTGCACAATGTGTTGATCATTTGCAGGATGAGAACAGTAAGTTGCGTGAAGTGCTGAGTTGGTTGTCTAGTCAGGAACCTCAGCTTGGCATGATGATTGCCGGTTATAAGAGCTTTGATGGTTGGGCTTTGGGATCTGTTAAGTTTGGTGAGAGAGAAAGGAAATTTGGGAATATTCCAGTTCCACCACAACCCACGCCCAAAGACAAGTTTGCACCCAATCCAAACCAGTTGCTTAAACCGAGAGAAAAACCAAGTGAGAAAGCAAGAGAAAAGCCTAGTGAGAAACCAAGTGGGAAACCTAGTGAGAAGCCATGTGAAGAGCCTCACCCCAAGCCTAAGCCAAGACCAATCTGTTTCCATTGTGAGTTTTGTGGAAAGGATGGTCACAAGAGAGAGTTTTGCTATAAGAGAAGGAGAGAGGCGAGAATGGCTAAGGAGTGGGCAAACAAGGACAGGTACCACCTTTCTCATGGTGTGCCTGAGCCTCGTATGCCACTACCTAAGGGAAAGGGTGTTGTGCATACGGTTCCAGCATGGAGAGATAGGAGAGCTTCAGGTGGAAGCAAGTTTGCAGGCCGAGGGCCACCAGCCAGACCGGTCAGAGTGACCGGTCAGACCGGTGCTAGGCAGAGTGCTGGACAGTTTGGTTTTCGAGGCCGTGATGCTACAGGGTTCAGCCCTTTCGGTCGTGGAACAGATGGTAGGCGCTTTGAGTCTGGTGCTGTTGAGTTTGCTGGACGTTCTCCATCTCGTGATCAATACGAGTTTGGGAGAGGTCGCAGCTTTGAGTCTCAGAGGGGCTACGGACCACGCTTTCCCTTTCGTGGTACTCGTACTCCTCCAGTGAGACGGGAGTGGTTTTCCCATGGTGGTTCCAGGTTTGATAGGTTAGACGGGATGGATCGCAGTTTTGATAGGCGCGGTAGGATGGATGTTGCTAACCCTACTTTTGAGGAAATGGCCCGGCACTGGTTTGACACCTTTGGTACTAACCCCAGTGTTGAGTCGTTTGCTCGCTCTCGCTCTTGGTTTTGAGTTGCAGGTGGAAGGCCCGGAGAACATTTGGTTGATATCGGGGGTGGTTCTTCGGCCTCATACCCCGGTGATGACATGGAGGTACATCACTTTCGGGGATGGTGGACAAGGACGGGTGAATTCTGAAGAAATGATAAAGGTAAGTGAATTTGTGTCCTTCAAGTGTGTGGCCTTGGTCAAGCCACTTGGTTCGTTTCGCTCCTTGCCCTATCTCATGTGTGTATGGTGAGCTTTGTATGCTCTTTGACCTTAATGCATGAGTTTAGGGGGAGCCTGTGTGCTTAGTGTGCTCTTTACTCTATCATGTGTACTAAGGGTGAGCTTTGTATGCTCTTTGGCCCTAGTGCATGTGTTTAGGGGGAGCTTGTGAGTTTGTCGAGCCCTTTTTGCCTCCCCTCGAGGAGCCGGTCGTTTGTGAGCTTTGTGTGTGGGAGCTCCTTTGTAGCATATGTATAGCTTTCCTTTGTGCATTTCTTGCATTTGGCATGGCATATGTAACATGATGTATAGGCATCTTTGTATCTTAGGTTGCATGCATTTTGTATCATATGCATTGTTTAGGAAAAGCTTCTCCTATATACATTGTTCACCATGGAATGATATATATGTCTTTGTGAGCTAGTTTGGTAAGCTATGGTTAGTTTGGCTTAGCTCTTGATAATCTTGGTTTATATCCATGGTTGATGGCTATGTTTTTGAAAAATCTCATATGTATGCTCTCTTGTGAGTAAATGCCTTTATATGATCTTGACATGTTTTTGTAGCTTGGCTATGCTTAATTTGTGGTTGGATAGCTTACTTTGATCATATGGGGCCAAAGGCTCATTTGCCATCATGAATGTTTAGCCCCCATGCTTGATCTTGTGGAGGGGCATAAGTTCCTTTTTGTCGCAAAGACATTTCATGTACCAATTTCAAATCTGAAAATGAAATGTAAATTGCTTGGAAAATGTGCTCCCATGTCATATGTGCTAATTTTAATTTGCTTTGGGTGCTAAACCGTTGCATGATGCCTACCAATAGAAGTAGGCACATGGCTCGTTGGCTTTGACATGACATGAGGTGCTTGTAGGTGTTTATGATGGTCTTATGCTTAGAATGGTTGTCCTAGCATGAAGTTTGTGTGACTTTGCCATTTTGATATGTTTTGCTCATGTTTAGGACTTTGCTCATGAGAGGGTAAATTTTCGCAAAATTGCTCAATTCTATCTTAGCTTCATCCAATGGTTGTGAAACTTGGTGATCATGAAGTTGATGTCATTACGAAGCTATAGAGTACCTAACTTGCTCATTTGGACATGTGTAGCATCCTATGTTGAATTGTGTCTATTTGAGAAGCTCTACGCTGCATTTTTTGCATTTTTGGCTTGATTCATGCATTGTCAACAAGGGGGAGAAGTTTGAGCATGTTTTGGCCTACTGAATGCATCTAGAAGGTTTTCAGGTGGTTTCGAGCCATTTCTGGGCTCTGTTGTGCACCGGTCTGACCGGTTGAGGTCACCGGTCTGACCGGTCAGAGTGCTGGTCCTGTTCACCTGTTGAGCACCGGTCTGACCGGTGGTGTCGACCGGTCTGACCGGTCAGAGCTGAGCTGTTGCAGCTGCTCTGTTTCGTGAAGTGGTTCGCATGCATTCGTCCAGGGGGAGTTGCATTGGTTCAGGGGAGCTTGCATGTGTGCAGGGGGAGCTCTCTGTGGTTTTCAAGCTTTGGTTTGATGGTTTGTGCTCTTTGCTTGAGCATGTTTTTTCTCGGATGTGTCGAGCCGTTGCCCTTGCCTAAGGGGTCTGAGACTTGTCTTCTTCAAGTGATCTTGCTCTTTGCCTTTTCTTTGGCTTTCGATCGCTTGTTGGAGTTTCTTTTAGTCGTTTCTTTTCTTTTTCTTTTCTCGTGGTTACCTAAACGTGTGTGTTGTCAATGCACACATCAAGGGGGAGATTGAGAGCCATGTGTGGTTCGAGGACCGGTGGATGGTCGCTTCCTGGTGTGATGAGTGATTGACAATGTGGTGTGGACTGATTCTTGGCTAAGTATTGCAGGTGCAGGTTGCGGCTTGACTGGTGTTGGTGCAGGTGAAGAACAAGCGCGAAAGGTCGTTGCCGGTGAGGCCTCCAGGTGTGCAGAAGACAAGTAGGCTTGGTTCGAGGGACCCGGTGGCCAACGGGGTCAAGTGCGGGCCGCATGGTGGCAAGAACGGCAAGATGAAGTCATGGACGGTTTCTTGGTTGAGCCTCAAAACCAAGGTCGAGCCGGGACTACGTGGGAGCCGAGTCATGAGTGGTGATTGGCGGAGGCTACACCGAGTTCGCGGGGTTTCCGGTGGTTCACCAGAAAACCACTGGGTTCCTTGGTTGATCCACAAAGCCAAGACCGAAGAACTGAAGACGGAGGTGCAGCAGCTCCAGACCGGTCTGACCGGTGGGTCTGACCGGTCTGACCGGTGGGTACCGGTGTGCGACGACGCAGTCCGGAATCTTCGAAGCGGAGGACACACGTCGGGATCGCAAGGCTTGCGTCGAGGCTAAGCAAGTTTGCGGTCGCTGGGCATCCGTCCGATGGAGCGAAGACAAAGATTTCCGAATTCGCCCTTGAGGGGCATGTATCCCTAGTTAGCTAGTAAGGGTATTTTCGTCTTTCGGTTGCCTCCATATAACCCAAGTGGTGAGAGGATGGCAGCCATCTCTGGGAACCCTAGCTCATTTGGTTTTCCTATTTTCCTTCCTATTTTCCTTAGGATTTTCTTAGGACTAGCTTGAGAGCTTCATGGTGAGATCTTGTGAGAGGGAAGGATGATCGGGCGGCAAGCTAGACCTTGTATGAACCTCTTTGGTATGTATAGATGATTCGGCGTGGTTCCTCAAGGCTTGGATGTGTCTTTCCCGTTTTTCCCTTTTGGTGATTTTCGGAGCCCTTTCTTGGCGATTTTCTTGGAGCGATTTCGAGGCCTTTCTCTTTGGGATTTGGTGGGGGATGTATGCATGAACCCTTCGTGATTCTTTTCCCTTTGATTCCCCTCCCAAATCCGTGGAGCGATTCGGGAGATCGGGAGTTGGATTTGGGGGAGTTGACCCGCGGGTGCTGTTCATCCCCGAGCGGCCCAGTCTGACCGGTCTGACCGGTGCTGCTCACCGGTCTGACCGGTGCAGAGGCTCTGTGGGTTTTGCCTCGGGTGAACGTCTGGGTGAGTTCGTTGTTGTTCCGTGTTGCTGCAGTTTCGAGTTTGGTCCTGTTTGGAGCTCGATAGGTTAGTTTGGTGGATTTGGGATTTCCTGGCTTGGACCGGTCTGACCGGCGAGCTACACCGGCCTGACCGGTGTAGAGGCCTTCTGTGGAAGTTCTCAGATTTTGCCAGCAGGGACCGGTCTGACCGGTGCTGCTCACCGGCCTGACCGGTGTAGCCCAGTAGCTGCTCGAGTTGGTTTTTCCTCTGCGTTCTCGAGTAGGTGTAGGTGGTTGTTGGTTCCTAGGACCAGTAGCACTCCAGTGGCTGCGTGGTCTTGGCCAACTTGGGTAGTTGAGTCGGAGACGTGATTTGGAAGCCGTGTTCGTCTTGTTGGAGTTCTCATCTCCTTCGAGAAGAATTTTTATCGGCTCCCATTCACTCCCCCCCTCTCTGGTTCGCCTAATCGGTCCTTCAGACGGCCGCTGCATCGAATCATTCTACCGACGCCATTCACCAGAAAACCACCGCCGCAGGATTAGGGAGAGAGTTGGATGAGCTCGTCGCAAGGATCAACGTCGGTGGAGGGAAGGAAGCAAGAGGAGGACTCGAAGCCGCTGGCCTAGGGGTGTTCCCAAGCTTCATCGCCGCCATCTTCATCGACGACATTCTCCAGAGTCTCCATCACCCCTTTGTGCTTCGATCCGTGTAAGATGATGGGGTAATGCCTCCGTTCATCTCTAGGGTTAGATGGATACATGATTTGTGATTGCTACATGAACCCTATGCCTTTTGATGCTTAATGGTCTATGTCTATGCAAGTGCTTTATTCACATATCTATGTGCAACATGTGGTCTTAGTAGGGTTTGTGGTAATCGTGGTGATTAGCTTAACCCTATGGATGCTTAGATATAGATGCGGTTATACGTGAAAGTGGTTGATTACCTTGCGTAGTGACACTACGATTTAGGGAAAAGGCTTAGCAGCCGCATAACCGCCATGAAGCTAGTGAAGGCAATACCCTTTTCATGTAGTAGATGCATGTTCATGAGATCCTAACCCCTAGGGAGGGAACACTTATCTATCTTAATCTCTCTCTTGTATCCACCCTTTGCCATCTAGTTTAACCTTAGACTTCTTAGATTAACATCAGTTAGATTGCCTTTACTTTAGATTAATACCCCTTTCAAAGGTTTTCATCAACTAGATTAGTACTTGGTTAAGCGCTAGTAATCCCCTTGTTCCGCGGATTGACAAGAACCTTGGGGGTCACCCCGTGGTGAAGAAGGCTATAGGTGGTCCGTACGCTTGCGGATCGAAACTTGTCACGTGTTTCAACCATCAACAAGCCCTTTTTCTGGCGCTGTTGCCGGGGAGCAAGCCAGTTTGCTACGTTTAATCTAGTATTAATTTTGTTGATTACTAACATCTAACCCTTATTTTCTAGAAAAATTCTTTTTTGTTTTTCTTTCTATTTTCTTGTGCCTAGATAGATTTGTTCACCTCACCATTGGAAGACGAAGAGATGTTGCTAAGGGAGCTAGCAATGCCGTCAATGGAGGACATTGAGATGCAAAAATCAGATTTGACACTTGCTACAACCCACTACGAAGTGAAGCCTAGAATCATCAAGTTAGTGGCGATAAACCCATTCAGAGGATTGGAGGATGACAACCCATATAGACACATTAAGGAATTCACGATGATATGCAACACGGTGCGACAAGAAGGTGTTCCGGCCGCTTGGTTCAAGTGGAATATTTTTCCGTTCTCTCTCGAAGATGAAGCGCGAAGATGGTACACATTTGCGTCAGTTGAAGCAAAAAGGAAATTGGGATGAGCTAGTGAAGAAGTTTTTTTGAAGTTCTTTCCCATAAGCAAGGTTCAAGACTTAAGGAGGCAAGTGCTCAATTTCAAGTGAGGAGAAGATGAAGGAATTGATGAAGCTTGGGACCGTTTTAATGAACTACTTGAGTAAGGCCCGAACTTGGGTTTTCCGGTGACTTGATGTTGCATACCTTTTATTTTTCACTAACCCCTAACTCCGCTAGTTTTGTAAGTGTGTGTGCAGGTGGTGATTTAATTGATAAAACAATTAGTGAAGCCGCACAAATCTTACAAAGGTTAAGCAATGGAAAAATAACGCAAAGAGATTGGCAAAGACGTTGTCGGGAGGAGCAAAACGACAAAAGCAAGCCTGAGGTGTTTGCTGAAATTTCTGAAAAAGACAAACCGGAGGTCGAGAAAGATGAACCGACCATACAAGAAATTGAAGAACCACTTCCTAAGGTAAGAGAAGTCATTTAGGATGTTAAAAATGTTGAAACTAACATGAATGCAGGCCGAAGTATGGGGAATGCTAGACCATTGGCGGAGTTCAATCAATCCGATTGGATTCAAGTTGATTTTGCCCCCATAATCAACTACTGAAGGAAGGAGGAACACCGACACGTCGCCAAGAGAGTTGAAGACATTTTTTATCAAGATATGAGTGGAGAATCGATCCAAAATATATTTGAAGAAGAAGACGGAGAAGATGAAGGATGGATCGATCAATATGACATCTCGAAGATTTATGATGAAGAAAGAGAAGAGTACAACCGTGACGAGCCTAGTGACTCGAAGGACAAATGGGAGAAGATAGGATTCAAGCTAGAAGATGAGTGGGAAGGAGATGGCACAAGGAAAACACACCTACATGACCCCTCTCCACAAGGTTATAGCTTGTGTGCAATTGAAGCCTACACACTAGCAAATCAAGATATGGAAGTGCTCAGTGATGAAGAAAAGCGTGAATCAACGATGAGCAATCTCGACGACATGTGGTACATGGAAGATAAAGAAATCTACATTCGAGACTTTGAAGATAAAGATTGTGATGGCAATGAAGACTTCAAAGAAGAGACAAATGCAAATGTGACGGACCGAACTGGCGACCAGAGATGGGGGGAGTGAATGGGAGCCGATAAAAATTCTTCTCGAAGGAGATCGCTACTCCAACAAGACGAACACGGCTAACCAAAACACGTCTCCGGCTCAACTACCCAAGCTGGCCAAGACCACGTAGCCACTGGAGTGCTACTGGTCCTAGGAACCAACAACCACCTAGACCTACTTGAGAACGCAGCGGAACAAGCAACTCAAGCACCACTGGACTGCACTGGTCAGACCGGTCACACACACCGGTCAGACCGGTCCCTGCTAGAGCAACTTGGCAAAGCCTAAGAATTTCCACAGAAGGCTCCTACATCGGTCAGGCCGGTGTAGCTCGCCGGTCAGACCGGTCCAAGCCAGGAAATCTCAAATCTACCAAACAGACCTACCGAGCTCCAAAACTGACCAAACTCGAAATAGCAGCAACACGAGACAACAGGAAACTCACCAAGACGTTCACCCAAGCAAAACCCAACCAAGGGTCTGCACCGGTCAGACCGGTGAGAGGCACCGGTCAGACCGGTCAGGACCTGAGCTCTCGGGATGAACAACACCCGCGGGTCAACTCTTCCAAATCCAACTCCCGATCTCCCGATTCGCTCCACGGATTCGCACAAGACTTTGGGGATAGTAGGAACACCTCATGTGCACTCCATAGCCAAGATTTGGTCCACCAAAACTTGCTAGAACAAGAGGAATCGCAGAAATCCCGCCAAGAACACCTCTAACCCTAGAGGCAAGAAAACCCCAAAATGGAGCCCCTTTACTCACGGATTTTGGAGGGGAATCAAAGGGAAAAGAACCACGAAGGGTTCATGCATACACCCCCCGCCAAATCCCAAAGAGAAAGGTCTCAAAATCGCCACAAGAAAATCGCCAAGAAAAGGCTCCGAAAATCACCAAAAAGGGAAAACGGGAAGAACACAATCAAGCCTTGAGGAACCACGCCGAATCATCCATACATACCAAGAAGGTTCATATAAGGTCTAGCTTGCCTCCCAATCTTCCATCCCTCTCTCAAGATCTCACCATGAAGCTCTCAAGCTAGTCCTAGAAATTCCTAAGGAAAAAGGAAGAGGAAAAAAGCAAAACAAAATGAGCTAGGGTTCCAAGAGATGGCTGCCATCCTCTCACCACTTGGGTTATATGGAGGCTAGCCGAAAGACGAAACTACCCCTAAGGCCTAATACTAGGATACACACCCCCGAGGGGCACTTTGGGAATCTTTGTCTTCGCACCATCGGACGGATGCCCGGCGACCGCAAACTTGCTTAGCCTCGACGCAAGCCTTGCGATCCCGACGCGTGTCCTTCGCTTCGAAGTCTCCGGACTGCGTCGTCGCACACCGGTCAGACCGGCCTGATGCTGCTGCACTTTTGTCTTCGGTCTTGGTTTTGTGGATCAACCAAGGAACCCAGCGGTTTTCTGGTGAACCACTGGAAACCCCGCGAACTCGGTGTAGCCTTTGCCAATCACCACTCATGACTTGGCTCCCACGTAGTCCTGGCTCGACCGTGGTTTTGAGGCTCAACCAAGAAACCGTCCATGACTTCATCTTGCTGTTCTTGCCACCATGCGGCCCGCACTTGACCCCGCTGGCCACCGGGTCTCTCGAGCCAAGTCTACTTGTCTTCTCCACACCTAGAGGCCTACCCTGCAACGACCTTTGGCGCTTGCTCTTCACCTGCACCAACACCAGTCAAGCCGCAACCTGCACCTGCAATACTTAGCCAAGAATCAGTCCACACAACGTTGTCAATCACTCATCACACCAGGAAGCGACTATCCACCGGTCCTCGAACCACACAAGTCCTCAATCTCCCCCCTTGATGAGTGCATTGACAACACACACATTTGGTAACCGAATGGAAAAGGAAAAGAAAAGAAACGACTAAAAAGAAACTCAAGCAAGCGATCCAAAGCCAAACAAAGGCAAAGAGCAAGATCACTTGAAATAGGAAAGACTCGGTCCCCTTAGGCAAGGGCAACGGCTCGACACAACCGAGTCAAAAACATGCTCAAGCAAAGAGCAACAAACCACCAAAGCAAAGCTCAAAGCCACAAAGAGCTCCCCCTGCACACATGCAAGCTCCCCCTGAACCAATGCAACTCCCCTTGGACGAATGCATGCTAAACACTTCATGAAACAGAGCAGCTGTCTCAGCCTTGCTCTGACCGGTCAGACCGGTCCACCTCACCGGTCAGACCGGTGGACAAGATCGTCCAGCACCTGACACTCACACCGGTCAGACCGGTGCATCCCACCGGTCAGGCCGATGACCACCTGGGAAAAACTGGGAACTGCACGAGCTCAAAAATAGCTCGAAACCACTTGGAAAGCTTCTAAATACATGCAGCAAGCCAAAACATGCTCAAACTTCTCCCCCTTGTTGACAATGCATGAATCAAGCCAAAATTAGGAAAAACTCAACCTAGAGCTTCTCAAATAGACAAAATTCAACATAGCATGCTACACATATCCAAATGAGTAAGTTAGATACTCTATAGCTTCGTATGGACAAAAACTACAAGATCACCAAGTTTCACAACCATTGGGCAAAGCTAAGATAGAAATGACTATTTTTGCGAAAAATTTCCCTCTCATGAGCAAAGTCCTAAACATGAGCAAAACATGTCAAAATAGCAAAGCTACACAAACTTCATGCTAGGACAACCATTCTAAGCTTAAGACCATCATAAACACCCACAAGCACCTGATGTCATGTCAAAGCTTACCAAGCCATGTGCTTACTTCTATGTATGAGACTTCTCATTGGTAAGCAACATGCAACGGTTTAGCACCCAAAAGCAAGTAAATTAAGCACATATGACATGGGAGCACATTTTCCAAGCAATTTACATTTCATTTTCAGATTCATAATTGGTACATGAAATGTCTTTGCGACAAAAAGGAACTTATGCCCCTCCACAAGATAAAGCATGGGGGCTAAACATTCATGATGGCAAATGAGCCTTTGGCTCCATATGCTCAAAATAAGCTATCCAAGCACAAATTAAGTATAGAAATGCTACTAAAACATGTCATGATCATATAAAGCCATTTACTCACAAGAGAGCATATATATGACATTTTTCAAAAACATAGCTGTCAACCATGGATATAAATTAAGATCATCAAGAGCTAAGCCACACTAAGCCATATCATACCAAACTAGCTCACAAGATCACATATAGCACATCATGGTGAACTATGTATATAAGAGAAGCTTTTCCTACAAAATGCATATGATACAAAATGCATGCAACCTAACATACAAAGATGACTATACATCATGATACATATGCAATGCAAATGCAAAAATGCATGAAGGAAAGCTATACATATGCTACAAAGGAGCTCCCACACACTCAACTCAAGAAATCAAACAAACGCCAAGCTCCCCCCCGCAAACGAGTGAAAGTTGCTTGATCTAGGGGCTTGGTGAAAATATCGGCTAGCTGGTCATGTGTGGGTACATGGATCAAAGCAATTTTCCCTTTCTCAACATTGTCTCTCAGGAAATGATACCTCACTTCTATGTGCTTGGTTTTGGAATGGAGCACTGGGTTCTTCGCAACACTTATGGCACTAGTGCTATCACATTGAAGTAGGACATGGGTATACTCCTCACCAAAGTCACTCATGGTGTATGTGATCCAAAGGAGCTGAGAGCAACAACTGGCTGCGGCAACATATTCAGCTTCTGTAGTAGATTGAGCAACACTCGATTATTTGCGGGAAGACCAAGACACCAAAGAAGAACCCAAGAACTGGCATGTCCCAGAACTGGACTTCCTATCCAACCGACACCCGGCAAAATCCACGTCCGAAAATCCATGAAGAGCCAAAGAAGAAGATGCGGAGTACCAAAGGCCGAAGTCGGGAGTATGTCGCAAATACCTGAATATGCGCTTGACTGCTTGCCGATGCGAAGTCCTCGGAGACGCATGAAAACGAGCGCACAGACATACCGAGAATTGGATGTCCGGCCTCGTCGCCGTCAAGTACAGGAGTGACCTGATCATGCTTCGGTACTCCTTTTGGTCCACGTGCTCACCTTCCTCGTCGGCATCAAGAGCTGTAGTCGTACTCATAGGCGTCGCCATGGCCTTGGAGTCCTCCATCTTGAACTTCCTCACAATGTCCTTGGTGTACTTGGCTTGGTGTACAAATGTTCCTTCCTTCTATTGCTTGATCTGGAGCCCGAGGAAGTACTGCAACTCGCCCATCATGCTCATCTAAAATTCCCTACTCATGTCTTCGGCAAACCTTGCAACCAAAGAGTTAGACGAGCCACCAAAGACAATATCATCCACGTACACTTGCACAATTAGGATCTCTTTGCCCTGTCTGAGGAGAAACAAAGTCTGATCTACTTTTCCCATCTCATAACCTCTCTCAAACAGGAACCCTCTCAACCTACCATACCAAGCTCTAGGCGCCTGTTTCAGCCCATATAGCGCCTTCCTCAACATGTACACCCTGTGGGGGTACTTCTCACTCTCAAACCCCGGTGGTTGCCTCACGTACACTTCTTCCTCCAAAACACCGTTTAGGAAAGCACTCTTGACATCCATTTGGTACAATTTGAACCCTTTAGCCACGGAAAAGGCTAGAAGGATCCTAATCACCTCCAAACGGACTACGGGAGCAAAGGTCTCCTCGTAGTCGATCCCCTCTTTCTGTGTGTACCCCTGAGCAACAAGCCTTGACTTGTTTCTCACCACTTCTCCTTTCTCTCCCTCTTTATTTTTCCACACCATTTTGTCCCAATCGGCTTACACCCCGGTGGAGGCTCCACTAACTCCCAAACTTGGTTTCTCTCAAAATTCTCCAACTCCTCATGCATCAAATTGACACAATTGTGATCAGATAGCGCATGTCCAATGTCTTTGGGCTCAAAAGTAGCAACAAAAGCAGCATGGGTAAAGTGAGAATCGTTACGAGACCTCGATCGTGTAGTGCGTTCGTTGATGTTCCCGATGATCGTTGAAGCTAGATGATCCACTTGTACTCGTCGGGGAGCTTCTCGCCTCGAAGCCACCTCCCCCTCAGCTGGAGCTTCCTCACGATCTCGGCACGTCGTCGTAGGTGTGGGAGAAGGACTGTCCACGATCGTAGTCAAAGTAGTTTGTACATGCTCAGCCGTGGGTGCCACACCGCCATCTTCATCATCTCCATGTTCATGCCCCTCCTCCTGAAAAATCTCCTCGCCAAGTTCCTCGTCACCTGCACACTCAAAAACAAGCTGACTACGTGGCTGTGTCTCATCAAAGGTAACCTCGCAAGTCTCCACGATTTGGTTAGTTTCAAGATTGAGCACTCGAAAGGCTCTAGAATGAGACGCGTAACCAAAGAAAATGCCATCGACAGACCTAGCCTCAAACTTGTCCAACTTCTTACCTTTCTTCAGGACAAAGCATTTGCACCCAAACACATGGAAGTGACTCACCTTGGGAGTTCTACCGTGTATCAATTCGTAGTAAGTTTTCTTCTTATGCACCCTGAGGTAAATCCTGTTCGACACATAGCACGCGGTATTGACCGCCTCAGACCAGAACCTTCTCGGAGTCCTATGCTCATCGAGCATCGTCCGAGCCATCTCCCACAAGGTTCTATTTTTCCTGTCCACCACGCGGTTCTGGGGAGGCGTATACGGACTAGAGAACTGGTGTTCAAGACCCAAGTCATGGCAAAAGGTTTCGAAATGAGAGTCTCTAAATTCCGAGCCATTGTCACTACGGATCGCTCGTATGGCATCTCCGTGCCTCTCGTTCCTCAACCTCAAGACAAGATCTCGAACAAAACCAAACGTCTCCCCTTTCTCCTCCAAAAAGAAAACCCACGCATACCGAGAGTAGTCGTCCACCACAACCAGGACGTACCACTTCCCACCCACGGATCTCACACGAGCTGGGCCAACAAGGTCCATATGGAGCAGCTCGCATGGACGCTCTGTCATCACATCGGTGAGGGGTGGATGGGAAGAGGCTACCATCTTAGCATGACGACACGGCGCACAAACCAACTCTTTCTCAAACCTCAAGCGTGGCAATCCTTGGACCAAATTGAGTTTACTCAAGCGAGACAAAAGGTCAAAGCTTAAGTGACCCAACTTCCTATGCCACTTCCACAACTCACTCGAAGAACCAGCCAAAAAGCAACGAGCCACACCAGAAGACTGAGAGAAATCTACTCGGAAAACTTGACCCTCAGGAACGACCATGCAAACAAGGTCCCCTCGAGAATCCAAAATCCGAGAACCACCAGGCCGAAACAACACCTCAAACCCTCATCCAAAAGCTGGGAAACGGAAAGCAAATTGAATCCGAGCGATTGAACAAGAGCAACACGCCTGAGAGTGACCTTCTCACTTACCTTAATCTCACCTTCTGAAAGCACACGCCCTCGCCCATTGTCCCTAAAAGTAATGTATGTCTTGGACACCACCGGGACGAGACTTGAGAACCACCCCTTGTCTCTGGTCATATGCCTCGAGCAACTGGAGTCAATCAACCAAACGTTCCTCAAGTCTCCCTCCTGAAATTCAAAAACGAGCACGTGAGTGAACAAATGACTCAGCACTGGGGTTAGTACCAAAAGAGTAAAACCAGTGTCGAGCCATTTGCTCCAAAGTGGGGTTAGCACACACCATATCATCACGCCTATCAAAGCTACCACCACGAAAACCACCACGGGAACCACCACTAGGGAACCACCCCTGTCTCGCAGGAGAAGAACGAAAACCACGAAAGGAAGACCGTGGACCGTTCCTCCTCTCAAACTCAAAGCTACGAATCCTCCCACCCTCGTATTGAGCACGAGGTGGAGAACGTCTAGCAAACTGACCACCATCAGACTTACCATGCCAACCACCAGAACCACGACCAAAGGAACCAAACCAAGCATCCTCACGAGCACAGAAACCAAACTGCCTGACACCCAGACCAGCACCGGTCTGTTCGGTCTCCCTGACCGGTCTGACCAGTGGTGCTCGGCCAGCAGCACCACCTGCCACCTTTCGATCTCCCCAAGCCGAAACTGTCCTCACAATCGCCTTGGCCCTGGGCATTTGCATACGAGGCTCAGGTACACCATTTGAAGGGCGGTACTTGTCCTTGTTAGCCCACTCCTTAGCCATTCTCTCCTCACGCTTCCTCTTGAAGCAAAACTCACCCTTGTGACCATCTCTCCCACAATAGTCACAATGAAACCGTATGAGCTTAGGTTTAGGATTGGGTTGGGGCTGCTCACTTAGTTTCTCCTCACTCGGCTTCTCGACCGGTTTCTCCTCACTAGGCTTCTCACCCTCTTTCCCAAAGAACACATTCCCCAAGTTGCTCTTGAACTTTATGGGTTTTTGGAAATCATTTGTGGGGTGAGGGAATATGGGTGGATCTGGGGTTGTGTCAAGTTTGTTTCTCAATGGGTTTGGCTTAGGAGCATAGGCATTTTTGTGTAAGGTTTTTGGTGGAGCTTGGATATCACCAATTTTCGCTCCTCCCTTACCACTACACTCTCCAATCTTATCCAAGCCAAGAGCTTGCCATCATAGCGCTTGTATGCCTCTATCATCATCATAAGCTGTGGTTCATGCCCCGACAACCAACCCATCATTTCCTCAACTCATCATTCTCATCCTGCAAGCGATCAACATAATGTGCAAGTTCCAGATTCTTCAAAGCAAGCAATTCACAAGTAGAGCAAGAAGTGGGAACAGGTTCTTTCAATTTAGCCTCAAGAGAAACAGTGTAAGCATGCATCTCATCAATCTTTCCATGCAAAAACAGGGCAAGAAGTACAAGCACCTAGCAAAGTAGGTCTAGACTTAAGCTCAGCCACTTCAGCCCTAAGCACATCTAGTTCCTCACACTTGGAGGCATGCTTTTCCTTGAAAATAGTAAGATCAGCTAGGAACATAGAGAAATCAGCACAATCAACCTCATCAGAAACAATAGGTGAAGCCTTAAGCGAATGAATCTCAAGCTTAGCTTCTAAGTTCTGTGTTTCTAGCTCAGCCACTCTAGTCCTAGCATCCTCAAGCGAGGCCCTAAGCTCTTTCCTCATCTTCTTAGCCTCTCTAAGCATGTCATCACGATTATCAAGCAACTTGCCAAGCCGTTCATTCTCCTCACACAAGAAGGGAAGCTCGTCACGTACCTCATCCTCGGAATTGGAGTCCGAGTCGCTCTGGTGACTCTCCTTGCTGCCGAAGCTTCGCGCCATGGTACAGAAGCCATCTCCAGCAAAACAGCTCAGCCCGCTCAAGTTCTTGGATGACTTCTTATTCTTGCGCCGATCACCTTCATCTTCGCTACAACTGGAGCTCGCGGAAGAGTAGGCGGAGCTGGAGCCGACGTCGCTCGCTCCGACCATCACTCGGGCCTTGCTGCGGCCGTCCTTCTTCCTCGATCGTCGCGCATCCTTGTGCTTGTGCTTGTGCTTCGGCTTGTGATCGCGCCTCGATCGGTACTTGCCATCCGTCTTCGACCAGTGCTTGTAGCCGTCCTTGTTCTCCATCTTCTCGGGGCAGTCGGCGACGAAGTGTCCTGGCTTGCCGCACTGAAAGCATGTCCTCGTGCTCCTCCTTGTGTTCACCCAGTTCTCGTGCATCCTCTCGAACGGCCTGGTCAGCAGCACCAGCTCGTCCTCTCCAAGCACGTCGAACTCCTCATCTGGCAAAGACATCAAAGAGGACAAAGAGTAGATCCTGGTGGATGGGTTAGCGTTAGACTTTGCTCCTGAGCCACCGATGAGAGCGAGACTATGAGAATCAGTCGGGCTCTCAAGCTTGGCTGTCATACCACGGTCCACCTGAGCCGACTTGAGCTTCGAGAACAGCTCGTTCACCGTCAAAGTGTCATACTTCTCAGACTCGACTATGGCCTCAAACTTGCCATCCCAAACTGTACGATCTAGAGAGTGCAAGAGTTTAACAGCTCTGTCATGATCATCGACGGGAGCACGTCCACATTGGCCCTCATGTTGTTCACCACAACCGTGAACCGCTGGAACAAGGCATCAATCGACTCACCAGGGAGATGAGTGAAGTTCTCGTACTCTCTCCGGTAAGTCGCATACATCCGAGCCTAAACCTGAGCATTTCCATCATGCGCATCCTTCAACTGACTCCAAATCCTACAAGCTAAGTCCTCTGTTTGAACTCGATCGAATTCGGATGACACAGAGCACGAAACAAGTAGTCGACCGCCTTGTTGTTGGCGTCGTGCATGTCCCTCGACCCCGGAGCAAGGAAGTTAATCGGATGAACATAAGCTGTGTTCACTGTAATGTCCCAAAGGATCTGACCCTTACCGCGACGAAAAGCTGCCATCCGCCTCTGCCACATCTGGTAGTTTTTGCCATCGAAGTGCGGAGGACCCGAACCCCGTTCCTGGTACGCCATCCTTGGATCTTAGACTGCTTATAATCTGAAGATCCGCAACCTACTCTGATACCACTTGAAGGACCGAACTGGCGACCAGAGAGGGGGGGGGGAGTGAATGGGAGCCGATAAAAATTCTTCTCGAAGGAGATGGCTACTCCAACAAGATGAACACGACAAACCAAAACACGTCTCCGGCTCAACTACCCAAGTTGGCCAAGACCACGTAGCCACTGGAGTGCTACTGGTCCTAGGAACCAACAACCACCTAGACCTACTTGAGAACGCAGCGGAACAAGCAACTCGAGCACCACTGGACTGCACCGGTCAGACCGGTCACACACACCGGTCAGACCGGTCCCTGCTGGAGCAACTTGGCAAAACCTGAGAATTTCCACAGAAGGCTCCTACACCGGTCAGGCTGGTGTAGCTCGCCGGTCAGACCAGTCCAAGCCAGGAAATCCCAAATCTACCAAACAGACCTACCGAGCTCCAAAACTGACCAAACTCGAAACAGCAACAACACGAGACAATAGGGAACTCACCAAGACATTCACCCGAGCAAAACCCAACCAAGAGTCTGCACCGGTCAGACTGGTGAGAGGCACCAGTCAGACCGGTCAGGACCTGAGCTCTCGGGATGAACAGCACCCGCGTGTCAACTCCTCCAAATCCAACTCTCGATCTCCCGATTCGCTCCACGGATTCGCACAAGACTTTGGGGATAGTAGGAACACCTCATGGGCACTCCATAGCCAAGATTTGGTCCACCAAAACTTGCTAGAACAAGAGGAATCGAAGAAATCCCTCCAAGAACACCTCTAACCCTAGAGGCAAGAAAACCCCAAAATTCAGCCCCTATACTCACGGATTTGGGAGGGGAATCAAAGGGAAAAGAACCACGAAGGGTTCATGCATACACCCCCCACCAAATCCCAAAGAGAAAGGTCTCAAAACCACCACAAGAAAATTGCCAAGAAAAGGCTCCGAAAATCACCAAAAAGGGAAAACGGGAAGAACACAATCAAGCCTTGAGGAACCACGCCGAATCATCTATACATACCAAGAAGGTTCATACAAGGTCTAGCTTGCCTCCCAATCTTCCATCCCTCTCTCAAGATCTCACCATGAAGCTCTCAAGCTAGTCCTAGAAATTCCTAAGCATAAAGGAAGAGGAAAAAAGCAAAACAAAATGAGCTAGGGTTCCAAGAGATGGCTGCCATCCTCTCACCACTTGGGTTATATGGAGGCTAGCCGAAAGACGAAACTACCCCTAAGGCCTAATACTAGGATACACACCCTCGAGGGGCACTTTGGGAATCTTTATCTTCGCACCATCGGACGGATGCCCGGCGACCGCAAACTTGCTTAGCCTCGACGCAAGCCTTGCGATCCCGACGCGTGTCCTTCGCTTCAAAGTCTCCGGACTGCGTCGTCGCACACCGGTCAGATCGGCCTGATGCTACTGCACCTTTGTCTTCGGTCTTGGCTTTGTGGATCAACCAAGGAACCCAGCGGTTTTCTGGTGAACCACTGGAAACCCCGCGAACTCGGTGTAGCCTTTGCCAATCACCACTCATGACTTGGCTCCCACGTAGTCCTGGCTCGACCTTGGTTTTGAGGCTCAACCAAGAAACCGTCCATGACTTCATCTTGCCGTTCTTGCCACCATGCGGCCCGCACTTGACCCCGCTGGCCACCGGGTCTCTCGAGCCAAGTCTACTTGTCTTCTCCACACCTGGAGGCCTACCCAGCAACGACCTTTGGCGCTTGCTCTTCACCTGCACCAACACCAGTCAAGCCGCAACCTGCACCTGTAATACTTAGCCAAGAATCAGTCCACACAACGTTGTCAATCACTCATCACACCAGGAAACGACCATCCACCGGTCCTCGAACTACACAGGTCCTCAAAATGTAGTTGATGGATTACACGTTCCACATGATGAGATGGAGGGGATGCAAAAAGGTAACAAAGAGACACCTTCACTCGTTGAGATTGGTTCGCCTTCAACACCGCTAGATGAACCAAATATCACACTTGTTGAAAAAGCTCTAAGGCCAAGGTACATGCTGAAATCTCAAGATATTATTGGTATTGATGATGATAAATTCAAATACTCATGCTCAACCAATAGAATAAGTGATAGTTTAAATTCTATGCCTTGTGACAATAATGATCATGTTGATAGGTTAGATTTTCTTGAGAATGATGATGAGGCAATGTTTATGTTTGAACCATTTAATTATATGCCTAAAGAACCTTTGCCTAATGATGAGCTAAGTGCTTTGCGTGAAACATATGCTTTTTTTAATTGCACCTTGACTTGTTGCTACAATTCGAATGTGGTGTTAATTATGGACGCGTATGTTTAAAATAAGTTTTGTAAATCTCGATCATGCTTTGCGCTTGGTCAAGATAATGAACTTAAAGAAGCACATGTCGGGAGAAGGCCCGATTTTCACTAATCATGTAGACAAGGCTTGAATAATGAAGAGAGAAGCCATGCCTAAAGAGTTGCAAGATAAATCCCACGATGGATGCTGCTGTCTTCATCATTTTGAGAGCTCATTCAGAGGTGTACAAATAAAGAAAATGAGACATTCAGAAGCTCCATCAAGTTTCCATTCCAACGCATCAAGAACCAACAAATTTGAAGACCCGTGCAAGGAGTTATGGAGAAAACATTGAGCGTCGCGCGTTCTGAAATTTCGGAACAGATTTCATCGCCGAAGTAAAACAGATGTAACTCTCTTGTTCGGAGTCCGAATTGGGCAAATAAGGACTTGTTAGAAAGGAAATTTTGTGCACTTTTCAATGGAGTAGATTTTTGGTACACTTTCTGTTCTGGAAATTAAATAAAAATTCGTGGAGTGGAGGCATCACCGAAGGGCGACAAGGAGGGAGATAGCGATGAAGCAAAAGGATATCATGGGCAAGTCTTCTATTAATGATCAAGCACAACATGGGAAGTGAATTAATGCTGCATTGGCACCTTTTCTTCTTGCATGAAGGGTCATGGCTTTGTGGCAATAAGAAGGTATGTGAGAAAGTCGAGCTCTATGACTTTAAATGAAGCGCTTTTCGGGAGGCAACCCGATTCTTTGTGTTTTTTATTTCTTCCTTATAGACATTAAATGACACCACCCTATGATGATTAACTTGTGGCTAATTAATCTAAGTTTCATTTTATTTTTAGAACCCCCATCATGTTCACTCTCATATTTATCTATTTGCAAGCATTCATTTTGTCATCGACGTGTTTGTCTCTTTGCATATACATGTTTTCTATTTAGTGGGCTTGGTTGATTTATATACTTAATGATGTAAGCTTCATTTTCCATGTTAATGCTTCATAAGGCCTTATGAGTATTTCCCTTTTGCAATCTTGTGTGAATGTGGTGTTTAAACATGATTGCGGACCATCATTATTAAGTTCGATAAACCTTGCTAGCTTTTCATATGTTTTCATGTTGCATTGGTTAGTTTATAAGCTTTGCAATGCACTTAATTTTTCTTATGCTATAAGAGTTATTGATCTAGGGATAGACATGGTGTTTTAACCCTAGGTAAATAAATTTTTATGGCTATGGAGAAATTCGGCAACCTAGTTGTAAACATGGTGTTTAGAACTAGGTGAAAACATTATCTTTGTTTATATGCTTTCCTTTCATGTGTGTACACACTTTGCACCCACGTACACCCATTAGGTTTTAATTCCTCATTAGACTAATTATGCCACAAGTTAAGAGTCATAGGAAACATTGTTGGATTGTTGGCAATTCTATCTACTCCCAATCGTCACCTTGGGGGTAGAATATGCGCTTAAAATGTCTTGCAGGCAAGATAAAGACTCTCAATACAAGAAAATTGAAGGGTGGCTAAGATAAAAATGTTTTGTCCTCTTCTTCCATGCCTAGCAAAATGCTAAGCTTGGGGGAGGCCCTGAATCTTCAACACGGAAGTGCAACATGATGCTCTAGAAGAATAATCCAGATCATCAATATCTCCGGATCGATGCACAAGAAGCCACTGATCTCATCAGAATTCTACATGGTCTCAAAGGGAAAACACTGTATGCTATTGGATATTTGGAAGCCCCGTGAAGTTACAATTCCAACAAATCAAGAATCAAGGCAATCGGAGGTTCCTACAAGCGGTTATGCCCGAATCACCGGGTGCAACACGTCCTGAAATCAGTTTTGGACAGCACGCAGCGCTGAAGTAAAATGGACATAGCTCCCTTGTTTGAACTCCGTTTTCGATGAATGACCACACGTTGGAAAGGTAATTTCATAAACTTTTCAATAGAGCTATATTTCAATATATGTTCTGTTCTGTACAGAGGGGAAATCCATGAAAAAGAGACAGCAAGGAGATGATGAGAACAAGAAAGAGGAGATGGTGATGACAACATTGAAGAGAAGGCGACCATTGACTCCATTAAGCGTACATGATCAAATTCAGAAGTTTAGGAGCATTGGAAAATCAAGACAAAAGTGAATCCACATTCGATACATGGAGATGTCGGGAGAAGATCATGAAAAACTACAAAAGACGGTAACACCTCCATAGACCTTCTCTTTTCCAAACACAAATGCTTGTAAGTATGCCTTCAACCTTAACTAGGTGCAACCTTTTGTTTTCCTCTTCCAACAATAACATGGCTACTAGGAGGACAACCTAGATTTCTTTTTAGTTTCAATAAATAGGCATGACCATGTGTTCACCTCGGTGTTTTATATTGCCTATGCTTATGGAAAAATGATGAAAGTTGCCGCTTTGTTGTACCTACATGAAGTTATACATGTCTTCGTTAATTGCTCTCTATAACATGATCTGAAATTAATTTAAATACCAGCTCTTTTATTTGTGGAGGTGAAATGACTATGCTCTAGACCCACATACATATCTTTACTCTTTGATTTAAGTTTATGGATAGCCGGATAACTTGTTGTTTTTATGAAAACTTAACTTTTATGCTATCTACATATTTGTGATGCTCTTGCAAAGTTCTACCTACCAAAGCCATATACATATATTTTCTATGATAACAAAACCCATAGATTGCAAACATATGTTGATGAGTTGGATTAGGATTGATTTCTATGGTTCGAGACTAAGAAGCTGGTCATTCCTTTGTGTAATGTTTTCATGCTAGCCTTTTTGTCCATGCATTATGGGTTTTCACATCGAAAATTTCACAAACCTCGCTAGGCATCCAACCTAAACCAAAAACATCTTTTTGTGATCACCTCCTTGTCCACAACCCAATTTGAGTATGGAGTAAAATTCTCGATGGAGACTCAGATATTCCGCAAGATTATGGAATTTATGCTTACTTTAGCAGTCTTTTCCCCCCTCTTTTATACTCGAGGACAAGCATTGTTCAAGCATGGGGGAGGAGTCATCACATCATCTCTGACAAATGCTATGTAAGTGTTATGTTGCAAAAGTTCTGAGGAGCAAAAGAAAAAAAATGAAAAATGAAAAAAAAATTATGATGAGAAGAAAAGAAAAGTAAGAAAAAAAGGAATAAGAAAAAAAGAAAGAGAGAAAAATGAGAAGGAAATAAAATAAAAGTAAAAAAATATAAGTTGCTCCTCGGTTCTTTTTGCTTCATAAGTTCTCAAGTGCCTTGATGACAAATCCATACTCAAATCTTCCAACCATGTGCAATCCGATAACGAGGACTTCACTCGTGCCTCGGGATCATCCATTTGCCACTTGCACATGTCCACCTATCTAAATGTGTGTGTTTCATCCCTCTCTCTTTCCAACATTTATTTTCCATGGCCTTTTTGATGAGTCTCGGTAATTCCAGTAGATCTCTCTCTTAATTTGACAATATTTCGGATGTATGTTTTGCTAGGATTGTTTTTAACCTACCAAGCTCCGCATAAGCCTTCCACTATCACATATGAGTAGAATAGGTTGAAAATAATCTAGTATAGACTTGAGTGACTTGATGAGATGAGTGTTTCCATGAGCTTTTGCAAGAGATTTTCACATATGTTGGATATGCATCTTTTGAAAATTCTTCCATGGAAGAAGGTAATGGTTTGAAGTTCACTTAAGTTTGAGAGCATCGTGTTTATTAAATGTGGCTTGTTCTTTATTGTTAGTCTATCTTCCATAATGAAAAAGAAGTCGGTCACAACTTGAACTTTAAAAATAAATTCTTAAGAGAGAGCAATTTGCCTCGTCATGAATGACTAAGTGCAGGGACAACATTGGAAGGCAACGCTGATTTCCCTTTTAAGCAAGGATCACTTACTCAAGGACGAGCAAGGTTTAAGCATAGGGGAGATGTTGACAGTGAATTTTGGTGCTCCAAATATATTCGTTACACTTTGGTTTGAGCTCGATTATGTAATTAACCCGCCACTAGGCACACTAATGATATAACAAGTTCAACTTCGTATGTGCATTTGGAAGTGATGTGTTTTTGCAGGAAAACATGGACAAAAGGGACGGAGTCACAACAAGTTCAAAGGAGCAAATGAGGAGTTCCGTTCGTGTTCGAGTGCAAGGCGAAATCACTTCCAAAGGTGGCAAGGACCAAGGTGCTACGACGGATCATCATCGAGGACTAAGACGTAAAGTTCAGACTTCATGCGAGAAGACCCCCTATCTTGATCGCGGGGATGATGACCTCAAAATGACACAAATGAAGGGGGCCAAGTGCAAAATGTCAAGACGAGCCGCGGGGAGGAAGACGGGCCGTGCCGACCGGCCTGGTCGGATCGGCCCAGGCCCTTTTTGCCTCGATTCACGTTCCCCTTTGACCTAGAGGCTCCTCGGTCTATTAGTAGCTCCCTCCTCCGACGGCCGCCGCATTGAATCTTTCTACCGACGCCATTCACCAGAAAATCGCCGCCGTAGGATGAGGGAGAGAGTTGGATGAGCTCATCGCAAGGATCAACGCCGGTGGAGGGAAGGAAGCAAGAGGAGGACTCCAAGCCGCTGGCCTAGGGGTGTTCCCAAGCTTTATCGCCGCCATCTTCATCGACGACGTTCTCCGGAGAATCCATCACCCCTATGAGCTTCGATCCGTGTAAGATGATGGGGTAATGCCTTCGTTCATACCTAGGGTTAGATGAATACATGATTTGTGATCGCTACATGAACCCTATGCCTTTTGATGCTTAATGGTCTATGTCTATGCGAGTGCTTTATTCACATATGTATGTACAACATGTGGTCTTAGTAGGGTTTGTGATAATCGTGGTGATTAGCTTAACCCTATGGATGCTTAGATATAGATGCAGTTATACGTGAAAGTGGTTGATTACCTTGCGTAGTGACAATACGATTTAGGGAAAAGGCTTAGCGGCCGCATAACCGCCATGAAGCTAGTGAAGGCAACACCCTTTTCATGTAGTAGATGCATGTTCATGAGATCCTAAACCCTAGGGAGGGAACGCTTATCTATCTTAATCTCTCTCTTGTACCCACCCTTTGCCATCTAGTTTAACCTTAGATTTCTTAGATTAACACAGGTTAGATTGTCTTTACTTTAGATTAATACCCCTTTCAAAGGTTTTCCATCAACTAGATTAGTACTTGGTTAAGCGCTAGCAATCCCCTTGCTCTGCGGATTAACAAGAACCTTGGGGGTCACCCCATGGTGAAAAAGGCTATAGGTGGTCCGTACGCTTGCGGATCGAAACTTGACACGTGTTTCAACCATCAACATCTTGCTGGATCATAGTCGGTGTAGGGGATGGGCCATCCTCCACTGTAGTCGTCATAGTGGAAGTAGAGGGCACATGTGTGGCTGGAGCTTCACCATCATCACCATCATCCTCTCCAGCATCATCCTCCTCATCCTCAAAAATCTTCTTGCCAATCTCGTCGTCACCTGCACACTCAAAAACAGACGAACTGCATGGCTGGGTCTCGTCGAAGGTAACCTCGCAAGTTTCCATCACTAGGTTAGTATCAAGGTTTAGCACACGGAATGCTCGAGAATGACTCGCATAACCCAAAAAGATGCCATCAGAGGACCTCGACTCAAACTTATCAAACCTACCCTTCTTGAGAATGAAGCACTGACAACCAAAAGCCCTGAAATGGCTCACTCTAGGTGCTCGCCCGTGCATGAGCTCATAGCACGTCTTGTTCAAGAAGGCCCGAAGAAAAATCCAGTTCCCAACATGGCACGCGGTATCACCGCCTCAGCCCAATATCACCTCGGAGTCCTATGCTCATCGAGCATCGTCCGAGCCATCTCACAAAGGGAACGATTTTTCCTCTCAACCACACCATTCTGACAAGCAACATAGGGAGAAGAGAATTGATGTTCGAGACCCAAATCACGACAAAAGGTTTCGAATCGAGAGTTTTTAAATTCAGTGCCATTGTCGCTATGAATAGCTCGAACAACATCTCCATTCCTCTTATTCTTCAACCTCAAGATTAGATCGCGGACAAAACCAAATTTCTCTCCCTTGTCAGCCAAAAAGAAGACCTAAGCATAGCGAGAATAGTCGTCCACTATCACAAGGACGTACCATTTCCCACCCGTCGAGCACACACGAGCAGGGCCAACCAAGTCCATATGGAACAGCCTGCATGGCCACTCTGTCATAACGGATGTCAGAGGCGGGTGAGAGGCGGCGACCATCTTACCATGCCTACACGGAGCACATACCAAGTCCTTTTGGTATTTCAACTTAGCAATCCTCGGACCAAACCTAGTCCACTCAAGCGTGATAACAAGTCAAAACTCAAGTGACCTGGTCTCCTATTACATTTCCAAAGCTCCGCCGAAATACTAGCAACCAAACAGCGAGAAGAGCTGACACACTGATAAAAATCGGCTCTGAAAATCTAACCCTCGGGGATGATTGTGCACACAAGATCACCTCGAGAATCCAAAACACGAGAAGCACCCATTTTGAAATGGACCTCAAAACCCTCATCAAGAAGTTGGACATCGAAAGAAGATTGAACCCCAAAGAATTGACAAGAGCAACACACCTAAGAGTCACAGACTCGCTCACCTTCACCGTGCCTACTAAAAGCATTCTACCTTTCCCATTGTCCCCAAAAGTGATGTACTCTTTGGTCATCACTGGGGTGAGGCTTGAGAACCACCTTCGATCTCCGGTCATGTGTTGAGAGCAACCGGAGTTGATCAACCAAGAGCCCTCCAAGCCTCCCACCTGAAAATCAAAAACAAGAGCGAGAGTGAGAAAATGACTCAGCACTGGGGTTAGTACAAAATGAATCAAACCATTACCGTGCCATTTGCTCAAAAGTGGGGTTAGCAAAATCCATCCTATCACCCCTAGGTGGAACACCCACACGTCTCCTTGGAGGACTACGCGTACCACAAGGTGGAGACTGTGGCCCGTAGCTCCTCTGAGACCTAAAGCTGCGATCATTCCCCCCGTACTCGTATTTGCCACGAGTGAAGGAACGTCCAGCAAACTCACCACGCCCAAGCCCAACACGCCTCCCACCATCTCTCTGTGGTGGCACACCTCGAGGCACAAACTCACGCCTCTTTCTCGAGGGTAAATGGTATGCACCACACCCTCACCCCTAGGCACCATCCTAGGCTCAGGCACACCACGAGAAGGGCGGTACCTGTCCTTGTTTGCCATCTCCCTAGCAAACCTCTCCTCACGCTTCCTCCTGAAGCAAAACTCAGCTAGGTGCCCATCCCTCCCACAATGCTCACAATAGAAGGGTTTTGGTTTTGGCTTTGGCTTTGGGCTCTCTTTGGGCTGTGGCTTCTCCTCACTCAGTTTCTCTCCCTTCTTCCCAAAGAACTCGTTCCCCATGTCACTCATGAAATTGATGGGTTTCTGGAAGTTGTCGGTGTGTGGAGAAAACACGGGAGGATCTGGGGTTGTGTCTAGTCGGTTCCTAAGTGGGTTGGGCTTAGGAGTATAGGCATTTTTGTGAAAGGTTTTTGGTGGAGCTATGATATCACCAATCTTCTCCTCCTTCCCACCACTGCACTCCCCAACCTTATCCGACCCAAGCGCTTGCCCATCATAGTGCTTGTACGCCTCAATCATCATCCTGAGCTGAGGCTCATGACCCGACAACCAACCCATAATCTTCCTCAACTCATCATTCTCATCCTGCAAGTGATCAACACAGTGTGCAAGCTCCAAATTCTTCACAGCATTTATTTCACAAGTAGAGCATGATGTAGGAATAGGAGCTTTCAGCTTAGCCTCTAGTGATCTAGCACAAGGAAGCGAAACATCTAGCTTCTCATGCAAAACAGGACAAGAAGTGCAAGCACCAAGCAAGGAGGGTCTAGATTTCATCTCATCTAGCTCAACCCTAAGCACATCTAGTTCCTCAACCTTAGAGGCATACTTTTCCTTAAGCATGGTCAAATCACTAAGAAAAGTGGAACAATCAGTGCATTCAGGTTCATCAGTCACAATAGGAGCAGACTTCAGAGAATCTATTTGAGCCCTAGCATCAACAAGCAAAGACTCTAGCTCAACCACCTTCTCCTTAGCCTCTCCAAGCAAAGACCTATACTCCCTCTTCTCCTTGTTGGTCTTTCTAAGCACATCATCACGGTTGTCAAGCAATTCATTCAACCTATTATTCTCAGCTACCAAGAAGGAAGGATCATTATTTACCTCATCCTCGGAGTTGGAGTCTGAGTCATCCTTATTGCTCTTCTTGCTTCCGGAGCTATGTGCCATGCCGCAAAAGTCTTGGGCGGCGAAGCACAAGCCGTTGATGTTCCTACTTGACCGATTGCCCGTGTGCCAGTTCTCTTCTTCATCACTTGAGCTCGATGAAGAGTAGCAGGAGCTTGAGTCGATGTCGCTTGCTCTGGCAACCATCGCACGCTCCTTCTTCTTGTGGCCGCCAATCCTCCTCGGCCTCCGCTCGGACTTGTTCTTGCCCTTGTGGTCATCCCTCGAGCGGTGCTTGTGGTTGGTCCTCGGATGGTGCTTGTGCTCGGGCTTGATCTCCATGGCCTCCGGGCACTCAGCGATAAAGTGCTCGTGCTTCCCACACCGGTAGCACATGCCCGAGCTCCTCCGAGCGTTCTTCCGGTTCGTGTACATGCGCTCGAACTGCCTGCTCAGCAATGCGAGATCCTCCTCGCCTAGCACGTCGAACTCCTCATCTGGCATGGACACAATACAAGACAAAGAGAACTATCTCGAAGACAGGTTAGTGTTAGTCCTTGGTCTAGAAACGAGAGCCAGTCTATGAGGGTCAGTCGGGTTCTCGATCCTTGCTCGCACCCCACGGTCCACCTCGGACGACTTGAGCTTGGAAAATAGCTCGTCCACCGTGAGGGACTCATACTTCTTCGACTCCAGAATGGCCTCGTCCTTCTCACTCCACACGGTACGATCCAGAGAGTGCAGGAGCTTCACAGCCCTGTCATGATCATCGTATGGGAGAACGGCCACATTAGCCCTCATGTTGTTCACAATCATAGTGAACCGCTGGAACATGGTGTCTATGGACTCACCGGGGAGATGAGTGAAGTTCTCGTACTCACTACAAGAAAATCGTTGACTAGTGATGCAACCACATTTTAGCGTCATTGATTTATGACGTTCCTGGCTGATCTCGTCATAATATTTCACTTCCGACCAAATTTAGTGACAAAAAAACTTTCGTCATAACTGTTGCTACTGTAGCCGAGTGTTCACTATTCCATGCTTGTTTTGTGACGCCTAAGCTGCACAATAGCGTCATAAACCAACTTTGGTCCCACATGTAAGCATTATTTTAAAAATAGAGTGTTCCAAGTCGTCATAAAATTTAGTTGGGTCCCACATGTAAGCATTTTTTCGAAAATAGAGTGTTCCAAGTCGTCATAAAATTTTCCAGGGTCCCACATGTAAGCATTTTCACCATGTCAGCGGCGTTATAAACCAACTTTGGTCCCACATGTAAGCATTATTTTAAAATAGAGTGTTCCAAGTCGTCATAAAATTCAGTTGGGTCCCACATGTAAGCATTTTTTCCAAAATAGAGTGTTCCAAGTCATCGTAAATAGTTCCAGGGTCCCACGTGTAAGCATTTTCGCCAGATCAGCGGAGGCTAGGTCATGAAATGTTGCATAAATAATTTGCCATGGCATGGGTTCGAACCAGGGACCTGAAGGAACAAGGCTGTGCTGTTTACCACTGCACCACTTCTTGGTTGTGGTACTTTTATGGGAAACTCAGCTAATAGTTCATGCAAATTCTTTACTGTGACCAGGTCCCACATGTAAGTTTCAGTTGAGTATAATTATGTATCGAATGGCTGGCGAGACACTTCACTCAGACTTCGCAAAGACTTTTGACTTCCGCTACGCAGATCTGCAATAGTTCGTGGTAGGAATGGCGGATCCTAGCGGTGAGGGGAAGATGGTTGCGCCACCACATCCCAGCAACAAGAGGATGAGACAGAATGACGAGGTTGGTCCTCTGGTTTGAGCCGCTATATTTTCCCCTATCTTACTAGGGTTGGGGATATCTAGATTTGGGGATCTGGAGGATTGATGAGCATATATGGTAGATTTAGATTTTATTATCGAACCTTTAGATTTTCACTTCAATAGGTGTTAGAAGTTGATAGGCTATAGACAATTCATGTTAGATTCAGTTAGTTTTCAATTTGCATCGTCTTACAGTAGGTTTTGTATTTTAGTAGCTTTTGGATGTGCTTCAAACCACTCGTTTTATGAAGTTTTGTCGAGGTGCACAATTGATAGGATTGATAGGTCCATTGTTTTATGAATTGGTAGATTGAAGATATTATTTCGGAGCTGCAGACCGTTGAAGGGACATCTGGATTCTGCCACGATTGTTAGCGTTTGCACAATTCATAGGTGTTAGATTCAGTTAGTTTCCAATTTGCATCATTCGGTGGATCGATAGGTTCAGTTAGGACAACCATGCCCTTGCTGAGTTTATGTAGGTAGCAAACAACCAGGTTTTGTGGCGTGTGGTGGTTGATTTACTGTACTCATACAATTGGGTTCGAGGGATTCATGTTTTTTTATAGACTGAGATCAGTTTATTTTTCAGATCGAGATGAGTTTTCTCCAAGGATGAGTTTATTTCTACAAGAACATCTTAATGTTGTTTTAGAAGATCTGGATGTCTCGTCTCGGGGGAGGACTCTCGTAGGATCTCCAAAGAGATTGAAAACATCATAGAACAACTAGCTGACAGAGAGAAAGAGCTTTAGTACACACCTAAGAACAAGAAAACTGAGGGCAGAGTTTATTCTACTTACCATATACATTGGAATAAACGAGTCAATGAATGGGTAGGACATTGAGTTTGTTTGCTCCGTCTTTTCTTTTAAATGTTCAAGAAGTTCGTTGTCAGTTGGACTGAAATGGGTACCCTTGCCTATTAGTACTCGTTTCAGTCCAACTGACAACGAACTTCTTGAACATTTGAAAGAAAAGGCTGACCAAACAAACTTAATGTCCTACCCATTCATTGACGCATTTATTCCAATGTCTATGGAAATAGAATGAGCTCTGCCCTTAGTTTTCTTGTTCTTAGGTGCGTACTGAAGCTCTTTCTCTGTCTGCTAGTTTTTCTATGATGTTTTCAATCTCTTTGGAGATCCTAGAGAGTCCTCGCCCTGGGACGAGACATCCAGATCTTCTGAAAGAACTTTAAGAGAGGCCTGCAAGACCAAAAATTCACGGTAGGAGATGCGGAAGGTGAAGGAACAGCTGCAGGAGGCCAAACATGAGATGGAGTTATGATTATGAATGAGTAGTCATGATTATTGTGAAACTTGTATCATGATTGTATTTTGGTGTTGGCTACCGGATCATCGTATGATGCTTCCTACTTGTTGGTGGACTGGTGGTGTGAACTTTGTGGTGATGAGTTGCTATGAGATGTCATCTTATTATGCAGATTTGGTTTAATCTATTCCAAATTGATTCGAGCATACTCACCATTCGGAATTCATACGCATTGCAATGGAGGTCATTGAGAATTGCAGTTAAGGACTGGCATCGGGCGTTAACCGACGAACTTGTGTGCACACCCCCTCTGAACGGACGTGTCGATCATTGTGAATCGCGATGCCTGGCCTTATTTACTCTTGGTCGCCGACATGTACCAAGTCGAAAGGTTGAAGCTGCACTGTGCGTCAAAGATGTGGGACATGGCAAGCGAGGAAACTGTGACTTCATTTCTACGATGGGCAGTTCAGGCTAAGTGCACACAATTGCAGGACAAGTGCATGTCTCTCTTAGAGTGAATCTTTCGTCACGGAATACTCACGTATGATTGGCCGGTTGTATGCACTGATCATCCCGAATTTATGCACAACCTCCGTAGAAGATCCAAACTCATTCGTTTCGAGCATACTCACCATTCGGAATTCATACGCGTTGCAATGGAGGCAGAGGAAGAACAATGGAGGTATGGTGATAATAGATAGAGAAGGGGGAAGTTTTGATTGAGGAAACTCCGGCCTATTGATGTTTCGCAAGGAGGACGTTCCTAGTGGTAAAAAGGGAGGAAAAGCTAAGATGTTGTTTGTTTGGATTGATCCAGAATCGGATCGTCCGTCCTTTTGATGGTTTGTAGGAAGGACCTTCCTGAGAAACAATTGTGTACCTGCTTGTTTCCAAGTGCCGACTATTCCATGTGGCCGGCCGCCGCGCGCCCGGAAACTGGACATGTCTGCCCCAACAACAGCACGGAGCGGTTCTGGTAAGTTGGCGGGAGAAAAGCGCGCACAACAGCGAAAAAAAAGTTTTCCCGCAGACAAGTGTATATATCTCATTTCTCTCGACGACGCGGCGTACACTACTGCAACTCTGCAAGAGACTCGCCGTCACCACACTTTTTTTCCTTGTGGCAAAGACTAGAGCTAGCATCGGTGCTTAGATCTGCTATTGCCCGTGACGGGAATGGCGAATCGTAGCGGCCCTAGCGGCAAGCGGAGAAGCAGGATTCGCTCCGGTCAAGTCAGTCCTCAGTTTAGCCATGCTACTTTGATCCGTCATACTAGTTAAGGGGAATTCTGGATTTGGGGATCTGGGTTAACAGACTATATTCATGTATTTTAAAGGTGTTTGGAGTAGACTCCGAAAGCTCCAGATCGCCGATGCCTGGTCCTCGTGAAGTTATCGTTATAGATCCTAATGAAAACGAGTGCAAGGACGGGTTGGCTATCCATCTGAGGTATGACTGGATAGGCGCCAACCCTGGGCGTCGATATGTATGCTGCTGTGAGGTAAACGATAACCTGTATCACTTCTAATAATGTTGCTTCTGCGTTTGATGTTAGTGTGGTCAATCGCTAATTATATGAACGAAATCGGTGACTGCAGACTGATGGCATGAAGTGCACGTCGTTTAGGTGGATAGATCCTGAATGGGATATTAGGACTCTAAAAGTTCTAGACAAACTGATGGAAATGAAGGGAAAAACAGAAGAGGAAGCAAGGTCGTGGAAAGAAGCATGTACAGCTGCTAAGGAGGAGGCCAATGTCAAAGCAGTTGAGCTGCAGATGATAACGCGATACTACGGGGAGGTAACCCATAACCTGTTTGAGACAAGAAAGAAAATGAGAAACGATGCTCTGTTGTCTTCTACAGAAAAGGGTGAAGCCAACAGGTACCTAAAAGCTGAAAGGGAGGCAAGGATGTGGAAGGAAGAATGTGCAAAGGCTAACAGGGAGATTCAAGAGACTGCCGCTGAGCTGCAGACGGTCAAGCAGCTCCTGGATTCTGCAACACTTGTGGCGAAGAAGGTGAGGGAATTGCTGAGACATGCCTCATTGTTGACGGTCCTTACAACAAATTTTTGACCGTCAACATCTCGGCTACGGCAGCACTTTATATCGTACTTCATGCATGTTTTAGGTGCTAACGAGGTTCCACGAGTTGTGTTGAGATTTTATCTGCAGGATCAGGATTAGGGAACAATTCCGGGGCATTAGGCCAAATAAGGTAGGCACGGCCGTACCTAGTGGCGCGCTCGACCCTACCTTGCACCACCATTCAGGTTCACACCAAGTATAGCCCCGTACACCAGCTCCCAAAAGGCTAAGATCGTCACGATCATGTTGGATCAAGGAACCACACCACAGGAGATATGCTCCGGGGCCAGGAGGCAGGGCCGGCCGCACCACTAGGGCTGGCCGCACCTGCCCGACACGCCCAAATGTGCCACCAAGCCTCGGTCACTCAAGGAAGCACAGCTAGAAATGATCCTGATCGAGGAAACAAGGTCGGATTGATCCAGAGGTTGAGATTAGCTTCACTTGGATTCATGGACCCACAAGCCAGTGAACAACCGATGTGGGACAGCATCCTGGACTTCATCTACCCACTAGAGCATGATCCGAAGCATATGACAAGGGGGCCCAGGGCCGGCCGCACCTCCTTCACAGAGCCGACCGACCCACAACCATCTTCAAACTGCCTCAGGGACCAAATCACGGACACACGATCGAAGGCGGTGGAAATTGGGGGGCCGGCCGCACCTAGAGGCACGGCCGCACCTCCTTGCTGACCACTGCACCTCCTTGTCGCCTACAAGTACCCCCTCCTGCAGCCACCGACCCAGAGGGCCTATATATAGAGCCTGGCACCTCATCGAAGGACACAAGTGATTAGAAGCAAGTGGCAGAGCCCTACATAAGTTAGTATTCAGAGAGTAGGGAGAGAGAGTTGAGTGTTGGAGTAGAAGCCGGAGTGTCGGTCTTCTTCCCCTTCCTCGGCGGGTGCGGTACAACTACGGTCGTCCATACCTAGGATATTTTGTAAGTTCGGATTCGTGAGTAACTAAGTCTCAAGTCATTTCATCGTTCGCTCTTAGGTTCTTCGATTGCATTTAGTAGTTTCTACTTGTTGTGATTGCTTTGCTTTGAAATCGAGTAAAGTAGTGCTTGGTTAGTGTAGACGTGGTGTCTAGGCTTTCCAGTACCTTGGAATGCTTCCCGGTTCAACGGAATAGTTGTGGTACCCTAGAGAGGTAACAGCTCTAGACGGGCTTTGTAGTCCACCACGTTAGTTCCGGCAGGTAGGAGTTACGACATTAGAGCCCCCTTCTCATCCCTTTCCGTGGCTCTTTTCCCTCTAGCCCCGATGAGCCACAAGTGTTGCCTTGATTCTATCCGTGACTTTCACGAGTCCCAAACTTCATCAGCAATCCCCTCTCTACCCGAAATCTACCCTTGCCTTTCTATCCTTCGTCACCATATCCCCCAGACGAATTAGTTCAGGTTCACAACACTTCTCGTTCCCTGTGGAAATCGATACCTTGGAATACTCCCGGGTGAAAGCTACAACGGTATCTCGGCGCTTGCGGATCTATCTGTGATCGTGTAGTATACCAACAGGCTTTCTGGCACCGTTGCAAATCTAGTAACGACGTAAGAAGTGCTAACAAGCTTTTTGGCGCCATTGCCGGGGAGCGGTAGCTGTTTGATTCTGAACCGAGTTCGTCCGTGTATCACCCCATTTATCAGATGGATTCCAATCCAACCCTTTTCTATTTTGCCGCTCCAAAGGGCGATCATTTGGAGCCTCCACCTTCATCACATTCCATTGAAACATCTAGCTATGAGCTACGTCCCGGCTTCATAGCTATGGTTCGAGAGCAAAGCTTCTCCGGAGATAAGGATGAAAGTCCTTATTCCCACCTGTGGGAGTTCGAACAACTTTGTTCGTGTCTTGTGATCACAGGAATGAGTCAAGATACCTTGAAATGGAAACTCTTTCCGTTTTCATTAACGGGGAGAGCAAAACAATGGTATTCGCTCAGTGTAAGAAGTATGGAGGGGGACTGGGAAAGTTTACAAAAGGCTTTTTGCCTAACATTCTTCCTGACTCCCCAAGTAGTGAAACTCCGACGAGAGGTCATCTGTTTTGAGCAACGAAAGACCGAATCTCTAGGAGCCGCATGGGCAAGATTTACAAAAATCGTAGATTCTGGTCCAGACCTTGGTATCGCAGAGCCCGCACTTTTGCAACATTTTCGCGATGGTCTTGGACCAGAGTCAGCAATTTTCTTAGACTCTTCTTCCGGAGGATCTTTCATTCATCTCACCTTGTCTGAGTGTAAGGACATTCTAACAAAAATCATTCAAAATACCCCTTACACGGGAGTTTATGATGAATTCCCGGATGAGGAAGAGATCACTCAGGAGGAGCACATGCCAAACACTCTCTCGGAACCGAAAACCATAGAGGAGGAACCCACTTTCCCAACTATCCAATCCGTAGAGGATTGCACTCCTCTAACAAAAACATGGTTCACCGATGAACCATTTCTACCATATAGAGAGTTTGACGACCCCTCGTGCGATTTTGTCTACGAGTTTTACGATGAGCTATTTGCTAACTTTGGGAATACTTGGAATTACCAAAAAGTAGAGAGACCAAAAGCACAAGAGGAGCCGGAAACTCCTATCTCTTGCTCAGAGGAACGAGCCGAACATTTTAGGCTCATTACAAATGTTTCGACCATCATGAGTAGAGAATGGTTGGATGAGGCTGAAGCCTCGACCGATGTCATAAAACTCCCAACCAAAATGAGGCACACTATATGTGAACTCATGGGAAATAAGCATAATGTCGGGTATGATCCTAGCCTGGGGATCAGCATTATCGGTTCATCCTTGGCGAAATCCCTAGCTGCCGTATCTTCTCTCTCAAAATCTTCGAAACTCCTTAACATTCCCTCAGGAGAGACATTAGGTTGCCAGGGCATTCTTCGAGTGTTTCCCGTAAAATTTATGGAACACGAGCTTTATCTTGATTTTCATATCTTTGATCTACCTTGCCATCACACCCATTCAATCATCATCAGTAGACCTATCATGAAAATCTTAGAGCAATCCCCAAGGAAACCAGCGTTGGAGCTAAAGATCGGTGACGACTTCTTACTGGTGTCTTACCTTAGAACCAAAAACACCCCCGTAGAAGCCGAACCTAAACCAGATCTACTAGAGGAGGTAATGGCCACTTCCCTAGTAGAGTTAGCTCAACCAAACTTTGAAGAGGAAAACTCGTTCTTCACGGAGGAGGATGAGGCCCCAGTCTCGTTTAAGCTTGACCAAACTGAGAAGCCGGAACGACCACCAATAGAGCTCAAACCTCTTCCTCCGGGATTAAAGTACGCGTTTCTCCATGGGAATCGAGAAACTCCAGTGATCATCAGCAATAAGCTATCTGAGGTAGAAGCTCAGCAGCTCATCACTGTTCTTGAAACCCATCGATCAGTACTATGGTACTCTCTTCAAGATCTCAAGGGAATTAGCCCCACTCTTCGCACACACTGGATTCCCATCGAACCCGACGCAACCCCTTCAAGAGAACCTCAACGTCGGCTCAACAACAATATGAGGGAGGTAGTAAAAAAGGAAGTCTTAAAACTCCTTCATGCCGGGATTATCTACCTGGTACCCAATAGTGAATGGGTTAGTCCCGTTCAAGTTGTGCCAAAGAAGGGAGGCATGACGGTGGTGTGCAATGACAAGAATGAGCTCATCCCTCAGCGCACCGTCACAGGGTGGCGTATGTGCATAGATTATTGCAAGCTTAACAAGGCCACCAAGAAAGACCACTTTCCCCTTCCTTTCATAGAAGAGATGTTGGAACGGTTAGCGAAGCATTCCTTCTTTTGCTTCCTAGACGGCTATTCTGGTTATCACCAAATTCCTATCCATCCCGATGACCAAGATAAAACCACATTTACATGCCCTTATGGAACTTACGCCTACCGGCGAATGTCCTTTGGGCTATGTAATGCTCCAGCCTCTTTTCAATGTTGCATGATGTCAATCTTCTCGGATATGATCGAGCAAATCATGGAAGTGTTCATGAACGATTTCTCGGGTTATGGACAGACCTTCTCGGAATGCCTTAAAAATCTTGATAAAGTTCTTAGAAGGTGTGCCGAGAAGGATCTTGTCCTCAATTGGGAAAAATGCCATTTCATGGTAAGGGAAGGGATTGTCCTCGGACACAGGTGACCGAACGAGGGATAGAGGTGGATAGAGCTAAGATAGAGGTTATTGAACAACTTCCACCTCCGGCTAATGTCAAGGGCATCTGTAGTTTCTTAGGCCACGCAGGATTCTACCGTAGGTTTATCAAAAACTTCTCAGAGATTGCCCGTCCTTTGACCAAACTCTTAGCCAAGGATACTCCCTTTGTTTTGATGAAGAATGTCTTATCGTATTCCATACCCTCAAGAAAGCCTTGATCTCAGCCCCAATTATCCAACCTCCTGATTGGAGTTTGCCTTTTGAGATCATGTGTGATGCTAGCGATTATGCCATTGGGGCGGTCCTAGGACAAACTAAGGACAAGAAACATCATGCTATAGCTTACGCTAGCAAGACTCTCAATGGTGCTCAGCTAAATTATGCTACCACCGAAAAAGAGCTTCTAGCTATGGTTTTTGCAATAGACAAGTTTAGGTCCTACCTAGTGGGGGCCAAGGTAATTGTCTTTACAGATCACGTCGCTCTCAAGTATCTCCTCACCAAGAAAGATGCAAAGTCAAGATTGATCCGATGGATTCTACTACTCCAAGAATTCGACATAGAAATCAAGGATAAACCAGGAGTGGAAAATTCAGTAGCGGATCACTTATCAAGGCTTCATCTAGAGCATAATTCATCGCTACCAATCAATGATTCCTTGAGAGACGATACACTCCTCAGGGTAGACAGTAATGATCCTTGGTATGCAGACATTGTCAATTTTATGGCATCAGGATATGTGCCACCCGGGGGAGATAAGAGGAAGTTAATATACGAGAGTAGACTCCACATGTCTGATGAGCCCTATCTATTCCGCATATGCACAGACGGTCTTCTACGACGTTGCATACCATCATGGAAAGTGAACGGCATCTTAGAAAGGTGCCACTCGTCAGAATATGGAGGACACTATGGAGCATTCCGTACCAATGCGAAAGTTTGGCAGTGTGGTTTCTATTGGCCCACTATGTACCAAGATTCCAAGGATTTTGTGAGAAGGTGCCCAAGATGTCAGAAGCATGGTAACATTAGTACAAGGGATGCCATGCCCCTTACCACCAATCTTCAAGTCGAAATCTTCGATGTCTGGGGGATTGACTACATGGGACCTTTTCCAATGTCAGGGAATTGTTAATATATATTAGTGGTAGTAGATTATGTGTCAAAATGGGTGGAAGCAATACCTTGTCATATAGCAGCTTTTCGAAGCTCGAAGAAAATGTTCCACGACATAATATTCCCTAGATTCGGAGTACCAAAGGTAGTCATCAATGACGGGGGATCACATTTCATTGATGGGAACTTCAAAAGATACTTGAAAGCTCAAGGAGTGGAGCACCGAGTTGCTACTCCATATCATCCCCAAACAAGTGGCCAAGTTGAAACATCAAACAAGCAAATCAAGAACATCCTTCAGAAGACCGTCCACGAGATGGGAAGAGGATGGAAAGATAAACTTCCCGAAGCATTATGGGCATATCGCACAGCTTACAAAACTCCCATTGGTATGACACCATACCAATTCGTTTATGGAAAGACATGTCACTTGCCCGTGGAATTGGAGTACAAATCACATTGGGCTATCAAGAAGTGGCATATGGATCTCCCCACCGCCGGAATTAAAAGACAAATGCAATTGGGTGAACTCGAGGAATGGAGGGAGAAGGCATATCACAACGCAAAGATGTATAAAGAGAGAACCAAAAGGTGGCACGATAAGAGGATCAAGAAGAAATCCTTTGATCTGGGAGATAAGGTACTATTGAAGGACCGGATTGGCGACCAGAGAGGGGGGAGTGAATGGGAGCCGATAAAAATTCTCTTCTTTAAAGAACTCGGCCTATATCCCGATTTTCACCCCAAAACGCACCTCACGTCTAATTGCCAAGATGACAAGAGTCAACTAGTGACACAATCACCTTAGGAACAATTCGACACGCTCAAAGCGTAGCGGAAACCAATACAAAGTGATCGAGGCACTACTAAGCTTGCACGGAAGAAAGGACACAACTATTATTAAGAGCTCACAAACTAAGGAAGAGAAAGAGATTAACTAGCACATACAATTAGCATGGAGATCTAATATTGATAAGCTAGTGACAAAAGCTATTTACTTGCTGCCCATCCAAGCACATGCATTCAGAAAGGAGATTGACAATCATTAGCATTGATTAGCTCATAGAATGAACCCTATAGCCAGAAAGTGACAACTCACAAATGAGATGCTAAACAAGAATAAAAGCTACAGGGCACAAATTGATTAACCTGAGCTGCTGCTGTCGAATGCAAAAATCAAAGCTTTCACCTGCTGCTGCGTGCACGTCGGCCTTGGTCTGCTCCTGTGCTGCAGTCGCACAAGTCTACCTGCGAGCTGTCGCTGACCGGCTGCACACCGCTTGCCTTCCCCCGAGCTCCTGCCAAACTGATGGACGACCGCCTGCACACGAGCAGACAAAAGAACACACGAGCCTGCTGCCTGCGCACAAGAACAAAGCAGTTGAAAAGAAGCAGAGCAACTGCAGACGGTGCTCGCGGGCTGTCCGTTGAGGTAGGGCGGACCGTCCGTGGGTCACTGGCGGACCGTCCGCAAGTCAAGTACGGACTGTCCGATATTGCCAACAGAATCTCCAGAGAAGAACTGCACCTCGCGGACTGTCCGCCCAAGCCACGCGGACCGTCCGCCCGGCTCGCGGACCGTCCAAAAACTCGCGCACAAATAGCTACAGTAACTCGCATGGAATCACTCCCAAATCCATCACCGGAATTCCCAAACCACTTGGTGTCTTGAGACAAAACTTTGGGGAGATGATGAGCACCCCAAGGGGAGGATATGCCCCAAAAATTTCGGCCTCTAACTTCCTACAACTCCCGGAATCACAAATCTTGGCCAAGAACACTAAGAACTAGGGTTCATGCAAAGAACTCCAAATCCGAGCCGATTCGTGGGGTTTGTGGGCACAAGATCACCAGGAGAAAGGTCACACAAGACCTATGTGTGATCTCCACAAAGAAATCCCCAACAAAACGCTCTCAAATCCAACGAACGGAAAATCCACCAAAAAGACCCCGAAAATCGCAGAAAAAGAAAAATGTCGGGAGCAAAGGATTTGGCACGAGATTGAGAAGGAAGATTTCACTATGAATATCTTAGCCAAATCCGGTTACAAGCCACTCACAAGAATCACAAATCTTAGATGGCAAAAAGCTCAAATAAAGAGCCACACTCACCTCTCTCCTACTCTCCCAAAGAGCACCCCAAAATGAAAGAGCACTCCCACCACTAGCCAAAGAGTTGGCTGAAAATTCAGCCCCTCCTCCTATATATAGGCCCTCCAAAAAACACCGAAGTACCCCTACACTAGGAGTTACAACTCAAGCCCTCACAGGGGCATTTTGGTCAACACATGAAGTTCTCCATCGGACGGCCGCGCATCCATCGGGCCTTCGCGTCCTCCCAACGCAAGCACCTCGATCTTGCCGCGTGTCGCCCACTTCGAAGCTCCTCGGCGCGCCCGGATCCGGTCTCCGCCCGCCGAGCCTTCGGTCTTGGTTTTGTGGCTCAACCAAGTAACCCCGACGGTTTTGTGGTGAACCGCCGCAAACCCCATGGACTCGGTGCAGCCTCCACGCCAATCCCACTCATGAATTGGCCGCCACGTCGTCCCGGCTCGACCTTGGTTTTGAGGGTCAACCAAGAAACCGTACACGATTTCGTCTTGCTTTTCTTGCCACCATGCGGCCCGCACTTGATCCCGTTCGGCCACCGGGTCCATCAAGCTGAGTCTACTTGTCTCTCCACTCCTCGGAGGCCACACAGGCTAAGACCTTTCACGCCCACTCTTCACTTGCACCAACGCAAATCAAGCCACAACCTGCACCTGCAATACTCGGCTAAGAGTCAGTCCACACCACGTTGTCAATCACTCATCACACCAAGGAGCGACCATCCACCGGTCCTCGGACGCTCCGGTCCTCAATCTCCCCCTTGACAAGTGCATTGACAACACACATAGTCACCAATTCATAAGAGAAAGAAAAAGAAAAGAAATGAACAAAAATCACAAACAAGTGATCAAAAGCTAAACAAAAGCCAACACAAGATCACGTGAGAGAGCAAGTCTCGGTCCCCTAAGGCAAGGGCAACGGCTCAACACAACCAAGACAAAATGCTCCAAACTGCCGACTCCTCAAGGTGAGGCAAAAGGGCTCGACGCCATCGGCAATAGAGCACAACTAAAATCAGGCGATAAAGAGCTCCCAAAGCATGATTGCAAGCTCCCCCTGAACAAATGCATTTCTCCCAATTTTTCTCCCCCTTAATACAAAATTCCCCCTAGATGAATGAATTGGGTGCACATTTCTCCCCCTTGTTGGTAATGCATGAATCAAGGCTACAAGTGCAAGCATGTGCTTCTCAAATAGACAAAGAGCACTACAACATGCTAAAAATGAGACATAGACAAGCAAGATAGCCACAAATTAAGTACAAGCATCGCCAACAAGGTAGATAGGGACATATAAGCATGTAACATAGCCATAAGCAAAATGAAGCATTTTTTCACAAAAATTTCCCTCTCATGAGCCTAGGACCTAAGCATGGTCAAAATGAGCACAAACAACATATAACCCACAAACTTCATGCAAGGTCACAAATTCTCATCACAAGATCATCACAAACACCTACAAGCTATCTCATGTCATGTCAAAGCCACCGAGCCATGTGTCCACTTCTAAATATGAGTCTTCTCAATGGTGAACATCATGCAACGGTTTAGCACCCAAGATAAGAAATTTAAAGCATAAATGACATGGAAGCACATTTTTTCAAGCACAGGCATTTCATATACCAATTTCATGATTTCAAATTAAGCATGGTACATGAAGTGCCTTTGCAGCAAAAAGAAACTTAGGCTTCTCCACAAGGTAGCATGTAGGCTAAACATCCATGATGACAAATGGGTCTTTGACCACAAATGAAAAGAACATGGTTCCCAAGCACAAATTAGGCAAGATATAGCCATATGTGTGCAATTTGAACATGAAAGGCATTCAACTCACAAGAGAGGATCATATATAGCATTTTCACAAAATTAAGCCATCCACAAGCATATACATCCCAAAGCTACCAAGAGCATAGCTATACATCACATGAGCATCACTAGCAAAGTCATAAGCTCATATCCAACATATCATAGTGATCAAAGTATATAGGAGAAGGACATCTCTATAGCATATGATACAAATGCAGTCTATGATACAAAGATGCAAATATGATATGATACAGAAATGAAAATGCAACATGCATATGTACATGAGATGCCCAACCCAAGCTAAAAAAGAACAAAAGAGCACAAAACTCACAAGCTCCCCCTAAACACATGAACTAGGTCCAAAGAGCATACAAAGCTCACCTTAAATACATGCGATAAGGCAAAGAGCAAAAGAGACCAAGTGGCTTGACGAAAGACACACAACTCAAAGTCTCCAATCTACTTACCTTGATCACTCGCTCTCGTCCATCGTCCCCGAATGTGATGTTCTCCTTTGACATCACCGAGGTGAGGCTGGAGGGCCACCTTCGATTTCCGGTCATGTGCCGCTAGCCTCCGGAGTCGATCCACCAAAAGTCCTCCAAGCCTCCCGCCTAGAAAATCAAAACCAAGAGCGAGAGCGAGCAAATGACTCAACATTGGGGTTAGTACCAAAAGAGTCAAACCAGTGTCGAGCCATCTCCTCAGAACTGGGGTTCCATCCTACCACGCCTATCAAAGCTATGACCACCAAGGGGAAACCACTCCCGTCTCGCTGGAGGAGTACGAGCACCACGAAAGGGAAAGCATGGTCTGTAGTCCCTCTGAAACTCAAAACTGCGACCCTCCCATACTCGTTTCGACCACGAGGTGGAGAGTGTCCAGCAAACTTTACACCACCAGACTTAACACACCAACCAAATAAAAGTTCCAAAGATCTCAATTGAGTACCATAGAAAGGATACCAATTGAAAGATTACAAACGGCTACCAAAAGCCAAGGCAAACTCTTGAAACCAAATTCCCATCGATAAGCCAAGCTCCCCCTCAACCAAAGCCAACTAGCAAGCAAAAGCTAGGAAAAGAAAGAGCAAAAGAAAAGCTCTAAACCCAAATGAAGAGAAGAAGCAAAACACAACCCAAAGACAAGACAAACCCAAAGCCACAAGGAAAGCTCAAAACATGCTACACAAAGCATTGACAATACAAGTTAAAATAAATAAAGCATTGTAACATGATTCCACATATATGATAAGCATGGGCTAGCACATGTCAACAAGGTGCATAACTATACAAAAAGGCCTAGCACAAAAAAATACCAATGAACAACATGCCAAACATGATACAAGAACTAAACAAAGGCATGATACAAGTTCACATGGATCAACTACCAAGATATATCACAAAGCTAGCATGACAATATATACATGAGGGGGCAAACATACTAACAAGAGAGGATACCATGGAGCTAGACAAAAATATATGGATGAACAACATGGCATAGCCACACAAGAACAATGATAAAGCATGACATGAAGTTCATAAATATCATCTACCACAATATCATACAAAGGATAGCAAGATAGGTATACAAGATCACAAAGCTATCATGAACAAAGTGGCTATCCTACCATGGTTTATACACAAGCATGACACAAGAGGAAAGCATGCAACAAGTATACAAGTGAGTACAAGGAGAAAAGGAAAACTCACTATACATGTGTACAAAGGCTTTCAAGAGCCATTCAAAGCGGCGTGGAGAACCATCATTTCTTGATCACCTCACGGACAAAAGGTCAAGTACCATCAAGCTCATGTTCTCCAACCGCGTCTCCATACCTACACACAAGGAGACGAAAAAGACTGAGTCTTGGATCCCAAAGGGTTAGCAAGCACATACTTAGGAATCCAATACTTGGTCACACGGGTATGCGATGCACTCAACTTATCATGTGAGTTAGCATGATGCCAATGCCGGTTAGAATGAAAAAGTTTTCGAACACCCTTAGAACCATGCCTCAAAGAAGCGACCCGTGAAGAAAGACGAGTGCTACCACAAGCAAAAAGGCAAAAGTCCCTCGAGGTCGTAGGAGAAGAACCAACACAAGCACCACTGGAAGCATGTCGCAGACCAACACAAGAAGAACTAGAAACATGTCCACGAGCATGGCCTAAGTCACTAGAAAGAGTGTCATAAAACCCGTCCACAAATTGTGCCTTCTTAGGCGCACAAGTGTCCATGCCATGAAAAGGACTATGAACAACCAAAGGCCTAGAAGCACTGGCACGCCGCATTCTCCTTGCCCGGCGGTAGCAAAAGCTCTCTTGATGCCCATCCTTCCCACAATGAGAGCAATGGAACAAAGGCCTATCGGGAGGCACGGTTCGAGTGGACGAATCACCATTCTCTTGTAAGTGAGAAGTCCCTTGGGACTTAGAGCAAGAAGCATCAACCTCAACACTCGACTTGGTGCCAACATTAGAATCACACGTGCCATGAGAAAGGCTACGTGGGTTCTTAAAAGCTTTGGCACGCACACGTCGCTCGTGCTTGACACGACGAAAGCAGAACTTCACGGTATGCCCATCTTTCTTGCAAAAGGTGCAATGGAACTTCGGTTTGGAAGCATGAGTTCCAAAGAAGTGAGAAGCACTCTTGCCATTGGAATCATCTTGGGCAATACCAGAAGAAGCAACAAGCTTAGGAGTAGCTACGGGAGAGCTATCCAAAGCACTAGCACACTTGCCACCATCCAAAGACTCACGCTCAATAGAAGAAGTCGACTTCGGTTGAGAAGAAGCAAATTTAGAAGCATCAACATCGGCGTGACAAGAAATACGAGAATCCAAACCCTTAGCACAAAGACTCTTGCATCTTGTGCGCAAAACCTCATTTTGAAATTTGAGGCGCTCACAAGTACCACATGTCATATTTCTCAAATTATCGATTTCCTTCTCAATACACTTAGCATATGTGGTACGCAAGAGTTCATTCTCTTTCTCAAGGTTGGCCCTCATCTCATCATGCTCAACCAACTTGGCGCTCATATCCTCACGCATATTTTTCAAAGCCAAAACTTCACTTTCCAAATCAGTGCAAGAGATGCAAAAGAAATCACATGAGCAAGCAACATCATTTACATCTCGAAAAGCATTATCATCATCACAAGAAGTATGGCAAGCATCATCAACAACTAGCAAAGAGCACTTGCTACAAGGCATAGACTTCAACTCACAAATTTCAGCCCTAGCATGCTCAAGTGCATCTACACATGTGGTGTGAGTCAATTTTAATTCTTTAATTTCAGCAAGCAAAGACTCACAAGAAACACATGGTGAGGAAGCATTTGACTCAAACAAAGAAATCTTACTTCTAGCATTAACAAGATCATCATTCAAAGCAACACAAGATTTGCAAGGCATAGAAGCATTACATTTCAACAAGTCAATTTCAGATTTCATGCAAGCAAGAGAAGAGTTCAATTCCTCATTCTTTCTAAGCATGCTACTCACATCATTTGCAAACTCAAGATTTTCAACAAGTAAAGCATCACATGATTTGCAAGGCAAAGATGCATTGAAATGCAACATTTTAATTTCAGATTTTAGGTGAACAAGAGAGAAGTTCAACTCAACATTCTTAGCATGCATGGTATTACAAGAATTGCATGAATTCAAAGCACAAGACTTCCAATGAGCCATACCACATTTCAGCCTAGCACGAGAACATTTCATCTCCTCATTTTTCCTACGCAAGGCATCACACAAATCCATGTTTCTCCTATGCAAATCCCCACAATCATCTTCACTATCATTCAACCTGTCGCATAGGATCAAGATGACTTTAGCAAGCGTACCTTGGTTCTTGTCTCTTAACTTGTAGTAGAGCTCGCCCTTCTTGAGATCACCATCTTGATAGTCCTCGATGAGGGACATCATCTCCTCCACTCCGGCTTTCGCCTCAACCTCCATACTCCTCCTGCTCAAAGAACCACAAGGAGAAGAGCTTGGTGCCATACTCAAAGCACCGGTTAGGATTAGCTGTAAACAAAGACAAATCTCGCAAACCAAGACCATAAGCAAAAACGAGCTCAGCGACCAAACCAACACCGCAAAGCAAATCATCCCTTCTCTTTTGTCGCCTTATGGATCTTAGACTAGTTAGAGTCACAAAGACCCGCAACCGGCTCTGATACCAAGTGAAGGACCGGATTGGCGACCAGAGAGGGGGGGAGTGAATGGGAGCCGATAAAAATTCTCTGCTTGAAAGAACTCGGCCTATATCCCGATTTTCACCCCAAAACCCACCTCACGTCTAATTGCCAAGATGACATGAGTCAACTAGTGACACACTCACCTTAGGAACAATTCAACACGCTCAAAGCGTAGCGGAAACTAATAAAAAGTGATCGAGGCACTACTAAGCTTGCACGGAAGAAAGGACACAACTATTATTAAGAGCTCACAAACTAAGGAAGAGAGAGAGATTAACCAGCACATATAATTAGCATGGAGATCTAATATTGATAAGCTAGTGACAAAAGCTATTTACTTGCTGCCCATCCACGTACATGCATTCAGAAAGGAGATTGACAATCATTAGCATTGATTAGCTCACAGAATGAACCCTATAGCCAGAAAGCGACAACTCACAAATAAGATGATAAACAAGAATAAAAGCTACAGGGCACAAATTGATTAACTTGAGCTGCTACTGTCGAATGCAAAAATCAAAGCTTTCACCTGCTGCTGCGTGCACGCCGGCCTTGGTCTCCTCCTGTGCTGCAATCGCACAAGTCTGTGCTAGCACCTGCTGCCAGTGCGTGCTGTAAGCAGCTGGATGCTGCACGCTACCTGCGAGCTGTTGCTGACCGGCTGCACACCGCTTGCCTGCCCCCGAGCTCCTGCCGAACTGATGGACGACCGCCTGCACACGAGCAGACAAAAGAACACACGAGCCTGCTGCCTGCGCACAAGAACAGAGCAGTTGAAAAGAAGCAGAGCAACTGCAGACGGTGCTCGTGGGCTGTCCGTTGAGGTAGGGCGGACCGTCCGCGGGTCACTGGCGGACCGTCCGCAAGTCAAGTACGAACCGTTCGATATTGCCAACAGAATCTCCAGAGAAGAACTGCACCTCGCAGACTGTCCGCCCAAGCCACGCGGACCGTCCGCCCGGCTCGTGGACCGTCCGAGAACTCGCGCACGAACAGCTACAGTAACTCGCACGAAATCACTCCCAAATCCATCACCGGAATTCCCAAACCACTTGGAGTCTTGAGACAAAACTTTCGGGAGATGATGAGCACCCCAAGGGGAGGATATGCCCCAAAAATTTCGGCCTCTAACTTCCTACAACTCCCGGAATCGCAAATCTTGGCCAAGAACACCAAGAACTAGGGTTCATGCAAAGAACTCCAAATCCGAGCCGATTCGTGGGGTTTGTAGGCACAAGATCACCAGGAGAAAGGTCACACAAGACCTATGTGTGATCTCCACAAAGAAATCCTCAACAAAACGCTCTCAAATCCAACGAACGGAAAATCCACCAAAAAGACCCTGAAAATCGCAGAAAAAGAAAAACGTCGGGAGCAAAGGATTTGGCACGAGATTGAGAAGGAAGATTTCACTATGAATATCTTAGCCAAATCCAGTTACAAGCCACTCACAAGAATCACAAATCTTGGATGGCAAAAAGCTCAAACAAAGAGCCACACTCACCTCTCTCCTTCCCTCCCAAAGAGCACCCCAAAATGAAAGAGCACTCCCACCACTAGCCAAAGAGTTGGCTGAAAAATCAGCCCCCCCCCCCTCCTATATATAGGCCCTCCGAAAAGGACCGAAGTACCCCCACACTAGGAGTTACAACTCAAGCCCTCACTGGGGAATTTTGGTCAACACATGAAGTTCTCCATCGGACGGCCGCGCATCCATCGGGCCTTCGCGTCCTCCCAACGCAAGCACCTCGATCTTGCCGTGTGTCACCCGCTTCGAAGCTCCTCCGCGCGCCCAGATTCTGTCTCCGCCCACCGAGCCTTCGGTATTGGTTTTGTGGCTCAACCAAGTAACCCCGACGTTTTTGTGGTGAACCACCGCAAACCCCGCGGACTCGGTGCAGCCTCCACGCCAATCCCACTCATGACTTGGCCGCCACGTCGTCCCGGCTCGACCTTGGTTTTGAGGGTCAACCAAGAAACCGTACACGACTTCATCTTGCTTTTCTTGCCACCATGCGGCCCGCACTTGATCCCGTTCGGCCACTGGGTCCATCGAGCCGAGCCTACTTGTCTCTCCACTCCTCAGAGGCCACACAGGCTAAGACCTTTCGCGCCCACTCTTCACTTGCACCAACGCAAATCAAGCCGCAACCTGTACCTGCAATACTCGGCCAAGAGTCAGTCCACACCACGTTGTCAATCACTCATCACACCAAGGAGCGACCATCCACCAGTCCTCGGACTCTCCGGTCCTCAACTACTTTTTAACTCCCACTTTAAACTTTTTGGTCGTGGAAAGCTTAGAAGTAAATGGGACGGCCATTTCACGGTCATAAATTCTGCTTCGCATGGGGCTGTAACCCTACAGGATTTAGACGGAAACACTTTTAAAGTAAATGGCCAAAGACTCAAAATCTTCCTTGAACCAAACATGCCTAACCTCGAAGAACTTGATGTTATCGAGGTCATTAACATGGAATGATTGGAGTCTTGCTTGTCTTGTGTATATAGAGTGTTTCTTGTTTGTTTTCCTGTTTCTTTTTGCTCTCCTATCTTAGTTGCCATGAAGCCAGCCTTTTGGTGTAATGGGCTAGGACCGGCCGCACCTCTCCCATCTGGCTCTAGGCTGCGCGTGAGCTAGGGTATCTAGTATCTCCTCTTGTGCTATCCAGATAACCTCTGAAAACCTCGCGTAACGAGTTCTTCTCCAGAAACTCATCTCCTTTCCAAAAAAAACCCTTGCCTTCTCACCCTCTCCTAGCAAACCATGGGTGGTGATGGCCCTACCAACCTCTCCAAGAGCTTGGCACCCACCACCCCTGGCGGTGCGTCCTCGAAAGCGCTCGCAAAAGGTTCCGGGGTGGGATCGAGCCAAAACTCGCCACACCAGGGGTCCCTGGCCCTTGCTCGTGCATCTCAGGAGGCAACCCTAGGAGGGGGTAGGACCGGCCGTACCACCCAGGTCCGGCCGCACCAGGCCCGTTCCGCCAGCCCGACCAACGTGCACGGGAGGTCCTTGTCCCCCAGGAGAACGATCGGGAAAGGGAAGCCCAGACGTTCAGAGTCACCGGCACACCCTACAACGGGCCAGCTGATGCTGAAGGAGCCAGAGACGCCGATCTCTAGGCGGCTCTTCAACGAGTCTCCAAGGGAGAACATCTTCGCCATAAAGATGGCCGGGACAGAATTCTTCAAACCCTCAACAGAGGGGAAATACAAGATCATCGGGTGCAAGACTCCCTGTGGGTTTGAGAAGTAGCTAGTCCCTCAATTGGACAGGAATGATTTGGAGCCAGATGAGTCCATCTTCTCCACCCCTACTAGCGGGATGCGCCACCGCAAGCCTCCACCGATCCGTGGTCCTCCTGGCCAGTTTGAAGATTCAGAGGAGGATTCTGAGGATGAGGATCCTTACGAGGGTCTTCGTAATGAGATCGCCGAGCTGAAGATGAAGAACAACTTGCTGGAGGAGCGCATAGCCGAGGCCGAGCTATGGCGGATGGACATGGACGACAAGATGGAAATTCTCCGCAAAGGCCTCTGCAGCAAGTTTAGGCGCCTGCTGAAGGAACTAGAGCGTCCGGATCTCTATGACTACGTTTTGCCTTAGATTTCTAGGCGTAGGATCCGTGTAGCATCTCATTAGTGTCGTTTCCTTTCTTGTGTGTTAGTTTTCCTTTTTCAAAAACTTGTTTGTTTTAATTCGTTTAGGTTTGCCTGAATAAAGGGATGCTACAAACTCCTTGTGGTCGAATGACCACCTTACAAATCTTTGGTTATTTTGCTGCTCTGGCTGGTGATTTGAGCCAGCCAGAGAATGTTATTTCATCTGGTTCACGAGTGCGCAGGGAAAATGAGAGGAGGTAGGGCCGGCCGCACCTACCTTCGTCACACAATCGCGAACCCAACAACACGCAGGTAACCGAGATGCACCAGAGATAGCTCGCGAAGCACGACACAAAGTTTGGGAGGGCCGGCCGCACCACCTAGGGCCGGCCGCACCTGTCATTTCCTCGCGAACCGAACATCTTCGTGCGGGGTCACGCTGGTTTGAATCCCTAACTCATCTCGTGATGTTATCTTATGTCTATCCTATTAATCTTGCTTAGTAACTAAAACTGCATTAACATGCTCTCGAAAATTTTGCCTACCCATCCTCACTTCGGAAATAAGGAATAATTGCTATGTTAAACCCATGCAAGAATCTGGTATACAATTTTATACTCTATAGGCTTGATGAATTTATTGGTACTCTTCGAAACATGAGCCTGAATTAAAACATTGTGGGACGCAAATACTTATGATCAAACCTAGGGTGTTGACTAGTATGATATGGTGCGACAATGTTAATCTTACTCTATCTCATAGTATGGTGAAAATCTCGGATGATTTCTTTTGAGAAAATAAAACAAGACAAGTTCCTCAATGGCCATATCACCTACCAAAGCCATATGTTGCTATCAAAGTTTAAACCTTCTACATATGCTTGCTTGTGACCCATTGAGTTTTGCCAAATTATTGTGACCCTTGGTAAAATCTTTTCATGCTCCCATGATTGAGATCACGTACACCCACATATACATGCTAACTCCTACACCGGGAGTTACGCAAAACATGCCATCCATCCACCAAAAAAAAACTCCAAAGTTCCAAAGAGATTTGTCTTCTTGTATTCTTGCAAAAGGAGAGAGGGGTCATTGAAAAAAAATGCTCAAAGAAGCATAGAAAAATGTCATCCAATCAAAGAGCATAGAAAAATGTGCTCCATTCAAAGAGCATAGAAAAGAAAAATATGAAGCATGACCCCCCTCCAAAATAAAAGCAAGGAGTATCTAGAAAACCAAGGAAAAACATTCCACACACTTGCACATCTCGATCAAGTTGCATGACTAGTTTCTTCTTGGATCTGGTCTTTGGCTCAACAATATCATGTGGCACAAGTGAGTCTCATGCTTATCCTACCCAAAGCTCCACATACAGCCATATAGTAGGAAGTTGAGGCTCAATCAAAAGCCTTTGGTGAGGTAACAAATACCACTTGATTGATCGAGGGAACCATTCGAGGAACATTGTCTTCTTGTTTACAAAAAAAATTGAAAACTCCGAGATGGGATCCCGAAAAGAGAGGAATGAGAGATGCAAAGTCAAACTGTTCTACTCCTCAACCTCCGAAGGCAAGGTGAAAAGTTACAAGCTCCACAGGTAAGAGCAAGGCTAAGTTTCTTTGGTACCAATACTTTCAAATAGCCAGTAGGGCATGGAATTGTGCACTAGTGCTTGCAGGGAGGTAACACGAAGCAATGTCTGATCCACTATTTAAGCCTAGGCTTTGCTCGAGGATGAGCAAACGTCTAGCGTGAGGGAGTTTGTTGACGGTCCTTACAACAAATTTTTGACCGTCAACATCTCGGCTACGGCAGGACTTTATATCGAACTTCATGCATGTTTTAGGTGCTAACGAGGTTCCACGAGTTGTGTTGAGATTTTATCTGCAGGATCAAGATTAGGGAACAATTCTGGGGCATTAGGCCAAATAAGGTAGGCACAGCCGTACCTAGTGGTGCGCCCAGCCCTACCTTGCACCACCATTCAGGTTCACACCAAGTATAGCCCCGTACACTAGCTCCCAAAAGGCTAAGATCGTCATGATCATGTTGGATCAAGGAACCACACCATAGGAGAGATGCTCTGGGGCCGGGAGGCAGGGCCAGCCGCACCACTAGGGCCGGCCGAACCTCCAGGGCCGGCCACACCTGCCCGACACGCCCAAATGTGCCACTAAGCCTCGGTCACTCAAGGAAGCAAAGCTAGAAATGATCCTGATCGAGGAAACAAGGTCGGTTTGATCCAGAGGTTGAGATTAGCTTCACTTGGATTCATGGACCCACAAGCCAGTGAACAACTGACGTGGGACAGCATCCAGGACTTCATCTACCCACTAGAGCATGATCCGAAGCGTATGACAAGGGGGCCCAGGGCCGGCCGCACCAAGAGGTACGGCCGTACCTCCTTCACAGAGCCGACCGACCCACAACCGTCTTCAAACCGCCGCAGGGACCAAATCACAGACACACGATCGAAGGCGGTGGAAATTGGAGGGCCGGCCGCACCTAGAGGCACGACCGCACCTCCTTGCCTGCCACTGCACCTCCCTCTCGCCTACAAGTACCCCCTCCTGCAGCCACCGACCCAGAGGGCCTATATATAGAGCCTGGCACCTCATCGAAGGACACAAGTGATTAGAAGCAAGTGGCGGAGCCCTACAAAAGTTAGTATTCAGAGAGTAGGGAGAGATAGTTGAGTGTTGGAGTAGAAGCCGGAGTGTCGGTCTTCTTCCCCTTCCTCGGCGGGTGCGGTACAACTACGGTCGTCCACACCTAGGATATTTTGTAAGTTCGGATTCGTGAGTAACTAAGTCTCAAGTCATTTCATCGTTCGCTCTTAGGTTCTTCGATTGCACTTAGTAGTTTCTACTTGTTGTGATTGCTTTGCTTTGAATTCGAGTAAAGTAGTGCTTGGTTAGTGTAGACGTGGTGTCTAGGCTTTCCAGTACCTTGGAATGCTTCCCGGTTCAACAGAATAGTTGTGGTACCCTAGGGAGGTGACAGCTCCGGACGGGCTTTGTAGTCCACCACGTTAGTTCCGGCAGGTAGGAGTTATGACATCAGAGCTCCCTTCTCATCCCTTTCCGTGGCTCTTTTCCCTCTGGCCCCGACGAGCGACAAGTTTTGCCTTGATTCTATCCATGACTTTCACGAGTCTGTTGACAGCTGTTAAGTACCTAATTCAAGGCCGTCAAACCCTGCATTTCATCATGAGAATCATGCATCCACATTAGAATAGGGCTTTAAACTAACAATTTCCACAAGTGGCTGTATGAAGATGAATGCAGGTGTTTAGCATAAGAAATGAAGAGAGAGCACACTTCTATGATCCATGCCACGTCACCTCAACCAAGGAGTGGCTGCCACCTCAGGTACCATGCATGCAAACCATGCCACCTCAGGTGCCATGCATGCAAGCCATGTCACTAATCCAAGGGAGGCAAGCCCCGACGAATCAGAACGTGACACGTGGACTGCACATGGATCCATGGGCCCACCAGAGCGCCTAAACCGCCTCCAACACATGTGTACACCGGGAACCGACCTCAGGGCCCACCAGTCAGCTGCTCAGAGAAAGCACAAGCCGAGGCGGGCCACGTGGGGGTCGGCCGACCCTGGGATCGGCCGAACCGACCTTTGGTCGGCTGATCCCGGGCCTCCACGTGGTGTTCGCCCATTGGTCCTAGAGGCCATCCCCGGGGTGTCTGGCTCCACTTGACGCTGGTGCCCGCGCCTATAAATAGAAGGGGAGGGGGGTAAGAATAGGATAACACACTTGAAGGCAACTTCTTACCTTAGCCTCCTCTCCTCCTTCTCATTCCCTCTTGGTGGAGGTGAAACTTCATCCCACCATGAGTATGAGTGTGAGGAGGATCTAGCTTAGGTAGTGCTAGGTAGAGAGGAGAGAGTGTGGGTGAGTAGAAGGGAGATGCGATGATTCGTTCTTCGTTCATCATCTCTTTGTACCTCGTGAGTGATACTGTTCTTCATTTAGACTAAAATGAGTATTTCGTTATATTCCATTAGACTAAAGTTGTATTCATACATGGGTGATATGTTCTAGAGTTCTTCATCTGTTCATCATTTAGAGGCTCGTGTTCTTCGTGATACGATCCTTTGATCTTGTTGACTAGATGAATAATTCCGTATTCCGTTTGTATGATTGCCTATCAATTAGAATATAGTGAGTACTCTGCATATCTGAATTAGACCAAAGTGTCATTCATATCTCTTTGTATCGTCTTGATTCCATGATGGGTAAGGTCTAGTTGTACTCGCGGGTTCGTCGCTCTGTATTTCTATGGAGTGCTATAGTGTTGCTACGGGACGTCAGACGTAGTCGTGCTATAGTAGTAGTCGGTGGTGCAGACGTGGTGTCTGGACTACGGGTTATCCTTCGATTGCCCTGTATCCCATGGTTTGTCTTGGGGTAGGCCGCGGTGGTAACAGTCGTTGGACCCTTTCGGAATCCCCCACGTTCGAATACAGGTGTAGGCAACCATTTGCCGTGAACCGACTATTATAGCCAGGAGGGTCTGGTGTCCGAAGCGAGATCCTTTGCAGCTTGCACCCCCCTAGAACCAAGTACCTACAAGAGATACCATACCTCTCGTCCACCTCAGCAGAGATCCTGTGTCCTTGGGTAAGTCGCTCGTAGAGTACCCAGCCATTCCTTGGAACGAAACCCTTTGGAATACTCCCGAGGGAGAAGTGCTACAACAGTGTATCCGTGCGCTTGCGGATTCGTTCGCACCCGTCAGTGTACCCGGGTGTTCCTTACACACTCACGCTAGACGCGCCACTAGTGATGAGGTTAAGAAATACCAACAAGCATTTCTGGCGCCATTGCCGGGGAACAGTTGTCGAGAATCTATGAACCCGACTATCCTCGTATCTTTTGTTTTTCCTTTTCATTTCTACCTCTACCCCCGTTATCCTAGGAAGGTTATCCTTGTACACACCTTCCGCTCATTATGAGTGAACTAGTAGAATCATCCTTGTGGAGGCGAGCCCCCTCCTTAACACCCTGTATGGTTAACCCATCCCTCATTAAGCTAGTTGAGAACGATTCCTTCTCGAGGGAAAGTCATGAAAATCCCTACTCCCATGTGAGAGACTTTGAACAACTGTGTTCTACCCAGGGTAAGGTCGGGGCGACATAGGATGTTCTTAGGAGGAACTTGTTCCCGTTCTCCCTTTCAGGAGGAGCGAGAACTTGGTACCGTTGTTTTGGGCATGATCACCTCAATTGGAGAGCTTTGAGAGCAGCTTTCTGCATCCGATTCTTTCCCTTGAGGCGTATCATTTCTTTAAGAATGGCGATCCTCAGTTTCCAACAGAGAGAGAAGGAGTCCCTAGGCATGGCATGGCATCGTTTTGCCTCGATGGCTGAATCATGCCCAGTCCTTGATCTACCAGACCTGGTGCTCTTGCAGCATTTCCAGCTTGGTTTGCTAAGGGATAGTGGCATGACGCTTGATGCCATGTCGGGAGGCACCTTTGTGTTCTTAGAGCCGGAGTGAGGAAAGGAAATTCTAGAAAAACTCCGGGATTTCAGCTCCCCGCCCGTCCTGAGCATCGAGGTAGCCAACCGTGGTAATGAGTTGCCTAGATCCATCTTCGAGAGAGCTCGAGCCTACATACCAACCTTCTCTACGCTCTTGTCGAAGATGTCACTCTTGACTAGCAGGAATCTATGGGAAAGAGCACCTAGTGTGAGTTCTGCCTTTAGGTTCCCCTATCGTTTCTTCTCTTAAAAAAAACCCGACCTTCGAGACTTAGTCTCGGAGGAAGGAGGAAAGGAGTAATCAAAGAAGGGTGGTTGTTCCTGGCAAGAACGACTATCTCGACTTTGGCTACGACTTTCCGGGAGAGGTTACGATGGATATTTTGTGCTTTATGTCAAGGCCCAACTTGAGGTGCCGCCACACCAAAGGTCAGGCTAAGACACTGGCCCCAGGATCACAAGTCTCTACACTTCTGGCCTTGGAAAGCACGACTTTATACCGATCTAGTTGAGCAGCCTATCTCATCATCATGAGCTTAGCTAGGACCAATGCCAATCAAGTTAAGTAGGCATAAATCCCATCCTGACACCTTTACTTGATTGATGCCCTATGGGAGTGTGGTTGCATCCCGATCTTTTTGCACTCCCGTTGGAAGCTTGGGTTGGCTTACGTGTCATCCTCACACTGGTGAGGGTGAGAACCTTGGCAATCCAAGGAGAGAACGAACTGGCAAGTTTGTCACTCTTGATTTACAGCTCGAATGCTTGTTTGACCCATGGAATCTCACTCATTTGATCTGGGGTCCGAGCATTCTTGAGCCATGCTTCCAGAGATATGGGTCCAGGTGAACCCCCTATGTTGCGCTATTTATGCGGGAAGAGCTTTAAGTAAAGCTAAAAGAGGAGTGAGAGCATTTATGCCCAACACCTTGTCTTAGCCATTACTGGAGCCTCCAATCTCAAAATCTGCGGGACACCTGGCCCTGAGACCGTGAGCCTTCTAGAACCCACAGGCCAAAGGGGAGGCCCAGCGGGGCCCATATGGGTTTGGCCGACCCAGTAAGGGCGCCGCCGCCTCTCCCCTTTCGCGTGTGCCTCCTTTCGTCCTCCAGAGATCTCCTCCTCGCCGTGTGACAGATTTCGAGCCACGCAAAACTCCATCTCCCCTGCTCCTTCCTTCCCACAGCCATTGCTATGGCCGACAAGAGCATTGTTCCCTACCCCGCGGAGTCCCTCGCTACGGAGCCCATCAAGGGAGACGTCCCTGCCATTGCTGCGTCTCCCAAAGAGGCAGCACCCATGGAGGTGCCGTGCGTTCTTGATGTGCAGCCGCTCTCTTCCCGTCCACCGACGGAAGGCCAAGGATCGGGGGTAGCCAGGGAAGGACCCTTGGTTGCTAAGGGAGTAGTGGTCCAGCCCTTCGCGCCTTTGGCCCCCCGCTCATCAAGCCAATCTGCTTCGCCTGGAAAGGCGAGGAAGTTGTGGGGACATGCTAGCAGCCCCTACCAGAGGGGAGTGGGGATTCGGCCGAAACCCGTGGTGATCCCGCTGCCACCGGTGGTTCCACCGTTTCGGACCGACGCTCCAGGAGCCTCAGGGGCAAAGGGCCATCCGATCCCCACTACACCAACATCTCCTCCACCGGCCCCTCAGCCTGGGAAGCCCAGGTTCGCTAGCCCAGGCAGCACCGGCAGGAAGGGCACCCGAGCACCGGTGACTCTGGAGGCAACCGACGAGTGAAGGACCGATTAGGCGATTAGAGAGGGGGGGAGTGAATGGGAGCCGATAAAAATTCTTCCCAAAGGATGAACTCGGCCTATGCCCCAAAATCACAACCAAGGATTCCCACACGAGTTTGCCAAGGTCGCGTAGTCACAACGGACCTACGAACCCTAGGAACAAACCCCAACTCAAAGCAACACGGAAGCGCAACTCAAGAAGCAAAGGACTTAGGCAATCTGCAAAGCCTGGGGCGGACCGTCCGCATGGAGGGGGCGGACTGTCCGCGGGGGCCAGGTGGACCGTCCGCAAGCACAGGGCGGACCGTACGAAAATGCCACCCGAACCTCCAGTAGTGCACCTCGAAAAACGGACTGTCCGTACCCTACCCGCGGACCGTCCGCACTCTCCTCGCGGACCGTCCGGCAAACTTCGAGCAACCAAAAGCACCGGACAAAACAGATCAAAATGAAGCGACGCAAGAACTCGCGAAGAACACGACGAACTGTTGGTCCACGCGGACTGTCCTCGCCTACCAGGCGGACTGTCCGCCAGGTGCGAACTGACGCGGGAATAGCAGGCCGAGAACAAGAACGCGAACGCACCTCCACCTATCCTTCCATGGATCTCCCAAACGGCTTAAGCTCTTGAGACAAGATTTGGGGGAGATGTGAAGCGTCCCTAGGGGATGCTATACCCCAAAACTTGAGACCTCAAATGAACTAAATCGCTGGGAATCGAATCGCAACCGAGCTCTACCAAAAAGCTAGGGTTCCAACCGAAATCCTCCAATCAGAGGCCAAATCCGGAGTTTGAGGGATCAAGATCAAGCACAAAGATGCACGAGACATCTATCCATGATTCCCACAAACAAATCCAAACCCAAACACCTCAGAATCGAAGGAATAAGGTGCGCACGAAAATCCAACGAAAATAGCTCGAAAAAGACACGAAAATCACACGAGCTACAAGAAGGAAATCAACGCAACCATGAAAGCTTCCATACACTCGGAGACCAGATTCTCTACAAAAACATGAAGAAAATCTAAACCTACGGAGCAGGGAAATGAGAAGCAGTCCGGAAGGATAGTTTTCCCAGAAATCCTATAGCTATATATATGAGTCCCTCTAGGTTGGGCAAATGACCAAGCTACCCCTAGCACTTAAACTTAAGATACAATCCCCTCAGGGGCAATATGGTCAAGTAGCACTCCTCTTCATCGCACGGCCACACCTTTGCCGCAGTCCGCGTCCTCCCGATGCAAGCTCTGCGATCCCGCCATGTGTCCACCGGCATCGAAGCTTCTCGGCGCGCCCGGATCCCGTCTCCGCCCACCGAGCCTCCGGTCTTGGTTTTGTGGCTCAACCAAGTAACCCGACGGTTTTGTGGTGAACCGCCGCAAACCCCACATGCAGAATCCGGTCGTGAGCCGCTACCCTGCACCGGCTCCGTTCGACGACTTCGTCTTGCTTTTCTTGCCACCATGCGGCCCGCACTTGACACCGTTCGGCCACCGGGTCCATCGAGCCGAGCCTACTTGTCTCTCCACTCCTCAGAGGCCCCGCAAGGCTAAGACCTTTCGCGCCCGCTCTTCACCTGTACCAACACGAGTCAAGCCGCAACCTGCACCTGCAATACTCGGCCAAGAGTCAGTCCACACCACGTTGTCAATCACTCATCACACCAGGGAGCGACCATCCACTGGTCCTCCGACGCTCCGGTCCTCAACGAGGACTTTGAGCTGGGCAGCAGCTCCACACCACGGGCACCCAGGAAGTCGAGGGAGAAGACTCGGGCAACTGAGCGATCTCCCAAGACTCCCTCTGCCTGGATAGCCCCGTTGGTGGAAGAGCTTGGCAAGAAGTGCGAGAAGCTGGAGTCTCAGTGCTGAGCAGAAGATGGACCTCGCTGAGTTGAGGGATGACCTCCGCGACCTTCGTCGTGGCCTGTGTGCCAAGATGAGGCGCCTCTTTGAGGCCACAGGGCACGAGGACCTCTACGACGCGGAGTAGAGGGTTGCGCCCACTTTTCATTTTTTTCATAGGCGCTTAGTTCAGTTTAATTTATTTCCTTCCATGTTTGCCTCCCTTTCAATTTTCATTTCCATCATATGTGTAAAGCGCCTATTTCATTATGAACTTGAATAAAATAATTTGGCTCCACCGGTCACATAACCCGGTCAAGTCACATGTGTGTCGTTTGTTTCTGTTTTTGTTTGTCTTGAAGAACTGCACCCAGGTACAAGATAGTGTGGGGGAGAGTCGCACTGTCCAGACACGAACAAGATGGATAATTGCACCCACGCCACACTCGCACAGCGCTACGATCACTCGTGTTTAAAGAACCTGAACGGAGACACATTCTTGCACATCACGGAAACCCCGTTGGGTCTACATCAACAACCAGCGCTGGTTTGCATCTCTACCTCATTCAACCATGATGCATGAGCTTGTTATGCCCTCTTATAAAATCATTTATGAGCGAACTCGAGAATTCTATGGTGATGCTTGCTCCGTACTTGTGGTTGACATGCATAAGCTTTGTTCCTCGTTTTTACTCTTGAGGCTTGTGAACCATATCTTTATAAGGACAGAATGTTCATCTAAGTGGTTGACAAGAGAGATATGGCTTGATGACAAGATCTTCGCTCTGAAGGTTTAAGTTCTTGGGTTTATTTGAAAAAAAAAGAATGCTCCTGCAGCTCCTCTTTGATTTGTTCCAGTCCTACCAAAGCCATATGATGCCTTTAATTGAAAACCTTATACTCATATACTGCTTGTTATTGCATTGAGCTTTGTCAAACTCTGTGGCCCTTATGAGAATTCTTTCCATGCTTTCATGATCAAGATTCATGTGCACACCACCATTTCCCCCTTGCTATGCTTCTACTCTGGAAGTTAGCATTATATCATTCATCTATTCATCTACATAAATGCTCCATCATATGCATTGATTTCTCTCTCCTCAAGTATTTTGTAAAGAGGCATGGCTATCTTAAAAAAGGGTGGGCACATGAAGGTCCACTAAAAAAAGAAGATGAGGATAGTCATGTTCTCATAACTTCATATATATAAGAGAGAGAGAATCATGCAATGGAGTCATTTAGCTCATTCATCTCATTTAGCGAATATGGTAATAACTAGCACCCATTCCGGGCCTAGTGTCCACCTTACCATATTTACCACATCCATACACGTGCACTTCTTGATCTGATTGTATGACTTGATTTACTCTTTGGATCCAGTTTTTGATTTTGCGATACATGCAATACAAGTACGCCTTGCTATTCATATCCTACCCTGAGCTCCACATAAGCCTGCTAGAAATAGGATGGATTTAAGGCAGTCATGCCTAGGTGAGGACATATACACATTGAGCGATCTGAGAGAATCGAAGAAGGAGGCAGAGCATGTTTTTCTTTGAAAATCTTTTGAAAATCCCAAGTGCTTACCATCAGACGTCTGAGGGATTCGATTCATGGTCATTCCTCTTATCAACTACCCAAGATGGCATGGTAGCCACTCCACAAAGATCACAAGAGCAAGGTATGACCTGGAATAATTCTTATGTATGTTTCATACCCTTGGTTTAACCCGCTCGATCTCTTCCCTATTGCTCGGGACGAGCAAAGGGCAAGTGTGGGGGAGTTGTTGACGGCTGTTAAGTAACTAATTTAAGGCCATCAAACCCTGCATTTCATCATGAGAATCATGCATCCACATTAGAATAGGGCTTTAAACTAACAATTTCCACAAGTGGCTGTATGAAGATAAATGCAGGTGTTTAGCATAAGAAATGAAGAGAGAGCACACTTCTATGATCCATGCCACGTCACCTCAACCAAGGAGTGGCTGCCACCTCAGGTGCCATGCATGCAAACCATGCCACCTCAGGTGCTATGCATGCAAGCCATGTCACTAATCCAAGGGAGGCAAGCCCTGACGAATCAGAACGTGACACGTGGACTGCACATGGATCCATGGGCCCACCAAAGCGCCTAAACCGCCTCCAACACACGTGTACACCGGGAACCGACATTAGGGCCCACCAGTCAGCTGCTCAGAGAAAGCACAAGCCGAGGCGGGCCACGTGGGGGTCGTGCGACCCTGGGATCGGCCGAACCGACCTTTGGTCGGCTGATCTCGGGCCTCCACGTGGTGTTCGCCCATTGGTCCTACTGTCCATCCCCGGGGTGTCTCGCTCCACTTGACGCCGGTGCCCGCGCTAATAAATAAAAGGGGAGGGGGGTAAGAATTGGATAACACACTTGAAGGCAACTTCTTACCTTAGCCTCCTCTCCTCCTTCTCATTCCCTCTTGGTGGAGGTGAAACTTCATCCCACCATGCGTATGAGTGTGAGGAGGATCTAGCTTAGGTAGTGCTAGGTAGAGAGGAGAGAGTATGGGTGAGTAGAAGGGAGATGTGATGATCCGTTCTTCGTTCATCATCTCTTTGTACCTCGTGAGTGTTACTGTTCTTCATTTAGACTAAAGTGAGTATTTCGTTATATTCTAATTAGACTAAAGTCGTATTCATACATGGGTGATATGTTCTAGATTTCTTCATCTGTTCATCATTTAGAGGCTCGTGTTCTTCGTGATACGATCCTTTGATCTTGTTGACTAGATGAATAATTCTGCATTCCGTTTGTATGATTGCTTGTCAATTAGAATATAGTGAGTACTCTGCATATCTGAATTAGACCATTCATATCTCTTTGTATCGTCTTGATTCCATGATGGGTAAGGTCTAGTTGTACTCGCGGGTTCGTCGCTCCGTATTTCAACGGAGTGCTATAGTGTTGCTATGGGACGTCAGACATAGCCATGCTATAGTAGTAGTCGGTGGAGCAGTCGTGGTGTCTGGACTATGGGTTATCCTTCGATTGCCCTGTATCCCACGATTTGTCTTGGGGTAGGCCGCGGTGGTGACAGCCGCTGGACCCTTTCGGAATCCCCCACGTTCGGATACAGGTGTAGGCAACCATTTGCCGTGAACCGACTGTTATAGCCAGGAGGGTCCAGTGTCCGAAGCAAGATCCTTTGCAGCTTGCACCCCCCTAGAACCAAGTACCTACAAGAGATACCATACCTCTCGTCCACCTCAGCAGAGATCCTGTGTCCTTGGGTAAGTCGCTCGTAGAGTACCCAGCCGTTCCTAGGAACGAAACCCTTTGGAATACTCCCGGATGAGAAGTGCTACAATAGTCTATCCGTGCGCATGCGGATTCATTTGCACCCGTCAGTGTACCTGGGTGTTCCTTACACACTCATGCTAGACGCGCCACTAGTGGTGAGGTTAAGAAATACCAACAGAGTCCCAAACTTCATCAGCTATCCCCTCTCTACCCGAAATCTACCCTTGCCTTTCTATCCTTCGTCACCATATCCCCCGGACGAATTAGTTCAGGTTCACAACACTTCTCGTTCCCCGTGGAAATCGATACCTTGGAATACTCCCGGGTGAAAGCTACAATGGTATCCGTGCGCTTGCGGATCTATCTGCGATCGTGTAGTATACCAACAGGCTTTCTGGCACCATTGCAAATCTAATAATGACGTAAGAAGTGCCAACACTCATATAAGAGGTCACTCAGCAAGGACAACAATGAGGCATAATGTGATTCGTGGTGTTATTGCTAGGTAGACGGTTTAGAGGTGCTAATCATGCTTGTATTTTGGTATTTGCTACTTGTTGGTGGTGTGAACTTTGTGGTGATGAGTAGCTGTGAGATGCCATCTTATGATGTTTGATACTTGTCTGCTCTGTTGATGTTTTGCGGGAAGGACCTTCCTGACTACCAAATGCGTAACTGCTTGTTCCCTACAGTGATTGTCGTAGAAACTCATACATATGTGCAGAATAATAAACAAAGGATGATAATATGGATATTTGTACATTGAATTGCGTTACAGGTGGTACACAATCGAAGTTCCTCATTACGGATAGCTATGAAACAGCTATGTTCCTCGCGACCAAATCCAGTCCCCACGAACCTACTTAATGCGGATCGCCGGAGTAGTGTTGACACCTGGAACAATACCTATTCCCTACTGGTAGATCCAGTACTCATTCTTTTCATCGTGATGATAAGTTCGTAGGAAGTAAATATGATTTGCCCCGAGGTCAGCCAAACCAGAAATGGCATGCTCTTCTGTAACAATGCACTTGCCAGTACCAAACAAGATGATCTTATTCCGGAACTCAGGAGCTCTCTCCCAGGGAATATGCTGCCAAATGTCCCTGACGAATGAATGCAAAGTTAATTCTACCACCTCAGCTTCTTTCTCCTCCAGAACAACAAAGAACAATCGGTCTTCACCTTCGAGTAGAGAAGAGTTGCCCATGCCAATAACCCATGACAACTGAAGTCCAATAGGTAGTGTAGTCTAGTCGGATTGGCTACCCAAATGCCACATGGAAACGGACAATGACCCAAGCGCTGCAAAAGATTTCTCTAGCCAAAAGAAAGTAATCATGACAAATGACTCTGCACCAGCTCCTGCTTCAAGGCACAAGATACAAGCTTAAAGAGTAGCCATTTGGCTCCATTTTGGAAGTCGAGGAAGGCGAATGTGCCTCCGAGGAGATAAAGGATTCAGCATGAGCGCGTTGCACCAATCTCTGCAATCTAAGGCGACTAGGCTTCCAGATCCGCCACAACCAATCAATCTAGTCCTTTTCTCAGCCAATGCAGGAAAGGAGACATCAAAAAGCCACATATCAGCGATGGATGCGAATGTCACTGCTCCAGATTCACCGATAAATTCAGATATGAGAATCCAAGGGTCAAACGGGCGTGCCTCACCTGAACGAGCACAGTTCCAACCCTTGCAGACAGCTTTGAACGTGATGAAATCTCTTGCATCACTGATCTTATTGGCGACGGTCACAACAATGTCAGGAATAAGATTTGCCCAGGGACGAGGTATCATTGATAGGATAGCCAAACAACAAGGTTGTGGGAGAACAATGGAGGAGTTACAGCTCCAACAAAGACAAATGAGTGGAAAAGGTAGTCCAGAAGGTCCGGTATACTGATGTATTGCTAAAAGGACCTTCTGGACTCCAATTATTTCTTCCGGTCCATTAACATTCCGCTGAACGGTCTTTCCCCCTTCCTCAGAACGTACTCCCTCCGTCCACAAAAGAATGCAATTCTCACTTCCCGATAAGTTTATATGAAGATATAAGTGTAAATTTGGTCAAAATTGAATTAGTTTGAACTGAACGGATCCCACAACTACTCTAATCTTTCCGGGAGCAGTTTTTTCAATAATGGCTGAATGGGTTCCTCTGGCCATAAATATCCCCCTTCCTCCCAGCGCCCTCTTCCTCTCCCCACTCTTGCAACCAACAAAAAACCCCATTCTCGCACAGCGCCCTCTTCATCTCCCAACTCTTGCAACCAACAAAAAAACTCCATCCTCGCACAGCGCTCTCTTCCTCTCCCCATGGAGCCATTGTCTCCTAGAGGTGCGGCTCAAGCCACATCCTCCTCCTCTTCTGATGAAAGGGAGGATCTCCAGTGGTCTGATGAAGAGGAGGCAGAGGAGGCCCATTCAGGTGCTGGTTGACACATCCTCTGATGATTTGGAGTTTGTGGAACAAAATGAAAACCAAGATCATGTGCCTCTGAAACATTGCACTCCTCGCAAGTCGGCAAGAGGTGCCAGGGGTCAGGGGCGCGGAAGCACCGCCACTCGCCGGGGAACTGTCGTCTCCAAGCGCCGTTATCCTCTCTCATCCTCATCGGTCGGCGGCAATCGATCTCTGCCATCCTCGCCGAGCAGAGGCCATCATCGACTGGCCGTCATCTTCCGCCATGGAACGGCGCCAAGGCCGTGCTTGACCGGCCCCCATGGAGCGGTGACATCATCCTCTGGCGGCAGTATTGGAGGGACGACCTCATCCGCGGGCGGTGCCCTGGGAGGTCCGCCACCATCTTCCACGGGCGGCGGCAACAGAGCGACAACCTCGTCCGTGAGCAGCTGCAACAATGCGCCGGGTGCGCCATTGACAAAGAAGTGACGCCTTGATTAGTGGATTAGTGGTAACTGATACTAGTAGAAGGAGGAGTAGAAGAAGTAGAAGTAGAAGTCTGTTCTAATTGAATACTACTACTACTATTTTTTCCTTGTAAGATGTTCGTTTTCCCATTGCGTAGCAGTGATAGTTTAATCCGGTCTGACTGAAAACTACAAACCGGACTTTCGTCCTGTGTTCATCCGATATTTAAGAAATCAATGGAATGGACTTTCCGTATACAACGAATTTATACTGAGAGAGTACACACACATTACCATTTTTATTAGAAACAACACAATCCAAATACAAATGACACAAATGCATGCATACGCATTGATTACACATGAGGATGGATCGATCCACCATAGTTGGAACTACAGCGACATACTCTGAACGACATACTACTAGCATCTACCATCACGGCTCATACTACTACCATCACCACATACTACTAGCATCTACCATTACGGCTCATACTACTACCATCACGACATACTACTACCATCACGGGCTCATGGAAATCCAGCTGCTGCACGGAGTGCAGCAAAACGTGGCTCCTGGATCAGATACTCCTCCAAAGCGCGATGCCTCACCCTTGTATCCCAAACCCAGGCAGGCGAAACGGCGATGTTATGCACGTGTAACAGCAGGTAACGAATGGTCCATTGCCTATGACCCCTGTGGCAAAAAGGGCACACCCACATTGCTTCGTGATAAACACGGGCGGGCCCACCCTGCTGAAGCCAAAGCAACACAGACCATTTCAGGTCACGCGTTTCATCTTGTTCAATGAGCACTGGCCATGGGGGTGGCATTTCAACAGGCAACAGCAGACGTGGTGGCCTAGGCCGTGGGCGAAAAGGTGGTGCGATGAGGTTCAGCTGATCCTGAGCTGCGTTGCCAGCGGCTGAACTGGAGGTGGCATCACCCCCGGGTGTTGTTGAGGTACCGATGCCAGCAGAATTAGAGGTGCCATTGGGGTCGGGTACTGTTGAGGTGCCGATACCAGCGGAAGTGGAGGTGCCATTGGGGCCGTGTGCTGCTGCGGTGCCGTTGGCAGCGGCTGAACCGGGTGGTGGTGAGGTGCTATTGCGCCCGACAGCTCCCCCTTCCCCGACTCCTCCAAGTTCCATGCTCCGTCCCTTCCTTGCCAGTCCATTCCCCATGTACTGCATACACAAACAAAGAACAAACCCTACATAAACTAACAATGTGGCTGTCTCGATACCATGCATACATAAAGTACATAAGATTAGCCAACAAAATGATCTCACCCTTGTATCCCACTGTAGTAGAGAAATGCAAGACGGGGAATCGATGAGTGTTGGCCTTGCCTTTCAAGAACGTTGTCCTGCACTCGCCTATTTATCGAGGACTACAGCGGTCACGTGAGCTTGGTGTAGCATTGATAAAGTTACTATAGAAAATGTGAGATGCTCGGAATATAGGCAGGCCTACGTGTGATAGGAATCTATCTAGGTCAGAATCTTTAGTGGCGTACATCGATTACATGTGTGGATGATGGGTATCACGGGGATGAGCCCGACGTGTCTAGGTACGTGTTTACTTCCGGACTTTCCTCTCTCTAGAGCACAAGAAAGTCCTGCGGACAAATCACGCCGCATCAGCTGCATCTAATGGCCGTCTCACCGCATCAGCTCATGCCGCATCAACAACGAGACAACTCTCTACCATTTATTTATGTAATGGTTTAGGTGTCAATTGCATCTAGAGAACAAGATTGGGCGCTGTAATCAGATGTACCGAATGGTCCTTGCGTTGCAACACGCAGGGTGCGGGATGACTTGACAAGTCCTCCTCGATCAGGTACGTTACGTGAGTCGTGACTGTAAAGGTCTACGAATGGTCTGGATTCGCACTTGATGATTCCCGCAAGCCATGGAGACTGAGAAACGTGATGAACTTGTTGACGCGACAAGACCAAAACGGAATAAGCTGGAATTGGAATAGCAATATATGTTTTTTTGTGTGTGTAATATTAATATGCATATAAGCACAAAAGGGCATCTCGAATGGGTGTTTGGGAACGACACGCTCTCACAAGTTGATCCACGTGTCGATCATTGAGAATTGCAGTTAAGCACTGGCACCGGGCGTTAACAGACGAACTTGTGTGCACACCCCCTCTGAACAGACGTGTCGATCATTGTGAATCGCACTTAAGGACTAAAACCGGGAAGTTCATGACCCGAATGTGGCCACACCCGCACTGAAGGGACGCGTCCATTCTGGGTGGTAACTAATGTCCACGAACAGACATTTCAGAACGACACATTCACTCCCACTATAATAAGAGACAGTTTAGGCACGAGACGATCATTGCAGGCCATTTGTGTTAATGGCTTTAGATGCTAAAATGATTCCTTCCATGCAAGTCGACTTCTCAGTCTCAAGCCAGGAAGCGAAAGCAGAAGGAACCGCGGGCAACTTCAAGGAATCCGGTACGTTCATGGTGGGAGGCCGTCAATGGAAGCTACGTTGCTATCCTACATGTATGAATGATCATTAGTGGATGGATGTTCCAGACGACATTGTCGTCGTCCTCGTTCCTCTACACAAATCCCAAATGGCACGTGTCTCGTTGCTGCTATGAATACACACACTCACACATGGCGATACGGTCGCATTATGTTATTGTTTGTCAAGCCTGTGACTGCTTCCACGTAGGTGCGAGTATTGTTGCGTGCGATGGCTGGAGACCCAAACGATGAAGATGATACGTTTCGAGTTTAAGATACAAAAGAAGTTTGGTTCATGAATCGGGATCTACAAGAAAGAGGATTTTAATGTCTGGTGAAGCATCATGACATTGAGCGCGTGACATCCAGTGAAGATCGCATACACATATCATGTGTTGTTTCAGTACTGGAGGACGACTGCATTGAAGTTCCTCCTCCATCAGTGCAAAGAAGCATATGCGAAAGCGTTGCAGCCCAAGCCCCTGTGGAAGTTGTGTTCCACGTAGGTGCAGAATGCCGGGTGATTGTCACACCCTGAAATCCCCTAATTTCAGGATGTGAATAGAAAGAATAATTAAACAAGAATTTTCCCATAATTTAAAAATTTTCCCAACATTTATTTTCTTTACAGAAAATATAGTATAATAAAAAGGCTTTGTTTGATTTTCTAAATCAAATAAATTGGTTCGATATGAGTGTTGCATTCATGCCGATGCATCCTAATATTTCTTGAGTGCAAAAATATTTAAAAAATGAGTTTAGACAACATTTAGGTTCCTCCAAAAATCTTCCAGCTTTTCCTAGCATTTATTCTCCTTCTTCCTAGAGCTACATCTATCTTCCATAAAGTCCAAAATCTTTTTCTTAAGCTCGAAGTATTTTATTTGAGCTACTCGTGGTCTAAACTATCTCTATGAGTTTTTGCCTGCAAAGTCATCATCTTAATTAGTTTCTATCATCTCAACATGTCTTGTTATCTTTTCAAGATTCTATACAACATCCATAGTAATCCAAATCGTCTTGTATTATCTTTTGTTTTCCCTTACTACTTTCTTCTCTTTATTATCATCTATCGTTGCAATTCCTTCCTGGACCAACATGAAGGCATACGTACTATATTCTCTTTCATCTTTTGTCGTTCCAATTCCATCTTTGTTATGGTGTCAAGCTAGTCCGTCAAGCTGCAACGAGCATGAGTCGAGCTTGACCGAGTTTAATTTGTTTCCAACTATACCAGAACTGGGGCCGAATATATTTTATCTACAGCGTACATGTTGATGTCCCATAGCCAGCAATATATATCTTCATGGGCTATCTTTAATTTCCATCAATATATATCCTCATTGGCTTTCTTTTCCATCTGTTGTATTCCTCATGTGCCCTAGCTCCTCGCCGCCGTCAAGCTCATCTAACAGCCGCCGCTGCACCTCATCATCCTTGGGCAACCGAAGCGCCGCCGCAGCGCTCGGAGACGCCGTACGCCGTACGCCCTGCGTGATGCCTAAGCTCCAAACCATCGCTGCAGGAAGCCCGTCACAAAGGCCATCCCGAGGCCACCGTACGTTGTCGAGTTGTTCGTGGAAGAATATCGTCAACCCGAACAACAACCGTCCTCGTCGAGTTTGATCTCAAGCCGTCGTTCATCTTTTTATTGGTGAGAACACCATCACGTTGCCAATCTCCTCCTCGTTTCCTTTTGCATCTTATCCTTCTCCCATGGTCTGTCTGAAGCACCGCCGCCGCAGAGATCCGATCGAGCCACGCCGGCCCCTGTCTACACCACCACGAGCTTCCTCTCGTCAAGATGGAGCCCCGACCCGCCGCACAGTCTCAAAGCCCTTACCACGTCAGGTCGTCAGGAGCCCTGCCGGCTGCGCGAAGCAAGTCATCCCCGTCGATCATCTGCCGGCCGGAGCACACGTCTGGTCGAACTGCAGCCTTCTATTCCTGTTTGATGTTCGCCCGGTCGTCGTCCTCTTTGCTTCAGGTCACAAACCACACATCCCAACCTTCCTGAGTTTCTCTATTTATTTATCTCTCTCGTATGCATGTTAGGATCAGAAACTTGTTCTTATAATCATCCACTGACAGATGCACTCCTCCGTCTATCTTTTGTCTCTAATCTATGCTACCTGCAACTCTTTGCTGCCTATGGCCATGCCCGTGTTCCATGGTCCCTGCTGCCCTAGCTACATCTGCTGAACCGCCTTCCCTGTCTCTACAGCAGATAGCGCAAGCCATCAGGAGCTAATCACCAGCCATGAAGTCCAAGAAAGAGGGTTACGTTCTTGTACAGAAGCAACCAAGCCATGCATCCTCGTTCATACTTGCTCTTGCCGGTGATGACATCATGGTGACATCATGCTTATGTGGTAATTATGACTTCTCCTTTAACAAAATATAATCAACACTTCTCCTTCACTTCTTTTCGGTTATGTCTTCATTGATCATCATTAGGCCTTGCAAATCTTTGATCTATAGAATAATTATTTATTCATGTGTAAAATCCTTGCTCACAGTCATCCAATCTATCTATCTTTTCTTGATTATTTCTCATGGAGACATCATCTTTACGTCATATTCAATCGGTTATCTTTTTCTTGTTATTAAAATTCATATCTTATTCTATTCAATTCCGATCTCAGTAATTCTTTCACTGACATGTTCCTCCTAACGCGTAGATTAGTTTTGTACCGTTATAGTACGTTTGTGTCGTTCTAGTTCGTTTCACCTTAACTTGTGCGTTAGCATGTGTATCACTTGTTACTTGTTTTAATATTAAAGTTGCATGTTAATCTTGACTAATTCTTATTTAATTGGTTTTCCAAATAAAAGTGATTAGATTATACCCCGGATTTCTTGAGTTAAGATTTAATTGGTTAATTCTCATTTATAACTAGCTTTTATAAATAAAAAGATGCTTAGTGTTACATATCGGTTTTCATAATAAAGTTAATGTGCTTAACGATAATATAAATGCCTTTTCAATGTTAATATGTTTAGTTGAACACGCAATATAAAGTTATTCGATTAGATTCTTTCACATGCTTTATCTTTTAATGTTAATTATTAATTTGATATAACTTGTACTTAAATATCTGCTAATAAAATATGGTTAAGTTTACTGTGTTTTCTTAATTAAACATAACTTGCTTTGAAATATTCTTGCCACATGATTTTCTAATTAAAACATACGAAGCACTCTTGTTGTTTGAATAAATCTTTCGATAGCTTCGACCTTAGTTTCGTTTTCAACGTTCTTTCGTCGTTGCGTAACCATAGAATTGATCCATATCCTTTAGTGCGTTCTTTTTAAAGCTTTTCTTTGCTTGGTGTATTGTTCTTAGTTGTACTTGTTGCTTTGTATGTTGTGCCGATGATTGCTTCGAGTAGAAGAAGGATCGTTGTTCGTTGCTTTGAAGATGAAGAGTTTCAAGAAAGCGAGAGCTGAAGAAAGAGCAGTAAGAGTATAACTTTTCGTTGGAGAAAGGCAAGTGTCCCTAACCACCTTCTACCTATGCTTTATTTACAAGATTACTATGCATTAATTGGAACATGGAGCGACCACCCAGGAAAACAGTGCAACCACAAGACATATGGCTCTGTCTTGGCCAATTAATTAGAAACCTTAGTGTTTGGTATGCTTTACCTGAAAGGGGTTAGGGGGTGCTGGTAGTTGGTGTATAGCCCGGCCCTCAGACTGATCTGCTCTATGGTAGCTTCGCAGTCTCGAGAGAGGTTTATGCATTGCGCTGTCATGTAACCTAGCGAGCAGCCTGCATTAGGGAATCTTTGTAAAGGCCTCGTAGCGTCCCTATGCAATCACACCTAGGTAGTGTGGTATGATGCCTGATCCGCATCGCATGGTTGGGTCCAAAGTTCTTCGGGACTTTTACGCGACTTGTGGTGAAAGTGTACAACCTCTGCAGATTGTAAAACTAATCGATTAGCCGTGCTCACGGTCAAGAGCGGCCTGGACCCTCACATGATTAATAAACTTAAAGATGGACTTTAAATCAATCTCTGGTTATTTCTTGTGGCCTTGCTGAGTACCAACCATAAGTGTACTCATCCTTGCTTACTGCTGCTCAGAAGAAAAAGGTGTGAAGCTGTTGAAGATGTTGATGCTAGGCGTACGCAGCCCCCAGTCGATTGCTTGTGGAGTTTGGTGCCTCCGTTTCCAGGATTGAGCTGTATAACTCTGATAGATTTGTAAGTTGTTTATGTTTTTATACGTGATACTGTTACTGCTATTCACTTATGTCTACTATATGTATGAAACTTGATCCTGGCATACATATAGGTATGCACTTGGTTTGTTTTTCTAAAACCAGGTGTGACAGTGATACGTGCCGATGTGGTGAAAGTATCTTGTGTAATGGAGGCAATGCTCTACGGCACAGGAGTGGAGTCTAGCTCTGAAACTGTTACAATTATTGACACACACCCTGAGGGCTTCTCGGTCCAGATCAAATATGCTAGTGAAGGATCACTCCTGGAGGAGGCTGATTTATGGGACACTCCTGCCAATGTCTGGCCTTATTTACTCTCGGTCGCCGACATGTACCAAGTCGAAAGGTTGAAGCTGCACTTTGCGTCAAAGATGTGGGACATGGCAAGTGAGGAAACTGTGACTTCATTTCTACAATGGCCTTATTTACTCTCGGTCGCCGACAACAGTTTGCTTTATTGTATAAAGAAATATGTGCTGATTACTATTTTGCCAACCAGATCGGAATTATTCAAAAAAAGGATCAAAATTGAAATGAAATACATTAATACTGATGCATGATTAGTTAATTTTATATTGTCCTTCAGTGGGCTTAGCCCACTTTTAATTGGGCCAAAAGTCAATTTTTTTCAAATTAACGTGACACAGAAGGCCGCAACAATGTGCACACCTATTGGACTCGACCCAACCAAAATGGGCCCACCCTAATCAAATTTCATCTAAAAAAGCTACAATTGGGCCTAACAAAATCTTTTTTGGGCTATATGAACAACGCTAGCCTACATGAACAGTTTTGGGCTCAACCCAGCTACAAACGGGCCAAATTCGTTTTATGACGCATACGATTTGTCACAATTGGCATGCCACATCGGATGCCACATCAGATTCTGTCCAGCGTGGCAAAGATGTAGGAACGAAGTTATGACGCATTGTATAGACGAATTTCCATGCGTCATTAAACTCATGACGCTGCGAAATAAGGTCTCGTCATTAATCGCGGTTTGTGACGCTCGATTAATGATGGAGCATTTTCGTAACAACCAGCGTCATTAATCGCGGTTTATGACGAGAAACGGCCTTTTTTTGCATCACTAGTCGGCGTTTTTCTTGTAGTGACTCTCTCCGGTAGGTCGCAAACAACCGAGCCTGAACCTGAGCGTTCCCAGCATGAGCATTCTTCAGTTGCTCCCAAATTTTACAAGCCAAGTCCTCTGTCTGAACCCGATCGAATTCGGATTGACACAGAGCACGAAATAAGTAATCGACCACCTTGTTGTTGGCGTCGTGCATGTCCCTCGAACCTGGAGCCAGGAAGTTAACCGGATGAACATAAGATGTGTTCACCGTAACGTCCCAAAGCAACTTGCCGCCGAGGAAAGCAACCATCCTTCTCTGCCATATCTAGTAGTTCTTACCATCAAAGTGTGGAGGACCCGAACCCCATTCCTGGTACGCCATCTTTGGATCTTAGACTGGTTAGAATCACGAAGATACGTAACCGGCTCTGATACCAATTGAAGGACCGATTAGGCGACCAGAGAGGGGGGAGCGAATGGGAGCCGATAAAAATTTTTCTCCGAAGAGTTGAACTCGACTATGCCCCAAAATCACACACAAGGATTCCCACACGAACTTACCAAGGTCACGTAGTCACAACGAACCTACCAACCCTAGGAACAAGTCCCAACACAACTCAAAGCGGAAGCACAACTCAAAGCGGAAGCACAACTCAAGAGCTAGGGACTTAGGCTGATCTGCAGCGCCAGGAACGGACCGTCCGTCAGGCTAGGACGGACTGTCCATGGCTCCCGGTCGAACCGTTCGTGGATCAAGGACGGACCGTCCGAATTAGCGACCAGAACCACCAGAAGGTCTGCACCCCAACTAGCCTCGCACGGACTGTCCGTATGGGCACCACGGACTGTCCATCTGGGCCCTGCGGACTGTCCGACACTTCAGTTCGGACCGTCTGAAAATGTCGACAGAACCCACCAGAAACACACCACCCCAACAGTCTCGAACAGACCGTCCGACACACCAGTTCGGACCGTCCGAGCTGAGACGGACTGTCCGACCTCCTACGGCGGACTGTCTGCAAACTCCCTCCAACTAAAACCAACTAGCTCAACGGATCGAAGCACGAGTGCTCAAGAACTGGACGAACTCGTGACGAACACCGATGAACTGGCCTCCTCGCGGACCGTTCGTGAGGACACGACGGACTGTCCATCCCTCACGAACAGAACCAGAAAACCGCGAGCTCGAGAGGTCAACTCCTCCTACCCATCCATGGATCTCCCAAACAGCTGAATGGATTGAGACAAGATTTGGGGAAGATGTGAAGCGTCCCTAGGGGATGCTACGCCCAAAAACTTGAGGCCTCAAACACACTAAATCATCGGGAATCGAATCACAACCGAGCTCTACCAAAAAGCTAGGGTTCCACCCGAAATCCACAAATCCAAGGCCAAATCCGGAGTTTGAGGGGTCAAGATCAAGCACAAAGATGTACAAGGCATCTATCCATGATCCCCACAAAGAAATCCGAACCCAAACACCTCAGAATCGGAGGAACAAGCCACGCACAAAAATCCAACGAAAATAGCTCGAAAAAGACACGAAAATCACTCGAGACACAAGAAGGAAATCGACGCAACCATGAAAGCTTCCATACACTTGGAGGTCAGATTCTCTACAAAATGGTGAAGAAAATCTAAGCCTATGGAGCAGGGAAATGAGAAGCAGTCCCTCTGGGTTGGGCAAATGACCAAACTACCCCTAGAACTTAAACTGAGATACAAACCCCTCAGGGGCAATATGGTCATGTAGTACTCCTCTTCATCGGGCGGCCATGCCTTCGCCGCAATCCGCATCCTCCCGACGCAAGCCCTACCATCCCGCCGCGTGTCCCCCGGCATCAAAGCTTCTCGGCGCGCCTGGATCCCGTCTCTGCCCGCCGAGCCTCTGGTCTTGGTTTTGTGGCTGAACCAAGTAACCCGACGGTTTTGTGGTGAACCGCCGCAAACCCCGCATGCAGACTCCAGTCGTGAGCCGCTACCCTGCACCGGCTCCAGTCGACGACTTCATCTTGCTTTTCTTGCCACCATGTGGCCCGCACTTGATCCCATTCGGCCACCAGGTCCATCGAGCCGAGCCTACTTGTCTCTTCACTCCTTGGAGGCCCCGCAAGGCTAAGACCTTTCGCACCCGCTCTTCACCTGCACCAACGCAAATCAAACCGCAACCTGCACCTGCAATACTCGGCCAAGAGTCAGTGCACACCACGTTGTTAATCACTCATCACAGCAAGGAGCGACCATCCACCGGTCCTCGGACGCTCCGGTCCTCAACTGTGTTACATATCATCGTGAATTCCTTAATGTGTCTATATGGGTTGTCATCCTCCAATCCCCTAAAGGGGTTTGTCGCTACTAACTTGATGATTCTAGGCTTTACTTCGTAGTGGGTTGTAGCGAGCGTCAAATCTGATTTTTGCATCTCAATGTCCTCCAATGATGACATTGCTAGCTCCCTTAGCGACATCTCTTCATCTTCCAATGGTGAGGTGAACAAATCCGTCTAGGCACAAGAAAATAGAAAGAAAAACAAAAAAGGATCTTTCTAGAGAACAAGGGTTAGATGTTAGTGATCAACAAAATTAATACAAGATTAAACGTAGCAAACTGGCTTGCTCCTAGGCAATGGCGCCAGAAAAAAAGGGGCTTGTTGATGGTTCAAACACATGTCGAGTTTCGATCGGCAAGCCTACGGACCACCTATAGCCTTTTTCACCACGGGGTGACCCCCAAGGTTCTTGTCAATCTGCGGAGCAAGGGGATTGCTAGCGCTTAACCAAGTACTAATCTAGTTGATTGGAAAGCCTTGAAAGAGAGGTTACTCTATAGTAAAAGCAATCTAACCTAAGTCAATCTAAGATTGAATCTAAGGTTAATCTAGATGGCAAAGGTTGATACAAGAGAGAGATTAAGATAGATAAGTGTTCTCTCCCTAGGGTCTATGATCTCATGAACATGCATCTACTACATGAAAGAGGTGTTGCCCTCACTAAGCCTTTTCCCTAAATCATACTGTCACTACGCAAGGTAATCAATCACTTTCACGTATAACCACAAGTATACCTAAGCATCCACAGGGTTAAGCTAATCACCACAATTACCACAAACTCTACTAAGACCACATGTTGCGCAAACTTATGTAAACAAAGCATTTGCAAAGACATAGACCATGAAGCATCGATAAGCATAAGATTCACGTAGCAATTACATATCAAAGGTCCATCTAACCCTAGGGATGAACGGAGACATTACGCCATCATATTACAAGGATTGAAGCACATAGGGGTGATGGAGCCTCCGGAGAACGTCGTCGATGAAGATGGCGACGATGAAGCTCGGGAACACCCCTAGGCCGACGGCTTGGAGTCATCTTCTTGCTTCCTTCCCTCCGCCGGCATTGATCCTTGCGACGAACTTATATAACTCTCTCCCTCATCTTGCGGCAGTGGCTTTCTGGTGAATGGGTGTCGGTAGAATGATTGGATGTGTTGGCCATCAGAGGCAGGAGCTAATAATAGACCGAGGAGGGGCTAGGTCAAAGGGGTGGCCGAACCGGCATGAAAACGTTCTGGGCCGATCCGACTAGGCCGGTCGGCCCGCGGCTCATCTTGACATTTTGGATTTATGCCCCTTCATTTGTGTCATTTTGGTGTTGTCATCCTTACGATCAAGATAGGGGGTCTTCTCGCATGAAGTCTGATCTTTACATCTTAGTCCTCGGGGATGATCCATCGTAGCACCTTGGTCCTTGCCACCCTTGGGAATGAATTCACCTTGCACTCAAACACGAATGGAACTCCTCAATTGCTCCTTTGAACTCGTTGTGACTCCATCCCTTTTGTCCATGTTTTCCTGCAAAAACACAACACTTCCAAATGCACATACAAAGTTGAACTTGTTATATCATTAGTGTGCCTAGTGACGGGTTAGTTTCATAATCAAGCTCAAACCAAAGTGTAACGAATATGTGTGGAGCACCAAAATTCACCGTCAATAGCGACTCTCAAGTCACCATGCAAGTGGAAAAGGAATACAAGGCGCGGGAACCAGAGCTAGTAGAATACCTCCGCATGATTTGTGTGCTCGAGAAGAAGTTCTGGGGGTTCACAGTGACGCACATTCCGAGCGTGGAGAATTTTGTGGCTGACACATTAGCGAAGGTGGTGGCTCAGCAACAGCCCCTGCCCCCTCAGGTTTTCTTCAGCGTCGCGACGGCCCTGTACCATCGGCAGTTGCCCGGGACAGATGACTGGGGGCCATCCGTGATGCGAACGTCATCCAGAGCGACGATTGGAGAACCCCAATGATCACCTACCTCCAGGGACATTATCATCCAACACAACTCTCGAAGGAACGCCGGATGAGCCACCGCTGCCAAAGTTTCAAGCTGGTTGATGGCACACTATACAAGGCCGGAGTCATAGCCCCCTACTCTGGTGCGCAAGTCGGGAAGAAGGAAGGCAACTGCTCGAAGAAATCCACTCCGGCTCGTTTGGAGCACACACCGCACCCCGGAACTTGGTGGGACGAGTCTTTCGGCAAGGGGTCTACTAGCCCACGGCACTGTCCAAAGCCCATGAGCCGGTGCGCCGCTGCGACACTTGTTAGCACATGAGCCAGATGAGCCACCTCCCCGCCACGGCACTCGAGCCGGTCGCCCCGGTCTGGCCCCTGGCGCGGTGGAGGATCGACCTGATCGGGCCAGTACCCACCGCCCTGGGAAGTTTTCGCTTCGCCGTGGTGGCGGTCGAGTACTTCTCGAAATGGGTTGAGGCCGAGCCCATCACTACCATCTAGGCGGCCAACATCATATGTCATTTCGGTGTACCACGACAGGTTATAGTTGACAATGGGAAGCAGTTCGACTCGGAACGCTTCCGGACATACTGCAAAGAGATAGGGACCAAGGTGTGTTTTGCGTTAGTACACCACCCCCAGTCCAAAGGAGCATGCAAAAGGGCCAACAGGATCATCTTCTCGTCGCTCAGCAAGCACATTTTCAGGGCTCCGAAGGGGACGTGGGCTAATGAATTGCCGAATGTGCTGAATCGCACTGCCGCTACGCGCCCCACCGGATTCACGCCTTTTAAGTTGGTGTTCGATGAAGAGGCAATCAACATGGAGGAGGCTTTAGCTGGAGCCTCCTGGGTGATTTCGGAGCATGAAGCAGAAGTCGTCGTTGTGACCCAAGATTTGCAAGAAGAACATTGTTTGCGCACGGTCGAGAATCTGGCCAAGTACCAAAAAGAGACCAAGACCTGGCGGGACAAGAAACTCAAGCTCCGCTCCTTCACGACGGGCAACCTGGTCCTTCGCAGAAGGCAAGATGCCGACTCCCGGGGGAAATTTGAAAGCAAGTGGGAGGGACCTTATGTGGTCACAGCAACCCCCGCTCCGGAGCTTACCGGCTGATGACTCCCGACGGAATTGAGGACCCTTACTCATGGAACGCCGACCTGCTCATCAGTTACTATCTCTAAGACCTCGAGGCGGGCTACAGCCTGGGGGCCACTACCGATGCGCGGCTCATTAGAAGCCCAGTCTCGTACTTTTGTAATGACTTTGTAAAGTAAGACGCTCCTCCGTGTAGCGCCGCGCCGGGAAGGGGCACGAGCCGGAAGTAGGCCCTTGTGGCCATCTGATGGTTACTTTTGTAATCCCTGTATGTGCTCAACCAAGTTTCGAGCAACCCTTGAAGAAGAAAATGCATTGGAAGCTCTGGGGACATTGACGTAGCACCGCACACCAGAACCCCATACCGTGGCAAGCGAAGGTCGGGGTAGGGGGAAGCAAGAGATGCGCCCCCCACCCCACTCGGCGTGTACTGACAAGAGGTCTGGTGTGGCAGAGCACGACTGGAACCAGATACTGAGAAAAGGGAGTGTTTTCCGAAGGGTCACGAGAGCGGACCAAGGGGAAGGGATGTTTCGTGCAAACATCACCCCAACCATGGAAGGGACGCCTTCCCAAAACGGGCAGGGCAAGTGGTCACCAACCCGCGGTTGGAAACACGAAACGAAGCTTGCCTTGACCCCAGAACCCCGAGAGTAAAAAATCCTCCCGAAGAAGCCTCAATTAGGTTTAAAGATCCCGGCGCAACACCGTGCGCCAGAATCTCCGTCCTGGGAAAATGAAACCTTTCCGAAGAAGCCGAACGCGGCTTGGGGGCTCAATGGAATCTCGTCGTACCCACACCCCAGATTCCGAGAGGTGTCAAAAACCTCCCGATGGGGCCTAAGAAATGGCTAAAGTACCAGCGTTGCAACCAACGCTTGACTCTGGATTCCGGAAAATGACCCTATTCCGAAGAGTCGTGCGGTACAGCTTAAATGGCTAATCACCCTAAGCGTCACGGCACATGCCGCGTTCGCTCCCCTGCTGGAAGCTTTGTCCTTTCGAAGAGCCTCAGTGAAAAGGCTACCCAAGGGTCCCAAGAAATGGAACGTTGGTGCTCCTCTGCAAGCCCAATGTTTCGATTCTGGAAGTGAGTTTTTCTTCCGAAGGGCCAAAGGCTGGCTATGAATCTTAACCACAGTGTGGCGATCGTGATCCCACCCTGAGAGGACGCTTTCGAGGAGAAGTCTCATCGACGCTAAAGGGCTCCGGCCCGGGGCACGACCTCGCTTAAAGGCAGGCCAGCCCCAGATTCTGGAAGCACGCCCCCTTCCGAAGAACCGCATCTATTTCCAAAGCAAAGGACAGCGTGAGAGTGCGATAATATGCATGTGATAACCCCAAAGGGGGACCCAAGTGGAAGTAAGCCAGGAGCGGGGTCTCCCGTAATCCCGAAAGCAACTTAGTGTGGAGGGCTCGAAAGCAATGCCTTCTGGGGCCCCGACACGGAACAACGGAGTCGCACGGATGCGATGCTTCTCGGAATCGAGATTGAAAAGAAGATCCAGCCCCTTAGGAGCAATGCCTATCGGGGACCAGGCTAAAAACGAAAGACGCGGTGCATCGAAGACAAATATATTATCATGACGGGATACTTTTCCCACTTAATTGAAACAAGAGAAGTGTTGACGGTTAAATAACGCGTCAAATTACAATCCGCAAGTGCATGGGTCGGTTGTAGCTTTTCCCTTAGAGTATCCCCCAAGGTTAATCAATCCGTCGAACAAGTGGATTGCTACGCTCAACTAAGCACTAATGTCATTGATTTAAAACTCTATCGAATGAAGGTATGTATAAGTAAAGAACTTAAACTAATCTAATCTAGATTAAAGAAAATAATGTAGAGAGCAAAGGTATAGAGATCACAAGAGTGTAGAAAGCTTGTCCAAGGGATCTAGGATCACTTGGAGATGTAACCACCTAGCAAGAACTACCCGATCCAATCTATCAAAGGTAAAGGTGCACCAAGTTCAACCCTTTCCCTCTGGCGTACTAGTCACTACACGAGGGTAATCCGTGATCGAACACCAAGTGCACAAGACGTTGATGTGTTCTAGGTATGCAAGACTAAGTGTGTGAACCAAGCTCGATATGTTTTCCCTCCCGCGCACTGTCACTACACGACGGTAATCGCATAAAGAACAAGAGGAACACAATACATGAAGCTACGAGCGATGCATCCCCAAAGCAAGCCAGTCGGCAATTAAGATTGAGGCACCATCAACAAGATATGATAGCAAATAGATCCAAAACAAAGGTTTGGTGATTACATCTCAAGATCCCCCTTCAACCCCTAGGAAAAACAAGGACTTTACCCCATAATGTTACACATTGTAGCGCTGGTCATGGTGTAGAATCCTCTGAAGTAGATGAAGGCCACGAGTGCTCCCTTCGCGATCCAATCTGCTTCTTGTTCTCGGTCTTGTGGCGGCGGATGACGAATGAATCTTCCTGTGGCTCTTTTTGTCCCAACTAATAATAGCCTGAGGGGGTACTAGGTCAAAGGGGAGGTCGAACCGGGCCGAAAACGGGCTAGGCCGGTCGGCATGGGCCGGTCGGCCCAAGCCCTTTTTGGCCCGGTTCGGCACCATTTTTCGTGTGCGAGCTCCTCGTGTAATTGCTGATTAACACCCTTCTGCATGTGGGCCCTTGACGTCGTTTTCTCCGCGGTTTAGAGAAGGGTACTTGTTGCACAAGCTCCTGCATCTTCTATTTAGGTCCCTGGAGTTTTACGGCTTCATGCTTTGGTCCTCGGGTCATTTGGAGTCATGTTCACTTCGAGTCTTGACTTGTACCGGGCTTCATTATCTTCTCATAAAGTGCTTGATGAACTTTACTATTGACGGCTGTTAAGTGCTTACTTTAGCCGTCAATTTACTCATGAATAAAGGAGCAAGACGCATTTCTTACACGTATTTTAGTTAAGAATAATGTAGTTCCACTTGTCCTTGGAGATTATGTGATTGCAGGAAAATAAGCATAAAGAAGTGGCAAACTCACCTTCTATGATTCATGCCACGTCACCTGAAGGAGTGGCTGCCACCTCAGGTGCCATGCATGCAAGCTAAGCCACCTCAGGTGCCATGCATGCACGCCATGTCACCAATCCAAGGGAGGCAAGCCCAGACGAATCAGAGCGTGACACGTGGACTTCACATAGATCCATGGGCCCACCAGAGTGCCTAAACCGCCTCAAGAGCACGTGTACACCGGGGACCGACCTAAGGGCCCATAGGACAGCCACCCCGAGGAAGCACACCCCGAGGGGGGCCCACCTGGGGTCGGCCGACCCTAGGATCGGGCGAACCGACCTTGGGTCGGCTGCTCCTGGGCTTCCACGTGGCACTTGTCCATTGGTCATAGAGGCCGTTCCCGGGGTGTTTCACTCCTTCTTGCGCCAGTGCTCAGGCCTATAAATAGAAGGGAAGGGTGATTCCGGAGCATGAAGTAGAAGTCGCCGTTGTGACCCAAGATTTGCAAGAAGAACATTGTTTGCGCACGGTCGAGAATCTGGCCAAGTACCAAAAAGAGACCAAAACCTGGCGGGACAAGAAACTCAAGCTCCGCTCCTTCACGACCGGCAACCTGGTCCTTCGCAGAAGGCAAGATGTCGACTCCCGCTGGAAATTTGAAAGGAAGTGGGAGGGACCTTATGTGGTCACAGCAACCCCCGCCCCGGAGCTTACTGGCTGATGACTCCCGACAGAATCGAGGACCCTTACTCATGGAACGCCGACCTGCTCATCAGTTACTATCTGTAAGACCTCGAGGCGGGCTACAGCCTGGGGGCCACTACCGATGCGCGGCTCACTAGAAGCCCAGTCTCGTACTTTTGTAATGACTTTGTAAAGTAAGACGCTCCTCCGTGTAGCGCCGCGCCGGGAAGGGGCGCGAGCCGGAAGTAGGCCCTTGTGGCCATCCGATGGTTACTTTTGTAATCCCTGTATGTGCTCAACCAAGTTTCGAGCAATCCTTGAAGAAGAAAATGCATTGGAAGCTCTAGGGACATCGACGTAGCACCGCACGCTAGAACCCCCTACCGTGGCAAGCAAAGGTCGGGGTAGGGGGAAGCCAGAGATGTGCCCCCACCCCACTCAGCGTGTAAAAAGGGGGTGTTTTCCGAAGGGTCACGAGAGTGGACCAAGGGGAAGGGATGTTTCGTGCAAACGTCACCCCAACCATGGAAGGGACACCTTCCCAAAACGGGCAGTGCAAGTGGTCACCAAACCGCGGTTTGGAAACACGAAACGAAGCTTGCCTTGACCCAAGAACCCCGGGAGTAAAAACTCCTCCCGAAGAAGCCTCAATTAGGTTTAAAGATCCCGGCGCAACATCGTGCGCCAGAATCTCCGTCCTGGGAAAATGAAACCTTTCCGAAGAAGCCGAACGCGGCTTGGGGGCGCAATGGAATCTTGCCGTACCCACACCCCAGATTCCGAGAGGTGTCAAAAACCTCCCGATGGGGCCTAAGAAATGGCTAAAGTACCAGCGTTGCAACCAATGCTTGACTCTGGATTCCGGAAAATGACCCTATTCCGAAGAGTCGTGCGGTATGGCTTAAATGGCTAATAACCCTAAGCGTCACGGCACATGCCGCGTTCGCTCCCCTGCTGGAAGCTTTGTCCTTTCGAAGAGCCTCGGTGAAAAGGCTACCCAAGGGTCCCAAGAAATGGAACGTTGGTGCTCCTCTGCAAGCCCAATGTTTCGATTTCGGAAGGGAGTTTTTCTTCCGAAGGGCCAAAGGCTGGCTAGGAATCTTAACCACAGTGTCGCGATCGTGATCCCACCCTGAGAAGACGCTTTCGGAGAGAAGTCTCGTCGACGCTAAAGGGCTCCGGCCTGGGGCACGACCTCACTTAAAGGCAGGCCAGGCCCAGATTCTGGAAGCACGCTCCCTTCCGAAGAACCGCATCTGTTTCCAAAGCAAAGGACAGCGTGAGAGTGCGATAATATGCTTGTGATAACCCCAAAGGGGGACCTGGGAGGAAGTAAGCCGGCAGCGGTGTCTCCCGCAATCCCGAAAGCAACTTAGTGTGGAGGGGCTCGGAAGCGATGCCTTCCGGGGCCCCGGCACGGAACAACGGAGTCGCACGGATGCGATGCTTCTCAGAATCGAGATCGAAAAGAAGATCCAGCCCCTTGGGAGCAATGCCTCTCGGGGCCCGGGCTAAAAACGAAAGACGCGGTGCATCGAAGACAAATATATTATCATGACGGGATACTTTTCCCACTTAATCGAAACAAGAGATGTGTTGACGGTTAAATAACGCATCAAATTACAATCCGCAAGTGCACGGGTCGGTTGTAGCTTTTCCCTTAGAGTATCCCCCAAGGTTAATCAATCCGTGGAACAAGTGGATTGCTACGCTCAACTAAGCACTAATATCGTTGATTTAAAACTCTTTATCGAATGAAGGTATGTATAAGTAAAGAACTTAAACTAATCTAATTTAGATTAAAGAAAACAATGTAGAGAGCAAAGGTATAGAGATCACAAGAGTGTAGAAAGCTTGCCCAAGGGATCTAGGATCACTTGGAGATGTAGCCACCTAGCAAGAACTACCCGATCTAATCTATCAAAGGTAAAGATGCACTGAGTTCAACCCTTTCCCTCTGGCGTACTAGTCACTACACGAGGGTAATACGTGATCGAATACCAAGTGCACAAGACATTGATGTGTTCTAGGTATGCAAGACTAAGTGTGTGAACCAAGCTCGATATGTTTTCCCTCCCGCGCACTGTCACTACACGACGGTAATCGCATAAAGAACAAGAGGAACACGATACATGAAGCATAAAGAACAAGAGGAACACGATACATGAAGCTACGAGTGATGCATCCCCAAAGCAAGCCAGTCGGCAATTAAGATTGAGGCACCATCAACAAGAATATGATAGCAAATAGATCCAAAACAAAGGTTTGGTGATTACATCTCAACATCCCCCTTCAACCCCTAGGACAAATAAGAACTTTACCCCATAATGTTACACATTGTAGCGCTGGTCATGGTGTAGAATCCTTTAAAGTAGATGAAGGCCACGAGTGCTCCCTTCGCGATCCAATCTGCTTCTTGTTCTCGGTCTTGTGGCGGCGGATGACGAATGAATCTCCCCGTGGCTCTTTTCGTCCCAACTAATAATAGCCCGAGGGGGTACTAGGTCAAAGGGGAGGTCAAACCGGGCCGAAAACGGGCCAGGCCAGTCGGCATGGGCCGGTCGGCCCAGGCCCTTTTTGGCCCGGTTCAGCCCCATTTTTCGCGTGCGAGCTCCTCGTGTAATTGCTGATTAATACCCTTCTGCATGTGGGCCCTTGACGTCATTTTCTCCGCGGTTTAGACAAGGGTACTTGTTGCACAAGCTCCTGCATCTTCTGTTTAGGTCCCTGGAGTTTTACGGCTTCATGCTTTGGTCCTCGAGTCATTTGGAGTCATGTTCACTTCGAGTCTTGACTTGTGCCGGACTTCATTATCTTCTCATAAAGTGCTTGATGAACTTTACCCGGAAGTACTTATTTAGGTGCTTAAATCTTGCATAAACAACATACTCCAAAAACCACATGCAAGAGCGAACTTGTTATATCAAGGGGATTAGTACCATTAGGTCGGATATCAAATCAATGCCAACATTGAAAGTAAGCTCATGGCTAGGAGCATTAAAGTCGACTGTCAACAACTCCCCCATGCTTAAACCTTGCTCGTCCTCGAGTAAGCCTGCAATGGATATCAGTGTTGCCTTTCATTGTTCACACCCTGCACTTGATCATACATGAAGAAAACATAATGCTCTCTAAATTTATTTGTTAGAGTTTCAGTGTACTAGCCTTCATCCCTACGGAGGGTGGATATCGAATAGGCTCATCCCACAAGTAAATAATCATGCTCCCAAATTTTGAATGAATCTCAGAAATTTTGAAATGAAGTGTAAGATGAAGAAAGAGCTAAACCAAGTTCAAAAATTTAAACCTCCTTGCATCTTGCTCATGAACTCTCATCTCATCTTGTCTCTCAAGCCTATATGTTCTACTCCTTTCCCCTCTCAAAACTTTATATAAGTGGAAGGCTTTATCTAGAGCTTTGGGAAAAGTTTAGTCCTACCAAGATATTATAATCAAGATATTATCAAAACAAGACAAGCTTCTTATGGATTTACCGAGCCTCGTCAAAAAGGTCATAGGAAAAAAATGTTTTCAAGGAGGGGGGAGAGATGAACACACACTTTTTGAGATAAGTGGACATGTGTAAATGGCAAAGAGTGATCCTGAGGCACAAACAAAGTCCTCATTATCCGATTGCACATGGTTGGAAAGATGAGTTTGGATCTTAATCTTGAAACTTTTGAAATTCCTAATGCATTTAGAGAACCACGGAGTTCACTTTATTTTATATTTTTTTATACATACCCATATATTTTTTTTCTTTCTTATACATATTTTTTTCTTTATCTCTTTCTTTTTTTGTCTTCTTTTTTCTTCTCTTTTTTTTCTTTACTCCCCTTGAACTCTAAATTGCATTGTACCTACCTCCTCCCACATGCTTAGACGTTTGCTCGTCCTCGGGCAAAGAGGTGATAGAGATAAGGTAGGTACTAGAAATATTTTTCCTTTGCAGAGATACTTTTAAATCTTCAATCTTGGCACCATCTTGCGATCTTCCTCGAGTTGATGATCCATACTTAAATGATAGGTTGATCTTGAATCCTCTTGAAATTCCTAATGCGTCTAGAGAGTCAGGGAGTTTTTTATATATATACACATATTTTTTTCTTCTCTCTTTCTTTCTTCTTTGTTTTCATCATTTTTTTCTTTTTTTTCTTCATTTTTTTCTCTTTTCCTTCTTTCTTACTTTCTTTCTTTTTTACTCCCCTAAACTCTAGACTACAATAGTACCTACCTTCTTGGTAGCTCCCCCCATGCTTAGACGATTGCACGTCCTCGGGCAAAGAGGTGACGAAGTTTTTGTGCCAATGTAGGTACTGAAAATCCTAAATTTTCCTGGAGAAAAACACTTGAAATCTTCTAAGGATCCTTCACGCACCCTATATGTCATCCTGGAGGTCTCCCAAAATGAAACTTTAATCTTTGGCGCCTTCATTCTTGTGATCTTCCTCAAAATATTCATCCATACTCAAGAAGTGGGTTGTGGTCAAGGAGGTAAAACACAAAAAGATATTTTGGGTTTGTTGGTGGATATCCGGCGAGGTTTGCAAGATTTCCGATGTGGAAACTTACAATGCACAGATAGAAATGGCTAGCAATAAGATAGATACACAAAAACGGAATGACCAGCTTCTTAGTCTCGAACCAGAGAAATCAAGCCTTGAATCAATGCACCCAAAAATAAATCTTGTACACTAAGTTTTTGCACTCAATTAAATATAAGGCTTTGGATATGTTGAGCAACATGCAAGTGGTATTAATGACAAGGTTAGCATAACTTTTAAGAACAAAAATAAATCATCTTTAACCCATCCAAAATTGAGAGCATGAGAAAAACTATGGGTCTTCATCCTTATCATAACCTCCACAAAGGATTAAGCTAGCATTTAAATTTAATTTCAGATTTGCATTAATGAGAGCATTAGCTTAATAATGCATAAAGCAAGCACAAAGACGAGCAAAGTGGCAACGATCATCATGTATCAACTTGGCATAGTTTTCCATCCTCACCAAAGGTCATGAGTAGGGGGAAATATTTATCCATGATGATTTGAAGCAAATATTACTACTAACACGCATGCTGAAAATAAATAAAGTAGAAGGTTATTTACAAACTTACCTTGTTTTCGTCGCTTAGCCTTGACGATCCGAGTCACCATCCAAGGTGTAGACGTCAATGTATTTAATGGTCACAATGTTAGGCTCCAGGAATACCTTGAGTCGTTGTCCATTCACAACATATTGATCTCCTTTGGCGTCCATGATTGTTACCGCTCCCGATGGTGACACTGAATGTACGACGTATGGTCCATCCCATTTGCTTTGTAATTTTCCTTTGCCGAAGACCTTGTATCGAGAATTGTATAGTAGGACCTTGTCTCCTTCCTTAAATTCCTTCTTATGCAATCTTTTGTCGTACCATCTCTTCATCCTTTCTTTATAGATGCTAGCGTTGTGATATGCCTTCAATTTTAGCTCTTCTAGTTCACTTATTTGAATCCTCCGCTTTATTCGTGCCGCATCAATATCAAGATTCATCTCCTTTATTGCCGAATAAGCCTTGTGCTCTAGTTCTACCAGTAAATGACATGTTTTTCCATAGATAAATTGATAAGGGGTCATACCTATCGGTGTTTTATGTGCAGTCCGGTATGCCCACAACGCTCCGTCTAGCTTCTTTGACCAATCTTTTCCTCCTTTAGTCACCGTCTTCATGAGGATGCCTTTGAGTTGCTTGTTCGATGTTTCCGCTTGGCCATTTGTTTGTGGATGATAGGCCGTAGACACCCTATGCTTGATTCCCAACTTTGCGAAGCATCTTTTAAAATCCTTGCCAATAAAGAGTGATCCACCATCACTTATTAAAATTCTAGGAACGCCGTATCGAGGGAATATCACCGTCTTGATCATTTGAATGGCCTCTTCCGTAGATGCTTTCCGACATGGAATTGCTTCAACCCATTTTGATACATAATCAACTATGACCAAGATGTGTTCATATCCATTTGAGTTCACGAATGGTCCCATCAAGTAGATGCCCCAAACATCAAATAGATCAATTTGCAAATTATAATTCAGCGGCATTGCATTTCTTTGTGATATATTTCCACTCCTTTGGCATTCCGGGCAAGTTGCAACAAACCTTTTAGCATCCTCGTGTATCTCAGGCCAATAGAATCCGCTTGCCCATACCTTCGCTTGTGTTCTAAAATGTCCATAGTGTCCTCCATATTTCAATGAGTGGTATTTTCTTAGAATCTCTTCTCTTTCTTCCCGCGACACACATCTTCTTAGCACTCCATCATCTCCACATCTATATAGCTATGGTGCATCCCAATAAAAATTTCTGCTTTCGGCAATTACCCTTCTTTTAGCATTTCTGTCCAAGTGATCTAATAGCATCTTCCGTAGGCATCTTATGATATCATGCATCCATCCTCCCTTATCAAGTATTCGATATAGATGATCATCTCTCATTCTATCTTCAATTAGCTCCATCCCATCATCTCCATGATGCATCCTTGATAGGTGGTCGGCTACGACATTGTCCGACCCTTTCTTGTCTCTAATTTCCATATCAAACTCTTGTAATAATAGAATCCACCTAATCAAACGTGGCTTGGCATCTTTGTTGGACAAAAGGTACTTGATTGTAGCATGGTCGGTGTACACGATCACCTTCGAGTTCATAATATAAGATCTGAATTTTTCAAATGCGAACACCACGGCAAGCAATTCCTTCTCCGTAGTTGCATAATTCACTTGAGCTTCATTTAAAGTTTTGGGAACTCGACCCGTGACAAAAGGGGTGGGGGGTATATAAGCCGTCTCGCCTTCCAGATCGGCACTTAGCCGCATTTCTCCCCCAAATCGCCGCCTGGCCTCGTCTCCGTCGTCATTGCAGCCGCCGCCGCCCCTCCCCGATGCGCCCCTCCCCGACACGAGACCCCACCATGACGCGCGGCCCCTCCCCGACGCGCGCGCCTCGCCGTCCTCTCCCGCCGCCGGCCGGCTCGGCCGCGATGTCCGCACTCCCCGCGCGACCCAACCCCGACGCGCCGGCCCTCCCCGACATGCATCTCCTCCCCGACGCGCCGCCCTCCCCGCTGCGGCGCTTGGCCCGGCCCTGTCCTCCACACGCGCCGCCGCCCCTCCGGATCCCCAACCGTACCAGCCGGCCAGCCCGATCGGTACGCCGCGCCGCCGCTGCCGCTTGCTGGGGCCCCCGTGCGTGCGTGCCCCGATGGCCGGCCGGGCCGCGCGCACGGTGGAGTTTTGCCTTGCTGACGCAAACCCGTGAAATGCTTGCGTCAACAAATATTTTTAATTAAATTTTAATTTATTTGATTTAGTTTATCAATTGATATGTATAGTTATAAAAATTTCGTAGATATGCATGAAAAATTTTAAATTTATAGGAATGGAAAGAAAATTTAATAAGAAATAAATTGTAATGCTTTGTATATTTTTTGTGTGTATATACAGTCATGCATATAAATTTATTAGTTTCGACACCTATGACTATGGACCAAATTCTTATTTGTGTATTTGAGTTCTTAATTATTTTCTAATATACAATTTCATAGTTTGATAGTTCCGAAGCCGACGACTGCCGCGTCGGCTCGAACAAGTGACTTCACGTCACCTCTGTCATTCTCCCACACGGCACCGCCGCCAACAAGCATCGTTCGTCCACATGTTAGTAGAAATATTTCGACTTAGTTTATTCCAGAAATTCATACAATATTGTTGTTTATTCCAGAAATTCAAAGAAAATTCTTGATTATTCAAACTATTCTTAGTAAATTCTTATTTATTCCAAAAATTTAGACTCTATTCTCCTCTCCACTTTAGTGTTTGAGACAAGAACCAGGAAATAATTTATGCGGGAACTACGTCTGTGACGACATACACGCTTACTGTGGCAACTCGGATGATGATAGTGTAAGTAAGATAAACCTATTAATAATACATCATTTTTATCCTCTTTTGTATATTTAATCGTTCGGTGTAATATATTAACCTATTTGCAAATTACAGAGGATTATAAAAAGGGACGCACTCATTGAGAAGGATCGTCTCTTGGCAATTCAAGAAGCTCTCATGGGATTCCTCATGGACGAGGTGGTTGATCCAAAAGGAAAACATTTTTATGACAACCATCCAATTGACTGACTCACCTCTAAGGAAAGTTAATTGAGACTAGAAATTTGAACTTAATGATATTTTGATGTATATATACTATAGGATTTAGGGTTTTCATGTATATATACTAGTTTAAGAAAATACTATTTATTTTGATGTGTATAAATTATTATGTGTATATACATTTATAAGTTTATATATGTAGATATATAGGGTTTATATATAAGTCTAAGTGCGTATATGGTATATATATAGACAGGTATACATAGATATACAAGTGCAAATACGTATATGTACATATACGGGTGAGACAACAATTAGAATATACGCTCAAATCGAAAACAACAAAAAAAAGAGACGAGACCCTTTAGTCACGGTTGGCATTACCAACCGAGACTAAAGAGGGTGGGCGCAGGCGCTGGCGTACCCCCTTTTAGTCTCAGTTCATAATACGAACCGGTACTAAAGGACCCCTTTAGTCCAGGTTCGTTCACCCGGGACTAAAGTGGGGCCTTTTGTCTCTAATCATTAGTCCCGGTTGGACATGAGAAACCTAAGGTCTCTACCAACCAGGACTAAAGCCCCTATCCCTACCAGTGATTGCACCCATACGAACAGTGTCTTAAAAGCTGAGACCTTAGTGTGAACTGTCGCTATAATATTGATGGTTGGTTTGGCAAGGTTGCACAGATGGCCTTGCTCCACGAGACAATTGATATTACTTGACAGTATTAGAGAGTTTCTTTCCCTAGAAGCTTCAGCTGTTCAGCATTTTTGGTGGGCATGGCAGGCAGCAGGTTACATCCACAAGGTGTGAAGGCTGTAGTAGCAGTTACGAGGAGCGCCATCGCGCCTGATGGGACATTTGATCCTGATCAAAGATTTAGTCTAGCAAAAAGAAGACGTTCTTCTCAATTGCACTTTCAGAAGATATATGCAAGCTGAAGATTGATGCAACAGTTGCGTGAAACCCAGAAGAAATTGAGATAGGACTGGAATGAGGTTTTGTGTCCTGGGAGGGTAGTCTGTCCGTTCACTAATCTGCAAATCCATCCCAATTACTTGTCTTTTGCATGTTATATTGGCATGTCACGTTCTGTACTCTGAAATTGCTTTCTATCTACTCCGTACACTGCAAAGATACACCTTGCGTATTCAATAAGTAAAAAAACGTAGGAAAAAAACTATAGGACTAGAATTAGAGACATTGGTGTTTCATTGGTAATTTTGACCCTGTCTATTTTACCCAAACCATTTTTTGATTAAAGTTACTATTTCACCCTCTTTTGGATGTCTGTTAAATGGAGCAAAAACGAAGACGTTTAAAAAACGGAGCTTTTGAATCACGATGATGCCTTCTTGCTGAGGCGGGGTATTTTTCTGCTGAGAAATGCATGGTCTGAACAATCATAGAGTACTCAAAATTGCTGGTTGGCTTGCTTGACGAACATCGTAGCCATATATACGCACAGTACTAGAAGACATGTTTTGCCCACATTTTTTCATCAAGCAAGTGTGCCATTGTCTCACGTTTCTTCTGTTTAACTTGTCATATTGATGTCAAAATACAACCAAAATTTTGTCCAATTTATCCAAGTTTGCTCAGATTTGAAATATATGTTGATTTTGTCAAGTTTTGATGTCGAAGTTATTCTAGATATATCAAAATGTTCTCCAAATATTTGGTGTGCATACAGGGTAAAATTATAGAATATTTAGAATAGTAGTGCATAATCTACATGGACAAACTAATATTTTTGCACATGAATTGACACCATTAAATGCTCTTGAAGGAATAGAAGCAACCTCAATTTTCATTTTGAAAAGGTGTGGGTAAAATCAGAAAGTATGAAAAGGAGGGTGAAACCACAATTGAGCTCCAAAACACGGGTAAGAACACCAATGACGCCAAGAATTATTGGTGACCTGACAATGCTGCAGTACTTCTATATCTTTGACTTAATTGTATATATCTTGGAATAATTGAACCTGCTAGAATTATTGCTTGAAGTGGCAGATAATTATCGCTCCCGCTAGTGGTTGGTATGTCATTACAGCATGCTCCTGCTACTTTTTAACAGGTATATAAGTGGAGAGGTGATTTTGTCCACTAAAAGATTAATAGCATGTGGCAGTTTGTTCACAATAAGCTTGGCAGTGGTCTTGCTTATGAATTATCCATGACTTCTTTTCTTTAATCTCTTATGTTACTCTAATTCTGAAAACTGAAACCATTTCTATAATGTCCACGACGGTCAACCATGATCCTGACGACCCATCCTCCCTATCATGTCCATCTTTTGTTTGCCATTTATTGAGTATTTTTTATGTCTCCTCTTCATTTTCCAAAGCTACAAGCTTGAAGAGATATTAAATAGTCCGAGGGCATAAGCATGCTCATGATATACGTTCACAATGACCATGTTCTACAAGGTGACTGGAGCTTGAGACCATGGATTGAGCTAACACTACTGTATTGACCAATAGTACTGCTTATGCTCACGTTGATAATGGTATCAGAGCCGAAGGTCGGAAAACCTGTGAAAACATCTCTGGGTCACACGTTGACGGGGGAGCCCGTTAATGTCTCCGTAGGGTCACGAAAAACCTTGTGACAGGAGAATTGTACTCTGAGCCTGTAATAACCTTCCATGTTGTGCACATGAGTTGTCATGTGATGGAAGAGTTGGGCTCGATGTGTGACGGGGGAGATTGTTGGATTAGTCCCACATCGGAAATTGATGGTGGGGGAGCACAACATAAAGGTGGGGGCAGTCCTCACCCAACAGGCTAGTCTTTTGGGTTGAGTTAGGCCCAAGTCCTTGTTGTTGTGGACTCCGTTAGACCTAGACCAGTTGAGGCGCCGACACATGGGTATAAATTCCCGGGCCGGATTCCGCTGCGCTCTCTAACAAGTGGTATCAGAGCTTGGTAAGAGATTCGATTGAAAAAAAATTAGGGTTTGAGTCCCTACGCGGCTACGCCGCCGCCGCCGCCGTTCGCCTGGTCAAGTTCCTCGGGCCGTTCCCTTCCCCGCATCACCGCGCGTGGAGTGCCCGAGGTGGAGTCGAGGCACGGGTGCATAGCTGCTCCAACCAATTGTAAGAAATTAGCCCTCCGCGGTGACGAGCCGTCAGCTAATCTCCACGCAACGGAACGACGATTGAATCTACCGAGACGAACTTGCATGATCACAGATGACAATGGAGACACAATATTTGTTAACGAGGTTCAACCGAAGCCTACATCCCCGGGGCATGACTACGGGCGCTCCTCCCCAACCGCAACACCGACCGCTTTAGGATCCCTGCATTACGCCGCCTTCCTCCTGCCAGCCTGTCGTCATGGTTACAACAGCAGCCCTCCTCTCATATTTATGAGGAGGCTAGGGTTACAGAGTATGACACGGACTCTACCTTATACTGCTAAATACAACTCAAGTCCCATCGTAACCGGACTGTACAAATATTCGACACAATATCTAACAAATTCCACCTAGGCGAATATTCCGCCATCCTGAAGCTGTCTTGCGCGAACCTCCATGTACACCAGACTTGAGTCACCGTTGCTGCTCTATCAAGAGCTGCACGAAGAAACACTGCTATCCCTACAATTCCCGACTCTGTGACTCCACCTGCAACTGTGCACCCTTCTCTTTTATCACCGCAATCTCTTCCAAGCAAAATTAGATTCATCACCAGCTAAAAAGCAACCGAATCTAACACCATGCTCTATCAGACTGCATCCATGATACTGAGAACATCACAATCACCACTGAGTCACATATCCGAATTGCCACCTTAGCATTGTCCTTCCATTATTGCTGTTATACTACGTCGGACGTCTTACACCATAGTCTCCTGCAGTCATGTCCAACTAGATTACTCCAGTTGCAAGTACAAACATCACCGTCTATACTTCCTTCCAGTTCAGCCCTTTGGTACCACCACGCCTTTCGATTCATGCTTCAGTAACCCGCACGTGCAACTCGAATCGATCCGCGCCTTTGCTGATTTGGAAGCACGCAAACGCATCCCATGCAAACCTGCATCCTGAGCTCACGCCACGTGTCGCCACGCTACAGAGAACAATAACTCCATCAGCCGCCATGCTCCTATGTCGTCATCGCTGATCCTGTTATCGCCTCTGACCACAGTCTGACTAGCCTGTTACCGCCAGTCTCTCCGCCATGCACCACGGTATGTTCACCCTCCAAGCGAACTATCCACCAGCCATCGTGAACTGTTCGCTATGTGTCTCGCAAACTGTTCGGCCCAGTCTATCCATCACAGGTAGACCCCAGCGAGCTGCTCCACTCCTCGACCCTATCAGCTTGCCACCTGATTCCGTCGATCCTGAGCACCCACTGCAGTCGCTATGTGCACCACGACTGAACACCTTCGATAGCCACAGCTCGTTGCCAACGAGCCCGCAACACTAGCTTGAGGTCTGGTCGCCAACCGCTACCTCTCCTCGTCGCCTGTTGCAATTTTCCATCAGCTTCTTGTGACATCCTGTCATGTCTTGTAGCTTCGTTGTGCGCACAACCCTACTAACTCCTGCACGACACATCCTGTCACCATAAGTTGATCCGACCGACTTGGCTTGTGGATCGCCAGACTATCCATCGTTCCGCAGATTGTCTGTCCAGGTTCGTCACCGAACCTCCTATTTGGGTTGTCCACTCGTCGAATACGCACACCGTCACTAGTTGACTCCAAGCATCAACCTTCGAGACTGCTGCGTGCCACTTCCGTTGTTGTGCTTCAACCTCCCAGCATTCAACCGAGTACTGCCTGCGTACATATGTCATGTTAGTCGGCCCTGTAGAACCGGTGCACAATAACCTTGTACGTGACTCCGTGGCAAACACTTGAGGCCATAGCTCCCGTATCCAATGTCTCCACGTCACCAAAGTATGATTGCACCATGAATACTACTCCGCCTGCACTTGCAATGTCAAACACGCACGCTTCCTTTTTCCTCGGTTTGATGCCCAACTGCACACGACTCCGACTCCCAGATCCACACGATGGTTTGCATACCTGACTTCCTGTGGCTCGTCACCCACCCATGTGAGTCCGAATTGAACTCGCATCTATGAGCACCACGACTTGCCACACAGCTCCCGCATGCCAGTTTGTCGCCGTCCATGCAGATGTCGTCGCTTTGCCGCACGCCTCTAGCCGCAGGTCGACTCCTTGACAGCAACACATTTGGCGAGAATCGTAGACACCGTCGACGCTCACGTCGACCCACCGTAGCTCCAGCCACGGTCACATGCTCCGCCTTACGCCGGATTCGCACCGCACCGACTACACGTTGCCCGACACCTTGTAGATGCATAACCCTCGAATCTCCAGGTGATCTTCCGCAGAGCCTCTAGATCCAATCCAACCATAGCTTTAATACCAATTGTAAGAAATTAGCCCTCCGCGGTGACGAGCCGCCAGCTAATCTCCACGCAACGGAATAACGATTGGATCTACCGAGACGAACTTGCACGATCACAGACGACAACGGAGACACGATATTTGTTAACGAGGTTCAGCCGAAGCCTACATCCCCGGGGCATGACTACGAGCGCTCCTCCCCAACCGCAACACCGGCCGCTTTAGGATCCCGGCATCACGCCGCCTTCCCCCTGCGAGCCTGTCGCTATGTTGTCATGGTTACAACAGCAGCCCCCCTCTCATATTTATGAGGAGGCTCGGGTTACAGAGTATGACACGGACTCTACCCTATACTGCTAAATACAACTCAAGTTCCATCGTAACCGGACTATACAAATATTCGACACAATATCTAACAAAATGAGAGATTCTGCCTAGAGGCTGTTGACAAATGCAGGTAGGCAGACAGGGCATATATATTGGAGTAATGGTATCAATTTTTTTAGATGATGCCTCGAGAGTCGAGACTATTGATCGTTGTTTGCCTTTATTTTTGTTATCATCAGAGATAAAAATGATGGTTATCACAACACTGATTCTCATCAATTACGTTTTTTTTTTGAAACACGTATTACAGAGGGTAAGGGATCGAAGCAGCACTTTCTGTGGATTCATGGTCCGGCTCCAGGTGTCAGTCAAGTTCAAGCACTGGATGAGGTGAATCAGGCCTGTTCTGTGATTAGGTTGGCTTGCCGACCAACTCATGTCCACGCTACCTAAAGGAGCATCTGGGACTAGACAAACTATTTGGATCCGTTCTGGCTTTACATCAACCTTCACCTGTATTTTGTGTTCCTGGTGTATCCAATTCCAAATAGGTGGTCTGACTGCTTGTCTAAGTACGTAGGTAATAATATGTCCTTTTTTTATTTTATCCTTTTCTCTTCCCAAAACAAATGATCCTGGGACAGAGATGAGAATGACCCATGAAGCACGATATATACAAGCTAGGGAACACGATGAAGTGGGCTGTGTACGTATCACTGCTCCCTATCTTTATATGAGTGCATATACTTATATATATATATGGATGATTGGATGAACAGTTTACCAACCACTTCAGAGGCACCTGAATATGCACTTATTTTGGTAATTTCTAGTCCGCAGCTTCTATATACTTACATTAATTATTTCTACTCAGACCGGAAGGGAGCATATCCTGTTTTTACATAATTTCATATATAGTACGCCTGTTTATTAGTGTCCTGTGATAGCCACAGACTAGTGATCTTTCAATCCTTCTTCCTCAGACACGGCATTTTCATTGGACAACATTATGTCAGACAACATCGATTAATTAGTCATATATTCATCAGTGATCCCTCTTCAGTTGAACTAAATTGTTCATGCACGATTCGCTAATTATTTTTCCGAAAAAAATTATTAGAATCACGATTCGCTAATTACAGCTACTGCTCCTCTCAGGCTGAGGTTGGAAGGTGGCTAAGGTGCAAACAGGGGAGTGAGTTTCTTGGAGTGGGTCTGGTCTTGGATCCTACAGTTCCAATGTGCTACTCAAATGATCCTTCACGACGACAACATTCTATTTGCATGGAATTGCTTCACCTCTTCAAGCATATTTTGAATTCCTGTGAAACCTCCAATTTCTAATTGATCTACCTTCTTGGCCAAGTAGCTAATGATATTGACCACATGCTCTTGTCTTCCTTCCCCATTTCTAAAGCCACATGGAGTTTTGCTCTTGGCTTTGAACAAAAATTACATAGACATGAGCTTTGGCGGGTTCTACTTTATCTCCTTCCTTTTATCACCTGCATTTAACAGCGAAGGAAACACATATGTCAGAGGAGCCATGAACATAGCAACATGCTAGATAATTGTTTTTCTAATCTAAGTGTTGGACTAGTGATCCTCACAATTTCTATGTACCTATTCTTATAAATTAGAGAAATTTACTACTTTTTGGAACAAGATATAGTCACAGCATTCCCTATTTGACTTTTTAAAAGTCATGTGATAAATGTTATTATGGTGCATTACAAATCTTGTCACATGCATGCCACATTAGCAAATGGTAACGTTCTCTAAATATCATTTTCAATCCATGTACCACATCACTATTCTCGATCATCTGTGAATGAAGTAAAGGGAAAATTGTTTTTGATTGAGGACTATATTTAGTCATCTTCCTCTGCATTTATGCCAGACAATGAACTTCTGAATGATGAAATGGTTAGTCATAAGAACATCTTAAGTTTTTGTTGGGATTGTAATAACTCAAGCAAGCTAAGCCATCTTTTGTTTGAGTTATTACAGTGGCCTTAGATGCACTGCGGCAGATGGAGATTCGGGCCACCGAGGGGGAGCCATTCCTGGGACCCCTTCCCGAATCGCCATGTGGCGGGCCACGCGAGCGTGATGATTTGGATGCGCAGCTCCTCCGGGCAACCCCGACCCAGACTACGATGCCGACCGACGTGATGGCGGCTCACAACACGGTGCTCGTGCACAAGGGAACAAAGATTGGCGAGCCTTCAATGCATGAGAATGATGACCACAACGTCGACGCTCTCTTCTCAGATGCAACGCCTGTGGACCAGAATGTGGGGACGTCGGAAGACACGACGCCAGTAAACATGACACCGACCCTGGACAGGGCGGTCACGCAACAAGGCACGGGATTCAGCAACAGTGGATGACAGGCGTGGCATCGATGCCCTCCTCACCAAGCTGGACGCGCCGCTCCTACCGCAACTGACGGCACGCCGCACCCGTCAACGACGCACTTTTGACATGACGAAAGTGCGTCGGAGCGCCCGATTGGCTAAGAAGCCAGTGATTCCGGCAATGGAATGTGCGCAACGGAACCTATGCCGCAAGCTGGGTTACTCCATCGACGAGTTGACCCCCATCGAGGAGGTTCTGCGCGAATTCATTGCCACATTCCAAGGCCCGCTGCTGGCTCACGTCATCGATGCCATGTCAGTAATCTTCAACCTCGACGACGACAACTTCGACCTTCTCGATGATGCCCTCCTCCAGCACGCCGGGATAGCGGTGGCGGACCTGGACCCTCTTAATGGGGAGGTTTGATGCATATAGCATATCTAGAGAAGGAAGTTTGGAGACCGAGCAACATCCTCTCGCGGAAGGCCAATGCACACAACGCTTACGATTGAGATTTGGCCGTTTGGATCGGTGGATCGAGATGGAGTGAGATGTCAGACTTCGTATGCAATTAGGTTTAAGTTTTAGTGCGTGAGCCTACTGTGTGGTTTGACAGGAGAGTTTGTCGAGTCTGAGCGCACAAGTGTATTTTTTTTCCCGGCTAGTCAGTTGTTCTTCTCCTCTTTATCAATGAAATAGTCACTGTCTTGTGCCCGTTCGTTCAAAAAAAAATCTATCTAATGGAAATTTTAGAGTGCTTGAAAAAAAATGAGAGGCATCCATCCGGCGAAATCTAACAGTGGAAACATTGACATATGCAAACAACTTTTGCATATTCATTTATAAAAGTACCAGATGGAAAGATTGAAAGACACAGGTGAAAGAGTACCAGATGGAAGTAATGACATCAATGTCGTTCATTTCTTGTACTTAACACTTTGCCAAATATATGTGCTAGTGCAAGTGCAAGGGTAGCCTCAGAGTTTAGGAGTAAGCAATGGGAGCAAGTGCAAGATAGGAAAAGGAGAAGTTATGGTAGTATGTATTCTGTATTTCATTATTGTAGGAATGAGAGGCACTAGGGACTTTGCTCCACCGACGTTATGGAACCTTTGGGACAATTATTTTTCACACATCCAAATGGAAATGGAGTGCTCCTTGATTTGCAGTAGGGGCAGTAGTAGGAAAACCACTACTCGGGAGGAGGCAGGCAGGAGGCGGGGGAGCACAGCAAGCTGCCTCGCAATCTTAAGCTCAAGAAGAAGAGCAGTAGATTAAAACTAGAGGTGGAAGTTTTGTGTTGAGTCGTCAGATCATGATATAGTGACAGGAAACCGTTGCCTGAGAGGATGCTATTTTTCAGGAACCTTCAGTTATCAATTTTAATAAAGATTTGCTTATGCCATTTGAAATGTCTGTTCTTAGTGTACGCAAAATAATTGAGAATCAAAGTTTTAGTACCGTTGAGTGCACACAACTCAACCGCCAGCCTTTTGTGACTGCAGAAAGTACGAAATAGGGGGAGGGTGTGCTGTGGAAATAAATCATCGACAATAAATATTAAATTAGCAATGACATTAACCTAACTGGAAACCTCTCTGTTAAAAAAAACTGGAAACCTCTCAATTTTTGAAGGGGTATGTGAGCAACTATAATACATAATCTTTATGTGTAGTTGTCAACACTAGTGGGGTTGAAACCTGTTTATCTCCTTGTGTTTGGAAAGTTCATGTTCCTTCAAGAGTTCAGATAATTTTGTTGTTGTTCTTATTGTCCATAAATACTATTTGACTAGAGGTAATCAACAAGAAACATGTTAGGGACCAAACATGTCTTGTTACACATTGAGATAGTGTAATTGCAAGATCCCTTTTTTGAGTATGTTGCAGGTAGGTTAATGCAGAGTTCCCTCTCAGGACTTAAAATACAAATTGGTCTTAATCATGAACAAGATTCTGGGTGCTAGCTCCATCCAGATCAGCTTATGATTTTCAGAATTGGCGGTGGATGGTTCCCTACTAATGTCCTCTTTTTGGTAATACACGAACATAATTTTTTCTTTGCTTTTTATTTATGCGAGAACAGAGTTCACTAAAACACATCTTTCAACCGCCCATGGGACATTGGAATTTTCCCTAAACAAATGATGATACTGATGGATATATATACCAAATGAAAATTCAATGACATGAGGTGTTTCTGAATCATATCATTGTTAACTCACTAAATCGTCCACTTATTGCACCTGAACTAACATTGTCTTAAAAGGTTGCAGAGACCGTAGTGTGAACTGTCACTACAATATATATGGATGGGTGGTTGCGCAACGTTGTGTAGATTGCCTTGCTCTTTTTGCTCCACGAGATGAAAGTAATATTACTTGACAGCATCAGAGATTTTTTTTTTTTTTTGCCTAGAAGTTTCAGCATTTTTTGGTGGGCATGGCAGGCAGCAGGCACCACCATGCAAGTCGCATGCATCCTCAAAGACGGAAGACCGTAGATGAGTTGAGCACCACCATAATCCGAAGATGGATTACCTTCTTGACGAGAGATGCAATCCTGACAGATGCCAACATGTGAAAATGGTGTCACATTGGGTTCCTAACGTCGTACTAGACAGGGATTCCCAAACTCATGTGCTGCAGTGGAACACAAGAAGCCAACATCACGTTCTGTTGTAGACTGACTATTGGATAAATCCGCTAACTCAACCTCCTGCAGGAGTCTGAGATTCTTTGATCTATTTTCTGCTTGACTCATCTAGCACCCATGGTAGCCTTTTGTAGACACAAGGCGCCACTAACAAATCTAATCCAAATAAATAATCTTATCTTATTTTGTAACAAACTAATCCTGATCCCTCGGTACTGTTCACATGCTACAGTACAAACTTCGTTGTGCGAGGCAACTGCCATCTCAAAATGCATATTTCGAGCGACCATAGAACCTTCATTGTGCTACTGTCATTGAAGGCCATGGGTGATTCGGGAAGCGAATCTGCAGGGTTCTCACCTTCGATGAATAGCTTCTCGGTCTGTAACACCATCTTTTCATGTTTACTGTCAGCAAATTTTGCCAAGGCCGTGAACCAGATCGATGGCAGACAGGGATGTGTCCTTCATTAAGTCAACAGACCAGACCAAGCAAAAGAGCTCATGATGCCTCCACAACATGAAATTCGAAGGGTCAACGCCCAAGGGAAGAATGACTCATGTGATTCTGCCTATGGCAACATTAACTCATTAAGTCACCAGCCGGTTGGATAATCTCTAGGACTGATAGTCACTCATGTGATTCTAGTAAGTAGCGGAGGGCAAGAAAGTAAGGTCGAAAGTTTTTTCGATAAGGGAAAATTTATTAATTTCAGGGTTTTTTACATCGAGCTTGTACAAATTCCTTGAACTAAATTCTCGGCTTCTGCATTACTAGGATGCACACAGCCAAAAGAGAGGGAAAAAATCCTCAAGCTAATGGCTGTCAATCCGTAGACTAGACCGCCATCCATGTGCTTGGGATCCATCCCACTATACAGAGAATAGTGGTCAAGCAATCTTTAACTTCTTTGCTGCCCTGGAAATTGGTTTTGAGTGCTTTAACTTCTTCCATAGTCTGGTAGAGTTTCTCAAAACCAACATGTAGCAAGCGTACCAAAGAGTGCTTCAATAGGAGGGACTGTAACTGCAAGGTTCAATGCTATACCAGATATCTAAACATATGAATTATACGGTGTGCTTGTTTGTCTCAACTCAAGCCATTTACAACCATATGGGTGTAGGAAGAGCTAGCATGAGGCAGAAGACTATAAGTAACTGCAACATTTCTTATTACAGTACTAGCTAGTTCTTCGCGATCGTTGCAGATTTGTGAGGCATCGGAAACTCAGACGGGTCATGCGTGAAACAAAGAAGCAGCCTTAAAAGTGGCTTCGTGTGAATGGTGATGTGGTAGTCTTTTCATCCTCCTCATGCTTGACGTCTGGTATGGTGATTCATGACCATAGAGGCATGTGTCTGTTGGCTTCTTGCCAGTCGTTTCACGGAGTTACTACACCAAAGATTGTAGAAGCACTAGTGTTGATAAGTGTTGTTAATCGCCCAGGAGGAAAGTTTATTTGTTTTCCAATCTTATTGGTTCATCATTTGTCTGATGAGGCAGCCATGTCATGGCTAAATCGAATAAGCTTGTTGCTTATTCTAACTACCGCCATTGTATACTTTGTATCCCAGGTTGTGTCCTCAGGACGTGTTGTAAACTCTGAAATATTTTTTTAAGTTCTTGATGCTTCTGCTCGAGTGAAGAAGAGGAACAGAGGACCAAGATCGATGGGGCAGCTTCTGATCTATTGGCTAGGGTGAGGTAGTTTGAGAGCTTATCATAGATGGTTAGGGTAAAAAAAATAGATTTAGATCATGTGCTTTTAGATAGGTTAAAAATTTGTCCTACACAATTTGGCCAGTGAAAAATAAATTTAAAATGAATTTGGTACAGTGTTGTACTATTTCTCTTTTTCAATCTCATATAAATATTATTTTCTCCCGTTTTGTCCAAGAGTGCCATCTCCCACGATCCTTCATTCCCGGTTCCGCACACTTTGCCTGGCCTGTGTGCTCTAGATGAGTGGCACCAACACAGTTGATCAATGACCAGAAAAGGCAACACAGCCAATTAAGGGAGAGAGGATTCAAGATAAAAACATTGTAGTTCCAAGTGAGTGTAGTTCTAATTGCTTGCATATGCGCAAACAATAGGCCATTGAATTGTATTTGTCTGAGTATTGTAGGGGCCTCCCCTACTGTTTGGCTCAAAAAAATTGTCTCAGTATTAGGTATGAGTTACTCAAAGGCTACCGAATAAAAAAAATTATTGATTTCATACTTTGGCAGTCATGACCATACTTTCATAAGAAGCTGATTAAGCATACATTAGAGCAGATTCATGCTTTCATACTTTGGCTGTCTTTGCCATGCAAACTCTCCGTATAATATTGGACATGTGTAAACAGGAGGGGTTGTCCATCTACCACTACCCCCAATATATATAGCATGGATTCTTGAAAACTACTCGCCTTGTTCATCTGCAGGTGAGGGGCGTTGGGCAGAAGAGATTCAGAGATGGTCCAAAAAATTATTAAACATATGTTGAGGTTGGGAGGCATTAGGAAATTATGTAGCTCTCTTTTGTGGAGATATGCTGCTTCTATTGTTTGTATCCTCACCACGACATCTTCAGGAATCTCAATGAAATTCATGTCTTCTGTTACAAAAAGTGTTTCCTGTGCTCTTTTTACATCTCCCCAACACATTTTTAGTCTTTACACTGTTCTTTACTGCAATTTGATGAATTTATTGACATCCATTGTAGCATACACAACCAGGTACAATGATATGACTGAACCAATCATTCTGGAATTGTTACTTATGTTCAATTGTTACTTGAGCTTTCACTGCTGCATTTCTTCACGTGACAGGGTTAATGTAGAGCTGATTTGTAGTTGCCAAAAGAGACAGATACCCTAGTCAATTTTCCAATTTACAATAACCAGGTGTGAGGTTGTGACAAATTGCACTGTTGTTTGAATAAGAAGCGAATGCCACCACCTTCAGTGCTGTTGTTGGGCATGGCAGGCAGCGGGTACCCAAACATGACTTCATTGTTCACGGTGGCACTGTATATTGTTTTAGATAATGGACGAAACATCCGGCCTCTACATCTGAAGACGTACACAGCCCATTATTACAGAGTTTGCATAAAAAAATAAAAGAGCGAAGTCAGTCTCAAACAGATCAAAAGCCTGTGGCAGACGGTAGATATGCTTCCACCCTCCCTTGACATGCTCCATAGCAATCATCTCTATGTTTCTGCTCATCAAGGAGACTGCATTCTTGGCTTGCTCATCACGCTACAGCTGCGCCCAGAAACGTAACCAGTACGTTCCCCTGAAGATAACCTACAAAATTGAATTAAACTTGATTTTGTGAAAAATGATCATTTCGGCATCGTCAGATTGCCCAGCATACAGCAGCAACCCCCACCCAAATCAAATTCCTAATCTTTTTAGACTGATTAGAAAGCTAGGAACCGAACATATGCCCAATCGATCTAGGTGGAGTTAAACCTGTAGCATAAGAAATTATCCTCCAAACCATTCTCGCATAAGGACAGTCTAAAAACAGATGTTTTGTAGACTCATTACTATTACAGCCACAACATTTTTGGCTTCCTGTCCAGTTTTTTTTTTTTAGCGAGATTGTCTTTGGTTAAAACCACCCCTTTTGCAAATACCAGAGGAAAATCTTAAGTTTTAGAGGAATCTTTAATTTCCAAATCATCTTATGTCGAAAAGGTGGTTGTCTTCCTATCAGATGCAAATATAGAGATCGAACCGTATATGACCTGGATTTGGTCAAGTTCCATCTAAAAGTATCGGAACCGTCCACCAATTCAACATGAGTGATTTGTGCTACAAGGTTATGCCATTCTATAAGTTTGTTATCCACCAACGCCCTCCTTAAAGGTAAATTGAGGGACGTCGTAGCCATAACTATGGCTATAGTTGCATGAAGATCACGCACAATATTATATAATGATGGATACTAAACTTTGAACGACACGTTTCCAACCCAAGTATCCTCCCAAAACCTAGTCTTACCCCCATCTTTAATATCAAAGGAGCCTAGATCCAACACCTCATCTTTAATTTTCATGAGACCTCTCCAAAAATGAGAGTCATAGGGTTTGGCCTTCACCTGAGTAAGCGACTTAGAACTTAGATATTTATTAGTTAGTAACTTTTGCCACAAACCATCGGTATTAAGCAAGTTTACTAACCATTTAGCCAATAAGCACTTATTTTGCAATTGCAGATTTAAGATTCCAAGCCCCCCTTGATCCTTAGGACGACATAAGATGTCCCATTTGGCAAGTCGGTATTTATGTTTATCCGAAGATCCTTGCCAAAAAAATCTTGATCTAAAATGGTCAAGATTTTTTAGAACCCCTTTGGGAATTTCAAAAAAGGACATCATAAACATGGGTAGTCTACTAAGTACCGAGTTTAATAAAACCAGACGTCCGCCATAAGACAAGTACTTAGCTTTCCAACAAGAGAGCTTTTTTTCAAAAGATAACTTTGGACACACATTTGCTTTTGAACAAAAGATACACTGATACTTAAGTGATTAATCAAATTCATAAAGTGATTCAAGAACACATCCAAACTACCAAAGTGCTTAAAGTGATTCATCAAAGGCTTAGCACATGCTTAGTGAAGGTGATTAAGTGATAGCATAGGCATAGAAATTGGTTATCAGGAAGTCATACACATGTGTGTGTGCTTCAACGTGGAGTAGTGGTGGCTTATTGCCTACTAACACCATGTCAACAGTTTGCTGCCCCCCTAATCACCTTTACTTTGTACCATGATGACATGCAGACCACAGGGCATCTACCATGTACTATTCTTTCAAGAATTCTCAAGACAACAAAACTTGTCATAAAAAGACATAGCACAATGTTTGCTGAGTTTATCATCGGTCTGTGGGCTATATATGAATGCTTTTCGCTGTTTGGATTCAAGAAAGAGATTATATACGGAGCCATATGGTACAAATGTTTGTAAATGTCTGAAAATAAGATGTTGGGGATGTGAGGCATTAGGAAATTACATAGCACTTAGATGGTAGACAAGGCAGCCTCTTTCTGGTGTATAGCTAATCAAATTTTTAGTGTTGGTTGCAAATTGTTCCGACCTTCACATTATATCCTGTCTTCCAAAAATATTTCTTGAGGTTCAGTTAATGTTCTTTGGTTGCTCGTTGGATTATCTTTCCTGAGCCGAGACTTGTCCATGATCTGCAAGCAATCATGCTCTTGTTAGGGAAACAATGTTGTTGAGCAGTACGAACGTACTATATTAATCCTTTGCTCATTCTTTGTACCTTTGACAGTTTTTTCTTCGACATGTTAAGAGAGAGAAGAATTCGCAAAAAAGAGAGAAGAAAGTATGTCTACTATCTAATTTGGACCAGTTTTAATTTTTTCCGCAGGCAGACAGATGTCATTGGGGTCCATGTTCTTCCACCTTTTCTTGATAAGGGAATCTTTATTAACTGTAGACAATTACATCAAGGTTATACAATTATATTAAGAACAAACATGAACACTAACTGAACCTATGATTTTGTAATTATACTTATGGTAGCTAATCTTTACCAAAGGGTATTTGGAGCCACTAGCTAAATGCTAGTTGTTAAAAATAAGTTGCTATGCAACCCTTCATTAATTGCAGTGGGGACTTTTATCGAGAAAGTGGAGGGGTAGAATTGTCTTTAAGCATATTTAATTGGGGTTAGCTGGATTAGCAAGTTGGAACAAGCTAAAGTACTACAGTTTAACTGGGAGGTTTTTAGCTGCCCTGTTTTGATCCAATTAAGCTAAATTTAACCACCAATGTTTAGACGAGGATCCAGAAAGTGCCTTGGAAAAAAATGATTGAATTTGTTGTTTTCCTTTAGGACCCAGAAAACTAAGGTGCATAATTGCATGCGAAAAAAATTAGCTCTAATCATTGAGAACAAACTCTCTGACCATGATGAGACCTGCAGCTAGCTAGCGGGGGATCGACCACATATTTGTTCATGTTTTTCTGAGAAGCAGACCGATCTAGTTACAAAAGGCATGGCACAATGTCTGTTGACATTATCGCCGGACTACTTTTTTTTTCTATTTGTATTTAAGATACAAAGTATACTGAACCATGGGGAAGAACAGTATGAGAAGGCCGGAGAAAAGAAGTATGTTGGGGTATTAGGAAATTACATAGCATTCTTTGTTAGCAGCATCAAGCAATAAATTAAGTGGTCAGGTAGAGATTGACTAAGTTGAGTTTCTACGCAACAAAAGAGCACCAGGAAGCACATGGCTGTCAAGCAAGATGGTCAAAACATCTAAAATCTCTAACAAAATAGCAGTCATGAGGGATACATGCAGCACAATTACGATTGAGGCAAGGTTGAAGCTAGAGCAGTGGCAGAGCAAGTATTTCAAAGTTGGGTATTCCCATCTCTAACAAAAGAAAAGGTCTAGGTGAGCAATAAAAATATTCACAATATGTCAATGCTGATAATCGAAGAAATAAAATCACAACCTGTTCAAATCTAATATAATGATGAAACAAAGGGAAAATCAAGTTGTTCCAGCTATTTAAATTCATCAAACGTACTAGCACTGAAACACCGATGCTTACCACCAATTTTCCTATAATGTTGTGTGGTTGAAGGCATTGTATCCTCTTATCACATACCTCCTCCGTCCAAAATTATAAGTCTTTTGGATTTTTCTAGAGGTATATATATTATTATACATCTAGACATAGGGTGTATCTAAATGCATATCAGTTTATGAATCTGCTAAAGCCAAAACAATCTATAATGTAAAACAGATTGAGTAAATCCTTTCATTGACAATTTTTTAAGCCCCAAAGTTGTATGTACATGTGTATATTTTGAAGTATACTTGATGTTTTTAGAAAAAGTTGGGTATTCCTAGGAATACCCAGGCATCAATGTGCCTCCGTCCATGAGCTAGAGCATAGAAGAAGTTTGAAGCTTAGACTTTCTAGCTTTCTTTCTTACTTTCTGGTTTTCTTATTTTCTTTTTTCCCTTATTTTGTGTGGTGAAGTCTAAGTACTCATGTATTTCGTGGGTACGTGACCGGATTTGTTTCTTTGTAGTCGTGTAAATTCACATGTGAATGTTTAAGGTCGGATAATTTCCTTAATCTAATAATGTAAGATGGTCAGATAATTCTCTTTGTAGTCGTAGACATTCATAGGAGAATGTAAGCATTGGAACAAAAATATGTAAACACCTAACTAATCTGCATCAGGCATCTAGATCTAGCATCTAGAATAAGTTTATGCAACTCCAAGGCATGACATGACTGAAAAAACTAATAACGGAGCAGAAACACACATGCTCAAAAATTCGCCTTCATTAATTGTGCTTGTATACACCTGTCTGATATTGGCATCCTAGCTCGTCTACATCACCTTCACCATCCTCAGTTGTAAGGTAGCTGGATTAATTAGTTTCGAAATGCTGCACCAACTGACGACACTGCATGGAGTCGCTCTTCAAGCGAAACTAGCTGTAATTCATCACCCAACCAGGCTCCACAATTCCTATTGTTATGTTTGCAGTGCTGATTTCATATTTATATATATGTACGTAGTCCTTATGGTCTTAATTTCTTTCTTGGCAGAACAGAGTTGGATAAACCACGTTTTACCAATGGTCAATTAAAAAAACACCTTCTCTCAAGCACAGGGCATTGAAAGTTTGCTCTCTGGCAAGGGCCTCAAGCCTGCAAGGGACCCACCACGCGCTCATTATTCAATCAGGCTTTGCCGAGAACACAAAAGCTTGTTATAAAAGGTGTTGGAAAATATCCGTTGCCCATCATAACCGGCCTCTAGATGCTTTTCCACTATTTGCAGTGGAGAAAGAGTGTCCTGAGCCATGGGGTCAGAAGGGAAGGTCACAGAAGACTGATATTATAATGTGGACTTGGGATTCCGAGGCATTAGGAAATTACATATCACACGGTTATCCTGAGCTGCTCCGTTTCTTTCTCCTTCAAAACGGCATTTCAAAACGGTCATCGTTCAGCTTCCATCAAAACTCCTGGGTCCGATCGAAGTCTTTACCGTGATATTGTTAGACACAACAGTGTTCAATTCGAGAACTAGTAAGCCTATGTAATATTGTGTCCAAGTCCCATTCACATTTATGTTTCCTACTACATGTTAAAGAAAAAGAAAACAAGATTGAAATCTAGCATGATTATTATTTCAGCAGGGACACAGACCCCCTTAACTTTTGTGGCATAGACAACTGGGTCCACTGACTGAACCTATATATAATTTTGGAGTTATCCTTATATCATTAAGGCATTACAGCTTGGTGGAAAATAACATGGCTTGACAATCCCCTTAACTTTTGTGGAACATAACATGGCTTGACAAAAATGCTTGAACTCGATTGAGAAAGATGAAGGCCAGGCCAAAGTGTACAGTGTCCCGATTTGAACCTGGAGTTCTAGAGTTCGTAGTTTGGTGGAACAATTCATGTTAAGCCTACTGCGATTATTGGAGATTCTGCTTTATCTTGTCACGTGCATCGACTTTTTCACAACCGACCAGACTCCAGTGGATGATTTAGTGATGTAAAAATTCCCAACGTCTTCCATTCCCAAATGATGGTGGTGACACAAAATTACTCATGTCAGACATGACAAAGGCCTCCTGCGATTAGCTGAATTCTAAATTCTAAATGGCGTGTGGAGTCAAAGTGGAGGTAACCGAACCAAAAAAATGAAACCAAGTGGATGTTGCTATGTACCTTGCCAACTGTGCCAAGCGATCCCGTGGACGACAACCCATATATATAACTCCCCTCTTAACTTGACTGTACATCTTCTGCTGGGTGTCCATCAGGTTTAACTTTTTTTTTTTTTTGCGAGGAAGGTTTAACTTTAAGTTGCTGGTTTTTTATCTTTATGGGATTTGTTTGATTAGAATAAATGCTATTTTCCATGTTTGGTGCAATAAGAAACTATCTAAACAATCGTGAAACAACAGAACATAGAGAGAGATAACCAGACCATAAACTAAATGAGAAGGATAACAATTAAACAGAGCTGCAGAGAACTATATATATATTGGTAGCCACTGACTTGTTGAAGAACACAGTATTATTAGTTAGTTCACGCACACGATGCAAGTCACTCTAGTTAATGTGGCTTATGATCCCCATAAGCATGGAAGACATTGGGAGAACGTGCTCACGCTGACCTGCCTGGGCTAGGAAAAAGAGGATTTCATATCTAATTATTAGCAGGGAAACTCTATCAGTGATGCGACACTGACCACTCCAATGTTCATATGATGAATAATTAACATCACGCACGAGTTCAAGAGTTTTTGCTATGCATTCTTTCTTGTCTGTTTCGTCACAACAACACTGACCATTGCTTGTAGTCGGAATGCAACATGACGTGTTCACTCGCTTGACTGACATTATTTGCGGCAGATATGAATGCATAGGACTGTGAGTGCTGTAACAGTTTGCTGAAAATCAAAACATCCCTTCAATGTGATTTCTGGCCCACTGATAAATGTTCTCTCATTTACTTCATCTCAATCAGCTTTTCCTCACCACAACTTGCATCAGCATCAAGCTTGTCCGACCAACTGAAGCCAGGATTGCCCAAATGTATCATCACAACTGAGAAATGTCGGGGGATTTGTTTTGCAAAAAGCTTCGTTGTCAAGTTTAAAAAATAAGAATGCCTTGAAAAGAAAGTATACAATAGGCACCATCATCCTCCTTTACAGCAATATAATGTCATACACATGCGACAACTAAAGGTCCTCGTCCAAAAACCATGTGGCCTTGTACTTTGCAAGCTTCTAATTCTTGAAATCACCGGGGCTCCCTCAGTATCCGTATCAAGTCTTGTCCATGAATGGAACTCCATTTAGTAAGGAGTTCACCGCACCAAATGTCTCGACAGGAATCTTCAGTAGGTTGGAGTAGCAATACTGGCAGAAGATCAACATGAATTAGTGTATGTTTAATACTCCTAATTACTACCCAAACATTTGATGTGATAGGAATTAAACTTTAGTCCGTGGAACGAAACACTCCTAATTACTGCCTCTTGAATGAGATTCCACTTAGCAGTGCTCCTGTGATTGTGCAGACATGGTTTCAACGTTTTGATCCATCAATGGTTCTTTCTGACAAATGCATCATGTTCGCACAATTTCTTTATTTCGAGTTTTTTCCCTTCTTTTTTCTTGATTTACAGCTTGGCCAAAGCAAAACTATGATGCAATTTTGTACAACTATGCCTGCTGCAACAAGGATTCTCAGGTCAGAGAGGAGCCATGAACATAGTAACAGGCAAGATAAAATTTGTAATCTAAGAGTTGGGGTAGTTATCCTTGAAATTTATAATTATGTAACCATTCGCATAGAAATAAGAGAAATTTAATACATAGGAACAAGATAGTCATAGTATTCCCTACATGTTTTTTTTTGAAAAGCCATGTGATAAATGTTATTATGGTGCCTGACAAACCTTGTCACAAGCATGCCACATTGGTAAATGGTAACATTCTCTAAATATCACTTACAATCCATGTACCACCACACTATTCTCGATCATCTTTAAATGAAGTAAAGGGAAAATTGTTTTTGATTGAGGACTTTATTTAGTCAGCTTCCTATGCATTTCTGCCACATGATAGAAAAGCTTAACATAATTTCCTCTGGCTGATGAAATGGTTAGTCATTAGAACTTCATAAGTGTTCATTGGGATTGTGATAACTCAAGCAAGCTAAGCCATCTTATTTTTTTAGATATTACAATGACCTTAGATATATAATATCTTTAAGAGAAATTTTTGAGTGCTTGAAAAATTGAGAGGTGTCCCCGTCGAAAATCAGACGGTGGAAACATTGATATGCAAACAACTTTTGCATATTCGAATATATAAGATTGAAAGACACAGGTGAAAGATTTTGGGATATACGTAAAGGCATTAATGTCATTGATTTCTTGTACTTAAAACTTTGCCGGATATATGTGTATAGCCTCAGAGTTTGGGAGGAAGCAATGTGAGCAAGTGCAAAAGAGGAAAAGGAGAAAGTTACAGTAGCATATATTCTGTATTTCATTATTGTAGGAATGGGAGGCACTAGGGATTTTGCTCCACCAATCTTATGGCACGTTTGAGACAATTAATTTTCACAAATACAAGTGGTAATGGGGAGCTCCTTGATTTGCAGTGGGGGCAGTAGTAGGAATGCCTTTCAGTGTGGAGCTGAAGAAGAGCATGATCATGATCTAGTGGCCAGAAACTGTTGCCTGTGAGGATGTTGTTTATCAGGAACTTTCAGTTATCATTTCCAAGAAAGATTTACTTATGCCATTTTTAAATATCTATTCTTAGTGTACGCAAAATAATTGACAATAAAAATTTTAAAATAAGGGAGCGTAAGCTGTGAAAATAAGTCATTGATTGACAATAGATATCAAATTAGCAATAATGTTATCTAAAACCTAACTGGAAACCTCTAAATTTATGAAGGGGGTATGTGGGCAACTATTAATACACAATCATTATGTGCAGTTATCATACCGGTGGGGTTGAAACCGGTTATCTCCTTGTTGACACTGGATTTTGGTAAACCCCATGTCACGTTGAAAAAGCAGGATTGGCAATATCAGCAAGATCGGACGAAGAAGCAATTAGGTGTCATGCATGGAGCAACAGGATTAACGAGGTTATTTGCATGCAAGGATTAAAGAAAGGTTGGAAGCCAGTGTAGCGAACATGGTCCCATTTGCCATTTGTTCGAGTTGATTTTGGTGATTCATGCTAACACAAGTAATGGGACTAATCACATTGTCTAGCATGTCCTTGTAGACATATCTAAGTCCCATGGATGCAACCACAATCAAAGAAGCAAAGAAACAAGTCAAAAACACAAGAAAACAAGCAAAACGCACCGTCGGATGAACCAACGGTACCATCGGTGTAATGCGTCGGTGTAGTTGGTACACTGCGCAACGACTGGAATCAACTTGACACCGTCGAATGATCCGACGGTCTATATCCTAGTTGCGTCGGATGAATTGGAGAAGAGAAGCCGCGAAGACAGCAGCGTCGGATGAACCGACGGTCCATTGGTGGGAACCGTCGGTCTATCCGATGATCACGTTTGAACAAGACAGAGACGCGCCAAGATCAACGCAGTAGCACCGGATGAACCGACGGGTCTGCAGCGGTTCATCTGATGGTCTCGTGGAAGCTAACAGTATGGTTTTGGCCGCGGGGTCTTCAGCACCGGATGATCCGACGGTGCGTCGGAGCATAGCATCGGAATAGTTCTGTCAGAGAACCTCAACGGCTAAGTGACGTGGGAGGGGCACCGGATGAACCGATGCCCTGAAAAGGATAGCATCGGTTCATCCGACGCTTACTTTTTCAGTGGTTGTTAGCCAACGGCTCCTTGAGTGCCTTGGGCTATTTATACCCTCTCCACTCACCCATTTGAGGTTGCTGGATTGTGTGGAAGTGCAGGAGAGTGCAAGACACCTAGAAGATCATATCCAATCCATCCAAGTGCTTAATTGCTCATCCATAGACTTGCATATGCTTAGTGTATGTGCTTAGTGCTAGGCTTAGCTTAAAGCTGAGTGAGTGCAAGGTTGTGCCAACCTTGTGAGGTGATTCTTAAGTGAATCAAGTTGTACAAGGTGCGCCGGAAGCCTTGGGGCCTAAGTGGCTCACCGGCATTCGTCTTCGACCCTCCGGCTTGGTGTGGAGTGGCTAGAACACTTTGTGCGGGGGACGTGGAGACCCCATTCCTTGGTGGAGAAGCTCCTTAGTGGAGGCGACATCAAGGTGACCGAGGGAGCTTGGCGAGTGCCTAAGTGGCTAGCCTTTGTGGCGAGTCAAGTGGTGCTCTTGGGAGGGACTTGGTGACCGAGAAGCAATACTCTTGTGTGAGTGCTTCAACAACGTGGACTAGGGGTGGCTTAGTGCCTACCGATACCACGGGATAAATTGCGTGTCAAGAGTTTGCTTCCTCTCATCCCTCTTTACGTTTCCGCATTTACTCTCTTGCAATCTTTGCTTGCCTTTACTTTTCTAGAGTAGTATCATGCTAGGAATGGCTATAGGTTGCAAACCTTGTTTTGGGATGGGAGTTTCACACTAGAACAACCTTAGTTGCACATCTAGATAGTATGTTCTAATTTATCTTTATGCAACAGTAGTGAAGCCATAGGTTAAGTTTTTTAGATTGCCTAATTCACCTCCTCCCCCTCTTAGGCTACGAGCATCCGATTCTTTACAGCCAGATTGATTAATCAAAAGCAATACAGGCAAGAGACCAGGACAGCAAGAGCGGATGTACAATCGGCAGGCACGCAGTCGGCGGAAAATATCGGCAAAAGCAAAGAGGCAATCGGCTGGATAGGTGATCGGCCACCAGCATGATCAGCAAGGATCACATGCCCAAACTCAAGGCTAATGTGTTCCTAAAAAGCTTAGTATCCAACTACGGGGTGATGAATCAAGCTTAGCCGAGTCATATTCAAGAGGAAAGAGCAGCAATTAAGGAGGAATGGACCTGGATTGATCGGCCAGCAGCAACAATAGGCCATTGGATGCATCAGTATGAGAAAAAGAGCCTGCGTATGGCAAGTAAGGGGTGATTAGAATAAAGAAATCATAGATGAAAGAGCCCACACGTAAAGGCAAAATGAAGACAGAGGCAATCTGTGAAGGAGCAATCGGCAAGGCAGAAAAATCGGCAGGAGTACAAGAAGAATCGGCTAGCTATAAGAAATAAATCAGCTGATGGTGGATTTCGTATGATTGATTAGTAGAAGAATATTTAAAGTAAGCAGCATTATACCATGGGAATTACTCACATGGAAAAGTGACATGACGTGGTTATAAGGGTGGCTGAATTATTTAATTAAAAAAGGAGACTAGGGTCGTGTAGTCAGAAGAGATTAAAGAAAGAAGAATATGGTATAATTGGTGACTGACATGCAAGTCAAGGATGCATACGCTTCATCCAGAAGGATTCTGCGTAGAGGAAAGTCAGAGTCCATGTATTTTAATATTTTGTTTAGATATATCAATTAAGGTAGTCAAGTTGTAGATGGTTTAGCTAAGAGATTATTTTCTATACGTGCGTTACACGCCAGGTCTGGGGTTGAGCAGCCCTATAAATGCAAAGGGTGTGCGTTCATGGTAAAATCTCACATGATCAATAAACAAACATTTCGCCTCCGGGCACTCTTTTACAATTCTTGCATCTACTTTTTGGCGATTTCGCCTTTGTACCTTTTCTTTTTCACGAGTTCTTGCAAGTTCGTTGGGCTGCATCGCCTCGATCTCCGGCTCACTGGTAAGTTCCGCATCTACCAAGTAATCTCTAGGCTTTAACCACCGGACGCATCACTGTGGTTTCATCTAGATTTATTCACCAATTTATCGATATCAGCTAGATTAACAAGTTTTATCTTAATTCTTGTTGTTCTAGTTTTTATCACCAATTATCCAGTTTGAGACTGCTTCCTGTCGGCTTTTATCGCATTATTATTACTATTTTTTAATCATTAATAGCCGACTAGATCTGTTTCATGTGTTGCTCATGTAGCTTTGTTTAAGTTGCCTCCGGTAGTTTACGCTCTGCCTATGTCATCATATCAGCGGATCTAGCCGATCTGTTCTGCTTCGTATTGGCTGCTTAGCTGTTATGATTTTATCGGAAAACACATTGGCTCTCTAGCCGATTAACCCACTATCTAAAGTTTTCCTTATTTTCCATTGTCAATCAACAGGTCAGATTGGCTAGCACGTCTCGCTACAGACCGGGGAGTCACATGTGCTGCGCGCGGAGGTGACATCCTATTTTCGTGTCAACACTCCTTGTGTATGGAAAGTTCATGTTCCTCCTAGAGTTCATAAAATTTTGCTTTTGTTCTTGTTGTTCATAACTAGGATTTGACTATAGGTAATCTACAGAAGAAACATGTTAGGGACCAAACATGTCGTGTTACACAATGAGATATAATAAGTCCAACATTTTTTTTGGAGTGTGTTGTAGGTAGTTGCATGCAGAATTCCCTCTCGGGATATCACATACAAATTGATCTTAATCCTGAACAAGATGCTCGGTGCTGGCTCATTCAGAATTGGAAGCGGATGATCCAGCAAAGGAAGAAAACTGAATGACAGAATCCTCTGCTCTCTCTCTCTCTCTGAAGAGCAGAGTTCCATAAAACACATTTTACAGTGCTCAGTTAAAACTACATTGGAACTTCGGCAAAAGGAAATGACGATACTGACGGATATATAGCACATGAAAATTCAATAACATGGGGTGTTTCTGAATCGTATAATTGTTAACTCACTAAAGCATCCTATTATTACACCTGTACGAACAGTGTCTTAAAAGGTGGCAGAGACCGTGGTGTGAACAGTCACTATAATATCGATGGGGGGTTTCGCAAGATTGCCCAGACTGCATTGCTCTTTTGGCTCCACGCGAGAACAATGATGTTGGTCGAAAGCATCATAGTTTATTTTTTTTCAAGAATCTTCAGCACTTGTTATGGGCATGGCAGGCAGCAGGCACCCAGACATTGGTTTCTTCAATCATGGTTGTCCACCGTGCATCCGCAACGTCCGAAGATTGTAGATGCGAGGAGCACCACCACGCCAAGTGGGTCAGCTTCACATGCAGGAGATGAATTTCCGTCTTACTCTCTCTGTAATCTGAAACTGAACACGAACAGCTAGTTTGTTATTTTTTATTTAAATATTTTCTTCCCTACCAAATAGTACACAGCAAAATCATAAAGACTACCGTAAAATCTCTCGACAGATTTATATCCTCTCACATGTTGCCAGTTGTGGCGTTTGAATGTTGCAACTGCAAACGTTACCAACAAATGCTTGTTGCATGAACTTTTTTTTGAGAGAGAAACTCGATGCATGATTAGGAACACATTCCTATATATATTGTCACATATCCTCCGTTCAACATATAGCCACCATATATTTAGATGACCCATCTTCACTATGATATCAGTCTCCAGCAAAATAGAAGAATAAAAGAAGTAGCTGGTAGCGAAACGTAGAGTGACAATGAGATCTTGGAGTGACCCAAATTTGGGTAAAATGACCTGACCACTGCATATTTGCACTAGCATGCCGCCTCTTTGGCCAACACTGTACCACGGCACCGTCTCCTTCGCTGCCACCTTGCTAGTGTGCATTCCGACAGCCATTGCCTGACACCAGCAGAGGGTCACCGACATCATCACAGGAGTAGGAGGAATGTGTTCCGCCCGCATGGCAGCGACACCACCAGCAGGGGGTCTCCAGGGGCTTTAGGCAATAACGGTCGCACATGGAGCGTATATGCTAAAGCAAATGTGCATTGTGTTGTAGAATACTGTAAGTGGGTGGAATGCTGAGATCACAGAGTTTGGACATGGCATTTGGGAAGTTTGCACGACTTTATCTTTACACTAAATCAAAGCTTAAATTCGGGACAAACATGTGCTAAATGTGAGTACTTGAAGTTTTGAAATATCAGAAAGGACATTATTGGATTGCATGTCTGACTCTTTCTCACTTGAAGCTAGTGATGTTCTGTTTGAGGTTTTTAGGGTTGTAAATCTACATCCTACTGTGATATTGTTGTTTGATTGCTATCGGCAACTAACATCGACAATATATCTGCATGTGCATTGACTTGAAACCTAATGGGCTTTGGGCTTTCAATCATATGCATGTGAATGCATGTCATGGGCCTTGACGGGTTCCTACCGGGCTTCCTTCCATCCGCGTCGATCCACCCATCTTCTCTCTCGAACAACCGTCCATATAATACAAGGACGATGGAGGCTCACCTGCTGTGTCATCGTCATGGTTAAATTATTTTCATTCATCAACTCATCAATCATGTAGTCTCGTTAAGTTTGACATTTCTAGGTTATGTGTGTAGGCCAAGATGAGAGTTAGGTTAGTTGAGGTTGACTGCCCATCGAAGGAGGATTTGGTCAACGAGGGATCTCGAAGTTCGAGATTTGGATTGAGATACATTATTGGTTGCAGCATGATTCATTTTGTGCAGCTTTTTATTTTGAAAATTTTAAGAAAAATGAAATTGTGATAATCTGCAATAGTTTAATCATGCAACAAGTATTTTTTGCCAATAGTTTAATCATGGAATAAGTATTTGTTAAAAATACTGTCGCAGGTGCAACATGCAAAAGGCACAAGATCATGCAAAATATCATTGTCCTCTCTGTTGTCATGTAAGGGCAAATCCAGGTCACAGAACCTTGCAAAATGTCATTGTCCTCACATAAATAAGGATCGACAATATAGCTAACGCTTAAAATAGGGTTACTAACTGACATGACTTGTAGGAGATTTGAATTGTAGTAACTGATTCGGTGACTTTTGTATGTTGCACTTGCAGGTATTGGCAACAAATTAAATGCTTGTTGCATGATTTATTAGGAACAACACATTCCTTCTATCCTCCCTCTCCATTCAACATATATATATATATATATATATATATTAGATGATCCATCGATGTGAGAGCCTGCTATCTGTTCATGAAAATGAAATGGCATGCTCTTCCTCCTATTCACCATGAGATCTCTGTCTTATGTCAAAGAAAACAATAGTAGCAGGTCGAGTAACAATGAGATCGTGGAGTGGACCAAGCTTTGGCTAAAGAGCTGCCTAACGCCAACATGCCCTCGCACTATCGCACACCACCCATTCTCAGCTGCTGTGAGTGTAGGAGCAATTGCCACCTGTGCCACATGGAGCCTGCTTTCCTCTTCCTGGAGCACCTGGTCCCTGCACCGGGGGTATTATCCGCACCGGCACCCCCCGCCGCCTGCAACAGTTGCATGGCGGCCCTAGCGGATCTGGAGTTGTCACTTGCAGTGATTTCCTGACTAGGAGCACAAATGTGGTGCCCACACTAGAACTATGGAAGGACCTAGTAGAGTAGTGAAGTGCACATAGGCATGCAGTTTTTTTTAAGAAAAGGGAATATATTTCAATATCTCAACCTCTGCATGAAACTATACCTATAGTTGTTTGTTATTGCACACAAGCACGTCACAAACGTAAAGTCAAATTAAAAGATCCGATCTCGGAGACAAGTTCAAAATCACCCATATGAAATTATATTACTGAAAGACCATCCATTCAAGGCAAAGACCTCCATAGACGTGGTCTCAAGCACATGACACCCCAAAATAACGTGAGGTTGCTCGTCCTCCTTCTACAGCAACACCCAACAACAAATCTAGTAAGTTCCTTGGAAGACAACCTGCATATGAGTAATAGGTCAAGTGTTGTTAGAGACCATGTTATTTTACGTAACCAAATTGCCCAACATAAAAAAGATGTCCCAACCAAAATTTTGTAAATAACTTTCTTGTTAATCCCATTTAGCCACCCATTGAACATATGAAGATGCTCACATGTGGCATTTGACAATCCTCTACATAATTCTAGCCATTTGACAATTGAAGAAAATATGTTGAATGGTTTCATCCAGATTACAGAAACAAGACTTTTTTTTTGACAACAACCACAACATATTATCACTTAAGCATCCAAATTACAAGGAGGTCCTCAAAGTAACAGAAAATTACAACAAGGTCCTCATACCAGTGAGATCCACAAGCTCACCGACGCGTTCAACAACTGCGAGATCGCCGGCGGGGGCAGCAGAGGCTTCACAGAAGCTTGCACCCTGATGGAGGACTGTGCACAGCATTGGTTGTAGAGGAGGCGACGGGGCCGATGGAGATCGCACCGAGCGATGAAAGGATGTAGTATTCGCTGTCGTCGGAGATTGAGGATTGGCCACCAAGATGCCATCAGGGGGAAGGCTTGAGCGTCGGAACAATCAACGGCGAGCGGCTGCAAAGGCCGAGTGGATCCACCGAGTGACAGAAGGATGCTTGAAGTGGTGAATGTAGGCGGAGCTGAAGTTGAAGGCCTGACAGTGCGTTCGATGAGATCCTCTCCGCATCCCATGGGGAGGTGAGGAGACCGGAACAATCACCAGAGGCTAGTGGCGGTCAACATCTTCAAGGCGGTAGCGAAGGTAGGTGCACCATGGTGCGTTCGACGGCAAAACGCGCCGGAACAACCACCGAGTAGGCTCAAGAACAACGCCCGCAGTAGCACAGATGACCGGAGAACTCCACGAGCAGAAGCGAGGCGTTCGAGAAGCTGACCCGGCACCAGCCAGATCTGGATCAGCGGCAGGGTGACTCCAGCAAGGGAGAGAGGAGAAGGGCGGAGGGGAAAGCAGAGGAGCTGTTTTATTTAAGCATACCTCGAAGCTGATATCACCGGCGACGAGGTGGCCGAGGAGAACCACGGCAACCACAGCGAGGCTGGCGACGAGCTTCGGGGCAGGCGGCAAACTACGAACTACTACAAAGAGCATACTACTAGGAGCTAGATCTACAAGTACTACAAGGCTGGGGCCCCGCTCCCTTGCCGCTGCGGCGAGACGAGCTCACCGGAGCCGGGAGGGGGGGGGGCTGGGAGGAAGCGGTGGTGGGAGAAGCCTTCTAGGCGAAGGAAGCGGTCGTGTTCAAGATACTTCCCTTTCACCATCGATGTGCTAGATTATCTTTGGTTAGAATTACTCCTTTTTGTAAATACTAGATAAAAATCTTTATTTTTAAGGGTAGTTTTACCTTTCATATCGTATTTTTATACAGTGCAAGCAAATGAGCGATAAGTGCCCTATACATGGATTGAACCGTAAACTGACCATTTGTTTTAGAGACCATAAAAAAGTATCTATCCGATCTGTTAATTGAACATTCACAATTTTATCTACCAAATGTTGCCAAGCCCGTAAATTGTTGCCAACTAAAAATCTTCTGAAGGCCACATTTAATGGATTGGATCTAAGAACCGTTGCCACTGTCACACGCTTCTTCCAGTCAAGCATCCTCCCAAAATCATATTTGTGACCCATTACCCACCTTGAATTTGCCCATCATCAAGAGTTCATTTTTGGCCTTCATAAGACCCGACCAGAAGTGAGAATCCCAAGCATGTATTCAACTTGTGTGACGATTTTATCTCTCAAATATTTATTTCTGTGGAGTCGTTGCCATTGGCCATCCAGGTTAATGAGTCTAAACACCCATTTACTAAGTAAGTATCTATTTTGTGAGTCTAGGTCTAAGATTCCTAACCCTCTTTGGTCTTTAGGTGTACAGAGTACACCCTCTCCCATTTTGTCAATCTATACTTTTTCTTATGTCCATCGCCCTGCCAACAAAATCTATATGTATAGTAATCTAGTCTTTTAAGGACGCCACAAGGAACCTCGAAGAAAGAAAACACAAACATTGACAAATTACTAAGGATGGAATTAATAAGAATCAACTGTCCACCAACAGAAAGCATCTTTCCTTTTCATACAATCAACTTCTTCTGAAACCTTTCCTCCACTTATTTCCAATATGAGTTTCTAAGGTTTCTATGATGCATTGGTATACCAAGGTATCTGAAGGGAAGGGTCCCCTTATCACATCCGAAGATTTGTGAGAATTCCTTCCCTAGCTCCCTAGCTTCACCATAGTAGAAATCTCACTTTTATGAAAATTAATCTTAAGGCCCGACAATTGCTCAAAGGCACATAGCAAGAGTTTCATGTTCTTGACCACTTCTAGATCATTTTCCATAAAGAGAATTGTGTCGTACGCATATTGCAAAATAAATAAGCCATTGTCCACTATGTTTGAAACTAGACCTCTGAACAGTCCACTGTCCTTCTCCCTTGCAATCAAAATGCTAAGACATCTAGAACAATATTGAAGAGAATAGGAGATAAAGGATCTCCTTATTGCCTAACACCTTCTTTGTTTGAAAGTAGTGTCCTACATTATCATTAACTTTTATTCCTATAGACCCTTTCGATCCAAAAAGGCCACTTAGGTGAAAACCCTTTCATGCGCAACACCTGTTGCAGAAAAGGCCACTTTACCTTGTCATAAGCTTTTTCAAAGTCCAGTGTAAGAGTGACTCCATTTTTATTTTTCCTCTGTAACTCATGAATTGTCTCATGTAGAACAACTACACCTCCATAATAAATCCACCTGGTAGGAAAGCTGCTTGGGAGGACCTAATTGCCTTTTGGTCTACTTGATTGAATTAATTGGTGACAACTTTGTAAAAATCATAAAACTTACATTCAACAAACAGATGGGCCCGTGATTGTCTCAGTTTTTTTGGGCGGCAAAGTAATTATGCCGAAATTGAGACAGTGCAAGGGTAAAAATCCTTGATGAAACTCAATAAACAGTGTCAAAAGGGCAGGTTTTATTATGTGCCAAAAGTGCTGATAAAATTCAGCTGCGAAGCAATCCGCCCCAGGTGACTTATTGTGTTCCATTTGAAAATTTGCCTCTCTAATCTCATTTTCACTAAAAGCATCCGAAAGAATCTCATTCGCCAATTCAAAAAGCTGAGGAATATCCTCAATATGAGTCTCATTTAAGGAAAAATGATTACTTCCAGAAGGTCCAAACAAGCCCTTGTTGTAATTTGTGATGTAAGTTTTTACGTTCTCCTCCCCCACTACAACACCTTTCTCCGGTTCTAGTTGGTAAATTCTAGTTTTGCGATATCTACCATTTGAAAGTAGCTGAAAATATGTTGTATTATCATCCTCGTGTACTAATCTAGTGGCTTTAGACCTTTGCAGCCATTACAACTACTCTTCTCTAAGCAACTTGGCTAGTTCGGAATGGAGAACTTTTACAATCAACCTCTTGTGGTGATAACAACATGTCTTGTGCTTTCCTATGAATAATATCTAACTGAGCCAGCAAGAAGGATTTTTTCTTTTATTTTCACCTCCTAAACTCTTTGCCCAACCTTTCAACGACCTTCAAACAGCCCTAATCTTATTCTGCCACCGCTGCATAGAAGAGTTTGCACTTCAGGCTCGTTGCCACACCTTAGCTACCATATCATGAAAGCCATCTCTAGTCAATCATCTCAATTCAAATTTAAATAGACATGCAGTTTGCATTTTACTTTAATTTAATTTTAGAAGCATGAACGTTTGTATGTTCACCAAGATCCAATGCTGCTTGGGTGACTAAAAAATTAATCATGATGTCGCCGTTCTTCATCCTGATGCTTGTGCTGACTGCTGTGCTGGTGACGGCTCCCGAGGTGGAGACAGCGGGCCTGCATGTGGCGAGGTACCACTGTCTATTGCATAATTAATTATTATAGTCATGGCTAGATAATATATGCTTGGGTGAAGAATAAAATTTTGGATTGATTATAAAATTCTTCAATCGGTAAATATTTGTATTTGTGTGTGGTTCCCTTAACTTTTCTCGCTAGTTCACTAATCACTACTAATCGAGACCATCGTCGACGTAGTGCGTCACTGCGCTCGCGGGTCGGATGTCCTGCGGCACGTTCCTGACGGGGATCGACCAGGATATGCTGAGGCCGGGCAGCTGCACCTGGCTTGGCATGTTTGCTAACACTTGCAGTGCCCGGCTGACGGCAACGACAAGATCCGCCAGTGCCTGTGCCCGATGATCGGGGGGGGGGGGGGGGGGCGTGAACAAGATCAGATGTTCCCCGAACCCAATGATCCCGTGCACATCATTCATGGCCTCGTCAGGCCAGCTCCCTGATTTATACTGTACAGTTTAATGAAGAGGAAACATTATCCAATCGAACGTATCTCCCTCACGCGCAATGCTCATTCGAAGTCTGTTCAAAGAACGGCGAAACTGAATTGACACATCCACACACATGTATGTGTATGTTGACTGACATGTTGTGTTCACTTGAACGAATTTTGTCTTAGAAGGTGTCAGGCACCATGGAGTGAAATAGCACTATGCATAGTGTCGATATGCTTGTGGCTTCTTGATGTCCAGGAAAGACAAAAATCAGGTGTGAGGTTGTGACAAATTGCATTGTTGTTTGAATAAGCAAGCTAAATGCCACCACCTTCAGCGCACTGCTGTGGAATTTGTGACTAATAGCAATGCTACATCTGTGCTTAGACATTGACTATACTGATGGATACATAAATATACCACATGAAAATTCAATGACATGGTGTGTGTGAATCATTTTATTGTTAACTCACTAAAGCAACCCGTTAATGCACCCAAGGCAAACAGTGCCGTAAATTGCCATCCTCTATATGCTCCACGAGACAATTGGTGTCCACTATCATGAGAGTTTATAGAATCTACATCATTTGTGGTGGGCATGGCAGGCATCAGGAATTCAGGACCGAGACATTGTCCTCTTCACCTCAAGTTGTATACATCTCCTGGGTGCATGTGCATCAATTGGCACCTCCACGTTCACAACGTTCCTAGTGCGTGGGACATGAGATCCTAGAACTCGACACAGTCGCGCAGATGCAGGCGGGGAATTTCAGTCTTTCTCCGGTGATCTGAAGTGATTTAAAAATAATTTGTTAAGTTCAGTTTCATTCTTTTCATTCAGGGAATCTGATCTCAAGGTCACAATAAGAAATCTCCATTACTGCCACTATATTCTAATACCTGATTAAATATTCTATTCTAGAAAAATAGCCATGCATCTCAATTGCACTCTCACAAGATAGCAAGCTGAAGATTGATGCAAAAAATTGCCTGAGACCCCAAAGCAATTGATATAGCAGTAAAATTAGAGGCATTGGTAATTCTGTCTGTACGATACTAGTCATTGGTGATTTTAATCCTATTTTTGGATTGAAGCTACCGTTTCCCTCTATTTTTGGAGGTCTGTTAGATGGAATCGGATTAAATGAATGAATAAATGTAAAGAGATAAACGGTTTGGATGATAGGGAATAGATCGACCAAGCTAACCCTTATGCAGTCACTTTGTTACCCTCCACTCCGATGGCTTGCGTCCTGTTCCATGCAATCCATTCCTACCTTTGTGATCAGTCGTTCCACGCGCAAACTGCGGTGCCTTCTGCAACTGCCCCTGGCCCCGGCCTCTGGCTTCCGCCATGCTTCTGTCGGAGACTAAGAGTTTTTTTATGATGATGACGCCCTCTTGGTGATGCAGGTTTATTTTTTATGATGATGATGATGCCCTCGTGCAGCGAACCTTTGATTTCTTTTTTTTTTGGGACTACCTGGTAAACATATAAAGAGAAAAAGTAAAGGAGTTGTTCAAGGATTTTCCTTGTGTCTTAATTCTGATTTTGAATCCATTTTTCAAACCCAGTTATTTCAAGATGATCAGCCACAAAATTTTCAAACTTTTCCTGTCTGAGATTTCTATATCAAATTCCTAGAGCAAGATCCAACAGACTGAGGTGTTATTTTGAATCTTTCTCATTCAGGAGGTTTTTTTTTATTTCATTTTGCGAGAATCAAATAGTATACAACAAAATCATAAGGGCTACCGTAAAATTTCCCGCAAGTCACAACTTTATAGCCTCACATGTTACAACTACAAACGTTACCAACAAATGCTTGTTGCATGATTTTTTTGGAGAGAAACATGTTCTATGATTATGAACGCATTCCTGTATATATTCCGTTGAACATAAATCCAGCTTATAATAAGATGATCCATTGATATGAAAGCTTACTATGCATGCTCTTCACTATGATATCTGTCTCCAGCAACATAGAAGGAAAAAAAGTAGCTGGTAGAGAAACATAGTGACAATGAGATCTTGGAGTGAACCAAGTTTGGGTATAAAGATCTGACAATTGCCTATGTGCACTAGCAAGTCACCTCTTGACCAACACAACACTGTAACTCGACGCCGTCTTCTTTCTTCCCGCCTTGCTACTGTGCGTTCCCGCAGCCATTGCTTGGCACCAGCAGGGGGGTCACCGACACCGCCAACAGAAGCAGCAGGAATGTTGTTCCACCCACGTGTCAACGGCTTCCGCTTCCTCAGCGGGGCCTCCACGGGCTGTAGGCAACAACACCGACGGCATGGAGCGTATTAAAGTTGTATGATATGCTAAAGTAAACGTGCATTGTGTTGTAGAATACTGTAAGTGGGTGGAATGCTGGGACCATGGAGTTTGGACATGGTATTTGGGAAGTTTTCATGATTTTGTCTTTACACTAAAACCAAGCTTAAATGTGGGACAAGCATGTGCTAAATTTGAGTACCTGAAATATGGAAATTTCAGAAAGGACATTATTGGATTGCATGTATGCAACTTTCTTCCTTCAAGCTAGTGATGTTTTGTTTAAGATGACTTCCTCTTAGGAAGAGTTATAGTTTCCATCCTACTAGGATATTGTAAATGTCCATCCTACTAAGATATTGTGGTTTCATTACTACTGGAAACTAACATTATAAAATGTCTGCATGTGCATGTGTTTGAAACCGAATGGGCTTTCAGTCACAAGCATGTGAATGCATGTCATGGGCCTTGACACGTTCCTACTGGGCTTTATTCCTTCCGCCCACGGTACGACCCATCTTCATTCTGCAGATCGGTCCATCTTATCTCTCCACCAAACGTGAATTTTTTTATATATTTTTTAATCATTTTGCAAATTTATACGACCGTTTCGAAATTTATCAAAAATAAACATCAAACGCCATGGACCACGACGGAAACGGCCTACCGCCGTAAGCCACGACGGCCGCACGTCCAACCGCCGTGGCCCACGGCGGTAAGGTCACCGCCAACGGTCGGGTGCAGGGTGTGGGCCCCGCGGCAACTTACCGCTGTGGGCCACGGCGGTAGAGACTTTCCGCCGTGGCGGACGGCGGCTGCCGCGCCTATATAAAGGTCGACGGCGGCCGCCGTCCCCCACAGCTGCCGCCGGCCCTCACCTCCCCCGCCGCCGCTCTCTCTCTCAGGTATGTCTTTTTTTAATTAATTTAATTAGTGTAATTAGTGTAGAAAATTAGTTTTAGATTAGAAAATTTAGGAATTTGTTAATTTAATTAGTTTAGATTTAGAAAATTAGTTTTTAGATTAAAAAAATTAGAAATTTGTTAATTTAATTAGTTTAGATTTAGGAAATTAGCTTTTTAGTTTAGAAAATATAGAAATTAGTTAATTTAATTATTTTATATTTAGAAAATTAGTTTTTTAGTTTAGAAAATATAGAAAAATTAGTTTATCTGTTTTAGAAATTGTAGATATTACTTTAGCATGTGTAGAAATTATGAAAATTACTTTAGCATGTTTAGAAAATATAAAAAATTAGTTTATCTGTTCAGGAAATTGTCGAAATTAGTTTAATTTGTTTTAGAAATTCTAGAAAATTAATTTATCTCGTTTAGAAAATATAGAAAATTAGTTTATCTGTTTTATAAATTGTAGAAATTACTTTAGCATGTGAAGAAATTATGAAAATTACTTTAGCATGTTTAGAAAATATAGAAAATTAGTTTATCTGTTCAGGAAATTGTCGAAATTAGTTTAATTTGTTTTAGAAATTCTAGAAAATTAATTTATCTCGTTTAGAAAATATAGAAAATTAGTTTATCTGTTTTAGAAATTGTAGAAATTACTTTAGCATGTGTAGAAATTACTGTAGCATGTGTAGAAATTATGAAAATTACTTTAGCATGTTTAGAAATTCTAGAAAATTAGTTTATATGTTCAGGAAATTGTCGAAATTACTTTAATTTATTTAGAAATTCTAGAAAATTAATTTATCTGTTTTAGAAATAGTAGAAATAGTAGAAAATTACTTTACCTCGTCTACAAAAATGTAGATAAATATTTTACCTATTCTAGAAAATGTAGAAATTACTTACCTGATTTTTTAATTGTATATTTAATTTTTGTATGCAGCTGTAGCTATGGATCAGGCTCAGTACCAGGCTCAGGCTCAGGCCCAGGCTGCTCGTGCTGAGGTTGAGGCGTACGTGATGCCTGAGTTGTTGGACAGGGAGCTCGACCGCAGGCACCGCTCGTTCCTGTCCGCCGTCCTCGGAGAGGATGTTGGACACGTGCGTTCCCGCACTACGCGCACGTTGCTACCGATCCACGACCTTTGGGTTCCCAAGTACGTGAACTGATGCTATGTTATTGTTTGTACCTTCATTTATCCTTTTGTTGTAACTAATAAATTACCTTATTTGTTTCAGGCTACGCGCTGCAGGACTTCTGCCTGTAGCGCGGTTAGTCCAGGGGGATAGCCAGCACGACGCGATTCCTCGGAAGGATCGCATGACACGCTTCCAGTACGACTTCTCCCTCCTCAGCGCACTTTTGGACCACTGGAGGCCGGAGACCTACATGTTCCACTTCACCGTCGGCGAGATGACGGTGACGCTTCAGGACACGTCCCTGTTGATGGGCCTTCCTTGTGAGGGCGAGCCGCTGGGGCTGCGGACATCTCCGCTGAGTGGCGTACAGAGTTCCTCACTCGGTTCGCGAACGTTCCTCGGAACGATTGCGCCCCCGCCCCGTACCAGGAGTTCGCCAACGCTCACGGGCCCACCTTGACTTGGTTGCAGCAGTTTAGCGTACGTAACTTTACCTCATATTTCTCTTCGTTTTTGAAGATATGGAGACAATGTAACTAACGTTTGATTTTGTTTGTGCAGGCTGATTACCTAGCAGATGACGCCGAGCAGGAGACAGTCGACATGTTCTTCGAGGCGTACCTGTTGTGGCTGTTTGGCTTCGTGTTGTTCTGCAGTTCGCAGGGTGACGCGGTGGCGAGGTACCTGATCCCCCACGCTCGGAGGATCGCTGACGCGCCCTTGCATGCCGTGCCCCAGATCAGTTGGGGCAACTCTGTTCTTGCGGGCGCGTACAGGGGCCTATGCTCGGGTGTGTTGAAGGGTCGTTCGGCGGAGCCGATCCTTCTCGGCTGTCCTCTCCTTCTTCAGCTCTGGTGCCACGAGCAGTTTGCGATTGGTCGGCCAGTCGTCCCCCTCTATGTGTACGAGCCCCTGCCAGAGGGCCACGACCCGCGCGACCGTTTCACCATGTGCGCGTTGTGGTGCCTTCGGACGGTAATTTCTTACCTTTCACTTTCAATTTGTCTTTCTATTTTGTCTAGTTTGTTCAATCCACATTTAGGGTTCACATTTGGTTTGTATGCAGGCCTCGTACGCTCACGACCAGACGAAGAGGGTGTATAAGGACTTCGTCGGTCAGTTCGACGCTCTCACGGACGCGGACGTCAGGTGGACGCCCTACTCAGAGGAGGCTGTCGCGAGGCGCGCACCACAGGGACTATCGTCTTTGTGCTTCCGAGACCAGCACTACTGGATAACGACGAAGTCGTTGCTGTTCGACATGTACGTGGAGTACGCCGTCCACAGGGTGTTGAGGCAGTTCGGCCGCTACCAGGAGTGGCCTGTGCCTGTGGTGCACACTGTTCCTAGCCCCCACCATAGGTGAGTTCTCGTTAATTTTTAAATTTAATTCAGCGTTCGAAGATTTCAGCCGCTGGCAAATATGTTTAATTCGTCGTAGGTGGTCTCGAGGGGAGTTGCGGGGCGTGTTTCTTGGGTTCAGAAGGTGCAGTCGTACATGGACGGTTGGGCTACCGCGCTGCAGAACGTCGTCACGGAGGACCGGCCCCACGACGACACGGCGTGGGAGGCGTACATCCAGTGGTACACCCTGAGGACTCGGTCGCGTGTGATGTACGTCCCACCACAGCCACCAGCGCCGGTTCCGGACGCGACGAGGGCGCTCGTTTCTAGTGTCCCGTACCCGGTGCGACGGGATCAGCACTACGACGCGGTAGTGAGTTTGAAAATTCACTGCCTTTTCCTTATGATACTTTACATTCTAGCATTTACTAATAATTTGTTTTGCAGTTCGACGTGATTGCGGACCTTTCACGTATTGTAGAGGAGTCGAAGGCGAGACTGAACCTCATGTCACACCAGGAGATCGGGGAGACGTTCCACAGGATGGGTACCATCACCACGAGGTTCCTTGCCGCGGTCAACTACCGCGGCAACCCGGCTCTACCACTGTTTCCACGGTACTCCCAGTCGTCCTCCAGCTCCGCCTCGACTGGTCGTTCCCACACGGCACCTTCGTCCTCGTCACGGCCACACTACCAGGCGGCTTTCTACCCGGCGCGCCCTCCGATGCATCCTCCCTTGAGGATGTCTCCTCTAGGGGGCCCTTCTCTCAGAGGTCCTGCACCTACACCTGCACCAGCACCAGGAGGACCAGCACCAGCACCACGAGGACCTGCACCAGGACCAGCACCAGTACCAGCAGCAGCAACAGCAGCACGAGCAGCAGCACCGGTTCCTTCCTCGTCCACTGCCGCTGTTCTTCCGTCAGGTAATGACCACAACTCTATGTCGAACCATATACAAATACTAGATTGTATTATTTAGGATACATGATTTAATAATACTATTTGTTCCAGTTTACGTTGGCAGCGGCGGCACTCCTGACTCCACCCTAGGGGACCAGGCCGGAGGGTCCGGGTCCGAGTTCGACGAGTTGGCCTTCGACTTCGACTTCTTGCAGGGTTTGCAGTCGCAGGACGAGCTCGGAGGGTCGCAGCTAGGAGGCGCGCCACCCACGTGGACTCAGGAGGGAGCAGGGACGCAGCCAGGTGGCTCGCAGCTGCCAGGAGCGAGCGGCGGTGGGGCGCAGCCAGGAGGCTCGCAGCTGCCAGGAGCGAGCGGTGGGGCGCAGCCAGGAGGCTCGCAGCTGCCAGGTGCGAGCGGTGGGGCGCAGTCAGGAGGCTCGCAGTTGCCAGCCGCGAGCGGTGGGGCGCAACCGTCTCCAGGAGGGCTGCCAGGGTCGTCCCACGAGGTTGCAGGGTCGGCGGCGGTGATGGCGACACCGCAGCCGACTGCTGATGCTAGGCGTCGGCAGATCCACCCACGTGACCTGTTGACGTACCCTCGCGAGCAGACACACACCGCAGTCCGAGCTGACAGGCTGCTCAAGAAGACCAGGTGATGCTAGATTAGGTCGCATATTGTTTGTACAGGAGCACTGTTATATGTGATCATGACTATTTTTTAGTATGTCACTTTGCTTTCTTTATTACCACCAAGTTTTCTTTGTCATAAAGTTAAAAAACAAAAAATAAATCGTTAAGTTAAAAAAAACAACCCGCCGAAAAGTAACCGCGGCGGTACGGTAGGCAGTAGGTTCAAGATCGAGTATTATTGAAGTCGAAAAGCAACCGCCGTGGAGGTTCCCCTTAATTTCCCTTGTTTAATTTTCTACTACATTTAATAAAGTTTTATCAAAAAATTAAAATGATCCAACCGCCGTAAGCCACGGCGGTTGGGCCCAGCCGCCGTGGCCCACGGCGGTTAGGTCCAACCGCCGTGGAGATTCCCATACCGCCGTGGACGGCCACGAATCGCCGTGGGCTACGGCGGTTGGGTTGTAAACGCCGTGGCCCATGGCGGTTGATGTTTATTTTTGATAAATTTCGAAACGGTCGTATAAATTTGCAAAATAATTAAAAAATATATAAAAAAAATTCACCAAACGTTCGTATAATGCAAGGACGATGGAGGCTCACCTGCTGCATCATCTGTCATGGTTAAATGATTTCCATTCATCAAGTCATCAATCATCTTCTCTCGTTATGTCTGCCATTTCTGGGTTATGTGTGTAAGCCAAGATGAGAGGTAGGTCAGTTGAGATTGACTGCCCATCGAAGGAGTATTTGGCCCACGAGGGATCTCGAAGTTCAAGATTTGGAATGTAGCAAAATTGGTTGCAACATGATTCAATTTGTGCAGATATTTATTTTGAAAATTTTAAGAAAAATAAAATTGTTATCACTGTGATAGTTTAATCATGCAACAAGTATTTGTTTCCAATAGTTTAATCACACAACAAGTATTTATTAGAAATGTTGCAGGTGCAACATGCAAAAGTCTCAAGATCATGCAAAATGTCATCGTCCTCACTATTATCATGTCATAGCAAATCAAGATCATAGAACCTATATGGTAGTGACTTGTAACTGCAAATATAGGCAACAAATTAAATGCCTATGGTAGTGACTTGTAGGAGATTTATATTGTAGTAACTAATTCAGTGACTTTCGCATGTTGTAACTGCAAGTATTGGCAACAAATTAAATGCTTGTTGCATGATTATCTGGAACAACGCTTTGCTTCTATCCTCCCTCTCCATTCGACATGATTATTAGGAGTGTATATTACCAAAGCACTTCCATCTATCCGCCATGATCTCTATCTTATGCCAAAGAAAAAATAGCAGCAGGTCCGATATTTGAGTGGATCAAGCATTGGCGAAAGAGCTGCCTAATGTCTAGAAGGACCATGTTGCCATGGCTTCAGTTCCTTCTGACCAGGGTTCGCCGTACCGGTGCAAACCGGCCGGTATACCGCGGATTCCGGTGCTACCGGTGGCCGCCGGTACCGGTTTGCACCGGTGCGTACCGGCCGGGGTTCAAAAATTTTGAATTTGAATTTAAAAAATTAAAAAATGAAACAAAAATACCTAAAAATACTTCAAGATTTATAGAATCTAGTAGTGTCAAATTTTTTGCAAACTTAGTTCATTTAGTATTTTTTCGATCATTACAACATCAGCCAAAATAGAAAAAGAAAAAATCCCGCCGGCCCATTAAGGCCCACTCGGCCCATTGGTGAAAAAATCACATTTTTACCCCCTCTATCCTCTCCTCAGGCTGCAGTCAACCCTCTTCCAGTCCCCTCGACCCGCCCCCCTGCTGCTCAAGCCGGCCGCCGGCGCCGGCTAGCCGCTCCGCGGCCACCCTTTGCCGAGCGGTAGCAGCGGCAAGCCGCGCCGGCGGCGGATCTGCCGGCCGGCCCTCGCGGTAAGCCGCGGTAGGGCAGCGGTGTACCGGCCGCCTGCCTGGGGAGCGCGCCCTCCCACCCCACCTCCTGCCGCAGTCCCTACCGCGGTTTGCCGCTGATAAACCGCGGTTTTAGCGCGGTTGTCCCGGATTCCTGCTGGTAAGCCACTCCCTCCCCTTTTTGACTTAGTTATTTTAGTGATTTAGGTATATTAGTGATTTAGGTATACTGAAATGTGTGAACCACTTGCATATGTGATATAGGTATATTGTGATTTAGCCATCTACGTGTATTGTGTTGGGAAATTGTGATGTAGGTATATTTGTGTTTTAGGTTTTTTATGAATTAGGTATATTTGTGATTTAGGTATATTTATATATGTATATATATATGAGTTATTTTTTTGAAATATCAATGTTGTCTGTTTATGCAGATACATAATGTCGGCAAATGATGTTGTATGGGAACATGGTGAAAAGCGTGGCCTCGCCGGATGGAAATGCAAGTATTGTTTTAAGGAAAAAGGAGGTGGTGGTGCGACGAGATTGAAACAACATTTGGCTGCACGAGGGTCGCAGGTGGTCCATTGTACCCATGTGCCAGAAGAAGTGCGGCAGTACTTTCAGCGGGAACTGGAGAAAACTAAGAAGGTAACGGCTGACCGGGCTCGAGAGAAGCTGAGACGGGAGAATGTTGCAGGGGAGGGAAACCATCCAATTGATCTTGAAAGTGAGGAGGCTATATTGCAGCATGCCATAAACCTATCGAGAGCGGAACATGAGTACCGCCAGGGGGTGGAACAGAGGCGGTGCATATGAGCATGGAGGGGGTAGCGGTTCCGTGGGGGGGAATCCTTTGCAGAGGATGTTGTGAAGAGCAACTTCGAATAGGGAGAGTCCTGCGGTGAGGGACTATAACTTGGCCGCCGGTGGGAGTAGAGGAATGACACAGCCAAGGATTGATACGGGTAAATGGACGTAGAAGGGTAAGAATGCAAAGGAAGCTATTGGTAAAGCTTGGGGAAAGTTCTTCCATATTGCGGGAATTCCAGGAAGACAGGCCGACAATCCTTACTTTGTCAGTGCGATCAGAGAGACACAGAAGTGGGGTAAGTTTGCTTTCGTTGGTATGACAACTATGAGATTACATTTCTGTACCTAATCTCGTGATGTCTATATGGTTGCAGGTGAAGGTATCGCGTCACCTAGTGGAAAGGAAATTGATGGAAAGTATCTAGATCAAAATGAGAAGGACTTGATGGATCGGTTTGTACAGTTTCGGAAAGAGTGGCCCATATTTGGCATGACGTTGATGTGTGATTCTTGGACTGGACCGACGAGGATGAGTGTCATAAACTTTTTGATATATTGTAATGGGGTCACATGGTTCCACAAGTCTATTGATGCGACCGGAAAATCTCAGGATGCGAAATTTTTGTTCAAGGTAGCCTCTAAACTTGTGCATTGTACTTTTGATGCATTGAGTATGTGTTCTTCTAGGATTACTAAAGTTTGTGCGTTTTTTCCAGGAGATTCGAAAGGTCGTGGATGATATTGGCCCGGAGCACATCGTGCATATAGTCACCGACAACGGCGCCAACTACAAGAAAGCATGTAGAGCAGTGAGAGAGGTGTATGCACACATTGTTTGGACACCATGTTTAGCGCACACCGTCAATTTGATGTTGAAGGATATCGGTCAAAGGCCTGAACATCAAGGTACGATCAACTCATGCAAGCGAATTTCAACTTGGTTACACAATCATGGACAGCTGAATGCAATGATGAAGGCAGCAATTGGTGGTGAGTTGGTCAAGTGGAATGCCACTCGATTTGGGACAAACTACATGTTCTTAGAGAGCATGTATCGAAAACGTGACAATTCATGCAGTGGATGACATCTCCAGAGTACTCTTCTTCCTCGTACAGTGTCAGTGATACCTCGCAGTCTTCTCCGTATCCCATGCCTGACATTAGCATGCAGCCACCGACAAGATGGGTGTACGAATGGGAAGATCCCCATTTTTACACTATGTTATTTCAGCAATGGCAGACAACAGCGGCGTGGACGGGCCAAACTTGGCAAGACTACAAGGCTGAGCTGCTTCGAGTGCAAGGTTTGAATGTGATGTCCACCGCCGAATACCAAATGGCGACCCAAATGGGGGTCTTCCCATTCCTACACCACCGTTGAGCTTGTATTGATGTACGATTATTGCTACGGGATTGTATGCACGATTATCACTATCACTATGGTACTGTATGCACGATTATGTGTATGAGGGTTGTATGCACTATTATGAGTTTATGACTATGATATTTGTATGCACTATTATTCCTATGCTTTGGTGTGGTCTTTTTACATTAAAATGTGCATAGGTCATGCCAAAATTTTCATTTTTTTCAACACCGGTGAGCTACGAAAAAACAGCGGTAACAGAGGCAAATTCACCGGCATACCACTCTTACCGAGCGGTATACCGCTCGTACCGACCGGTGTACCGCTACATACCGATTGTATAGTCGTTTCGTTTTGGTTTTTTGAATTTGTGCGGTATTTAGCGGTATACCGCCCGTACCGCTCGGTATACCGCTACCGAGGGCCGGCGGTATGCCTCTACGGTTCGGTACGGCGAACCCTGCTTCTGACAGAGTGGTAGCAGGTCGAGTAACAGTGAGATATTGGAGTGGACCTAGCGTTTGCGAAAGAGCTACATAATGTCTAGGAGCACCCCGATGACGCTCACACTGGAACTCTGGAAGGACCGTGTTGCCGCGGCTTCGGTTCCTTTTGACAGAGCGCCAGGGAGGATTACAGGATCCTCATGGACGGAGCCAGGATGGCAGTGTTGGAGGGGCTCATTCCCCTTCCCATTCCTTCAGCCCCTCCTTCTTCTTCTCTCTCATTTTTCCTCTTCTTCTCCCTATTTCTTCCCTCCAATTTCACTGGCGATCCTGGCCGGTAGAGGGGCTTGAGCCCCCTCCACACCACTGGTTGCCTCCGTCCCTGAGGATCCCCATAACCACAGACAAAGTAATGGAGCTCCCAAAGTAATGGAGACCCCAAGCTCCCATCGAGTTACAGTTTGTGCTTGGTGCTACATAAAACGTTTTTTCCCTTTTTCAAACAAAAGAAAAGGCTTTCTTGTTTGCATTTCAGTTTAATTTAATTTGAGAAGCATGCAGGTTGGCATGCAGTTTGCATTTTACATTAATATGATTTGAGAAGCGTGACTGTTTGTTTGTTCATCAAAATCCAATGCCGCTTGGACCATATGTATAGAAATGGTGCTCGTGCTGACTGTCTACTGGTGACTGGGTCTTAGGCGGTGCCAGCAGGCCTGCACGAGGCGAGGTACCTATCATGGTTTGTTGCATATAATCATATGTAACTATATAGATAGAACCCAATAAGAGGTATTAACTTTATTTCTCTCAACATACGAGATATACACCTCACATGTCATATCATCATCCACTAGATCATCAATTTGTCCCTTCCACCGATTTTTTGTGGCTATAGCATCTATACATCAATATGAGTACCATGCTTCAAAATTCAAACAATAGAAATACGTGAAAAATCAATCATTTATCAACTGTTTTCTCTCAACAAAATGAACGTATTTTCATATATACGTACTGTCGTTTGTAAAACAATGTTGCATAGCAATCACCTTAGTTTATACTTTCAAAATTTCATCTTACAACTTTGTTTAAAAATTCCCGCAGCAACACACGAGGTATCACCTAGTTAACAATTATAGTCAAGACATGTTTGGGTGAACAGTCATTTTTTGGATCCATTATGAAATTCTTGAATTCATACCGGGGCAACGAGTGCTGCACCTAACTTGTCATTTTTGGCATCACTTGCATTGCATTACCGTGGCGGATGGCGAGGACAGGTTTTTAAGACGGCGCGTAACATATTTTTTGTTATGAGAAGAGAATGAGTATAACAAAGCGACTTTAGGAGAAATCTCAAAGCAGATAAATACAAGGACTAGCATTGCGACCTACCAACCGAAACAACGCAAAAAAAAAGAGAAGAACTCCACACCAACACCACACTAAACATGACTTAGAAGGAGCGAAGCCTGCTGAAAGCAAGGACATCAAGAACACACGCACATCACCGGAATGCTAACATCAAAAAGCCTGCAAAGATCGAGTGAAGATGTCATGCATGACAATGCCTCCAAGGAGGGTGCGACGAGAACACCGCCATCTGTATCTTTTCACGAAGAAGCAGAACAAATTTTCACCTTGCAGACAAACACTAGATGAAAAACTCACCTTGGTAACGGGCATAGATTGCCTTTAGTAACGGGCAACGCGCCCGTTACCGATCAAGTGTTACAAATGAGCGAAGAAAGGTAACGGGCTTATGCCCGTTACTGATAACACATATTCGTAACGGGCATCAAACAACGACTGTTACCACAACTAGCCACCGGTCACGTGGAATGACTGTTTCTCTGGGCCCACAGGGAACTTTAGTAACAGGCACCACAACAAAGCCCGTTACATGAAGTCAACATCGGAGAGCCGTGCTGTAAACCTGCGTCTCCTCTGTCTCGACCAAATGAGACGCGTCTATTTCACGCGCATCTCAGCACAACTAGGATTCGTAACGGGCATCAAACAACAACCGTTACCACGACTAGTCACCAGACACGTGAAATGACTGTTTCTCTGGGCTCACAGGGAACTTTGGTAACGGGCACCAAAATAGAGCCCGTTACTGTGAACTCAACATCGGAGACGCGTGCTGTGAACCTGCGTCTCGTCTGTCTCGACGAAATGAGACGCATCTGTTTTCACGCGCGTCTGCTGTCTCTTGACTAAAGGAGACGCGTGCTGTCAACCCATGTCTCCTCTATCTCGACGAACGGGCCAAGTTCTGGGGCCCACCGGTCAGTATTAGTAACGGACTTTTACGCTGCCCATACATTGTTGGCATGTTTGTAATGGGCGTTCCGAATGAAGCCCGTTACTCACTGATAAGTGTTTGTAACGAGGTTTAATTAACGCCTGTTACAGATACGTAGGCCACCCCTACAGTAACCTGCCTGCTTGCCGGCTGCATCTTGAAACCAGCCAGGATTTGGCAGCCATCAGGGGCTGCATCCTGCCATCCTGGAACCAGCCAGGATATGGCAGCCACCACAGCAAGGAGACATCACAAACACATTATCATCACATCACAGATATAGACAAGCAAGATCACATTTATAGACAAGCAAGATCACATCAAGTTTCAAGTTACTCATCAGGGCTTGTTTGGATGGAGTCATGAGAAAACTGCCTGAACTAGGCAGCATCTGACCCCAACCAAGCAAGCCAAGCAGGTTTCTCAGGCAACAACACCTGACTAAAGAAGACTGAATGCAGCAAGTTTCAAGTTTCTAGCTACAATGAACTCACGGTGCACCATTGTAGAAGTTGCTCTTTCGGTCGATGGTCTCCTTAAGAATGTACTCGCACAGCATCTCCCGGACCCGCTTTAGATCTTCTGTAGAAACATCTACGGCAGCTTTGAAATCCTGAAAAATACAATCATATATGAGAATACAAGTAGAAATCAGTTTCTAAAATCAAATGGAGAATATGAGCAGAGACAAGGCTGAGCATTATTATCTACTTACAGCAGCCTTCTTGATGTCAGGTATGTCATCGAGTAGTCTTTACATATTGAATGTCACATGGAATCCACACAAAGAGGACCGCCATGGCTGCTGAGCACACTGCCTCGAGGTACCAAAATTACAAGTTAATGCAGCACCAAATAGGTAAGAAGGGACCATAAAAAAACCTCGGTCTTACATCGAGATTTGCTTTGTGCTTGAGTGTTGTGGCTTTTGGCTTTTTTTTCTTTCCTTTCGTCACTCCGTCCTGTGCACATGTACCAAAGGCCCTGCATGATCAGCAATACCTATTAGAAACACTAAGAGATTGAATTTTTGTGAACAAAACCTACAAGATACTGACCAGTCCACAACAACTTTGAGGTCTGCAAACTTTCGCGGGGGATGTTGTTGAGAAGAATCTAGATACCAAACCTCTTTGAACTTCATACAGATGATCATTGTTACCTAGTGGCCAGTGTAGTAGGCACCCACCACATAGTCGTTGTTCATTGCATTTGCGATAGCTTTTATTACAAGGCCAGAATGCTGAGAAATATTTGTGGAAGTGAAAATATCTAGATCTAAAAACCCAACACTGATCTGCATCTCCGCTGCCTTGTCCATCATTTTCCTACAAAAAATCAAATTGTTAGCATGCATGAACTTTGTGGTCAAAATTAAAGAAATATCTTTTTAGGTTTTAAGGGACTTACAATGTCCACAACTTCAAGAAGGTAACATCGAGAGAAGCCAGGGTTATAAGGTTATACACACTACTGAATGCAATGTTTAACATTAAAGCACCACCACCTTGAAAGTAGTGTTGATCCACCTTTGTTGGAAAGGCAGGTTTATCCTTAATATGTTCCATGATGTAAGTATGCAACCTGGCACAATTTGGTCCAGCAGCCTCTAAGTCTGCTTCTGAAAACATAGGTGCACCAGGCTTGTATTTTGGTTCCTGTTCTGTCCCAATAATACAGTTAAGAATCTCATTTTTAGACAGAGGTTTCCTGGCCTGGTTCCCCTTCTGTAGTGGAGATTGCCTGGGCTCCTCCTCCTGTTGCAGAGGCTGCTGTACATGTTGCATCTGCTGCTTAGGGGGAGATTGCCTGGGCTCCTCCTCCTACTGGTGCAGAGGCTACTGTTTCGTCTGTTGCTTATCCTCATGTTGCAGCTGCTGCTTAGGCGGAGTTTGCCTGGGCTCCTCTAGCTGTTGTCGATGCTCCCGCTGCATAGTTTTGCTGATCTGCTACTGCTGCTACTGTTGAGCCTTCTCTTGCTGACACTGAGCTGCAGTACCTCCATCTGATGCTGTACTCCTGCTACCTGTTGCGACTTCAGGGTTGGGATGTCTCGTCATGGGTGGTATAAGGATCCTGTCCTTTGGCCATTGGATCCTTTGAATGAGAGCCTCAGCTAGGGTTGCTATGTCACCCCATCAATTGGTACAGGCAGAGGGTAGTGACCCACATTGGCCCACACATAAGTATGTTGCACCACAACATACCCATCCTGCACCGGTACTGTATGGCAAGCCTTTTGAAATGGAAAGACTTTCGCTAGTGCGGGCTCCACATTAATCCCGGTGCCATCCAAAAGGTTGCACGCAGTTGGCTCTATCAGCTTATCTATTGTGTTCAGCATAGGTGATCGACTATCACTGTGCACTTGATTTGCTTCGTCCTCGTTGACATTCCAATGGTCTTGCTCTCTGCCACGCGCATCTTCCTCGCTGTCATGCGCATGTTCTTCCTCGCTGTCATGCGCATCTTCTTCCTCTCTGCCATGCACGTCTTCTTCCTCGCTGCTACTGACAGGCGCTGGTAATTGGGAAGGCAGAAGTATGTTTTTCGGTATTTCGATGCCTGATAGTCTTAGAGCATGGACAACTGTTTTAAATGTTATGTCCATCATATCATCAGACCTCTTGTTCCTACTCTTCTTCCTGTACATTCCAACACACTCTTCACCAAACCCTTTACCCCAGCCAAGTGAACTAGACACGCCTCGGACCCGACCTCGATGCTCTGGAGTCTCAAGTGCTGCGGTGAGGATATCATTCTCCCTAACCCCAGAGAAAGAACGATCGCTACCCTGAGCTGCAAGTGTTTTCACCCTATCTGCTACCACCACCACCGCAGGGTTACTGAATGTTATGTCCCCGCTTCCTTCACTAGTATTCTTCCTCTTCTTCCCTACCCTTGCCCGCAGATAAGGTCTCAAACGTCTAGGAAATTGGTCCCAAGGGTTCTGTTTTCCTTCTGGAGCTAGCTTTGCATCATCCTCCTCCCACTCTTTCCTTTTACCACGATAACCTTTTCTGCCCGTCTTGTGTGGCTTATTATGCAATGCTCTCTTTTGTTTCATCTCGTGGCTCAATTGCTGAAATGAAAGAGAATTGGTTTCCTGCACAAACATGTCCCAGTCTTGTTGCTGCAAAAAGGCATGCTTCGCAAAGGGAGTCTCCTCTTCGCTCACATATTTTTTTCTTAAATGGGCCTTGAACCGCCGTTGCAAGGTTCCAATCTCTGATATAGCTGCCTTAACTGCCTCCTTGCGAACAGATTCTTCCAGATTGGTTGGGTAATATAGCTTTTCCTCTAAATCTGTGAATAGATGTTCCTTCTCAATTGGTGAGAGATCATCAACCGCCTTGTTGATTGACACCCTCTCCCGAGTAATGAGACCACAGACCAATACAAATCTATCCCTCGCAGCATCTAGGGTAGGCCAAAAATTGGCATCAAGTCCAGTTGCAGTCAACTTGTCTTCTGGCCATTTGGTTTGTGTCCTTGACCCGCGGGATCGAGTACTACTCGCAGCAGTCTGTGCTGAGTGACACTGTGAAGAAGGTTCACCGCCAATGGACTGTGATGGTGCACTGGAGGTAGAGGAGTTTGTTGTTGTGGGAGACTGCATAAATGATATGTCTGGTTGTCAGTAGAGCAACATAAGCAAGACTGAAAATCTAAACAAAATTCTTATTAGACAAATTTGTTTTCTCTGACAGGCAAAATAGCTAATATTAGACTAGAAATCATTACAAGTCGTAAATAAAATCAGCATAGACATACACAGTTCATATTTTACTTAATTAGCATACAGGGATAGGTGCTAACCATTTTGACAGGGACACAACAATATGCTTATATATCAAAGCAGAGAATAAATTCCTTCAACTGCTTCCTTGTCCAACTTCAGCAGCGATGGATTGTGTTCCATGTGTACATGCAACAAGAGGATAAAGCAATCATGACATTATATATGACAGTAGTGAAACAACACTCACAACACATCATGACACCAACAATAACAATATATATGACAGTAGTGAAACAATTAACACTCACAACAAAGCATAGGACAGTCTAGTTATCACTACATTATAAACCACTACGATGCAATTCCCACTGACATTATGTGGCCATCAGAATTAAAGTATGCTAACAGGTCCAAAGCATAACTATCGATTTGGTACATTCAAAGCATAGCAGAATTAAAGTATGCATTAATCTTCAATGCTTTTTGTTCGCACCAAAAATTGGTAGGTCTAGTCTGACCGGTCTGACCTGTGGGTCCCACCGGTCAGACCAGTGTGGTCAAAGTTCACAAAATACAATTTGGACTTCACCATTGGATAGGTCTCGTCGAGTAGATCAAGATTCATATGTGGAACGTCCAAATCGGAGTCCGGATGAGGGAGATATGACTTCTGCAAGATCTACACGCCGGGTGCACCGGTCTGACCGGTGCCCCCCCGATTCCGAGTCAAATTGAGGTAAAAAGATTTCCTTGCGGGGCAAGACCTCCCCACCCTATAAATATAAAGGGCCACGGCCGATTGAGGGAATAATCACAATCGAATCTATCTTTATCGTATTTACCTTTTCGTTCCTCTTTTCCCTTACTTTTCCAACCCTACCATGCTGTTCTTCCTTCATCTCCACGATGTCTGAAGACGTCCTAGCTGGCCCGCCGAGCCTAGGACAACCCTGCGTGCGCCGCCCCGACGGGATCCTGCCCGGACGACGTTCGTTGGTCTTCGCCAGATCTTCTCGGTGACACCGGTCTGACCGGTGACCCGCACCGGTCTGACTGGTACGGTGTGGAGGCGCTGCAAGGAGCTCCTCCGCGTGCTTGTTGGCCCCGTAAAGGCGTCAACAAATTGGCGACTCCACTGGGGAACGAGAATCTGGCTATCATGGCCGATCTATCAAGCTCCAGCAATTTGATGGCACTTGAAGGATTACCTGAAGATCTACGCAAGGCCATCCATGAAGAAATACTTCCTCACTGTTACCAAGTAGCAGAACGAGGTGTCATCTTGATGAATATAGCTATCATCGACGAGTTGAGGATGTATGATCTACCAAGGCATCATAAGTCCTTTGCTAATCTTATAAGTGGTTTACTTGCATTTGTTGATGACTTACTTAATAAGAAAAATAGTGTAGATCTGATTCCTTTTAATCGAGAGTCGGTTTCTGAAGAGCCAGCTATTGTTATGTCTAATCCTTGCAAAAACCTTGCCAAATTGTAATGTTGTTGGTCAAGAAACAAGTCAGCCGTCTCTAGCCGAAATTGTTGACCTAAAATCCCGTAGCAAGAGCATAGAGGTTACAACTAGTACTTCGACGCTCGGGGGGCAACAAAACAAAGGCAACGGTGCCGGTTGCGCCGCGACCGGTCTGACCGGTGCCCAAACCGGTCTAACCGGGGGGCAACCCGGTCTAACCGCCTCTCCTAGGTTTTTACAAAATAAATCTAAACCAAAGATGGTTAAGCCTAAAAAGCCTGAGATTGGTGTTTGGAAAAAAATTGAATCTAAAGGCCGTAAGCATCAAAGAGAAAAACCGAAGCTCAATGAACTTCCGGCTAAGTCTCAAAGACAAAATAATATCAATGGTGCTAGTCGGTCTAAAAATTCTAAACGCCCAAAATCTTCTCCTAGAGAGAAGTTCCATAACAAGAATCGGCAATGGAGTAACTCTCACAAATCAATGCCGTTTCCTCCATATGGATCATCAATGGCTATGCCATGGGAACCTTATTTTAATATGCATTATTTTTGTCCTCCATGGTATTATAATTCATATATGCCGTCTCCTAGTTATTTTTGTCCAAATTATATTACCCATAGGGAGCCGGTAATTAATGAATCGTCACCTATGCGTAATGACCGTTTTGATCATAAAAATCGGTCAACACAGAAAAATAAGCGCAAGGTGATCAAACAAGTCTATCGTGTCAAAAAGGATGGTAGATTAAATAAAAATTCAGATTTGACACTAGACATAGAAAAGCTGACTATTGAAAAATCATCGGCTAGTTCTACTGATCAAATTGTCCCCAATAATGAGCATGTCATAAATAATATAGCTGAACAACAATCATGTTCGGCTGGGGGGCAACATGATCTTAAGATGGTTGTTTCTCAAAGCACCGGTCTGACCGGTGTCCTCACCGGTCTAACCGGTCTCGCTAGAAAATCTGGTAGAGCCGAGAGTATCCCGCCAAACAGCAAGGTGGTGAAGAAGAAGCCAAGTTTTGCTGAGTTATTGTATAAATATCAGAGCATAGCTGAGCAAAAGCAAAACAATCGGTTAGGAGAGCGAAGGTGGAATTCTTCATCGCCGAAAGCAAAGAAGCATCGACGGTCATCACATTGTTCTTCATCATTTATTCCATTGATGCATGTGCCATGGACAGCATATTCAGGTATAAATAATTATAGTCCATATTTTTGGTATAATCCTTGGTTTTCTTTTTACAACTATCAATATGCTTGTGATACACCAAGGCGTTACAATTGGCAGCCATGGCCAAATCAGAGCTTCAATTGTTAGGTTTGCTGTTCGGAAAGCCGGAATATTAGTTTTATACATATTGTAATTACTAGGATTCAATTTCGGTTAGAATAGTATCCATATAGAGTTTACATATGGGCGATGTATTGTTGATCATCGTCTTCAGCCAATTTTGATCTTTCTGAATGTTTTCTGGCACGCAAGCTTTACCAGAAGACACGGGGGCATATGTTCGCACCCAAAATTGGCAGGTCTAGTCTGACCGGTCTGACCTGTGGGTCCCACCGGTCAGACTAGTGTGGTCAAAGTTCACAAAATACAATTTGGACTTCACCATTGGATAGGTCTCGTCGAGTAGATCAAGATTCATACGTGGAACGTCCAAATCGGAGTCCGGATGAGAGAGATATGACTTCTGCAAGATCTACACGCCGGGTGCACCGGTCTGACCGGTGCCCCCCGATTCCGAGCCAAATTGAGGAGTCCTGATAGATTAGGCTTGTAAAAGGATTTCCTTATGGGGCAAGACCTCCCCACCCTATAAATATAAAGGGCCACGGCCGATTGAGGGAATAATCACAATCGAATATATCTTTATCGTATTTACCTTTTCGTTCCTCTTTTCCCTTACTTTTCCAACCCTACCATGATGTTCTTCCTTCATCTCCGCGATGTCTGACGATGTCCTAGCTGGCCTGCCGAGCCTAGGACAACCCTGCGTGTGCCGCCCTGACGGGATCCTACCCAGACGACGTTTGTGGGTCTTTCGCCGGATCTTCCCGGTGACACCGGTCTGACCGGTGACCCGCACCGGTCTGACCGGTACGGTGTGGAGGCACTGCAAGGAGCTCCTCCGCGTGCTTGTTGGCCCCGTAAAGGCGTCAACACTTTTCATGAATTTACAGTGCAAAAATTATAGCACCAGGAACATGAAAATGAATTTCAACAGTTCATATAACTTCATCTATTAGCAACAATTTATTCAAATAGACTTGGAGCAACAAAATCCATCCATCAAATCCATAGTCAATCAATAAAAAATGAACTATTAAGGCATGTCTCCCTAATCCACCTTGACATGAATATATAGCAGATTGGGTGAACTACATTATAAACCACTGCGATGCAATTCCCACTGACATTATGTGGCCATCAGAATTAAAGTATGCTAACAGGTCCAAAGCATAACTGTCGATCTGGTACATTCAAAGCATAGCAGAATTAAAGTATGCTAACAGGTCCAAAGCATAACTGTCGATCTGGTACATTCAAAGCATAGCAAAATTAAAGTATGCATTAATCCTCAATGTTTTTCATGAATTTATAGTGCAAAAATTGTAGCACCAGGAACATGAAAATGAATTTCAACAGTTCATATAACTTCATCTGTTAGCAATAATTTGTTCAAACAAACTTGGAGCAACAAAATCCATCCATCAAATCCATAGTCAATCAATTAAAAATGAACTATCAAGGCATGTCTCCCTAATCCACATTGACATGAATATATAGCAGATTGGGTGGACGAGCAGAGATAGGGCGTTGGGGGTTCAAGCAGGACTAACCTCTATCACGAATGAAGTAGTTGTTCTCGTGATGGTCGGAGGGGCCGGATCCACGTCGGCTTGTGGCCAGAGGTGGCCGGCTCATCGTCGTGGCCGGGGATGACGGATCCACGTCATCCGTCTTTAGGTTGGCTGGGAAGCCATCTACACGCCAGTAACCGCGTCCTTGTCACCGTAGTCACACAGGGAGCGGTGGGGCTGGAGAAGAGCAGGGCTGCGGCGGGGAGAGAGCGGCGAAGGCGAGCGGGGAGAGAGCGGCGAAGGTGAGCGGGGAGAGTGGCAGCGGCAGTGGGGAGAGTGCGGGCGTTGTGGATATGTCTAGCGAGGAGCTGAATATGTCCCCTGAGGAACTGCGCGCATAACTGTGTTTAAGGAAATTACCGGCGTGCCCTTGAACGGCTCTCTGGTGGAATTGGAATTCCATGGGCATTATAGTCCATATAGGTGGGAAATTTTGAATAGCCAGCGTAGAGTTTGCCTGCTGACGCTGACGCGTGGGCCAGCGTCATTAGCGACGATGGTTAGTGAACCCGCATCGCCAGTTGGGTCCGGGCGGGCGGGCAACGGTTATCTTTTTATTTTGGCTGCTGACACTGACGCGTGGGCCAGTGTCATTGGCGACGATGGTTAGTGAACCCGCATCACCTTTGTTGGCAGTTGGGTCCGGGCGGGAGGGCAGCGGTTATCTTTTTATTTTGGCTGCTGACGCTGACGCGTGGGCCAGCCACTATTTTTTCGAATGAAACGTGCTTCCCTAAAATATTAGAGCCCATAAAACAGCACCTAAAAAATCATAAAAATACGAACAATTCATATTTAGACATTTAGTATTTGAATAAAATATCAACAGTCACACTTGTGTGCCCAAGATTCTTAGAATTCGTTTTTACATCCCATGTTAATGATGTAATAATTCTAATAACATCTAGTGTGCTCTAAAAATCTACGAATTGACTTGGCAACATAATTTGGGTACCTAGACTTGTCTTCAAAATTTCAAATTGTTTCGATGAAGGAATAATATACTTGTGTACAAATATCTACATCTCTCACATAGTTTCCAAGAATGTTCCTTGAACATTGAAGTTTTCCACACTTTGCAACATGTTCGAACTCATATGCATTTGAAAACTTAACAAAACCTTGTGTTCACCTTAATATTATGAAAATGCAAAGTTTCATTACAGGAGGTGTGGAAAACAAATATTATTTATATGTTGTACTTACATAGAATAAGATAAGGCATATAAACATTGTTCAAGAAACGGAATATGCACTAAACAATGAAATTAATGAAAATACAGTGATTTTAGAAAACTTTAGAAAAAAATAATCAAATTTGGACTAATTACGACGGAGAAATATATGTTACAAAATTTGATTGCAGGTTAAAAAGAGAAATGCCGTCGGCGACGCGGGACGGATAACACTACAAGAAAATCGTTGACTAGTGACGCAACCACATTTTGGCGTCATTGATTTATGACGTTCCTGGCTGATCTCGTCATAATATTTCACTTCCGAGCAAATTTAGTGACAAAAAAAACTTTCGCCATTACGGTTGGTACTGTAGCCGGGCATTCACTGTTCCATGCTGTTTTGTGACGCCATAAGCTCTGCAAAAAGTCATAAACCAACATTGGTCCCACATGTAAGCATTATTTTAAAAATAGAGCGTTCCAAGTCGTCATAAATTTTAGTTGGGTCCCACATGTAAGCATTTTTTCCAAAATAGAGTGTTCCAAGTCGACATAAATTTCTCCAGGGTCCCAGATGTAAGCATTTTTGCCATGTCAGCGGTGTCATAAACCAACTTTGGTCCCACATGTAAGCATTATTTTAAAATAGAGTGTTCCAAGTCGTCATAAAATTCAGTTGGGTCCCACATGTAAGCATTTTTTCGAAAATAGAGTGTTCCAAGTCGTCATAAATAGTTTTAGGATCCCACATGTAAGCATTTTTGCCAGATCAGCAGAGGCTAGATCACGAAATGTTGCAAAAATAATTTGCCATGGCATGGTTTCAAACCAGGGACCTGAAGGAACAAGGCTGTGTTGCTTACCACTGCACCACTTCTTGGTTGTGTTATGTTAACAAGAAACACTTTCCCTTATGGTTGTCTCCGGTGAATCTTTAATATAAATCAGTAATTCACAGGTGAAATGCTTCACTGCCTTCGCAAAGACTCTCGACTTTTGCTACGCGCAGATCTGCAACGGCTCGTGGTACAAATGGCGGATTCTAGCAGCGATGAGAGGGTGGTTTATGCGCCACCTCCCGGCTATGAGTTCATGAAACAGGATGACAAGGTCAGTCCTCTGGTTTGAGCCACTATATTTTCCCCTATCGACCTAGGGATGAGGATTTCTAGATTTGGGGATCTAGAGGATTGATGACCATATACAATAGATTCAGATTTTATCATACACTCAGATTTGCATTGCAATTGGTGTTAGAAGTTGATCGGCTATAGATAATCGGTGTTACATTCAATTAGTTTTCGATTTGCATCATTTTATGAATTGATAGGTTCTTGTATTTTACTAGCATCTAGTGGTGGCTCGGTCCACTTATTTCGTTACATCGGAGCCTCCTGATGCTGATCTTATCGTTGTGGATCCTTATAACAAGTGTCAGCATGGGTATGCTCTCCTTGTCAGGGAAAGCTTCACCGCCCTTGGGCGCCGGTATGGAACCTGTGGTCAGGTAAACAATAACTTGTTTAAATTTTAATAGACTTATAGTACTTGTACTCTTGATATTAGTGTTGAAAATGACAATTTTATGAACAATATATGTATTTGGTGTCTGCAGCCTCAAGGAAAACAATGTCAGTCGTTTGTTTGGATTGATCCTGAATGGGATGGTAGGACTAAAGCTGTTCTGAATAAGCTAACACGTAGGATAGCAAAAGCTGAAGAGGAAGCAAGGCCATGGAAAGAAGAATGCAGAAAGGCTAAACATGAAGCTTGGAGATACTGAAAAATTGATGCTTGAAGATACTACCACCGAGCTTCAGAAGAGGAAGAAGGGTAAGCCAACACAGACAGAACTTGTCCAAGTGTTCATAGAAATGGAATCGAACAATAGGTAGTTATGATTATTGGAACAATTTTTAATGATGAATAACCATGACATGCCATCTTATGAAAGTTGTTGCTGATGTTTTCTTCAGATCACGTGAACGACCCTCAGAATTTATCGATTTAAGTGATGCTTGAAGCCGAGCTGCAGAAGGTGAATGGACAGCTGCAGGAAGCCAGACATAATATTAGGGAGCTATATGCGGGGAGAATTGTCGATCTACTGATGTCTTAAGAAACATGTTTCTACCTCATCATGTTATGATGTTTGCTACTTGGTGGTGTAAACTTTGTGGTGATGAGTTGCTTTGAGATGCCATCTTATTATGCCGATTTGCTTTGAGCACTCTCACCATTGTGAGCTAATTTTGTTGATGTTTTGCTGGTCCGGTCTGTTGATGTTTTGCTGGAAGGACCTTCCTGAGTAACGATCGTGAAACTGCTTATTTCCTACTGTCATTCCAAGTCATCATAAAATGGAGGTCCCACATGTAACGATCGCGAAACTTCTTAGCTCCTGAGTGTTGAGAATGGTCATGAGTTGATGGAACTTGTTGCTTGGTGTTATGAACTTTGTGGTCGTGAGTTGAGAAACTTGATGCTACCTGATCATAATATGATGTTTGTTGCTCGGTGGACAACAAAGGTCCGGTCTGTTGATGTTTTGCTGGAAGGACCTTCCTGAGTAACGATCGCGAAACTGCTTATTTCCTACTGTCGTTCCAAGTCATCATAAAATGGAGGTCCCACATGTAAGTTGTGTAAGGTGAATCTTTAATATAAATCAGTAATTCGTAGGCGAAACGCTCACTGCCTTCGCAAAGACTCTCGACTTTTGATACGAGCAGATCTGCAATGGCTCGTGGCAGGAATGGCGGATCCTAGAGGCGACGGGAAGATGGTTCCACCACCACCTTCCAGCTACAAGAAGCTGAAACGGCTCGACAAGGTCAGTTCTCTGGTTTGAGCCACTATATTTTCCCCTATCGTCCTAGGGATTTCTAGATTTGGGGATCTAACGGATTGATGAGCATATACACTAGAATCAGATTTCATCGTACCCTCATATTTGCACTTCGTTTGGTGTTACAAGTTGATAGGCTATAGACAATTCATAGGTGTTAGATTCAGTTAGTTTTCAGTTTGCATCGTTTGATGGATTGATAGGTTCTTGTATTTTACTAGCTTGTAGAGGTGCTTGAAGACACTAAAGCTAGGCTGCAGGAGGTGAAGAGAGACCTGCAAGAACAAGAAGGCAGAGAACTCATGGCGCAGCAAGAGGCTGTAAAATACAAGGAGCTGTGTCAGCAAATTTTAAATACAACTATGCAAGAGATGAGGAAATTCAATGAGATGGCTGACCAATTGTTACATGAACAATTGCAACAGACCAATAACTATAAGGAGTTGTGTGCCCATATGTTACGCCGGGACAATGCCTTATTGAAAGAAATAGGTGAGATTCTTGACCAAGAGTCAAAAGACCTGGTACTGGACTGGAAGGCAAAAACCTGAAGAGGAGGCAAGGTCATGGAAGGAAGAATGCGCAAAGGCTAACATTAGCTTAAAGCAACTACCACTGAGCTGGAAAACGTGAAGGGAAAGCTGAAACATGCCATCGATGCGATGGAAGTGTATAAGCAATCGGTTGAGCAGCTAGTTATCGAGATCGAGAAGGAGAAGCAATCGATACAATAGAGTGTTATCCAGATGGAGAAGGAGAAGCAATGGATACTACGCGACAAAGATAAAAATAGGTAGTGCTTGATTATTATGAAACCTGTTCTTTGTTGATGTTTAATTACTGGTTGTTCCTCCTGATCATAATACGTAGTGTTATGAAATTTGTTGGTGCTTATGTTTTCTTTAGGTCAGCTAATCGAAAACGGGATCAACAATGGGAAGGATCCTCAGAAGATAACATGAAGCATGAAGCTACTGCCGCTGAGCTGCAGAAGGTGAAGGGATAGCTGCAGGATGGAGCTATGGAAGGAGAATCAACGCCTACAGATGTGAATTGATGATCAGTTCTTATCGTTATGATTACAAATGGGTGGTTATGATTATTTTGAAAATTGTAATGATGATCATCCTATGATGTTTGCTACTTGGTGTTGTGAACTTTGTGGTCATGAGTTAAGAAACTTGTTGCTACTTCGTGTGATGATCATCCTATGATGTTTGCTACTTGGTGTTGTAACTTGTTGCTACTTGGTGTTGTGAACTTTGTGGTCATGAGTTGAGAAACTTGATGCTACCTGATCATAATATGATGTTTGCTGCTCGGTGGATGACAAAGGTCCCGTTTGTTGATGTTTTTATAGAAGGACCTTCTTGAGGAACGATCGCGAAACTACTTATTTCCTACTATGGTTCCAACTCGTCATAAAATTTAATAAGGTCCCACAAGTCAGTCTGATAAAAAAACAGAGGAAAATTAAAAGGATACTATGTCAATAGCAGGGGTCGAACCCGCGGCCAACGGCTATATCAATCGCGTACCCTGCAAGGGGCTTGCCAGCACGCTCCTGTGGGTCGTTGTGGCAAATATCTAGCCTAGAGGCGTTGGTGCACAGATCTACAACCCGCGGTGGGAATGGCGGATCCTCGCATCGAAGGGAGGAGAGTGAGCTACGGTTAGGTCAGTACCCTGTTTTGTACCTCTGCTTTCCCCTTTCGTTAGAGGGAAGTGATATTTGGAATTGGGGATTTCGGTTGAAGCACGATTATTGTTACAAGTTGATTGATAGGCTTTAGTTCAGAAAGTGCAAAACTAAGCATTGATTTCAAGTTGCAATGAATTTTTTTGAAGCATCCGTGTACTCCAGCATTTTCTTCCATTGGTAGTTACTGCTCGGAGACATCTTCCTGCAACAGTAGCCATTGGCATCCTAAAGACAAGTGCAAACACGGGTTGAGAGCTGTGGTGAAGTATGCTTGGACCTTTCTCAAGCCTGGCCGCCGGTTTGCTGGTTGCCCAAAGGTAATTGCTAGTTTGCTACCTGCTTATGTGGTTCCCGTGGTCAACGGCTATTGCTAATGGGTCGTTTAATTTGCAGGAAGAAAAAGAGCAATGCAATTACTTCTGCTGGATTGATCCATAATGGGATGAAAGGTCTTATGCTGTTATGCTGAAGCTCATTAAGAAGAAAGCGAAAGCTGAAGAGGATGCAAAGCAGTGGGAGGGGGAATTGGGAAAAACTAACTGTGAGCTTTGAGAGATTAGGAATGAGCTCAAAATAGCGTGGCAAAAACTTCAGAAGGCTACCACCGAGCTGAAGTCAATTGGGAATTATAGGCACAATGTCAAACTCGCGCATGTGCTGCTTGCTTTATTTGTTGTTTTCGCGGGAATGGCGGGATTGATGCTCGGTGGCAAGGCTAATTAGATGTGTCGATCATGTATTCTGCAAGTGTCACTTTGGTATTGTGAACAATGTGTCGATCATGTATTCTGAACATTGTGCCCTATGCTTCTGAGCATTGTACTGATGATGTATTGCCAAAATCGACCAAGAAATGCGCGGTAGTTAGTATCCACCACATTGTACTGACCATTTAGTCAGACCTGTTCACATTTCCAAGAACGTAATTTCCGTTAGGTTCCCCAACAGTCATAATGAATTATTATTGTTATCCCGAAATCAACGAAGCAGCAGCGAAGGTTGTTTTGGGTGGTGAAGGAGCGGTGAATTTACTGTAAATGCGGAGAAAGGAACGGTGGATTAGTTGTAAATGGGGCATTGATCGACTTCTTCCGCCTGGGGTACAGAGAACATTTTTACAATTGCATCTCCTCCTCTCGGAAGGAAGATCCGTGAGAGTACTGTGCTCTCTTCCAAGTCTCTGTATCAATTTGAATGTGCATTTGACCTGGCACTCTGATGTTTGATCAAACTATTTTCAGGACGCCGGTAGGTCAGTAATCATGTTGTTGAGGCGGTTGCCATTATCGCTGATGGTGCTCCCTACCGAGGTGAACATTGACATCGCCGGCCACCTCGCTGCGACCTCGGAGCGGGCCATGGGCGACCTCCGTAGCCTAGGGGCGACCTGCCGGGAGATGCGTCGCGTGTGCAAGAACGCGACCGTTGGTCGGCGCGTGGCGCTAGAGTGATTTGCCGTCGAGCTACAGTGGAATGACCGCAAGGGCTACGACGCCCTCCTCGATTGCCTGACCCGCATAAGAAACCCGGAGGCATGTTTCCTCTCCGGGATGGACATCCTTTTCGGGGAAAACTACAGCTCCCGGTCATCCATCGCCAGGCTCGAGGAGGCCGCCCAGGCCGGGCACAATGTGGCGGCCTACGTAGCTGCCATGGTCCTCTACAGGGCCAATGGCGGCGCCGGGGATGATGACACTGTGAGGTGGTGTAACGCCCGCGTTTTTAGCCCCAAATAAGTCACCTAATAAATCGTGCGTATTTCCAAAACTGTCCAGCCGAGCTCAACTGCCCCCTTCAAACCCTAGCCATCGTCCCTCCCCCTCACCCCGGCGCGCGTGCCGCGAATCCCGCCGGCACCGCCCGCAACCGGGCCAGCACCCACGCGTGCCTTCCCAACACCGCGGTCGGCCACCGTGCCGGGAATCCCGCGCACGCCGCGGTCCCCGCCGGCCGGTCCGCCTCGCCATCACCGCCGTCCCGAAAAACACGCCGACGCCCGGAAATCGGAAAATCCCGCAAAACCCTTCCCCTAATTTCCTAACAATTTTCCCTAATTTTTCCCTTATTTCTTTTCCTTTTTCTTTCCCTTCCTTTTCTTTCTTCTCTTTTTCTTTTTCTTCTTTCCTTTTTCCCTTCCTCCTTTTCTTTTTCTCCCTTCTCTTTTCCCCTCCTTCTTCCTCCCGCGGCCAGGACGCGCGCCCACGACGCCCGCACCCCGCGCCTGGCGCCGTTGACGCCCTGCACCGCTCTGGGCCCGCGCGCCTGTGCCCGACCATGCCGGCTCCCCCTCCCCTCCAGCACGCCACCGCCCTGTCTTCGCCGGCGCCGCACGCCTGCCGGTCCCGCGCCGCCGGCAGGAGCCCGGGACCGAGCTGACAAGCGACGACCCGACGCACCGCCCCTCGCCACCACCAGCACGCCACCCCGGCCCCGCGACGCGACCACACACCGCCATTACTCCGCCTGTCCCAACCACCATCACCACCACCGCAAGCCGCCAGCCCCGCTCGGCCCCTGGACGCGCTGTCCCTGCAACAAGTTGACCCGTCGCTGCTCGAGCTGTCTCGTCGCCGGTCGCCGCGGAGTCCGGCCGGACATCGAGAAGACGCGCGAGCTCACCGGCGGCCTTCCGCCGGAAATATCCTTCCCCCCCGAACCGCCTTAGGCCGCCTATAAATAGGCCCCGGACCTCCTCGCCACCCCACACCGCACCACCAAGCTCACACAAACCTTCCCCGAGCTCCACAGCGCCGCCGCCCCTTGAGCACCGCCACCGAGCCGCCACCCTCTCGCGGAGCCGCTCCTTCGGGCCGCCCTAGAGCAAGGTAAGCACGGGAATAGGACCCCCTCGGCGCCCTCTCCGTTTTGCCCCACCGCCCGTCCGCCGCCGTGGCCTGGTCCGCCGGGATTTGGCGCCGGCCGGCCGCTCCGGCGACCCCTCCCCTGCCTCTGTCTAAAATCGTGGGGGGGGGGGGAAGGAAGGAGATGGCCTTTTGGCCGAGACCCCCCCCACCTTTCTCCTTTTTACCACCAAACCGTGACCCCCCTTCCCTCTCTCTCTTGTTCTTTTCAAATAAGCCCCTAGGATCATGATTAATTATAAAATAAATTCTGTCAGGCCCTAAAACAATTTATAACTAGGCCCTAATCAAGTTTATAAAATCATAACCACACCCTTTCCCCATTAATAAAAATTACCAATAGGTCCTTAGCACTTATAACCCCTCTTTAACCCAACACCTTATGCACAATTTTATTTCCGTTTAAACCCAAACTTCACCACACCCTTCCTAGTAGCACCCCCACCGAACCAACCCTCTCCCTAGGACTTATATATATCCCCTCTCCGCTCATCTTCCCCTCCTCGAGCTCGGCCGGTGATATGTGTGCTTATACTGCTTGCTTGCTTGCGTGTGCGCTATAGCCGACGGAGTAGACGAAGGAAGGTACCTCGAGCCGGAGGTCGGAGCCGACTACTGCGAGCAGGAGCCCGAGATCCCGAACGCCGAGCCGGCACTCCCCGAAGACTTCGAAGACGGCAAGTTCAATCTCATCCTTTGATGCATGCTTTGATCCTAGTTTTATAAACACAACCCTATACCCGTTTTATAAACTGCATATTGTTTTTCTGCAAAAACATGGTAGGATAGCCACCCTTGATTGCTATGATTGAATCTTGTTTTGGCCTAAATGATTGCTTTAAAAATATGTGAGTGCTTTCAAAATGTGTGAGTGCTTTAAAAATGGAAATGGGATATGTTTGGAAAATGAGTAGACGGGATGGACGCGTGTGTCAGGAGTATGGGTGAGCTCGTACCTTTGTGGTTGAGCGTGTTGGAGATGTCCATCTTGTCGTTAAGGACCGGGTTGCGTGACATCTCACCTGACCCAATTATCGTACTACCACTCGACCGTTGTATGTGGCAACGGCTTAGCATAAATCCCACTAGTTAATCTACTTGCCATCAAGAGTGCGGGTGAGCAGCGGGAGATCAAGGAGTAGGGGTACGATCTGTGTGAGGTACGCCCTGGTTATGTGAGATAACCCCTTGGTTGCTCCCGTGGTGGCTCGTAAGGTTAGCTAAGGTGGGTAATGGCTTTGATAGGATCCGCGCCGGCACTACGGTGTTCGTGTGGCGGTACCCTACTTGTGGGTAAAGATGTACAACCTCTGCAGAGTGTAAAACCTATTCGAATAGCCGTGTCCACGGTATTGGACGAGTCACGGTGGGGTCACAAAACTAGTGCTTGGGTTTGGGATGTTTTCGTGGTGTGAGTTGTTTTCTGGAAAAGTGTGTGGCTGTGTGCCTGGGCTACTGCGGACGGGGAGTCCGGTAGTCTTCATTTGGTTTTCACAAAACAACTGTGTTACTTGAGTTATAAAAATGGTTTGCGAAAACCTTTTCGAAAACAAACCCTTGCATGAGTGAATGCGTTTGCAAAATAAACCTTATCCTGATCCTTGATATATCCTGTGCATGATCTGCTTATTAGCCCCTCCGTGGGTGGGGTTGGACTTGTTGAGTACGTATGTACTCACCCTTGCTTGACTAACTGTTTTTCAGAGGAGGATCCCGATTTCGTTCCCGAAGACGTCGAGTAGGTCGCTGCCCTACACCCAACCGTGCCTGTGGATTCAGGGTCGCCACAGAGAGCTTCCATGGCGTGGTACTCTGATGAGGCCTTAGAAGCCTTTGCTGTTGTAGTTTGGTCTTTAGCTTTTGTGTTGTTTCTCGTGGCAGTGGCGCTTCCGTGCCCACTATGCCGCCGTGATGTAAGGGACTGAACCACCTGTTGTAATAAATGTGTTGCCAGCCTCCTGGGACTGGTATTTATATCACATTTAGTCACCTCTGATGAGGGGACGCTTCAGGTGGTATCAGAGCCGTAGGTTGGCCGTAGGACACGACCCCTAGGATGCGAGACCTCCTCTGGCCCTCTCTAATCTTTCCTTTGCTAAGCTCATCTTTTCCCAAATCTTTACCTTGATCCTTGCCTGATTCCAGATGGCTAACCCCAAATGGAACGGAGGAGTCTGCCCTGTCCAGCCTGGCCTCCCTAACCTGTTGCTACTCAGCTTAGAACGCGTCGGAGTAAGGGATCCGCCGGAGTTCGTCTATCGGGAGTACGAACGCTACGGCACCCTTCGGTGTAAGCTACTGATCTTCGTGGGAAGAAGCACGCTCTACCCCGACACAGAACCTTGGTTCGTCTCCGCCACTGGGTTTCGCTTCACCGACACATACCCAAAAGCTGCCCGAAAAGCCCTGCGACGCCTACGAGTGGTCTATAGGCAACACCTTCGACGGACTCCGATGGGATTTTTCCCACCCTCTGGAGGAAGAGGACGCTCATGGATCGCCCGGATGAGAGGACTCGGAAGGGAAGAAGAAGACCTAGAAGATACGATTTCTCACCTGACCATCTACCACCAGGAGCAAGCCCAGCAACTGAAGCAACAGATTGACAGAGTGGAAAGAGCGGAGCAAAGGATAGAGCTGGAAAGGATTAAGACAACCATGGCGGAAGTTGAGCTACGCAACATGGAGCGAGATTACGCCAGAGAAAGGGAACGCTCTGAAGTATTCCACAAGAACCTATGGGATGAGCTCCACAAGGAACGTAGGAGAAGAGAAGAAGCTGGGTTGATGGACGATGAACCCGAAGAAACCCACTGGGATAAGGGAACCCAGACCGAGGATGTCATGTTGGAACAAGACCTCCCACCGAAGAAGCGTCGCATTCAGCCTGAGGAAGAATCCCCATAAGAAGAGAATGGAGTGCCTAGGCTAGAGCTATCGTCATAATAATAAAGTGTACCCCTGAGGAGTGTACCCAATCTTTGTGAATAAATAAAAATATCTATCTTTTGTACCCTACCCTTTGCACAACTTGTTCAACTCTACCCTTGTTTTCAGATGGCCGAAGATGGATGGACCCAAGGCGTGTGCCAGGAGGAGCCTGGTTTTGCTCGCCTTCTTATCAACTCCCTGGAGCGCCTCGGTATCACTGAGCGCCCAAGGTACTACAGTAGAGAGTACGAGCAACTCGGCACTCTTCGCTGTAGGGTGGTCCTCTCCATCGCCAGAAGCACCCGCTACCCCAACGTCGAGCCGTGGCGCGTGACCGCCACAGGTTTTCGACATCGGGATACCTATCCCTTGGCCCTCCGGAAAACTCTCCGTTACCTGTGCAGGATCTACGAGGAACACCTCGTCCCCACACCGATGAGGTACTTTCCTCCCGCCATCAGAACCCCAGTTTGGCAGGCCCGCATGAGAAACCTGGAACGACGCCGCCACCAAGAAGACCTGCTGTACCACGTAGTTGCCTACCTTGTCTCCCTGGATAAGCTCTTCGATGACCAAGCCAAGCACTTGAGGGAGCAAATCAGTCGGGCCGAGCAAGCTGAAGTCACAGTGAGGATGCACCAAGTCCGAGTGGCCCAAGCAGAAGCAAGGACCGCAGCCGCCATAAGCAGTGAAGCCGTTGCCCATGAAAGCCTCAGGCGAATCCAGGACCAACGCATACAGGAATGGACCAACAGTGGAACACCCGTTCCGGCCGTTGGAGAAGCACAAGTCCTAGTTGGGACACCCCTTATAGGATGGGGAGGAGTTCCTGAGACCCCAACGCCGTCTGTAGCCGCTGAGCAACCAACATCAACCGTCGAAGGAGGAACTTCCGCCCAGCCCCAAGGAGACGGGAACCCCCAGGATGATGACGGTGATGAGCTGCTCATCCCACTGGAAGCACACTCCGCCCCGGAAGATGGCTCGCCCCGCGAGTAGCATGCCCCAGAGGCCCTTGCCAAGGGATGAAGCCGTGCTGGTCCGAGCTTAGAGCCGCACCCTTAGCTTTTGTCGTAGTGCCTTGTCGTGTAGTGTACCAGTGTTGTACCGGTCGAGTAGTTCGGATGTATCCTCCTCTCATGGTTGAAATGAAGTTGGTTGTGCTTGTGTGTCATGTGTGCTTGTTGTGTGCTTGACGGCAGGAGTCAGATCCTGTCTTTTCAAAAGCCCGTCTTAATCAACTTAAACATCACCTAAAATCTCTTAGAAACCCGCTTCCCTACAGATGGTTTCAAGGCGCCCCGCCGGGAGCTTCCAAGGCTCCGGTCGTATGGACCCAAACGCGGAAGGATCGCATGCTGAACGAAGGGAGCACCCTAACGACCAAGAAGTATATCAGGACGAAAATGGAGGAGAAAACATGGTTCCGCCTCCACCACCACCTGCCGTAGACCTGGCGCAAGTGTTGGCCAACCAGACCCTGTTGCTGGAAGCCATAGCCAATGCCATCACCCGCCCAAAGCCCCGTGTTCTGGGCATGAATGAGAAACTGATAGAATTTCTCCGGACAAAGCCACCCACGTTTGGCGGGTCCGTGAATCCCTTGGATGCAGATGACTGGCTAAGGGCCATCCTGAGGGAACTAGAGCCATTCAACTGTGAGGATCGAGACAAAGTTCTTTTGGCCACCCACCAGCTCACTGGAACAGCCTTAGCCTGGTGGGAAAACTACTGTGCAGCGGCCAAAGATCCCTCCGCCATCACTTGGGACGAGTTCGTGGAAGAGTTTCGTCGCTACCACATCCCAGAAGCTACACTGAAGCGCAAGGCAGATGAGTTCCGTGAACTCCGCCAGGGCAACAAGTCCGTGGAGGAATACACTTATCAGTTCATAGAGCTGGCTCGTTATGCCCCAGAAGAAGTGGACAAGGACTCCAAGAAGCAGGAGATGTTCAAGAAGGGCTTGACTCCGGAGCTAAGGACTCTGCTTACCCCTTCAGATCTACCCTGATTTCAACACACTTATGAACATGGCCATCCTCACAGAAAGAGCCAAAGCAGAGGAGAAGAAAGAAAACAAGCGCAAGTTTATGGAGCACAAGGCTCAACAGCAGGAACGTTCCCAGAGGCAGAGAAGCTTCGGACACCCCATGTCCAGATTCCAAGCCCCCATGCAGTACAGAACCCAGTCCCAAGCCACGGGCTCTCAAGGCCCCAGAACCCAGTTCAAACCGTACAACAATCAGAACACCATGAAGCCTCCACAGAGCAACACTAGCCAGGTCACTGCCAACAACAACAACAACTCCAGGGTGTGTTTCAACTGCCGAGAGACCGGACACTTCATCGCCAACTGCCCATATGCCAAAAAGCCAACAGTTTCAGCCTTCTCCAACTCCGTGAATGGGCCGAGACCGGTTGTATCTGGAGCCAACCGCGTGCCAGTTCGCAGCAACAACAACAACTTTGGTAATAACAACCAGCAGATGAGGCAGCCCCAGCAGTCTTATGGACGAGCCTGCGTCAACCACATCAACGCACAGGAGGCTCAAGAAGCACAAGGCGTAGTGCTCGGTGAGTTCCTGGTCAGCTCAGTCTTGGCAACCATATTATTTGATTCAGGAGCATCACATTCATTCATATCCTCAAGTTTTGTGGAAAAACACAACATACCTACAGTACTACTAAAAACACCCCTATTAACTCGAACGCCCGGAGGTGACATTAAGTGTCAACTGGGTTGCTCCCGGGTGAGAATAATTTTAAGTGGGGTAGAGTTCCTAGCGGACCTGGTAGTACTGAAGTCCAAAGGGATAGATGTGATTCTTGGGATGGACTGGTTAAGCCTTCACCACGGCCTTATAAGTTGTGCCGATAAGGTAGTACACCTAACCAACCCAGACGGAGTGCGAGTAACCTGCTGTACCCGAGGAAGCAGACCAGACATAATGGTTTTTAGCATGGAAACCAAGTCCCTAGAAGAGATCCCAGTAGTACGGGAGTACCCAGATGTATTTCCCGAAGAACTCCCCGGAATGCCACCAGATAGGGATATAGAGTTTGTTATCGACCTCGTCCCCGGAACCTCTCCCATAGCCAAGAGACCCTATAGGATGGCAGCCCCTGAATTGGCAGAGTTAAAGAAGCAGCTGAGAGAACTTCAGCAAAATGGGTTCATCAGACCGAGCTCATCACCATGGGGAGCCCCAGTGCTCTTCGTCAAAAAGAAGGATAAAAGCCTGAGGATGTGCGTGGACTATCGCTCACTAAATGAAGTCACTATCAAGAACAAGTATCCTCTCCCCAGAATAGATGATTTATTTGACCAACTAAAGGGAGCCAAATATTTCTCGAAGGTCGACTTAAGGTCAGGATACCACCAACTCAAGATTAGGGAGAGTGACATCCCAAAGACCGCCTTTGTCACCCGTTACGGGCAGTATGAGTTCACAGTGATGTCCTTTGGGCTCACCAACGCACCAGCATATTTTATGAACCTCATGAATAAGGTGTTCATGGAAGAGCTGGACAAGTTTGTCGTAGTCTTCATTGACGACATACTTGTTTACTCCAAGAGTGTGGAGGAACATGAGCAGCATCTTCGAGTAGTACTGGAGAAACTGAGGGCGCACAAGCTGTACGCTAAGTTCAGCAAGTGTGAATTCTGGTTGGAGAAAATATCTTTCCTTGGACATATTCTGACAGCAGAAGGAGTAGCAGTAGACCCTGGGAAAGTCGAAACAGTTTCCAACTGGCAACAACCAACCAATGTGAGCGAAATCAGAAGCTTTCTTGGCCTAGCGGGGTACTACCGGAGATTTATCGAAGGATTCTCCAAGATTGCCCGGCCCATGACAGAGCTGCTCAAGAAGGAGAAGAAGTTCAACTGGACCGAGTCCTGCGAGAAAAGTTTCCAAGAGCTGAAGAGAAGATTGACCACAGCCCCAGTGCTGACCCTGCCAGACATTCAACGGGACTTTGTCGTGTATTGCGACGCCTCCCGACAAGGGTTGGGATGTGTTCTCATGCAAGATGGGAAGGTAGTGGCATATGCTTCCCGTTAGCTCAAACCCCATGAGCAGAATTATCCCACCCATGATCTGGAGTTTGCAGCCGTAGTGCATGCCCTTAAGATTTGGAGACATTACCTGATTGGGAACAAGTGTGAAATCTACACAGACCACAAGAGTCTAAAATACATCTTCACCCAGCCCGACCTGAACCTAAGGCAAAGAAGGTGGCTAGAGTTAGTCAAAGACTATAACCTAGAGATTCACTACCACCCAGGGAAGGCCAATGTAGTAGCAGATGCCCTAAGCCGGAAATCCTACGAAAAGGCAGCACCCAAGAGTGCCCAGTTGCAAGAGGAAATGGCGCGGCTCAACGTGCACATTGTCCCCCAAGGCTACGTCCGCCAGCTGAATGTTCAGCCTACCCTTGAGGAGAAGATCCGGAAGGCCCAAGAAACCGACGAGAATCTGATGAAGATCCGCAAGCATACCGGAGAGAACAAGGCCCCTGACTTCAGAGTAGATGACCAAGGCACCCTGTGGTACAAAAATAGGATATGCGTGCCTGAAGGCGGAGATTTCCGACAGACCATCATGGATGAGGCACACAACTCAGCATACTCCATTCACCCGGGATCCACCAAGATGTACATGGACTTAAAACAGAAGTATTGGTGGAATGGGATGAAAGCAGACATTGCCCGATTTGTCGCCCGCTGTGATACTTGTCAGAGGATCAAAGCCGAACATCAGAAGCCCGCAGGACTGTTGCAGCCTTTACCAATCCCGGTATGGAAGTAGGACGAGATAGGTATGGATTTCGTAGTAGGGTTGCCAAGAACTCAGAAAGGACATGACTCCATATGGGTGATCGTGGACCGACTCACTAAAGTCGCTCACTTTCTACCCGTACGAACGACTTATGGTGGAGAGAAGTTGGCAAAACTCTACATAGAAAATATAGTAAAGCTGCATGGAGTGCCTAGCAGAATAGTCTCAGATAGAGGGACCCAGTTCACCTCTAGGTTCTGGAAAAGCCTGCACAAAGCCATGGGTACCAAGCTAGATTTCAGCTCAGCATACCACCCGCAGACAGACGGACAGACCGAAAGGGTGAATCAAATCTTAGAAGATATGTTGAGAGCATGCGTCCTCACCTATGGCAAAGATTGGGAGCAGAGCCTGCCATATGCAGAATTTTCTTACAACAACGGCTACCAAGCAAGTCTGGGGATGTCGCCATTCGAAGCACTATACGGGAGAAAATGTAGGACACCCCTGATGTGGTCCGAAGTAGGAGAGCGTGCCCTGGTTGGGCCCGCACTTATAAAGGAAGCCGAAGAGCGAGTAGCCGATATCCGAGAAAAGTTGAAAGCTGCCCAATCCCGACAGAAGAGCTACGCGGACAAGAAAAGGCGTGAAGCAAGCTTCAATCCGGGAGATTTCGTCTACCTCAAGGTTTCACCCATCCGGGGGACTCGGAGATTTCAAGTACACGGGAAGTTGGCCCCTCGGTACATCGGACCGTATAAAGTGCTCAAGAGAGTCGGAGCAGTAGCATACCGGTTGGAGCTACCCGATGAGATGTCGGATATACACCCAGTGTTCCATATCTCCCAGCTACGCCGATGTTTGAAGGTTCTTGAAGAGAAGCGAGTACCGGTGGAGACCATCGATTTACAGCCAGACCTTAGGTACCAGGAGGTGCCCGTCAAGATTTTGGACACAGTAGTCAAGCGGACAAGGACGACAGAAGTACGGGTGTGCAGAGTCCAATGGAGCAGACACGGAGTGGAAGAAGCCACGTGGGAGCGAGAGGACGCATTAAAGAAGGAGTTCCCCCACCTGTTCGAAACTTAGCCGAATCTCGAGGACGAGATTCATTTTAAGTGGGGTAGGTTTGTAACGCCCGCGTTTTTAGCCCCAAATAAGTCACCTAATAAATCGTGCGTATTTCCAAAACTGTCCAGCCGAGCTCAACTGCCCCCTTCAAACCCTAGCCATCGTCCCTCCCCCTCACCCCGGTGCGCGTGCCGCGAATCCCGCCGGCACCGCCCGCAACCGGGCCAGCACCCACGCGTGCCTTCCCAACACCGCGGTCGGCCACCGTGCCGGGAATCCCGCGCACGCCGCGGTCCCCGCCGGCTGGTCCGCCTCGCCATCACCGCCGTCCCGAAAAACACGCCGACGCCCGGAAATCGGAAAATCCCGCAAAACCCTTCCCCTAATTTCCTAACAATTTTCCCTAATTTTTCCCTTATTTCTTTTCCTTTTTCTTTCCCTTCCTTTTCTTTCTTCTCTTTTTCTTTTTCTTCTTTCCTTTTTCCCTTCCTCCTTTTCTTTTTCTCCCTTCTCTTTTCCCCTCCTTCTTCCTCCCGCGGCCAGGACGCGCGCCCGCGACGCCCGCACCCCGCGCCTGGCGCCGTTGACGCCCTGCACCGCTCTGGGCCTGCGCGCCTGTGCCCGACCACGCCGTTTCCCCCTCCCCTCCAGCACGCCACCGCCCTGTCTTCGCCGGCGCCGCACGCCTGCCGGTCCCGCGCCGCCGGCAGGAGCCCGGGACCGAGCTGACAAGCGACGACCCGACGCACCGCCCCTCGCCACCACCAGCACGCCACCCCGGCCCCGCGACGCGACCACACACCGCCATTACTCCGCCTGTCCCAACCACCATCACCACCACCGCAAGCCGCCAGCCCCGCTCGGCCCCTGGACGCGCTGTCCCTGCAACAAGTTGACCCGTCGCTGCTCGAGCTGTCTCGTCGCCGGTCGCCGCGGAGTCCGGCCGGACATCGAGAAGACGCGCGAGCTCACCGGCGGCCTTCCGCCGGAAATATCCTTCCCCCCCGAACCGCCTTAGGCCGCCTATAAATAGGCCCCGGACCTCCTCGCCACCCCACACCGCACCACCAAGCTAACACAAACCTTCCCCGAGCTCCACAGCGCCGCCGCCCCTTGAGCACCGCCACCGAGCCGCCACCCTCTCGCGGAGCCGCTCCTTCGGGCCGCCCTAGAGCAAGGTAAGCACGGGAATAGGACCCCCTCGGCGCCCTCTCCGTTTTGCCCCACCGCCCGTCCGCCGCCGTGGCCTGGTCCGCCGGGATTTGGCGCCGGCCGGCCGCTCCGGCGACCCCTCTCCTGCCTCTGTCTAAAATCGTGGGGGGGGGGGAAGGAAGGAGATGGCCTTTTGGCCGAGACCCCCCCCACCTTTCTCCTTTTTACCACCAAACCGTGACCCCCCTTCCCTCTCTCTCTTGTTCTTTTCAAATAAGCCCCTAGGATCATGATTAATTATAAAATAAATTTTGTCAGGCCCTAAAACAATTTATAACTAGGCCCTAATCAAGTTTATAAAATCATAACCACACCCTTTCCCCATTAATAAAAATTACCAATAGGTCCTTAGCACTTATAACCCCTCTTTAACCCAACACCTTATGCACAATTTTATTTCCGTTTAAACCCAAACTTCACCACACCCTTCCCAGTAGCACCCCCACCGAACCAACCCTCTCCCTAGGAATTATATATATCCCCTCTCCGCTCATCTTCCCCTCCTCGAGCTCGGCTGGTGATATGTGTGCTTATACTGCTTGCTTGCTTGCGTGTGCGCTATAGCCGACGGAGTAGACGAAGGAAGGTACCTCGAGCCGGAGGTCGGAGCCGACTACTGCGAGCAGGAGCCCGAGATCCCGAACGCCGAGCCGGCACTCCCCGAAGACTTCGAAGACGGCAAGTTCAATCTCATCCTTTGATGCATGCTTTGATCCTAGTTTTATAATCACAACCCTATACCCGTTTTATAAACTGCATGTTGTTTTTCTGCAAAAACATGGTAGGATAGCCACCCTTGATTGCTATGATTGAATCTTGTTTTGGCCTAAATGATTGCTTTAAAAATATGTGAGTGCTTTCAAAATGTGTGAGTGCTTTAAAAATGGAAATGGGATATGTTTGGAAAATGAGTAGACGGGATGGACGCGTGTGTCAGGAGTATGGGTGAGCTCGTACCTTTGTGGTTGAGCGTGTTGGAGATGTCCATCTTGTCGTTAAGGACCGGGTTGCGTGACATCTCACCTGACCCAATTATCGTACTACCACTCGACCGTTGTATGTGGCAACGGCTTAGCATAAATCCCACTAGTTAATCTACTTGCCATCAGGAGTGCGGGTGAGCAGCGGGAGATCAAGGAGTAGGGGTACGATCTGTGTGAGGTACGGCCTGGTTATGTGAGATAACCCCTTGGTTGCTCCCGTGGTGGCTCGTAAGGTTAGCTAAGGTGGGTAATGGCTTTGATAGGATCCGCGTCGGCACTACGGTGTTCGTGTGGCGGTACCCTACTTGTGGGTAAAGATGTACAACCTCTGCAGAGTGTAAAACCTATTCGAATAGCCGTGTCCACGGTATTGGACGAGTCACGGTGGGGTCACAAAACTAGTGCTTGGGTTTGGGATGTTTTCGTGGCGTGAGTTGTTTTCTGGAAAAGTGTGTGGCTGTGTGCCTGGGCTACTGCGGACGGGGAGTCCGGTAGTCTTCATTTGGTTTTCACAAAACAACTGTGTTACTTGAGTTATAAAAATGGTTTGCGAAAACCTTTTCGAAAACAAACCCTTGCATGAGTGAATGCGTTTGCAAAATAAACCTTATCCTGATCCTTGATATATCCTGTGCATGATCTGCTTATTAGCCCCTCCGTGGGTGGGGTTGGACTTGTTGAGTACGTATGTACTCACCCTTGCTTTACTAACTGTTTTTCAGAGGAGGATCCCGATTTCGTTCCCGAAGACGTCGAGTAGGTCGCTGCCCTACACCCAACCGTGCCTGTGGATTCAGGGTCGCCACAGAGAGCTTCCATGGCGTGGTACTCTGATGAGGCCTTAGAAGCCTTTGATGTTGTAGTTTGGTCTTTAGCTTTTGTGTTGTTTCTCGTGGCAGTGGCGCTTCCGTGCCCACTATGCCGCCGTGATGTAAGGGACTGAACCACCTGTTGTAATAAATGTGTTGCCAGCCTCCTGGGACTGGTATTTATATCACATTTAGTCACCTCTGATGAGGGGACGCTTCAGGTGGTATCAGAGCCGTAGGTTGGCCGTAGGACACGACCCCTAGGATGCGAGACCTCCTCTGGCCCTCTCTAATCTTTCCTTTGCTAAGCTCATCTTTTCCCAAATCTTTACCTTGATCCTTGCCTGATTCCAGATGGCTAACCCCGAATGGAACGGAGGAGTCTACCCTGTCCAGCCTGGCCTCCCTAACCTGTTGCTACTCAGCTTAGAACGCGTCGGAGTAAGGGATCCGCCGGAGTTCGTCTATCGGGAGTACGAACGCTACGGCACCCTTCGGTGTAAGCTACTGATCTTCGTGGGAAGAAGCACGCTCTACCCCGACACAAAACCTTGGTTCGTCTCCGCCACTGGGTTTCGCTTCACCGACACATACCCAAAAGCTGCCCGAAAAGCCCTGCGACGCCTACGAGTGGTCTATAGGCAACACCTTCGACGGACTCCGATGGGATTTTTCCCACCCTCTGGAGGAAGAGGACGCTCATGGATTGCCCGGATGAGAGGACTCGGAAGGGAAGAAGAAGACCTAGAAGATACGATTTCTCACCTGACCATCTACCACCAGGAGCAAGCCCAGCAACTGAAGCAACAGATTGACAGAGCGGAAAGAGCGGAGCAAAGGATAGAGCTGGAAAGGATTAAGACAACCATGGCGGAAGTTGAGCTACGCAACATGGAGCGAGATTACGCCAGAGAAAGGGAACGCTCTGAAGTATTCCACAAGAACCTATGGGATGAGCTCCATAAGGAACGTAGGAGAAGAGAAGAAGCTGGGTTGATGGACGATGAACCCGAAGAAACCCACTGGGATAAGGGAACCCAGACCGAGGATGTCATGTTGGAACAAGACCTCCCACCGAAGAAGCGTCGCATTCAGCCTGAGGAAGAATCCCCATAAGAAGAGAATGGAGTGCCTAGGCTAGAGCTATCGTCATAATAATAAAGTGTACCCCTGAGGAGTGTACCCAATCTTTGTGAATAAATAAAAATATCTATCTTTTGTACCCTACCCTTTGCACAACTTGTTCAACTCTACCCTTGTTTTCAGATGGCCGAAGATGGATGGACCCAAGGCGTGTGCCAGGAGGAGCCTGGTTTTGCTCGCCTTCTTATCAACTCCCTGGAGCGCCTCGGTATCACTGAGCGCCCAAGGTACTACAGTAGAGAGTACGAGCAACTCGGCACTCTTCGCTGTAGGGTGGTCCTCTCCATCGCCAGAAGCACCCGCTACCCCAACGTCGAGCCGTGGCGCGTGACCGCCACAGGTTTTCGACATCGGGATACCTATCCCTTGGCCCTCCGGAAAACTCTCCGTTACCTGTGCAGGATCTACGAGGAACACCTCGTCCCCACACCGATGAGGTACTTTCCTCCCGCCATCAGAACCCCAGTTTGGCAGGCCCGCATGAGAAACCTGGAACGACGCCGCCACCAAGAAGACCTGCTGTACCACGTAGTTGCCTACCTTGTCTCCCTGGATAAGCTCTTCGATGACCAAGCCAAGCACTTGAGGGAGCAAATCAGTCGGGCCGAGCAAGCTGAAGTCACAGTGAGGATGCACCAAGTCCGAGTGGCCCAAGCAGAAGCAAGGACCGCAGCCGCCATAAGCAGTGAAGCCGTTGCCCATGAAAGCCTCAGGCGAATCCAGGACCAACGCATACAGGAATGGACCAACAGTGGAACACCCGTTCCGGCCGTTGGAGAAGCACAAGTCCTAGTTGGGACACCCCTTATAGGATGGGGAGGAGTTCCTGAGACCCCAACGCCGTCTGTAGCCGCTGAGCAACCAACATCAACCGTCGAAGGAGGAACTTCCGCCCAGCCCCAAGGAGACGGGAACCCCCAGGATGATGACGGTGATGAGCTGCTCATCCCACTGGAAGCACACTCCGCCCCGGAAGATGGCTCGCCCCGCGAGTAGCATGCCCCAGAGGCCCTTGCCAAGGGATGAAGCCGTGCTGGTCCGAGCTTAGAGCCGCACCCTTAGCTTTTGTCGTAGTGCCTTGTCGTGTAGTGTACCAGTGTTGTACCGGTCGAGTAGTTCGGATGTATCCTCCTCTCATGGTTGAAATGAAGTTGGTTGTGCTTGTGTGTCATGTGTGCTTGTTGTGTGCTTGACGGCAGGAGTCAGATCCTGTCTTTTCAAAAGCCCGTCTTAATCAACTTAAACATCACCTAAAATCTCTTAGAAACCCGCTTCCCTACAGATGGTTTCAAGGCGCCCCGCCGGGAGCTTCCAAGGCTCCGGTCGTATGGACCCAAACGCGGAAGGATCGCATGCTGAACGAAGGGAGCACCCTAACGACCAAGAAGTATATCAGGACGAAAATGGAGGAGAAAACATGGTTCCGCCTCCACCACCACCTGCCGTAGACCTGGCGCAAGTGTTGGCCAACCAGACCCTGTTGCTGGAAGCCATAGCCAATGCCATCACCCGCCCAAAGCCCCGTGTTCTGGGCATGAATGAGAAACTGATAGAATTTCTCCGGACAAAGCCACCCACGTTTGGCGGGTCCGTGAATCCCTTGGATGCAGATGACTGGCTAAGGGCCATCCTGAGGGAACTAGAGCCATTCAACTGTGAGGATCGAGACAAAGTTCTTTTGGCCACCCACCAGCTCACTGGAACAGCCTTAGCCTGGTGGGAAAACTACTGTGCAGCGGCCAAAGATCCCTCCGCCATCACTTGGGACGAGTTCGTGGAAGAGTTTCGTCGCTACCACATCCCAGAAGCTACACTAAAGCGCAAGGCAGATGAGTTCCGTGAACTCCGCCAGGGCAACAAGTCCGTGGAGGAATACACTTATCAGTTCATAGAGCTGGCTCGTTATGCCCCAGAAGAAGTGGACAAGGACTCCAAGAAGTAGGAGATGTTCAAGAAGGGCTTGACTCCGGAGCTAAGGACTCTGCTTACCCCTCAGATCTACCCTGATTTCAACACACTTATGAACATGGCCATCCTCACAGAAAGAGCCAAAGCAGAGGAGAAGAAAGAAAACAAGCGCAAGTTTATGGAGCACAAGGCTCAACAGCAGGAACGTTCCCAGAGGCAGAGAAGCTTCGGACACCCCATGTCCAGATTCCAAGCCCCCATGCAGTACAGAACCCAGTCCCAAGCCACGGGCTCTCAAGGCCCCAGAACCCAGTTCAAACCGTACAACAATCAGAACACCATGAAGCCTCCACAGAGCAACACTAGCCAGGTCACTGCCAACAACAACAACAACTCCAGGGTGTGTTTCAACTGCCGAGAGACCGGACACTTCATCGCCAACTGCCCATATGCCAAAAAGCCAACAGTTTCAGCCTTCTCCAACTCCGTGAATGGGCCGAGACCGGTTGTATCTGGAGCCAACCGCGTGCCAGTTCGCAGCAACAACAACAACTTTGGTAATAACAACCAGCAGATGAGGCAGCCCCAGCAGTCTTATGGACGAGCCCGCGTCAACCACATCAACGCACAGGAGGCTCAAGAAGCACAAGGCGTAGTGCTCGGTGAGTTCCTGGTCAGCTCAGTCTTGGCAACCATATTATTTGATTCAGGAGCATCACATTCATTCATATCCTCAAGTTTTGTGGAAAAACACAACATACCTACAGTACTACTAAAAACACCCCTATTAACTCGAACGCCCGGAGGTGACATTAAGTGTCAACTGGGTTGCTCCCGGGTGAGAATAATTTTAAGTGGGGTAGAGTTCCTAGCGGACCTGGTAGTACTGAAGTCCAAAGGGATAGATGTGATTCTTGGGATGGACTGGTTAAGCCTTCACCACGGCCTTATAAGTTGTGCCGATAAGGTAGTACACCTAACCAACCCAGACGGAGTGCGAGTAACCTGCTGTACCCGAGGAAGCAGACCAGACATAATGGTTTTTAGCATGGAAACCAAGTCCCTAGAAGAGATCCCAGTAGTACGGGAGTACCCAGATGTATTTCCCGAAGAACTCCGCGGAATGCCACCAGATAGGGATATAGAGTTTGTTATCGACCTCGTCCCCGGAACCTCTCCCATAGCCAAGAGACCCTATAGGATGGCAGCCCCTGAATTGGCAGAGTTAAAGAAGCAGCTGAGAGAACTTCAGCCAAATGGGTTCATCAGACCGAGCTCATCACCATGGGGAGCCCCAGTGCTCTTCGTCCAAAAGAAGGATAAAAGCCTGAGGATGTGCGTGGACTATCGCTCACTAAACGAAGTCACTATCAAGAACAAGTATCCTCTCCCCAGAATAGATGATTTATTTGACCAACTAAAGGGAGCCAAATATTTCTCGAAGGTCGACTTAAGGTCAGGATACCACCAACTCAAGATTAGGGAGAGTGACATCCCAAAGACCGCCTTTGTCACCCGTTACAGGCAGTATGAGTTCACAGTGATGTCCTTTGGGCTCACCAACGCACCAGCATATTTTATGAACCTCATGAATAAGGTGTTCATGGAAGAGCTGGACAAGTTTGTCGTAGTCTTCATTGACGACATACTTGTTTACTCCAAGAGTGTGGAGGAACATGAGCAGCATCTTCGAGTAGTACTGGAGAAACTGAGGGCGCACAAGCTGTACGCTAAGTTCAGCAAGTGTGAATTCTGGTTGGAGAAAATATCTTTCCTTGGACATATTCTGACAGCAGAAGGAGTAGCAGTAGACCCTGGGAAAGTCGAAACAGTTTCCAACTGGCAACAACCAACCAATGTGAGCGAAATCAGAAGCTTTCTTGGCCTAGCGGGGTACTACCGGAGATTTATCGAAGGATTCTCCAAGATTGCCCGGCCCATGACAGAGCTGCTCAAGAAGGAGAAGAAGTTCAACTGGACCGAGTCCTGCGAGAAAAGTTTCCAAGAGCTGAAGAGAAGATTGACCACAGCCCCAGTGCTGACCCTGCCAGACATTCAACGGGACTTTGTCGTGTATTGCGACGCCTCCCGACAAGGGTTGGGATGTGTTCTCATGCAAGATGGGAAGGTAGTGGCATATGCTTCCCGTCAGCTCAAACCCCATGAGCAGAATTATCCCACCCATGATCTGGAGTTTGCAGCCGTAGTGCATGCCCTTAAGATTTGGAGACATTACCTGATTGGGAACAAGTGTGAAATCTACACAGACCACAAGAGTCTAAAATACATCTTCACCCAGCCCGACCTGAACCTAAGGCAAAGAAGGTGGCTAGAGTTAGTCAAAGACTATAACCTAGAGATTCACTACCACCCAGGGAAGGCCAATGTAGTAGCAGATGCCCTAAGCCGGAAATCCTACGAAAAGGCAGCACCCAAGAGTGCCCAGTTGCAAGAGGAAATGGCGCGGCTCAACGTGCACATTGTCCCCCAAGGCTACGTCCGCCAGCTGAATGTTCAGCCTACCCTTGAGGAGAAGATCCGGAAGGCCCAAGAAACCGACGAGAATCTGATGAAGATCCGCAAGCATACCGGAGAGAACAAGGCCCCTGACTTCAGAGTAGATGACCAAGGCACCCTGTGGTACAAAAATAGGATATGCGTGCCTGAAGGCGGAGATTTCCGACAGACCATCATGGATAAGGCACACAACTCAGCATACTCCATTCACCCGGGATCCACCAAGATGTACATGGACTTAAAACAGAAGTATTGGTGGAATGGGATGAAAGCAGACATTGCCCGATTTGTCGCCCACTGTGATACTTGTCAGAGGATCAAAGCCGAACATCAGAAGCCCGCAGGACTGTTGCAGCCTTTACCAATCCCGGTATGGAAGTGGGACGAGATAGGTATGGATTTCGTAGTAGGGTTGCCAAGAACTCAGAAAGGACATGACTCCATATGGGTGATCGTGGACCGACTCACTAAAGTCGCTCACTTTCTACCCGTACGAACGACTTATGGTGGAGAGAAGTTGGCAAAACTCTACATAGAAAATATAGTAAAGCTGCATGGAGTGCCTAGCAGAATAGTCTCAGATAGAGGGACCCAGTTCACCTCTAGGTTCTGGAAAAGCCTGCACAAAGCCATGGGTACCAAGCTAGATTTCAGCTCAGCATACCATCCGCAGACAGACAGACAGACCGAAAGGGTGAATCAAATCTTAGAAGATATGTTGAGAGCATGCGTCCTCACCTATGGCAAAGATTGGGAGCAGAGCCTGCCATATGCAGAATTTTCTTACAACAACGGCTACCAAGCAAGTCTGGGGATGTCGCCATTCGAAGCACTATACGGGAGAAAATGTAGGACACCCCTGATGTGGTCCGAAGTAGGAGAGCGTGCCCTGGTTGGGCCCGCACTTATAAAGGAAGCCGAAGAGCGAGTAGCCGATATCCGAGAAAAGTTGAAAGCTGCCCAATCCCGACAGAAGAGCTATGCGGACAAGAAAAGGCGTGAAGCAAGCTTCAATCCGGGAGATTTCGTCTACCTCAAGGTTTCACCCATCCGGGGGACTCGGAGATTTCAAGTACACGGGAAGTTGGCCCCTCGGTACATCGGACCGTATAAAGTGCTCAAGAGAGTCGGAGCAGTAGCATACCGGTTGGAGCTACCCGATGAGATGTCAGATATACACCCAGTGTTCCATATCTCCCAGCTACGCCGATGTTTGAAGGTTCTTGAAGAGAAGCGAGTACCGGTGGAGACCATCGATTTACAGCCAGACCTTAGGTACCAGGAGGTGCCCGTCAAGATTTTGGACACAGTAGTCAAGCGGACAAGGACGACAGAAGTACGGGTGTGCAGAGTCCAATGGAGCAGACACGGAGTGGAAGAAGCCACGTGGGAGCGAGAGGACGCATTAAAGAAGGAGTTCCCCCACCTGTTCGAAACTTAGCCGAATCTCGAGGACGAGATTCATTTTAAGTGGGGTAGGTTTGTAACGCCCACGTTTTTAGCCCCAAATATGTCACCTAATAAATCGTGCGTATTTCCAAAACTGTCCAGCCGAGCTCAACTGCCCCCTTCAAACCCTAGCCATCGTCCCTCCCCCTCACCCCGGCGCGCGTGCCGCGAATCCCGCCGGCACCACCCGCAACCGGGCCAGCACCCACGCGTGCCTTCCCAACACCGCGGTCGGCCACCGTGCCGGGAATCCCGCGCACGCCGCGGTCCCCGCCGGCCGGCCCGCCTCGCCATCACCGCCGTCCCGAAAAACACGCCGACGCCCGGAAATCGGAAAATCCCGCAAAACCCTTCCCCTAATTTCCTAACAATTTTCCCTAATTTTTCCCTTATTTCTTTTCCTTTTTCTTTCCCTTCCTTTTCTTTCTTCTCTTTTTCTTTTTCTTCTTTCCTTTTTCCCTTCCTCCTTTTCTTTTTCTCCCTTCTCTTTTCCCCTCCTTCTTCCTCCCGCGGCCAGGACGCGCGCCCGCGACGCCCGCACCCCGCGCCTGGCGCCGTTGACGCCCTGCACCGCTCTGGGCCCGCGCGCCTGTGCCCGACCACGCCGGCTCCCCCTCCCCTCCAGCACGCCACCGCCCTGTCTTCACCGGCGCCGCACGCCTGCCGGTCCCGCGCCGCCGGCAGGAGCCCGGGACCGAGCTGACAAGCGACGACCCGACGCACCGCCCCTCGCCACCACCAGCACGCCACCCCGGCCCCGCGACGCGACCACACACCGCCATTACTCCGCCTGTCCCAACCACCATCACCACCACCGCAAGCCGCCAGCCCCGCTCCGCCCCTGGACGCGCTGTCCCTGCAACAAGTTGACCCGTCGCTGCTCGAGCTGTCTCGTCGCCGGTCGCCGCGGAGTCCGGCCGGACATCGAGAAGACGCGCGAGCTCACCGGCGGCCTTCCGCCGGAAATATCCTTCCCCCCCGAACCGCCTTAGGCCGCCTATAAATAGGCCCCGGACCTCCTCGCCACCCCACACCGCACCACCAAGCTCACACAAACCTTCCCCGAGCTCCACAGCGCCGCCGCCCCTTGAGCACCGCCACCGAGCCGCCACCCTCTCGCGGAGCCGCTCCTTCGGGCCGCCCTAGAGCAAGGTAAGCACGGGAATAGGACCCCCTCGGCGCCCTCTCCGTTTTGCCCCACCGCCCGTCCGCCGCCGTGGCCTGGTCCGCCGGGATTTGGCGCCGGCCGGCCGCTCCGGCGACCCCTCCCCTGCCTCTGTCTAAAATCGTGGGGGGGGGGGGGGAAGGAAGGAGATGGCCTTTTGGCCGAGACCCCCCCACCTTTCTCCTTTTTACCACCAAACCGTGACCCCCCTTCCCTCTCTCTTGTTCTTTTCAAATAAGCCCCTAGGATCATGATTAATTATAAAATAAATTCTGTCAGGCCCTAAAACAATTTATAACTAGGCCCTAATCAAGTTTATAAAATCATAACCACACCCTTTCCCCATTAATAAAAATTACCAATAGGTCCTTAGCACTTATAACCCCTCTTTAACCCAACACCTTATGCACAATTTTATTTCCGTTTAAACCCAAACTTCACCACACCCTTCCCAGTAGCACCCCCACCGAACCAACCCTCTCCCTAGGACTTATATATATCCCCTCTCCGCTCATCTTCCCCTCCTCGAGCTCGGCCGGTGATATGTGTGCTTATACTGCTTGCTTGCTTGCGTGTGCGCTATAGCCGACGGAGTAGACGAAGGAAGGTACCTCGAACCGGAGGTCGGAGCCGACTACTGCGAGCAGGAGCCCGAGATCCCGAACGCCGAGCCGGCACTCCCCGAAGACTTCGAAGACGGCAAGTTCAATCTCATCCTTTGATGCATGCTTTGATCCTAGTTTTATAATCACAACCCTATACCCGTTTTATAAACTGCATGTTGTTTTTCTGCAAAAACATGGTAGGATAGCCACCCTTGATTGCTATGATTGAATCTTGTTTTGGCCTAAATGATTGCTTTAAAAATATGTGAGTGCTTTCAAAATGTGTGAGTGCTTTAAAAATGGAAATGGGATATGTTTGGAAAATGAGTAGACGGGATGGACGCGTGTGTCAGGAGTATGGGTGAGCTCGTACCTTTGTGGTTGAGCGTGTTGGAGATGTCCATCTTGTCGTTAAGGACCGGGTTGCGTGACATCTCACCTGACCCAATTATCGTACTACCACTCGACCGTTGTATGTGGCAACGGCTTAGCATAAATCCCACTAGTTAATCTACTTGCCATCAGGAGTGCGGGTGAGCAGCGGGAGATCAAGGAGTAGGGGTACGATCTGTGTGAGGTACGCCCTGGTTATGTGAGATAACCCCTTGGTTGCTCCCGTGGTGGCTCGTAAGGTTAGCTAAGGTGGGTAATGGCTTTGATAGGATCCGCGCCGGCACTACGGTGTTCGTGTGGCGGTACCCTACTTGTGGGTAAAGATGTACAACCTCTGCAGAGTGTAAAACCTATTCGAATAGCCGTGTCCACGGTATTGGACGAGTCACGGTGGGGTCACAAAACTAGTGCTTGGGTTTGGGATGTTTTCGTGGCGTGAGTTGTTTTCTGGAAAAGTGTGTGGCTGTGTGCCTGGGCTACTGCGGACGGGGAGTCCGGTAGTCTTCATTTGGTTTTCACAAAACAACTGTGTTACTTGAGTTATAAAAATGGTTTGCGAAAACCTTTTCGAAAACAAACCCTTGCATGAGTGAATGCGTTTGCAAAATAAACCTTATCCTGATCCTTGATATATCCTGTGCATGATCTGCTTATTAGCCCCTCCGTGGGTGGGGTTGGACTTGTTGAGTACGTATGTACTCACCCTTGCTTGACTAACTGTTTTTCAGAGGAGGATCCCGATTTCGTTCCCGAAGACGTCGAGTAGGTCGCTGCCCTACACCCAACCGTGCCTGTGGATTCAGGGTCGCCACAGAGAGCTTCCATGGCGTGGTACTCTGATGAGGCCTTAGAAGCCTTTGATGTTGTAGTTTGGTCTTTAGCTTTTGTGTTGTTTCTCGTGGTAGTGGCGCTTCCGTGCCCACTATGCCGCCGTGATGTAAGGGACTGAACCACCTGTTGTAATAAATGTGTTGCCAGCCTCCTGGGACTGGTATTTATATCACATTTAGTCACCTCTGATGAGGGGACGCTTCAGGTGGTACATCAGACAGATCGAGGGCGAGGAAGAATCGGCGGCCACAACATCGATGATGATGCGGACGAACAAGGGTTGCCTGCAGTGCCGTGAGGCAGCCTCAGAGGTGATCCGGCGAGTGACGTGGTGCCGACGTGCAACACTGGCACCGCCAGTGGCGCGCGGCAATCATCAGTGCGTAGGCCGCCTGTGCTTCAAGATGAGCTGGGAAGAATGGTCACATTTTTGTAATGAGGAATGTAGAATTCACGCTGAATGTGATATGTTCTTTAGCAAAATAATTGGATATCTGCATCCAAACAAATTACCCTGACATGTAAGAGTGATTTTGGATATATTTTGTTTCTAGATCAATCCACTGATATTTGTTTCTATCTCTCTTCCTTGGTTCCCGTGTAGCAATACTCGCACACGCATTGACGTGATGGAAACCAACTTCTGGTCTTCCCCCATTTATTTACCACGGCTGGTAGTTGGAATATTTCATCGCAATTTAGAGAGGTGGAAAATCAATATTGGACAATTAAAAAATAAATAATGTGATCTCACTATCTCAGAAACTATGAAATCCGTAATCAGGTTTGCCCAATTCAAAACAAGCAACTTTTGTCATGAAAGGAATGAAAATTTTTGGCCGGTCTGTTAATGTTTTGTAAACCCAAACATTTGGTCCTGCTCGGGTTGTATTGCCTATCTCATTGCATGCTTTCATTACCAAGCATGACTCATCAACAAGGAGGAATGAAGCCGTGGTTCAAACTCTAAGTCAGCTTGCTTGTCTTCACGATTCTTTCCTACTAACCAAGTCTTTGAAAAATAAATCTTTGCTAGATGGTGTAGTGTACACTAGATAGAGTAGACACTGTCTTACTGAAAGCCAATTTGTTGCCCATCCCTTCAATTTGCTCTACCTAAGCCACGGCTTCACGTTCGAATTATGCACGTTTTTGGCTCTCCCTAACAAGGATGATATCATAGCTCACCTTGTCCAAATTTAAAACAAGCATCTGTTGTCATCAAATGATTAAAAATATTTCTCCAGTCTACTCATGGTTCGTAAACCCAAACATCCGACCTCGTATACCAGAATAACTGGTCTCGTGGGAACATTCGATCTCATCATGTTCAAGTGAATTAAGTTTGCTCCAAGTTCAACGAGATTGCAAGTTACACGCCTAGGCCATGTGAGAGTGATTTTGGATATATTTTGTTTCTAGATCAATCCACTGATATCTGTTTCTATCTCTCTTCCTTGGTTCCCGTGTAGCAATACTCACACACGCATTGACGTGGTGGAAACCAACTTCTGGTCTTCCCCCATTTATTTACCACGGCTGGTAGTTGGAATATTTCATCGCAATTTAGAGAGGTGGAAAATCAATATTGGACAATTAAAAAACAAATAATGTGATCTCACTATCTCAGAAACTACGAAATCCGTAATCATGTTTGCTCAATTCAAAACAAGCAACTTTTTCCAGGAAAGGAATGAAAATTTTTTTCGGTCTGTTAATGTTTTGTAAACCCAAACATCCGGTCCTGCCCGGGTTGTATTGCCTATCTCATTGCATGCTTTCATTACCAAGCTTGACTCGTCAACAAGGAAGAATGAAGTCGTGGTTCAAACTCTAAGTCAGCTTGCTTGTCTTCACAATTCTTTCCTACTAACCAAGTCTTTGAAAAACAAATCTTTGCTAGATGGGGTAGTGTACACTAGATAGAGTAGACACCGTCTTACTGAAAGCCAATTTGTTGCCCATCGCTTCAATTTGCTCTACCTAAGCCACGGCTTCACGTTCGAATTATGCACGTTTTTGGCTGTCCCTAACAAGGATGATATCATAGCTCACCTTGTCCAAATTTAAAACAAGCATCTTTTGCCATCAAATGATTAAAAATATTTCTCCGGTCTACTCATGGTTCGTAAACCCAAATATCCGACCTCGTATACCAGAATAACCGATCTCGTGGGAACTTTCGATCTCTTCATGTTCAAGTGAATTAAGTTTGCTCCAAGTTCAACGAGATTGCAAGTTACGCGCCTAGGCCATTTGCCTGACACGATCCCCCATGAGACCCTGCGCCTTTCCCTTGGCAAATCAGATCTATTAATATATACTGTAAAACACTTTTGCATCTCCTCCTCAACGAAAGAAAACCCCATCGGCACTCCTCCTCTTGGCACTAGAAGACCCCATCGGCATCGCCTCCTATCGGCGCAAGTACCATCGTCCTCTCTCCCAATTCAATCGATTTCTTTGTTCTTTCGACCTTTTCCAGCTCTTTGAGCAAACTAATTTCTATGTGCATTTCAGAGCATCTCCCCCAATGGCCGGCGATAATCATCGCGTGCCTCCTGTGGAGCTCGCTCTCCTATCATCCACGCCGGCTAAAGCTCCGGCGGGGCTGAGATGCGGCGACTGCGGCAGGACAGAAATGCCGCAATGGATGGCCGGGCCGATGGGGCCCGGCACGCTCTGTGCCGACTACGGCCTTCGTCGCTGGCATGCCGGGCAGCGGTGGGACATGCGTTCTCTCCGCATCTATCAAACCACGATTCCCGTCTCACCATCGCCACCAGAAGCTGGCGTGCAGTAGGTGGAGTGCCCGAGAGGCCGGGCTGGTCACACGTGGCAGCCGTGGCCCTCCACTCCGCCATTGATGTCAAGTGCGCCCGCCGCTTCGACTGTCCTGGAGAGCTCAGGGGCATGGCCGTTCACGTCCCTGCTCCACAGGCCGGCGGCGTTACCAGCCGCTCGGCCATTGATGTCAAGTGCGCCCGCCGCTTCGACTGTCCCGGAGAGCTCAGGCGCACGGCCGTACCCGTCGCCACTAGAAGCTGGCATGCAGTGGGTGGAGTGCCTGAGAGGCCGGGCTGGCCGCACGTGGTTCTCGTGGCTGTCCACTCCGCTACTGATGTCAAGTGCGCCCGCTGCGCTGACTGTCCCGGAGAGCTCAGGCGCACGGCCGTTCCCATCCCTGCTCGACAGGCTGGCGGTGTTTCCAGCCGCTCGGCCATTGATGTCAAGTGCGCCCGCCGCGCCGACTGTCCTGGAGAGCTCAGGGGCACAACCAATCCTGTCCCTGCTCGAAAGGCCGGCGGTGTTGCCAGCCGCTCAGCCACCGATGTTGGACCTGTTCCTGCTCGACGGCGAGGCGGCGCCTTTGATCCTCGACGACCCAGACTGGATGAAAACATTATTACCAACAATAACAAGTGTCACTTTGCTGTAATGCTTATTAGTAGTTTTGATTAAGTTTGGTCCCTCCGTATTTGATTATGCTGATTGTATGATCAGAGAACTCAGTTTCCTCCTATGGAGTACTTTGGATGGATGTTCTTTCGAAAAATGTGAACCTATTTTGCCAACAAATCAACAAATAATTTAGTCCGGTCTTGTCACTTTTTCTTAACAATAACATCCGCCCGTTGCCATCCTAGTGCCACAACTTCCCATGGAAGATGGTTGCCATCATCAAGAGATCACAGACGTGTTGGTCATACGGCGCGGGGTCCCACACATCAGCCCCTCAATGGTGGAAGATGAATGGAAGCCACTCAAGAGTCAAGACTCAAGAGGCGCCCGTTGCTTACCTTCTCACCGAAGCGGCACAACTTCCCAGGCAAGGCGAGTAACTCCACATAAATCGCCATTACTACCCCCCACCATCGGCGTCCTCGCCAGTTCCAAACCACTCTACCACTTCCCAAACACTCGCGCCTCACTCCTACTGCCCGGCCAACGCAATGAAACGATCAGGCTCCCCGTCACGCCGGCTATCCCCTACCGGTTCCCCGTCACGCCGGCTTTCCCCCACCGGCTCCCCGTCGCGCCAGCTCTCACCCTCGCCCTTCAACCGATCCTCCGGCGCCACATCCTCTTCACGTGCCGGTGACTAGGTGCTGCCGCGTGATGGCCAGCACTTCGCCCGCATGTTCACGGAGGTGCTGTGGGGCACATCCACGGCACGCCGCTGCCGCGCTCTGACACCGCCAACGTCGACCCGCCGCCGCCGAGCTCCGACACCGCCAACGTTGACCCGCCGTCGCTCGTTGGTGGCTTCTCAAGAGCCGGTGGTGGCTCGCCGGCGGATTCCCAGCCTCCTCCACCGTCGCTGCTGCCGCCCTCTGACGACGACAACGTCGACCCGCAGTCGATCACCGGCACTTTGCCAGGAGCAGCTGGTGTCTCGCCGGCGGATATCCAGCCTCCTCCACTATCGCCGCCTCGGAAGCTTACGTTTACGGTTACCCTTCCTGCTAGTGAGTTTGACTTTGACTCTGACTCCGACTCCCAAGCTGACACAGAGTCGTCCGAGGACCGTTTCCATGGCTACATCCCTCCGGTCCCCCGGGGCGATGCTTTGCGCATCTTCCTACGCTTGAACGGCACATACGGGTTCCCTGTCTGCCCCAACCTTATGCACCGGATGGCTAAGTCTGCGCCCCTGAGGCAGAACTACAAGAAGAAGTGGAGCCGCCACCGCGTCCTGGCCAGGAATGAGGGATGGATGGAGTAGATGGAGTGAGCGAGCTGCGTCGGTGGAAGATCTATGCTGTTATGTTATCTGTGATGTTAATTAGTATCTTTAGATTTTGTTGGAACATTGTCTTATGTATGTGAACTTTGTGATGTTATGTTATCAATGATGTTAATTAGTATCATTAGATTTCGTTGGAATATTGTCTTATGTATGTGGAAATTGTGATGTTTAATTAGTCACTTTAGAATGGACTCTGTTTCCTACTTTGGATGGATGTTCGTTCGAATAATGCGATCGTATTTTCCTAATAACAATTCAACGAACCATTTAGTCCGGTCTGGTCACTTTTGCAGATCAGTAAGATTCGGCCGTTGTCATCCTATTTTGCCCACAAAATCAACACTGAATTTAGTCCGGTCTTGTCACCTTTTCTTATCAGTAACATCTGGCCGTAGCCTTCCTCGACAGGCGAGAGGCGCCCGTTGCCTAATTTCCCATGGAAGCTTGCCACAACGCCCCATGGAAGGCAGTTGCCATCATCAAGAGGTTAGGGACTTGAGGGTATACCCATATGGTACCCACACGTCAGCTACTCAAAGCTTGAAGATGAATAGCAGCCACTCGATCTAGAGGCCCGTTGCTTAGCTTGTCACATAAGCTTGCACAACTTCTCATGGAAGCTGGCCATTGTATTCCTACCACCATCGGCGTCCTCGCCAGTTCTGAACCACTATACCCATAGTTCTCTTCCCAAACAATCGCGTTTCAGTCCTACTACCCGTCCAACTCAATGAAGCAATCAGTCTCCCCTAGACACACAGAGCTCAGGCGCATGGTCGTACCCGCCCCTGCTTGTCGGTCTCGCGGTGTTGCCAGCCTCTCGCCCACCGCCTCCTCAGGAGCCGAATCCGGGTCCTGGCTGTCACCGTGTGGCCTCCACTTCATCCGCGCCTGCTTAGAGTGGTAAGGAAGTCAATTCCACGGCACGGAGCCGCCCCGCTGCGACGCTGCCAACGTCGACCCGCCAATGCCCGGACCAGCTGGTACGTCACTGGCGGATTCCCAGCCTCCTCCACCACTTGCAGAGTTGGACTCCGACTCCAATTCCGACACCAACTCCAACACCCAAACTGACATAGACCATCTTAAGACCTTTGCTCTGCGCGTCTTCCAGCGCACTACCAACACCTATGGGTGCCCTGTCTGCCCCAACCGTATGCACCGGTGGAGGAACCTGAATTAGTTCAAGGACCACGTCCTTGGGATGGCCAGGTCTGAGGCCCTGAGGGAGGACAACAAGAAGAAGTGGAGCCACCACCGCGTCCTGGCCAGAAACGAGGGATGGATGTAGATGGAGTGAGCGAGCCGCGCTAGTGGAAGACCAATGCCGATATGTTATCTGTGATGTTAATTAGTATCTTTAGATTTCGTGGGAACATTGTCTTATGTATGTGGAAATTGTGATGTTTAATTAGTCACTTTAGAATGGACTCTGTTTCCTACTTGGGATGGATGTTCGTTCGAATAATGCGATCGTATTTTCCTAATAACAATTCAACGAACCATTTAGTCCGGTCTGGTCACTTTTGCAGATCAGTAAGATCCGGCCGTTGTCATCCTATTTTGCCCACAAAATCAACACTGAATTTAGTCCGGTTTGGTCACCTTTTCTTATCAGTAACATCCGGCCGTAGCCTTCCTCGACAGGCGAGAGGCGCCCGTTGCCTAATTTCCCACGGAAGCTTGCCACAACGCCCCATGGAAGGCAGTTGCCATCATCAAGAGGTTAGGGACTTGTGGGTACACCCATATGGTACCCACACGTCAGCCACTCAAAGCTTGAAGATGAATAGCAGCCACTCGATCTAGAGGCCCGTTGCTTAGCTTGTCACATAAGCTTGCACAACTTCTCATGGAAGCTGGCCATTGTATTCCTACCACCATCGGCGTCCTCGCCAGTTCTGAACCACTCTACCCATAGTTCTCTTCCCAAACAATCGCGTTTCAGTCCTACTACCCGTCCGACTCAATGAAGCAATCAGTCTCCCCTAGACACACAGAGCTCAGGCGCATGGTCGTACCCGCCCCTGCTCGTCGGTCCGGTGGTGTTGCCAGCCTCTCACCCACCGCCTCCTCAGGAGTTGAATCCGGGTCCTGGCTGTCACCGCGCGGCCTCCACTTCATCCGCGCCTACTTAGAGTGGCAAGGGTGTCAATTCCACGGCACGGAGCCGCCCCGCTGCGACGCCACCAACATCGACCCGCCAATGCTCAGACCCGCTGGTACGTCGCCAGCGGATTCCCAGCCTCCTCCACCACTTGCAGAGTTGGACTCCGACTCCAACTCTGACACCCAAACTGACATAGACCATCTTAAGACCTTTGCTCTACGCGTCTTCCGACGCACTACCAACACCTACGGGTGCCCTGTCTGCCCCAACTGTATGCACCAGTGGAGGAACCTGAATGAGATCAAGGACCACGTCCTTGGGATGGCCAGGTCTGAGGCCCTGAGGAAGGACAACAAGAAGAAGTGGAGCCACCACCGCGTCCTGGCCAGAAACGAGGGATGGATGTATATGGAGTGAGCAAGCCACGCTAGTGGAAGACCAATGCCGATATGTTATCTGTGATGTTAATTAGTATCTTTAGATTTCGTGGGAACATTGTCTTATGTATGTGAACATCATGATGTTAATTAGTAACTTTACATTTCCATGAAACATGGTCTCATGTTTGTCCGGCCTGTTCGTGTTTCGTAGACAAGAACAACCGCTCTTATTGTACTTATACATGATCGTGTTTCCTAGCTTGACACATGATCTGGAGAGGTTGAAGATCAATATTGGACGATTAATAAGAAATAGCAATGTGATCGTTGCTCACCTTGACCAAATTCAAAACAACCATCCGGTTATTGCCAAACATCCGAAATGCTAATGCATCCCAAACCCAAACCATGTTTGTGACTTTGGTTATCGTTTGTTGATCGATCCCCTTGTTTGATGTTGTTTATGCTTTGTTTCCCTGACCATCTCTCTTCCTTGTCTCCCTATAAATGTTGTCCTATTTTATCGCTCTCATAAACTATGAAATCATAGATCACCTTTGCCCAAAATCAAAACAAGCATCTTTTACAGGTCTGGAAATATTTGTCCTTTCTGTATATTCTAGACCGAAACATCCGGTCTGTTAATGCATCCCATACCCGAACATCGGGGTTAATGGCAGTAAACAGTTCATCTCTGCATGTTGAAGTGCTTGTAAATATAGTTTGCTCCAAATTCACTAAGATTACAGTTTTACATAGTTCTTTTCTTTGCAAAAGACCGTTACATTATTAGAGATCGAGGCGCCTCCTTGCATTAGTGTGATACAACTCCCGATGAGACACCCCGACTTTCCCTGAAACTGAGATCTGTTAATATACCAGACTCTCCCAACTCCCTCCATTGCCTTGTCTCAAACTCTCTTCCTCCAGAAAACCACAACCACCATGCCTTATTCTCCGATTCTACTTCCCGCGTCCCTGTTCCCTTCCAACCCCTCCTCCATCAGGACACCACCTGACTCCCCCCAACCAAGCACATGCGAGCCATCCAAGCCATCCGAGAGTGAATCTGATGTAGAAGACATGGAAAGGCAGGAGAGCGAGGACAGCGAGGATGAGTACGACTACGTGGAAGAGGATGAAGAGGAAGAGGAAGAGGAAGATGATGAGGAAGAGACGTGGGCGGCCATTGAGAAGAAGCGATTGGCGGCCAAGAAGAGGAAGCGGGTGGAGGCCAAGAAGAGGAATCAACAGATAGAGGCGTTTGTGAGGCAGCTTTTGAAGGATGACAAGGCCGGTAAGCTTGATTTGTTCAAGGACATTCCGTCGGCGAAGAAGAAGAAGGGTGCGGAGGAGAAGGAGGAGGAGGAGGAGGAGGAGGAGGAGGAGGAGGAGGATGAGGTGGACTCGAAGAGGACCAAGAAGAAGATGGACCTCAGTGCTGGTCCTTCAAATGCGGGCCCCGCCAATCCCGGTCCCGTGGCTCCCCCAGCCATTGAAGCTCCCTCGACGCTAGAGTCATCGGGGAACTCCTTGGAGGGGTCGTCTTAGATTACTCGGATTTGGGTTTTCTTTTTCATGTTCAAATAGGTGGTCTTGTGGATGGAAAGATCAATGGTATGTATTCTTTTGGATGGAAAAGATCGATCCCCTGTTTTCCTGCTCTGTGAATCTTGTAGTGGTAGGAAAATCCCCTGTATCCCCTGTTATCCATGAAGAACATGGGTGTTCTTCTTTTCCTTGATCGCCTTCCTTGCTTCAGTGGATTTCCCTGGTCATGATGAGTTGCCATAGTCTGAGATGTAATGTCTTGTCACGTGATATTTTATTCTTATCCCACCGCACCGCATTGCATATACACACGTGAATGATGACTGATTTTACAAATTTACCGTTTGACTAAATTCACCGTTTTGCCAAGAATATACAGAACGTAAATGATGGTCACCTTGCCCAAATTATTCAGCTTAAATGTGCACATACATGATACATCCCCATAGACCAACACTCATACAGTGGCACTGGCACAGGCGCGCACACAAACACACCCAGCAACGAAATCTTCGGACTTGGCAACGAGGAAGAAAATAGACATGGTAATGGAGATGGATACGGCACATGCCTATCCCGCCATACCTAATGCACGACGGAATGTAGCATAACAAGGATCCGTGCGGAGATATTCCTCCAATGCACGGTGCTACCCCTCAACTTCATGGTACATCCCGAGCGACCAATGCCAGAAGCATGCTGTAGGATGTCACGAAAACCCCACTGCCGGTGAGCAAGATTGCAGTAAGGGCACACACAGCGACCATGGCGAAGCACACGAGTGTAACCCTGCTCCTGCAGCCAAGCCAAAGCATCTTTCTTCATCTCCTCCGTTTCTTCCTCGTCCGCTTCGTCCATGTCGTACAGATCATATGGATCCATGTATCCTGGCCGCTGCGGAGGTGGCACGACATGGAAGTTGGTGGTTCCTCCGTTCGCATCAGAAGCCATCCTCCTACACACTCACCAACAACGTAAACATGATAAGCATTGACCAGAAACAATGATTGTAACCTGTAAAAACACGACGCGGAAGCTAAGAGCTCACCTCTTTTCACAGCACGCAGAACCAAATACAGAGGTCTGCTAGCACAATGCGTGGAGGATGAAGAGGCGATGAGCAAAGGCCTTGGGGGCACGCCTATTTATCGAACCATGACTGATAATAAGGCAGCGTGCACCTCGTGGTAGAGCATGCCTCACAGGATTACAGTAGCCATGAAAATACGTGGGATGCTCAGAATACGAAGGCCTACACTACTGAGGAATCCTGTCGCAAGTATCGAGCAGAATATGCAGGCTTTTTCCCCAATAGGCATGCGAAATATTTGGTGGGTACACGAGTGTGCTTTGGTCCGGATAAGAATGCAGAAGGAAGATCCTTATATCCTTATGACTTAAAAAAATAGACGCGTAGGCATTGTAGTGAGAGAAGCAGCTGTTAGGCTTTGTGTGATCTTCGACTGGAAACACACCCAGCTTCACTGAAGCGTGGGCCTCTTCCATATATCCGTCTCCCACCTATATTCTACGCCACCGGAATCCCACCCAAACTCGCTGATATTATGGGGCCGCGATTGCACGGCCTCACTTGTCAGTGGCCCCGAAGCAAGTGCAGCTTACCAAATTTTCATTTCGCGGTCAGGAAGTCGAATGCGGGATTTTCAAATTATGTATTCCCTCTCTGCCCCAAAATAATAAATACTCTACTCCATTGCTACCGTGTTGTGCCTCTAAACTCCCGCCTTCCATTTCCAAAAAGCATCACTCTGCTCAGCTAGATCTGCGGTGGCGGTCCGACCACGCCGTCACCGGTGGAGGGGGAGGGGTGTCTCAGCAGATGGTGGGCGGCAGATATCGGTGTTCTGCTTGCGTCTGCTATGCTGGCCAAGCTGAGCAGTTGAGCGAGGATACGGTGCAAGCACCGGCTCCCGGTGCCCCCTCAATCCATGGGCCCCTGAATCTTGGAGCTTCACAAGTGAGAATCTCATTTCCTTTTCTTTCTAGTCCCCTAGTAGTATTTTCGTTGGCTTAGAAAGTAAATTGCTTCATGTATTGTGTTAGTTCTGAGATTCTTCTCTTAACTTTGCCGCTCTAGATCTAGTCACTGATTTGGAACACAAGTTAATCGATGAGCCATGCGTTGAAAGTAAATTGCTTTGTGTATTGTGTTAGATTGGAGATTCTTCTCTTACCTTGGCCGCTCTAGATGCAGTTACTGATTTGTAACACAACTTAATAGATGAGTCATGCTTAGAAAGTAATTTACTTTGTTTATTGTCTTAGATTTCAGATCCTTCTCTTACCTTGACCGCTCTAGATCCAGTTCCTGATTTGTAACTTATTGTGTAGGGCCTAGCATCCCACTCCTGCATTGCTGAGATTCAATCACATGTCATGGTATGTAACAGAACGCGCATGATTATCCTGCTACTTTATTCTTAGGATTATTCTTAAGTTTATTTGCTTGCTTCGTTTAAGGTTTAAGTTTGACTTCTCCTTTCATTTTTAGGCTCAAATGTTGAGGACAATCCTTGCGGTTCATTTATTTATTATATGCCTCGAGATTATCCAGCTTTCGCTACATGCTCAAAACCTGAAGTTTTGTTGGGAGGGCTTGATGCAACTGCTGACCTTGGTGAAATCTTTGTTGAACAGGACCAAGTTTTGACAGACTTGAAGATCAAGGTAGAAGAAGCATCAGAGGTAGCAATGAAAGTGCAGACTGATGAGATTGAGAGGTTGAAGAACCTCCTTCATCAACTGCTAAGCTCGCGCCTTGGGTAAGGCCAATGTGTTTCTTAGTCTTCTACTTGTGTCCTCCCAGCTAGTTGTGCTAGTTTGGAGTACCGAGCTTTGTTATCTTAGTGGGTTTTATTTCAAGACCAGCTTTATTTGTGAGCATGGAGATATCATGTGTATTGGTTTGTGAGCTCCTACTTACAATCTGATTGTGGTTGTTCTGTGTTCATTGATAATAATGTGTCATGTGTGATCCGAAACATTTATTTGTATCAGTGGTATGGAAATATTATCTGTGATGTCAATTACTGAATTGATTAGCATGTAATACGAGATTGAATTATATTTAATTAAGCGCTACCTGGAGTGCAGCCCAAAATAACAGGGAAAGAATATGTGGGCTTGCCCCCTCGGCCCATTATTTTTTTACGAATTCAAAAACAATTTATTAATAAATGGGCCGTATCAAAAATGACATCAGCGAATGGTGGGCTGGGTCCAATATCAGTTGGGCCTTAATCATTTTATGACGTCATCGAATATTGAACTCGATTCAACCAGTACTGGACCCAAAACAAATTAATGATGAATGCAATTATTGGGCTCAGCCATACTAAAACCGGGCCTAAAACATTCTATGACGACCTCGATTATTGGGTCGGTCCAACCAGAATTAGGCCTAAAAGTATCTATGACGACACAATTATTGGGCTCCATCCAACCATAAATAGGCCTTAAACAATCTATGACGCAAACAATATTGGGCTCCAACAAACCTTAATAAGGCCTAAAACCAATTTATGACGAAAGAAACATTCGGCTCAGCTTAACATTAAGTGGGCCAAATTCAATCTATGACGACAAGGAATTTGGAGCTTGTCCCAACAAAATATGGGCTGGATTCACTTAGTGACGAAACGGTTTGTCACAAAACGCCGTGCCACATCAGATTTTGGTCTGATGTGGCATGTACCTTATGACGTCTTTGTGTTATGAATTTATACGCGTCATTAAACTCATGACGCCGCGAAATAAGGTCTCGTCATTAGTCGCGGTTTGTGACGCTCGATTAATGACGGAGCATTTTCGTAACTACCGGCGTCATTAATCGCGGTTTATGACGAGAAACGGCCTTTTTTTTGCGTCACTAGTCGGTGTTTTTCTTGTAGTGTAAACTATTCTTCATTCTCCAATAGAACAAAGGAGGAAGCAGAGGGCACCGCCACCAGCCGCCGCCCCCGCCGCGCCCGCTTCGGTGGTTTTGACACCCAAGAGGGCACCCTAGGCCTCGTCGGCGGCAAATGAGACCTCCGACCTTCGATTTGACTCACAAACGTGACAAATCAAATCTTGTCTATCAAAAACCGATTAAAAACCGACATCCCGATAAAATCAAATCCGCGTTTAGTAATTTCTAATAATTTACATTCAAGATAGATAATGCTCATTAATGCTTGCGCCTACATCCTGATGTTCATCCTGTTGACGGCGTACTCCACGGCAACGCTGAAGTTACGCGACCAAAGGTCGAACTCATGATGGATGCGACACTCGGCGCTGCAGTAGTGGATGATCTCTGAGGTCTCCGGCCCGTAGCACCTACATCCCGCTGCCCAAATGCAGACATGGGGATTTTGGACGGGCAGCAACGGAATGTCGTCGTCGCCGTCACCAAGCCAGTACCACCACTCAATGTTCTCGAGATCCCGTTTGATGAGGTAGCACAGCTGCCGCAGGTTGTGGTTCTTCCACCGCCTGTCAGGGGGCGATGGGCCGCCGCTGATTTCGTGGAGCAGTGCCATGGCTTCGGGGTCTGCAGGGTTGCAACGGTACTTCAACATCGCTAAGAAGTACTTCACACCGGAGTCTTCAGCAGCGGCATCTCCGACGAGCTTCAGACCCTTATCGGGATTCCGCTGCCTCATCAACCTCTCCATCCCCTCGAAGCATAATGCCTCTGGATGATTGGCCTCACGGAAGCGCCGCTCAAAGCACGACCTGACGTAGCGGTTCTTGCACACCTGACGAAGCTCACGCAGCGACACATGCAGTAGTACCTCCGGAGTCGCAGATGCGCCGGAAGGTGCCGCAGATTTGATTACGAAGCATCAGAAAACGAATGACGGGCTCATCCTTGATGGAGTGGATGATGATCTGGGTGATAAGATCATCTAGCAGCAGCAGCATCAAGCACACCGCGGCCATCAAGGAGAAGGGGTGGAAATAGAAAAGCGACGGGGTTTGGAAATTGAAAGGCGATGAGGTTGAAATTGAAAGGCGACGAGGGTTGAAATTGAAGACGACGGGGTTTGGAAATAGAAAAGGCGACTCGGCCATCTAAAACAATAAATGGAAATTGAAAAGGTGCCGAGGTTTGGCTGCTGCCGCTGACGAGTGGGCCCGACATCATTGCCCCTGCCCCTTCACCTTCCCGCATAATTGAAAGGCGACGCGTGGTTTTGGACAGTTTTGATCCCGAAACGGAGCCCGAGGCGCCGTAGTGGCACCAGTGGAGTCGTGGGTGGGGGCAGAGGCGCCTGACGGTTCCGCGTCTTATCAATATAACTCCCCTGCCTTCCCCTGTTTCCCTTGCTTCTTCCATAAGCTTATCATCTCTTTCGCTTCTTCTTCCTCCTCGTGATCCAACACTACAAATCTTCGGTCACTGAGAGATCACAAAGGAGGAGATGGCGTCGAGTGCTCCGTCGCCGGCGAAGCGGGGACGAAGGGAGGACGACGACGATGAATGCCACCGTCGGAGGAAGTTCGAGAAGGGGAAGGAGCCGACGACCAAGGACGCCGACGAGGAACCGTTCGTCGACGACACTAAGTTCGCCGTCGACCTACTCAGGAGCGCGTTCAGCAAGCTTCAAGATTTTGGTGAGGCCTTCGACATCAAGGCGCCTCATGAAGTGGACAAGGACCCGAGCGTGAAGGGTCTCGCCTTCAGGATCCACGGGTTGGCTGAGAAGCTCGAGAACCTCCCTGTGGTCAAGCGGGCTGGCCGCCACTTCGACTTCGACGACGGCGACTCCGACAGCGACGACGGCTCCGACGGCAGCCATGGCGGCGACGACGGCTCCAACGGCAGCCACGGCAGCGACGACGGCGGGACTCCAACGGCGGCGACCGACTAATTAGTTTGTGTGTGTGTTTGTGTCTTTGTCAGGTTGTTGGACATGAACTGCTTAGTTTGTTTGTCGATCATGAACTGCTTAGTTAATTAGTTTGGTTGTTGGATTTTGTATGTCATGAACTCGTTCTAATAGATGCGAGTAGATCCATCCGCGTCTCCTATAATATGTGTTCATCCTGTTGTGATGAACTCGAGATCCATTGTGATGAACTGGAGATCTGTTGTGATGATTTAGATCTTAGAGACAATGGATAGTCATTGCCGACGCGGGTTAGCGAACCTGCATCGCCTTTGTTGGCGGTTGGGTCCGGGCGGGCAGGCCACGATTATCTTTTTTATATTGGCTGCTGACGCTGACGCGTGGGCCCATCACTATTTTTTTTGAATGAAACTTGCTTCCCTAAAATATTAGAGCCCATAAAACAACACCTAAAAAATCATAAAAATATGAACAATTCATATTTGGACATTTAGTATTTGAATAAAATATCAACAGTCACACTTGTGTGCCCAAAATTCTTATAATTCGTTTTTGCACCCCATGGTAATGATATAATAATTCTAATAACATCAAATGTGCTCTAAAAAATCTACAAATTGACCTGGCAACATAATTTGGGTACATAAACTTGTCTTCAAAATTTCAAATGGTCTCGATGAAGGAATAATATACTTGTGTACAAATGTCTACATCTCTGACATAGTTTCCTAGAATGTTGCTTGAACATTGAAGTTTTCCACTCTTTGTAACATGTTCGAACTCATATGCATTTGAAAACTTAACAAAACCTTGTGTTCACCTTAAGCTTACGAAATGCAAAGTTTCATCACTAATGGTTGTGTAAAACAAATATCATTTATATGTTGTTGTACTTACAAAAAACAAAATAAGGCATATAAACATTATTCAAGAAACGGAATATACACTAAACAATGAAATTAATGAAAATATGGTGATTTTAGAAAAATTTAGAAAAAAACAATATCAAATTTGGACTAATTACGACGAAGAAATACATGTTACAACATTTGATTGCAGATTAAAAGGAGAAATGCGAACTGTTCTTCATTTGAATAGAACTAGGCCCCACAGTCATTAGCGACACGAGACTGATAACCCGCATCAGCTTTGCTGCTCTTTCAAAAATTTACAAAGATAATACGAGCAACATACAAAAGCCAATCCACTACTGATTTCCTATTCCAATACTCCGTTTGAACTTCACCATTTCGCGGCGGAGCCTACATTCATCGCTGCAAAACAAGGAAATTCCAAGCCATCCTTTATCCATGTCGCAGCTGCCGCCGTTGCCTGCGCACGACTGAATGCCGCGCACCTGTGCCGGAGGCGGCAGCGGTTCACCCCAAATGTGCCAAGTCGTGGAGTGGATCGCACGCGCGGCCTTCTCGCGCAAAGGCAGACAACCCTCGTTGCTCAGCCATCTCGACGTTGTACTGCCGCTGCCCGCGACCCGCCTCACATACCGCTTGGCGGTGTCGGCGGTGGCGACACCGCCATTGTCCCTGTAGAGCAAGATGGCGTATAGATAGGGTGCCGCATCGTGCCCACCCTCGGCGGCGCGCCGGAGATCATTGCTTTCCCTGTTTTCCATAAACACGGCTTTGATCCCAGAGAAGAAGCAAGCCTCCGGATTCCCGAGATCGGTCAGCATAGCAAGGAAGGCTTTGTAGGCTGTGGGGTCCCACACCCAAGAAATCTCATCTCTTATCTCTCTATCGACAAAGGCCGGCCAACGTCGCGGTGGCCACACACGCGACGCATGGTCGAGCAAGTGCTGCGTAGGCAGCGGAGGTCAGCCAAGGGCCGCTCCGAGGTCGCACCGACACGGGCCGCAATCTCAATGCAGAGGTCTTGAGGGTGGTTCAGCAGCGATGATGGCTGGTGCCGCCTGCTTCTTCCCGGCATGCTATTCATCTCCGGCCGGGAATGGTGACGATGAGGAGTAGGCAGTTACTGTTTTTTCGCGGGTAGATGAAGGGGCAGGGGATCTAAATTATTTTGGAAGGAGAAGATACACGATATTTGTTTCCAAACACGGTTTACGTATGCAATGGAGACGACGTTTGGCTAATCCGCGTATCCTTTAATTCTCCATTGCAGACGACGTTTGGCTAATCCGCGTATCCTTTAATTCTACATTGGAGACGACGTTTGGTTAATCCGTGTATCCTTTAATTCTACATTGGAATCACTACCTCTGCTCTCAGCCATTGACTAGCAATTGTTTCCCTATTGACCGGATCTAGCATCAATTTCTTGGGAACCTTCCCGTTTCCTATGCTCTTGATCTTATCCCTTCCTCTTTTTTTTTGACAACCGATCTTATCCCTTCCTTGTTTTTGCTATAAAAAGGGACCGACGCCTATTGGTCCTCCTCACATACTTCCTTCTTCTCTAGATCTTGATCTAGCTATGGCACAAAGAATAGATCTTGTAGGGCGCAAGCTTCTACTTTTCTCTCTTCCTCCTCCTCCTCGTTCTCTCAGTTGCTAGAATAATTCTTGTGATATGGGTGATTGGGTTGCTCATCCCTCTAGCACAGCTGCTAGAAAAATCCTTGTGATATATTTCCTTGTGATTTGGCATCAGCTGTCGGGGGGAGAGTAGCCCAGAACCTCCTGCATCAGGAAGAACAAGCTGACGGAAAGATCATTGAGGTCTGGGGAGAGAAGCCCAACTCTACTACATCTTTCTCGTCAAATTTGCGCTTCCTTTTGCTTTCCCTTCTCCTCCAGGAGAAGAATTTTTGAAGGGATATGTTTCCACCCTCTGCTGTATCTTTCTCTTGTGCTCACTTGTAAGCATGAAGAAGAGCAAGCGGACGGGTGTTGGGTATTTTAGCATCACACGAATAAATCCGCAAGCGCACGGATACCGTTATAGCTTTCACCTCAGAGTATTCCAAGGGTATCGAATCCAAGGGAACGTGTGTGTACTACCTTCGTACAGTCGGTCCAAGGACACCAAGCCCCTGCTTGGGTAGAGAGATGATGGGGTGCTCGGTTCTAGGGGATACAAGCTGCAAAGGATCTCGCTTTGGACACCGGACCCTCCTGGCTATAAAAGTCTGTTCACGGCAAATGGTTGCCTACACCTGTATCCGAACGTGGGGGAATCCATAAGGGTCCAACGGCTGTCACTACCGTGGCCTACCCCAAGACAAACCATGGGATACAGGGCAATCCAAGGATAACCCGTAGTCTAGACACCACGTCTACACCACTGATTACTACTATAATACGACTACGTCTAGGCTCTCCCATAGCATACTATAGCACTCCGTATAAATACGGAGCGACGAACCCGTGAGAACGGCCAGACCTTGCCCATCATTGAGCTGAGGTGGCACGAGGTCGAACGACTAAGCACTAATTAATGTATTCCAATAAGATCTAATGAGATAACTCACACAAACGGAATGCAGAATTATTCATCTAGTCAACAAGATCAAAGGATCATGTCACGAAGAACACGAGCGTCTAAATGATAAACAGATGAAGAACTGAAGAACATGCCACCCATGCATGAATATCACTTTAGTCTAAAAGGGGAATCCAGAAATACTCACTTTGCTCTAAATGAAGAACAAGTGGGAGTCTCACCCACACCACCACCTACATAGCACCTACACCCAACTACACATGGAGAGGTGAGGACTCACCTCTCCAAGTGAGGAAATGAGAGAAGGGAGAACTTGGGATGTGTCTCCATTCTTACCCCCTCCCCTTCTATTTATAGGCCCGGGTCACTACGCGAGAACACCCCAAGCACCACGGGAATGCCCTTAGGATCCAATGGGGACACGACACGTGGAAGATGGAGGCGAACCGCCTTAAGGTGGGGTCGGCCGACCTGTGGTGTCGGCCGATCCCGGATCGGCTCTGATCACGCCGCCTTTCATCTGGGTGACTGCTAGGTGGGTCCTCAAGGCGGTTCCCGATGTATGGGTCGGTTGGAGGTGGTTTGCTCGGGTTGTGGGCCCTTGAATCCTTGTGCTGAACACGTGGCGGCGTCTGATTCGTCAGGAAGTGCTTCCCTTGGATTGATGAGGTGTCATGGACACATGGCATCCTGTGTGCCAGCACGTCGCCACGTGGTCTGGTGTGGGTCCCACCGGGCCCACATGATGTCCTGTGCATATTTGTCTTATCCGGGCTCCGATGTATGCGAATGATATATCCGTTTCGATCATCTCGACGAGCCCGTCGCAATGGTGCAGATCAATTTGGCAGTTGAGGTTGTTTATGATGATGCTATATTCATGCCATTAATTTACTTGCTCTCAATTGCATCATTCCATGTGCATTTCGATGTGTCCTGCAACAAAAGATAGAAACACCAACACTTGTGGAAATTGTCATTATAAACCCCTATTCTAGTGTTGATGATCACTTTCTATTTATTCTATGCAGGTATTGATGGCCTAAAAGTGGTACTTAATAGCCGTCAACAACTCCCCCACACTTGACCTTTGCTCATCCCGAGTAAAGGGAGTCAGATCAAGGTGGTACATGATATCCAAAGGTATGAAGCTAGCATAAGAGATATTCCAAAGCATACCTTGCACTTGTGAACTATGTGGAGTGTCTATCATGCCATCTTGGGTAGTTGAAGAATGGAACGGTCATGAATCAAGTCACTCCTACTCATCATGTCAAGTAACTTGGGGTTTTTGTAATAATTTTCATAACAAACCTTGCTTAGCTCCTCATTTGATTCTCTCATCTCGCTGAAAGTGTATATGTCCTCACCAAGGCATTTGATTTGCCTTTCTTTCATCCTACTTCTAATGATGGCTATATGTGGAGCTCAGGATAGGATAAAGATAAAGCATACTTGCATCACATATATTGCAAAGTCAAAGACCGGATCCAGGAGAAAAGCAATTCATACAATCAGATCAAGATGTGCACGTGTATGGATATGATAGGTATGATAAGGTGTATACTAGGCCCGGAATGGGTTTTAGATATTACCATACATGATGAAATACTGTGGTGATGGTAATGTGGACACTAGCCCCGGAGTAGGTACTAGTTATTACCATCATATGATGAATGAGCTGAATGACTCCATTGCATGATTTTCTCTCTCATATATATGAAAAGTCTTATGAGAACATGGCTATCCTCTTCTCTTTTTTATGGACCTTCATGTGCCCACATTTTTTTTTTCTTTTTTTTCTCTTTTTTTATATAACTGAGGGACCTTCATGTGTCCCCCTTTTTTTTCTTTTCTCTTTTTTTCAGATAGCCACGCCTCTTTTACAAAAATACTCGAAGAGAGAGAAATCAATGCATATGATGGAGCATTTATGTAGGTGAATAGATGAATGATATAATGCTAACTTCCAGAGTAGAAGCATAGCAAGGGGGAAATGGTGGTGTGCACATGAGTCTTGATCATGAAAGCATGGAAAGAATTCTCATAGGGTCACAGAATTTGGAAAGCTCAATGCAACAACAAGCAGCATATGAGTATAAGGTTTTCAACTGGAACATCATATGGCTTTGGTAGGACTGTGACATATCAAAGTGGAGCTTTGCAAAGGGTTTTCATGTTTGTAAATAAATTCCCAAGCACTCAAACATTTAGAGCGAAGATCATATCATCAAACCATATCACAAACACCAACTACTTAGATGAGCATGAGATTCCTGATGATATTTGTTCACAAGCATCAAGACAATGAGTAAGGAATAAAACATATGCAAGCCAGCCACCAGAATCATGTAGAGCAAGCTGAGCACCATTATTTGGGTTTGAATTGCTGGAAAAGAATTGAAGGTCATCCAAACTCGTGGGTAGAGAGAGTGAGATAAGGGTGCCCATACCATCGCTCCTGAAGGATATAGGAATCAAGGAAGACTAGTGGTGATTTGGCTGACCCGTGGGGTAGCCAGCTCACTCTAGTTTACCTTGTCCTTGTCATGAAGACGTAGTCGATGTCGTGCAGCCCTTGTGTGGGAGCTCTCAAGTGGATATGTTGATGACGGGCTTGAGTGAACTCCCCCACACTGGTGCTTGTACTGGTGTGTTCTTTGAGCAAAAGTGGGAACAAAAGATGGACTCTACTGGCTCGAGAACCATAGAGCCTTTATTCAAATTCAAATATTTTTGTTGTTTTTATTTTATTTTATTGTCACCATGTCATTTGCTTGAAAGGGTCAGACCAAAGTTGTACTTCATACACAAGGGGGAATATACTTATCTTGGACCTTTGAGAGGTCATATGTACCACCTTTGCATGATGTGCAACATGAGTCTGACACCTCAACTTACCTTCCCATTTGAATTTAGCTCAATGACTTTCCCATTTAAATTTGACAATTTTCTGCAGGGGTTAGTCCACATATATGCAACCAAGATCTATGAAGATATAACTCTAAAGTTCATCAATCAAAACTCGACACCATGTCTTGTTTTGACTGAAGAAGACAATTTTAACCTAAGTACCACGTTTAATTTAAAACAGTCTATGAATGTGTGATATATCTTGTACATTCAAACCAGAGCATACAAACAAAGATAAATGAAGCATGCAGGCATGATTAAGCTATTTTCAGAGGGAACATAAGCATGAGCGCATAACGGTGAACCTCAGGCAACCTCCCGGAAGGGCTTTGTTTAAAGTCAAAAGCAGGACTTACCTAGCTAATCGGGCGAGATGAAAGAGCTTACATCATTTCCAAATCAGGATAAGATTTGGCATGAGAGGAACTTTACTTGGGATGCTCACATATCTCCCCCACACTTGGAGTTTGCATTGCTAAGCAATGAAACTCAAGTGTGTGGAGATCAAGCTTCCTTAGTAAATGTTCCCTCACCAGAATCCTACCAAAGTATTGCAGTTGATGTGGCTCACATGTTCTTAGACATCACCTGTCCACCGTTCTTTTCAATCTCCACCTGAAAGGTTAGCGACCAAAAATACCCGAAGGACAACTTATGCCAAAAACATGTTCTTGCTTTTATTCGAAAGGAGGGAAATAAAACCTATGCTAATCCAGGCTATCTCCTAGTAGTGCTTTGTTTATTACAGTCGTAAGCTCGACCATGGGAGATTTCTCTTATAGCCACATTGATGGTGTCCTCCCCATCTCACCACCAATCATCGATGAAGCAATGAAGCTCTAGCTGCAAGGTTAGTGCCACATAAATGAACACGAGTCCAAATGATGACAAAGCTAAAGGCAGACATGATCATTCCAGGGAGGCTATGAAAGCTCCTAGGGTGATCATGGGACTCGAGAATCTATAGCACCAGGGTGAACCTCGGAGACGGAAGGTTGAGCACTGATGCTAGCGCTCTCGCAACTGATCTCCGACTGAACTCAGCTCAGGAAAATACTCGGCCTCCAAAAGAGGATAGAGTAGAAACTCAAACGGCCGGCGTACGTTCAGGAGCTAGAGTTTGGGTGAAGGGTGAGGTTATGCTCATCCTTCCTGAGGTAGATGGACCGATGTTCTCATCAAAACAATGAGCCATCCCGGGTCTAGCCTAAGCTTCCAATAGGAGGTTATGGATAAGCTGGAAAGTGCAACTCCCATTGGGCATCGATCAAGTCAAGCATAAAGTATGAAGTTTAAGCTTCTCCTGACTGATCGGCATTGATCGATGGGCTTAAGATATGAAGTGAATGTACTCCATTCGATCGGTAAATGATCGTGCTCCTTCGGTCTGATAAATGAATCCACTGGATTATAAAGCAGAGACCGATGTCTTGGTTTATACGAAACTTCAGTGCAAGGCACTTCAGCTCAAACCTCATCGTAGGAACATGATAGGCCACTCGTACTCTCCTTAGGAGATCATAACTACGATCAGACAAGTCATCCCGGCCGAGAATGATTCATCCTTTCCTAATTACTCTCTCCATCCTCCCACGAGACAAGGTCTCGGGGAGAAGGTCTAAGAAGAGGTACGAGAGGGGAACCCAAGGGTAGACTCTGCGCTAAGCAATCTTTCCCTTAGATTCCTGCTAATCAGGAATGGTATCTTCAGCCAGAGCTTAAAGCCTCAGCTCGGCTGATGATGTATCTAGGGGGCTCAACATTTCCTCTTACGGGCACCTCATCGACCTGGATGCAAAGGGAGTTGAAATCCCAGAGGTTTTCCATGATCTCTTTTCCCTCAGCAGCGTCCAAGTGCACAAAAGAGCCTCCGGAGAGAGCATTAAGCCGCATGGCATTGTCCTTCCATAACCCATACCAGAAGTGCTAAAGCAACATCCAATCGGGAACGTGGAGGACTGGGCAATCTTCCGCCAAAAAGGCGAAGTGATCCCATACCATTCCTAGCGATTCCTCCTCACCTTGCTTGAGACTGAGAATCCTTATCCTCAACGAGATGACACGTCGTATCGGGAAGATGCGGGAGCAGTAATCTGCTCTCAAATTTTCCCAAGTGTGGTAGTCTCTATCGAAACAACAGTGCCAACCCCGTGCTCTCCCAGAGAGGGATAGTGGGAAAAATTCCTTTTTTCGAGCATCCAATGATTCTTCGATTTCACTCGGAGTTTCAATCAAACACTCGTAGTCTCTCACATGATCGAGGGGGTTCTCATGAATTGACCCCGAGAAGGAAAGATCCTGAATTAGCTTCATGAGAGAGGGGTGATTCCGACAGCCAAATAAAGTAATGAGTTCTGACAAAGGTGGCTCTGAGGGTTCACTCCTCGAAGGTGGAAGGTGTTTACAAGGATAACCTTCCAAGGGTAGCGGGGGTAAAGGTAGAAGAAAACGAAAAAGATATATACAAGGACCACTATGTTCGAAGATAGATACACCAACTGTTCCCCGGCAACGGTGCCAGAAAGCTTGTTGGGTATTTTAGCGTCACACGAATAAATCCGCAAGCGCACGGATATCGTTATAGCTTTCACCTCAGAGTATTCCAAGGGTATCGAATCCAAGGGAACGTGTGTGTACTACCTTCGTATAGTCGGTCCAAGGACACCAAGCCCCTGCTTGGGTAGAGAGATGATGGGGTGCTCGGTTCTAGGGGGATACAAGCTGCAAAGGATCTCGCTTCGGACACCGAACCCTCCTAGCTATAACAGTTGGTTCATGGCAAATGGTTGCCTACACCTGTATCCGAACGTGGGGGAATCCATAAGGGTCCAACGGCTGTCACTACCGCGGCCTACCCCAATACAAACCGTGGGATACAGGGCAATCGAAGGATAACCCGTAGTCTAGACACCACGTCTACACCACCGATTACTACTATAATACGACTACGTCTAGGCTCTCCCATAGCATACTATAGCACTCCGTATAACTACGGAGCGACGAACCCGCGAGAACGGCCAGACCTTGCCCATCATTGAACCGAGGTGGCGCGATGTCGAATGACTAAGCACCAATTAATGTATTCCAATAAGATCTAATGAGATAACTAGGAGGCACATTATTGCCCCCAGTGTTGAAGTATGTGCCAGAATGCCGTCGGCGGTGTAGAAGGGCACGCTGGAACGTCATTAGCAGTGTGGATGACCGAGGAGACACAATGTCACCCCAGTATTGAAGTATACGCTAGAATGTCTTCAGTGGTGAAGTAGTGCACACCAGAATGCTATCGGCAGTACGAATGACTGAGGGGACGTGATGTCACCCAGTGTTGTCGATGTAGAACGTCACGCCGGAACGGCGTTGGCGGTGAAGTGGCCGACCAAGGTGTGGTGCTGCTCATGGTGTTGTCGATGTAGAGGAAGACATCAAGATGTTGACGACGATGTAGACGATCGAGGAAGAGTGGATGTTGCTCCTCCTGTTGTCGATGTAGATGCTGACATCGGGGTGCTATCGGTGACGTAGACGACCACAGAGGTATGGGTCTTGGCGGCTCGGTGCAGACTTGGGGCGGCGATGGACAATAGATGCACCTCTCCCCCGCTTCGTCCTCCGTGTGCTTATCGAGTTGATGTGGATGGCGTCAGATGCTGATGTGGCTCCTCCCCGGGCCACATGATAAGTGCCATTGGGGTCACCAGATGGATTTGGCGCCGCCCCAGTGAAGGACCGAACTGGCGACCAGAGAGGGGGGGGAGTGAATGGGAGCCGATAAAAATTCTTCTCGAAGGAGATGGCTACTCCAACAAGACGAACATGGCTAACCAAAACACGTCTCCGGCTAAACTACCCAAGTTGGCCAAGACCACGTAGCCACTGGAGTGCTACTGGTCCTAGGAACCAACAAACACCTAAACCTACTCGAGAACGCAGCGGAACAAGCAACTCGAGCACCACTGGACTGCACCGGTCAGACCGGTCACACACACCGGTCAGACCGGTCCCTGCTGGAGCAACCTGGCAACACCTGAGAACTTCCACAGATGGCTCCTACACCGGTCAGGCCGATGTACCTCACCGGTCAGACCGGCCCAAGCCAGGAAATCCCAAATCCGCCAAACAGACCTACCGAGCTCCAAAGCTGACCAAACTTGAAACAACAGCAACACGAGACAACAGGGAACTCACCAAGACGTTCACCCGAGCAAAACCCAACCAAGGGTCTGCACCGGTCAGACCGGTCAGAACCTAGGCTCTCGAGATGAACAGCAGCCCGCGGGTCAACACCCCCAAATCCAAATCCCGATCACCCGATTCGCTCCACGGATTCACACAAGACTTTGGGGATAGTAGGAATACCTCATGGGCAATCCATAGCCAAGATTTGGTCCACCAAAACTTGCTAAATCGAGAGGAATCGAAGGATTTCCACCAAGAACGCCTCTAACCCTAGAACCAAGAAAACCCCAAAATTGAACCCCTTTACTCACGGATTTGGAAGGAGAATCAAAGGGAAAAGAACCACAAAGGGTTCAAGCATACATCCCCCACGAAATACCAAAGAGAAAGGTCTCAAAACCGCCACAAGAAAATTGCCAAGAAAAGGCTCCGAAAATCACCAAAATGGGAAAACGGGAGAGACACAATCAAGCCTTGAGGAACCACGCCGAATCATCTATACATACCATGAAGGTTCATACAAGGTCTAGCTTGCCTCCCAATCATCCTTCCCTCTCATAAAATCTCACCATGAAGCTCTCAAGCTAGTCCTCTAAATCCTAAGGAAAATAGGAAGGGAAAATAGCAAAAGCAAATGAGCTAGGGTTCCTAGAGATAGCTGCCATCCTCTCACCACTCGGGTTATATGGAGGCTAGCCGAAAGACGAAACTACCCCTATTACATTAAACTAAGATACACAACCCCGAAGGGCCTTTTGGGAAACTTCGTCGTAGCACCACCGGACGGATGCCCGGCGACCGCAAACTTGCTTAGCCTCGACGCAAGCCTTGCGATCCCGACACATGTCCTCCGCTTCAAAGTCTCTGGACTGCGTCGTCGCACACCGGTCAGACCGGTGTACCCCACCGGTCAGACCGGCCTGATGCTGCTGCACCTCCGTCTTTGGTCTTGGCTTTGTGGATCAACCAAGGAAACCAGTGGTTTTCTGGTGAACCACTGGAAATCCCGCGAACTCGGTGTAGCCTCCGCCAATCACCACTCATGACTCGGCTCCAACATAGTCCCGGCTCGACCTTGGTTTTGAGGCTCAACCATGAAACCGTCCATGACTTCATCTTGCCGTTCTTGCCACCATGTGGCCTGCACTTGACCCCGCTGGCCACCGGGTCCCTCGAGCCAAGCCTACTTGTCTTCTCCACACCTGGAGGCCTACCCGGCAACGACCTTTTGCGCTTGCTCTTCACCTGCACTAACACCAATCAAGCCGCAACCTGCACCTGCAATACTTAGCCAAGAATCAGTCCACACAACGTTGTCAATCACTCATCACACCAGGAAGCGACCATCCACCGGTCCTCGAACCACACAGGTCCTCAATCTCCCCCTTGAAGAGTGCATTGATAACACACACATTTTGGTAACCAAAGAGAAAAGGAAAAGAAAAAGAAATGACTAAAAAGAAACTCAAGCAAGCGATCGAAAGCCAAACAAAGTCAAAGAGCAAGATCACTTGAAAGAGGAAAGACTCGGTCCCCTTAGGCAAGGGCAACGGCTCGACACAACCGAGTCAAAAACAAGCTCAAGCAAAGAGCACAAACCACCAAAGCAAAGCTCGAAAACCACAAAGAGCTCCCTTGCACACATGCAAGCTCCCCCTGAACCAATGCAACTCCCCCTGGACGAATGCATGCAAACCACTTCACGAAACAGAGTAGCTGCCTCAGCCTTGCTCTGACCGGTCAGACCGGTCCACCTCACCGGTCAGACCGGTGGACAAGATTGTCCAGCACTTGACACCCACACCAGTCAGACCGGTGAGCAGCACCGGTCAGGCCGATGACCACCTGGGAACTGCCCGAGCTCAAAAATAGCTCAAAACCACTTGAAAACCTTCTAAATGCATGCAGCAAGCCAAAACATGCTCAAACTTCTCCCCCTTGTTGACAATGCATGAATCAAGCCGAAATTAGGAAAATTTCAACCTAGAGCTTCTCAAATAGACAAAATTCAACATAGCATGCTACACACATCCAAATGAGCAAGTTAGATACTCTATAGCTTCGTATGGACAAAAACTACAAGATCACCAAGTTTCACAACCATTGGACGAAGCTAAGATAGAATTGACCATTTTTGCGAAAAATTTCCCTCTCATGAGCAAAGTCCTAAACATGAGCAAAACATGTCAAAATGGCAAGGCCACACAAACTTCATGCTAGGACAACCATTCTAAGCATAAGACCATCATAAACACCCACAAGCATCTCATGTCATGTCAAAGCTTACCGAGCCATGTGCTTACTTCTATGTATGAGACTTCTCATTGGTAAGCAACATGCAATGGTTTAGCACCCAAAAGCAAGTAAATTAAGCACATATGACATGGGAGCACATTTTCCAAGTAATTTACATTTCATTTTCAGATTCATATATGGTACATGAAATGTCTTTGCGACAAAAAGGAACTTATGCCCCTCCACAAGATAAAGCATGGGGGCTAAACATTCATGATGGCAAATGAGCCTTTGGCTCCATATGCTCAAAATAAGCTATCCAAGCACAAATTAAGCATAGAAAAGTCACTAAAACATGTCATGATCATATAAAGACATTTACTCACAAGAGAGCATACATATGACATTTTTCAAAAAACATAGCTATCAACCATGGATATAAATCAAGATCATCAAGAGCTAAGCCACACTAAGCCATATCATACCAAACTAGCTCACAAGATCATATATAGCACATCATGATGAACTAAGTATATAAGAGAAGCTTTTCCTACAAAATGCATAAGATACAAAATGCATGCAACCTATCATACAAAGAGGACTATACATCATGATACATATGCAATGCAAATGCAAGAATGCACAAAGGAAAGCTATACATATGCTACAAAGGAGCTCCCACACACCCAACTCAGGAAATCAAACACACGCCAAGCTCCCCCTGCAAACGAGTGAAAGTTGCTTGATCTAGGGGCTTTGTGAAAATATCGGCTAGCTGGTCATGTGTGGGTACATGTATCAAAGCAATTTTCCCTTTCTCAACAGTGTCTCTCAGGAAATGATACCTCACTTCTATGTGCTTGATTTTGGAATGGAGCACTGGGTTCTTTGCAACACTTATGGCACTAGTGCTGTCACATTGAAGTGGGACATGGGTATACTCCTCACCAAAGTCACTCATGGTGTATGTGATCCAAAGGAGCAGAGAGCAACAATTGGCTGCGGCAACATACTCTGCCTCGGTAGTGGATTGAGCAACACTTGATTGTTTGCGGGAAGACCAAAATACCAAAGAAAAACCCAAGAACTGGCAAGTCCCAGAAGTAGACTTCCTATCCAACCGACACCCGGCAAAATCCGCGTCCGAAAATCCATGAAGAGCCAAAGAAGAAGACGCGGAGTACCAAAGGCCGAAGTCGGGAGTATGTCGCAAATACCTAAATATGCGCTTGACTACTTGCCGATGCGAAGTCCTTGGAGACGCTTGAAAATGAGCGCACAGACATACCGAGAATTGGATGTCCGGCCTCGTCGCCGTCAAGTACAGGAGTGACCCGATCATGCTTCGGTACTCCTTCTGGTCCACGTGTTCACCGTCCTCGTCTGCATCAAGAGCTGTAGTAGTACTCATAGGTGTTGCCATGGCCTTGGAGTCCTCCATCTTGAACTTCCTCACAATGTCCTTGGTGTACTTGGCTTGGTGTACAAATGTTCCTTCCTTCGATTGCTTGATCTGGAGCCCGAGGAAGAACTGCAACTCGCCCATCATGCTCATCTCAAATTCCCTACTCATGTCTTCTGCAAACCTTGCAACCAAAAAGTTAGACGAGCCACCAAAGACAATATCATCCTCGTACACCTGCACAATTAGGATCTCTTTGCCCTGCCTGAGGAGAAACAAGGTCTGATCTACCTTCCCCATCTCAAAACCTCTCTCAAACAGGAACCCTCTCAACCTACCATACTAAGCTCTAGGCGCCTACTTCAACCCATATAGTGCCTTCCTCAACTTGTACACCCTGTGGGGGTACTTCTCACTCTCAAACCCCGGTGGTTGCCTCACGAACACTTCTTCCTCCAAAACACCGTTTAGGAAAGCACTCTTCACATCCATTTGGTACAATTTTAACCCTTTAGCCACGGAAAAGGCTAGAAGGATCCTAATCGCCTCCAAACGGGCTACGGGAGCAAAAGTCTCCTCGTAGTCTATCCCCTATTTCTGTGTGTACCCCTGAGCAACAAGCCTTGACTTGTTTCTCACCACTTCTCCTTTCTCTCCCTCTTTATTTTTCCACACCCATTTGGTCCCAATCGACTTACACCCCGGTGGAGGCTCCACTAACTCCCAAACTTGGTTTCTCTCAAAATTCTCCAACTCCTCATGCATCGAATTGACCCAATTGTGATCAGATAACGCATGTCCAATGTCTTTGGGCTCAAAAGTAGCAACAAAAGCAGCATGGGCAAAGTGAGAATCATTACGAGACCTCGATCGTGTCGTGCGTTCATTGATGTTCCCGATGATCGTTGAAGCTGGATGATCCACTTGTACTCGCCGGGGAGCTTCTCGCCTCGAAGCCACCTCCCCCTCAGCTGGAGCTTCCTCACGATCTCGGCACATCATCGTAGGTGTGGGAGAAGGACCGTCCATGATCGTAGTTGAAGGACCGGATTGACGACCAGAGACGGGGGGGGGGAGTGAATGGGAGCCGATAAAAATTCTTCTCAAGAACTCGACCTATACCCCAAATCACTTTCGAAGAATCTCGCACAAACTTGCCAAGATCATGTAGTCACAACGGACCTACTGACCCTAGGAACAAGTTAGATCAAGCCTAGGAACAAAGCGGAAGCAAGCACAAAAAGAACCGAGAGAAAAAGCTAGCGCGAGGCAAACTGCAGTAGAAAATGTCGGTACTACCGGCCCCAGGTCGGTACTACCGATATGGGCTTACTGGCACCTAAAAACCAGGTTATCGGTACTTCCGGCTCTAGGTCGGTACTTCCGACTATCGGTACTACCGACCTCGGGTCGGTACTACCGATAAAGACTCTCTGGCAGCTGAAAATCAGGTTATCGGTACTACCTGTACAGGGTCGGTAGTACCGCCCCCCCTAAAAAATCAGCCCGCAAAACAGCCCCAAACTTTCGATCGATGGATCTCCCAAACCACTTGGAGTCTTGGGACGAAATTTTGGGGAGATGATGAACACCCCAAGGAGAGGATATGCCCCAAAAATTTTGGTCTCAAACTCCCTACAACTCTCGGAATCGCGAAACCTTGCCAAGAACACTATGACCTAGGGTTCATCCGAAAGTCAACGAATCGAAGGCCAAATCCGGCGTTTGAGGGGTCAAGATCATCCACAAAGAGGCACAAGGCACTCACCCATGATCCCCTCAATGAAATCCGAAGAGAAACGCCCTCAAATCGACGAATCGAGCGACGAACGAAAAATCCAAGAAAAGGCTCCGAAAATCACCGAAAAAGAGAAACGGGAGGAGCAACAAGAACATTTGAGGAATCACGCCAAACCTTCTATACACACCATGAAAGATTTATACAAGGTCTAGCTTGCCTCCTCAACATCCATCCCCTCTCAAGATCTCACCATGAAGCTCTCAAGCTAGTCCTATGGAAAACCTAGGGAAAATAGGAAGGGAAAATAGCAAAGGGAAATGAGCTAGGGTTTCAAGCGTTGGCTGCTATCCTCTCTCCTCTAAGTGTATGTGGAGGCAACCGAAAGATGAAACTACCCCTATTACATAATACTAGGATACACGCCCCCGAAGGGCACTTTGGGAATTCTCGTCGTAGCACCATCGGACGGATGCCCGACGACCGTACCTCGCTTAGCCTCGACGCAAGCCTTGCGATCCCGACGCGTGTCCTCCGCTTCGAAGTCTCTCGGCGCGCCCGGATCCCGTCTCCGCCCGTCGAGCCTCCGGTCTTGGTTTTGTGGCTCAACCAAGTAACCCGACGGTTTTGTGGTGAACTGCCGCAAACCCCGCGTGCAGACTCCGGTCGTGAGCCGCTACCCTGCACCGGCTCCTGTCCACGACTTCGTCTTGCTTTTCTTGCCACCATGCGGCCCGCACTTGACCCCGCTGGCCATCGGGTCCCTCGAGCCGAGCCTACTTGTCTCTCCACTCCTCGGAGGCCCCGCAAGGCATAGACCTTTCGCGCCTGCTCTTCACCTGCACCAATGCAAATCAAGCCGCAACCTGCACCTGCAATACTCGGCCAAGAGTCAGTCCACACCACGTTGTCAATCACTCATCACACCAGGGAGCGACCATCCACCGGTCCTCGGACGCTCCGGTCCTCAGTAGTCGAAGTAGTTTGTACATGCTCAGCCGCGGGTGCCACACCACCATCTTCATCATCTCCATGTTCATGCTCCTCCTCCTGAAAAATCTCCTCGCCAAGTTCCTCGTCACCTGCACACTCAAAAACAAGCTGACTACGTGGCTGTGTCTCGTCGAAGGTAACCTCACAAGTCTCCATGATTTGGTTAGTTTCAAGATTGAGCACTCGAAAGGCTCTAGAATGAGACGCGTAACCAAAGAAAATTCCATCGACAGACCTAGCCTCGAACTTGTCCAACTTCTTACCTTTCTTCAGGATAAAGCATTTGCACCCAAACACATGAAAGTGACTCACCTTGGGGGTTCTACCGTGCATCAACTCGTAGCAAGTTTTCTTCTTATGCACCCTGAGGTAAATCCTGTTCGACACATAGCACGCGGTATTCACCGCCTCAGCCCAGAACCTTCTCGGAGTCCTATGCTCATCGAGCATCGTCCGAGCCATCTCGCACAAGGTTTTGTTTTTCCTTTCCACCATGCCATTCTGGGGAGGCGTATACGGACTAGAGAACTGGTGTTCAAGACCCAAGTCATGGCAAAAGGTTTAGTAACGAGAGTTTCTAAATTCCGAGCCATTGTCACTGCGGATCGCTCGTATGGCATCTCTGTGCCTCTTGTTTCTCAACCTCAAGACAAGATCTCGAACAAAACCAAACGTCTCCCCTCTCTCCTCCAAAAAGAAAACCCACGCATACCGAGAGTAGTCGTCCACCACAACCAGGACGTACCACTTCCCACCCACAGATCGCACACGAGCTAGACCAGACCAACAAGGTCCATATGGAGCAGCTCGCATGGACGCTCCGTCATCACATCGGTGAGGGGTGGATGGGAAGAGGCTACCATCTTAGCATGCCGACACGGCGCACAAACCAACTCTTTCTCAAACCTCAACCGTGGCAATCCTCGGACCAAATTGAGTTTACTCAAGCGAGACAAAAGGTCAAAGCTTAAGTGACCCAACTTCCTATGCCACTTCCACAACTCACTCGAAGAACCAGCCAAAAAGCAACGAGCCACACCAGAAGACTGAGAAATCCGCTCGGAAAACTTGACCCTCGGGAACGACCATGCAAACAAGGTCCCCTCGAGAATCCAAAATCCGAGAACCACCAGGCCGAAACAACACCTCAAAACCCTCATCCAAAAGCTGAGAAACGGAAAGCAAATTGAATCCGAGCAATTGAACAAGAGCAACACGCCTGAGAGTGACCTTCGCACTTACCTTAATCTCACCTTCTGAAAGCACACGTCCTTGCCCATTGTCCCCAAAGGTGATGTATGTCTTGGACACCACCGGGACGAGACTTGAGAACCACCCCTTGTCTCCGATCATATGCCTCGAGCAACCGGAGTTAATCAACCAAACGTTCCTCAAGTCTCCCACATGAAATTCAAAAACGAGCACGTGAGTGAACAAACGACTCAGCACTGGGGTTAGTACCAAAAGAGTAAAACCAGTGCCGAGCCATTTGCTCCAAAGTGGGGTTAGCACACACCATATCATCACGCCTATCAAAGCTACCACCACGAAAACCACCACGGGACCACCACTAGGGAACCACCCCTGTCAAGCTGGAGGAGAACGAAAACCACGAAAGGAAGACCGTGGACCTTTCCTCCTCTCCATCTCAAAGCTATGACTCCTCCCACCATTGTATTGAGCACGATGTGGAGAACGTCTAGCAAACTGACCACCACCAGACTCACTATGCCAACCACCAGAACCACGAAACCAAACCGAGCATCCTCATGAGCACGGAAACCGAACTGCTGTCTGCCCAGACCAGCACCGGTCTGACCGGTCACCCTGACCGGTCTGACCGGTGGTGCTCGGCCAGCGGCACCACCTACCACCTTTCGATCCCCCCAAGCCGGAACCGTCCTCACAATCGCCTTGGCCCTGGGCATTTGCATACGAGGCTCAGGTACACCATTTGAAGGGCGGTACCTGTCCTTGTTAGCCCACTCCTTAGCCATTCTCTCCTCACGCTTCCTCTTGAAGCAAAACTCACCCTTGTGACCATCTCTCCCACAATAGTCACAATGAAACCGTATGAGCTTGGGTTTATGGTTGGGTTGGGGCTGCTCACTTGGTTTCTCCTCACTCGGCTTCTCAACCGGTTTCTCCTCACTAAGCTTCTCACCCTCTTTCCCTAAGAACACATTCCCCAAGTTGCTCTTGAACTTTATGGGTTTTTGGAAATCATTTGTGGGGTGAGGAAATATGGGAGGATCTGGGGTTGTGTCAAGTTTGTTTCTTAGTGGGTTGGGCTTAGGAGCATAGGCATTTTTGTGAAAGGTTTTTGGTGGAGCTTGGATATCACCAATTTTCTCTCCTCCCTCACCACTACACTCTCCAATCTTATCCGAGCCAAGCGCTTGCACATCATAGCGCTTGTATGCCTCTATCATCATCGTAAGCTGTGGTTCATGACCCGACAACCAACCCATCATTTTCCTCAACTCATCATTCTCATCCTGCAAGCTATCAACATAATGTGCAAGTTCCAGATTCTTCAAAGCATGCAATTCAAAAGTAGAGCAAGAAGTGGGAACAGGTTCTTTCAACTTAGCCTCAAGGGAAACAGTGTAAGCATGAATCTCATCAATCTTTCCATGCAAAATAGGGTAAGAAGTACAAGCACCTAGCAAAGCAGGTCTAGACTTAAGCTCAGCCACTTCAGCCCTAAGCACATCTAGTTCCTCACACTTGGAGGCATGCTTTTCCTTGAAAACAGTAAGATCAGCTAGGAACACAGAGCAATCAGCACAATCAACCTCATCAGAAACAACAGGTGAAGCCTTAAGCGAATCAATTTCAAGCTTAGCATCTAGGTTCTGTGTTTCTAGCTCAGCCACTCTAGTCCTAGCATCCTCAAGCGAGGCCCTAAGCTCCTTTCTCATCTTCTTAGCCTCTCTAAGCATGTCATCACGATTATCAAGCAACTTGCCAAGCCGTTCATTCTCCTCACGCAAGAAGGGAAGCTCGTCACGTACCTCATCATCGGAGTCGGAGTCCGAGTCGCTCTGGTGACTCTTCTTGCTGCCGGAGCTACGCGCCATGGTACAGAAGACATCTCCAGCAAAGCAGCTCAGCCCATTCAAGTTCTTGGATGACTTCTTGTTCTTGTGTCGATCACCTTCGTCTTCACTGCTACTCGAGCTCGAGGAAGAGTAGCTGGAGTCGATCACCAAGAACGCCTCTAACCCTAGAACCAAGAAAACCCCAAAATTGAGCCCCTTTACTCACGGATTTGGAAGGAGAATCAAAGGGAAAAGAACCACGAAGGGTTCAAGCATACATCCCCCACCAAATCCCAAAGAGAAAGGTCTCAAAATCGCCACAAGAAAATCGTCAAGAAAAGGCTCCGAAAATCACCAAAAAGGGAAAACGGGAGACACACAATCAAGCCTTGAGGAACCATGCCGAATCATCTATACATACCATGAAGGTTCATACAAGGTCTAGCTTGCCTCCCAATCATCCTTCCCTCTCACAAGATCTCACCATGAAGCTCTCAAGCTAGTCCTCTAAATCCTAAGGAAAATAGGAAGGGAAAATAGCAAAAGCAAATGAGCTAGGGTTCCTAGAGATAGCTGCCATCCTCTCACCACTTGGGTTATATTGAGGCTAGCCGAAAGATGAAACTACCCCTATTACATTAAACTAAGATACACAACCCCGAAGGGCCTTTTGGAAAACTTCGTCATAGCACCATCGGACGGATGCCCGGCGACCGCAAACTTGCTTAGCGTCGACGCAAGTCTTGCGATCCCGACGCGTGTCCTCCGCTTCGAAGTCTCCGGACTGCGTCGTCGCACACCGGTCAGACCGGCCTGATGCTGCTGCACCTCCGTCTTTGGTCTTGGCTTTGTGGATCAACCAAGGAACCCTGTGATTTTCTGGTGAACCACTGGAAACCCCGCTAACTCGGTGTAGCCTCCGCCAATCACCACTCATGACTCGGCTCCCACGTAGTCCCGGCTCGACCTTGGTTTTGAGGCTCAACCAAGAAACCATCCATGACTTCATCTTGCCGTTCTTGCCACCATGCAGCCCGCACTTGACCCCGCTGGCCACCGGGTCCCTCGAGCCAAGCCTACTTGTCTTCTCCACACCTGGAGGCCTACTCGGCAATGACCTTTCACGCTTGCTCTTCACCTGCACAAACACCAGTCAAGCCGCAACCTGCACCTGCAATACTTAGCCAAGAATCAGTCCACACAACATTGTCAATCACTCGTCACACCAGGAAGCGACCATCCACCGGTCGTCAAACCACATAGGTCCTCACCCAGTACTTGTCGATCTTGCTTGTCGCCTCCGGGCTCCGCCGACCGCTTGTTGAGTTGCCCAGTGTAGACGGGCGCCTTGGGATCTCAGCGCGGCCGAATGCACCTTAGTGAGTAGATGTGGAACTACTGTAGTGAGGGCTTGGTTACCCTTGTCATGACCTCCAGGCTCTGGCGGCCGCTTGTTAAGATGGCTGGTTCGGAAGGGCGTCTTGAGCTCGTGGTACGGTGAGCACGGACGAGTAAACGTAGGCCGGCTGGCTCTGACTCGTCAGAGCGATCGACGGGCCTCCGTGACGTGCTCTGACTGATGAAAAGAATAAAAGAAAAATAAAAAGGGCTCCTACACGTGAGAACGCAAGGGCCATATCTTAGTTAGAATTAGCTCGTTTGTAGTAGTACGTATGCACGTGGTATACACATGCATGCTTGGAGTAGTACATGTGCATTTACTTGCATGCTACACACGACTTCTTCGTAGATGAATGAGCCTCTTAGCACAGAGGTGTCTTGCAGATAGAATGCCACCTCGCCACCATCATTGTCCCGACACTATTCTTGTCAGCGACGGCACCTTCTTGGCTTCTTCTCGTCTCCGCGGCACCTCCATCATCCCCGACAGCCCTCACCGTCTGGCAACCTGCAGCGTCACCATCGGTCGTGGATGTCGTGCCTTCATGTTCAGTACACAGCTTTGTGTTCCTGCACTATAGAAGATGAAGAGAGGACTTTCCTCGGTGCCCTGTACGCTGACGATGGACCGAGCTTGCTGGTGAAGGTTGTAGAGAGCGGCGCCGTTTGGTGCAGATGATGGATCTTGAGGGCGTCCAGCGCCAGATGGATGTTCACCTTACAGCTCCTTCCTCCGCCAACTCTCCTGATCCGTTGTAGACGGCACAGTGTCTCGGCTTCTGCTACCATCGCTGCAGCTTCCAGTTCAGTCTAACTGCAGCCAGAGCAGACACACTATCTGTGAAAATAAGGAAGCGGAACATCAATATGAAGCACCAAAGATGAGCAGAGGTGCCACGACTGCTTTTGTTGCGCTCGCCAGCCTCCACTCAGACGCAGTGCCGGCACGCTCTTGGCGGCAACATGGCGTCGTCGGCAGCAACTGCGCCGCTTCGGTCTTGTTGTAGTCTTATCTTAGCGCTACTATAGGGTAGCACCGCGATGCCATCACATTAGCTGTGGATTAGGAGTGCCGTCCCGTCATCCTCGGCAGCTCCTTGGTGCCGTTGTATTGTCGGCACCGTCTCGTGTAACCCGACATCATCATTGTATTGTACCTTGCTGACATCGCCACCATACATCCTAATGGTGGTGCTACTGGCATCGTCTTGGTGCATGGCATGGCAGCCCCGCGACACCGCTGCTGCCATCTTGGCGAGGCTTCATGCTTCTGCACACACTCCAGGCCTCTCGGGGAAGCGTACGTGCAGTGACCTTGACGACACAAGCTAATGACGACATCCAAACTACGATGTGTATGCATTACGATGGATCTGTGAAAAAACAGATGAGAGACAGTACGACATCAACTGTCATATGGCTCCCTTGGCGCGTTCTTGAGGTGCTTGGTGGCCTCGAGGCGACTCTGACGCAGGTGCTTGATGGCTTCGGGTCGATTCCGACCGGCGTGGTCGTCGAACTTGACGGTGATAGTGGGGAGAGGTTGCCTGCCCCGGTCGCGTGGGCACCGCTGGGCTAGTGGGTAGGGTCTTGGTGGGCACTGGATGGATCAGAGCTCCACCCCCGCCATCGTTGCCTCCTCTGGTGGCACCTCCACGAAAGGCCCTCTTGTGGCTCCCTCATCGGTGCTCATTTATGCGATGGCTTCATGACTGCCACGCCACCATCTTCAGTATGGTGCCACAGCGGCTGTCAAGGCGCCAATTAATCAGTGATGAGTCTCTGGGAAAAGATCTATCGGCTGCCGGCCACCATGCCTTCTCCGTTGTCAGCTCGTAACCTGTACTGTCGAATAGGAATAGAGGAGTCATGGACTCCATGCTTGTGCTCATCAGCCTTAACTTGATTTTGGCGTGCTCGCTAACTTATAGCCGCGATGGTGGACGAGGCTTGGTGATGACGATGTTGAGGGTGCCGCCGGCTTGGTGTGGGTGGCCGTGCTTGATGGATGACGGCGGGATCTCTGGTAGGTGCGGCCTTCCTTCCCTAGTAGCACCTCGACAGGGAAGCCATAACTCTTCCTCCTGGCGGTGTACCTGCAGTACCGTTCAGCTCCGGTGCCAAGTCGGTGTGGACGGCATTGCCTGCCTAGTGGACGTGTACTCTCGAGGGGCTTGGATGGACCAGGTCATTCGCTCCTCTCCGATGGCTGCCGAGGCATGGCACGGCTGTGCTCACCGTCGTCTCCTTCTCCAATGCGCCAGACCTCCAGCCCAAGTGCTCACTGACTGGGACGGTGTAGACAGACGTCCGGGACGCGGCACGGTTGGCCGAGTAGATGGGACGATACGGTTGTCCCTGTCTTGTTTCTCATAGGCTTCTCAGCTACATACGACGTGGTCGCCAGCCTTTGGCGGCGATGGACATGAGGAGCATTGCTGGTGCTGGAGCTCTGTAGACAACCACAAATCTTGCTCGCCGGAGATGTACATGCTCGATAATGCCTACTTTAGACGTGGCATCGTTTTGGTGAAGGCCGCGAATTTGCTTGTTGGAGATGTATACGCCCCACGTCGCTGGTCTAGTGAAGACGTTGATCTTGGGCAAGCCCTGCGGAGTCAACAAGCGTGGCAGCGCTGTCTTGACGTTGTCCCTGGCACCATAATTTGGCAGCCATCTGATGACTGCAAGTTGGTGCATATGGTGTCGCAGCCGCGAACGACGCTGTTGGTAGCTGAGAGCAGCGTCATTGACGGGCTCCACGTATGGCCGGCAGCTCCATCGTGTGCGACGGTCTCTGAAAATAAAGAAAAAAAAGCTCTCTAGCAACCCTGTGGGTTTGACGACCGCGGCAGCAACGTTTTGGTGTCGTCCTTGTCCTGGTGTCATCCTTGTGGATGGGCGCGGCTCCCTCACCAGTGCTCCCTGGGAAACAAAGATTGCTCGTGCGATGGTGCAGCTCTGCAGCCGGCGCCTCGGTGACAGCCATCTCCTCATCTAGTCTGCATGGGAAGGGCTTCTTGATGGACACGGCTCGGACGATGATGCTGGTGTAGATAGTAGTCGACGGATTGAGTGTGGGTGCCCCCATCTCCTTCCTTTGACGGTGCCCACCTAAGGAAAAGATCACCTCGGCGATGCATGGCTGCCGGCCAGGGTAGTGTCATATTGCCCAATGCCTCTAATTCAGGCTGCTGTTTTGTAGATACCGACTACAAGGCATTGCTGTACGCGTCAGTCATGGGGCGATAGATGGACGAGAGCTCTGCCGCCTGCTGATGGGAGAAGCCCCGTAGTGGAGCACGCTTATGCACATGCACGTACGTGCATGGTTGCATGGGCTCCAAAGGCACATCTCCTTGCTTCTTTGGCATGCACGCACACACAGGGGTGCTTGCGCAGCTGCGCACGCCCGGGCAGCGGTCTTGCATCTTGTGAGTGCCAATCTTCTAGTTGCTCGTGAGCGCCTGCGGCTATCAGCAGGATGTCGACATCATCTTCGTGCTCCACGGCACGTCGGCACCGGTACATCATCAGCTCCTGGCTCCGCACCACGGAAAATGAAGTGCGGAACCATCACCTTGATGCTTGACTTGACGTGTGTCTCCGGTTTCATGGTGGATGAAGGGGAAGTCGCCGATCTTCGCTTATTCGCCGGCTTCATGTCGGACGGAGGGAAAGTCGTCGGTCTTTGCCTGTTCGCCGGCTTCGATGAAGCAAAAGCACCAATTTTAACATCAAAATTACTTCTTTGCAGCATACATCCCCAGTAAACATCCAAATACTACACAAACAACAGCCACAATTCTAGATCACATTGTCCATCTTCTCCTCCACTGCTTTCTTCCTCTGCTTGTCCTCCAGTGCTTGCCTCTGCTCACCGCTCCCAAATTGACATTCCACTAAATCAATTACTTCATCGACCGCGTCTGCCCAGTTCGACGGTCGGAAAACAATGACGCCAGCATCCTTCAGCATCTAGAGACACTCCTTGTGGAAACGATAAAATCCACAATTCTTGGTGTACTGCAAATCAAAAGCACATAAGAACCCTAACTTAGATTTGGGAAACACAGCAGACTACTCACCGAATTCCTTGCACACTTGAAATAAAGACGACCATGGTTTTCACCTTCCTTCTGCGCCCTCCCCTCCACCACCCGAGCCATACCACAGTCTGGGCAAGGGACCAGTGGAAAGCCACTTAGCTCACCGACTGGATCCAAGCCGATGGAGTGATTGCGGCTGCTCCGGCAACCTTGAACCCTGCTCCTCGCACGTGCACCTCCAGACGAATCGGCGTAGTGCGACATGTGCGCGACGGCGAGGAAGGACAGGCGAGCGGCGGTGGTGGAGCTCAGATCGGGGAAGAAGAAGGGGCCGGGGCGTATGGATATTCATTAGGCCAGGGGCATTTCAGAAAATAGAGCACTTGTTGCCGACGAGGGTTAGTGTACCAGCGTCGCCGAGGCGGATGCATATTCATTCGGGGCATTTCGAACAATGGAGCACTTGTTGGCGATGCGGGTTAGTCTACCCGCATCGCCTTTGTCGGTCGGGCAGGCAACAGTTATCTTTTTTATATAGGCTTCTGACACTGACGCGTGGGCCCGACACTATTTTTTCTGAATTAAAACTTGCTTTCCTCAAATATTAGAGCCCATAAACAGCACCACAAAATTCATAAAAAATATGAACAATTCATAGTTGGTAATTTAGTATTTGAATAAAATATCAACAGCCACACTTGTTTAACCAAATATCTTAAAATTAGATTTTTTATCTCTTGTTTACGATATAATAATTATAATAACGTCTTAGTGTGTTCTAAAAATTCTACAAATTGACTTGGTAACATAATTTAGGTCCCTAAGCTTGTCTACGAAAATTCAAATGGTTTCGAAAATGGAAGATTATACTTGTGTACAAATGTCTACATCTCTCACATAGTTTCTTAGAACGTTACTTCAACATTGACGTTTTCCACACTTTAAAACATGTTCGAACTCATATGCATTTGAAATTTTAACATAACCTTGTGTTCACCATAAGATTACCAAATGCAAAGTTTCATTAGTAATGGTTGTGTAAAACAAATATTATTTCTATGTTGTACTTATAAGGAACAAGATAAGGCGTATAAACAACATACAAGAAATGGAATTACATACAGAAAAATGTCATAAATGAATAGATGTTGATTTTGGAAAAATTCAGAAATAAATATCATCAAATTTGGATTACGGATGACGGAGAAATACGTGATACAAAATTTGATTGTAGATTAAAAGGGGAAAAGCAAATTGTTCTTCATTTGAATAGATATGGCCCCGCCCCTTCATTGGCGATGGGTGGTTGTTAATCAGCGTATCATTTGCGCATCCGAACTTTTTAATAAATGCTCCGCCCCGCCTTCCGCCTTCTATCCCCTTCTCCAGCTTCCGCCTTCCTCGTCTCTGTCGCAGCCTCGTCTTCGTCGCAGGGATGGCCCGCGACTCTAGGTGGAGGTTCTGCAAGGAGGAGGCCCCGCGGCCACGTCCCCGTCCGTCTTCCTCGGTGCTGTCCGCTGCCCCCGCCAAGAGAGTGAGGTTCCACGGTGACGAAAAGGAGCCGTCCCCGCGCGCCGCCCCCGTGCATCTTCCTCGGCGCTCCATGGAAGAGGCGGGTTCTTCGTCGGCCCGGGGGAGGAAGCCGTACACGCGCGTAAGGGTCAAGTTGGCGGACTCCAGCGACGCCCACCATGGAGAGCCAGGGTTTTTTTCCTAGACGTGAAGGAAGAAGCGGTCCACGCGCATTGAGGTGAGCGTGGACTCCTCCGGCGACGACCCGGGCAGAAGAGTGGTGGTAGACCTCATCTCCTCCGGCGATGACTCCGGCAACAACTCCGGTGACGACTCTGGCAACAACTCCGGTGACGATTCTGAAGACCATGAGGCAAGTCTTGAAACCATCACGCACGATTTGTCCTTGTACCTTCACATCTTCACTTATCAATTGTTCTAATGCATCAATTTCTATTTGTTGTAGGAAGTTGCTGCACATGACATTGACAGGATTTGGACTGAAATCAACAAGCTCAAGGAATCGGCTGAAGAGAAGCAGGCAAGTTTTGAAACCAGTTAGAGCTAAATAGCTTTCTTGTAAGAAGTTACAACTGTTATGAAGCTTGCATCAATATAATTTTCCTTTATTTTAGGAACGTGTTGTTACTCAGGATGACATTGACTACATCTGGAAAGGAATCAACAAGCAGGATGAGCAGCTTAAAGCCGCACAAAAGAGGTAGGAGATTGAATTTCTAAAGAAGAATGCTGAGCTGGTAGAAAGAGTTGCAAAATTAGAGACAAGGATTACATCTTAGTGTGTTATAATAATTTTACAAATTGACTTGGCAACATAATTTGGTTCCCTAAACTTGTCAAAAAAAATTCAAATAGTTTCGATAAAGGAATATTATAATTGTGTACAAATGTCTACATCTCCCACATAGATGTTGATTTTAGAAAAAATCAGAAACAAATATCATCAAATTTGGATTAAGGATGACTGAGAAATACGTGATACAAAATTTGATTGCAGATTAAAAGGGGAAAAGCAAACTGTTCTTCATTCGAATAGATCTGGCCTCGCCCCTTCACTGGCACCTCCGAAACCTTTTAATAAACATGTAGGTTTTTTTGGGAGACAGGAGGGGCTTAATTTCTTTTCCTTGGTCTTTGAGTTAAGTAAAAATAGGCCTTGGATAAATGAACGGAGGGAGTAGCAGAGTAGTACTTGACTACATTACTCGTTTTAAGGCCCACACAAGCCCACTCGCGCTAGGTTAGTAGGGAAAGACGCCTCCCTCATGCAGTCTTCTCCCACTCTCCCCTCGCGCCGCCGCCGCCGCTTTCTCCCCCACGCCTTTGCCCCCCTCACCTCCCCCCACGCCGTGATGCACGCTACACCGCTTCGCTGAGACACGCGCCATACCACGCTCGGCGTGACGCGCGCCACACCTCTGACAGCGACATCTGGAGGAGGGAACTAGCAGCGGCAACGACGACGACGACTAGAGGAGGGATCCAGCGACGACGGCGACGACGATGACTAGGAGGAGGAGGGATCTAGCCACGAGGTCGACCCGAGGACGAGGACGTGGCGGCGAGCAGGCAGCGACGAGGAGTAGTGATCCCTCTGCTCCGACAGTGACAAGGTCAGTGGCGAATCTAGGATTTGAGTTTAGGGTATGCCGCTCTAAAAATGCCTTATACAATTCGGTAAATCCATTCTACCAACTCGGTAATAATTGTAAAATTAACAACAATTCAGTAATAACTATAAAATTAACAACGTAATTTGGTATATTTTCTCGAGTTTATGCAATTAGGCCAAGTGAGCGTATGCAACACACATGCATTCAGATAATCAAGTATACAACATATGCCTGCGTATGCTTTTCTTTTTATATAAATGCGTATAAATATACTTGTACTTGTGGGAATTGCAGGGTATGCCAGTGCATACCCGGCATACCCTGTGGCTCCTTTGTATAAGTACATGTGGACATACTTAGCTGTTGATGGTATACATACTTAGCATTTCCCTTTAGATTGACTCTTATATTTGGTTTTGCTCTTGTTCCTATTTACATGTGCACATTCTCTCCAAGATGAATAAGTACCTCATCAGCAACAGAGGCAGCCAACATCTTCCTCTTTAAAATGGTAAGGTCGCATTGCCTGAACTAATTTTTTGGTTACTGAATTTTGCATTTATGTTAATGGTTTACCATAGAATCAATGATATTATAGTGGGCTAAAGTAGTTACTGTAATTGTTTTCTTATGTGTTTTCTCATGCTTAGCTGCTAAGCATGGTTAACTAAAAATGTGCTCTACTTGTCTCCTGTTGTTGCATGTCTCCTGGGAGAGCTAGCAGTATGGTCTGCTTTTTGTGCTATTCTTGGATACTGAGCTGACCTTTCTCAAAATCCCTTGACTATTAATTCACATGATAAATCTGACGAGGACTATAGACCTGGGCCACAAGATGAAGAAGAGGGTTATGGCACTACTAGTGCACAACAAGCCTAGGTGGGTGGGGCTCAACGTCGAGGCAGAGCGCCAAGGACATCCACAAAGTGGCCAGGTGACACGATGATAGTCACTGAGGTCGACATAGGGGGGATGCCAGTACCATTGACTCAAAAGCGCAGGTTCAGGGCGCTTGCGGGGCTCGTTGCTAGACAAAAGATACCTTTGCACTTGCCAGAATTCAAAGAACTAAACAATGATGAAAAGTGGGACTTGTTTGATAAGCATGTGTAGAAACACTTGAAGTTTCAGGAAGGCGTGAAACCGCAGGCATTCAAGCTTTTCTGGAAGATGGCAGCTAAGGCATGGAGACAATTCACATTTCAACTTAGGCAAGATTTTATCAGAAAATGACTTCAACCATTTACAAGGCACCCGTTTATCATCTCGGAATAGTGGAAGGAGTTCATGAAACAGGAGGAAACTGAGCAAGCCTCATCTGTTAGTGTCAAGTTCAAAGAACTCCGAAGCCGGAACAGAAGCGAGCACAGCATGGGTCCAGCTAGTTATACTGTGAAACTAGAACAATGGGAGGAAGAGGACAGACAATTAGCTGCAGCTGGGATCCCCAACCCATATGACGCCTACCCTGACGATCATTCCAAGAATGGGCTGCGAGCAAGGAGTAAGCTAGTGATTAAAGACCGTGTTGCCGTGATAGTGTTCAACAACAAAGAAATTGAAAAATTGGCTGCAGACATCAAGGAGAAGAATGCATGTGCAAAATCTTCAGGAATGGCAGGGCAGAGGGAGTATGATGTGCTAAGTCAGTGCTTGGGCCGTCCTGAACAACCAGGTTGCATGCGTGGTGTCTCCAGCTACCAGGGCTAGAAGTATGCATGGCCTCAGCACGCTTCCATGTACAGGAAGAGGAAGAGGACGAAGATCGACGCATCAGTAGATACGAAAAAGATAAAGGAAGAAATCAAGCAAGAACTCAAGGCTGAGATGCAGAACAGTTTACTAAAGAGGTGGTGTTGTCACAAGGTGGTGTTGTCACCAGTGTCCAATCGTGCAAGCCCTTCACCCACCACACTGAAGAGCAGCTGTGCATCCGCAGATAATATAGGTTTGATCGATGGCACTGCAGAGTTGATAGAGGTGCGTTGTGACGATCGTACACAAGAAGACCTTATAGGCATGTTGACTGAACCCACACACTGTGGCCTATGGATCACGTGGAGGGGTCTTGAATGTGAGGTTGCAATGGGTCTTGTTCATTGTTGACATTGCTAACGTCATCGACTAGAAATAGATATATGATCCATCTCTATCGACGGCGCCAGAAATGCAAAGGTATATCTTAACATGATGCTAAGTGTATATCAGATGTTGCTTTCAGATAAACTAAAAGATAAATCCAATACGGGTCATAGCACAACTCGATCTAGGTTGTCATCCCTGACAGAAGTGCCACTAAAACACATGGATTGGTACTCTTACATATGCCTTGGATCTCTAGATAAGAAAAAATATATATATATATGGGTATCCGCAAGCGCACAGATATGAATATACCATTGTAGCATTTTAACCAGGAGTAAAACGAGGTATCGTATTTATATTCTACCTCAGGGAAAGAAGTCTTTTATCTATAATAACAAATACATGCACATCTCTCAGTTGTGTAATGTAGAGTGGCCAAAATATATCAATTACTATAAATAGGTGTAAGTCACATAAAGATAATAATAATGATAGCATTGATCAAGTCATAACATAGAGAGCCACCAGAAAGTGTCAATATAGAAAGAGAAGCGTATTCACAGCCTAGTTAGCGAGGATACTCCTCAGTAACCCTAAACTATATGTCAATGCAAACTATGATTAGTGCAATACATTTAACAATCATGGAAGAAGAACTATTATACTAATGCATGGGGAGACTAATCAGGAGGATCAAGGCCGAAACTTGAAACAACCCAAATAGTATAAGGCTCCACTAGTCCTACACACGGGGGGTGGATTGCAAAGGACTCAATAGTTCTGTCACCACCACGATCTACCACGCGACCCGGCATGTAGGGTGCAATCACAGGTAAATACAGTATAAGCACCACGGTTACACTATCTTTACCACTCACCCATGTTAACAGATGATCTAGGTGAGGGCTATACGACTCTATACACGAATATAAAGGTAAATCAACTATGCTAAACATGTAATCATAATAAGCACCAAAGCACGTAATCTCGAATATAATCATTGATAAGAACATATGTCTCTACAGCAAATGTGAAGAACTTATGAAGAACTTACAAATGCGAAGCTAGATCAGTATCTTGACAAGCTTCTAGACGATCAGGAGCCAAGTAGACGCCTTGCCTCCTCCTAGATCTAGACTAGTTAGCTACTCTCGCTATATGGTGTTTCTAGGGCGTAGTATCTCTGACTTGATGACTTGATCTGGTGTATGAATAGATGAGAGCCAGATCCTCCTCTGCCAGGGGGTCAGGGGGTTGCTTATATAGTCTTGAGGGGATGCCATGAGCCGTACGATCAAACCAACCAAACATACGGTTTAGATTGATCCTCATAGGCGGTGGAAGAACATTTCAGAAGTAGGGCTGACGTGGCGCCCGGGGGAGGCCGACCAGTCCCACCATGGGGCCGACCGGTCTATGGTGGGCCCCCCTCGGGGCCCACTTCGGCCAGGTGGGTCTTTGCCTCTTCCAGATGCTTCTTTCTTGGGTTCCAAGTCACGTTGAGTTCAGGAGCCTTCTGGAGCCTTCTAGACTTCATTCTTTCCTATTTTTCTGATTTGTCCCTGCAAGACATAGAATTATCCAAAACTCCAGAAAAACTATTAGTGACACCCTATTCTAAGTTGGTATTAACAATTATGCCCTTTTCTCAAGTTTAGTTGACTTATAAATATATAAGATAAAATGTGTCAACAAACTCCCCCAAGCTTACCCTTTGCTAGTCCCTAGAAAGCTATGCTATTGCAGGATCAGGAGTTGCTGCAACACTTTCACGCCTCAAAAATACCATGATTTTAAAAAATAAATTCTCCTCAACAAGATTGCTCCATCTTACCTTTAACCATGGTGTGTAGCCTTTTCATAAATCTTAAGCGATTAAAAGATAGAACAATCAAGTCAAGCAGTATATCTCAAATTCTTTGATCAACTATCATCCTGAGGTTTTTGCAAGATTTTTTCAAATAAAACTCAGAGATCCTGTGTATGACCTTCTCAAGCATGGAGTCACACTTGGCAAGATATGTATGATAGTGTTGAATGGATGAGGGCGAAAGGAGGTAAGCCTTTAGCCTTTTTTCTAGCTCTTGGACTATATCTCTCTTTCTAGAACTTTAAGATCTGGGCTTTCCATTCTTGGAGAGGTGGGCTCTACTTGCCCCGGACTTTTGTCTATTTTTCTCTCTCCTAAGAGATGTGGGCTCTTCTCGCCCTCGGACTTGTGTCCATTATTCATCTCTAAATTTGTTATTTAGGGGGGTAGGCCCTTCTCGCCTAGTATGACACTTGTCCTTTTCTCCCCCTCTCTCTTCTCACTTTTTCCTCTCTCTTCTTCTTTTTTATTCGAATGTAGCCCAAGAATCTCTTTTCTCTCTTTTTTTTACACATTGAGAGAGACATATCCAAGAGTCATATGAGCTATTTTATGGCTTGTAGCTTGATGGAGAATGCGTACTTCCAGGTTAGAAGCAGCATAAATGGTGGAGTGGAATGATCTTGATGTGTATGACAAGCTCTCAAGGATCATAAACACAGGAACTCATCATGTAGGATTTTTCATAAAAACCAGGAATCAAGCTTCTCTAGGAATATGATAAATAGCAGCTCAACTTTTCATGAATTATCTTTCAAAGCCTAGACTCAGATTAAGCATGTACTTCCCACGGGTTTTGGGTTTAGAGCAAAATAAGCATTTAAAGCTTTAGGAGAATCTAGGTCTGAAAATTAAGTATTTAAGAGGAATCACGACAGAGCAACTATTCATCATTTCCAAGCATAAATCATCAAGATCATCATAAAAAAGAAAAGCCAACTAGCAGACTCTAGTATTTATTCATACTAAGACTTTTAACTAAGACTCTTTAACCAAAACATAGGATAATGATACTTATCGTGATAACTGGGGGTGCTCTCCCCTAAGCTAGATCTTGAAGTAGTCCTTCATCCATCCTTAAAACTTGTTTTCCTTCAGGTTTTCCTTAATTTCTTCCTGTAAATATTAATCTCGCACATACCCGAAGGAACAAATTTTAGGATTATGTTGTGAGCCTTCATGTGCCCACTTCTTTTTGGGTTTTTCTGAAAAGTGTGGACCTTCATGTGCCCACATATTTTTGTGAATTTTTATATGCAAAAAGGGATGCTAAAGCAAAAACATGTGAATGCAATATATTTTTTTTATGCCACCACGGTACGGAGTACATGGGGCCTTAAGGAACAGATGCAAATGCAGAAAACATTTTTATGGTATTTTTCTAATGCAAGTATAGGTAAGTAAAAATGCTAAAGGAAAAATGCTAATTAAAAATGCAGATAAATACCGAGTTACCTCTCGGCAAGAATTTCGAGTACTTACTCCCATGGCGTAGATGTAGTAGCCGATGATTGATCAATTAGTGACGCGGGTAGTGATTGGTCTTCCGAAGGTGTACTCTTGTCTTTCTTCCTCCAGACTTGTTTCTTCGGTGGAGACCTTTCTGGGGTAAAAGGTTCAGAGTTCTTGAATGGTAGGAGCTGAGCGGACTTCTCTTTAATCTCTTCCTCAATGTTCTTAATGTCCGTCAACTTCGTGTTCAGCCTGCGTTGCAATTTCTGAAGGTGTCTCCGCGTCTTGTTCTTCTTGGGCTGCTCAGAGTCAGTATAAGTATTAAAGTAGCAGTGTACCTTATCAGTTCTGAACTGGAAGTGGATCTCGCCCGTCCTGATGTAGATGATTGCTCTGGTGGTGTTCAGGAACGGTCTCCCAAGTACTATGGGAGGATCTTGCTCTTCATCTCCTATGTCTATGACTACAAAGTTAGTTAGGACATAGTGATCTTTTATCTTGACAGGTACATCTCGTGCAACTCCCTCCGAGAATCGGTGTGATTGGTCCGCCATCTGCAGCATTATATAGGTGGAATACAAAGGCAGGTCACCGTATATTAATTCATAAGTTACCTTAGACATTAAGTTGATGCCCGATCCCGTGTCGCAGACAACTCGCTGGAAGTTCCATTGATTGATGGAGCAGTGGATTGATGGGACTCCAGGGTCGTCTAACTTTGGCAGTAGTGGTGAAGGAAACAGGTTCTCGTTTTCTGATTGAATTGTGTTGATCATCCAAACTTCCTCCATGTGTAGTCGAGGTTGATTGTTCTTTTTGTTCCTCCTTCTATCTCTCCTTTTCTTTTCGACAGCTGGCTTGTACTCTTGAGGGTAAGGATATTGGGGGTGTGCAGGAGTACTTAGGATCTTGTTCTTGAATCTGAATCTCTCCTTCTTCCTGCTGATGGTGAAGATGATCTTCGCAGTGTCGGCGTAGATGACGGCTTTAACAGTGGCAAGGAAAGGATGTTCCAAAATGATTGGGGTGTTCTCACTTCCCCCAGTCTCGACGACAGCGAAGTCGGCAGCTACGTAGGAACTTCCTACCCCCAGACATATGTCGTTTAGGATGCCCTCAGGGTAGCATAGTGACAGGTCTGCAAGCTGCAAGCACATGGTTGTGTACAATAAAGGTGAACCATTGATTTTCTCATATATTACCTTGGGCATTATGTTGATGCTAGACCCAAAGTCATAGAGTGCATTCTCGAAAGTGTAGGCTCCAATAGTGATGGTGATGACTGGCCTTCCTGGATCTCCTCTCTTGGTGGGCATGCCCCAGTCAGTCCACTTTGGGCCTTCTTCTATCTTATTAGCGCATAGGCCTGCATAATAGATATCGACAAGATTTGCAGATTCTAATTCTTCCGGCTGGCCCAGAATCTTACCTGCGTTAGCCGTGGGAACAGATGATGCCAGCTGAGATATCTGAGATTCTATCATTTGATTAAAACTATGTTGGTTCTTAATGGCTAAAGAAAAGCTTTCCATTTTATTACTAATAGTTTCTAACATTTTATCATTGGAAGCTAATTTCATAGACAGATTATCCATAACTCTACCCTAGTTTTGAACTAAGTCTCTTAAAGGTGGAAAATTATTGGAAGAGTTATTACCTTGATAGTTACCTGAATAGTTACCTGGGTAGTTGGGCCTCTATTGGGTCCATCCTTAATTTTGCTGGGGACGATATTGATTGTTGTTGTTGATGTAGTTCACGTCCTCCTCCAGCTGAGGGCATTGATTGCCTGAGTGTCCAGTGTTTCCACACTCTTCACAGGTCATGCGGGATTTGAAGAGTTGCATGATTTCCTTCTTCTCAGGGGCTTTGTCTTCAAGCCTCTTCATGATTAAGTCCATTTTGGCAGACAACATATCTACCTCCTTAAGCTGATGCATTCCTCTTTCTTTCTTGCGGGGTTGACGCTCCTCATTCCAAGCTTGGTTGGACGCCATCTTTTCCACAAGGTTAGTAGCTTGAGTAAGTGTAAGGGACAGGAAGGCACCTCCAGCTGCAGCATCCATTGTTTCACGGGTGTTGGTAGAGAGCCCGTGGTAGAAGGTCTGCATGAGCAACCAGTTCTCCATTCCGTGGTATGGGCATTCTGAGATGTAGTCTTGGAAGCGTTCCCACGCTTCAGGAACAAATTCGTCATGTTGCTGCTGGAAACTTAAAATTTTCCCCGTAAGGCATTGGTTTTGCCTATAGGAAAGAACTTTGCCAGAAAGGCAGTAGAATACAGTGTCCAAGTTGTAAGTTTGTCTTTGTTGGAGTAAAACTGTTGCTTCGCTCGCCCCAAGAGTGAGAATGGGAATAAGCGAAGTAGGACTGCATCACTTGGCACATCTTTGATCCTGAAGGTGCTACATATCTCCAAGAAATGTTGAAGGTGTGCGTTGGCATCTTCATGAGCTTTTCCACAAAATTGGCTAGCTTGTACCATGTTGATCAGTGCAGGCATGAGCTCAAAAGCTGCGTCTCCCACAGCGACTGCCGGACCAGTATGAATGTTGTCCAGGGTCGGTGCGGAGTACTCGCGAAGGGTCTTGTTTGCCATTAATTCGAACGTGGGTGTTAAGCTTCGCACTGTTGAATCTTCCAAGGCAGAGGTTGTGGGCCGTGACTTGGGCTTTGACCTTGCCTTCCTTAGCATTTTTTCTGGATCTGAAACGAAGTTGTCTGGAAGATTCTTATTCATACATTACCCTGAAATCAGATAGACAAAAGTGGAAAGAACAAGGGTAAGCCTGTTTAAGCAATGATAATTTGGGTTCTCGATACATTACGTGTGAGAGATGCATGCATGCTATTACTAAATTTATTACTTAGGCTATAGACTTTCTTTCCCCGGCAACGGCGCCAAAAATGCTTGTTGACATTGCTAACGTCATCGACTAGAAACAGATATAAGATCCATCTCTATCGACGGCGCCAGAAATGCAAAGGTATATCTTAACATGATGCTAAGTGTATATCAGATGTTGCTTTCAGATAAACTAAAAGATAAATCCAATACGGGTCATAGCACAACTCGTTCTAGGTTGTCATCCCTCACAGAAGTGCCACTAAAACACATGGATTGGTACTCTTACATATACCTTGGATCTCTAGATAAGAAAAAAAAATATATATATGGGTATCCGCAAGTGCACAGATATGAATATACCATTGTAGCATTTTAACCAGGAGTAAAACAAGGTATCGTATTTATATTTTACCTCAGGGAAAGAAGTCTTTTATCTATAATAACAAATACATGCATATCCCTCAGTTGTGTAATGTAGAGTGGCTAAAATATATCAATTACTATAAACTGGTGTAAGTCACATAAAGATAATAATAATGATAGCATTGATCAAGTCATAACATAGTGAGCCACCAGAAAGTGTCAATATAGAAAGAGAAGCGTATTCACAGCCTAGTTAGCGAGGATACTCCTCGGTAACCCTAAACTATATGTCAATGCAAACTATGATTAGTGCAATACATTTAACAATCATAGAAGAAGAACTATTATACTAATGCATGGGGAGACTAATCAGGAGGATCAAGGCCGAAACTTGAAACAACCCAAATAGTATAAGGCGCCACTAGTCCTACACACGGGGGGTGGATTGCAAAGGACTCAATAGTGCTGTCACCACCACGATCTACCCGGCATGTAGGGTGCAATCGCAGGTAAATACAGTATAAACACCATGCTTACACTATCTTTACCACTCACCCATGTTAACAGATGATCTAGGTGAGGGCTATATGACTCCATACACGAATATAAAGGTAAATCAACTACGCTAAACATGTAATCATAATAAGCACCAAAGCACATAATCTCGAATATAATCATTGATAAGAACATATGTCTCTACAACAAATGTGAAGAACTTATGAAGAACTTACAAAAGCGAAGCTAGATCAGTATCTCGACCAGCTTCTAGACGATCAGGAACCAAGTAGACGCCTTGCCTCCTCCTAGATCTAGACTAGTTAGCTACTCTCGCTATATGGTGTTTCTAGGGCGTAGTATCTCTGACTTGATGACTTGATCTGGTGTATGAACAGATGAGAGCCAGATCCTCCTCTGCCAGGGGGTCAGGGGGTTGCTTATATAGTCCTAAGGGGATGCCATGAGCCGTACGATCAAACTGACCTAACATACGGTTTAGATTGATCCTCATAGGCGGTGGAAGAACATTCCAGAAGTAGGGCTGATGTGGCGCCCGGGGGAGGCCGACCGGTCCCACCATGGGGCCGACCGGGTCTGTGGTGGGCCCCCTCGGGGCCCACTTCGGCCAGGTGGGTCTTTGCCTCTTCCAGATGCTTCTTTCTTGGGTGCCAAGTCACATTGAGTTCCGGAGCCTTCTGGGGCCTTCTAGACTTCATTCTTTTCCTATTTTTCTAATTATTCCCTGCAAGACATAGAATTCTCCAAAACTCCAAAAAAACTATTAGTGACACCCTATTCTATGTTGGTATTAACAATTATGCCCTTTTCTCATGTTTAGTTGACTTATAAATATATAAGATAAAATGTGTCAACATTCATCCAGAGCAAACTACGCTACAAACAGTCACGATTCATGAAGACTGTGTTGTGGTTGAAGTGCTCTTTGTATATAATATCTTTGCGGATGAACTGGTGGAATACCCTCCTAATGACGAGGTGATGACACTCGGACAAGCTGAAGGACAGAGGTTATAGTGGAGAAGGTGTCGGATTCACATCAAGGTTGCACCAACATATAAATCTCGTTCACAAGCTACGGTACAGATTCCTTGTAGTTCACAGAGTACGGGACAGGTTCCTTCCTCACATGGTTCCCCACATCCTCCTCCTCCTCCTCCTCAATCCCCACATCTGCAAGACGTTCCATTTGGACCTCCTCCTCCTCGTCCTGAAAAACTTGCATCCCCACCTCCTTCTCCTCGTCATCCTGAAAAAAAGAAAAACTTGCATCCCCACATCCGCAGGATACACCAAATATTCCATCCCCACCTCCTACTACTCATCCTGAAAAAACAGAAAAACTTGCATCCCCACATCCGCAAGAGACACCAAATATTCCATCCCCACCACCTCCTCCTCCTCCTCCTTCTCCTCATGAAACAACAAAACCTACACCCAAAACGAAAGTGCTCAAAACAATCATGCCAAAGCAGGAGCCCAGATTGATATGTTGGCTGATGCTGATAAATCTACCGACGACATTTCGAAGAAAGCTGTAGTTACATCTGGGCCTATGACCTCTATAATAGCTCCTGGTGAGACACCACCGTTACCAGGCAACCAGAGTGATGTGTTGGCTGGTGCTGATAAATCTGTCAATGACATTTTGAAGAAAGCTGTAGGTACATCTGGGCCCAATACCTCTGTAATAGCTCCTGGTGAGACACCACCTACAGCAGGCAACAAAGCCCTTTAGAAACCTTCAGCCATTTCAAAGCAGCAAGAAATGAAACTTGCCGAAAATAAAATCTCTACACCACCTACAACAGGCAAGAAAGCCCTTGAGAAACCTTCAGCCATTTCAAAGCTGCAAGAAAATAAACTTGCCAATAATAAAAGCTCTACACCACCTACAACAGGCAAGAAAGCCCTTAAGAAACCTTCTTCAGCCATCTCAAAGCAGCAGAAAAAGAAAATTGCTGAAAATAAAACCTCTAAGATGCCTACTAGAAAGCGATATGAGAGAAACACCAAGAAGAATCCTTGGGCTATGACTAACCCAAATTACAAATTCAGAAAGAGCATTCTTAGTGATGATGATCTCAATGAGGCTGCTCCTTCTACCAGAGATCTCCACACATTCTACATGCAACGTGTTAAGTCAGATGATGATTCTCCGATTATGCTCGCACTTCGGCCCGAGATCAATGCATGGCCTAAGAGAGAAGAATCATCAAACGGACTCAAGCAGATACCTGTGCAACTTAGTGATTTGTATGATCTCTTCAACTTGGATGCATTGGATCTGACACTTCTCCGCTGCTTCATCCTGTAAGTTGCTTGAAAATTTAAATCTGCTTCTCACTAATCCTTCTCTATCGAAATGTGCTTTTTGCCTCACATCATTTTTACCATGTATTTTGCCTCCTTACACTTTGTTTTTTCTTACTAATAGGAATATGGTTGTAGAAGTTGAGAAGACGGGCACTGCAGTTGGCTTCCTTGATCCTGAATGCTTTAACTTCACAATGTTGACCAGCAATGCTCACTTTGTTGATTTCTCTGTGTCCTATATGCAGCGTACCTTCAAACTATATGCTAAAAAGAAACTCATCCTTACCGCTTATCTCAGTTAGAACCACTGGATTGCAGTGGCGATCCTTCCGAAGCAGCAGAAGGTCTACTATCTTGATTCATTCAAGAGCCTTAAGACTGTATTACCCTTTTCTCACTAATCATTAATGAGTAAGTTATTTCTTTCTTAACCTGTGGACGTTCCTCAAGAAACTCTGCAGAGTATATTAATTAATAGTGCCCTAACCATTGTTGCATGTTTCGTTGTAGGGGTTGGGAACGTTACTGCTCCGAGGAGGGGGTGCCCCACATCACCTTGAACCATGACACAAAGTTTGAGGTACATACCACTTATTTCCTTCCTGTGGAAGCTAGTACTAAAGCTTGAGTTTATTTCTTTTTGATCACCATTATTTTTCTTTGTACATTTATTGCAGTGCCACCAACAACCTCCTAGTTGCAAACTCTGCGGCTTCTATTGTGCCTATCACATGCTTAAATTAAAGATAGTTGCTCAAATATGGTACTTTCATGGGATCTTCATTTGTAAAACCTGCAACTGAGCACAGTTCTTGCTTAGTAGCACTGCACATGTTTGGTAACCACCTATATATGTGTGCTGACTGGTAACATTGTTATATCCAGAGATTAAAGCTAGATGAGCATCCTCTCCACAAATCCACGCTGGTCTATGTTCGTGATAGAATTGCCACATTCCTCATGGAATAAGTGATCGCAGTCGGAGGAAAATTTCATGCTGATGAAACTGTGTGGGCTAATATTATATATGGTTCTTAGGAAATTTTTTCATTCCTCCTTGTCCCATGAATTTTGTGATATTGTTGTCAAGCTAGTTAACTATGGCTGTGATATTGTTGTCAAGCCAGTGATGCTTTTTTACTTGTGAGATGATGATGCCGAATTTTGTCATATGATGCATGTGAATTATGTGGATTTCTGTGAATTTGGATGCTGGATCTAATTTCTGTGAATTTTGTCATATCCTGGTTGGTTCCAGGATGCAACCCCTGATGGCTGCCAAATCCTGGCTGGTTCCAGGATGCAGCCGGCAAGCAGGAAGCAGGTCACTGTAGGGGTGGCCTAGGTATCTGTAACGGGCGTTAATTAAAGCTCGTTACAAACACTGATCAGTGAGTAACGGGCTTCATTCAGAACGCCCGTTACAAACATGCCAACAATGTAATGGGCAACGTAAAAGCCCATTACCAATACTGACCGGTGGGCCCCAGAACTTGGCCCATTCGTCGAGATATAGAAGACGCGGGTTCACAGCACGCGTCTCCGATGTTAAATTCCTGTAACGGGCTCTGTTTGGTGCCCATTACCAAAGGTCCCTGTGGGCCCAGAGAAATAGCCATTTCACGTGACCGGTGACTAGTTATGGTAACGGTTGTTGTTTGATGCCCGTTACGAATCCTAGTTGTGCTGAGACGCGCGTGAAATAGACGCGTCTCATTTCATCGAGACAGAGGAGACGCAGGTACACAGCACGCGTCTCCGATGTTGAGTTCCTGTAACAGGCTCTGTTTTGGTGCCCGTTACCAAAGTTGCCTGTGGGCCCAGAGAAATAGCCATTTCACGTGACCGGTGGCTAGTTGTGGTAATGGTCGTTGTTTGATGCCCGTTACGAATATGTGTTATCAGTAACGGGCATCAGCCCGTTACCTTTCTTCGCTCATTTGTAACACTTGATCGGTAACGGGCGCTTTGCCCGTTACTAAAGGCAATCTATGCCCGTTACCAAAGTGAGTTTTTCATGTAGTGTAAGCCAAACCCACTTAGGAACCAACTAGACACAAACCCAGATCCTCCAGTGTTTCCTCCACAAACCAACAACTTCCAGAAACCCATCAAGTTCAAGAGTGACTTGGGGAACGAGTTCTTTGGGAAGCAGGGAGAGAAACCTAGTGAGGAGAAGCCACAGCCCAAAGAGAGCCCAAAGCCAAAGCCAAAACCAAAACCCTTCCATTGTGAGCATTGTGGGAGGGATGGGCACCTAGCTGAGTTTTGCTTCAGGAGAAAGCGTGAGGAGAGGTTTGCTTGGGAGATGGCAAACAAGGACAGGTACCGCCCTTCTCGTGGTGTGCCTGAGCCTAGGATGGTGCCTAGGGGAGAGGGTGTGGTATGTACCATTTTCCCTCGAGAGACACTACAAGAAAAACGCCGACTAGTGACGCAAAAAAAAAGGCTGTTTCTCATCATAAACCGCGATTAATGACGCCAGTTGTTACGAAAACGTTCCGTCATTAATCGAGCGTCACAAACCATGATTAATGATGAGACCTTATTTTCTGGCGTCATGAGTTTAATGACACGTATAAAATCGTAACACTAAGGCGTCATAAGCTACCTGCCACATCGGACCGAGATCCATCGTGGCTCCGACGTGGCAGGGGGTTATGACGATTTCGGTTCGTCACAAATTGAGGCCCGGTCCATGTAAGAGCCTTTGTGCGCCTAATATTATTGGGCCAATTTTAGCCTGTTTCAGGTTTTCATGTAAATTTTTTTTGCCATTCCCGAAATGTTTGCTGCACAATATATTGGGCTATTTTTATTTTGGGCCCTAGCAATCTAACGAACTTGGCTCATATTGCATTATGCTTGGACATTTGATTTTGGGCATTATCCACAGGGCCTTTCCTGGGCCTCGGCCCATATTGCTTTTTTTTAGATCAGCCCATATTGCATTTCGCAGGGCACTGTATACTGTTCTGGCTACTGCTGATCGCCAGCACATAATCAGAAAACAAAACAAAACATTTCCCAATTCCATATAATTCACACCACATTCAGGGAATAGTTCAACCAGTACAATTGTGCAATATACATCAAGTTAGCATCAAATCGAATCAACATACAACAAGTCATCAACAACACAAGTTCACTAGGACCACACTTCAGTTGAGAGGAGGATAAACCTGGCTGAAATTTATCAAGCCTTGGATCAGATTATGCATGTCAGTTGTGCTCTTCTTCAAAGCTTCAAGCGCTTCTGTTTGAGACTTCAATGTTGTCTCCTGTTCTTGAGCCTTCAATCTCAGTTCGCTCATCTCGGCCTCCTGTTCAACAATCTTCTGCCGCAGTTGTGCCCCCCTTGCTTCTCATTGTTAAGTCCAGCTCGTATTTCCTGAACCTGAATTGCAGTAGTAACCCTAGTCTTTTTCATGCAGGTCGGGTGAATGCCAGCAACCTCCCAAAAGGTCCTAGATTGGACAACTTCCGCCACTGCTTCAGAAGCAGTCTTTCTTGGTTGGTCGCCTTGAGGTTCAGCGACAATTTGTTCCATGCGAGCCTAAAAAAGGAAATAAAATGAAAGGTTTAAAATAAAATAGTCACACATGTTTCTAGTATTGTTGCAAAGAAAAATGCAAAAGCAGACAAGTACTTACAATGGCTGCCTGTACTGGAGCGGTGAAGCCATTCTTGCTGCAGTGGAAGGACTTGAAATAATCAAGTGGACTTAGCCCTTCTCATTCAGTAGTATACTTCTGCCTCTAAATATGTTTCGAAAGCAGGCATAATTATCAAAGTGCTAGCATTGTAAAATGGCTCATGAAATGAACTACAGAGCAAAAACATGACTTGTTCATCTGCTTACCACAAGATTAGCTTGTACAATGTAGCTTCGAGATCCCGTGTGCTGATGGTACTTGACCTTTCCACGATTACCGGTGTTTGTACTACACCTCGCCTTTACAATAATAAGAACTCGTGTAAGAAATAAGATTAAGAACAATATATAAGTACATGAAAATGTGGTAGTGGCAAGTTGAAGTTCTATCATACCCTGTGCTCAGGGGAAGACCACATGTTAACCAGTGCCTTCCATTAGGCGTCAGTCAGATTGGGCACAGGAGATTTAGTTGGGGCTGCATTTGCTGGAACATCATTGAAGTACTTTTGCTTCAAGCGATACCTCGCCTGTCTCTGTATCGACTTCAGCATGTCAGTGCATTCCACCCTTACAGGCTCACTGGTGGTGTCAATGTCGAATTGCCCCTAGCACAAGACAATTATCAGAAAAATGGATGACAAGAATGGATGCAAAGAACTATGGTAGTAGATGAGTGGACATATGCACACCGCTAGTTTGCCCATGTAGTTCTTGAGATGGTCTTCGGTCTTTTCACCATCTTGCTGGTTCTTCTTTGGCATGTAGTCCTTCCAGCTAGGAAGGATCGGTATGTGCCCACGCACTATGATCCCACCTTCTGATGCAAACTTTGCAGCTTGCATTGGTGCCTCTGGGCATTTGAGCCCTTCTTGAATGTGTATATGGATCTTGCCATTTAAGCCTCGGCTAATTCGGTCCAGATCTCTACCCAATCTTCTTGAATGCAGCGGCCCCCGTTGTGCTCTGGAAGGGCGTGCATCACCTAACAAGTTTGTTACAGCCATACAAGTTAATAATTATTCAGTTGGTAATTAGGACATTCGAATATGAGATCAAATGACTTGCCTTCTGCAGTCGTCATGTTGATGATGTTCTCATTGTGGGTTGCTGTTGCTTGGCCTTTAGTGGGCAATTCTTGTGTATCAAGAGTTGTCCCACTCCCATCAGCTAAAGCCAATTCCCTTGCCTTGGTCCTAGTCAGTCTAGGTGGCATTTTGGTAGGGTCATCCGGTGCCCGAATTCTCTTGGTCCCTCTTCCTCCACTGACAGGTATGCTATGAGTGACCTGATTACACAAAATTCAACAAAGAAAGAGAAGATCAGAAGCAATCCTGCATAACTAGTACATGAAATGAGTTCATGATAAGATTACCTCTTGTTGACATGTCTCTGGGTCAGATTCATGTTCATCAGAAGGGTTGTACTCCGGATCCGAATCGTGTATTGTTGTATCATTAGTACCCTTTCTGCTTGGTTGGTCAGCTGCTAAAAGTGCTTTCATTTTCTCGATGCCAAGACTAGAGAAGAAATTGTGATTCTTCAAAACATTCATGTCCCTCTGCCGCTCGTAATCGCCACGCTCGTCTACTTCTGTTAGGAAAGCAGAGAAACTTCTGTAAGGTTGGCCTACCACTGTAAATAAAACTAGATCTACACACTTCTATAAGAACCAGTAGGATGTTCCTAGCCGAAACAAGATCCTGAAAAAGATGTTCCTAGTCAAAACAAGATCCTAAGAAGAAGTAGTGTAGACATGGGATCTGTCAGATCTAAAAACTTCTATAAGAACCAGTAGGATGTTCCTAGCCGAACAAGATCCTGAAAGGATGTTCCTAGTCAAAACAAGATCCTTAAAAGAACTAGTGTCGACATGGGATCAACCTGATAAAAAAAAACTAGTGCACACATGGGATCTGCCACATGGGAAAACACGCAAGTACGAATCCACCGGGGAAGCTGAACCGAGGAGGAAAACATTGTACCTTGTTCTTGATATTTCCTTCATACGACCTTCCCTCTTGGTGCCATTGTGTCGTCACTGCTGCTACTACAGAGTCAGATGGGAAAGGGGCTGAAGCTATGAGCGGTAGATTTGAGACGATGGAGGAGAGGAGGTGAAGATTTGGGCTGCCGGCGAGGAGGGAAGGTGAAATGGGGGCGGAAAGATTTGAGATGGCGAGGAGAGGAGTAGAAGGGAGGGAAGGGATGGGGGCAGGGGTAATTTATCCATTTCGGTGGAGGGCCTTGTCAGATTACCAATATACCCTTTCATTGTGGTGGTGACTGAAACATGGTGCATTGGGAAGGGGGAAGCAAAAAGGACATTTAACATCTGCTTTGCCCGGGCGTCCGAAATTCTGAATATTTGAATCGCGCGTCGGTTTGTTCTGAGGGCTGGTCAATGCTATATACTGCGGAAACGAGTTCCTCTAATCAAGATACTACTAGATAGGATATTCCTTGACTAGGAACTACTCATTTCGTTTATGTACTGCTCCCCTTATATTGATCAACACATCCCTTCCTTCGTCGATTCGATTCGCCTAGTACTACATGATCATGAGCACGTCACGTTGCATACTCCTTGATCATGCCCACATTGGAGATCAACACATCCCTTCCTTTGTTGATTCGATTGGCTTAGTACTACAAGATTATGAGCACGTAACGTTGCATACTCCTTGATCATGCCCACATTGGAGATCAACACAACCCTTCCTTCGTCGATTCGATTGGCTTAGTACTACAAGATTATGAGTACGTCACGTTGCATACTCCTCGATCATGCCCACATTAGAGATCAACACAACCCTTCCTTCGTCGATTCGATTGGCTTAGTACTACAAAATTATGAGCATGTCACGTTGCAAACTCCTCGATCATGCCCACATTGGAGATCAACACATCCCTTCCTTCGTCGATTCGATTCTTAGTACTACAAGATTATGAGCACGTCACGTTGCATACTCCTCGATCATGCCCACATTGGAGATCAACACAACCCTTCCTTCGTCGATTCAATTCTTAGTACTACAAGATTATGAGCACGTCACGTTGCATACTCCTCGATCATAACCACATTAGAGATCAACACATCCCTTCCTTCGTCTATTCGATTCGCTTAGTACTACAAGATTGTGAACACGTCACGTTACATACTCCTCGATCATGCCCACATTGCAGATCAACACATCCCTTCCTCTCATCAAACATCGGTATTGTGACATAATTCAAGGATTACATTGAAAATTACAAACAAAAGCATGCGTAGGGAGTGTTGGGTTCGTTTTATGCATAGCACGACTCATGCATTGCGTGATGTCGAGGCCGTAGAACTCTCCGTTTTGGTTGTAGGAATCCCGCATTGATCCAAGCCATTAATCCAATCAGAGGATTCAATCATATGGAAGTCGCAGTCTTCAACGTCACGACACAAGTACGATGTTCTATTCTAGAAATGAAGTGCTGGTACCTGTATCTCATCTGCAACCCGGTACAAGAGTATTGGGAGTCTTCTGGCTCCAGTACAATTTCATCTTGGTCAGCAATTGTGAAGACCTGAGCACAAAGCCCAGGCAAAACGATTATTTATGGCTGGTTCGCACACGTGAAGAAAAATGTATTGTTCAACTTGAATACAATAATCAAATGGAATCAATGACAATAAAAGGAATGTTTAACATTCTACCTCTTTTTCATCGGTGTTCGAAGGAGCCGATGTAACAGGATTGTGATGAGGGTCATCAGGAGCCGGAGCTGGAGCAGGAGCAGGAGCAAGAGAGCCTTCTTCAGTAGCAGGAGCAGGAGAGCCTTCTAAGGTAGCAGGAGCTGGAGCAGGAGAGCCTTCTGAGGTAGCAGGAGCAGGAGCAGGAGAGTCTTCTGAGGTAGCAGGAGCAGGAGAGTCTTCTGAGGTAGCAGGAGATGGAGCAGGAGAGCCTTCTAAGGTAGCAGGAGCAGGAGCAGGAGAGCCTTCTAAGGTAGCAGGAGCAGGAGCAGGAGCAGGAAAGCCTTCCGACATAGCAGGAGCCGGAGCAGGATCAGCTGCACGAGAGCCTTCCGAGGTAGCAGGAGCAGGATCTTCCGGACCATTTGTTGTTGCCGCCAAAGGATCTTCCTTATTCGTTTCCTCTACTGCAATATCAGATAGAACCTTGAGTATTGTTGCATCTGCTTCCTTTTCTTCTTTGGAATCCTTTTTTGTCATCCATTGTGAACCAATTGATGAACTGTGAGGCAGCTCATAGACTTCAGATGATTTACCCAAGTTAGCAGGAGGCATGAGTTGCAAGGGAGTCTGACCAATAGGTGCGAGTAGAGCGGGCGGTGGCGGTAAGCCGTTAACTTGGTGAAGGTGACTGAGTGAAGCATTCACAAAATTCCCCATAGTGCGTTGGTGTTATGTTACCATTTGTGCTATCTGCTCCGAATGTGCGCGGTTTAACTCCTCCTACTGTGCCATCCTCATCTCCATCATTGACTGGAACTTTCTCTGGTCGCGCTGATTTTCAAGGATCAGTTTCAGAAAGAAGGAAGAGTCCATTGGCTCACTGGTTGTTGCTGGAGTGACTGGAACTATTTCTGTTTTTTCAGTGGGTAGCGATGCACCATCATGTACTCGGAGATGTCTCACTGGAGATGCCTCATTGCCTTCACTGTCTAAGGAACAAATGTCATCAGGAGATGGCTCAATTGTAGCCATTAGGCCACGACGTCTGTCTCCTAGTCTCGCAGGCCTGTATTCCTTGAAATGTGTCTCGGACATCATGTACTCGGGACGCCAATCTTTGGGTCCAGTTCACACCCTTTCCCCGTCTTCATCTACTCTGGTAACACTACTCAGCATGAAGGAGATCCAGTGAGCATACGACATATTTCGGGCCACGGTCAACCCATCAAAGATAACATCTCAATCTCGGCTAAAATGAAGTCCACGATGTCGAAGGGCCGGCCAGTCATGACATGAAGGAGAAGCCACAGCTAAAGACTAGTATCGACTCTGCATTGCCAATCCGTGGTAACAATGTCTTCCGTAGTGCCCGGTGAACCACATTTGCCTCAGGGGTAAGCATGTCAGGCGTGCGATATGCTCGCCTACCTGTGAACGACTCAACAAAAAGTCCGGCCATCTCCTCGTCGGACGGGAACGACCCACCGAGCAAACTACGCCGAGGTGGTTCACGATCCCCGTAGACAATATTATGTAGGGATGTCTTATGGTCATACTTTCCAATTTCAAAATCCCTCAATCCAAGTTTGTCAGCAATATGGTGTCGGAAAAGAGTAACCTGGCGTCCCTAAAACATGAACATGATGTACTCCCTAGTATCGGCAATGTACACAGTACCATAAAAAACTCTCACCCAATCCTCAACATACTTATGATGCATTGAGACCAAATCAGCCAATCCGGGATGATCATCGAAGTATGCCTTAACATCCCCTTCCGCGGCCAATGTCATATGATCCCAATTTATAACCCTGTGCTGGTACAGTTTCATGGGCAGGTATTTGTAGTTGTAATAGAAAGTTTGCTGGAGGACATTCCTAAATCTTGGTTCGACCCGTTTGTCCTTGGTTTTGTCCCACCACTGCTTCTCAGGCACCCATCTAAGACCTTTAATCATTTGGTAGGTGTGGTTGCGCAGGTCCATCATCTTAAGTGGCTCTTCCGGTGGAGGGTCAAGTTGTACCTGTTTCTCCTTCCTGGGATCTGGCGCAGGAAACTCTGAAGGGCAGGGCGGGTGACGGCCCGCGGTTGACCCACCCTGTGTGCGGCAGGAAGGCGCCACGGTTGACCCACCCCGTGTGTGGTAGGAAGGCGCTGAGCTTGACCCACCCCGTGTGCGGCAGGAAGGTGCCGAGGTTGACCCACCCTGTGTGCGGCGTGTAGGGGCAGAGGAAGAATCTCGTGCCGCAGACCTGCACCTTAGCCTCATCTGAGGACCAGACGTGCCTGCAGAAGTCAGCTGCAACTTTCGTTGTCACTTCGCCGGAGGAGGATCAAGCGCCTTTCCATCTCTCTTGCCACCATCTCGGCCCATCTGCAATGAATTTCTTGAATTTGTGCCATTCCAAGAATTCAGCGGCGGATTGCGATATCCGCTGGAGCCTAGAGGAGGACGCATACCTCTGATTTCGGCGACGGATTGAGGTATCTGCTGGAGGCTGCTGCAGGCGGCGGCGTCGGCAGCGGTGGAACCCTACCAAGGGGTTGCGCCTCAAATGACGAGACAGTAAATGGGCGGATGGCGGGTCAGCACGAGTGACACGCCGTTGGATAAAGGCATAAAGGTGTGTGTAGTGCGCTATTGGCAACCTGTGACCAGGAAATGGGAAGCACCTTTCGTACCTGTAGTTTACAAGGAATTTCCTCTGTTTCGATGTATACCAGACTGGACCATCCTCCAGACGTATGTCAATGAGTATGAAAGTCATAACAGGATGGTCCTGTCGTACATAATACAAAGAACCGGACAATCCATTCACATACTTAGTCGATCATGCCCACATTGGAGATCAACACATCTCTTCCTTCATCGATTCGATTTGCCTAGTACTACATGATCATGAGCACTTCACGTTGCATACTACTCGATCATGACCACATTGGAGATCAACACATCCCTTCCTTCGTCGATTCGATTCGCCTAGTACTACAAGATCATGAGCATGTCACGTTGCATACTACTCGATCATGCCCACATTGGAGATCAACACATCCCTTCCTTCGTCGCTTCGTTCGCCTAGTACTACATGATCATGAGCACATCACGTTGCATACTACTCGATCATTGCCACATTGGAGATCAACACATCCCTTCCTTCGTCGATTCGTTCGCCTAGTACTACATGATCATGAGCACGTCACGTTGCATACTACTCGATCATGCCCACATTGGAGATCAACACATCCCTTCCTTCGTCGATTCGTTCGCCTAGTACTATATGATCATGAGCACGTCACGTTGCATACTACTCGATCATTGCCACATTGGAGATCAACACATCCCTTCCTTCGTCGATTCGTTCGCCTAGTACTACATAATCATGAGCACGTCACGTTGCATACTACTCGATCATGCCCACATTGGAGATCAACACATCCCTTCCTTCGTCGATTCGTTCGCCTAGTGCTATATGATCATGAGCACATCACATTGCATACTACTCGATCGTGGCCACATTGGAGATCAACACATCCCTTCCTTCGTCGATTCATTCGCCTAGTACTACATGATCATGAGCACGTCACGTTGCCTACTACTCGATCATGGCCACATTAGAGATCAACACAACCCTTCCTTCGTCGATTCATTCGCCTAGTACTACATGATCATGAGCACATCACGTTGCATACTCCTCGATCTTGCCCACATTGGAGATCAACACATCCCTTCCTTTGTCGATTCGATTCGCCTAGTACTACATGATCATGAGCACGTCACGTTGCATACTCCTCGATCATGCCCACATTGGAGATCAACACATCCCTTCCTTCGTCGATTCGATTCGCCTAGTACTACATCATCATGAGCACATCACGTTGCATACTACTCGATCATGGCCACATTGGAGATCAACACATCCCTTCCTTCGTTGATTCGTTCGCCTAGTACTACATGATCATGAGCACGTCACGTTGCATACTACTCGATCATGGCCACATTGGAGATCAACACATCCCTTCCTTCGTCGATTCGTTAACCTAGTACTACATGATCATGAGCACATCACGTTGCATATTACTCGATCATGGCCACATTGGAGATCAACACAGCCCTTCCTTCGTTGATTCGTTCGCCTAGTACTACATGATCATGAGCACGTCACGTTGCATACTCCTCGATCATGCCCACATTGGAGATCAACACATCCCTTCCTTCGTCGATTCATTCACCTACTACTACATGATCATGTGCACGTCACGTTGCATACTACTCGATCATGGCCACATTGGAGATCAACACAGCCCTTCCTTCGTCGATTCGTTCGCCTAGTACTACATGATCATGAGAACGTCACGTTGCATACTCCTCAATCATACCCACATTGGAGATCAACACATTCATGTAGCCCAACAGGACGTTCCGTTGTTTTATAATACAACGTACCGGATAATCGGCATCCCCATGCGCGATCGTACATTTTGTAAAGACACAACAGGAAGTTCCGATGCTACATAATACAGTGAACCGGATAGTAGGCACCTACGGCAGGTTTAATATTCAGGAAAGTACACTTCAACTACATATAAATTACATATAAATCATAAGGTCCACATGATTTCAGTTCGGATCGACTTAAACATTTACTGATTTGATATCCTAGTCGTCGTCACTTTCATCGGCAGCATTTTCATCTTCATCGATGTATTGCCATAGAGTGTCGTCGTCCTCATCTTCAGAATTGAATCCATCCACATCAGACAGCTCCTGCTGGCGAATTGCGTCAACTTCAGCGGCTGCAACCACAGTCTCCTCGCCAGTAATAGGCACCCGAACCTCCGAACCATCACCGAGACCATCATCAAGTATAACATCATGCAAGGTTTGGTCAATTTCATCATCTTGATATGCAAGTACCATGCCAGTGGGAGCTATGTCCTCCTCATTTTCATTATAGCTCCACAAATGCCTATGCTCAAATTTTTGCACCACTCTCCATGGGTGTTGTAGTAGGGTGTCTGGCAAGTAAAATACCTTCGTTGCTTGTTCAGTAAGAATCTAGGGATCATCTTGGTACCAGTAATCTCCAGTATTGATGCTTGTGAAGTAACCATCATTTTTAATCTTCGGTTCCTTCTTGGTCCCTTCTAGATCATACCAGTCAACCTGGAATAAAACAACAGTTCGATCTCTGTCAAGCCCCGAGTTGTACCGCAGCTCAATAATGTCTCTTAGTGAACCACAAAACTCAATTTCTGCAATGTCTTTATGTGATCCTGTAGTCATAATTCCACTGTTCTGTGTCTTCCTATTTGCCTCTCGGGCCTTGGTGTGGTACCAGACACCGCCTACAATACATGTTGTATAAGTTTTTGCTCGCCGGTCTGGTTCAGCTGATAATGCATATAGGTTGTCATCGCTCACTGGATTGTTTGTAATCTGTACAGAAGAGCCATAGTTTTTTTTAATATAGTCTTATGTAAAGGTCCTCAAAAGGTAATATAAGCTAGCTACCAAACAAAAAAATGAATACTAACATGCGATCTAAACCAGTGCCGAAATTTCGTAGCAATTCGACGATCAATATCCTCATCCAACACACCTTTCACTTTTAATTCATTCTTGAACACTCTGCAAAGCAGTACCATCTCAAAGTTAGAACGAAATAATTGTAGTTCTATCATTGCAATGGTGATTTACTTACTCGATATATGTCTTCACCTCTTTGCAATTGTTTAGCACATACCAAACCACCTTGTCGTACTTTGACCCAAGCCAACAAGTGGTCCCTGCTCCAAGTACTTGAACATTGTGATCGAAACAGGATGTTCCATCTACAGACAAATCAGCATTCTCTCTGTTCCTTCCAACCTGATTGAATCGTGTGGCCACATCATCAGCCGCAAAGTACCTAGAGCAAAATGTCAAGGCCTCATTAGCAACATATGCTTCTGCAATGGATCCTTCAGGCCTAGCTTGGTTTCTCACTGAACGCTTCAATGTGCAAGCCTTCTTTCGATGGGATACATCAATCCATATTGTACTGGACCTCTCAGGATTGCTTCCTTAGGCAAATGGACAGCCAAGTGGACCATAACATCAAAGAAGGCAGGAGGGAAAATTTTCTCAAGCTTGCACAGAATTATTGGGATATCTGTTTTTAGTTTTTGCAAGACATCCAACTTCAGAGTTTTGCAACATAGTTGCCGAAAGAATTTTCCTAATTCTGCAATAGCTGTGTATATCTCTTTGTCCACTAAACCGCGAAGGCAAGCCGGCAAAACCATTTGGAGTAGGATATGACAATCATGAGTTTTCAGTCTTTGTAGTTTGCATCCATCTGCAGCAATACACCTAGCTAAGTTTGAAGCATATCCATCTGGGAACTTCACCGAACTTATAAAATCACAAAACAGCTTCTGTTTCATTTTTGAAAGTACATACGGAGCTTCTGGCATTTTGCATGACTCACCATCCTCAGTTGCCACCATGTGTAGATTTGATCTTACGCCCATCTCTTCCAAATCAACCCTAGCATTTATGGTGTCCTTTGTCTTCCCAGCAATTTTAAGCAACATTCCAATAAGGTTTTCGCATATGTTTTTCTCAATGTGCATCACATCAAGGTTATGTGCCAACTTCAGAGATGACCAGTACGGCAAGTCCCACAAACAAACCCTTCGGCTCCAGCACCGTCCGGATTCCCGCTTCCTTTTCTTTCCTTGAGGTAGAGGATGCTTTCCTGGTCTAACTTCTTTAACCTTCTCTAGTTGCTGCTTCAGCTCCTCATGGGTAAACTGCTCTGGCTTTTCTTGGTTTTCAATAGTACCATCAAAATCTGCTCACTTTCTTCTCCATGGATGGTTAGTGGAAGGAAACGACGATGCCCAATGTAACATATCTTGTTCTTCAATCTCCTTGAGCAAGGATCCTTGTCGCAACGCACACAGGCAAAATAGCCTTTCGTGACTCGTCCAGACAACGTGCTCAATGTTGGATAATCATGTATGCACCAAAGAACCGTAGCACGCAGTTTAAATCCTTTACCCTCAACAACATCGATTGCCCAGACACCCTTCCAAAGTTGCTACAGCTCTTCGACGAGAGGTTCCATGAAGATATCAAAATCCTTTGATGGAGAACTCGGCCCAGGGATGAATAAGGCCATCATGAAGTTTGATTCTTCCATGCATACCCATGGTGGCATGTTATACGGCACAACAAATACTGGCCACATACTATATGAGTTGTTCATGTTCCCAAATGGATTGAAACCATCGGTTGCAAGAACAAGTCTAAGGTTCCTAGCATCTTTTGCAAATTTTTTCCATCTTTTATTGAATTCTTTCCATGCCTCACCATCAGTTGGATGGCTAAGCTCATTGTTCACTGGTTTTCACTTTGACTCGTGCCATCGTGCATCCTTTGCTATTTTTGATGAAAGAAACATCCTCTTCAGCCTGGAAATCAGCGGAAAATGCCTCAATACCTTTTGAGGAACGCACTTGTTGGTGTCTGCATCCTTCCACCTTGAATCCGCTTCACAACATACTGGGCACACATCAAGTTTGACATACTTCTCCTTGCGAAACAATATACAATTATTTTTGCAAACATGGATTTTTTCATAGCCGAGTCCCATGGAACGTATGTACTTCATTACCGCATCGAAAGAGTCTGGAAGACACGCTTCTGGGAATCCTTTTTGTAACAAATTCATCGATGCATTGAATGCGACGTTGCTCATCCGACTGAAAGACTTTATATGAAGTAACTTCACAACAAATGTAAATTGTGCATATGAAGATGTCGGTGACACCTTACGGTTCAGATGTTCCTTTACAAATTCATACATTCTCACCGAGCACCTGACCCTTGCCCAAGTCAGCAATCAATTTAGACATCCCATCGTCTCCAGGGCCTTCATCCTCCTCCATACCCGATATGTATTGGTTTTCCTGGACCGTTTCCTGATCACCACCATCCCGTGGAGCTGCATTATCCACATCCCCCTCTACATCCGGCAGAATTGCGTTATCCTGTACATTTGCATCATCGTCAACCATATCCTCCAAAGCTTCTCCATGATGGATCCACCTAGTGTAAGTGGTTGCCATCCCACTCACAAGTAAGTGAACTCCAATTCGCTCTATAGTCCCTGTAGAGTTATTGAGGCATCGACGACACGGGCATAGTATTTCTTCGTCCTCAGCGTATCTTGTCTGAAGAAATGCCAAGAAATCCTGGACCCCTTTCTCATGATCAGTGGTAAAACCAGTACAACTGGTTATCCAGCGTCTATCCATCTGGAAAGTTTTTGGCGAATCCAACTTAAAATTACTTACCAGTAGAATGAATCGAAAAGGAGAACATTCTGCGAAATGAAATTTTCCAGATTGAACACAAAATTACTTACCAGATTGACATGCTGCTGTAGCAAGTATCACCCAGGTTGCACCCGTAGGAGTGAGCAGCCGTTGGAAGTCGCAAATCACCGCCGGAATGATCCGTTTTGGTAGCCTACTCGCCTCTCCGTTCTTCATTTTCCCGTTTTGGGGCAGCGGGCTGCGGGAAAACTATTTTTTCTACAGTGCGGGCTTTTCTCCCGCCAACTTATCAGAACAACCGCACCGTGCTGTGGTTGGGGTGGAAAGTGTTTCTCATTAAATTGACACAACCAAGAGGTGGTGCAGTGGTAGATAGTGCTGTCTCGTTCCTATAGGTCTCTAGTTCGAACTCTTGCTATGGCAAATTGTTTTTGCAACATTTCGTGACCGATAGTAGGAAACAAGCAGTTTCGCGATCGTTACTCAGGAAGGTCCTTCCAGCAAAACATCTACAGAACGGACCAGCAAAACATCAGCAAAATTAATTCAGAATGGTGAGTATGCTCGACTCAATTTGAAACAGATTAAACCAAATCGGCATAATAAGATGGAATCTCATAGCAATCATCACCACAAAGTTCACACCACCAAGTAGAAAACATCATAAGATGATGAGGTAGAAACATGTTTTTTAAGATTGCTGGAACTTCTCCAGCTCATTTCTGGCCTCCTGCAGCTTCACACTAGCAGCTTCACACTAGCAGCTTCACACTTCATGTTACATTTTTTCAACTGGGATATCTACTCCCGGTTCTCTTGGTTAGCCTCTTCCATCAATTTGCAAGCCACTTTCAACACGTCAATATGTTCGTTCTGTAACTCAATAAATTTTTTTCAGTGCGGCGTTCTCCCGTTGTAACAATAGCAGAGACAAGTGATCCAGCTGCTGTAACGATTGCTTATATAGGTCCTTGTATAGTGTAGCCTCTTGCTCTTGGTCTTGCAGGTCTCTCTTCACTTTCTGGAGCTCAGCGACAGTGGCTTGAAGACCTTGTAGAAGCTAGTAGAATACAAGAACCTATAAATCCATCAAACGATGCAAATTGAAAACTAACTGAATCTAACACCTATGAGTTGTGCAAAGGATAAGACTCATGACAGAATCCAGATGCCCCTTCACAGTCTGTAGCTCAGAGATAGTCTCTTCAATCTATCAATCCATAAAACGATGCACATTGAAAATATAAGGATCTATCAATCCTATCAATTGTGCACCTTCAGAAAAATCTATAAAACGAGTGGCATGAAGAACATCCGGAAGCTACTAAAATACAAGAACCTATCATAAGATGATGTAAATTGAAAACTAACTGAATCTAACACCTATGAATTGTCTATAGCCTATCAGCTTCTAACACCAATCGAAGTGCAAATCTAAGAGTGCGATGAAATCTGAATCTAACATATATGATCATCAATCCTCCAGGTCCCTAAATCTCGATATCCCCAAACCTAAGAAGATAGGGGAACATATAGCTGCTCAAACCAGAGGAGAGGACTGACCTCGTCGTGCTGTTTCATCCTCTCGTTGCTTGGATATGGCGGCGCAACCATCTTCCCGTTGCCGCTAGGATCCGCCATTCCTACCAAAAGTCTCACCTTGGAATTGCTGATCTGCGTAGCAAAAGTCGAGAGTCTTTGCGAATGCAGTGAAGCGTTTCGCCTTCGAATTACCGATTTATATTAAAGACTCACATAAAATTTACAGGTGGGACCTGGTGAATGTAAAAAATTTCTCTTCAAGTGGGACCCTGGAACTATTTATGACGACTTGGAACACTTTATTTTCGAAAAAATGCTTACATGTGGGACCAAAGTTGGTTTATGACGCCGCTGACATGACAAAAATGCTTACATGTGGGACCCTGGAAAATTTTATGACGACTTGGAACACACTATTTTCGAAAAAATACTTACATGTGGGACCCAACTAAATTTTATGACAACTTGGAACGCTCTATTTTTAAAATAATGCTTACATGTGGGACCAAAGTTGGTTTATGACGCTATTGCGGAGCTTATGGCATCACAAAACAAGCATGGAACAGTGAACACTCGGCTACAGTAGCAACCATTATGACAAAAGTTTTTTTTGTCACTAAATTTGCTCGGAAGTGAAATATTATGACGAGATCAGCCAGGAATGTCATAAATCAATGATGCTAAAATGTGGTTGCGTCACTAGTCAACGATTTTCTTGTAGTGAGAGGCGTGAGTTTGTGCCTCGAGGTGTGCCACCACAGAGAGATGGTGGTAGGCGTGTTGGTTTTGGGCGTGGTGAGTTTGCTGGACGTTCCTTCGCTCGTGGCCAATACGAGTATGGGGGAACGATCGCAGTTTTAGGTCTCAGAGGAGCTACGGGCCACGGTCTCCACCTCATGGTACGCGTTGTCCTCCAAGGAGACGTGTAGGTGCTCCACATAGGAGTGATAGGATGGATTTTGCTAACCCCACTTTTGAGCAAATGGCACGGCACTGGTTTGATTCATTTTGTACTAACCCTAGTGCTGAGTCGTTTGCTCACTCTCGCTCGCATTTTTGATTTTCAGGTGGGAGGCTTGGAGGGCTTTTGGTTGATCGACTCCGGTTTCTCTCGACACATGACCGGAGATCGAAGGTGGTTCTCCAGCCTCACCTCGGTGATGACCAAAGAGTACATCACTTTTGGGCATAATGGGAAAGGTAGAGTGATTTCAGTGGGCACGGTGAAGGTGAGCGAGTCTATGACTCTTAGGCGTGTTGCTCTTGTCAAGTCTTTGGGTTTAATCTTCTTTCGGTGTCCCAACTTCTTGATGAGAGTTTTGAAGTCTATTTCAAAAGGGGCGCTTCTCGTGTTTTGGATTCTCGAGGTGATCTTGTGTGCATGATCATCCCCGATGGTCAAATTTTCAGAGTCGATTTTTCTCAATGTGTCGGCTCTTCTCGTTGTTTGGTTGCTGGTGTTTCGGCGGAGCTTTGGAAATGTCATAGGAGACTAGGTCACTTGAGTTTTGACTTGTTGTCACGCTTGAGTGGGCTAGACTTGGTCCGAGGATTGCCTAAGTTGAAGTACCAGAAGGATTTGGTTTGTGCTCCGTGTAGGCATGGTAAGATGGTCGCCGCCTCTCACCCGCCTCTGACATCCGTTATGACAGAGAGGCCATGCGAGCTGTTCCATATGGACTTGGTTGGTCCAGCTCGTGTGTGCTCGGCGGGTGGGAAATGGTACATCCTTGTGATAGTGGCGACTATTCTCGCAATGCTTGGGTCTTCTTTTTGGCTGACAAGGGGGAGACATTTGGTTTTGTCCGGGATCTAATCTTGAGGTTGAAGAATGAGATGAATGGAGATGCTATTCGAGCTATTCGTAGCGACAATGGCACTGAATTTAAAAACTCTCGATTCGAAACCTTTTGTCGTGATTTGGGTCTCGAATATCAATTCTCTTCTCCCTATGTTGCTTGTCAGAATGGTGTGGTAGAGAGGAAAAACCGTTCCCTTTGTGAGATGGCTCGGACGATGCTCGACGAGCATAGGACTCCGAGGAGATATTGGGCTGAGGCGGTGAATACCGCGTGCCATGTTGGGAACCAGATTTTTCTTCGGGCCTTCTTGAACAAGACGTGCTATGAGCTCATGCACGGGCGAGCACCTAGAGTGAGCCATTTCAGGGCTTTTGGTTGTCGGTGCTTTATTCTCAAGAAGGGTAGGCTTGATAAGTTTGAGTCGAGGTCCTCCGATGGCATGTTTTTGGGTTATGCAAGTCATTCTCGAGCATTCCGTGTGCTCAACCTTGATACTAACCTAGTCATGGAAACTTGCGAGGTTACCTTCGACAAGACCCAGCCATGCAGTTTGTCTGTTTTTGAGTGTGCAGGTGACGACGATATTGTCAAGAAGGTCTTTGAGGACGAGGAGGATGATGCTGGAGAGGATGATGGTGATAATGGTGAAGCTCCAGCCACGCATGTACCCTCTACATCCACTACGACGACTACGGTGCAGGATGGCCCATCCCCAACACTGACTACGATCCAATAAGATCAAGTGGAAGCTGCTGTTGAGGGGGAGGTCGTCTCCAGGAGAGATGCACCAAGGCGCGTTCAAGTTGATCATCCTTCCTCAAGAATCAACGGCGACATCAACGGCGTACAACACGGTCGAGGTCCAGAAATGCTTCTCACTTTGCTCATTCGGCTTTTGTTGCTACCTTTGAGCCAAAAGACATTGGACACGCACTCTCTGATCCTAATTGGGTGAACGCAATGCATGAGGAGTTAGAGAACTTTGAGAGAAACCAAATTTGGGAGTTGGTAGAGCCACCACCACGTTGCAAACCTATTGGTACAAAATGGGTGTGGAAAAATAAAGAGGGTGAGAATGGTGAAGTGGTGAGAAACAAATCGAGGTTGGTTGCTCAGGGCTATAGTCAGAAGGAGGGGATAGACTATGATGAGACATTTGCTCCTGTAGCCCGTTTGGAGGCGATTAGGATCCTTCTAGCCTTTTCTGTGGCTAAAGCGTTAAAATCGTACCAAATGGATGTGAAGAGTGCCTTTTTGAATGAGTTTTTGGAGGAATGAAGCAACCATCGGGCTTTGAGAGTGTTGAGTGAGGAAGGCGTTCTATGGCTGAAACAAGCTCCCTGTGCTTGGTATGGCCGTTTGAGGGGGTTCTTGTTCAGCAAGGGGTTTGAGATGGGCAAAGTAGGTAAGACTCTTTTTCTCCTCAGGCAGGGCGATGATATCCTAATTGTTAAAGTGTACGTGGATGATATTGTCTTTGGTGGCTCGTCTCACTCTTTGGTTGCGAGGTTTGCAGAGGACATGAGCAAAGAATTCGAGATGTCTATGATGGGAGAATTGCAGTTCTTTCTCGGGCTTCAGATCAAGCAGGCGAAGGAGGGAACCTTTGTGCATCAAGCCAAGTACACGAAGGACATCCTCAAGAAGTTCAAGATGGACGACTCGAAGCCCCTGTCAACACCGATGAGTACAATTACAGCGCTGGATGCGGACGAGGATGGAGAGCCTGTGGAACAGAAGGAGTATCGAGCATGATAGGCTCCATCTTGTACTTGACGGCGACGAGGCCGGACATTCAGTTTCCTGTGTGTCTGTGCGCTCGTTTTCAGGTGTCGCTGAGGACTTCACATCGGCAGGCCGTCAAGCAGATTTTCAGGTATATTCAATACACTCCTGAGCTTGGTCTTTGGTATTCGGCGTCCTCTTCCCTTTCGCTTCTTGGTTTTTTGGATGCTGACTTTGCGGGGCATCAAGTCGATAGGAAGTCGACTTCGGGGACGTGCCCGTTTTTGGGTTCCTCACTTGTTTCTTGGTCTTCTCGCAAACAATCTAGTGTAGCTCAGTCTACCACAGAAGCTGAGTATGTAGCTGCCGCTAGTTGTTGCTCCCAACTGCTTTTGATCACATACACGCTGAGTGATTTTGTTGAGGAGTGTACCCATGTTCCTCTCATGTGTGATAGCACGAGTGCCATTAGTGTTGCCAAAAATCCTGTGCTACACTCCAGAACCAAACATATAGAGGTGAGGTACCACTTCCTGAGAGACAATATTGAGAAGGGAAACATAGACCTCATCCATGTGCCAACCGAGAAACAGCTCGTCGATATCCTACCAAAGCCTTTGGACCAAGCTACATTTGCTTGTTTGCGAGGGGAGCTTGGTGTGGTTTTTCCTTTTTGAGCTTCGGTTGGGGGTCTGATATACATATGCATGTTGCATTTTCATTTCTGTATCATATCATGTTTGCTTTTTTGTATCATAGATTGCATTTGTATCATATGCTTTAGAGATGTGCTTTCCTATATACATTGATCATTGTGATATGCTGGATATGAGCTTATGACTTTGCTAGGGAAGCTCTTGTGATGTATAGCTATGCTCTTGGTAGCTTTGGGATGTATATGCATGTGGATGGCTTACTTTTGTGAAAATGCTATATATGATCCTCTCTTGTGAGTTGAATGCCTTTCATGCTCAAATTGTGCTCATATGAATATATCTTGCTTAATTTGTGCTTGGGAATCATGCTCTTTTCATATGGGGTCAAAGACCCATTTGTCATCATGAATGTTTAGCCTACATGTTACCTTGTGGAGAAGCCTAAGCTTCTTTTTGACGCAAAAGCACTTCATGTACCTTGCTTAATTTTAAATCATGAAATTGGTATATGAAATGCTTGTGCTTGAAAAATATGCTTCCATGTCAATTATGCTTTAAATTCCTTATCTTGGGTGCTAAACTGTTGCATGATGTTCACTATTGAGAAGTCTCATATTTAGAAGTGGACACATGGCTCGGTGGCTTTGTCATGACATGAGATAGCTTGTAGGTCTTTGTGATGATCTTGTGATGAGAACTTATGACCTTGCCTGAAGTTTGTGGGCTATATGTTGTTTGTGCTCATTTTGGTCATGTTTAGGTCCTATGCTCATGAGAGGGAATTTTTTGTTGAAAAATGCTTCATTTTGTAATGGCTGTGTCACATGCTTATATGCCCCTATCTATCTTGTTGGTGATGCTTGTACTAAATTTGTGGCTATCATGCTTGTTTATGTCTCATTTTTGGCATGTTGTAGTGCTCTTTGTCTATTTGAACAGCACATGCTTGCATTTGTAGACTTGATTCATGCATTACCAACAAGGTGGAGGAAAATACCCAATTCATGCATCCAGGGGGAGGTTTGCATCAAGGGGGAGAAAAATTGTGAAAAATGCATTTGTTCAGGGGGAGCTTGCATTCATGCTTTGGGAGCTCTTTTTCGCCTGAATTTTAGTTGTGCTCTTTTACCGATGGTGTTGAGCCCTTTTGCCTCACCTTGAGGAGTCGGCAATTTTGGAGCATTTTATCTCAGTTGTGTCGAGCCGTTGCCCTTGTCTTAGGGGACCGAGATTTTTCTCTCTCAAGTGATCTTGTTTTGGCTTTTGTTTGGCTTTTGATCACTTGTTTGAGTTTTTAGTTTGTTTCTTTTCTTTTTCTCTTTTCTCTGAATTGGTTACTATGTGTGTTGTCAATGCACTCATCAAGGGGGAGATTGAGGACTGGAGCGCTCGAGGACCGGTGGATGGTCGCTCCCTGGTGTGATGAGTGATTGACAACGTGGTGTGGACTGACTCTTGGCCGAGTATTGCATGTGCAGGTTGCGGCTTGATTTGCGTTGGTGCAGGTGAAGAGCGGGTGCGAAAGGTCTTAGCCTTGCAGGGCCTCCGAGGAGTGGAGAGACAAGTAGGCTCGGCTCGATGGACCCGATGGCTGAACGGGATCAAGTGCAGGCCGCATGGTGGCAAGAAAAGCAAGACGAAGTCGTCGACTAGAGCTGGTGCAGGGTAGCGCCTCACGACCGGAGTCTGCATGCGGGGTTTGCAGCGGTTCGCCACAAAACCGTCGGGTTCCTTGGTTGAGCCACAAAACCAAGACCGGAGGCTCGGCGGGCGGAGACGGGATCCGGGTGCGCCGAGAAGCTTCGATGTCAGGGGACACGCGGCAGGATCGCAGGGCTTGCATCCGGAGGACGCGGACTGCGGCAAAGGCGTGCCCGTCTGATGAAGAGGAGTGCTACTTGACCATATCGCCCTGAGGGGTGTGTATTTCATTATAAGTTCTAGGGGTAGCTTGGTCATTTGCCCAACCCAGAGGGACTTCATATATATAGCTCTAGGGTTTCAGGGCAAACCATCCATCTGGGCTGCTTCTCATTTCCCTGCTCTTTAGGCTTAGATTTTCTTCACCGGTTTGTAGAGAATCTCAGCTCCGAGTGTACCCGCGGATGGTCCGCCTGGACGCCGCGGACAGTCCACCCAGTCCATGCGAACGGTCCGCCCCGGGCACTGCAGATTGGCTAAGTCCTTTGCCTCTTGAGTGGCGCTTTCGCTTTTGATTGTTTGGAGACTTGTTCCTAGGGTTGGTAGGTCCGTTGTGACTACGCGACCTTGGCAAGCTTGTGTGGGAATCCTTAGTTGTGAATTTGGGACATAGTCGAGTTCGACTCTTCAGAGAAGAATTTTTATCGGCTCCCATTCACTCCCCCCTCTCTGGTCGCCGAATCGGTCCTTCATCCATTCCAGATCGTTCGGGGCACACGCCGCGCCTCGAAACTTGGTGCGGCGAGTCTTCTGATAGGGGGTCTACTGGCCCACGGCGCTGTCCGACGCTCAAGAGATGTTGCGCCGCTGCGACACTTGCCAGTGCATGAGCCGGATGAGCCGCCTCCCTGCCACAGCGCTCCAGGCAGTCGCTCTGGTCTGGCCCTTGGCACGATGGGGGATCGACCTGGTCGGGCCATTACCCACCGCTCCGGGAAGTTTCCGCTTCGCTGTGGTGGTGGTCGAATACTTCTCGAAATGGGTCGAGGCCGAGCCTATCACTATCATCTGGGTGGCCAACATCGTCAAGTTTTTCTAGAAAAAGCCGAGCCTATCATTGAGGGAGGTTACAATCAACAGTGGGAAGCAGTTTGACTCGGAGCGCTTCCAGACATATTGTGAAGAGATAGGCACCAAGGTGTGTTTTGTGTCAGTATACCGCCCCTAGTCAAATGGAGCTTGCGAAAGGGCCAACAGGACCATCTTCTCATCGCTTAGCAAGCGCATTTTCGGGGCTCCGAAGGGGACATGGGCCGATGAATTGCCGAATGTGTTGTGGGCGCATCGTACCGCCGCTGCGCACCCCACCGGATTCACACCGTTCAAGTTGCTGTTCGGAGAGGAGGAGGTCACCCCGGAGGAGGCGTTACCGGAGCCTCTCGATTGGTTTCGGAACATGAAGCAGAAACTGCCTCTGTGACCCAGGACTTGCAAGAAGAACATTGTTTGCGCGTGGTCAAGAATCTAGCAAAGTACCAGAAAGGGATCAAGACCTGGCGGGACAAGAAACTCAAGCTCCGCTCCTTCATGACGGGCAACCTGGTCCTCCACAGAAGGTGAGACGCTGATGCTCGGGGGGAATTTGAGAGCAAGTGGGAAGGACCTTATGTAGTCACGGCAACTCTCCACCCCGGATCATACCGGCTGAAGAATCCCGACAGAATCGAGGACCCTTACTCATGGAATGCCGACCTGCTCATCCTGATAGGTGATGGCCCGATCTTCCGAGAGGCAGATGTAGATCGATTGGTGGAGACTCGACATTGGCGATCTTGGCTTCGAATCTACACGATTCGGACCCCGCAAATGTTACACCAGTTACACCACTGCTCCGTTGGTTATCAAGCAAGCACAACTTGATTGACCTCGCCAGAAAGACTTTTCCCTGCAAGCGAATCGAGAACACAAGCAAGAAAACGGTAAACACGCAATCGAATGTTGCAGATGGAATTGAAGTGAATATCAGTGGAGTTCTAGCGCTCGATTCGAAAAGACTAGTTGACACAGTCGAGGAGATCCAAGAACAGGGGCCTTGGATCACAGCAAAAGGACTTGGCGTCATAGTTACAATGAATCACGAAAGTTTCAACTTCGAAAACTTCAACTAAACAAAACCCGGCTCTAAACGGCAGTGGCAACTAAGTTTTAACGACTAAGGGGAGACCTAGGGTTGGAGGGGTGACCAGGGGGGCGTCCACAACCTGGCCTTAAGGCCTGACACGATACATGGCAAAATTGGCCCAAAAAGGTGACGCAACACCTTGTCATGGTCACACAGAATGACCCACGAACCTTCTGGATCTGGTACCAGAACCAAAACGACGATGTCGTCATCCCCTTTCCAACGCATCCTTATACGCCTCATTTCGATGCCGGACGAGGGAGATATTGCCGAAACTGTGCAGTGATGTCGGCTGAATCCGAACTGAACGTGGCAGCTGAGTTGGAGACGACTTGTAGCATGGTGATGTCCTCATCACATCCGTTACTATCTGTAAGACCCCGAGGTGGGCTACGGTCTGGGGGCCACTACCTAGGCGCGACTCACCAGAAGCCCAGTCCTAGAGTTTTGTAATGACTTTGTGAAGTCGGACGCTCCTCCATGTAGCGCCGCGTCGGGAAGAGGCGCAAGCCGGAAGTAGTCCGCATGTGGCCATCCAATGGTTGCTTCTGTAATCCCTGTATGTGTTCGACCAAGTTTCGAGCAATCTTTGAAGAAGAAAATGCATCGAAAGCCCCGGGGACATCGGCGTAGCACCGCACACTGGAACCCCCTACCATGGCAAGCGAAGTTCGGGGCAGGGGGAAGCTAGAGATAAGGCTCCCCCCGCCCCACTCTGCTCATACTAACCAGAGGTCCGGTGTCGCAGCGCACGACCGCGACCAGATCCCGGGAAAAGGGGGTGTTTTCCGAAGGGTCACGAGAGCGGACCAGGGAGAGGGGATGTTTCAAACAAACGTCACCCCCCACCGGGGAAGGGATACCTTCCCGAAATGGGCAGGGCAAGTGGTCACTGACACGCAGCTTGGAAGCTTGGGATGAAGCTTGCCTTGACCCCAGAACCCCGGGAGTAAATCTCTTCCCCAAGAAGCCTCAAATAGGTTTAAAGATCCCGGCACAGCACCATGCGTCGGAGATTCCGTCCCGGAAAAAGAAACCTTTCCGAAGGAGCCCAACACGGCTTGGGGCGGGGGAGAGGGGGGCTAGGCGGAATCCCGCCGCACCTATGCCCAGATTGCGGGAGGTGTCAAAAACCTCCCGATGGGCCTAAGAAAGGGTCGGAGTACCAGCATTGCAACCAACGCTCGACTCTGGATTCCGAAAAATGACCCTATTCCGAAGAGCCATGTGGAATGGCTCAAAGGGCTGGTCACCCTAAGCGTCACAACACGTGCCGCGTTTGCTCCCCCGCCGGAAGCTTTGCCTTTCCGAAGAGCCACGGTGAAAAGGCTACCCAAGGGTCCCAAGAAAGGGAACGCTGGCGCTCCTCTACACTCCCACCATTTCGATTCCGGAAGTGAGTTTTCTTCTGCACGGCCAAAGGGCTGGCCGGGAATCTTAACCATGATGTGGCTTTCACGATCCCACCCTGAGAGGACGCTCTCGGGGAGAAGTCTCGACTACACTAAATGGCTCCGGCCCGGGGTGCAGCCTCGCTCAAAGGCAGGCCAACCCCAGATTTTGGAAGCGCGCTCCCTTCCAAAGAACCGCTTCGGTTTCCGAAGCAAAGGACGGCGCGAGAGCACGATAATATGTGCATGATAACCCCAAAGGGGGGACCCAAGCGAAAGTAAGCCGGAAGGGTGGTCTCCCAGAATCTCGAAAGCAACCTAGTGTGGAGGGGGCCCGGAAGCGATGCCTTCCGGGGACCCCTACATGGAACAAAGAAATCGCACGGATGTGATACTTCCCGAAATCGGGATCCAAGGGAAGATCCGGCCCCTTGGGAGCAATGCCTCTCGGGGCCCAAACTAAAAACAAAAGACGCGGTGTGTTGAGACAAATATATCGTCATGTCGGGATACTCTTTCCGCTTGATCGAAACAAGAGAAGTTCCCTTGGGACAAGCTACGGAGAAGTAAAAAATGGCGGCTGCCCGACACAGCTGGGATACATGGGAAAAGGAGAGGGGGACAACGGAGACCGACGGCTACGATGGAGGCGGAACCAGCTCGGAGAGGAAGCGTTCCTCGCAAGACTCCTTGTAGCGCTTGGGCAACCACACTACTTTGCCTTGCAAGCTTCCTTCCGGCATTTGGAATGCCGGAGGAAAACATGACGGAGAAGGTGAGGGGGCAGACTTCCACTCCTCTTCCCAAGACGTATTTGTCGAAGAGCAATCATGGATGGAAGCGGAAGGGCTCTCGCCCTCGCGACCTCCCTCCGCAGATTCTCCTCGACAATACACCCATCTTCAAAAGCCTCCTTCTAGCACTGGGGGAAAGGGCCACAACCTAGAAGAGCTCCGGCGTGCCGCTCGGATCGGCTGCGCGACAAATCGTCACCTATCTAGGCGGCTCTAATGTGCACAATTATGAGCAACCTATGTATGACCACATGCCCTAAGGGGCGGGTCGAGGGGTCCTTTTATAGACCACACGGTGGGCTATACGACAAGGATGACTCAGCATTAAAGGACAAGAGGCGCTCGAACACGTGGCGGCAAACGACGGATTGGGCCCAACGGGCTGATTTGGAAACTCCACCGAGCACATGATGTGCCAAAAATGAAGCATGCACTTCGCGCATGTTTTTTATTTCCTGTTTTTATTTTTTTATTTTTTCATTGATACAAATCATCTCGATCCAAATAATCAAGGAATGTGCATCGCGGACGGCCACCTCCGTGCCCCCTTGGCCCGGACACCCGACGAGCGCCGGATCGCCCCCCCCCCCCGGTGGGGAAGATGGCCGCCCTGATTGGACGACTCCCCGGAGCGGGACCGTCCCTCTAAGTCTACGGAAAAGGCCTCCAAGGCTGCACGCTGTGCCGCCACCACATCCACGTCTGGCGAGGCGAAGTAGGCCGCAGTGACACGACGAGCCAGCTCCACATCGGCTGTCGCCTGCGGGTCCGACAAGTCTTCGCTTTCGTCCAGCCAACACATCAACGGAGAGCCTCCGGAACCATCCAAGATGACTTCTTTCCCTTTCCCCTCCCGGGAAGAGCCCAGAGCACCCTCGGATCAGAGAGGGGGATCCCAACGGCACCCGCCCATCTCAGGCACCTCTACAAGCAAGAACACAACATCCCCGTTAGAAATTTTGCGAAGAACTACTCAGCCCTGGAAACCCACCCCATGGCCGGGGGGATAGTCGCGTATGCTAGGTACCCAATAGGGACACGAAGCCCCGGCAACACGGAAGGTCCTCCAAGGAGTCCCTTCTTTCTCTTTCCATGGCACGGGCTCTTGGAGTTGTGAACAGGCGAAGACAAGCAATCGGGGAAGAATTCCCTTTCTCAGGTTTTTTTTATTGTGACAATGAAAAAGAAGGGAAAGGGGTAGTGGCACGCGGAAAATGCAGAGATTGTTGGTATTTCTTAACCTCACCACTAGTGGCACGTCTAGCATGAGCGTGTAAAGAACACCCAGGTACACTGACGGGTGCAAACGAATCCGCAAGCACAAATATACACTGTTGTAGCACTTCTCCCAAGGAGTATTCCAGAGGGTATCGAATCCTAGGAACGGTAATAGGAGTTCTACAAATGACTATCCAAGGACATAGGATCCCTGCTGAGGTGGATCGGGAGATGAGGAGTCTCCTATGGGTACTGATTCTAGAAGGGCACAAGCACGTGATAGGGACACTCGCTTCGGGCATCGGTTCCCTCCTGGCTATAACAGTTGGTTCCAGCAAAAAGCTCTACGCCGTATCCGAACGTGGAGGAGTACAAAGGGTCCAACGGCTGTCACTACCACGGCCTACCTCAAGAAGAACCGTGGGATACGGGGCAAACGAAGGATAATCTGCAGTCTAAACACCACGTCTGCACCACCGATCACTACTATAGCACGGCTATGTCTGACGTCCCATAACAACACTATAACACCCTGCATAAATACGGAGTGACGCACCCGCGAGTACGGGCTAGGCCTCACTCATCATGGAATCAAATAGGCGACAGGAGATATGAATGATACTTTGATCTAAATCAGATATGCATGAGCGTCCACTACATTCTAATTGACGAACAATCACACAAACGAATAAACTACTTATGTAACTTCTCCACAAAACTGAAAGGAGTGGTTCTACTAGGACACAAGACTAAGATCAAGAACGGACGAAGAACACAAGAACATATCACCTATGCATGAATGCTACTTTAGTCTAATTGGAATATACTGAAATACTCACTTTGGCCTAAATGAAGAACGACATCATCCACGAGGTACAAGGGGATGATGGATGATGAACGGATCATCACCGTCTCACCTCTACTCATCCACACACTCCCTCTCTACCTAGCACCACCTAGGCTAGATTTTCCACACACACACACCCATGGTGAGGTGAGGTTTCACCTCAACCAAGAGAGAATAAGAGAGGAGAAAGAGGCAATGGTGAGAAGTTGCCTTCAAGTGTGTTGTCCTATCCTTACCCCCCTCCTCTTCTATTTATAGGCCTGAGCACCGGTGAGAGAACACCCCGAGCACCACCGGAACGTGTCTAGGAGCCAACCAGGAGCCAACACGTGGAAGGCCAGGATGAGCCGAGCCAAAGGCGACTCGGCCAACCTGTGTGGTTGGCCGACCCCATGGTGGGTCCCACTGCCTTGTGCTTTATTTTGGTAGCTGCAAGGTGGGTCCTCAAGGCGGTTCCAGGTGTCCACACGGTTTTGAGGCGGTTTGGGCGTGTTGGTGGACCATAGGATCCATGTGATGCACATGTGGCGGCTTTTGATTCGTCGAGTCTTCCTCCCTTGGATTGATGACATCATGGATTCAGGGGATGCTTGCATGGTATCCCCTCATTGGCTGAGCCTGAATTACTTGTGAAGGACCGAATTGGCGACCAGAGAGGGGGGAGTGAATGGGAGCCGATAAAAATTCTTCTTGAAGGAGATGGCTACTCCAACAAGATGAACACGGCAGACCAAAACACGTCTACGGCTCAACTACCCATGTTGGCCAAGACCACGTAGCCACTGGAGTGCTACTGGTCCTAGGAACCAACAACCACCGAAACCTACTCGAGAACGCAGTGGAACAAGCAACTCGAGCAACACTGACCACACCGGTCAGACCGGTCACCTGCACCGGTCAGACCGGACCTGGCCGGATCTTCCGGACTGAGCCGCCGGAACACCGGACCCCCTCCAGAGACACTCCGGGTTACTCTAGACCTTGAGCCGGGTCACCCGAGCAAGACTTGGCAATTTCCACAGAAAACCCCTGCACCGGTCAAGCCGGTGCAGCTCACCGGTCAGACCGGTCTGAGCGTGGAAATTCCAAATCCGCGAACCTGACCTCCCGAGCTCCAAACTGAACCAAACTTGAAACAGAGCAACACAAAACACCAGGGAACTCACCAACACATTCACCCAAGCAAAACCCAACTGGGGTCGGCACCGGTCAGACCGGTGAGAGGCACCTGTCAGACCGGTCAGGACCTGGGCTCTCCGGATGAACAGCAACCCGCGGGTCAACACCCCTAAATCCAAATCTCGATCTCCCGATTTGCTCCACGGATTTGCACAAGACTTTGGGGATAGTAGGAACACCTCATGGGCACTCCATAGCCAAGATTTGGTCCACCAAAACTTGCTAAATCAAGAGGAATCAAAGAAATCCCGCCAAGAACGCCTCTAACCCTAGAGCCAAGAAAACCCCAAAATTGAGCCCCTTTACTCATGGATTTGGGAGGGGAATCAAAGGGAAAAGAACCACGAAGGGTTCATGCATACATCCCCCACCAAATCTCAAAGAGAAAGGTCTCAAAACCGCCACAAGAAAAACGCCAAGAAAAGGCTCCGAAAATCACCAGAAAGGGAAAACAAGAGAGACACAATCAAGCCTTGAGGAACCACACCGAATCATCTATACATACCATGAAGGTTCATACAAGGTCTAGCTTGCCTCCCAATCATCCTTCCCTCTCACAAGATCTCACCATGAAGCTCTCAAGCTAGTCCTCTAAATCCTAAGGAAAATAGGAAGGGAAAATAGCAAAAGCAAATGAGCTAGGGTTCCAAGAGATGGCTGCCATCCTCTCACCACTTGGGTTATATGGAGGCTAGCTGAAAGACGAAACTACCCCTATTACATTAAACTAAGATACACGCCCCCGAAGGGCCTTTTGGGAAACTTCGTCGTAGCACCATCGGACGGATGCCCGGCGACCGCAAACTTGCTTAGCATCGACGCAAGCCTTGCGATCCCGACGCGTGTCCTCCACTTTGAAGTCTCCAGACCGCGTCGTCGCACACCGGTCAGACCGGTGTCCTCCACCGGTCAGAACGGTCAGACCCACCGGTCAGACCGGTCCTGGTGCTGCTGCCTCCGGTCTTCGGTCTTGGCTTTGTGGATCAACCAAGGAACCCAGTGGTTTTCTGGGGAACCACTGGAAACCCCGCGAACTCGGTGTAGCCTCCGCCAATCACAACTCATGACTCGGCTCCCACGTAGTCCTGGCTCGACCTTGGTTTTGAGGCTCAACCAAGAAACCGTCCATGACTTCATCTTGCCATTCTTGCCACCATGCGGCCCGCACTTGACCCCGCTGGCCACCGGGTCCCTCGAGCCAAGCCTACTTGTCTTCTCCACACCTGGAGGCCTACCCGGTAATGACCTTTCGCGCTTGCTCTTCACCTGCACCAACACCAGTCAAGCCGCAACCTGCACCTGCAATACTTAGCCAAGAATCAGTCCACACAACGTTGTCAATCACTCATCACACCAGGAAGCGACCATCCACCAGTTCTCGAACCACATAGGCTCTCAATCTCCCCCTTGATGAGTGCATTGACAACACACACATTTGGTAACCAAAGAGAAAAGGAAAAGAAAAGAAACGACTAAAAAGAAACTCAAACAAGCGATCGAAAGCCAAACAAAGGCAAAGAGCAAGATCACTTGAAAGGGGAAAGACTCGGCCCCCTTAGGCAAGGGCAACGGCTCGACACAACCGAGTCAAAAACAAGCTCAAGCAAAGAGTAAAGACCACCAAAGCAAAGCTCAAAAAACCACAAAGAGCTCCCCCTGCACACATGCAAGCTCCCCCTGAACCAATGCAACTCCCCCTAGATGAATGCATGCAAACCACTTCACGAAACAGAGCAGCTGCAACAACCTTGCTCTGACTGGTCACACCGGTCCACCTCACCAGTCAGACCGGTGCACTAGATCGCCCAGCACCTGACACTCACACCGGTCAGACTAGTGCCTCCCACCGGTCAGGCCGATGACCACCTGGGAACTGCACGAGCTCAAAAATAGCTCGAAACCACTTGGAAACCTTCTAAATGCATTCAGTAGGCCAAAACATGCTCAAACTTCTCCCCCTTGTTGACAATGCATGAATCAAGCCAAAAATAGGAAAAACTCAACCTAGAGCTTCTCAAATAGACAAAATTCAACATAGCATGCTACACACATTCAAATGAGCAAGTTAGATACTCTATAGCTTCGTATGGACAAAAACTACAAGATCACCAAGTTTCACAACCATTGGCCTAAGCTAAGATAGAAATGACTATTTTTGCGAAAAATTCCCTCTCATGAGCAAAGTCCTAAACATGAGCATAACATGTCAAAATGGCAAAGCCACACAAACTCCATGCTAGGACAACCATTCTAAGCATAAGACCATCATAAACACCCACAAGCACCTCATGTCATGTCAAAGCCACCGAGCCATGTGCTTACTTCTAAATATGAGACTTCTCATTAGTAAGCAACATGCAATGGTTTAGCACCCAAAAGCAAGTAAATTAAGCACATATGACATGGGAGCACATTTTCTAAGCAATTTACATTTCATTTTCAGATTTATATTTGGTACATGAAATGTCTTTGCGACAAAAAGGAACTTATGCCCCTCCACAAGATAAAGCATGGGGGCTAAACATTCATGATGACAAATGAGCCTTTGGCCCCATATACTCAAAATAAACTATCCAAGCATAAATTAAGCATAGAAATGCCACTAAAACATGTCATGATCATATAAAGGCATTTACTCACAAGAGAGCATACATGTGACATTCTTCAAAAGCATAGCTATCAACCATGGATATAAATCAAGATCATCAAGAGCAACGCCACACTAAGCCATATCATACCAAACTAGCTCACAAGATCATATATAGCACATCATGGTAAACAAAGTATATAAGAGAAGCTTTTCCTACAAAATGCATATTATACAAAATGCATGCAACCTAATATACAAAGATGCCTATACATCATGTTACATATGCAATGCAAATGCAAGAATGCATAAAAGGAAAGCTATACATATGCTACAAAGGAGCTCCCACACCCAACTCAAGAGACCAAACACACACCAAGTTCTCCCCGCAAACGAGTGAAAGTTGCTTGATCTAGGGGCTTGATGAAAATATCCGCTAGTTGGTTTTGTGTGGGCACATGGATCAAAGCGATTTTCCCTTTCTCAACATTGTCCCTCAGAAAATGGTATCTCACTTCTATATGCTTGGTTTTGGAATGAAGCACTGGGTTCTTAGCAACACTTATCGCACTCATGCTATCACAAAGAAGTGGAACCTGGGTATACTCCTCACCAAAGTCACTCATGGTGTATGTGATCCAAAGGAGCTGAGAGCAACAACTGGCTGCGGCAACGTATTCGGCTTCAGTAGTAGATTGAGCAACACTCGATTGTTTGCGGGAAGACCAAGATACCAAAGAAGAACCCAAGAACTGGCAAGTCCCAGAAGTGGACTTCGTATCCAACCGACACCCGGCAAAATCCGCGTCTAAAAAACTGTGAAGCTCCAAAGAAGAAGACGCGGAGTACCAAAAGCTGAAGTCAGGAGTGTATCACAAATACCTGAAGATGCGCTTGACTGCTTGCTGATGCGAAGTCCTTGTAGACGCTTGAAAACGAGCGCACAGACATACCGAGAATTGGATGTCCGGCCTCGTCGCCGTCAGGTACAGGAGGGAGCCGATCATGCTCCGATACTCCTTCTGGTCCACGTGTTCACCATCCTCGTCTGCATCAAGAGCTGTAGTCGTACTCATCGGCGTTGTCATGGCCTTGGAGTCCTCCATCTTGAACTTCCTCACAATGTCCTTGGTGTACTTGGCTTGGTGTACTTGGCTTGGTGTACAAATGTTCCTTCCTTTGATTGCTTGATCTGGAGCCCAAGGAAGAACTGCAACTCGCCCATCATGCTCATCTCAAATTCCCTGCACATGTCTTCTGCAAACCTTACAACCAAAGAGTTAGACGAGCCACCAAAGACAATATCATCCACGTACACCTGCATAATTAGGACCTCTTTGCCCTGCCTGAGGAGAAACAAGGTCTGATCTACCTTCCCCATCTCAAAACCTCTCTCAAACAGGAACCTTCTCAACCTACCATACCAAGCTCTAGGAGCCTGCTTCAACCCATACAGCGCCTTCCGCAACTTGTACACCCTGTGGGGGTACTTCTCACTCTCAAACCCCGGTGGTTGCCTCACGAACACTTCTTCCTCCAAAACACCGTTCAGGAAAGCACTCTTCACGTCCACTTGGTGCAATTTGAACCCTTTAGCCACGGCAAAGTCTAGAAGGATCTTAATCGCCTCCAAACGGGCTACGGGAGCAAAGGTCTCCTCGTAGTCTATCCCCTCTTTCTGTGTGTGCCCCTGAGCAACAAGCCTTGACTTGTTTCTCACCACTTCTCCTTTCTCTCCCTCTTTATTTTTCCACACCCACTTTGTCCCAAACGGCTTACACCCTGGTGGAGGCTCCACTAACTCCCAAACTTGGTTTCTCTCTAAATTCTCCAACTCATGCATCGAATTGACCCAATTATGATCAGATAGCGCATGTCCAATGTCTTTGGGCTCAAAAGTAGAAACAAAAGCAGCATGGGCAAAGTGAGAATCATTACGAGACCTCGACCGTGTAGTGCGTTCGTTGATGTTCCCGATGATCGTTGAAGCTGGATGATCCACTTGTACTCGCCGGGGAGCTTCTCGCCTTGAAGCCACCTCCCCCTCAGCTAGAGCTTCCTCATGATCTCGGCACGTCGTCGTAGGTGTGGGAGAAGGACCATCCACGATCATAGTCAAAGTAGTCTGTACATGCTCAGCCACGGGCGCCACACCACCATCTCCATCATCACCTTGCTACACCTCATCCTCGAAAATCTCCTCGCCAAGTTCCTCGTCACCTGCACACTCAAAAACAAGCTGACTACGTGGCTGTGTCTCGTCGAAGGTAACCTCGCAAGTCTCCACGATTTGGTTAGTTTCAAGATTGAGCACTGGAAAGGCTCTAGAATGAGACGTGTAACCAAAGAAAATGCCATCGACAGACCTAGCCTCGAACTTGTCCAACTTCTTCCCTTTCTTAAGGATGAAACATTTGCAACCCAAGACATGAAAGTGACTCACCTTGGGGGTTCGACCGTGCATCAACTCGTAGCAAGTTTTCTTCTTATGCACCCTGAGGTAAATCCTGTTCGACACATAGTACATGGTATTGAACGCCTCAGCCCAAAACCTTCTCGGAGTCCTATGCTCATCGAGCATCGTCCGAGCCATCTCGCACAAGGTTGTATTTTTGTTTCCACCACGCCGTTCTGGGGAGGCGTATACGGATTAGAGAACTGATGTTCAAGACCCAAGTCATGGCAAAAGGTTTCGAAATGAGAGTTTCTAAATTCCGAGCCATTGTCACTGCGGATCGCTCGTATGCCATCTCCGTGCCTCTCGTTCCTCAACCTCAAGACAAGATCTTGAACAAAACCAAACGTCTCCCCTTTCTCCTCCAGAAAGAAAACCCACGCATACCGAGAGTAGTCATCCACCACAACCAGGATGTACCACTTCCCACCCATAGATCGCACACGAGCTGGGCCAACAAGGTCCATATGGAGCAGCTCGCATGGACGCTCCGTCATCACATCGGTGAGGGGTGGATGAGAAGAGGCCACCATCTTAGCATGCCGACACGGCGCACAAACCAACTCTTTCTCAAACCTCAGCCGTGGCAATCCTCGAACCAAATTGAGTTTACTCAAGCGAGACAAAAGGTCAAACCTTAAGTGACCCAACTTCCTATGCCACTTCCACAACTCACTCGAAGAACTAGCCAAAAAGCAACGAGCCACACCAGAAGACTGAGAGAAATCCGCTCAGAAAACTTGACCCTCGGGAACAACCATGCAAAATAGGTCCCCTCGAGAATCCAAAATCCGAGAACCACCAGGCCGAAACAACACCTCAAAACCCTCATCCAAAAGCTGGGAAATGGAAAGCAAATTGAATCCGAGCGATTGAACAAGAGCAACAGGCCTGAGAGAGACCTTGTCACTTACCTTAATCTCACCTTCTGAAAGCACACGCCCTCGCCCATTGTCCACAAAGGTGATGTATGTCTTGGACACCACCGGGACGAGACTTGAGAACCACCCCTTATCTCCGGTCATATGCCTCGAGCAACTGGAGTCAATCAACCTAACGTTCCTCAAGTCTCCCACCTGAAATTCAAAAACGAGCACGTGAGTGAACAAACGACTCAGCACTGGGGTTAGTACCAAAAGAGTAAAACCAGTGCTGAGCCATTTGCTCCAAAGTGGGGCTAGCACAAATCATATCATCACGCCTATCAAAGCTACCACCACGAAAACCACAACGGGAACCACCACGAGGGAACCACCCCTGTCTCGCTGGAGGAGAACGAAAACCACGAAAGGAAGACTGTGGACCGTTCCTCCTCTCCAACTCAAAGCTACGACTCCTCCCACCATCGTATTGAGCACGAGGTGGAGAACATCTAGCAAACTGACCACCGCCAGACTCACCATGCCAACCACCAGAACCACGACCAAAGGAACTGAACCGAGCAACCTCATGAGCACAGAAACCAAACTGTCGGCTGCCCATACCAGCACCAGTCTGACTGGTCACCCTGACCGGTCTGACCGGTGGCGCTCGGTTAGCAGCACCACCTGCCACCTTTCGATCTCGCCAAGTCGGAACCGTCCTCACAATCGCCTTGGCCCTGGGAATTTGCATACGAGGCTCAGGTACACCATTTGAAGGGCGGTACCTGTCCTTGTTAGCCCAGTCCTTAGCCATTCTCTCCTCATGCTTCCTCTTGAAGCAAAACTAACCTTTGTGACCATCTCTCCCACAATGGTCACAATGAAACCGTATGAGCTTGGGTTTAGGCTTGGATTGGGGCTGCTCACTTGGTTTCTCCTCACTCGGCTTCTCTTCCGGTTTCTCCTCACTAGGCTTCTCACCCTCTTTCCCAAAGAACACATTCCCCAAATTGCTCTTGAACTTTATTGGTTTTTGGAAATCATTTGTGGGGTGAGGGAATATGGGTGGATCTGGGGTTGTGTCAAGTTTGTTTCTCAATGGGTTTGTCTTAGGAGCATAGACATTTTTGTGGAAGGTTTTTGGTGGAGCTTGGATATCACCAATTTTCTCTCCTCCCTCACCACTACACTCTCCAATCTTATCCGACCCAAGCGCTTGCCCATCATAGCGCTTGTATGCCTCTATCATCATCCTAAGCTGTGGTTCATGACCCGACAACCAACTCATCATTTTCCTCAACTCATCATTCTCATCCTGCAAGCGATCAACATAATGTGCAAGTTCCAGATTCTTCAAAGCATGCAATTCACAAGTAGAGCAAGAAGTGGGAACAAGTTCTTTCAACTTAGCCTCAAGAGAAACAGTGTAAACACGCATCTCATCAATCTTTCCATGCAAAACAGGGCAAGAAGTACAAGCACCTAGCAAAGCAGGTCTAGACTTAAGCTCAGCCACTTCAGCCCTAAGCACATCTAGTTCCTCACACTTGGAGGCATGCTTTTCCTTGAAAACAGTGAGATCAGCTAGGAACACAGAGCAATCAGCACAATCAACCTCATCAGAAACAACAGGTGAAGCCTTAAGCGAATCAATCTCAAGCTTAGCATCTAGGTTCTGTGTTTCTAGCTCAGCCACTCTAGTCCTAGCATCCTCAAGCGAGGCCCTAAGCTCCTTCCTCATCTTCTTAGCCTCTCTAAGCATGTCATCACGATTATCAAGCAACTTGCCAAGCCGTTCATTCTCCTCACGCAAGAAGGGAAGCTCGTCACGTACCTCATCCTCGGAGTCGGAGTCCGAGTCGCTCTGGTGACTCTTCTTACTGCCGGAGCTTCGTGCCATGGTACAGAAGCCGTCTCTCGCGTAGCAGCTCAGCCCGCTCAAGTTCTTGGAAGACTTCTTGTTCTTACGCCGATCACCTTCATCTTCGCTGCTACTGGAGCTCGAGGAAGAGTAGGCGGAGCTGGAGTCGATGTCGCTCGCTCCGACCATCGCTCGGGCCTTGCCGCGGCCGTCCTTCTTCCTCGATCGTCGCTCGTCCTTGTGCTTGTGCTTGTGCTTGTGCTTGTGATCGCGCCTCGATCGGTACTTGCCGTCCATCTTCGACCGGTGCTTGTAGCCATCATTGTTCTCCATCTTCTCGGGCAGTCGATGACGAAGTGTCCTGGCTTGCCACACTGAAAGCACATCCTCGTGTTCCTCCTTGTGTTCACCCGGTTCTCGTGCATCCTCTCGAACCTCCTGGTCAACAGCGCCAGCTCGTCCTCTCCAAGCACGTCGAATTCCTCATCTGGCAAAGACATCAAAGAGGACAAAGAGTACATCCTGGTGGATGGGTTAGCGTTAGACTTTGCACCTGAGCCACCGATGAGGGTGAGACTATGAGAGTCAGTCAGGCCCTCAACCTTGGCTGTCATGCCACGGTCCACCTCAGCCGACTTGAGCTTCGAGAACAGCACATTCACCGTCAGAGTGTCATACTTCTCCGACTCTACAATGGCCTCAAACTTGCCATCCCAAATTGTACGATCCAGAGAGTGCAAGAGCTTAACAGCTCTGTCATGATCATCGTACGGGAGCATGTCCACATTGGCCCTCGTGTTGTTCACCACAACCGTGAACCGCTGGAACAAGGCATCAATTGACTCACCGGGGAGATGAGTGAAGTTCTCGTACTCTCTCCGGTAAGTCGCATACATCCGAGCCTGAACCTGAGCGTTTCCAGCGTGAGCATCCTTCAACTGACTCCAAATCCTACAAGCTAGGTCCTTTGTCTGAACCCGATCGAATTCGGATTGACACAGAGCATGAAACAAGTAGTCAACCGCCTTGTTGTTTGCGTCGTGCATGTCCCTCGATCCCGGAGCAAGGAAGTTAATCGGATGAATATAAGTTGTGTTCACCGTAACTTCCCAAAGGATTTGACCCTTACCGCGGAGGAAAGCTGCCATCTGCCTCTGCCACATCTGGTAGTTTTTGTCATCGAAGTGTGGAGGACCCGATCCCCGTTCCTGGTACGCCATCCTTGGATCTTAGTCTGGTTAGAATCCGAAGATCCGTAATCGGCTCTGATACCACTTGAAGGACCGAACTGGCGACCAGAGAGGGGGGTAGTGAATGGGAGCTGATAAAAATTCTTCTCGAAGGAGATGGCTACTCCAACAAGATGAACACGGCTGACCAAAACACATCTCCGGCTCAACTACCCAAGTTGGCCAAGACCACGTAGCCACTGGAGTGCTACTGGTCCTAGGAACCAACAACCACCGAAACCTACTCGAGAACGCAGCGGAACAAGCAACTCGAGCAACACTGACCACACCGGTCAGACCGGTCACCTGCACCGGTCAGACCGGTCCTGGCCGGATCTTCCAGACTGAGCCGCCGGAACACCCGACCCCCTCCAGAGACACTCCGGGTCACCCTGGACATTGAGCCGGGTCACCTGAGCAAGACTTGGCAATTTCCACAGAAAAGCCCCTGCACCGGTCAGGCCGGTGCAGCTCACCAATCAGACCGGTCTGAGCCGGGAAATCCCAAATCCGCGAACCTGACCTCCGAAGCTCCAAACTAAACCAAACTTGAAACAGAGCAACACAAAACACCAGGGAACTCACCAACACATTCCCCCGAGCAAAACCCAACTGGGGTCGGCACCGGTCAGACCTGTGAGAGGCACCGGTCAGACCGGTCAGGACCTGGGCTCTCGGGATGAACAGCAACCCGCGGGTCAACACCCCAAAATCCAAATCTCGATCTCCCGATTCGCTCCACGGATTCGCACAAGACTTTGGGGATAGTAGGAACACCTCATGGGCACTCCATAGCCAAGATTTGGTCCACCAAAACTTGCTAAATCAAGAGGAATCGAAGAAATCCCGCCAAGAACGCCCCTAACCCTAGAGCCAAGAAAACCCCAAAATTGAGCCCCTTTACTCACGGATTTGGGAGGGGAATCAAAGGGAAAAGAACCACGAAGGGTTCATGCATACATCCCCCACCAAATCCCAAAGAGAAAGGTCTCAAAACCGCCACAAGAAAAACACCAAGAAAAGGCTCCGAAAATCACCAAAAAGGGAAAACGGGAGAGACACAATCAAGCCTTGAGGAACCACGCCGAATCATCTATACATACCATGAAGGTTCATACAAGGTCTAGCTTGCCTCCCAATCATCCTTCCCTCTCACAAGATCTCACCATGAAGCTCTCAACTAGTCCTCTAAATCCTAAGGAAAATAGGAAGGGAAAATAGCAAAAGCAAATGAGCTAGGGTTACAAGAGATGGCTGCCATCCTCTCACCACTTGGGTTATATGGAGGCTAGCCGAAAGACGAAACTACCCCTATTACATTAAACTAAGATACACGCCCCCGAAGGGCCTTTTTGGAAACTTTGTCGTAGCACCATCGGACGGATGCCCGGCGACCGCAAACTTGCTTAGCCTCGACGCAAGCCTTGCGATCCCGACACGTGTCCTCCACTTCGAAGTGTCCGGACTGCGTCGTCGCACATCAGTCAGACCGGTCCTGGTGCTGCTGCCTTCGGTCTTCGGTCTTGGCTTTGTGGATGAACCAAGGAACCCTGTGGTTTTCTGGTGAACCACTGGAAACCCCGCGAACTCGGTGTAGGCTCCGCCAATCACCACTCATGACTCGGCTCCCACGTAGTCCCAGCTCGACCTTGGTTTCGAGGCTCAACTAAGAAACCGTCAATGACTTCATCTTGCCATTCTTGCCACCATGCGGCCCGCACTTGACCCCGCTGGCCACCGGGTCCCTCGAGCCAAGCCTACTTGTCTTCTCCACACTTGGAGGCCTACCCGGCATCGACCTTTCGCGCTTGCTCTTCACCTGCACCAACACCAGTCAAGCCACAACCTGCACCTGCAATACTTAGCCAAGAATCAGTCCACACAACGTTGTCAATCACTCATCACACCAGGAAGCGACCATCCACCGGTTCTCGAACCACACAGGCTCTCAACTTGGATCATGGAGGTGTGTTTTCTTCTCATTTCTCGTGCCAAATACCTGCATACAACTTTGCATTGGCACTTGTGGAATTTGTTAGTTTAAGCTCCTATTATACTGTGGATGCATGGTTGTCATGGTGAAATGCAGGAATTGACGGCCTTAAAAGGGGTACTTAACAGCCGTCAACAACTCCCCCACACTTCACCTTTGCTCATCCCAAGCAAAAGGGAAGAGATCAAGCGGGTTAAACCAAAGGTGAAACAAGCATAAGAGCTATTCCGTGTCATACCTTGCTCTTGTGAACTCTGTGGAGTGTCTACCATGTTACCTTGAGTAGTTGTCAAGAAGAACGGCCATGAATCAAGTCACTTCAGCACCCGATGGTAAGCACTTGGGGTTTTTGATAATTTTTAAAGAGGAAACTTTGCTCCACTTTCTTCTTTGATTCTCTCGGATCGCTCAATGTGTATATGTCCTCACCAAGGCATTGATCTGCCTTAAATTCAACCTACTTATAAACATGGCATATGTGGAGCTCAAGGTAGGATATGAATGATAAGGCATACTTGCATCACATATATTGCAATGTCAAAGACCGGATCCAAAGAGAAATTCAAGTCATACAATCAGATAAAGATGTGCACGAATGTATATGCTGAGTATGGTAAGGTGGACACTAGACCCGGAAATGGATGCTAGATATTACCATACATGATGAACGTTGTGCTAATGATGTATGGATGGAATAACAACTCCTTTCTTGTGTGATCCCCTCCCATAAATTCTTCTGAGGACATGGCTACATATATATAACTCTCTCCTTTTTTTTACTTGGACCTTCCTGGATCCAACTCTCTCCCCCTTTTTTTTAATTAGCCATGCCTCTCTGATAAATAACTTGGAGAGGGATACCAGCACATACGGTGGAGTGTTTATGTTTGTGGAATAGATGGGTGATACAATGCTAACTTCCGGTGTAGAAGTATAGCAGGGGGAACATGGTGGTGTGCACATGAATCTTGATCATGAAAGCATGAAAAGAATTCTCACAAGGGTCACAACAATTTGACAATGCTCAATGCAATAATAAGTAGCACATGAGTTTAAGGTTTTCAACAAAATTCATCATATGGCTCGGGTAGGAGTATGGTATATCAAAGAGGAGCCTTGCAAGAGCTTTTTTTTATATAAACCCAAGAGCTTGAAACCATTAGAGGAAAGATCATATCATCAAGTCATATCTCACTTGTCAACCACTTAGATAAACATGTTGTTCCTTTGAGAATATTTTTCACAAGCATCAAAGTTATGTACGGGGAAAAAAACTTATGCAAGTCAACCGTAGGTACAGAGTGAGCACAACTAGGGATTTCGTGAGTTGGTTAATAGAGAGTTTATAAACAAAGAGCATAAGGACCTCAGGAATCATGGTCAAATGAGATAGAGATGCAAACCAGTGATGTTTGTCTGTGTGGACCAGACGGGGTTTTCTGTGATGTGCAAGTGCGTCCCGTGCAGGTTCTCTAAGCTTGGTCGGTCGTTAGTTCTGCGTGAGCATAGTGTGGGCGTAAGGATCCATTGTGTTCGCGTTTGGAGGGTACAGCTCTCCCCCACATTATCTTGTACCTAGGTGCTGTACTTCGAGACAAAACAAAATAACTAACACACATGGGACTCGACCGGGTTACATGACTGGTGGAGCCAGATTATATATTCAAATCCACCAAATGAAATAGGTGCTTACACACATGATGGAAATAAAATTGTTTGGAAGGGAAATAAATGAAACCTAACTAAGTGCCTATGGGAAAATAATAAGGGGCACGACCCTCTACTCGGCATCATAGAGGTCCTCGTGCCCTGTGGCCACAAAGAGGCGCCTCATCTTGGCGCACAAGCCACGGCGAAGATTGCGGAGATCATCTCTAAGCTCGGCGAGATCCATCTTCTGCTCTGCGCTAATGGACTTCAGCTTCTCGCACTCTCTGCCCAGGTCCTCCACCAGAGGGGCTATCCTGGCTGTAGTGGGAGTCTTGGGAGACCTCTCGGTTGCCCAAGTCTTCTCCCTTGACTTCCTGGATGTTCGCGGTGTGGAGCTGCTACCCAACTCAAAGTCCTCATCAGCCTCCTCCAAAGTTAATGCACGTGTGCTCTTCTTGTCGGTGTTGTCTAGGGTAGCAATCCTGGGCTTCCCAGACTGAGAGACCGGTGGAGGCGATGATGGTGCAACAGGAACCGAACGGCTCCTTGCCCCTAAGGCTCTTGGAGTGCTGACCCAAGGCGACGGAGTCACTACGGGCCGGGGGAGAATCTCTGAGCGCCTCTAGTAGGGGCTGCTGGCACGCCCCGTGGCTTCCTTGCCTTCCGAGGTGAAGCAGAATGGCTGGAAGTGCGTGGAGCCACGGGCGTGAAGGGCTGGACGGCTATCCCCTTGGGCTCCAACGGCCCCTCAATAGTCACCTTCGCTCCGCGTTTCCCCACAGGAGGAAGGGAGGCGAGCAGCGGCACATCGAAGATACAGGCAACCTCCATGGGTGCTGCCCTCTTTTCAGATGCAGCAATGGCAGGAACATCTCCCTTGACGGGATCAGCAGAGGAAACCTCCACGGTGAAGGGAACAACGCTCTTGCCGGCCATGGCGGGTGGCAGTGGTGGGTGAGATGAAGGACCAAACTGGCGACCAGAGAGGGGGGAGTGAATGGGAGCCGATAAAAATTCTTCTCGAAGGAGATGACTTCTCCAACAAGATGAACTTGGTCGGGTACCCAAAATCACACGCTCCGCACGCAACCTTCCGTTTGCCAAAACCCCGTAGCCACTAGAGTGCTACTGGTCCTAGGAACAAACACTACCTGCAGCCACAGCTCCTACACACACGGCAGCGAAAACGACTCAGAAGTTGTCTGGCCAGCAGGGGGTGGTTAGACCGGGTATGGGGGGCGGTTAGACCGCCTCCACCTGGTAACCGAGAATTCCTCCGAACGACCTCTTCCGAGCTCCAAAACTCTCCACCGTTTCACCCACTGGATCCTCTGGTCAAGGCCAAGCTGGCTACCAGAGAATCTTGGTGAAACCAAGAACTTCACCGAAAAGGCCTAGGGCGGTTAGATCGGCTCACGGGGGCGGTCTAATCTCCTGTACCCCGCAACGAACTCAAGGCAAGAACTCCTAGCAATCTGCGCCGAAACGAACCAAGATTTCACCTGAACGCTCCTCTGATCAAGGCGAACGAACTCACAGAGGAAAATCTGGCAAAATCAAAACTTTCACCTGGGAGGCCCAGGGCGGTTAGACCGCCCCCGTATGGCGGTTAGAGCGCCCCTCCCAGAAAACCTGGCCGCGGGTCAAATCTCAACTTCCCATCGCTCTATCTCCCGATTCACCCCACGGATTGCACCGAAACTTCGGGGATACCTGGGTTACCTCCTGGGCAACCTCTCCACCAAAGGAATCGAACCGAAACGCTCTCAATCAAAGGAATCACGGATCTTGACCCTCTAGGTCATGAACTCGAGCAACTCGAAAAACCACCAAATCGAGGTCCATTCAAGGGAGTTCTTGGGGCAAAGTCACCAGCCAAAGAGGCACAAGGTCCTCATATGTGACACCCAACAAGAATCCCGCAAGAAATCACCCTCAAAACTCCGCCACAAAAATCACAAGAAAGAGCTCCGAAAATCACCAAAAAGGAAAACGGGAGAGGCAACACAAGGACTTGAGGAACCACGCCGAATCATCTATACATACCATGAAGGTTCATAAAAGGTCTAGCTTGCCACCCGGTCATCCATCCCTCTCTCTAGATCTCACATGAAGCTCTCAAGCTAGTCCTAGAAAAACTAGAGAAAATAGCAAACGAAAAATGACAAAGGGAAATGAGCTAGGGTTCCAAGAGTTGGCTGCCATCCATCCCTCCTAGTGTTTATATGGGGGCAACCAAAAGACTAAACTACCCTTACTAGCTAAATAGGGATACATACCCTTCAAGGGCAATTTTGAAAGTCTTTAGTTCAGCACCATCGGACGGATGCCCAGCGACCGCAAACTTGCTTAGCCTTGACGCAAGCCTTGCGATCCCGACGCGTGTCCTCCGCTTTGAAGATTCTCAGCGGCTGCGACCCGGGCGGTTGAACCGGCCTGGGTGGCCGCACTCCCTCGTCGAGTCTTCCGCCTCGGTTTTGTGGCTCAACTGAGTAACCCAGTGGTTTTCTAGTGAACCACTGCAAACCCCGCGAACTCAGTGTAGCCTCCACCAATCACCACTCATGACTCAGCTCCCATATCGTCCCGGCTCGACCTTGGTTTTGAGGCTCAACCACGAAACCATCCACGACTTCGTCTTGCTGTTCTTGCCACCATGCGGCCCGCACTTGACCCCACTGGCCACCGGGTCCCTCGAACCAAGCCTACTTGTTTTCTCCACACCTGAAGGCCTACCCGGCAACGACCTTTCGCGCTTGTTCTTCACCTGCACCAACACCAGTCAAGCCGCAACCTGCACCTGCAATACTTAGTCAAGAGTCAGTCCACATAATGTTGTCAATCACTCATCACACCAGGAAGCGACCATCCACCGGTCCTCGAACCACATAGGCTCTCAATCTCCCCCTTGTTGAGTGCATTGACAACACACATGATTGGTAACCAAAGAGAAAAGAAAAAGAAAAGAAACGACTAAAGAAACTTCAACAAGCGATCGAAAGCCAAAGGAAAGGCAAAGAACAAGATCACTTGAAGAAGGAAAGTCTCGGTCCCCTTAGGCAAGGGCAACGACTCGACACAACTGAGACAAAAATAAGCTCACACAAAGAGCAAAGACCACCAACGGCACACAAGGCCACGAGCCACAACCTCACACACGAGCTCCCCCTGCACATATGCAAGCTCCCCCTGAACCAATGCAGCAATGCAACATGGGAATGCAAACACGGAGCATAAACAGCTCACACTGCCCAGGGCGGTCAAAGCCCCTGCTTGGGCCGGTCAGACCGCCCCTCTGGGATCTGACCGCCCCAAGAAACCGGCCCTGCACCAAACTTTTCAAAAACTGCCCGAACCACTTTGAACACCTTCCAAATGCTCCCAGGTGCCCAAATCATGCACAAACTTCTCCCCTTTGTTGACAATGCATGAATCGAGGCAAAATGAGAAAAGTTTCAACATAGAGCTTCACAAATAGACAAAATTCATCATAGCATGCTACACATATCCAAATGAGCAAGTTAGATACTCTATAGCTTCGTATGGACAGAAACTACAAGATCACCAAGTTTCACAACCATTGGGCAAAGCTAAGATAGAATTGATCATTTTTGTGAAAAATTTACCCTCTCATGAGCAAAGTCCTAAACATGAGCAAAACATGTCAAAAAGGCAAAGCCACACAAACTTCATGCTAGGACAACCATTCTAAGCATAAGATCATCATAAACACCCACAAGCACCTCATGTCATGTCAAAGCCACCGAGCCATGAGCTTACTTCTATGTATGAGACTTCTCATTGGTAAGCAACATGCAACGGTTTAGCACCCAAAGCAAATTAAATTAAGCACATATGACATGGGAGCACATTTTCCAAGCAAATTACATTTCGTTTTCAGATTCATATTTGGTACATGAAATGTCTTTGCGACAAAAAGGAACTTATGCCCCTCCACAAGATAAAGCATGGGGGCTGAACATTCATGATGACAAATGAGCCTTTGGCCCCATATGCTCAAAATAAGCTATCCAAGCACAAATTAAGCATAGAAATGCCACTAAAACATGTCATGATCATATAAAGGTATTTACTCACAAGAGAGCATACATGTGACATTCTTCAAAAGCATAGCTATCAACCATGGATATAAATCAAGATCATCAAGAGCAACGCCACACTAAGCCATATCATACCAAACTAGCTCACAAGATCATATATAGCACATCATGGTAAACAAAGTATATAAGAGAAGCTTTTCCTACAAAATGCATATTATACAAAATGCATGCAACCTAATATACAAAGATGCCTATACATCATGTTACATATGCAATGCAAATGCAAGAATGCATAAAAGGAAAGCTATACATATGCTACAAAGGAGCTCCCACACCCAACTCAAGAGACCAAACACACACCAAGTTCTCCCCGCAAACGAGTGAAAGTTGCTTGATCTAGGGGCTTGATGAAAATATCCGCTAGTTGGTTTTGTGTGGGCACATGGATCAAAGCGATTTTCCTTTTCTCAACATTGTCCCTCAGAAAATGGTATCTCACTTCTATATGCTTGGTTTTGGAATGAAGCACTGGGTTCTTAGCAACACTTATCGCACTCGTGCTATCACAAAGAAGTGGAACCTGGGTATACTCCTCACCAAAGTCACTCATGGTGTATGTGATCCAAAGGAGCTGAGAGCAACAACTGGCTGCGGCAACGTATTCGGCTTCAGTAGTAGATTGAGCAACACTCGATTGTTTGCGGGAAGACCAAGATACCAAAGAAGAACCCAAGAACTGGCAAGTCCCAGAAGTGGACTTCGTATCCAACCGACACCCGGCAAAATCCGCGTCTAAAAAACTGTGAAGCTCCAAAGAAGAAGACACGGAGTACCAAAGGCCGCAGTCGGGAGTGTATCGCAAATACCTGAAGATGCGCTTGACTGCTTGCCGATGCGAAGTCCTTAGAGACGCTTGAAAACGAGCGCACAGACATACTGAGAATTGGATATCCGGCCTCGTCGCCATCAGGTACAGGAGGGAGCTGATCATGCTCCGGTACTCCTTCTGTTCCACGTGTTCACCGTCCTCGTCCGCATCAAGAGCTGTAGTCGTACTCATCGGCGTCGCCATGGCCTTGGAGTCCTCCATCTTGAACTTCCTCACAATGTCCTTGGTGTACTTGGCTTGGTGTACAAACGTTCCTTCCTTCGATTGCTTGATCTAGAGCCCGAGGAAGAACTGCAACTCGCCCATCATGCTCATCTCAAATTCCCTGCTCATGTCTTCTGCAAACCTTGCAACCAAAGAGTTAGATGAGCCACCAAAGACAATATTATCCACAAACACCTGCACAATTAGGATCTCTTTGCCCTGCCTGAGGAGAAACAAAGTCTGATCTACCTTCCCCATCTCAAAACCTCTCTCAAACAGGAATCCTCTCAACCTACCATACCAAGCTCTAGGCGCCTGCTTCAGCCCATATAGCGCCTTCCTCAACTTGTACACCCTGTGGGGGTACTTCTCACTCTCAAACCCCGGTGGTTGCCTCACGGACACTTCTTCCTCCAAAACACCATTCAGGAAAGCACTCTTCACATCCATTTGGTGCAATTTGAACCCTTTGGCCACGGAAAAGGCTAGAAGGATCCTAATCGCCTCCAAACAGACTACGGGAGCAAAGGTCTCCTTGTAGTCTATCCCCTCTTTCTGTGTGTACCCCTGAGCAACAAGCCTTGACTTGTTTCTCACCACTTCACCTTTCTCTCCCTCTTTATTTTTCCACACCCATTTTGTCCCAATCGGCTTACACCCCGGTGGAGGCTCCACTAACTCCCAAACTTGGTTCCTCTCATAATTCTCCAACTCCTCATGCATAGAATTGACCCAATTGTGATCAGATAGCGCATGTCCAATGTCTTTGGGCTCAAAAGTAGCAACAAAAGCAGCATGGGCAATGTGAGAGTCATTTCAAAACCTCGACCGTGTAGTGCGTTCATTGATGTTCCCGATGATCGTTGAAGCTGGATGATCCACTTGTACTCACCGGGGTGCTTCTCTCCTCGAAACCACCTCCCCCTCAGCTGGAGCTTCCTCACGATCTCGGCACGTCGTCGTAGGTGTGGGAGAAGGCCCGTCCTTCATCGTAGTCGAAGTAGTATGTACATGCTCAGCCGCGGGTGCCACACCACCATCTTCACCATCACCTTGCTGCTCCTCATCCTCGAAAATCTCCTCGCCAAGTTCCTCGTCACCTGCACACTCAAAAACAAGCTGACTACGTGGCTGTGTCTCATCGAAGGTAACCTTGCAAGTCTCCACGACTTGGTTAATTTCAAGATTGAGCACTCGAAAGGCTCTAGAATGAGATGCGTAACCAAAGAAAATGCCATCGACAGACCTAGCCTCGAACTTGTCCAACTTCTTCCCTTTCTTAAGGATGAAACATTTGCAGCCAAAGACGTGAAAGTGACTCACCTTGGGGGTTCTACCGTGCATCAACTCGTAACAAGTTTTCTTCTTATGGACTCTGAGGTAAATCCTGTTCGACACGTAGCACGCGGTATTGATCGCCTTAGCCCAGAACCTTCTCGGAGTCCTATGCTCATCGAGCATCGTCCGAGCCATCTCACACAGGGTTCTGTTTTTCCTTTCCACCACGCCGTTCTGGGGAGGCGTATACGGACTAGCGAACTGGTGTTCAAGACCCATGTCATGGCAAAAGGTTTCGAAGCGGGAGTTTTTAAATTCCGAGCCATTGTCACCGCGGATCACTCGTATGGCATCTCCGTGCCTCTCGTTCTTCAACCTCAAGACAAGATCTTGAACAAAACCAAACATCTCCCCTTTCTCCTCCAAAAAGAAGACCCAAGCATACCGAGAGTAGTCGTCCACCACAACTAGGACGTACCACTTCCCACCCACAGATCTCACACGAGCTGGGCCAACAAGGTCCATATGGAGCAGCTCGCATGGACGCTCTGTCATCACATCGGTGAGGGGTGGATGGGAAGCAGCTACCATCTTAGCATGCCTACACGGCGCCCACACCAAATCCTTTTCGAACCTCAACCGCGGCAATCCATGGACCAAATTGAGTTTACTCAAGTGAGACAAAAGGTCAAAACTTAAGTGACCCAACTTCCTATGCCACTTCCACAACTCACTCAAAGAACCAGCCAAAAAGCAACGAGCCACACCAGAAGACTGAGAGAAATCCGCTTGGAAAACTTGACCCTCGGGAACGACCATGCAAACTAGGTCCCCTCGAGAATCCAAAATTCAAGAACCACTAGGCCGAAACAACACCTCAAAACCCTCATCCAACACTAGGATACGAAAAGCAAATTGAACCCGAGCGATTGAACAAGAGCAACCCACCTGAGAGTGACCTTGTCACTTACCTTAATCTCACCTTCTGAAAGCACACACCCTCGCCCATTGTCCCCAAAGGTGATGTATGTCTTGGACTCCACCGGGACGAGACTTGAGAACCACCCCTTGTTTCCGGTCATATGCCTCGAGCAACCGGAGTCAATCAGCCAAACGTTCCTCAAGTCTCCCACCTGAAATTCAAAAACGAGCACGTGAGTGAACAAACGACTCAGCACTAGGGTTAGTACCAAAAGAGTAAAACCAGCGCCGAGCCATTTGCTCCAAAGTGGGGTTAGCACAAACCATATCATCACGCCTATCAAAACTACCACCACAAAAACCACCACGGGAACCACCACGATGGAACCAACCCTGTCTCGCTGGAGGAGAATGAAAACCACAAAAGGAAGACCGTGGGCCGTTCCTCCTCTCCAACTCAAAGCTATGACTCCTCCCACCATCGTATTGAGCACGAGGTGGAGAACATCTAGCAAACTGACCACCACCAAAATCACCATGCCAACCACTAGTACCGCGACCACCAGAACTGAAACCACTCGAGACGCCACCTCGAAAACCAAACCACCCAGAATTCTAGGGGGGCGGTCTGACCGCCTAGGTAGGCCGGTCTAACCGCCCCCCTCTGGGCAGGGCCGGTCTGACCGCCCCTCCAGGTCGGTCTGACCGCCCTCTCTAGAAAACCACCTCGGACGTGGGAACTCACATCTCCCCATGCCGGAACACTTCTCACAATCGCCTTACCCCTGGGCAGTGGCATACGAGGCTCAGGTACACCATTTGAGGGGCGGTACCTATCCTTGTTAGCCCACTCCTTAGCCATTCTCTCCTCACGCTTCCTCTTGATGCAAAACTCACCCTTGTGACCATCTCTCCCACAATAGTCACAATGAAACCGTATGAGCTTAGGTTTAGGATTAGGTTGGGGTTGCTCACTTGGTTTCTCCTCACTCGGCTTCTCTTTCAGTTTCTCCTCACTAGGCTTCTCACCCTCTTCCCAAAGAATACATTCCCTAAGTTGCTCTTGAACTTGATGGGTTTTTGGAAATCATTTGTGGGGTGAGGGAATATGGGTGGATCTGTAGTTGTGTCAATTTTATTTCTCAATGGGTTTGGCTTAGGAGGATAGGAATTTTTGTGGAAGGTTTTTGGTGGAGCTTGGATATCACCAATCTTCTCTCCTCCCTCACCACTACACTCTCCAATCTTATCCGACCGAAACGCTTGCCCATCATAGCGCTTGTATGCCTCTATCATCATCCTAAGCTGTGGTTCATGACCCGACAACCAACCCATCATTTTTCTCAACTCATCGTTTTCATCCTGCAAGCGATCAACATAATGTGCAAGTTCTAGATTCTTCACAGCATGCAATTCACAAGTAGAGCAAGAAGTGGAAACAGGTTCTTTCAACTCAGCCTCAAGAGAAACAATGTAAGCATGCATCTCATCAATCTTTCCATGCAAAACAGGGCAAGAAGTGCAAGCACCTAACAAAGCAGGTCTAGACTTAAGCTCAGCCACTTCAACCCTAAGCACATCTAGTTCCTCACACTTGGAGGCATGCTTTTCCTTAAGAGCAGTAAGATCAGCTAGGAACACAGAGCAATCAGCACAATCAACCTCATCAGAAACAATAGGTGAAGCCTTAAGCGAATCAATTTCAAGCTTAGCATCTAGGTTCTATGTTTCTAGCTTAGCCACTCTAGTCCTAGCATCCTCAAGCGAAGCCCTAAGCTCCTTTCTCATCTTCTTAGCCTCTCTAAGCATGTCATCATGATTATCAAGCAACTTGCCAAGCTCCTCATTCTCCTGGCGCAAGAAGGAAAGCTCGTCATGTACCTCAACCTCGGAGTCGGAGTCCGAGTCACTCTTGTGACTCTTCTTGCTGCCGAAGCTTCGCGCCATGGTGCAGAAGCCATCTCTCGCGTAGCAGCTCAGCCCGCTCAAGTTCTTGGATGACTTCTTGCTCTTGCGCTGATCACCTTCGTCTTCACTGCTACTCGAGCTCGAGGTAGAGTACGCGGAGCTGGAGTCGACGCCGCTCGCTCCGACCATCGCTCGGGCCTTGCCGTGGCCGTCCTTCTTCCTCGATCGTCGCTCGTCCTTGTGCTTCTGCTTGTGCTTGTGATCGCGCCTCGATCGGTACTTGCCCTCCGTCTTCGACTGGTGCTTGTAGTTGTCCTTGTTCTCCATCTTCTCGGGGCAGTCGGTGACGAAGTGTTCCGGCTTGCCGCACTGAAAGCACGTCCTCGTGTTCCTCCTTGTGTTCACCCGATTCTCGTGCATCCTCTCGAACCTCCTGGTCAGCAGCGCCAACTCGTCCTCTCCAAGCACGTCGAACTCCTCATCTGGCAAAGACAACAAAGAGGACAAAGAGTACATCCGAGAGGATTGGGTTAGCGTTAGACTTAGCACCTGAGCCACCGACGAGAGCAAGACTATGGGAGTCAGTCGTGCTCTCAAGATGGGCTGTCACACCACGATCCACCTCAGCTGACTTGAGCTTAGAGAACAGCTCGTCTACCGTCAGAGTGTCATACTTCTCGGACTCAAGAATGGCCTCGACCTTTCCATCCTAAACTGTACGATCCAAAGCGTGCAAGAGTTTCACAGCTCTGTCATGATCATCGTACGGGAGCACGGCCACATTAGCCCTCATGTTGTTCACAATCACTGTGAACCGCTGGAACATGGTGTCAATTGACTCACCGGGGAGATGAGTGAAGTTCTCGTACTCTCTCCGGTAAGTCGCGTACAACCGAGCCTGAACCTGAGCGTTTCCAGCGTGAGCATTCTTCAACTGCTCCCAAATCCTACAAGCCAAGTCCTCCGTCTGAACCCGATCGAATTCGAATTGACACAGAGCACGAAACAAGTAGTCGACCACCTTGTTGTTGGCGTCATGCATGTCCCTCGATCCTGGAGCAAGGAAGTTAATCGGATTAACATAAGTTGTGTTCACCGTAACGTCCCAAAGGATCTGTCCCTTGCCGCGGAGAAATGCAGACATCCATCTCTGCCACATCTGGTAGTTCTTCCCATCGAAGTGCGGAGGACCCGATCCCTGTTCCTGGTACGCCATCTTTGGATCTTAGACTGGTTAGAGTCCCGAAAGACCCTAACTGGCTTTGATACCACTTGAAGGACCGAACTGGCGACCAGAGAGGGGGGGAGTGAATGGGAGCCGATAAAAATTCTTCTCGAAGGAGATGACTTCTCCAACAAGATGAACTTGGTCGGGTACCCAAAATCACACGCTCCGCATGCAACCTTCCATTTGCCAAAACCCCGTAGCCACTGGAGTGCTACTGGTCCTAGGAACAAACACTACCTGCAACCACAGCTCCTACACACACGGCAGCGAAAACGACTCGGAAGCTGTCTGGCCAGCAGGGGGCGGTTAGACCAGGTATGGGTGGCGGTTAGACCGACTCCACCTAGTAACCGAGAATTCCTCTGAACGACCTCTTTCGAGCTCCAAAACTCCCCACGGTTTCACCCACTGGATCCTCTGGTCAAGGCCAAGCTAGCTACCAGAGAATCTTGGCAAAAACAAGAACTTCACCCAAAAGGCCTAGGGTGGTTAGACCGGCTCACGGGGGCGGTCTAACCTCATATACCCAGCAACGAAGTCAAGGCAAGAACTCCTAGCAATCTGCGCCGAAACAAACCAAGATTTCACCTGAACGCTCCTCTGATCAAGGTGAACGAACTCATAGAGAAAATCCGGCAAAATTAAAACTTTCACCTCGGAGGCCCAGGGCGGTTAGACTGCCCCCCTATGGCGGTTAGACCGCCCTTCCCAGAAAACCTGGTCGCGGGTCAAACCTCAACTTCCCATTGCTTGATCTCCCGATTCACCCCACGGATTGCAGTGGACCTTCGGGGATACCTGGGTTACCTCCTGGGCAACCTCTCCACCAAAGGAATCGAACCGAAACACTCTCAATCAAAGGGAATCGCGGATCTTGGCCCTCTAGGTCATGAACTCGAGCAACTCGAAAAACCACCAAATCGAGGTCGATTCAAGGGAGTTCTTGGGGCAAAGTCACCAGCCAAAGAGGCACAAGGTCCTCATACGTGACACCCAACAAGAATCCCACAAGTAATCGCCCTCAAAACTCTGCCACGAAAATCACAAGAAAGAGCTCCGAAAATCATCAAAAAGGAAAACGGGAGAGGCAACACAAGGCCTTGAGGAACCACGCCGAATCATCTATACATACCATGAAGGTTCATACAAGGTCTAGCTTGCCACCCGGTCATCCATCCCTCTCTCTAGATCTCACATGAAGCTCTCAAGCTAGTCCTTGAAAAACGAAGAAAATAGCAAACGAAAATGACAAAGGGAAATGAGTTAGGGTTCCAAGAGTTGGCTGCCATCCATCCCTCCTAGTGTTTATATGGGGGCAACCAAAAGAATAAACTACCCTTACTAGCTAACTAGGGATACATACCCTTCAGGGGCAATTTCGGAAGTCTTTAGTTCAGCACCATCAGACGGATGCCCAGTGACCGCAAACTTGCTTAGCCTCGACGCAAGCCTTGCGATCCCGACGCATGTCCTCTGCTTCAAAGTTTCTCGACGGCTGCGACCCGGGCGGTCAAACCGCCCCCCTGGGCGGTTAGACCGGCCCAGGCGGTCTGACCGCCCCTCCTGGGCGGTTGAACCAGCCTGGGTGGCCGCACTCCCTCGTCGAGTCTTTGGCCTCGGTTTTGTGGCTCAATCAAGAACCCAGTGGTTTTCTTGTGAACCACTTCAAACCCCGCGAACTCGGTGTAGCCTCCGCCAATCACCACTCATGACTCGGCTCCCACGTCGTCCCGGCTCAACCTTGGTTTTGAGGCTCAACCAAGAAACCGTCCACGACTTCGTCTTGCTGTTCTTGCCACCATGCGGCCCGCACTTGACCCCTCTGGCCATCGGGTGCCTCGAACCAAGCCTACTTGTCTTCTCCACACCTGGAGGCCTACCCGGCAATGACCTTTCGCGCTTGTTCTTCACCTGCACCAACACCAGTCAAGCCACAACCTGCACCTGCAATACTTAGCCAAGAGTCAGTCCACACAATGTTGTAAATCACTCATCACGCCAGGAAGCGACCATCCACCAGTCCTCGAACCACACAGGCTCTCATGAGAGGAGGATTGAGTAGGGGAGATGGGGTTTCTGCGTGACTCAAAATTCGCCACGCAACGAGAAGAGGATTTCTGGAGGACGAAGGAGTGCGCACGTGAAAGTAGAAAGGTGGCGACCACCCTTTTGGGTCGGCCGACCTAGTGGGTCAGCCGAGCCCATCTAGGCTCCACTGGGCCTCAGCTTCGGTCTGCAGGCCCTTGCGGAGCTCAGGGTCTCTGGGTCAGGTGCCCCACCAATTCTAAGGTCAGAAGCCTCGGGAAAAGCTAGAGTAGGGCTATGGGCATATAGTTGCCTTTTGCCCCAATCATCTTTACTCAAGCAACTTTATAATTCATTGGCTCAAATTGGGGGTTTTACCTGGACTCATACCTGGATGAAGAATGTTATTACCCTTTTTATGCTTACGTCGTCCATTTTCCTCATTCGTCTGCATGGTTAGTAACGAGTGAATACCTGAAGGATAATTTTCCCGGAATGAAATATGAAATGAAATTCACGGGAGCAAATCTTATCTTGGGGTATCTTATGATGTTCTTCTGCTCAACCATGTATGTCCTTCTTGCAAGTTTTTTTCAGTGATGATGTATGCGATACTTTTCTTTCCTACAAGGTTAGTGCATAGATACGATGCAAGCTGTATACATGGTATAATAGTGATAACTCTCACTACCAACCTAGAGAGACTATGATGGGTAACCTTAGGAAGACTGTGCAGGTAGCAAAGCTATAGCACTATGGACGGGAGTCCACAGAGATGATTAAATGAGCACGAGAAGAGTGCTCTGAGAGTGGAAGCTCTCATCTCTTAGGAAAACATAACTCAAAAATTCTCGGACCCAAGATCATAAGAGTGAAATCCTATGGGTTAGATGAACACTTTGAGAAACGAACCGAGAGTAACGAACTTGCTAGTTCATTCTCTCCTTAGGTTGACAAAGGTTCACTTCCTCACAAATGTGAGAATGACACATAAGTCCACCTAAGCTTCCAATGGGAGTACAGGAGGTAAGAGTGCACTCATACTCCCATTGGGCATCGATCAAGCCAAGAAGTGAAGAGTAGGATTTGGGTTTACTTGACGATCGGCATTGGTCATAATTGAGCTCAAGATAATGAAGTGGATTGCTCAATTCGACCGGTGTAAGGTCGTGCTTCCTCAGCCAAGAATATGGAAGTTTATGGATCAAGGGCTAGTGTCTTGACTAACCCTTGGTGTGGCGGCACCTCAGACTTTGTCTTGACATGGAGCACGAAATGTTTGTCGTAACCTCTCCCGGAAAGATATAGTTAGGGTCGAAGTAATCATTCTTGCCAGGATCGACTATCCTTCCCAGACTACTCCTTTCCACCTTCCTTCGAGACGAAGTCTCGAGGGACGGGCTTTAAGAGAAGAAATGATAGGGGAACCTAAAGGTAGAACTCACACTAGGTGCTCTTTCCCATAGATTCCTGCCAGTCAGGAACGATATCTTCAACCAGAGCGAAGTGAAGGTCTGAATATAAGCTCGGGCTCTCTCAAAGATGGATCTAGGCAACTCAACAACATCTCTTTTGGCTACTTCATTTCTTGAGACAGTTGGGGAACTGAAATCTCGGAATTCTCCTAGAATTTCCTTTCCTCATTCAGGCTCTAAGAACATAAAGGAGCCTCCTGAGAGGGCATCAAGTCTCATGGCGCTGTCCTTGTGTAAACCAACCCAGAAATGCTGCAAAAGCACTAGATCGGGTAGGCCAAAGACTGGGCACATTTCGACCAAGGAGGCAAAATGATGCCATGCCATCCCTAGTGATTCCTCCTCTCCTTGTTTAAAACTGAGGATTATTGTTATCAGGGAAATTATACGTCACAGAGGGAAGAATCGGATGCAGAAAGCTACTCTCAAATTTTCCCAGCTAGAGTGATCAGAACCGAAACAACAGTACCAGGTTCTCTCCTTCCCAGAGAGGGAGAAAAGAAACAGTTTCCTCTTAAGAACATCTTGTGTCATCTAGGTTCTACTTTGGGTGGAACACAATTGCTCAAAGTCTCTCACATGGTCATAGGGGTTCTCATGACTCATCCCCGAGAAGGAACTTTCCCGAACTAGCTTCATGAGAGATGGGTGAATCAGGTAAGGTGGTAGTGGAATGGGTCCTAAAGAGGACGGTTCTTCGGATTCACTCATGACGGGCAGAAGGTGTGTACAAGGATAACCTTCCATGGATAGTGGGGGTAGGGTAGAAACAAAAGAAAAACAAAAGATACAGGATAGTCGGGTTCGTAGGTTCACGACAACCGTTCCCCGGCAACGACGCCAGAAATCCTTGTTGGTATTTCTTAACCTCACCACTAGTGGCGCGTCTAGTGTGAGCGTGTAAGGAACACCCGGGTACACTGACGGGTGCGAACGAATCCGCAAGCGCATGGATACACCGTTGTAGCACTTCTCCTAAGGATTATTCCAGAGGGTATCGAATCCTAGGAACGGTAAGAGGAGTTCTACAAATGACTATCCAAGGACACAGGATCCCTGCTGAGGTCAGTAGTAGTGATGTTGTCATGGATGACGTTCACCTAACGTCACTGAAGACGCCAGAAATGTCACTGGTGTTCATTTGTGATGAGCTAGTGACGATATCGAAATTGTCACTATGGTCGCGTCACAGATGTGCCTCCAATCTGTGACGAATAACGTGTCTTTATGGATGTGGTTCAGTCTATGATGATGCCTTTTGGTCATGCATGAAACATCGTTTTCGTCATAATCTCCCATCTAATGGCCATCTTAACGGCGCCGGTAACGGTGTTTATGGTCTGTGACGATCCGGTTATGTCACTGAGTGTCCTGTTTTATCGTCATTACCAGCCGTTTGGTACCGTTCGGACGGCGTTGGAAGCTGACGTGTTAGCTGACACCAACCCTGACGTTGCAGTGACATGGCAACTGACGTCAACGCTGACATGGCAGTGGCGTCATCATTTTGGAATCTGTCACGGAATACATGGTGTAATTTCATTGTAATTTTAAATTTCAAATAATATTGAAATGACCAAAAGCTTCCATAAATAATAGATACATTATTGAAGTTACCATACAACTTGAGTTATTGATTACACAAGACCACCATGTCAAACACACCAGTTCACCTTATACAGAAGTCAGCCACTTCTGCTGCAAGTTGTTCCGGAAGCTTGCTTTCCTTTGATGATGATGATTTGGAGGCTAATGTTTTGATGCCCACACTATTCAGTAATTGGTGGGAGAGCACCTTCGACACTACCGGCACACAAGATACTCGTGTCTCAACTTCAGCAACAGGTTCTGCCCTCAAAGCTGCCATATCAGACTGAAAAATCAAAGACAGAAATAGTTACACATTAATGCTAATGACCAACAACAAAATTAGAAGTGTTAAAACTTTGAGGAACACATTTGACACAAGATGTTTATATAGAAATAAAAACCAATGCTGCATTCACAGAAACTAAATGCAGTTGTCATTCGTTGTACATAGATACAAAATTAAAATAAGAAATGAAAAGAGATAGATCCATCACATTTTTACACGTAACACATCAGTGTGGGGAATAGACTCCTTAGCATTTTACCTTACAAGTTGCACTAATGTGCATCATTTTTCTTGCGAAAAAAGGCACCATCTCCTTTACTTCGTTCAACTCTTCCAAACAAAATGGAAAGATCAAAAGAAATCAAACTACTTGAGTAGAGCAAAAATTAATTAGGATATAATAATATCGCATTGATAACTGATTTCACGGAAACAATAATACTTTACAAAGAAGATTCAGAGGAAAGGTGGTGCTCCCAATAGACCAGACCTTTTAGATGAAAGTGAAATTCAAGTGGAGTGTATCTGTGCTATGTTATAGTGATGGTGGATTAGAACGTGACCAGAATTCTGTGAGAACTAACCCTGCCATTTGAACAATAGATGCATGGAACTTAATGAAATATTTTATTCCCCTTTCAACCCGTGCATGCTACAGAACAGAAACAGCTATCACACACCACCTTGGAACATGTGTAGTCTCTATGGATTTTAACAATAACATAAGCTTAGATACCCTCTGAATATTTGTAAAATGTCACATGATTTCACCTTGAATGAACTAAAATGGCTTTTTCTAGTGTCATGTACAGCACATTAAACAAGCTTTGTTCAGCCTCATTGGCTGAGCTAGGCACCATGATTAGTTGTAGATTAGGGGGGAAAGGAGATCAGCACATAATTAAAAAACTATTATGCACCAATTTCATTGTATAGTTCACTTCCTTTGCAAACCATGGTCCATGGCTGCATGGTTACAGGCTTGCAGCCACAATAGATTTGCAACTCATTAAAATCATTCACGTACACAGTTAAACACATAGGCACAGAGCAAAGTAATTGCAGAGCTTGATCAAAGAAAGATTACAAGTTGTGGTAGTAGTCTAGCAGGAGCAGAAGTCGACACGGAAGGCAAAGGAGCAAAGCTTGCATGAGGCGCATCTGATCCAAGGAAGTGCCGTCCGAAAATGCTGTTTTGGCCAGGCATGCGGCCACCAGCGCGGACGTGAGGCCGGCACCGCTGCAGTCACGGACGGGAGGGGAAGCAAGAGCACACCTGATCCGGCGAGGTGCCCTCCAAGATGGCCGTTGTTGTCCTCCACTGTCCAATGTTGTCTTCCGCTAATTTGGAGAGGAAGGTGACATGAGAAGCGGCACGTCGTAGGCGCCGAAGGGCAAGCCTGTCGTGCATGGTCACCTGCTCTGACAGCTGCCACCACTACCTTCCGCGTCGGATCCACGCAGAGGGAAGGGTTAGGAGGATGGCCGCCGGCCGGATCTCGCCCGGGAGGGTCGGCCACCGCCGGTGTGGGCCCGCGCCACCGGCTAGTGTTTCCGCCGAGCACGAGTTCGGGAGGGAGCACAGGAGAGAGAGAGGAGGAGGAGAGAAACGGGAAGGTGCGGTTCGGGCCGCGGGTATGCAGGCAGCGGCAGCGGCGGCGACGGGAGGGACGGGCGGCGCTACACTACCAGAAAATCGTTGATCAGTGACGCAACCACATTTTGGCGTCATTGATTTATGATGTTTCTGGCTGATCTCATCATAATATTTCACTTCCGAGCAAATTTAGTGACAAAAAAAACTTTCGTCATTACAGTTGGTACTGTATCCGGGCATTCACAGTTTCATGCTGTTTTGTGACGTCATAAGCTCTGCAAAAACGTCATAAACCAACATCAGTCCCACATGTAAGCATTATTTTAAAAACAGAGTGTCCAAGTCATCATAAAATTCAGCAGGGTCCCACATGTAAGCATTCTTTCGAAAATGGAGTGTTCCAAGTCGTCATAAAATTTTCCAGGGTCCCACAACTTGCGCATTTTCACCAGGTCACCGGAGGTCAGGTCACGAAATGTTGCAAAAACAATTTGCCATTGCAATGGTTAGAACTAGAGACCTATAGGAACAAGACCGCGCTGTTTACCACTGCACCACTTCTTTGTTGTGTCAATTTAATGGGAACAATTTTCCATATGCTTATAATTTTTGGATAATTCTTTACAGTGACCAGGTCCCACAAGTAAGTTTCAGGTGAGTCTTTAATATAATTGCCTATCGAATGGTTGGCGAGACTCTTCACTCAGACGGTTAGACTTCGCAAGGTCAGCACGACAAGGTCAGTCTTCTGATTTGAGCCACTACATTTGCTCCTAACAACCTAGGGATGGAGATTTCTAGATTTGGCGATCTAGCGGATTGATGAGTGTTGACGGCTGTTATGTACCACTTTTAGGCCGTCAATACCTGCATAGAATGAACGGAAAGTGATCATCAACACTAGAATAGGGGTTTATACTGACAATTTTCACAAGTGTTGGTGTTTCTATCTTTTGTTGCAGGACACATCGAAATGCACATGGAATGATGCAATTGAGAGCAAGTAAATTAATGGTATGAATATGGCATCATCATAAACAACCTCAATTGCCAAATTGGTCTGCACCATTGCGACGGGCTCATTGAGACGATCGAAATGGACATATTATTTGTATGCATCGGAGTCTGGATGAAGAAGATAGGAAAAGGACAAGATTGCTGACATCATGCGGGCCCCACACCTATCCGCCGTACCTCGTACCTGCGCAGGCTGGCAGCGGGCGACACATGGCGGCCGGACACTGGCCGAAGCGCAGCGCCGCGGCGACTCGCTCACGTGCGCGGGCGGCTCCCGCCAGGCCACGTGGCTAGCACGGATTGGCCTCCCAGCGCTGCTGCGGGCCGCGCGCGCGAGCGCGGGAGCAAGCCGGCCCGGCCAGGCCAGGTGGCAGGTGCCGGTTGGCGTGGGCGGCCGATGCGCGGGACGCGCGGGTGCGAGCCCCCCGGCCGGGACGTGTGGCGACGCGGGAATGGCTGGGGAGGAGTAGGTTTGCATGGGCCGCCGGGTTCGGCCGGTTTTTCCATTTTCTGTGCCATTTCAGCGACCCAGCGACCGGTTCAGCTCCGGTTCAGGCCCCTAGGGTCCGGTTCTTGCCCGGTTCTCTTCACCACTGCCTTAGGCTCCTTCCAGAGGACGCTACAGTACCCGTGGCCGGCACTGTTCACCTCTAGGTGGCGCAAGAAGAGAAGAGAGGGAGAGAAGCACTTGTCCCTTGCCTATAAATATGAGGGGAGGGGGTAAGAATAGAGACACATCCCAAACTCTCTCCTCTCTCATTTCTCACTTGGAGAGGTGAGTTCTCACCTCTCCATGTGTAGATAGGTGTAGGTGCAATGTAGGTGATGGTGTGGGTGTGACTCCCATTTGTTCTTCATTTAGAGCAAAGTGAGTATTTCTGTATTTCCCTTTTAGACTAAAGTGATATCAATGCATGGGTGACATGTTCTTGAGTTCTTCATCTGTTCATCATTTAGAGGCTCGTGTTCTTCGTTACATGATCCTTTGATCTTGTTGACTAGATGAATAATTCTGCATTCCGTTTGTGTGAGTTATCTCGTTAGATCTTATTGGAATACATTAATTGGCGCTTAGTCGTTCGACCTCGTGCCACCTCGGGTCAATGATGGGTGAGGTATAGCCGTACTCGCGGGTTCGTCGCTCCATATTTGTACAGAGTGCTATAGTGTTGCTACGGGTCGACAGACGTAGCCGTGCTATAGTAGTAATTGGTGGTGCAGACGTGGTGTCTAAACTATGGATTATCCTTCGATTGCCCTGTATCCCACGGTTTGTCTTGGGGTAGGCCGCGGTGGTGACAGCCGTTGGACCCTTTCGGAATCCCCCACGTTCGGATACAGGTGTAGACAACCCTTTGCCATGAACCGACTGTTATAGCCAGGAGGGTCCGGTGTCCGAAGCGAGATCCTACAGCTTACTCCCCTAGAACCGAGCACCCCATCATCTCTCTACCTAAGCAGGGGCTTAGTGTCCTTGGACCGTTCTTCTAGGATAGAAGGTAATACACACCGTTCCTTGGACTCGATACCCTTTGGAATACTCCCGAAGGAGAAGTGCTACAACGGTGTATCCGTGCGCTTGCGGACTTGTTCGCACCCGTCAGTGTACCCGGGTGTTCCTTACACGCTCACGCTAGACGCGCCACTTGTGGTGAGGTTAAGAAATATCAACAAGCATTTCTGGCGCCGTTGCCGGGGAACGGTTGCTGTATCTATCTTCGAACCTAGTGGTCCTCGTATGTATCTTTTTCGTTTTCTTCTACCTCTACCCCCGTTACCCTTCAAGATATCCTTTTCCGTTTTCTTTACTTCTACCTTTACCCCCGCTACCCTTGGAAGGCTATCCTTGTAAACACCTTCCGCCTTCGAGGAGTGAACCCTCAGAGCCACCCTTGTCAGAACTCATTCTTTCATCTGACTGTCGATTCACCCCTCTCTCATGAAGCTAATTCAGGATCTTTCCTTCTCGAGGTCAATTCATGAGAACCCCCCTCGATCATGTGAGAGACTACGAGTGTCTGATTGAAACTCCGAATGAAATCGAAGAATCATTAGATGCTCGGAAAAGGGAATCTTTCCCACTATCCCTCTCTGGGGAAGCACGGGATTGGCACCGTTGTTTTGGTAGAAACTACCTCACTTGGGAAAATTTGAGAGCAGCTTACTGCTCCCGATTCTTCCCGGTATGACGTGTCATCTCGTTGAGGATAAGGATTCTCAGTCTCAAGCAAGGTGAGGAGGAATCGCTAGGAATGGTATGGGATCACTTCGCCTTTTTGGCGGGAGACTACCCAGTTCTCCACGTTCCCGATTGGAAGCTGCTTCTGCACTTCTGGTATGGGTTACGGAAGGACGATGCCATGAGGCTTAATGCTCTCTCTGAAGGCTCTTTGTGCACTTGGACGCTGTTGAGGGAAAAGAGATCGTGGAATATCTCCGGAATTTCAGCTCTCTTTGCATCCTGGTCGATGAGGTGCCCGTCAGAGGGAATGTTGAGCCACCTAGACTCATCGTCAGCCGAGCTGAGGCTTTAAGCTCCGGTTGAAGATACCATTCCTGATTATAGCAGGAATTTAAGGGAAAGATTGCTTAGTGTAGAGTCTACCCTTGGGTTCCCCTCTCGTACCTCTTCTTAGACCTTCTCCCAGAGGCCTTGTCTCGTGGGAGGATGGAGAGAGCAGTTAGGAAAGGATGAATCATTCTCGGCTGGGATGACTTGTTCGGTCCTAGTTATGATCTCCTAAGGAGAGTACGATTGGCCTATCATGTTCCTACGTTGAGGTTTGAGCTGAAGTGCCTTGCACTGAAGTTTCGTATAAACCAAGACATCGGTCTCTGCTTTATAATCCAGTGGATTCATTTATCAGACCGAAGGAGCACGATCATTTACCGATCGAATGGAGTACATTCACTTCATATCTTAAGCCCATCAATCGATGCCGATCAGTCAGGAGAAGCTTAAACTTCATACTTTATGCTTGACTTGATCGATGCCCAATGGGAGTTGCACTTTCCAGCTTATCCATAACCTCCTATTGGAAGCTTAGGCTAGACCCGGGATGGCTCATCGTTTTGATGAGAACATCGGTCCATCTACCTAAGGAAGGATGAGTTTAACCTCACCCTTCACCCGAACTCTAGCTCCTGAACGTACACCGGTCGTTCGAAATTCTACTCTATCCTCTTTTGGAGGCCGAGTATTTTCCTGAGCCGAGTTCAGTCGGAGATCAGTTGCGAGAGCGCTAGCCTCAGTGCTCAACCTTCCATCTCCGAGGTTCAACCTGGTGCTATAGTTTCTCAAGTCCCGTGATCGTCCCAGAGCTATCTTAGCCTCCCTGGAATGATCATGTCTGCTTTTAGCTTTGCTATCTTTTGGACTCGTGTTCGTACATGGCACTGACCTTGCAGCTGGAGCGCTTTACTGATTCATCGATGATTGGTGGTGAGATGGGAAGGACACCATCAATGTGGCTGCAAGAGAAATCTCCCGTGGTCGAGCTTATGACCGTGATAAACAAAGCACTACCAGGAGATAGCCTGGATTAGCATAGGTTTTATTTCCCTTTCGAATAAAAGCAAGAACATGTTTTTGGCATAAGTTGTCCTTCAGGTATTTTTGGTCAATAACCTTTCAGGTAGAGATAGAAAAGAACGACGAACAAGTGATGCCTAATAACATGTGAGTTACATCAGCTGTACCATCTTGGTAAGTTTTGGCAAGGGAATATTTGCAAAAGGAAGCTTGATCTTCGCACACTTAAGTTTTGTTGTCTGGCAATGCAAACTCTAAGTGTGGGGGAGGTATGTGAGCATCCCTAGTAAATTTCCTTTCATGCCAAACATTATCCTGATGAGGAGAAGATGTAAGCCCTCTCATCTTGCTGATTAGCTAGGTAAGTCCTGCTTTTGACATTAAACAAAGCCCTTTCGGGAGGTTGCCCGAGGTTCACCGTCTTGTGCTCATGCTTATGCTCCCTTTGAAAATAGCTTGATTATGTTTACATGCTTCATTTATCTTTGTTTGTATTCTCTGGTTTGAATGTACACGATATCTCATACATTCATAGACTGATTTAAATTAAGCATGGTGCTTAGGTTAAAATTGTCTTCTTCAGTCAAAACAAGACATGGTGTCGAGTTTTGATTGATGAACCTTAGAGTTATGCTTTCATGGATATTAGATGCATGTATGTGGACTAACCCCTGCAGAAATCCTCAAATTCTATTGGGTAAGTTGTTGAGCTATGTTCAATTGGGAAGGTAAGTTAAGGTGTTAGATTGATGTTGCATGACATATCAAGGAGGTACATTTGACCCCATAAAGGTCTCATATATCTTCTTTGATTATGAAGTGTAACATTGGTCTAACCCTTCTGAGCAAATGACATGGTGACAATAATGAAAAAAAACCTAGAAAATATTTGCTTTCGAATAAACGCTCTACGGTCTTTGAACCAGTAGAGTCCATCTTTTATTCCCACTTTGCTTGAAGAACAACACCAGGTACAAGAATAAGTGTGGGGGAGTCCTCTCGATCTCATCATCATATCCACTCGAGAACTCCCACACAGGCGCTGCACAACATCGACTACGCCCTCATGACAAGAGCAAGGTAAACTGGAGTGACCCGGCTGCCCTTTGGTTAGTCGAATCACCACTGGTCTCCCTTGATCTCTTACCCTTCAGAAGCGATGGTATGTGCACCCTCTATCTCACTCACCGTTATCCATGAGTTTGATTAAATTTCAATTCATATCCTTTATATCAACTCAGTGGTTTGTGCTATGCTTGCTCTACATGTTTCCTATGGTTGGCTTGCATATGTTTTATTCCTTACTTATCATCTTGATGCTTGTGAACAAATATCATTAGGGAACTCATGCTTATCTAAGTAGTTGACGTTTGTGATATGGTTTGATGATATGATCTTCGCTCTTTATGTTTGAGTGCTTGGGAATTTTATTTGAAAAAATTTGAACACCCCTTTGCAAAGCTCCTCTTTGATATGTCGCAGTCCTACCAAGGCCATATGATGTTATTAGTTGAAAACCTTATACTCATATGTTGCTTGTTATTGCATTGAGCTTTGTCAAATTCTGTGACCCTTATGAGAATTCTTTTCATGCTTTCATGATCAAGATTCATGTGCACACCACTATTTCCCCCTTGCTATGCTTCTACTCTGGAAGTTAGCATTGTATCATTCATCTATTCACCTACATAAATGCTCCATCATATGCATTGATTTCTCTCTCCTCAAGTGTTTTGTAAAGAGGCATGGCTATCTCAAAAAAACAGAAAAGGGGGACACATGAAGGTCCCTGCTGTTATGAAAAAAAGGGCAAAAGAGAAAAAAAATGTGGGCACATGAAGGTCCACTAAAAAAATAAGAGAATAGCCATGTTCTCACAACTTCATATATATAAGAGAGAGAGAGAATCACGTAATGGAGTCATTCAGCTCATTCATCACATGATGGTAATAACTAGTACCTACTCCGGGGCTAGTGTCCACCTTACCATCACCACCATATTTCATCATGTATGATAATATCTAGAACCCATTCTGGGTCTAGTATACACCTTATCATACTTATCATATCCATATAAGTGCACATCTCGATCTGATTGTATGAATTGCTTTTCCCTGTGGATCTAGTTTTTGACTTTGCAATATATGTGATTCAAGTATGCCTTATCCTTCATACCCACCTTGAGCTCCACATAAGCTATCATTAGAAGTAGGATGAATAAAGGCAATATAATGCCTTGGTGAGGACATAAATACACATTGTACTATCTGAGAGAATCAAATGAGGAGCTAAGCAAGGTTTATTTCGAAAATCATTGCAAAACCCCAAGTTACTTGACATGATGAGCAGGAGTGACTTGATTCATGACTGTTCCATTCTTCAACTACCCAAGATGGCAGGATAGACACTCCACATAGTTCACAAGTGCAAGGTATGGTTTGGAATATCTCTTATGCTAGCTTCATACCCTTTAGATATCATGTACCACCTTGATCTAACTCCCTTTACTCGGGACGAGCAAAGGTCAAGTGTGGGGGAGTTGTTGACGGCTGTTAAGTACCACTTTTAGGCCATCAATACCTGCATAGAATGAACGGAAAGTGATCATCAACACTAGAATATGGGTTTATACTGACAATTTCCACAAGTGTTGGTGTTTCTATCTTTTGTTGCAGGACACATCGAAATGCACATGGAATGATGCAATTGAGAGCAAGTAAATTAATGGCATGAATATGGCATCATCATAAACAACCTCAATTGCCAAATTGGTCTGCATCATTGCGACGGGCTCGTCGAGACGATCGAAATGGACATATTATTTGTATGCATCAGAGTCTGGATGAAGAAGATAGGAAAATGACAAGATTGTTGACGTCATGCGGGCCCCACACCTATCCGCCGTACCTCGTACCTGCGCAGGCCGGCAGCGGGCGACACGTGGCGGCTGGACACTGGCCGAAGCACAGCACCACGGCGACTCGTGCACGCACACGGGTGGCTCCCGCCGGGCCACGTGGCTGGCGCGGATTGGCCTCCCGCCGCTGCTGCGGGCCGCGCGCGCGAGCGCGGGAGCGAGCCGGCCCGGCCAGGCCAGGTGGCAGGCGCCGGTTGGCGCGGGCGGCCGCTGCGCGGGACGTGCGAGCGCGAGCGCCCCGGCCGGGACGCGTGGCGACGCGGGAATGGCTGGGGCGGAGTCGGTTTGCATGGCCGCCGGGTTCGGCCGGTTTTCCATTTTCTGTGCCATTTCAGCGACCCAGCGACCGGTTCAGCTCCGGTTCAGGCCCCTAGGGTCCGGTTCTTGCCCGGTTTTCTTCTCCACCGCCTTAGGCTCCTTCCAGAGGACGCTACAGTACCCGTGGTAGGCACTGTTCACCTCCAGGTGGCGCAAGAAGAAAAGAGAAGAGAGGGAGAGAAGCACTTGTCCCTTGCCTATAAATATGTGGGGAGGAGGTAAGAATAGAGACACATCCCAAACTCTCCCCTCTCTCATTTCTCACTTGGAGAGGTGTCACCTCTCCATGTGTAGATAGGTGTAGGTGCTATGTAGGTGATGGTGTGGGTGTGACTCCCATTTGTTCTTCATTTAGAGCAAAGTGAGTATTTCTATATTTCACTTTCAGACTAAAGTGATATTCATGCATGGGTGACATGTTCTTGAGTTCTTCATCTGCTCATCATTTAGAGGCTCGTGTTCTTTGTTACACGATCCTTTGATCTTGTTGACTAGATAAATAATTCTGCATTCCGTTTGTGTGAGTTATCTCATTTGATCTTATTGGAATACATTAATTGGCGCTTAGTCATTCGACCTCGCGCCACCTCAGGTCAATGATGGGTGAGGTATAGCCGTACTCGCGGGTTCGTCACTCCGTATTTGTACGGAGTGCTATAGTGTTGCTACGGGTCGACAGACGTAGCCGTGCTATAGTAGTAATCGGTGGTGCAGACGTGGTGTCTGAACTACGGGTTATCCTTCGATTGCCCTGTATCCCACGGTTTGTCTTGGGGTAGGCCGCGGTGGTGACAGCCGTTGGACCCTTTCGGAATCCCCCACATTCGGATACAGGTGTAGGCAACCCTTTGCCATGAACCAACTGTTATAGCCAGGAGGGTCCGGTGTCCGAAGCGAGATCCTACAGCTTACTCCCCTAGAACCGAGCACCCCATCATCTCTCTACCTAAGCAGGGGCTTAGTGTCCTTGGACCGTTCTTCTAGGATAGAAGGTAATACACACCGTCCCTTGGATTCGATACCCTTTGGAATACTCCCGAGGGAGAAGTGCTACAACGGTGTATCCATGTGCTTGCGGACTTGTTCGCACCCGTCAGTGTACCCGGGTGTTCCTTACACGCTCACGCTAGACGCGCCACTAGTGGTGAGGTTAAGAAATACCAACCATGAGCATATGCAAATACAATTGATTTAGATTTCTTCGTACCCTCAGATTTGCACTTCGTTTGTTGTTATAAGTTGATAGGCTATTGACAATTCATAGGTGTTAGATTCAGTTAGTTTTCAATTTGTATCGTTTTATAGATTGATAGGTTCTTGTATTTTACTAGCTTCTGGAGGTGGCTCGGTCGACTGATTTCGTTACATTGGGCCCTCATGATGCTGATCTTATCCTTGTGGATCGCTATAACAAGTGCGAGCATGGGTGTGCTGTCCTTGTCAAGGAACCCTTGTGCACCCTTAGGTATGGAATCTGCAGTCAGGTAAACAATATCTTTTTAAATTTCAATAGACCTATAGTACTTGTACTCTTGATGTCAGTGTTGCAAATGGATAATTGTATGAACATGTATGTATTTGGTGTCTACAACCTGAAGAACAACAATGTGAGACGTTTATTTGGATTGATCCTCAACGGGATGCTAGGACTTCTGCTGTTCTGGAGAGGCTGACAAAGATTGTTGAAAAAGGATGAGAGGAAGCAAGTGATTTGAAGGAAGACTGAAATTGCTAACAAGCGGCTTGAAGCTACTGCCGCTGAGTTGAAAAAGGTGAAGGCAAAGCTGGAACGGGTTGAGAAGGAGAAGGAATCGATGCTTTGCGAGTTCAATAAAAATAGGTAGTTACAGTTATTATTAAACTTGTTGCTTGTTGATGTTTAACTACTGGTTGTTGCTCACTTCATACTGATGAACGGCCATGAATGACATGTAATGTTATGAAACTTGTTGCTGCTGATGTTTACTTCAGATCATGCAAACGACAAAGGGAAGAATAATGGGAAGGATCGCCAGAAGCTAGCAAGAAGCTTGAAGCTACTTCTCTGCAGAAGCAGCAGGATGGAGCTATGGAAGGAGAATCAACGCCTGCAAATGTAAATTTATGATTAGTTCTTTAGTGTTGAGAATGGTCATGAGTTGATGGAACTTGTTGCTACTTGGTGTTGTGAACTTTGTGGTCATGAGTTGAGAAACTTGATGCTACCTGATCATAATGATGTTTGCTACTTGGTGTTGTGAACTTTGTGGTCCTGAGTTGAGAAGCTTGTTGCTACTTGGTGTTGTGAACTTTGTGGTCATGAGTTGAGAAACTTGTTACTACTTGGTGTTGTGAACTTTGTGGTCGTGAGTTGAGAAACTTGATGCCAACTGATCATAATATGATGTTTGCTGCTCAGTGGACGACAAAGGTCCGGTATGATGACGTTTTGCTGGAAGGACCTTCTTGAGTAATGATCGTGAAACTGCTTATTTCCTACTGTCGTTCCAAGTCATCATAAAATGGAGGTCCCACATGTAAGCATTTTCGCTAGGTCACGAAATGTTGCAAAAACAATTTGCCAATGCAAGGGTTCGAACTAAAGACCTATAGGAATAAGATCATTTCTTACCCCTGCACCACTTCTTGGTTCTGTCATTTTAACAAGAAACACTTTCCTTATGGCTGTGTAAGGTGAATCTTTAATATAAATCAGTAATTCATATGCGAAATGCTTCACTGGCTTCGCAAAGACTCTCGACTTTTGCTATGCACAGATCTGCAACGGCTCGTGGTAGGAATGGCGGATCCTAGAGGCGACGGGAAGATGGTTCCGCCGCCACCTTCTAGCTACAAGAAGCTGCAACGGCTCGACAAGGTCAGATCTCTGGTATCAGCCACTATATTTTCCCCTATCATCCTAGGGATTTCTAGATTTGGTGATCTAACAGATTGATGAACATATACACTAGAATCAAATTTCATCGTACCCATATATTTGCACTTCGTTTGGTGTTACAAGTTGATAGGCTATAGACAATTCATAGGTGTTAGAATCGGTTAGTTTTCAATTTGCATCGTTTGATGGATTGATAGGTTCTTGTATTTTACTACCTTCTAGAGGTGCTTGAAGCCACTAAAGCTGGGCTACAAGAGGTGAAGAGAGACCTGCAAGAACAACAAGGCAGAGAACTCATGGCGCAGCAAGAGGCTGTAAAATACAAGGAGCTGTGTCAGGAAATTTTAAATACAACTATGCAAGAGATGAGGAAATTCAAGGAGATGGCTGACCAATTGTTACATGAACAATTACAACAGACCAACATATACAAGGAGATGTGTGCCCATATGTTACGCCCGGACAATGCCTTGTTGAAAGAAATAGGTGAGATTCTTGACCAAGAGTCGAAAGACCTGGTATTGGACTGGAAGGCAAAACCTGAAGAGGAGGCAAGGTCATGGAAGGAAGAATGCGCAAAGGCTAACATCAAGCTTAAAGCAACTACTACTGAGCTGGAAAATGTGAAGGGAAAGCTGAAACATGCCATCGTTGCGATGGAAGTGTATAAGCAATCGGTTGAGCAGCTAGTTATCGAGATCAAGAAGGAGAAGCAATCGATACAACAGAGTGTTCTCCAGATGGAGAAGGAGAAGCAATGGATACTGCGTGAGAAAGATAAAAATAGGTAGTGCTTGAGTATTATGAAATTTGTTCCTTGTTGATGTTTAATTACTGGATGTTCCTTCTAATCATTATACGTAGTGCTATCAAACTTGTTGGTGCTTATGTTTTCTTTAGGTCAACCAAGCAAAAAAGTGATCAACAATGGTAAGGATCCTCAGAAGCTAACATGAATCTTGAAGCTACTGCTGCTGAGCTGCAGAAGGTGAAGGGACAGCTGCGGGATGGAGCTGTGGAAGGAGAATCAACGCCTACCGATGTAAATTGATGATCAGTTCTTATCAATATGATTACAAATGGGTGGTTATGATTATTGTGAAAATTGTAATGATGATCATCCTATGATGTTTGCTACTTGGTGTTGTGAACTTTGTGGTCATGAGTTGAGAAACTTGTTGCTACTTGGTGTGATGATCATCCTATGATGTTTGCTACTAGGTGTTGTAATTTGTTGCGACTTGGTGTTGTGAACTTTGTAGTCATGAGTTGAGAAACTTGATGCTACCTGATCATAATATGATGTTTGTTGCTCGGTGATGACAAAGGTCTAGTCTGTTGATGTTTTTCTAGAAGGACCTTCATGAGGAACGACCGCGAAACTGCTTATTTCCTACTATCATGAAATGTTGCAAAAATAACTTGCCATTGGGTTCGAACTAGAGACCTATACGAACAAGACTGCATTGTTTACTACTGCACCAGTTTTGGTTGTGTCAATTTAATGGAAACACTTTCCTTATGGTTGGGCCAGATGAGTCTTTAATATAAATCTGTAACTCGCAGGCGAAACGCTTCACTACCTTAGCCACTCTCGACTTTTGCTACACGCAGATCTGCAACGGCTCGTGGCAGGAATGGCAGATCCTAGCAGCGATGGGAAGATTGTTGCGCCGCCACCTCTTGGCTACAAGAGGCTGAAACAGCCTGACAAGGTTAGTTCTCTGGTTTGAGCCACTATATTTTCCCCTATCATCCTAGGGATTTCTAGATTTGGGGATCTAACGGATTGATGAGCACATAGAATAGATTCAGATTTCATCGTACTCTCATTTTTGCACTATGATTGATGTTACAAGTTGATAGACTATAGACAATTCATAGGTGTTAGGTTTAGTTAGTTTTCAATTTGCATCGTTTGATGGATTGATAGGTTCATGTATTTTACTAGCTTCAGGAGGTGCTTGAAGCCACTAAAGTTGAGCTGCAGGAGGTGAAGAGAGAGCTGCAAGAACAACAAGGCAGAGAACTAATGGCGCAGCAAGAGGCTGTAAATTACAAGCACCTGTATGAGCAATCGTTACAGGACAACATTGCCCAGATGGAAGAGCTGGCCAAATTCAAGGAGATGTCTAACCAATTGTTACATGAAAAATTCCAAGAGACCAACAAATACAAGGGAAAGCTGGAACATGCTATCCATGTGATGGAGGTGTATAACCAATCGGTTGATCAGGTAATTAACGAGATGGAGAAGCACAAGCAATGGATACAACTGAGTATTGTCCACACGAAGAAGGAGAAGCAACGGATACTGCGCGAGAAAGATAAAAATAAGTAGTGCTTGATTATTATGAAACTTGTTCCTTGTTGATGTTTAATTAATGGTTGTTGCTCCTGTGCACTTCATATTGCTGAACAGCCATGACACGTAGTGTTATGAAACTTGTTACTGCTTGTGTTTTCTTTAGGTCAGGCAAGCGAAAACGGATAAACAATGGGACAGGTCCTCAGAAGCTAACATGAAGCTTGAAGCTACTGCCACTGAGCTACAGAAGGTGAAGGGACAGCTGTAGGATGGAGCTATGGAAGGATGTCACACCCTGAAATTTCCCAATTTTAGGATGTGAATAGAAAGAATAATTAAAAAAGAATTTTCTCATAATTTAAAAAAATTTCCAACATTTATTTTCTTTACAGGAAATATAGCATAGGAAAAAGCCTTTGTTTAATTTTCTGAATTAAATAAATGATTCTGTGTGTGCTGCATTCATATCGATGCATCTGGGTGTTCATGAGTGGAAAATGTTTCAAAAATGCGTCTAGGTGTTGACCAAATCCTTCTGGGAATTTTTCGGGCTTTTTCCGGAATTTATTCTCACTTTTCTCAAGCTATTTCTATTTATTAGAAGGCTCTAAAATCATTGTCATGAGCTCCAAATACTTTATTTGGATTGTTGGTGTCTCAATCTATCTCTAGGAATTTTCTCAGTATTTTTGGTGCATTGCAAACATTTACTAGACTTTTCTGTAATTGTTTCTGCACTGAAAATAATTTCGGAAAATATAAAACTTTTCCTTTTTCTTTTGGGCCGAGCCCGCATCCGTGAGCCCGACCCGCTCCGGCCGAGCCGCGAGCCCGCAGGGCCCATCCGGGCCTAAGCACTGACCGGCCGTGGCAACCACGGCCGCAGGCCGCCGCCTCCCTCGGCGTGTGCGCCAGGCTAGGGCGTGCCTCCCGCGTCCCTATATAGGCTGAGCGCCCGGCTGCCGCGTGCCCTAGCCGCCGCTATCACCTTGCCCAACCTCGCGCGTGCACCGCCGTCACCCATGCCGCCGAAATCAGGGAGCCGCCACCGGCTGCCGCCCGGTTCGCCGGTATGAAGCACCGCCAGCGCATGCTGCGACCACCAGGAGGCCCGCAACGTCGAGCCGCGTCCAGAACACCGGCTCCCGTCGCAAGTTGACCTCCGGAGTACCGTCCACCATGAAGACCCGAGCTGCCTTGGAGCTCCACCGCCGGCCGCCCCACTCCAAAATCCGGCAACCTCCGTCTATCTCCACCGTTGGTGAGCACGTCCCTGCGATCCCCTCAATCTCCTGTCTCCGTTTTGTGTCTCACCCGAGTCCCTCGTCGCCTGTAGCCCTGCCGATTTGATGTGCCAGGAGCATGTTGCTGTGCGTGAGGAGCTCCTGTCCGTCCCAGGCTACAAGTTGAAGAAGATAAGGACGTTTTGCGATTAGGCCCTTAGACTTCCTTGTAATCTATAGTTTTGTTTATGAGTCTTGGCCAATCCGTACATAACCCCCTACGAAAATCCCTCCTTTCACACACAGATCCAACCCGAGGTTTTTGCAGATCTAACCCTGAGCTATGTCAGTTTCGCAAGCACTATTTTATGTGTCTTGCATATCTTTCTTGTTAGCCCCTGAAACCTGCAGTTATCACATCTAAGTCCGTCCAATCTTGTTTATCTCATAAGTTCCACGTTTTAGATCCGTTTTAATCCGTTCAGGTTGCGTTAGGTTCATAATAAAATAAAGTGCACATCAGTGGTGTGTTTACATCATACATGTTTTCTGAAATTTTGTTTAATATTAATTTTGTTAATGTCTATTAAACATGTCTTCTCTAAATAAAAGCAATATAGTGATACGCACCGGTGTTCATAATCAATGTTAATTTGATTAACGTTTATTTCACATGCTTTTGTAATAAAATCTAATTAGATATTTACCTCAGTTTTTCGTAAATCAAATGTTAATTTGTTTAATAATTAAATTAACTTTTCTAATTAAAAGTTGATTAGGCCTTTACATCGGCTTTTCTAAATAAATGTTAACTTGATTAATATCAACACAAATGTGTTTCTAATTGTAACTTGGTTAGTTCTATACGAATCATAAAGTTGTACACTTAGACCTTTTCACCTAGTTGTTTATTTATTAAACTAAAGTTTAATTGGTGTAATTAATACGTGAACATTTATAAATAAAATTTGACTAGGTTCTTTACGCCGGTTTCTTTAAATAAAGTTTAATCTGAATTAATGCCAACATAGGGTATTTTATTTCTAAAATATCCTTTACATTTGTTTTGCTAATTAAAATGAACCTAAGCCTATAGTCTTTTATGTTCATAAATGAAATCGATTGTTAGACGTTCTATATCTCAGTATCTCTTCTGATCAAGTCTATCTAAAGCTCTAAATCTTTCTAGTGTTAGCTCAAGCTCAACTAATCAGACCTTTCCCTTCTAAGCACGGCTCGTGTGCTTTAGTGATCCATAGAATTGAGTTTATCCTTTAGTACAATCTTTTAAAGTTTTTCTTGATTTGTGTATTGTTTTTAGTTTGATTGTTTGTTTGCTTTGTATGCTTGTGCCGATGATTGATGCGCATAGAGTGAACATTGTTCGAGAAGCTTTGAAGAGCTTGAAGTTGAAGATATTCTGAGCAACAAATCTCTGGTTAAAGGCAAGTGTGTCCTTGGTCTTTTCTCCCAATAACTTTATTAATCACTGTTGCATATGCCTTGCATTAAGTTTGATGGGTTCCTATTAAGGATTATGACTAGTATCTTTTACCATTCCCTTGTAATCGGGTTGTTGTTTAATTAATTTTGATGGTAGATGTTGCTTAGTGTGCTCAACTGGGTTGGTAATAATCAACATGGTTACCTTTTATGCTCTATGTTCCTTTATGATAAATTTTATATACAAGATCATATGCTTAATTGGAACATGGAGAACCACCCAAGAAAACAGTGCAACCACAACGACTAAACGGGCACTGGTCTTGGCCAATTGACTAGGAACTTTAGCTTGGGGTGACCTTACCTGATAAGGACAAGGGATCGGTCGTACTACGGGGTATGGACCCGCCCTAGCGGGGGGTTGGGTTGGTTCTTTTTATGGCTGGGTATTGACCTGCTAGGGGGCTTTATACCTTGCTAACTGATCTGGACCTTGTGGGTTGCAACTTGCTGGGGAACCTTTGTAAAGGCCTAGTAGCATCCCTATGCAATCACACCTCTGTAGTGTGGTATGATGCCTAGCTAGCATCGCATGGTTGGGCTCAAAGTTCTTCGGAACTTTTACGCAACTTGTGGTGAAAGTGTACAACCTCTGCAGAGTGTAAAACTAACCGGTTAGCCATGCTCACGGTCAAGAGCGGCCTGGACCCTCACATGATAATTGAACTTGAAGATGGACTTAAATTGTGATCTATGATATGATTATGCTTGCCATGTGCTTATGGCGTATCTTACCTTTATGCTTAATGTGGGTTGGTATACACTTGTATCTTAGTAATCAGGTGCTAATAAAATTTGACCAACTAAAATTGCTTAATGCAATCAACCTGTCGACCTTTCATTGTTAAGCCTTTGCATTCATACTTTCCCCACACTTGCTGAGTACGACATGTGCTCACCCTTGCTATAAACAATTTTGCTCAGAAAGAGGAAGCTACTATGGAGTTTGCTGAAGATGTTGCTGAGTTCTAGGCGTACGCAACCCCCAGTCGACTGCTTGTGGAGTTTGGTGCCTTCGTTTCCAGGAATTAGCGTAATACTCTGATAATCTTCCTTTTTCTTATGTGATACTGTTTCTGTATTCACTTATATATCACTATATGTATGAAAATAGATCCTGGCATACATATAGTTATGCACTTGGTTTTCTTTGGAAAAACAGGTGCGACAGAGTGGTATCAGAGTTGTATCGACTGTAGGACGTAAGCCTAGTTAGCAATGGTCGATCCTTAAGGTTTCTTATGATCTAAAAATTCATCACTACCTTTCCCTTCAGCTTTGTGATGAATATTCTCAGTCCTTGGTCATTTTCTTCTTCTCTTAATCTTATCTTGATCTTACTTTCCATTCCCACTTGTTCCATGCAATGTATCTCCTTTATATCTTGCTTGCATAACTACTTTGGACCTAGCTGTCAATTCTTATCCACATATCTTCCTCATTTAACTTCTCCTCCTTTATATAATGCTACTTTGGATTCCCCCTTGACTTTTGATTCCAAAGTGTCGTTCTACTTCAAAAATTCTTAGATGATCCATGTCACGAACCCCTGATGCAAGCCTGCCCAAGTCACCCGCACAAAGGAGCTATCAATTCATCACCTGAAGTCAAGCCTCGATGACCAAAGAAGCCACACCCCTGCTTAGGAGGATTCCTTGTAGCCTTATTAACAGCGTGTAGCATCGTACCTTTGTTTCTGTGTTAAAATGGTGAAATTGTGTGTTTGCATGATGATGCTTGGTTTTATGACCTTGATTGATTCATTTCTTTGCAGTGAGTGTTGGTGTATTGTGGGCCTTCTACCTACAATGACATCAGTTGCTTAGTTGGGTTTGTCTTTTGAATCTCCCTTATCCTTGCCATCTACTCTTTTCTGCCCAAACAAATGGAGAGTCAAGAAGAAAGCTGAAGGCAGTGTCAACTTCAACAAGCATCATCGACACCATCACCGCCTTGTTGGAAGCAAGTTAAGGAAAAGAAGACATCACTCTACTTCCTTTACCACCTTGTGCTTGCTATCATCCCACCTAACTCACTCTAATGAAGACCCCAATGACCAAGAAAGAGGAAAACAGAAGATCCTACACACAGATGACAACAGGATGATGACCGCCTACCTACCTCCATAGCAATATTCTTATTTATCACTCTTCTCCTTGTTTCTTCTTTCTTCGAATCTCGGGACATGATTCCTTTTAAGGGGGGTAGATTTGTCACACCCTGAAATTTCCCAATTTCAGGATGTGAATAGAAAGAATAATTAAATAAGAATTTTCTAATAATTTTAAAAATTTTCCAACATTTATTTTCCTTACAGGAAATATAGCATAGGAAAAAGCCTTTGTTTGATTTTCTAAATTAAATAAATGATTCAGTGTGTGTTGCATTCATATCGATGCATCTGGGTGTTCATGAGTGGAAAATGTTTCAAAAATGCGTCTAGGTGTTGACCAAATCCTTCTTGGAATTTTTCGGGCTTTTTCCGGAATTTATTCTCACTTTCCTCGAGATATTTCTATTTATTAGAAGGCTCTAAAATCATTATCATGAGCTTTAAATACTTTATTTGGATTGTTCGTGTCTCAATCTATCTCTGGGAATTTTCCTGGAATTTTGAGAATTTTCTGAGTATTTTTGGTGCATTGCAAACATTTACTAGAGTTTTCTGTAATTGTTTCTGCACTAAAAATAATTTCGGAAAATATAAAACTTTTTCGTTTTCTTTTGGGCCGAGCCCGCATCCACGGGCCCGACCCGCTCCGGCCCAGCCGCGAGCCCGCAGAGCCCATCTGGGCCCAAGAACTGGCCGGCCATGGCTACCATGGCCACAGGCCGCCGCCTCCCTCGGCGTGTGCGCCACGCTAGGGCGCGCCTGCCGCACCCCTATATAGGTCGAGCGCCCAGCTCCCGCGCGCCCTAGCCGCCGCTATCACCTTGCCCAACCTCGCGTGTGCACCGCCGTCACCCATGCCGCCGAAAATAGGGAGCCGCCACCGGCTGCCGCTCTGTTTGCCGGCATGAAGCACCGCCAGCGCACGCCGCGACCACCAGGAGGCCCGCAACGTCGAGCCGCGTCCAGAACACCAGCTCCCGTCGCGAGTTGACCTCCGGAGTACCGTCCACCGTGAAGACCCGAGCTGCCTCGGAGCTCCACCGCCGGCCGCCCCTCTCCAAAATCCGGCCACCTCCTTCCGTCTCCACCGTAGGTGAGCACGTCCCTGCGATCCCCTCAATCTCCTCTCTCCGTTTTGTGTCTCACCTGAGTCCCTCATCTCCTGTAGCCCTGCCGATTTGATGCGCCAGGAGCATGTTGCTGTGCGTGAGGAGCTCCTGTCCGTCCCAGGCTACAAGTTGAAGAAGATAAGGACGTTTTGCGATTTGGCCCTTAGACTTCCCTATAATCTATAGTTTTGTTTATGAGTCCCATTATGTACATAACCCCCTACGAAAATCCCACCTTTCACACATAGATCCAACCCGAGGTATTTGCAGATTTAACCCTGAGCTATGTCAGTTTCGCAAGCACTATTTTATGTGTCCTGCATATCTTTCTTGTTAGCCCCTGAAACCTGCAATTATCACATCTAAGTCCGTCCAATCTTGTTTATCTCATAAGTTCCACGTTTTAGATCCGTTTTAATCCGTTCAAGTTGCGTTAGATTCATAATAAAATAAAGTGCACGTTAGTGGTGTGTTTACATCATACATGTTTTCTGAAATTTTATTTAATATTATTTTTGTTAATGCCTATTAAACATGTCTTTTCTAAATAAAAGCAATATAGTGATACGCACCGTTTTTCATAATCAATGTTAATTTGATTTACGTTTATTTCACATGCTTTTGTAATAAAATCTAATTAAATCTTTACCTTGGTTTTTCGTAAATCAAATGTTAATTTGATTAATAATTAAATTAACTTTTCTAATTAAAAGTTTATTAGGCCTTTACATCGGCTTTTCTAAATAAATGTTAACTTGATTAATATCAACACAAATGTGTTTCTAATTGTAACTTGGTTAGTTCTATACGAATCATAAAGTTGTACGCTTAGACCTTTTCACCTAGTTGTTTATTTATTAAACTAAAGTTTAATTAGTGTAATTAATATGTGAACATTTATAAATAAAATTTGACTAGGTTCTTTACGCGGTTTCTTTAAATAAAGTTTAATCTGAATTAATGCCAACATAGTGTATTTTATTTATAAAATATCCTTTACATTTGTTTTTCTAAATAAATTAACCTAAGCTTATAGTCTTTTATTTTCATAAATGAAATCGATCGTTAGACGTTCTTTATCTCAGTATCTCTTCTGATCAAGTCTATCTAAAGCTCTAAATCTTTCTAGTGTTAGCTCAAGCTCAAACCATGTGCAGCTAATCAGACCTTTCCCTTCTAAGCACTGCTTGTGTGCTTTAGTGATCCATAGAATCGAATTTTTCTTTAGTACGATCTTTTAAAGTTTTTCTTGATTGGTGGATTGTTCTTAGTTTGCTTGTTTGTTTGCTTTGTATGCTTGTGCCGATGATTGATGTGCATAGAGTGAACGCTGTTCGAGAAGCTTTGAAGAGCTTGAAGTTGAAGATATTCTAAGCAACAAATGTCTGGTTAAAGGCAAATGTGTCCTTAATCTTTTGTCCCAATAACTTTATTAATCACTATTGCATTTGCCTTGCATTAAGTTTGATGGGTTCCTATTAAGGATTATGACTAGTATCTTTTACCATTCCCTTGTAACTGGGTTGTTGTTTAATTAATTTTGATGGTAGATGTTGCTTAGTGTGCTCAACTGGGTTGGTAATAATCAACATGGTTACCTTTTATGCTCTATGTTCCTTTATGATAAATTTTATATACAAGGTCATATGCTTAATTAGAACATGGAGAACCATCTAGGAAAACAGTGCAACCACAAGGACTAAATGGGCACTAGTCTTGGCCAATTAATTAGGAATTTTAGCTTGGGGTGACCTTACCTGATAAGGATAAGGGATCGGCGGTACTGCAGGTTATGGACCCGCTCTAGCGGGGGGTTGGGTTGGTTCTTTTTATGGCAGGGTATTGACCTGCTAGGGGGCTTTATAACTTGCTAACTGATCCGGACCTTGTGGGTTGCAACTTGTTGGGGAACCTTTGTAAAGGCCTCGTAGCGTCCCTATGCAATCACACCTCGGTAGTGTGTTATGATGCCTAGCTAGCATCACATATTTGGGTTCAAAGTTCTTCAGAACTTTTACGCGACTTGTGGTGAAAGTGTACAACCTCTGCAGAGTGTAAAAATAACCGGTTAGCCGTGCTCACGGTCAAGAGCGGCCTGGACCCTCACATGATAATTGAACTTGAAGATGGACTTAAATTGTGATCTATGATATGGTTATGCTTGCCATGTGCTTATGGCGTATCTTACCTTTATGCTTAATGTGGGTTGGTATACACTTGTATCTTAGCAATCAGGTGCTAATAAAATTTGACCAGCTAAAATTGCTTAATGCAATCAACCTGTCGACCTTTCATTGTTAAGCCTTTGCATTCATACTTTCCCCACACTTGCTGAGTACGACATGTGCTCACCCTTGCTATAAACAATTTTGCTCAGAAAGAGGAAGCTACTATGGAGTTTGTTGAAGATGTTGCTGAGTTCTAGGCGTACGCAACCCCCAGTCGACTGCTTGTGGAGTTTGGTGCCTTCATTTCCAGGAATTAGCATAATAATATGATAATCTTCCTTTTTCTTACGTGATACTGTTTCTGTATTCACTTATATGTCACTATATGTACGAAAATAGATCCTGGCATACATATAGTTATGCACTTGGTTTTCTTTGGAAAAACAGGTGCGACAAAGGAGAATCAATGTCTACAGATGGAAATTGATGATTAGTTCTTATCGTTCTGATTACAAATGGGTGATTATGATTATTGTGAAAATTGTAACGATGATCATCCTATGATGTTTGCTTCTTGCTATTCTGAACATTGTGGTAGTGAGTTGAGAAACTTGATGCTACTTGGTGTGATGATCATCCTATGATGTTTGCTACTTGGTGTTGTAACTTGTTGCTACTTGGGGTTGTGAACTTTGTGGTCATGAGTTGAGAAACTTGATGCTACCTCATCATAATATGATGTTTGCTGCTCGATGGACGACAAAGGTCCGGTCTGTTGATGTTTTTCTAGAAGGACCTTCCTGAGAAACGATCGCATAACTGCTTATTTCCTACTGTCACGAAATATTGCAAAAATAACTTGCCATTGGGTTCGAACTAGAGACCTATAGGAACAAGACTGCATTGTTTACTACTGCACCACTTTTGGTTGTGTCAATTTAATGGAAATACTTTCCTTATGGTTGGGCCAAATGAGTCTTTAATATAAATCTGTAACTCGCAGGTGAAACGCTTCACTACCTTAGCCACTCTTGACTTTTGCTACGTGCAGATCTGCAACGTCTTGTGGCAAGAATGGCGGATCCTAGCAGTGACGCAAAGATTGTTGCGCCACCACCTCCTGGCTACGAGAGTCTGAAATAGCCTGACAAGGTCAGTTCTCTGGTTTGAGCCACTATATTTTCCCCTATCGTCCTAGGGATTCCTAGATTTGGGATCTAACGGATTGATGGGCACATAGAATAGATTCAGATTTCATCGTACCCTCATTTTTGCACTACGATTTGTGTTACAAGTTGATAGGCTATAAACAATTGATAGGTGTTAGGTTCAGTTAGTTTCAATTTGCATCGTTTGATGGTTTGATAGGTTCTTGTATTTTACTAGCTTCAGGAGGTGCTTGAAGCCACTAAAGCTGAGCTGCAGGAGGTGAAGAGAGACCTGCAAGAACAACAAGGCAGAGAACTAGACGAACACGGCTTGACCAACTCACTTCTCCGACTCAACTACCCAAGTTGGACAAGACCACGTAGCCACTGGAGTGCTACTGGTCCTAGGAACCAACAACCACCGAAACCTACTCGAGAACGCAGCGGAACAAACACTCGAGTAGAACACAGCCCACACCGGTCAGACTGGTGAGCACCACCGGTCAGACCGGTCCCTGCCGGATCACCCGGACTAAGCTACCGGATCACCCGACACTCTCCAGGGACACACCGGGTCACCCTGGACCCCAAACCGGATCACCCTAGCAAGACTTGACGATTTCCACAAGCAAGCCTCTGCACCGGTCAGGCTGGTACAACACACCGGTCAGACCGGTCCTAGGCTGCAAACCCCAAATTAGAGAAACAGACCTCCCGGGCTCCAAACAGCACCAAACTCGAAACAACAGCAATCCTAGAAAATAGGGAACTCACCAGCACATTCACCCAAGCAAAAACCCAACTGGGGTCTGCACCGGTCAGACCGGTGGAGGGCACCGGTCAGACCGGTCAGGGCCTGGGCGCTCGGGATGAACAGCAACCCGCGGGTCAACTCCCCCAAATCCAAATCCCGATCTCCCGATTCGCTCCACGGATTCGCACAAGACTTTGGGGATACTAGGAGTACCTCATGGGCATCCCATAGCTACGATTTGGTCCACCAAAACTCGTAAAATCAATAGGAATCGAAGGATTTCCACCAAGAACACCACTTTCCCGAAACCTAAGAAAACCCTAAAATCGAGCACCTTTACTCACAGATTTGGGAGGGGAATCACAAGTAAAAGAACCATGAAGGGCTCATGCATACATCCCCTATCAAATCCCAAAGAGAAAGGCCCCGAAACAACCACAAGAAAATCGCTAAGAAAAGGCTCCCAAAATCACCAAAAAATAAAAATGGGAAGGACACAATCAAGCCTTGAGGAATCACGCTGAATCATCTATACATACCATGAAGGTTCATACAAGGTCTAGCTTGCCACCCGATCATCCATCCCTCTCTAAGGATCTCACCATGAAGCTCTCAAGCTAGTCCTAAAAATCCTAAGGAAAATAAGAAGGGAAAATAGCAAAAGCAAATGAGCTAGGGTTCCAAGAGATGGCTGCCATCCTCTCACCACTTGGGTTATATGGAGGCAACCGAAAGACGAAACTACCCCTATTACATTAAACTAAGATACACGCCCCCGAAGGGCCTTTTGGGAAACTTTGTCGTAGCACCATCGGACGGATGCCCAGCGACCGCAATCTTGCTTAGCCTCGACGCAAGCCTTGCGATCCCGATGTGTGTCCTCTGCTTCGAAGACTCCGGAAGGCGTCGTCGCACACCGGTCAGACCGGTGCTCCTTACCGGTCAAACCGGTACCCACCGGTCAGACCGGCCTGATTGTGCTACTCTCCGGTCTTCGGTCTTGGCTTTGTGGATCCACCAAGGAACCCAGTGGTTTTCTGGTGAACCACCGGAAACCCCGTGAACTCGGTGTAGCCTCCGCCAATCACCACTGTTGACGGTGCAAAACCGTGCTGAAGTTCACCGCAAGCATAAGGGTGACTTGGTGCCTTTTTCACCAAGGAGGGTCCTCCCTAGATTTGTCAATCTAAGGATCGGAAGCAAACTCCTAAGGCTATCCATCTAATCTAAAGATCTAACCTATCATGAAGCGTTGATTGCATAAAGGTAACATACAAACACGAGGGGATGTATGGATCTCATCCACCTAGCCATAAAGGTAAACACCAAAGGGTAACCCTAGCCTATCGTCTTCTTGTTGCCGTTCCGGCCAAGGTGACAAACCAATCTAAACCTATACTATGATAAGGAGTACACTCGATATGGAGTAACCCGATATGGAGTGGTCCGATACACATTCATTCGCCGCTTTCTCCTCCACCGTACTGTCACTACGCAAGGATATTCATCACCGAACGACAACCTCGGTCCGTGCACTACAACGATGTATCCTCAAGAGATAGACTAACCACCACGATTAGACCTATTCCTACTAAAATCACATGCTAGCTACACATATGGAGAAAACACTCATCGATGTAGATAAAAGTAGGACAAGATATGATTACATCACCATCGAATGTTGAAGGTATAAATGACTTGACGAATTCAAGTCGCGGCTCCGGAACTCCACCATGGCTTCACCACGCAGGACCAACCATGGCGGCTAGGGCATGGCCTAAGCCATCTCCTAGGCAACTCGAGGACTTGCAGCGGCTGTCGGCTTCCTCCCGGTGCTTCTCCTTCGTGTCGGCGGCTCTCTGATGAATGGATGGATCTGGCGGCCGGCGGAGGCAGAGGCAATTTATAGAGGAGCACCTAGGTCAAAGGGGGTCGCGAACCAGGCCCGGAACAGGCCAGGCCAGCCGGCCTGGGCTGACCGGCCCAGGCCCGGTTCGGCCCCGTCTCGCTCCCCGATGCTTCTCGGTCAATTGTTGACTTGCTCCCATCTGCATGTGGGCCCTTGATGTCGTCTTCTCCACGGTTTAAATAGAGCTCCTTGTCCCGCAAGCTTCAGCATCTTCTGTTCAGGTCCCTGGAGTTTTACGGCTTCATGCTTCGGTCCCTGGACCATTTGGAGTCATGTTCATGATGTGTCTTGACTTGTGCCGGGCTTCATGATCTTCTCTTGAAGTGCTTGATGAACATATCCCGAAAGTCTCCTCTTTAACGTTAGTTTCCTACGTAAACAATAAACTCCAAAATTGACATGCAAGAGTGAACTTGATACCTCCGGCGGGTTAGTACCATTAGTTAGAATATCAAATATGTGCAAATGTTGACGGTAAACTCATAGCTAGGTGTACCAAAATCGACCGTCAACATACCCCCATGCTTAAACCTTGCTCGTCCTCGAGCAAGTCCAAGATCTTTGCTTAACTTGGAAATCAGTGTTGCCTTTCAATGTCTTCCCTGCACTTAGTTATACACAACAAGACATATTGCTCTCTCAAGTATTTAGCATTTAAGGTTCAAGTTTTGACCGGCTAATTCATCATGGAAGATAGACTATCATTAAAGAACATGCCACAATAAAACAAATATAGTGCTCTCAAACTTAAGCAAACTTTAATCCTTTACCTTGTTGCATCGTGAAGAGTTTTCAAAAAGTTGCACATCTAACATAAGTGAGGTTCTCTTGCAAAAGCTCATGGGAACACTCATCTCGTCAAGTCACTCAAGCCTACACTAGATTATTCTCAAGCTATACTACTCATATATGAAAGTGGAAAGCTTATGTGGAGCTTGGTAGGTAAAAACAATCCTAGCAAAACATTGTACTTGAAATATTGTCAAACTAAGAGAGAGATCTATTGGAATTACCGAGACCAGTCAAAAAGGTCATGGAAAATAAATGTTGGAAAGAGAGAGAGATGGAACACACACATTTAGAAAGGTGGACATATGCAAGTGGCAAATGGGTGATCCCGAGACTCGAATGAAGTTCTCGTTATCGGATTGCACATGGTTGGAAAAGATTGAGTATGGACTTGTCTTCAAAGCTCTCTAAGATTTTAAATGAAAGCTAAAAGAACCGAGGAGCATTTTTATTTTTCTCTTTTTTTATTTTTTTTCTTTTCCTTTTCTTTCTTCTTTTATTCATCATATTTTTTTATGCTCCTCCGAACTTTTAAGCAACATAGTACTTGCTATAGCAGTCCTCCCCCATGCTTAAATGATTGCTCGTCCTCGAGCATAGAAGTGAGGGGACCTATGGCTGCTAGAGAAGTACAAAATCCTTGTGTTCCTCTATAAATCTTTTGAAATCTTCAAGGGCATCCTCCATGTCGAAATTCTACATTTGATGAGTCCCTCCATATGTTATATATATCTTGAAATCTTTGCCAGAAAATCTTCAGAAAATTTGTCGAAAGATCATCCATACTCAATTTGGGTTGTGGTCAAGGAGGTAATCACAAAAAAATGTTTTGGGTTTAGGGTGGATGCCCAGCGAAGTTTGTGAAATTTCCAGTGTAGAAACTCACAATGCATGGACAAAAATGGCTAGCATGAAAAAGATACGCAAAGGAATGACCAGCTTCTTAGCCTTGTACCACAGAAATCAATCCTAATCCAACTCATCAAGATATAAGTTTGCAAACTAAAAGGTTACATCATGAAAGAACTAGTATGTGTATAGGCTTTGGTAGGTAGAGCCTTGCAAGAGATTCGCAAATGTAGATAGCATAATAATTTTAAATAAACCAAGTACAAGGCATAGGTCATTGGTAAACTTAAATCAAAGAGCAACATAAAGTATGTGGGTCTAAAAATTAGTCATTTAACCTCCACAAATGAAAGAGCAGGTATTTAATCGAAGTTCCTTTTAATAGAGAGCAAATAGTCATGTTATATAAAACATCATGCAAGTAAAACAAAGTGACAACATTCATCATTTTTCCATAAGCAAGGCATACAAATGATATCATCGTGGTAAGCTCAAAAGAGATGGTGATTCATTTATTGAAAAATAAAACTAACAAACCTAGGTTGTCCTCCTAGTAGCCATGTTATTGATCAAGAGATAAATACAAAGTTTGTTTATGGTTGAAAGCATATATGTGCAAGCATTTAGAAGGTGATGAACAAAGATAAAGTTAAGGGCGAGTTACCGTCCTTTTTGATGCTCGTAGTGAAGTGCAGCGTGGCCTCCCCCATGCTTAAGCATTGTGCTTAGCATGGAAAAAGAATGATTAGCATCTTGTGATGAAGGTGATCCTTGAACTCCATGTGGTCTTTTTCCCTTTCGTCCTTCAAATCCTCCCCCATGCTTAGCATGTTCCTAAGTGTGGAAGAACTTGAATCGCTTGTAATTCCCTATTGCCATGTGTTTGAAAATCAACTTCACTCTTCTTTGCCTTTATTGCTCAGTTGTCCTTCAACTTCTTCTTATTATCATCAATCCATGGTTCCAATCCTTCTTCATATCGTCATCACCATCTTCCATCCTGTCCTTGTTGCTGCCTCATCTTCCACAGTTTTTCTTTTACTTCCAGAACAGAACATGTACTGAAACACCCCTCCAAGTTGAAGTTCATGAAATTATCTTTCCAACGATCCATCATTCACATCAAACGGGTTCCGAACAAGAGAGTTGTGCCCTTTTTACTCCCTCGGACCAAGCCTACTTGTCTGCTCCACACCTGGAGGCCTGCCCGTCATCGACCTTTCGCGCTTGTTCTTCACCTGCACCAGCACCAGTCAAGCCGCAACCTGCACTTGCAATACTTAGCCAAGAGTCAGTCCACACAACATTGTCAATCACTCATCACACCAGGAAGCGACCATCCACCGGTCCTCGAACCACACAGGCTCTCAATCTCCCCCTTGATGAGAGCATTGACAACACACACATTTGGTAACCAAAGAGAAAAAGAAAAAAGAAAAGAAACGACTAAAAGAAACTCAAACAAGCGATCGAAAGCCAACCAAAGGCAAAATTGCAAGAGCACTTGAAAGAGGAAAGTCTCGGTCCCCTTAGGCAAGGGCAACGGCTCGACACAACCGAGACAAAAAAAAAGCTCAAACAAAGAGCACAAACCACCAAAGCAAAGCTCGAAAATCACAAAGAGCTCCCCCTGCACACATGCAAGCTCCCCCTGAACCAATGCAACTCCCCCTGGACAAATGCATGCAAACCTTTCCACAAAACAAAACAGCTGCACCAGCTCAGCTCTGACCGGTCAGACTGGTACCCTGCACTAGTCAGACCGGTGCGCAACATCGCACAGGTCCGCACAGGTCCTGACTCACACCGGTCAGACCGGTGACCTCCACCAGTCAGGCCTGAAGGATTGGAACTGGCGACCAGAGAGGGGGGGAGTGAATGGGAGCCGATAAAAATTCTTCTCGAAGGAGATGGGAACTCCAACAAGACGAACACGGCTTCCAAAACACGTCTCCGACTCAACTACCCAAGTTGGCCAAGACCACGCAGCCACTGGAGTGCTACTGGTCCTAGGAACCAACAACCACCTAGATCTACTCGAGAACGCAGCGGAGAAAGTAACTCGAGCACCACTGGACTGCACCGGTCAGACCCGTGAGCAGCACCGGTCAGACCAGCCCCTGCTGGAGCAACCTGGCAAAATCTGAGAACTTCCACAGAAGGCTCCTACACCGGTCAGGTCGGTGTAGCTCGCCGGTCAGACCAGTCCAAGCCAGGAAATCCCAAATCTACCAAACAGACCTACTGAGCTCCAAAACTGACCAAACTCGAAACAGAAGCAACACAAGACAACAGGGAACACACCAAGACGTTCACCCGAGCAAAACTCAACAAAGAGTCTGCACCGGTCAAACCAGTGAGAGGCACCGGTCAGACCGGTGTGACCTGAGCTCTCGGGATGAACAGCGCCCGCGGGTCAACTCCCCCAAATCGAACTCCCGATCTCCCGATTCGCTCCACGGATTCGCACAAGACTTTGGGGATAGTAGGAACACCTCATGGGAACTCCATAGCCAAGATTTGGTCCACCAAAACTTGCTAGAACTAGAGGAATCGAAGAAATCCCGCCAAGAACACCTCTAACCCTAGAGGCAAGAAAACCCCAAAATTGAGCCCCTTTACTCACGGATTTGGGAGGGGAATCAAAGGGAAAAGAACCACGAAGGGTTCATGCATACATTCCCCACCAAATCCCAAAGAGAAAGGCCTCAAAACCACCACAAGAAAATCGCCAAGAAAAGGCTCTGAAAATCACCAAAAAGGGAAAACGGAAAGAACACAATCAAGCTTTGAGGAACCACGCCGAATCATCTATACATACCATGAAGGTTCATACAAGGTCTAGCTTCCGCCCGATCATCCTTCCCTCTCACAAGATCTCACCATGAAGCTCTCAAGCTAGTCCTAGAAATTCCAAAGGAAAAAGGAAGAGGAAAATAGCAAAACAAAATGAGCTAGGGTTCCAAGGGATGGCTGCCATCCTCGCACCACTTGGGTTATATGGAGGCTAGCCGAAAGACGAAACTACCCCTAAGGCCCAATACTAGGATACACACCCCCGAGGGGCACTTTGGGAAACCTTGTCTTCGCACCATCGGACGGATGCCCAGCGACCGCAAACTTGCTTAGCCTCGACGCAAGCCTTGCGATCCCGACGCGTGTCCTCCGCTTCGAAGTCTCCGGACTGCGTCGTCACACACCGATCAGACCGGTGCTCCTCACCGGTCAGACCGGTACCCACCGGTCAGACTGGTCAGACCCACCGGTCAGACCGGCCTGATGCTGCTGCACCTCCGTCTTCGGTCTTCGGTCTTGGCTTTGTGGATCAACCAAGGAACCCAGTGGTTTTCTGGTGAACCACCGGAAACCTCGTGAACTCGGTGTAGCCTCCACCAATCACCACTCATGACTCGGTTCCCACGTAGTCCCGGCTCGACCTTGGTTTGAGGCTCAACCAAGAAACCGTCCATGACTTCATCTTGCCGTTCTTGCCACCATGCTACCCGCACTTGACTCTGCTGGCCACCGGGTCCCTCGAACCAAGCCTACTTGTCTTCTCCACACCTGGAGGCCTCACCGGCAATGACCTTTCGCGCTTGTTCTTCACCTGCACCAACACCAGTCAAGCCGCAACCTGCACCTGCAATACTTAGCCATGAATCAGTTCACACCACGTTGTCAATCACTCATCACACCAGGAAGTGACCATCCACCGGTCCTCAAACCACACATGGCTCTCAATCTCCCCCTTGATGAGTGCATTGACAACACACACGTTTTGGTAACCAAAGAGAAAAGAAAAAGAAAAGAAACGACTAAAAGAAATTCCAACAAGCGATCGAAAGCCAAAAGAAAGGCAAAGAGCAAGATCACTTGAAGAAGACAAGTCTCGGACCCCTTAGGCAAGGGCAACAGCTCGACACATCCGAGACAAAACCATGCTCAAGCAAAGAGCACAAGCCACCAAATCAAAGTTCGAAAACCACAAAGAGCTCCCCCTGCACACATGCAAGCTCCCCCTGCACACATGCAAGCTCCCCCTGAACCAATGCAACTTCCCCTGGACGAATGCATGCAAACCACATCGCAACACAGAGCATCTGCTTCAGCCTTGCTCTGACCAGTCAGACCGGTCCACCTCACCGGTCAGACCGGTGGACAAGATCGTCCAGCACCTGACACTCACACCGGTCAGACCGGTGAGCAGCACCGGTCAGGCCGATGACCACCTGGGAGAAACTGGGAACTGCACGAGCTCAAAACTAGCTCGAAACCACTTGGAAACCTTCTAAATGCATGCAGCAAGCCAAAACATGCTCAAACTTCTCCCCCTTGTTGACAATGCATGAATCAAGTCAAAAATGCAAAAAAATGCAACCTAGAGCATCTCAAATAGACAAAATTCAAAATAGCATGCTACACACCTCCAAATGAGCAAGTTAGATACTCTATAGCTTCGTATGGACAAAAACTACAAGATCACCAAGTTTCACAACCATTGGACGAAGCTTAGATAGAAATGACTATTTTTGCAAAAAATTTCCCTCTCATGAGCAAAGTCCTAAACATGAGCAAAACATGTCAAAATGGCAAAGCCACACAAACTTCATGCTAGGACAACCATTCTAAGCATAAGACCATCATAAACACCCACAAGCATCTCATGTCATGTCAAAGCATACCGAGCCATGTGCTTACTTCTATGTATGAGATTTTTCATTGGTAAGCAACATGCAACGGTTTAGCACCCAAAAGCAAGTAAATTAAGCACATATGACATGGGAGCATATTTTCCAAGCAATTTACATTTCATTTTCAGATTCATATTTGGTACATGAAATGTCTTTACGACAAAAAGGAACTTATGCCCCTCCACAAGATAAAGCATGGGGGCTAAACATTCATGATGGCAAATGAGCCTTTGGCCCCATATGATCAAAATAAGCTATCCAACCACAAATTAAGCATAGCAAAGCCACAACAACATGTCAAGATCATATAAAGGCATTTACTCACAAGAGAGCATACATATGACATTTTTCAAAAACATAGCTATCAACCATGGATATAAATCAAGATCATCAAGAGCTAAGCCACACTAAGCCATATCATACCAAACTAGCTCACAAGGACATATATATGATACCATGGTGAACAATGTATATAGGAGAAGCTTTTCCTACACAATGCATATTATACAAAATGCATGCAACCTATCATACAAAGATGACTATACATCATGATACAAATGCAATGCAAAATGCAAAATGCAAGAAGGCATAAATGGAAAGCTATACATATGCTACAAAGGAGCTCCCACACACCCAACTCAGGAAATCAAACACACGCCAAGCTCCACCCGCAAACGAGTGAAAGTTGCTTGATCTAGGGGCTTGGTGAAAATATCGGCTAGCTGATCATGTGTGGGTACATGGATCAAAGCGATTTTTCCTTTCTCTACGTTGTCTCTCAGGAAATGATACCTCACTTTTATGTGCTTGGTTTTGGAGTGGAGCACTGGGTTCTTTGCAACACTTATGGCACTTGTGCTATCACATTGAAGTGGGACATGGGTATACTCCTCACCAAAGTCGCTCATGGTGTATGTGATCCAAAGGAGCTGAGAGCAACAACTGGCTGCGGCAACATACTCGGCTTCGGTTGTAGATTGAGCAACACTCGATTGTTTGCGAGAAGACCAAGACACCAAAGAAGAACCCAAGAACTGGCAAGTCCCATAAGTGGACTTCCTATCCAACCGACACCCAGTAAAATCCGCGTCCGAAAATCCATGAAGAGCCAAAGAAGAAGACGCGGAGTACCAAAGGCCGAAGTCGGGAGTGTGTCGCAAATACCAGAATATGCGCTTGACTGCTTGCCGATGCGAAGTCCTCGGAGATGCTTGAAAACAAGCGCACAGACATACCGAGAATTGGATGTCCGGCCTCGTCGCCGTCAAGTAGAGGAGTGACCCGATCATGCTTCGGTACTCCTTCTGGTCCACGTGTTCACCATCCTCGTCCGCATCAAGAACTGTAGTCGTACTCATAGGTGTCGCCATGGCCTTGGAGTCCTCCATCTTGAACTTCCTCAAAATGTCCTTGGTGTACTTGGCTTGGTGCACGAATGTTCCTTCCTTCGATTGTTTGATCTGGAGGCCGAGGAAGAACTGCAACTCGCCCATCATGCTCATCTCAAATTCCCTGCTCATGTCTTCTGCAAACCTTGCAACCAAAGAGTTAGACGAGCCACCAAAGACAATATCATCCACGTATACCTGCACAATCAGGATATCTTTGCCCTGCCTGAGGTGAAACAAGGTCTGATCTACCTTCCCCATCTCAAAACCTCTCTCAAACAGGAACCCCCTCAACCTACCGAACCAAGCTATAGGCGCCTGCTTCAACCCATACATCGACTTCTTCAACTTGTACACCCGGTGGGGGTACTTCTCACTCTCAAACCCCGGTGGTTGCCTCACATACACTACTTCCTCCAAAATACCGTTTAAGAAAGCACTCTTCACATCCATTTGGTACAATTTGAACCCTTTAGCCACGAAAAAGGCTAGAAGGATCCAAATCGCCTCCAAACAGGCTACAGGAGCAAAGGTCTCCTCGTAGTCGATCCCCTCTTTCTGACTATACCCTTGCGCCACCAACCTCAACTTGTTTCTCACCACTTCTCCTTTCTCTCCCTCCTTGTTTTTCCACACCCATTTTGTCCCAATCGGCTTACACCCCGGTGGAGGATCCACTAACTCCCAAACTTGGTTCCTCTCAAAATTCTCCAACTCCTCATGCATCGAATTGACCCAATTATGATCAGATAGCGCGTGTCTAATGTCTTTGGGCTCAAAAGTAGCAACAAAAGCAGCATGAGCAAAGTGAGAGTTGTTTCGAACCCTTGACCGTGTAGTGCGTTCATTGATGTCGCCGATGATCCTCGAAGCTGGATGATCCACTTGAACTCGCCGGGGAGGTTCTCGCCTTGATGCTACCTCCCCCTCAACAGCAGCTTCTCCTTGATCTGGGTTTGTCGTTCTAGGTGTGGGAGAGGGCCCGTTCACCACCGTAGTCGAAGTAGTAGGTACATGCTCAGTCGCGGGCACCACACCACCGTCTTCATCATCACCATGTTCATACTCCTCCTCCTAAAAAATCTCCTCGCCAAGTTCATCGTCACCTGCACACTCAAAAACAAGCTGACTACGTGGCTGTGTCTCGTCGAAGGTAACCTCGCAAGTCTCCACGATTTGGTTAGTTTCAAGATTGAGCACTCGAAAGGCTCTAGAGTGAGACGCGTAACCAAAGAAAATGCCATCGACGGACCTAGCCTCGAACTTGTCCAACTTCTTACCTTTCTTCAGGATAAAGCATTTGCACCCAAACACATGGAAGTGACTCACCTTGGGGGTTCTACCGTGCATCAGCTCGTAGCAAGTTTTCTTCTTATGTACCCTGAGGTAAATCCTGTTCGACACATAGCACGTGGTATTCACCGCCTCAGCCCAGAACCTTCTCGGAGTCATATGCTCATCGAGCATCGTCCGAGCCATCTCGCACAAGGTTCTATTTTTCCTTTCCATCACGCCGTTCTGGGGAGGCGTATACGGACTAGAGAACTGGTGTTCAAGATCCAAGTCATGGCAAAAGGTTTCGAAGTGAGAGTTTTTAAATTCCGAGCCATTGTCACTGCGGATCGCACGTATGGCATCTCTGTGCCTCTCGTTTCTCAACCTCAAGACAAGATCTCGAACAAAACCAAATGTCTCCCCTTTCTCCTCAAGAAAGAAAACCCACGCATACCGAGAGTAGTCGTCCACCATAACCAGGACGTACCACTTCCCACCCACAGATCGCACACGAGCTGGGCCAACAAGGTCCATATGGAGCAGCTCGTATGGACGCTCCGTCATCACAATGGTGAGGGGTGGATGGGAAGAAGTTACCATCTTAGCATGCCAACACGGCGCACAAACCAACTCTTTCTCAAACCTCAGCCGTGGCAATCCTCGGACCAAATTGAGTTTACTCAAGTGAGACAAAAGGTCAAAGCTTAAGTGACCCAACTTCCTATGCCACTTCCACAACTCACTCGAAGAACCAGCCAAGAAACAACGAGCCACACCAGAAGACTGAGACAAATCCGCTCGGAACACTTGACCCTCGGGAACGACCATGCAAACTAGGTCCCCTCGAGAATCCAAAATCCGAGAACCACCAGGCCGAAACAACACCTCAAAACCCTCATCCAAAAGCTGGGAAACAGAAAGCAAATTGAGCCCGAGCGATTGAACAAGAGCAACACGCCTGAGAGTGACCTTCTCACTTACCTTAATCTCACCTTCTGAAAGCACACGCCCTCGCCCATTGTCTCCAAAGGTGATGTATGTCTTGGACACCACCGGGACGAGACTTGAGAACCACCCCTTGTCTCCGGTCATATGCCTCGAGCAACCGGAGTCAATCAACCAAACGTTCCTCAAGTCTCCCACCTAAAATTCAAAAGCGAGCACGTGAGTGAACAAACGACTCAGCACTGGGGTTAGTACCAAAAGAGTAAAACCAGTGCCGAGCCATTTGCTCCAAAGTGGGGTTAGCACACACCATATCATCACACCTATCAAAGCTACCACCACGAAAACTACCACGGGAACCACCACTAGGAAACCATCCCTGTCTCGCTGGAGGAGAACGAAAGCCACGAAAGGAAGACCGTGGACCGTTCCTCCTCTCCATCTTAAAGCTACGACTCCTCACACCCTCGTATTGAGCACGAGGTGGAGAACGTGTAGCAAACTGACCACCTGCAAACTCTCCATGCCAACCACCAGAACCATGACCACCAGAACCGAACCGAGCATCCGCACGAGCACGGAAACCGAACTGCTGTCTGCCCAGACCAGCACCGGTCTGACTGGTGGAGTGCACCGGTCTGACCGGTGGTGCTCGGCCAGCAGCACCGCCTGCCACCTTTCGATCTCCCCAAGCCGGGACCATCCTCACAATCGCCTTGGCCCTGGGCATCTGCATACGAGGCTCAGGTACACCATTTGAGGAGCGGTACCTGTCCTTGTTAGCCCACTCCTTAGCCATTCTCTCCTCACGCTTCCTCTTGAAGCAAAACTCACCCTTGTGACCATCTCTCCCACAATAGTCACAATGAAACCGTATGAGCTTAGGTTTAGGCTTGGGTTGGGGCTGCTCACTTGGTTTCTCCTCACTCGGCTTCTCACCCTTCTTCTCTCCAACCACACTCTCCTTAGGACTCACAAACCTCACCGGTTTTTGGAAATCATTTGTAGGGCGAGGAAATATGGGAGGATCTGGGGTTGTATCAAGTTTGTTTCTCAGTGGTTTGGCTTAGGAGCATAGACATTTTTGTGGAAGGTTTTTGGTGGAGCTAGGATATCACCAATCTTCTCTCCTCCCTCACCACTACACTCTCCAACCTTCTCCGAACCAAGCGCTTGCCCATCATAGCGCTCGTATGCCTCTATCATCATCCTAAGTTGTGGTTCATGACCCGACAACCAACCCATCATTTTCCTCAACTCATCATTCTCATCCTGCCAGCGATCCACATAATGTGCAAGTTCCAGATTTTTCAAAGCATGCACTTCACAAGTAGAGCAAGAAGTGGGAACAGGTTCTTTCAACTTAGCCTCAAGAGAAACAGTGTAAGCATGCATCTCATCAATCTTTCCATGCAAAACAGGGCAAGAAGTGCAAGCACCTAGAAAAGCAGGTCTAGACTTAAGCTCAGCCACTTCAACCCTAAGCACATCTAGTTCATCACAAGTAGAAGCATGCTTATCCTTAAGAGCAGTAAGATAAGCTAGGTACACAGAGCAATCACAACAATCAATCTCATCAGAAACCATAGGTGAAGCCTTAAGTGAATCTATCTCAAGCTTAGCATCAAGGTTCTGGGTTTCTAGCTCAGCTACTCGGTTCCTAGCATCTTCTAGTGAGGCCCTAAGCTCTTTCCTCATCTTCTTTGCCTCTCTAAGCATGTCATCACGATTATCAAGCAACTTGCCAAGACGCTCGTTCTCCTCATGCAAGAAGGGAAGCTCGTCACGTACCTCATCCTCGGAGTTGGAGTCTGAGTCGCTCTGGTGACTCTTCTTGCTGCCGGAGCTACGAGCCATGCCGCAGTAGCCATCTCTCGCATAGCAGCTCAGCCCGCTCAAGTTCTTGGATGACTTCTTGTTCTTGCACCGATCACTTTCGTCTTCACTGCTACTCGAGCTTGAGGAAGAGTAGGCGGAGCTGGAGTTGACGTCGCTCGCCCCGACCATCGCTCGGGCCTTCCTGCCGCGATCGTCCTTCTTCCTCGATCGTCGCTCGTCCTTGTGCTTGTTCTTGTGCTTGTAATCGTGCCTCGATCAGTACTTGTCGTCCGTCCTCGACCGGTTCTTGTAGCCGTCCTTGTAGCTGTCCTTGTTCTCCTTCTTCTCCGGACAGTTGACGACGAAGTGTCCTGGCTTGCCGCACTGAAATCATGTCTGTGGATTCCTCCTTGTGTTCACCTGGTTCTCGTGCAACCTCTGAAACCGCCTGGTGAGCAACGCCAGCTCGTCCTCTTCGAGCACGTCGAACTCCTCGTCTGGCAAAGACATCAAAGAAGATAGAGAGTACATCCTGGAGGATGCGTTAGCGTTAGACTTAGCACCTTTGCCACCGACGAAACCAAGACTATGAGAGTCAGTCGGGCTCTCGATCTTGGCTGTCATACCACGGTCCAACTCAGCCGACTTGAGCTTCGAGAAGAGCTCGTTCACGGTCAGGGTGTCATACTTCTCGGACTCAAGAATAGCCTCACCTTTTCGTCACATACGGTGCGATCCAACGAGTGCAAGAGCTTCACGGCTCTATCATGATCATCGTATGGGAGCACAGCCACATTGGCTCTCATGTTGTTCACCACAACCGTAAACCGCTGGAAAAGGGCATCGACGGACTCGCCGGGGAGATGAGTGAAGTTCTCGTACTCTCTCCGGTAAGTCGCGTACATCCGAGCCTGAACCTGAGCATTCCCAGCATGAGCATCCTTCAACTGCTCCCAAATCCTACAAGCTAAGTCCTCTGTCTGAACCCGATCGAATTCGGACTGACACAGAGCACGAAACAAGTAGTCGACCGCCTTGTTGTTGGCGTCGAACATGTCCCTCGATCCTGGAGCAAGGAAGTTAATCGGATGAACATAAGCTGTGTTCGCTGTAACGTCCCAAAGGATCTGACCCTTACCGCGGAGGAAAGCCGCCATGCGCCTCTGCCACATCTGGTAGTTTTTGCCGTCGAAGTGCGGAGGACCCGAACCCCGTTCCTGGTACGCCATCCTTGGATCTTAGACTAGTTAGAATCCGAAGATCCGTAACCGGCTCTGATACCACTTGAAGGACCGGAACTGGCGACCAGAGAGGGGGGGAGTGAATGGGAGCCGATAAAAATTCTTCTCGAAGGAGATGGGAACTCCAACAAGACGAACACGGCTTCCAAAACACGTCTCCGACTCAACTACCCAAGTTGGCCAAGACCACGCAGCCACTGGAGTGCTACTGGTCCTAGGAACCAACAACCACCTAGATCTACTCGAGGACGCAGCGGAGAAAGCAACTTGAGCACCACTGGACTGCACCGGTCGGACCGGTGAGCAGCACCGGTCAGACCGGTCCCTGCTGGAGCAACCTGGCAAAATCTGAGTACTTCCACAAAAGGCTCCTACACCGGTCAGGCCGGTGTAGCTCGCCGGTCAGACCGGTCCAAGCCAGGAAATCCCAAATCTACCAAACAGACCTACTGAGCTCCAAATCTGACCAAACTCGAAACAGCAGCAACACGAGACAATAGGGAACACACCAAGACGTTCACCCGAGTAAAACTCAACAAAGAGTCTGCACCGGTTAGACCGGTGAGAGGCACCGGTCAGACCGGTGTGACCTGAGCTCTCGGGATGAACAGCGCCCGCGGGTCAACTCCCCCAAATCCAACTCCCGATCTCCCGATTTGCTCCACGGATTCGCACAAGACTTTGGGGATAGTAGGAACACCGCATGGGCACTCCATAGCCAAGATTTGGTCCACCAAAACTTACTAGAACTAGAGGAATCGAAGAAATCCCACCAAGAACACCTCTAACCCTAGAGACAAGAAAACCCCAAAATTGATCCCCTTTACTCACGGATTTGGGAGGGGAATCAAAGGGAAAAGAACCACGAAGGGTTCATGCATACATTCCCCACCAAATCCCAAAGAGAAAGGCCTCAAAGCCACCACACGAAAATCACCAAGAAAAGGCTCCGAAAATCACCAAAAAGGGAAAACGGGAAGAACACAATCAAGCCTTGAGGAACCACGCCGAATCATCTATACATACCATGAAGGTTCATACAAGGTCTAGCTTCCACCCGATCATCCTTCCCTCTCACAAGATCTCACCATGAAGCTCTCAAGCTAGTCCTAGAAATTCCAAAGGAAAAAGGAAGAGGAAAATAGCAAAACAAAATGAACTAGGGTTCCATGAGATGGCTGCCATCCTCTCACCACTTGGGTTATATGGAGGCTAGCCGAAAGACGAAACTACCCCTAAGGCCTAATACTAGGATACACACCCCCGAGGGGCACTTTGGGAAACTTTGTCTTCGCACCATCGGACGGATGCCCAGTGACCGCAAACTTGCTTAGCCTCGACGCAAGCCTTGCGATCCCGACGCGTGTCCTCCGCTTCGAAGTCTCCGGACTGCGTCGTCGCACACCGGTCAGACCGGTGCTCCTCATCGGTCAGACCGGTCAGACCGGCCTGATGCTGCTACACCTTCGTCTTCGGTCTTCGGTCTTGGCTTTGTGGATCAACCAAGGAACCCAGTGGTTTTCTGGTGAACCACCAGAAACCCCGTGAACTCGGTGTAGCCTCCGCCAATCACCACTCATGACTCGGCTCCCACGTAGTCCCGGCTCGACCTTGGGTTTGAGGCTCAACCAAGAAACCGTCCATGACTTCATCTTGCCGTTCTTGCCACCATGCGGCCCGCACTTGACTCTGCTGGCCACCGGGTCCCTCGAACCAAGCCTAGTTGTCTTCTCCACACCTGGAGGCCTCACCAGCAACGACCTTTCGCGCTTGTTCTTCACCTGCACCAACACCAGTCAAGCCGCAACCTGCACCTGCAATACTTAGCCAAGAATCAGTCCACACCACGTTGTCAATCACTCATCACACCAGGAAGTGACCATCCACCGGTCCTCGAACCACACATGGCTCTCAAGGCCGATGACCACCTGGGAACTGCAAGAGCCCAAAAATGGCTCGAAACCACCCGGAAACCTTCTAAATGCATTCAGTAGGCCAAAACATGCACAAACTTCTCCCCCTTGTTGACAATGCATGAATCAAGCCAAAATTAGGAAAATTTCAACCTAGAGCTTCTCAAATAGACAAAATTCAACATAGCTTGCTACACATATCCAAATGAGCAAGCTAGATACTCTATAGCTTCGTATGGACATAAACTACAAGATCACCAAGTTTCACAACCATTGGGCAAAACTAAGATAGAATTGAGCAATTTTGCAAAAATTTACCCTCTCATGGGCAAAGTCCTAAACATGAGCAAAACATGTCAAAATGGCAAAGCCACACAAACTTCATGCTAGGACAACCATTCTAAGCATAAGATCATCATAAACACCCACAAGCACCTCATGTCATGTCAAAGCCACCGAGCCATGTGCTTACTTCTATATATGAGACTTTTCATTGGTAAGCAACATGCAACGGTTTAGCACCGAAAAGTAAGTAAATTAAGCACATATGACATGGGAGCACATTTTCCAAGCAATTTACATTTCATTTTCAGATTCATATTTGGTACATGAAATGTCTTTGCGACAAAAAGGAACTTATGCCCCTCCACAAGATAAAGCATGGGGGCTAAACATTCATGATGACAAATGAACCTTTGGCTCCATATGCTCAAAATAAGCTATCCAAGCACAAATTAAGTATAGAAATGCCACTAAAACATGTCATGATCATATAAAGGCATTTACTCACAAGAGAGCATACATATAACATTTTTCAAAAACATAGCTATTAACCATGGATATAAATCAAGATCATCAAGAGCTAAGCCAAACTAAACCATATCATACCAAACTAGCACATAGGATCATATATAGCACATCATGGTGAACTATGTATATAGGAGAAGCTTTCCCTACAAAATGCATATGGTACAAAATGCATGCAACCTAAGATACAAAGATGCCTATACATCATGTTACAAATGCAATGCAAAATGCAAAAAAATGGACAAAGGAAACTATACATATGCTGCACAAGGAGCTCCCACCACCAACTCAAGAAACCAAACACACACCAAGTTCTCCCGCAAACGAGTGAAAGTTGCTTGATCTAGGGGTTTGTGTGGGCACATGGATCAAAGCTATTTTTCCTTTCTCAACATTGTCCCTCAGAAAATGGTACCTCACTTCTATATGCTTGGTTTTGGAATGAAGCACTGGGTTCTTTGCAACACTAATGCCACTCGTGCTATCACAAAGAAGTGGAACCTGGGTATACTCCTCACCAAAATCACTCATGGTGTATGTGATCCAAAGGAGCTGAGAGCAACAACTAGCTGCGGCAACATATTCAGCTTCGGTTGTAGATTGAGCAACACTCGATTGTTTGCGAGAAGACCAAGACACCAAAGAAGAACCCAAGAACTGGCAAATCCCAAAAGTAGACTTCCTATCCAACCGACACCCGGTAAAATCCGCATCTAAAAAACCGTGAAACTTCAAAGAAGAAGACGCGGAGTACCAAAGGCCGAAGTCGGGAGTTGAAGGACCGGAACGGCGAACCAGAGAGGGGGGAGTGAATGGGAGCCGATAAAAATTCTACTCAAGAATTCGGCCTATGAACCCAATTTCACTCGGACACCTCCGCAAGCTTCTCTTGCCAAGTCCACGTAGCCACTGGAGTGCTACTGAACCTAGGAGCAAGATCCAACCAACAGCCACTCGAAACACGCAGCGGAAAACAACTTGAAACTGCTGCTGGCAACCAAAACCGGTCAGGACGGTTTCTGAAACTGGTCAGACCGATTCTCTGGGACTTAGCCTCTCACAGGCAGGGGAAACCGGTCAGGCCGGTTTGGCAAACCGGTCAGGCCGATTTTGTCCAGGAAATCCCCAAAAGACCTTCGAGGCCAAAACTGCCCCAAAAACTCCTCAAGAACCTCTCCACCTTTGAACAAGAAAAGCCATAGCTAGCACAAGACTCTCCTGCTCAAAATCCTCACGACAGCCCACTAGGGCTAAACCGGTCAGGCCGGTTTGGGAAACCGGTCAGGCCGGTTTTGCCTGGACAGTCGGGAAGAACTCAGCCCGCGGGAAAAACCTAGCCTTCACCTCGATCGATCTCCCGGTTCGTTCGACGGATTCAAGTGAGACTTTGGGGATAGCTGGGGTACCTCGTGGGCTACCTTTGGCTAGAAGCTCGGTCCCCAAAACCTACTCAATCAAGAGGAATCGGAAGTCAACCCTCAAGAACACCTTCCCATGGATTCCACCGGAAACCACCAAATTGAAGCCGTTTCGGAGGGTTTGTTGGAGCAAGATCACCAAGCAAAGAGGCACACGGTCCTCATACGTGACATCCAACAAGAATCCCTCAAAGAAACGCCCCCAAAACTTCCCCACGGAAAATCCAAGAAAAGAGTCCGAAAATCACCAAAAAGGGAAAACGGGAAGAACACAATCAAACCTTGAGGAACCACGCTGAATCATCTATACATACCAAAGAGGTTCATACAAGGTCTAGCTTGCCGCCCGATCATCCTTCCCTCTCACAAGATCTCACCATGAAGCTCTCAAGCTAGTCCTAAGAAAATCCTAAGGAAAATAGGAAGGGAAAATAGGAAAACCAAATGAGCTAGGGTTCCAAGAGATAGCTGCCATCCTCTCACCACTTGGGTTATATGGAGGCAACCGAAAGACTAAAATACCCCTAAAGCCTAAACTAGGATACACGCCCACCAAGGGCACTTTGGGAATTTGTCTTTGTAACACCATCGGACGGATGCCCGGCGACCGCACTTCGCTTAGCCTCGACGCAAGCCTTGCGATCCCGACGCGTGTCCTCCGCTTCGAAGCTTCCGGCGCCCTGCGACCCCAAACCGGTCAGACCGGTTTCCCAAACCGGTCAGACTAGTTTTGGCCTGACAGCCAAGCCTGGTCTTCGGCCTCGGTTTTGTGGCTCAGCCGAGTAAGCCGGTGGTTTTCTGGTGAACCACCGCAAACCCCGCGAACTTGATGTAGCCTCCGCCAATCACCACTCATGACTCGGCTCCCACGAAGTCCCGGCTCGACCTTGGTTTTGAGGCTCAACCAAGAAGCCGTCCACCGACTTCATCCTGCTGTTCATGCCACCATGCGGCCCGCACTTGACCCCGCTGGCCACCGGGTCCCTCGAACCAAGCCTACTTGTCTTCTCCACACCTAGAGGCCTCACCGGCGACGACCTTTCGCGCTTGTTCTTCACCTGCACCAACACCAGTCAAGCCGCAACCTGCACCTGCAATACTTAGCCAAGAATCAGTCCACACAACGTTGTCAATCACTCATCACACCAGGAAGCGACCATCCACCGGTCCTCGAACCACACATGGTCCTCAATCTCCCCCTTGATGAGTGCATTGACAACACACACATTTGGTAACCAAAGAGAAAAGATAAAGAAAAGAAACGACTAAAAGAAAACTCAAACAAGCGATCGAAAGCCAAACAAAGGCAAAGAGCAAGATCACTTGAAAGAGGAAAGACTCGGTCCCCTTAGGCAAGGGCAACGGCTCGACACAACCGAGTCAAAAACAAGCTCAAGCAAAGAGCACAAACCACCAAAGCAACCACGAGCTCCCCCTGCACATATGCATACTCCCCCTGGACATGTGCCAACCCTGGGCACAAACCGGTCAGGCCGGTTCCCCAAACCGGTCAGGCCGGTTCCACCAAACCGGTCAGGCCGGTTCCCAAAACCGGTCAGACCGATTTAACTCGGCAGAAACACCCCCCAAAAACCAAAAATGCAAAAGAAATGCACAAACTCCCCCTTGACTGTTGAAATATGTTCTAGGGATGCAATGTAACTTTTCTCAACCAACCTTTCTCCCCCTTGTTGCCAATGCATGAATCAAGGCTCAAATTTTGAAAAGATGCAACTAGAGCTTCTCAAATAGACAAAATTCATCAAGAGATGCTACACATGATCAAGTGAGTAAGTTAGATACTCTATAGCTTCGTAATGACATCAACTTCATGATCACCAAGTTTCACAACCATTGGACGAAGCTAAGATAGAATTGAGCAAGTTTGCAAAAAAATTACCCTCTCATGAGCAAAGTCCTAAACATGAGCAAAACATGTCAAAATGGCAAAGCCACACAAACTTCATGCTAGGACAACCATTCTAAGCATAAGACCATCATAAACACCCACAAGCACCTCATGTCATGTCAAAGCCACCGAGCCATGTGCCTACTTCTATATATGAGACTTCTCATTGGTAGGCATCATGCAACGGTTTAGCACCCAAGGCAAATTAAAATTAGCACATATGACATGGGAGCCCATTTTCCAAGCAATTTACATTTCATTTTCAGATTTGAAATTGGTACATGAAATGTCTTTGCGACAAAAAGGAACTTATGCCCCTCCACAAGATCAAGCATGGGGGCTAAACATTCATGATGGCAAATGAGCCTTTGGCCCCATATGATCAAAATAAGCTATCCAACCACAAATTAAGCATAGCCAAGCCACAAAAACATGTCAAGATCATATAAAGGCATTTACTCACAAGAGAGCATACATATGAGATTTTTCAAAAACATAGCCATCAACCATGGATATAAACCAAGATTATCAAGAGCTAAGCCAAACTAACCATAGCTTACCAAGCTAGCTCACAAAGACATATATATCATTCCATGGTGAACAATGTATATAGGAGAAGCTTTTCCTAAACAATGCATATGATACAAAATGCATGCAACCTAAGATACAAAGATGCCTATACATCATGTTACATATGCCATGCCAAATGTAAGGAATGCACAAAGGAAAGCTATACATATGCTACAAAAGAGCTCCCACACACCAACTCAAGAAATCAAACACACACCAAGCTCCCCCCGCAAACGAGTGAAAGTTGCTTGATCTAGGGGTTTGGTGAAAATATCGGCTAGTTGGTCATGTGTGGGTACATGGATCAAAGCGATTTTTCCTTTCTCTACGTTGTCTCTCAGAAAATGATACCTCACTTCTATGTGCTTGGTTTTGGAATGGAGCACTGGGTTCTTTGCAACGCTTATGGCACTGGTGCTATCAGATTGAAGTGGGACATGGGTATACTCCTCACCAAAGTCACTCATGGTGTATGTGATCCAAAGGAGCTGAGAGCAACAACTAGCTGCGGCAACATACTCTGCCTCGGTAGTGGATTGAGCAACACTTGACTGTTTGCGGGAAGACCAAGACACCAAAGAAGAACCCAAGAACTGGCAAGTCCCAGAAGTGGACTTCCTATCCAACCGACACCCGGCAAAATCCGCGTCTGAAAATCCATGAAGCGCCAAAGAAGAAGACGCAGAGTACCAAAGGCCGAAGTCGGGAGTGTGTCGCAAATACCTGAAAATGCGCTTGACTGCTTGCCGATGCGAAGTCCTCGGAGACGCTTGAAAACGAGCGCACAGACATACCGAGAATTGGATGTCCGGCCTCGTCGCCGTCAAGTAGAGGAGTGACCCGATCATGCGCCGGTACTCCTTCTGGTCCACGTGTTCACCTTCCTCGTCCGCATCAAGAGCTGTAGTCGTACTCATCTCGAATTCCCTTCTCATGTCTTCTGCAAACCTTGCAACAAGAGAGTTAGACGAGCCACCAAAGACAATATCATCCACGTATACCTGCACAATCAGGATATCTCTGCCCTGCCTGAGGAGAAACAAGGTCTGATCGACCTTCCCCATCTCAAACCCTCTCTCAAACAGGAACCCCCTCAGCCTACCATACCAAGCTCTAGGCGCCTGCTTCAACCCATACAGCGCCTTCCTCAACTTGTACACCCGGTGGGGGTACTTCTCACTCTCAAACCTCGGTGGTTGCCTCACATACACTTCTTCTTCCAACACACCGTTCAGGAAAGCACTCTTCACATCCATCTGGTACAACTTGAACCCTTTAGCCACGGAAAAGGCTAGAAGGATCCTGATCGCCTCCAAACGAGCTACAGGAGCGAAAGTCTCCTCATAGTCGATCCCCTCTTTCTGACTGTACCCCTGAGCAACAAGTCTCGACTTGTTCCTCACCACTTCTCCTTTCTCTCCCTCTTTATTTTTCCACACCCATTTCGTCCCAATCGGCTTACACCTTGGAGGAGGGTCAACCAACACCCAAACTTGGTTCCTCTCAAAATTCTCCAACTCCTCATGCATCGAATTAACCCAATTATGATCAGATAGCGCGTGTCCAATGTCTTTGGGCTCAAAGGTGGCAACAAAAGCAGCATGAGCGAAATGAGAATTGTTCCGAACCCTCGACCGTGTAGTACGCTCATTCATGTCGCTGATGATTCACGAAGCTGGGTGATCCACTTGCACTCGCCGGGGAGGTTCTCGCCTTGATGCTACCTCCCCCTCAACAGCAGCTTCGCCTTGATCTGGGTTTGTCGTTGTAGGTGTGGGAGAGGGCCCGTTCATGATCGTCGTCGAAGTAGTAGGTACATGTTCAGCTGCGGGCACCATACCGCCATCTTCATCATCTCCATGTTCATGCTCCTCCTCCTGAAAGATCTCCTCGCCAAGTTCGTCATCACCTGCACACTCAAAAACAAGCTGACTACATGGCTGTGTCTCGTCAAAGGTTACCTCGCAAGTCTCCACGATTTGGTTAGTTTCAAGATTGAGCACACGAAATGCTCTAGAATGAGATGCATAACCAAAGAAAATGCCATCAACAGACCTAGCCTCGAACTTGTCCAACTTCTTCCCTTTCTTCAGAATGAAGCATTTACAACCAAAGACATGGAAGTGACTCACCTTGGGTGTGCGACCGTGCATCAACTCGTAACAGGTTTTCTTCTTGTGAACCCTGAGGTAGATCCTGTTCGACACATAGCACGCGGTATTGACCGCCTCAGCCCAGAACCTTCTCGGAGTCCTATGCTCGTCGAGCATCGTCCGAGCCATCTCGCACAAGGTCCTGTTTTTCCTTTCCACCACGCCATTCTGGGGAGGCGTATACGGACTCGAAAACTGGTGTTCAAGACCCAAGTCATGGCAAAAGGTTTCGAAGAGAGAGTTTTTGAATTCCGAGCCATTGTCACTGCGGATCGCTCGTATGGCATCTCCGTGCCTCTCATTTCTTAACCTCAAGACAAGATCTCGAACAAAACCAAACGTCTCCCCTTTCTCCTCAAGAAAGAACACCCACGCATACCAAGAGTAATCGTCCACCACAACAAGGACATACCACTTCCCACCCGCAGATCGCACACGAGCTGGGCCAACAAGGTCCATATGGAGCAGCTCGCATGGACGCTCCGTCATCACATCGGTGAGAGGCGGGTGAGAAGAGGCTACCATCTTGGCATGCCTACACGGCGCACAAACCAACTCTTTCTCAAACCTCAACCGTGGCAATCCTCGGACCAAATTGAGTTTACTCAAGCGTGACAAAAGGTCAAAGCTCAAGTGACCCAACTTCCTATGCCACTTCCACAACTCACTCGAAGAACCAGCCAAAAAGCATTGCTCCACACCAGAAGACTGAGAGAAATCAGCTCGGAACACTTGACCCTCGGGAACGACCATGCAAACAAGGTCCCCTCGAGAATCTAAAATCCGAGAACCACCAGGCCGAAACAACACCTCAAAGCCCTCATCCAACAACTGGGACACGGAAAGCAAATTGAACCCCAGCGATTGAACAAGAGCAACACGCCTGAGAGTGACCTTGTCACTTACCTTGATCTCACCTTCTGATAGTACACGCCCTCGCCCATTGTCCCCAAAGGTGATGTATGTCCTGGACACCACCGGGACGAGACTTGAGAACCACCCTTTGTCCCCGGTCATATGCCTCGAGCAACCGGAATCAATCAAGCAAACGTTCCTCAAGTCTGCCACCTGAAATTCAAAAGGGAGCACGTGAGTGAACAAACGACTCAGCACTGGGGTTAGTACCAAAAGAGTAAAACCAGTGTTGAGCCATTTGCTCCAAAGTGGGGTTAGCACAAACCAAATCATCACGCCTATCAAAGCTACCACCACGAACACCACCACGGTAACCACTACGAGGGAACCAACCCTCTCTAGCTGGAGGAGGACGAAAGCCACGAAAGGAAAACCATGGATCGTTCCTCCTCTCCATCTCAAAGCTATGACTCCTCCCACCCTCGTTTTGAGCACGAGGTGGAGAGTGCCTAGCAAACTGACCACCTGCAATCTTTCCAGGCCAACCACCAGAACCACGACCAAAGAACCTGAACCGAGCCTCATCCCGAGCACGAAAACCAAACTGGTCACCCTGCTGTCTCCAAACCGGTTTGACCGCGGTCTGACTGGTTTCGCTGTCCGATCAGCCCAAACCGGTCTGACCGGTTTCCAAACCGGTCTGGCCGGTTTAACTCCTCCAGCAGGGTTCCTTCCACCCAAAACACTCTTTTCTCCCCAAGCCGGAACTGTGCGAACAATGGCCTTACCCCTAGGCAGTGGCATACGAGACTCAGGCACACCATAAGATGGATTGTACCTGTTCTTGTTTGCCCACTCCTTTGCCATTCTCTCCTCTCGCTTCTTCTTGAAACAAAACTCCCCTTTGTGACCATCTCTCCCACAATAGTCACAATGAAACCGGATTGGTTTTGGTTTTGGTTTTGGTTGGGGTTGCTCACTCGGTTTCTCACCCTTCTTCTCTCCTTCCTCACCTCCCTTTGGGCTCACAAACTTCACCGGGTTTTGGAAATCATTTGTTGGGTGAGGGAATATGGGTGGATCTGGAGTAGTGTCAAGTTTGTTTCTGAGATGGTTGGGCTTGGGCTCAAACTTGTTCTTGAGTCTGTTTGGTGGTGGGATAGGGATCTCTCCAACTCTCTCAGCTCCCTCACCACTGTTCTCTCCAAGCTTGTCAGCCCCAAGCGCCTGACCATCATAGCGTTTGAAAGCAGCTATCATGATACCAAGCTGAGGCTCCTGACCCGACAACCAGCTCATACATTTCCTCAGCTCATCATTCTCATCCTGCAAGCGATCAACATAATGCGCAAGCTCCAAATTCTTAACCGCATGCAATTCACAAGTAGAGCAAGAAGTGGGAATAGGCTCTTCCAACTTAGCCTCAAGCGAAACAGTGTAAGCATGCATCTCATCAATCTTTCCATGCAAAACAGGGCAAGAAGTGCACGCACCTAGCAAAGCAGGTCTAGACTTAAGCTCAGCCACTTCAACCCTAAGCATATCTAGTTCATCACAAGTAGAAGCATGCTTATCCTTAAGAGCAGTAAGATCAGCTAGGTACACAGAGCAATCAACACAATCGACATCATCAGAAACCACAGGAGAAGCCTTAAGCGAATCAATCTCAAGCTTAGCATCTAGGTTCTGGGTTTCTAGCTCAGCCACACGGTTCCTAGCATCTTCTAGTGAGGCCCTAAGCTCTTTCCTCATCTTCTTGGCCTCTCTAAGCATGTGATCGCGATTATCAAGCAAGTCAACCAACTCATCATTCTCCTTGCGCAAAGAGGAGAGCTCATCACATACCTCATCCTCGGAGTCGGAGTCTGAGTCACTCTGGTGACTCTTCTTGCTGCCGGAGCTACGAGCCATGCCGCAGAAGCCATCTCCCGCGAAGCAGCTCAACCCGCTCAAGTTCCTGGATGACTTCTTGTTCTTGCGCCGATCACCTTCATCTTCACTGCTCCTCGAGCTCGAGGAAGAGTAGGCGGAGCTGGAGTCGACGTCGCTCGCTCCGACCATCGCTCGGGCCTTCCTGCCGCGGCCATCCTTCTTCCTCGACCGTCGCTCGTCCTTGTGCTTGTTCTTGTGCTTGTGATCGCACCTTGATCGGAACTTGCCGTCCTTGCTCGACCGGTGCCTGTAGCCGTCCTTGTAGCCGTCCTTGTTCTCCATCTTCTCCGGGCAGTCGGCGACAAAGTGTCCAGGCTTGCCGCACTGAAAGCACGTCCGTGCTGTCCTCCTCGTGTTCACCCGGTTCTCGTGCAGCCTCTCGAACCACCTGGTCAGCAACGCCAGCTCGTCCTCTCCAAGCACGTCGAACATCTCGTCTGGCAAAGACATCAAAGAAGACAGAGAGTACATCCTTGAGGATGCGTTAGCGTTAGACTTAGCTCCTTTGCCACCAACGAGAGCGAGACTATGAGAATCAGTCGGGCTCTCAATCTTGGTTGTCATACCACGGTCCAACTCAGCCGACTTGAGCTTCGAGAACAGCTCGTTCACCGTCAAGGTATCATACTTCTCGGACTCAACAATAGCCTCAAACTTCCCGTCCCATACGGTACGATCCAACGAGTGCAAGAGCTTCACGGCTCTATCATGATCATCGTATGGGAGCACGGCCACATTGGCTCTCATGTTGTTCACAACGACCGTAAACCGCTGGAAAAGGGCATCGACGGACTCGCCGGGGAGATGAGTGAAGTTCTCGTACTCTCTCCGGTAAGTCGCGTACATCCGAGCCTGAACCTGAGCATTCCCAGCATGTGCATCCTTCAACTGCTCCCAAATCCTACAGGCTAAGTCCTCTGTCTGAACCCGATCGAATTCAGGCTGACACAGAGCACGAAACAAGTAGTCGACCGCCTTGTTGTTGGTTTCGAACATATCCCTCGATCCTGGAGCGAGGAAGTTCATCGGATGAACATAAGTTTATTTCACCGTAACATCCCAAAGGATCTGACCCCTTCCGCGGAGGAACACTGCCATCCGCCTTTGCCACATCTGGTAGTTCTTCCCATCGATGTGCGGAGGACCCGAACCCCGTTCCTGGTACGCCATTTATGGATCTTAGACTGGTAAGAGTCAATGAAGACCCGAACCGGCTCTGATACCACTTGAAGGACTGGAACGGCGAACCAGAGAGGGGGGAGTGAATGGGAGCCGATAAAAATTCTACTCAAGAATTCGGCCTATGAACCCAATTTCACTCGGACACCTCCACAAGCTTCTCTTGCCAAGTCCACGTAGCCACTGGAGTGCTACTGAACCTAGGAGCAAGATCCAACCTACAGCCACTCGAAACACGCAGCGGAAAACAACTTGAAACTACTGCTGGCAACCAAAACCGGCCAGGCCGGTTTCTGAAACCGGTCAGACCGATTCTCTGGGACTTAGCCTCTCACAGGCAGGGGAAACCGGTCAGGCCGGTTTGGCAAACCGGTCAGGCCGATTTTTTCCAGGAAATCCCCAAAAGACCTTCGAGGCCAAAACTGCCCCAAAACTCCTCAAGAACCTCTCCACCTTTGAACAAGAAAAGCCATAGCCAGCACAAGACTCTCCTGCTCAAAATCCTAACGACAGCCCACTAAGGCTAAACCAGTCAGGCCGGTTTGGGAAACCGGTCAGGCCGGTTTTGCCTGGACAGTCGGGAAGAACTCAGCCCGCGGGAAAAACCTAGCCTTCACCTCGATCGATCTCCCGGTTCGTTCCACGGGTTCAAGTGAGACTTTGGGGATAGCTGGGGTACCTCGTGGCTACCTTTGGCTAGAAGCTCGGTCCCCAAAACCTACTCAATCAAGAGGAATCGGAAGTCAACCCTCAAGAACACCTTCCCATGGATTCCACCGAAAACCACCAAATTGAAGCCGTTTCAGAGGGTTTGTTGGAGCAAGATCACCAAGCAAAGAGGCACACGGTCCTCATACGTGACATCCAACAAGAATCCCTCAAAGAAACGCCACCAAAACTTTCCCACGGAAAATCCAAGAAAAGAGTCCGAAAATCACCAAAAAGGGAAAACGGGAAGAACACAATCAAGCCTTGAGGAACCACGCCGAATCATCTATACATACCAATGAGGTTCATACAAGGTCTAGCTTGCCGCCCGATCATCCTTCCCTCTCACAAGATCTCACCATGAAGCTCTCAAGCTAGTCCTAAGAAAATCCTAAGGAAAATAGGAAGGGAAAATAGGAAAACCAAATGAGCTAGGGTTCCAAGAGATAGCTGCCATCCTCTCACCACTTGGGTTATATGGAGGCAACCGAAAGACTAAAATACCCCTAAAGCCTAAACTAGGATACACGCCCACCAAGGGCACTTTTGGAATTTGTCTTTGTAACACCATCGGACGGATGCCCGGCGACCGCACTTCGCTTAGCCTCGACGCAAGCCTTGCGATCCCGACGCGTGTCCTCCGCTTCGAAGCTTCCGGCGCCCTGCGACCCCAAACCGGTCAGACCGGTTTCCGAAACTGGTCAGACCGGTTTTGGCCTGACAGCCACGCCCGGTCTTCGGCCTCAGTTTTGTGGCTCAGCCGAGTAACCCGGTGGTTTTCTGGTGAACCACCGCAAACCCCGCGAACTTGATGTAGCCTCCGCCAATCACCACTCATGACTCGGCTCCCACGAAGTCCCGGCTCGACCTTGGTTTTGAGGCTCAACCAAGAAATCGTCCACCGACTTCATCCTGCTGTTCATGCCACCATGCGGCCCGCACTTGACCCCGCTGGCCACTGGGTCCCTCGAACCAAGCCTACTTGTCTTCTCCACACCTGGAGGCCTCACCGGCGACGACCTTTCGCGCTTGTTCTTCACCTGCACCAACACCAGTCAAGCCGCAACCTGCACCTGCAATACTTAGCCAAGAATCAGTCCACACAACGTTGTCAATCACTCATCACACCAGGAAGCGACCATCCACCGGTCCTCGAACCACACATGGTCCTCAGGAGTGTATCGCAAATACCTGAAGATGCGCTTGACTGCTTGTCGATGCGAAGTCCTTGGAGACGCTTGAAAACGAGCGCACAGATATACCGAGAATTGGATGTCCGGCCTCGTCGCCGTCAGGTACAGGAGGGAGCTGATCATGCTCCGGTACTCCTTCTGGTCCACGTGTTCACCGTCCTCGTCCGCATCAAGAGCTGTAGTCGTACTCATCGGCGTCGTCATGGCCTTGGAGTCTTCTATCTTGAACTTCCTCACAATGTCCTTGGTGTACTTGGCTTGGTGTACAAATGTTCCTTCCTTCGATTGCTTGATCTGGAGCCCGAGGAAGAACTGCAACTCGCCCATCATGCTCATCTCGAATTCCCTGCTCATGTCTTCTGTGAACCTTGCAACCAAAGAGTTAGACGAGCCACCAAAGACAATATCATCCACGTACACCTGCACAATTAGGATCTATTTGCCCTGCCTGAGGAGAAACAAGGTCTGATCTACCTTCCCCATCTCAAAGCCTCTCTCAAACAGGAACCCTCTCAACCTACCATACCAAGCTCTAGGCGCCTTCTTCAGCCCATACAGCCCCTTCCTCAACTTGTACACCCTGTGGGGGTACTTCTCACTCTCAAACCCCGGTTGTTGCCTCACAAACACTTCTTCCTCCAAAACACCGTTCAGTAAAGCACTCTTCACGTCCATTTGGTACAATTTGAACCCTTTTGCCATAGAAAAGGCTAGAAGGATCCTAATCGCCTCCAAACGGGCTACGGGAGCAAAGGTCTTCTCGTAGCCGATCCCCTCTTTTTGTGTGTACCCCTGAGCAACCAGCCACGACATGTTTCTCACTACTTCACCTTTCTCTCCCTCTTTGTTTTTCCACACCCATTTTGTTCCAATCGGCTTACACCCTGGTGGAGGCTCCACTAACTCCCAAACTTGGTTCCTCTCAAAATTCTCCAACTCCTCAAGCATAGAATTAACCCAATTGTGATCAGATAGCGCATGTCCAATGTCTTTGGGCTCAAAAGTAGCAACAAAAACAGCATGGGCAAAGTAAGAGTCATTTCGAAACCTCGATCGTGTAGTTCGTTCGTTGATGTTCCCGATGATCGTTGAAGCTAGGTGATCCACTTGTACTCGCCGGGGAGCTTCTCACCTCGAAGCCACCTCCCCCTCAGCTGCAGCTTCCTCTCAATCTCGGCACGTCATCGTAGGTGTGGGAGAAGGCCCGTCCTTGATCATAGTCGAAGTAGTCTGTACATACTCAGCCGCGGGCGCCACACCACCATCTTCCTCATCTCCTTGCTGCTGCACCTCATCCTCGAAAATCTCCTCACCAAGTTCCTCATCACCTGCACACTCAAAAATAAGCGAACTACATGGTTGTGTCTCGTCGAAGGTAACCTCGCAAGTCTCCACGATTTGGTTAGTTTCAAGATTGAGCACCCGAAAAGCTCTAGAACGAGACGCGTAACCAAAGAAAATGCCATCGACAGACCTAGCCTCGAACTTGTCCAACTTCTTCCCTTTCTTAAGAATGAAGCATTTGCAGCCAAAGACGTGAAAGTGACTCACCTTGGGGGTTCTACCGTGCATCAACTCGTAGCAAGTTCTCTTCTTATGGACCCTGAGGTAAATCCTGTTCGACACGTAGCACGCGGTATTGACCGCCTCAGCCCAGAACCTTCTCGGAGTCCTATGCTCATCGAGCATCGTCCGAGCCATCTCACACAGGGTTCTGTTTTTCCCTTCCACCACGCCGTTCTGGGGAGGCGTATACGAACTAGAGAACTGGTGTTCAAGACCCAAGTCATGGCATAAGGTTTTGAAGCGAGAGCTTTTAAATTCTGAGCCATTGTCACTACGGATCGCTCGTATGGCATCTCCGTGCCTCTCGTTCTTCAACCTCAAGACAATATCTCGAACAAAACCAAACGTCTCCCCTTTCTCGTCCAAAAAGAAAACCCAAGCATACCGAGAGTAGTCGTCCACCACAACCAGGACGTACCACTTCCCACCCACAGATCGCACATGAGCTGGGCCAACAAGGTCCATATGGAGCAGCTCGCATGGACGCTCCGTCATCACATCGGTGAGGGGTGGATGGGAAGCAGCTACCATCTTAGCATGCCTGCACGGCGCACACACCAAATCCTTTTCGAACCTCAAACGGGGCAATCCTCGGACCAAGTTGAGTCCACTCAAGCGTGACAACAAGTCAAAACTCAAATGACCCAACCTCCAATGCCACTTCCACAACTCACCTGAAGAACCAGCCACAAAACACCTCGAAATACCCGAACTCTGAGAGAAATCCGCTCGAAATATTTGACCCTCGGAGAGGACCACACAAACAAGGTCACCTCGAGCATCAAGTATCTAAGAACCACCAGACTTAAACAACACCTTAAAACCTTCCTCAAGAAGCTGGGAAACAGAGAGCAAATTAAACCCCAACGACTTGACCAAGGCAACACGCTTCAGCACCACTTTGTCACTTACCCTCACTTCACCTTCTGCAATCCATTGTCCCCAAAGGTGACGTATGTCCTGGACACCACCTGGGTGAGGCTGGAGAACCACTCCCGATCTCCGGTCATGTGCCTCGAGCAACCGGAGTCGATCAACCAAACGTTCCCCAAGCCTCCCACCTGAAAATCAAAAATGAGCATGTGAATGAGCAAATGACTCAACACTGGGGTTAGTACCAAAAGAGTAAAACCAGTGCTGAGCCATCTGCTCCAAAATGGGGTTAGCACGATCCATCCTAGCATTCCTACCAAAGTGTGCATCAATCCTACCACGGGCACCAAATCTCGGATCCATCCTACCATCTCCACTAGAACTGAAACCACCACGGGGAAACCACTCCCGTCTCACTGGAGGAGCATGAAAGCCACGAAAGGAAGACCGTGGACCGTAGCTCCTCTCCAACTCAAAGCTACGACTTCTCTCACCCTCATATTGAGCACGAGGTAGAGAACGTCTAGCAAACTCAACACCACCAGACACACCATGCCTACCACCTGTACCACGACCAAAAGAACTGAACCGAGCATCGCCATGACCACGAAAACCAAACTGGCCAATGCCCAGATTTAAACCGATCTGACCGGTGGTGCACGGCCAGCAGCACCACCTGCCATTCTCCGATCTCCCCAAGCCGAAACTGTCCTCACAATAGCCTTAGCCCTGGGCATTTGCATACGAGGCTCAGGTACACCATTTGAAGGGTGGTACCTGTCCTTGTGATGCGGACATCCCCACTGATCGTGTTGTTACACAAGTGGATGAACACAACACACCAATAACTATAAACCAAGGACCAATTACACGAAGTCGTGCCAACAAACTACAACAAGAGTTGAACTCTCTCCTAGCTAAAATTAACTTTAACATATCTGAGAATGTTATACTACCTAAATGTTCTACATTGGTTGTACTTACGAATATATGTGAGAGGGGTGGTGCAGCTATGCACAGAGAGGAAGCAAAGAAGAAGAAACAAGTGGATCAGTTCGGACCAAGGATGATCCAGCAAAGTTCAGTTCGGATGAGTTCACATAGATCAGTTCGGACAAGTTCGGACCTGCATAATGATTTGATCATAACTCTTAAATCCCGATAGCTCTGGACCTCCATGAGTACTTCATGGAACCGTCTTGAAGTTAAATTTCCAATGCAAGAAACCGCATGTCCATTAGACTTCCCAATAAAGAGTTATGACCGATTTAGTGAAGACTACGCAGGAAGCCAACAGTCACACGAGGTTGTTCGGGATTTCAGTTCGTGGTGGCTTTTCACGTAGCATAACTCCAGAAACTCAAAGGTCCATTCACACCCAATAAGGAGGGTTGTTCCTTGTATAAATACCCTATGTATCTCTGAAATAATCAAGACTTTTGATAATGAAATAGAACCCCTTTGTTCAGCTGTGTGCTAACAAATTTAGAGAGTGATTCTCTACCCCTTTGCTCTTGTGATTTCTCTGTGGGATTACATCGGCGGCCACTTCATCGGCACCCAATCCGTGCTCCTGGTACTTCATGTTCAGGTTGCGTAGGTTGGTTCTTTGAGAGTGTGATTGGGCGAATCCTTGATTCAGGTTGCCGTATAGAGACGGTGGTTGGCTTCTTGTGCGTGTCGTCAGGTTGCACTACCTATCCGGCTGTTCGCAGCTATTTATCTTGGCTGATTTATCAGCTGGTTATCTTGTTCAAGATCCTACATTGTGAAGATCGGGACAACATCCGTATCTTCTGGTATCAAAGCCATCATTGTCACGGTAGGATTTTCTTTACCCTTAGCTACATATATTTTTGTCTTCGTCCTATCCACCAAAAAGCCATAAAAAAATCTGTCATAGAATTTTGTTACAATCTGTTTATCTAGTGAGTTTGGTTAAGTTTCAGTCCATTAGAGTCCTTGTTTAGTTGCTGATCATATCATCCTTTGTGTGTCCTTTTTTGTGCCTTTCTATATATCTGAAAATCCCCACAAAAAGAAGTAAAACATTTCTATCCTTTGCAAAAACTTTTGTCCTATTAAGATAGTTGCTGGTTATATTGGGTTCTATTATCTTAAATTTGTGCAAGTGTTATATCTCATCTTGTTTAGTATTGTGCAAAAAAAAGTGTCAAAAAAGAGAAGAGCTGAAAAAAAGTGTTGAGAAAGTAAAAAAAAGAGAGAAAGTGTTGAAAAGAAAGGAGAATGATCAGATTGTTGGTATGCACAAGTGTTTGAACCTTCATATCAATTTGTGTAACCAGGTTGCTATCATCATTTTGGTGCAATTTTGCTACGTGATTCTCTTTAAATCAATCATCACTAGCATATTCCTTGTTTGCATCAAATCTGAAATCTGTCTTTTGTGCGTGTGTTGTTACATCACATCTTTCATATCTTGTGATCAGCACTAGGCATTGAATCTCTAGTTTGGATTGTTACTTATCTTTACAACAACTAGAATTCAGATTGCTCCTTGTGTTTATACCCTACCAAGCTCCACATAAAAGCCATAGTGTACGTGTTTTTTCTGATCTTGTATTCGCTCAATTATCACTACTCTTTACCACCAACGGATTGTCTTAGTAACCTGCAGGGAAGCATAAGAGCTTTGGTTGGTAAGAGAAGGTGAGGTTGTGAGATCCATATATTTTCCTATTCCACATATATGCTTGCTATTTTGTAGACATTAACCATGGCAGGTCGAGTATATACACGACTTCCATTCTATGGAAGTACTAATCCGGAGGAATTTCTTGATTGGAAGGAACAAATGGAGTATGAGCTTGAACTCCAAGATTTTCCAGAAGCAAAGAAGGTGTCACGAACCATACTTGAGTTTGAAGATTATGCTCGTGATTGGTGGAAGAAATCCACATAAGCGTTTTGTCAAGTGTTGGGAAGACTTGAAGAAAGCCATGAGAAAAGAATTTGTTCCACGTGAGTATGAGCTGATTTTACTTCGTCGTTTGAAGCGCATCAAGGAAGGAAGTAAATTTGTCCAATCATATCATGATGAGTTATCTTTTGCTATGCATCAAGCAAATATTGTTGATGACATGGATGCAAAAGAATACTTCATGAGAGGTCTTAATGCTAATATTGTTGCTCCAATCAAGGGAAAGTATGCAAGAAGTGTGCACAATCTTTTGGTATATGCACTCAAAGAAGAGAGAAAAATTAAAGAGCTGCAGCAAGATAATATTTCAAAGTGCATTAATTTGTGCAAAAACATTGCTATAAGGTTACATGCTGAGTTGAAGCCCAAAGTTCCATTTGCTGTTGGAAGTAAACAAGCATCAACTCCATGCAAGAAGAAACGATCTATTGTCACCATGTGTGAATCAATGGATGCTAACGTTAAGTGTGTTGAAAATAAGAGCATTGTTGTGCAGCAAGAAGACAAGTGTGTGCCACAAGTTGACATGGGAAGTGATATGATGATTGATCTTTCTATCAATTCTAGTGGTACAACTTATTCTAGTGTTATGGCTGTCCAGAATTTTAGTTTGGGCTCTGAGTTTGAGAAGACTGAAGTCAATGAAGTTCTCTCCAATGATTGTTTGAAATTTGAGCATGAACCATTTGGAGATGTTGCTGCACGTACCGTGCAAGATGAGAATGAACAGTTCCACAATCATTTGCAAACAAGAGAAATAATTGAAAGCATGAAAGAGGTGGTTGCTACTGATTTTCAAAGTGAAGGTGCTTATTTTGTTCAGCAAGAACATGATAAAACATATTCTCAGGTTCAGATTCTAAGAGTTGATGTTCCTACAAGTTCTATGCCTTTTTCAAGTGCCATTTGTGATGAAATTAAGTGCTGCAATGTTATTGATAGTTGTGATATGCAGCAATGTGGTGAATCAGTGTCACTACAAGATTCAGAGTATATTTCGACACCCATTTTTCGAGTTGCATATAATCTGAATGAAAAGAGAGACCAAATGTTTGGTTTGAGAGAAAATTTAGAGAAGAAATATGTTGCTAGTGCATCACCAAGTGTGATTGATGAATCTGTCCAAAAGAAAATTGAACATGTTCCACCTGATCAATGGTTGCAACATGATGTTGTTCCATGCTTGAAAGAGATGTCAACATGTACTACACCATCAACTGTAGTATGTGAGGAATTATTGGACAGAGATGCTGAAATTAAGTGTGCTAATATACCTCATGAAGTGCAGATTGAAGGCATAACTGATATTAATAATTCCACTGAAATTGTTAGTGTTCCATTACCACTGGAACTTGTTAAAGTTGGTTGTTCCACTTTGACCTTTGCTGGTCAATGTTTAGTTGAGGAATTCACGAAGGAAAGTGACCATACAGTTGCTGCTCCAAAAATAGCTATGAAGACTTTGCATCAAAACCCATGTGAGATTGAGAGACACATAGCCAAATTGAGTGCAAGGGAAAATAAAAGTGAGCTGTGTGATTCCACAAAATGTGAGATTGAGAGCATCCACAATGAGTGTGAGGGATATACACCACATAAAAAGACAGAGCTTGATTACAACATGTGTGAGGATGTTTATGATTCTAACCCACTCATCCCTACTTCTTGTGTTGTCTCTCAAATTGTGCAGGTTATCAAAGAAACTGAGAAAGAGATGATTTCTCATCACAGAACACCACTTGTTGAGAGAGGTGAGAATATTGTTGTTGCACAAAGACAATTTGTTGTTGCCATAAACATGAAGCATGAAGATGAAGGAGGTAAAAATTCAGAAGTGCAACCCATTGTATATATACAAACATCAAAACTGAAAGGTAATGAAAATAATTCAGATCTGAATTTGCAAGGTACATTGTTGAGTAATCATGATAAAACATCTGCTGCAAATTTAATTGATCTTACTCAAAGGTTTCATGTTGATTCAACTCATTCAAAAGTAAATTCATGTGCTGAAATTTTGCAAGTTGATAAGGTTTGTTCTAGTTTGCATAACTCTTATTCTATTTTGAAACCTGGTAATAATTTAAATGCTAATAAACTTCACTATGTTCAGTTCATTACCCATGCTGAATTATTTGCAAAGATATCTCCTATTAATTATCTGAGTTATACCATATTCGATAAACTTGTTGAGATTGATCAAATACTTGATAATGTGTCTATGATAACATCCATGAGATCTTTTAATAATATTCATAGCTGCAAGCTTACTTTCAATTTTATTGTTGAACATGTTGTTGATAAGTTCTTTGTAAGTTCTATGTGCATAACATGTGACAAGCTTGCTGAATTTAAATTGAATATGTCGGACGACAATCATTGTGTGCCATACTTTTCTGGTCATAAAGTGAATAAATTGTTTAATGCTTGTGATATTGAGAGAAAAATATTATTTCCATGCTCATATTGTTCATCAAAAGAAAGAGACCTTGTGCAAAGAACAACAAGCTCTTCACCCAAATTTTTTCTATCCACATCAAAGAGCAATGAATTTGGAAGGTATGCATGTAAACCTTCAAAAGAATTGTACAAAAATAATTATGAGAATGGCAAGAGATCAATGTTTTCTTCAAAATTTGAAATGTTCTATGTTGCAATGATGAAATTAGAGATTTTGAATAAATTGTGTTGCTTGCAAGAAATTGTAGTTCTTCCATCTGCTAAGTTGTTTGCAGAATTACAAACACCGAGGAAAAATTTTCAATGTGAGTTTAGAAAAGTGAATTTGATGTTTCAAGCTCGTTCTAATAAAGTGCATAACCCATATATATCATGTTATCATTGTGCACCTATGAATATGGATGAGAAAGGAAGTAACGAGGGTTCTAACTTTATAGATCATGGAAAATTCTATATATATCCACCCTCTACCTTTTATAGATTGATTTCAGGTCAACAAAAGCTGAGGACAGCTTTTCTTCAAGGGAGGGAGGATGATGCGGCCCGGTCGAAGGCTTCAACAAATACTATCAATATTGAACATTCATACAAGGTGAAAGCTATACTTAATTTCAAATCTTACTATTTTCCTTTAGCAAGGCTGCTACTTGGCTTGTATGATTACAGACTCAAGCACATTGCTATATTCGACTACAACAATGATCATCAACGTGACCAAGCCCACAATAATCAGAGTCGAGGACGACTCCTTTTTCAAGAGAGGGAGGATGATGCGGACATCCCCAATGACCGTACTGTTACACAAGTGGATGAACACAACACACCAATAAATATAAACCAAGGACCAATTACACGAAGTCGTGCTAAGAAACTACAACAAGAGGTGAACTCTCTCCTCGCTGAAATTAACTTTAACATATCTGAGAATGTTTTACTACCTAAATGTTCTACATTGGTTGTACTTAGGTATATATGTGAGAGGGGTGGTGCAGCCATACACAGAGAGGAAGCAAAGAAGAAGAAACAAGTGGATCAGTTCGGACCAAGGATGATCCAGCAAAGTTCAGTTCGGACCAGTTCACACAGATCACTTTGGACAATCAGTTCGGACAAGTTCGGACCTGCATAATGATTTGATCATAACTCTTAAATCTCGATAGGTCTGGACCTCCATGAGTACTTCATGGAACCGTCTTGAAGTTAAATTTCCAATGCAAGAAACCGCATGTCCATTAGACTTTCCAATAAAGAGTTATGACCGATTTAGTGAAGACTGCGCAGGAAGCCAACAGTCACACGAGGCTTTCCGGGATTTCAGTTCGTGGTGGCTTTTCACGTAGGATAACTCCAGAAACTCAAAGGTCCATTCACACCCAATAAGGAGGGTTGTTCCTTGTATAAATACCCTATGTATCTCTGAAATAATCAAGACTTTTGATAATGAAATAGAACCCCTTTGTTCAGCTGTGTACTAACAAATTCAGAGAGTGATTCTCTACCCCTTTGCTCTTGTGATTTCTCTGTAGGATTACATCGGCGGCCGCTTCATCGGCACCCAATCCATGCTCCTGGTACTTGGTGTTCAGGTTGCATAGGTTGGTTCTTTGAGAGTGTGATTGGGCGAATCCTTGATTCAGGCTGCCGTATAGAGACCGTGGTTGGATTCTTGTGCGTGTCGTTAGGTTGCACTACCTATCCGGCTGTTCGCAGCTATTTGTCTTGGCTGATTTATCAGCTAGTTATCTTGTTCAAGATCCTACGTCGTGAAGATCGGGACAACATCTGTATCACCTTGTTAGCCCACTCCTTAGCCATTCTTTCCTCACGCTTCCTCTTGAAGCAAAACTCTCCCTTGTGACCATCTCTAACACAATAGTCACAATGGAACCGTATGGGCTTTGGTTTAGGCTTGGGTTGGGGTTGCTCACTTGGCTTCTCTTTTGGTTTCTCCTCACTAGGCTTCTCTCCCTTTTTTCCAAATAACATGTTCCCTAAGTCACTCTTGAACTTGATGGGTTTTTGGAAATCATTTGCTTGGGGAGGAAACACTGGTGGGTCTGGGGTTGTGTCCAGTCGGTTTCTCATTGGGTTTGGCTTAGGAGCATAGGCATTTTTGTGGAAGCTTTTGGTGGAGCTTGGATATCACCAATCTTCTCTCCTCCCTCACCACTGCACTCTCCAATCTTATCCGACCCAAGCACTTGCCCATCATAGCGCTTGAATGCCTCTATCATCATCCTAAGTTGTGGCTCATGACCCGACAACCAACCCATCATCTTTCTCAACTCATCATTTTCATCCTGCAAGCGATCAACATAATGTGCAAGTTCCAGGTTCTTTACAGTTTGCAATTCACAAGTAGAGCTGGGAGTATGAATAGGAGCTTTCAATTCAGCTTCAAGCGAAACAATGTAAGCACGAGACTCATCAAGCTTTCCATGCAAAACTGGACAAGAAGTGCAAGCACCTAGCAAAGCATGTCTAGACTTAAGCTCGGACACTTCAACCCTAAGAACATCTAGTTCCTCACACTTGGAGGCATGTTTTTCCTTAAGAGTAGTAAGATCAGCTAGGAACACAGAGCAATTAGCACAATCAACCTCATCAGAAATAACAGGTGAAGCCTTAAGCGAATCAATTTCAAGCTTAGCATCCAGGTTTTGTGTTTCTAACTCAGCTACTCTAGTCCTAGCATCTTCAAGTGAGGCCCTAAGCTCCTTTCTCATCTTCTTGGCCTCTCTAAGCATGTCATCACGATTATCAAGCAGTTTTCCTAGTTCCTCATTCTCCTGGCGCAAGAAGGAAAGCTCGTCACGTACCTCATCCTCAGAGTCGTAGTCCGAGTCGTCCTTCTGGCTCTTCTTGCTGCCAGAGCTGTGTGCCATGCCGCAGAAGCCATCTCGCGCGAAGCAGCTCAGCCCGCTCAGGTTCTTGGATCCCTTCTTGCTCTTGCGCCGATCACCTTCATCTTCACTCCTACTTGAGCTCGAGGTAGAGTAGGCGGAGCTAGAGTCGACGTCGCTTGCTCCAACCATCGCTCGAGCCTTCTTGCCGTGGTCATCCTTCTTCCGCGATCATCGCTCGTCCTTGTTCTTGTGCTTGTGCTTGTGATCGCGCCTCGACCTGTACTTGCTCGCTATCCTCAACCGGTGCTTGTAGTTGTCCTTGTTCTCCATCTTCTCAGGGCAGTCGGCGGCGAAGTGTCCTGGCTTGCCGCATTGAAAGCACGTCCTCGTGTTCCTCCTTGTGTTCACCCGGTTCTCGTGCATCCTCTCGAACCTCCTGGTCAGCAGCGCCAGCTTGTCCTCTCCAAGCACGTCCAACTCCTCATCTGGCAAAGACATCAAGGAAGACAGAGAGTACATCCTGGTGGATGGGTTAGCGTTAGACTTTGCACCTGAGCCACTGATGAGGGCAAGACTATGAGAATCAGTCGGGCCCTCAAGCTTGGTTGTCACACCCCGGTCCACCTCAGCTGACTTGAGCTTCGAGAACAGCTCGTCTACCGACAGAGTCTCATACTTGTCCGACTCTAGAATGGCCTCAATCTTTTCGCCCCAGATCGTACGATCCAACGAGTGCAAGAGCTTCACGGCTCTCTCATGATCATCGTACGGGAGCACGGTCACATTGGCCCTCATGTTGTTCACAATCACAGTGAATCGCTGGAACATCGTATCGATGGACTCACCGGGGAGATGAGTGAAGTTCTTGTACTCTCTCCGGTAAGTCGCAAACAACTGAGCCTGAACCTGACTATTTCCAGCGTGAGCATTCTTCAGCATCTCCCAAATCCTACAAGCTAAGTCCTCTGTCTGAACCCCATCGAATTCGGACTGACAGAGCATGAAACAAGTAGTCGACCACCTTGATGTTGGCATCGTGCATGTCCCTCGATCCTGGAGCAAGGAAGTTCACAGGATGAACATACGCTGTGTTCACCGTGACATCCCAAAGGATCTAACCCTTACCGCGGAGGAAAGCTTCCATCCGCCTCTGCCACATCTGGAAGTTCTTTCCATCGAAGTGCGGAGGACCCGATCCCCATTCCTGGTATGCCATCTTTGGATCTTAGACTGGTTAGAGTCCCGAAAGACCCGTAACCAGCTCTGATACCACTTGATAGACCGAACTGGCGACCAGAAAGGGGAGGAGTGAATGGGAGCCGATAAAAATTCTTCTCGAAGGAGATGTCTTCTCCAACAAGACGAACACGACTTGACCAACTCATTTCTCTGACTCAACTACCCAAATTGGCGAAGACCACGTAGCCACTAGAGTGTTACTGGTCCTAGGAACGAACAACCACCGAAACCTACTCGAGAATGCAGCGGAACAAACACTCGAGCAGAACACAGCCCACACCGGTCAGAACGGTGAGCACCACCGGTCAGACCGGTGAGCACCACCGGTCAGACCGGTCCCTGCCAGATCACCCGGACTAAGCCGCTGAATCACCCGACACTCTCCAGAGACACACCGGGTCACCCTGGACCCCAAACCGTATCACCCGAGCAAGACTTGATGAAGGACCGATTAGGCGACCAGAGAGGGGGGAGTGAATGGGAGCCGATAAAAATAATTCTCTGAGGAGTCGAACTCGGCTATGTCCCAAATCAACAACCAAGGACTCCCACACGAGCTTGCCAAGGTCGCGTAGTCACAGCGGACCTACCAACCCTAGGAACAAGTCCAAACACAACCCAAAGCGGAAGCAAAACTCAAGAGGCAAAGGACTTAGCCAATCTGCGGAGCCACTGGCGAACAGTCCGCAACCGTACGGCGGACAATCCGCGAGCCCGGCGGACGGTCCGCAAATAGTGACCAAACCTTCAGTACCGCACTTCGGAAAATCGGACAGTCCGGGCAAGCACCTCGGACAGTCCGAGCCCACCTAGCGGACAGTCCGGCAAACCGTGCCCAACCAAAAAAACCCAAGCTCGACGGATCAAATCGACTCATGCTCACGAACTGATGAACACGCGATGAACTCCCGACGAACTCAGTTCGCGTGGACAGTCCACGGGCCACAGGCGGACAGTCCGCCAGCCCCGAACAGAACAGCCTGAACTCAAAAAACGCAAGTCAATCCCACCTATCCATCCATGGATCTCCCAAACGACTTAAGCTCTTGAGACAAGATTTGGGGGAGATGTGAAGCGTCCCTAGGGGATGCTATGCCCCAAAACTTGAGGCCTCAAACCAACTAAATCGCCGGGAATCGATCTCGAACCGAGCTCTACCAAAAAGCTAGGGTTCCACTCGAAATCCTCAAATCCAAGGCCAAATCCGGAGTTTGAGGGGTCAAGATCAAGCACAAAGATGCACAAACCATCTATCCATGATCCCCACAAAGAAATCCGAACCCAAACACCTCAGAATCAGAGGAACAAGCCGCGCACGAAAATCCAACGAAAATAGCCCGAAAAACACACGAAAATCACACGAGCTACAAGAAGGAAATCAACGCAACCATGAAAGCTTCCATACACTCGGAGGTCGGATTCTCTACAAAACGGTGAAGAAAATCTAAGCCTATGAAGCAGGGAAATGAGAAGCAGTCCGGGTGGATAGTTTGCCCAGAAACCCTAGAGCTATATATATGAGTCCCTCTGGGTTGCACAAATGACCAAGCTACCCCTAGCACTTAAACCGAGATACAAACCCCTCAGGGGCAATATGGTCAAGTAGCACTCCTCTTCATCGGGCGACCACGCCTTTGCCGCAGTCCGCGTCCTCCCGACGCAAGCCCTGCGATCCTGCCGCATGTCACCCGGCATCGAAGCTTCTCGGCGCGGCCGGATCCCGTCTCCGTCCGTCGAGCCTCCGGTCTTGGTTTTGTGGCTCAACCAAGTAACCCAATGGTTTTGTGGTGAACTGCCACAAACCCGCGTGTAAACTCCGGTGATGAGCCGCTACCCTGCACCGGCTTCGGTCGACGACTTCGTCTTGCTTTTCTTGCCACCATGTGGCCCGCACTTGAACCCGTTCGGCCACCGGGTCCATCGAGCTGAGCCTACTTGTCTCTCCACTCCTCGGAGGCCCCGCAAGGCTCAGACCTTTCGCGCTCGCTCTTCACCTACACCAACACGAATCAAGCCGCAACCTGCACCTGCAATACTCGGCCAAGAGTCAGTCCACACCACGTTGTCAGTCACTCATCACAGCCAGGAGCGACCATCCACCGGTCCTCGGACGCTCCGGTCCTCACTTGACGATTTCCACAAGCAAGCCTCTGCACCGGTCAGGCCGGTACAACACACCGGTCAGATCGGTCCTAGGCTGGAAACCCCAAATCAGAGAAACAGACCTCCCGGGCTCCGAACAGCACCAAACTCGAAACAGCAGCAAGCCTATAAACTAGGGAACTCACCAGCACGTTCACCCGAGCAAAAACTCAACTGGGGTCTACACCAGTCAGACCGGTGGAGGGCACCGGTCAGACCAGTCAGGGCCTGGGCGCTTGGGATGAATAGCAACCCGCGGGTCAACTCCCCCAAATCCAAATCCCAATCTCCCGATTCGCTCCACGAATTCGCACAAGACTTTGGGGATACTAGGAGTACCTCATGGGCATCCCATAGCTACGATTTGGTCCACCAAAACTTGTTGAATCAAGAGGAATCAAAGGATTTCCACCAAGAACACCACTTTCCCAAAACCTAAGAAAACCCTCAGACGGATGCCCAGCGACCGCAATCTTGCTTAGCCTCGACGCTTCGAAGACTCCAGAAGGCGTCGTCGCACACCAGTCAGACCGGTGCTCCTTACCGGTCAGACCGGCCTGATGCTGCTACTCTCCAGTCTTCGATCTTGGCTTTGTGGATCAACCAAGGAACCCAGTGGTTTTCTAGTGAACTATCGGAAACCCGGCGAACTCGGTGTAGCCTCCGCCAATCACCACTCATGACTCTGCTCCCACGAAGTTCCGGCTCGACCTTGGTTTTGAGGCTCAACCAAGAAACCGTCCACGACTTTGTCTTGCTGTTCTTGCCACCATGCGGCCCGCACTTGACCCCGCTGGCCACCGGGTCGCTCGAACCAAGCCTACTTATCTGCTCCCACTACAAGAAAAACGCCGACTAGTGATGCAAAAAAAGGCCGTTTCTTGTCACAAACCGCGATTAATGACGCCGGTTGTTACGAAAATGCTACGTCATTAATCGAGCGTCACAAACCACGATTAATGACGAGACCTTATTTCCCAGCGTCATAAGTTTAATGACACGTCTAATTCGTAACACTAAGGCGTCATAAGCTACCTGCCACGTCGGACCAAGATCCATCGTGGCTCCGACGTGGCAGGGGGTTATGATGATTTCGGTTCGTCACAAATTGAGGCCCAGTCCATGAAAGAGCCTTCGTGCGCCTAATATTGTTGGGCCAATTTTAGCCCGTTTCAGGTTTTCGTGTTATTTTTTTTTCCATTCCCGAAATGTTTGTTGCACAGTATATTGGGCTACTTTATTTTGGGCCCTAGCAATCTAACGAACTTGACCCATATTGCATTATGCTTGGACACTTGATTTTGGGCATTATCCACAGGGCCTTTCCTGGGCCTCGGCCCATATTACTTTTTTTTAGATCAGCCCATATTGCATTTCGCAGGGCACTGTATACTGTTCTGGCTGCTGCTGATCACCAGCACATAATCAGACAACAAAACAAAACATTTCTCACTTCCATATAATTCACACCACATTCAGGGAATAGTTCAACCAGGATAATTGTGCAATATACATCAAGTTAGCATCGAATAGAATCAACATACAACAAGTCATCAGCAACACAAGTTCACCAGGACCACACTTCAGTTGAGAGGAGGATAAACCTGGCTGAAATTTATCAAGCCTTGGATCAGATTATGCATGTCAGTTGTGCTCTTCTTCAAAGCTTCAAGCGCTTCTGTTTGAGACTTCAATGTTGTCTCCTATTCTTGAGCCTTCAATCTCAGTTCGCTCATCTCGGCCTCCTTTTCAACAATCTTCTGCTGCAGTTGTGCCCCCCCTCCCCCTTGCACCTCATTGTTAAGTCCAGCTTGTATTTCCTGAACCTGAAGTGCAGTTGTAACCCTAGTCTTTTTCATGGAGGGCGAGCGAATGCCAGCAACCTCCCGAAAAGTCCTAGATTGGACAAATTCCGCCACTGCTTCAGCAGCAGTCTTTCTTGGTTGTTCGCCTTGATGTTCAGCGACAATTTGTTCCATGCGAGCCTAAAAAAGGAAATAAAATGAAAGGTATAAAATAAAATAGTCACACATGTTTCTAGTATTGTTGCAAAGAAAAATGCAAAAGCAGACATGTACTTACAATGGCTGCCTGTACTGGAGCGGTGAAGCCATTCTTGCTGCAGTGGAGGGACTTGAAATAATCAAGTGGACTTAGCCCTTCTCCTTCAGCAGTATACTTCTGCCTCTAAATATGTTTCGAAAGCAGGCATAATTATCAAAATACTAGCATTGTAAAATGGTTCATGAAATGAACTACAGAGCAAAAACATGACTTGTTCATCTGCTTCCCACAAGATTAGCTTGTACAATGTAGCTTCGAGATCTCGTGTGCTGATGGTACTTGACCTTTCCTCGATTACCGGTGTTTGTACTACACCTCGCCTTTACAATAATAAGAACTCGTGTAAGAAATAAGATTAAGAACAATATATAAGTATTTTTTCCATGAAAATGTGGTAGTGGCAAGTTGAAGTTCTATCATACCCTGTGCTCAGGGGAAGACCACATGTTAACCAGTGCCTTCCATTGGGCGTCGGTCAGATTGGGCACAGGAGATTTAGTTGGGACTGCATTTGCTGGAACATCATTGAAGTACTTTTGCTTCAGGCGATACCTCGCCTGTCTCTATATCGACTTCAGCATGTCAGTGCATGCCACCCTTACAAGCTCACTGGTGGTGTCAATGTCGAATTGCCCCTAGCACAAGACAATTATCAGAAAAATGGATGACAAGAATGGATGCAAAGAACTATTGTAGTAGATGAGTGGACATATGCACACCGCTAGTTTGCCCATGTAGTTCTTGAGATGGTCTTCAGTCTTTTCACCATCTTGCTGGTTCTTCTTTGGCTTGTAGTCCTTCCAGCTAGGAAGGATCGGTATGTGCCCACGCACTATGATCCCACCTTCTGATGCAAACTTTGCAGCTTGCATTGGTGCCTCTGGGCGTTTGAGCCCTTCTTGAATGTGTATAGGGATCTTGCCATTTAAGCCTCGGCTAATTCGGTCCAGATCTCTGCCCAATCTTCTTGAATCCCGCAGCCCCCGTTGTGCTCTGGAAGGGCGTGCATCACCTAACAAGTTTGTTACAGCCATACAAGTTAATAATTATTCGGTTGGTAATTAGGACATTCGAATATGAGATCAAATGACTTGCCTTCTGCAGTCATCATGTCGATGATGTTCTCATCGTGGGTTGCTGTTGCTTGGCCTTCAGTGGGCAATTCTTGTGTATCACGAGTTGTCCCACTCCCATCAGCTAAAGCCAATTCCCTTGCCCTGGTCCTAGTCAGTCTAGGAGGCATTCTGGTAGGGTCATCCGGTGCCCGAATTCTCTTGGTCCCTCTTCCTCCACTGACAGGTATGCTATGAGTGACCTGATTACACAAAATTCAACAAAGAAAGAGAAGATCAGAAGCAATCCTGCATAACTAGTACATGAAATGAGTTCATGATAAGATTACCTCTTGTTGACATGTCTTTGGGTCAGATTCATGTTCATCAGAAGGGTTGTACTCCGGATCCGAATCGTGTATTGTTGTATCGTTGGTACCCTTTCTGCTTGGTCGGTCAGCTGCTAAAAGTGCTTTCATTTTCTCGATGCCAAGACTAGAGAAGAAATTGTGATTCTTCAAAACATTCATGTTCCTCTGCCGCTCGTAATCGCCACGCTCGTCTACTTCTGTTAGGAAAGCAGAGAAACTTCTGTAAGGTTGGCCTACCACTGTAAATAAAACTAGATCTAAACACTTCTATAAGAACCAGTAGGACGTTCCTAGCCAAAACAAGATCCTGAAAAAGATGTTCCTAGTCAAAACAACATCCTGAGAAGAAGTAGTGTAGACATGGGATCTGTCAGATCTAAAAACTTCTATAAGAACCAGTAGGATGATCCTAGCCGAACAAGATCCTGAAAGGATGTTCCTAGTCAAAACAAGATCCTAAAAAGAACTAGTGTCGACATGGGATCTACCTGATAAAAAAAAACCAGTGCACACATGAGATCTGCCACATGGGAAAACACGCAAGTACGAATCCACCGGGGAAGCTGAACCGAGGAGGAAAACATTGTACCTTGTTCTGGATATTTCCTTCGTACGACCTTCCCTCCTGGTGCCATTGTGTCATCACCGCTGCTACTACAGAGGCAGATGGGAAAGGGGCTGAAGCTATGAGCGGCAGATTTGAGATGATGGAGGAGAGGAGGTGAAGATTTGGGCTGCCGGCAAGGAGGGAAGGTGAAATGGGGGCGGAAAGATTTGAGATGGTGAGGAGAGGAGTAGAAGGGAGGGAAGGGACGGGGGCGGGGGTAATTTATCCATTTCGGTGGAAGGCCTTGTCAGATTACCAATATACCCTTTCATTATGGTGGTGACTGAAACGGGGTGCATTGGGAAGGGGGAAGCAAAAAGACAATTAACATCTGCTTTGCCCGGGCGTCCGAAATTCCGAATATTTGAATCGCGCGCCGGTTTGTTCTGAGGGCTGGTCAGCGCTATATACTGCGGCAAAGGATGTTCCTCTAATCAAGATACTACTAGATAGGATATTCCTTGACTAGGAACTACTCATTTCGTTTATGTACTGCTCCCCTTATATAGATCAACACATCCCTTCCTTCGTCGATTCGATTCGCCTAGTACTACATGATCATGAGCACGTCATGTTGCATACTCCTCGATCATGCCCACAATGGAGATCAACACATCCCTTCCTTCGTCGATTCGATTGGCTTAGTACTACAAGATTATGAGCACGTAACGTTGCATACTCCTCGATCATGCCCACGTTGGAGATCAACACAACCCTTCCTTCGTCGATTTGATTGGCTTAGTACTACAAGATTATGAGCACGTCACATTGCATACTCCTCGATCATGCCCACATTGGAGATCAACACAACCCTTCCTTCGTCGATTCGATTGGCTTAGTACTACAAGATTATGAGCACGTCACATTGCAAACTCCTCGATCATGCCCACATTGGAGATCAACACATCCCTTCCTTCGTCGATTTGTTCGCCTAGTACTACATGATCATGAGCACGTCACGTTGCATACTCCTCGATCATGCCCACATTGGAGATCAACACATCCCTTCCTTCGTCGATTCAATTTGCCTAGTACTACATGATCATGAGCACATCACGTTGCATACTACTCGATCATGCCCACATTGGAGATCAACACATCCCTTCCTTCGTCGATTCGATTCGCTTAGTACTACAAGATCATGAGCACGTCACGTTGCATACTACTCGATCATGGCCACATTGGATATCAACACAGCCTTTCCTTCGTCGATTCGTTCGCCTAGTACTACATGATCATGAGCACGTCACGTTGCATACTCCTCGATCATTCCCACATTGGAGATCAACACATCCCTTCCTTCGTCGATTCATTCGCCTAGTACTACATGATCATGAGCACGTCACGTTGCATACTACTCGATCATGGCCACATTGGAGATCAACACATTCCTTCCTTCGTCGATTCGTTCGCCTAGTACTACATGATCATGAGCACGTCACGTTGCATACTACTCGATCATGGCCACATTGGAGATCAACACAGCCCTTCCTTCGTCGATTCGTTCGCCTAGTACTACATGATCATGAGCACGTCACGTTGCATACTACTCGATCATGCCCACATTGGAGATCAACACATCCCTTCCTTCGTCGATTCATTCGCCTAGTACTACATGATCATGAGCACGTCACGTTGCATACTACTCGATCATGGCCACATTGGAGATCAACACATCCCTTCCTTCGTCGATTCATTCGCCTAGTACTACATGATCATGAGCACATCATGTTGCATACTACACGATCATGGCCACATTGGAGATCAACACAACCTTTCCTTCGTCGATTCGTTCGCCTAGTACTACATGATCATGAGCACGTCACGTTGCATACTCCTTGATCATGCCCACATTGGAGATCAACACATCCCTTCCTTCGTCGATTCGATTCGCCTAGTACTATATGATCATGAGCACGTCACGTTGCATACTCCTCGATCATGCCCACATTGGAGATCAACACAGCCCTTCCTTCGTCGATTCGTTCGCCTAGTACTACATGATCATGAGCACGTCACGTTGCATACTACTCGATCATGCCCACATTGGAGATCAACACATCCCTTCCTTCGTCGATTCGTTCACCTAGTACTACATGATCATGAGCACGTCACATTGCATACTACTCGATCATGCCCACATTGGAGATCAACACATCCCTTCCTTCGTCGATTCGTTCGCCTAGTACTACATGATCATGAGCACGTCACGTTGCATACTCCTCGATCTTGCCCACATTGGAGATCAACACATCCCTTCCTTCGTCGATTCGATTCGCCTAGTACTACATGATCATGAGCACATCACGTTGCATACTACTCGATCATGCCCACATTGGATATCAACACATCCCTTCCTTCGTCGATTCGATTCGCCTAGTACTACATGATCATGAGCACGTCACGTTGCATACTACTCGATCATGCCCACATTGGAGATCAACACATCCCTTCCTTCGTCGATTCGTTCGCCTAGTACTACATGATCATGAGCACGTCACGTTGTATACTACTCGATCATGGCCACATTGGAGATCAACACATCCCTTCCTTCGTTGATTCGTTCGCCTAGTACTACATGATCATGAGCACATCACGTTGCATACTACTCGATCATGGCCACATTGGATATCAACAAAGCCCTTCCTTCGTCGATTCGTTTGCCTAGTACTACATGATCATGAGCACGTCACGTTGCATACTCCTCGATCATACCCACATTGGAGATCAACACATTCACGTAGCCCAACAGGACGTTCCGTTGTTTTATAATACAACGTACCGGATAATCGGCATCCCCATGCGCGATCATATATTTTGTAAAGACGCAACAGGAAGTTCCGATGCTACATAATATAGTGAACCAGATAGTAGGCACCTACGGCAGGTTTAATATTCGGGAAAGTGCACTTCAACTACATATAAATTACATATAAATCATAAGGTCCATATGATTTCAGTTCGGATCGACTTAAACATTTACTGATTTGATATCCTAGTCGTCGTCACTTTCATCGGCAGCATTTTCATCCGCATCGACGTATTGCCATAGAGTGTCGTCGTCCTCATATTTAGAATTTAATCCATCCACATCAGACAATTCCTGCTGGCGAATTGCGTCAACTTCAGCGGCTGCAACCACAGTCTCCTCGCCAGTAATAGGCACCAGAACCTCCGAACCATCACCGAGACCGTCATCAAGTATAACATCATGCAAGGTTTGGTCAATTTCATCATCTTGATATGCAAGTACCATGCCAGTGGGAGCTATGTCCTTCTCATTTTCATTATAGCTCCACAAATGCCTGTGCTCAAATTTTTGCACCACTCTCCATGGGTGTTGTTGTAGGGTGTCTGGCAAGTAAAAGACCTTCATTGCTTGTTCAGCAAGAATGTAGGGATCATCTTGGTACCAGTAATCTCCAGTATTGATGATTGTGAAGTAACCATCATTTCTAATCTTCGGTTCCTTCTTGGTCCCTTCCAGATCATACCAGTCAACCTGGAATAAAACAACAGTTTGATCTCTGTTAAGCCCCGAGTTGTACCGCAGCTCAATAATGTCTCTTAGTGAACCATAAAACTCAATTTCTGTAATGTCTTTATGTGATCCTGTAGTCATGATTCCACAATTCTATGTCTTCCTATTTGCCTCTCGGGCCTTGGTGTGGTACCGGACACCGCCTACAATACATGTTGTATAAGTTTTTGCTCGCCGGTCTGGTTCAGCTGATAATGCATATAGGTTGTCATCACTCACTGGATTGTTTGTAATCTGTATAGAAGAGCCATAGTTTTTTTTTAATATAGTCTTATGTAAAGGTCCTCACAAGGTAATATAAGCTAGCTACCAAACAAAAAAATGAATACTAACATGCGATCTAAACCAGTGCCGAAATTCTGTAGCAATTCGATGATCAATATCCTCGTCCAACACACCTTTCGCTTTTAATTCATTCTTGAACACTCTGCAAAGCAGTACCATCCCAAAATTAGAACGAAATAATTGTAGTTCTATCATTGCAATGGTGATTTACTTACTCGTTATATGGCTTCACCTCTTCGCAATTGTTTAGCACATACCAAACCACCTTGTCGTACTTTGACCCAAGCCAACAAGTGGTCCCTGCTCCAAGTACTTGAACATTGTGATCGAAACAGGATGTTCCATCTATAGACAAATCAGCATTCTCTCTGTTCCTTCCAACCTGATTGAATCGTGTGGCCACATCATCAGCCGCGAAGTACCTAGAGCACAATGTCAAGGCCTCATTAGCAACATATGCTTCTGCAATGGATCCTTCAGGCCTAGCTTGGTTTCTCACTAAACGCTTCAATGTGCATAGCCTTCTTTATACGGGATAAATCCATTCATATTGTACTGAACCTCTCAGGATTGCTACCTCAAGCAAATGGATAGCCAAGTGGACCGTAACATCAAAGAAGGCAGGAGGGAAAATTTTCTCAAGCTTACACAGAATTATTGGGATATCTGTTTTCAGTTTTTGCAAGACACCAACTTCAGAGTTTTGCAACATAGTTGCCGAAAGAAGTTTCCTAATTCTGCAATAGCTGTGTATATCTCTTTGTCCACTAAACCGCAAAGACAAGCCGGCAAAACCCTTTGGAGTAGGATATGACAATCATGAGTTTTCAGTCTTTGTAGTTTGCATCCATCTGCAGCAATACACCTAGCTAAGTTTGCTACAGCGCGGGCTTTTCTCCCACCAACTTATCAGAACAACCGCTCCGCGCTGTGGTTGGGGTGGAAAGTGTTTCTCATTAAATTGACACAACCAAGAGGTGGTGCAGTGGTAGATAGTGTTGTCTCGTTCCTATAGATCTCTAGTTCGAACCCTTGCTATGGCAAATTGTTTTTGCAACATTTCGTGACCGACAGTAGGAAACAAGCAGTTTCGCGATTGTTACTCAGGAAGGTCCTTCCAGCAAAACATCAACAGAACAGACCAACAAAACATCAGCAAAATTAATTCAGAATGGTGAGTATGCTCGACTCAATTTGAAACAGATTAAACCAAATCGGCATAATAAGATGGAATCTCATAGCACTCATCACCACAAAGTTCACACCACCAAGTAGAAAACATCATAAGATGATGAGGTAGAAACATGTTTTTTAATATTGCTGGAACTTCTCCAGCTCATTTCTGGCCTCCTGCAGCTTCACACTAGCAGCTTCACACTTCATGTTACATTTTTTCAACTGGGATATCTTCTCCCAGTTCTCTTGGTTAGCCTCTTCCATCAATTTGCAAGCCACTTTCAACACGTCAGTATGTTCATTCTGTAACTCATTAAATTTTTTCAGCGTGGTGTTCTCCCGTTGTAACAATAGCAGAGACAAGTCATCCAGCTGCTGTAACGATTGCTTACATAGGTCCTTGTATAGTGCAGCCTCTTGCTCTTGGTCTTGCAGGTCTCTCTTCACTTTCTGGAGCTCAGCGACACTGGCTTGAAGCTCCTGCAGAAGCTAGTAGAAAACAAGAACCTATAAATCCATCAAACGATGCAAATTGGAAACTAACTGAATCTAACACCTATGAGTTGTGCAAAGGATAAGAATCATGACAGAATCCAGATGCCCCTTCACAGTCTGTAGCTCAGAGATAGTCTCTTCAATCTATCAATCCATAAAACAATGCAAATTGAAAATATAAGGATCTATCAATCCAATCAATTGTGCACCTTCAGAAAAATCTATAAAACGAGTGGCATGAAGAACATCCGGAAGCTACTAAAATACAAGAACCTATCGTAAGATGATGTAAATTGAAAACTAACTGAATCTAACACCTATGAATTGTCTATAGCCTATCAGCTTCTAACACCAATCGAAGTGCAAATCTAAGAGTGTGATGAAATCTGAATCTAACATATATGATCATCAATCCTTCAGATCCCTAAATCTCGATATCCCCAAACCTAGGAAGATAGGGGAACATATAGCGGCTCAAACCAGAGGAGAGGACTGACCTCATCGTGCTGTTTCATCCTCTCGTTGCTTGGATATGGTGGCGCAACCATCTTCCCGTCGCCGCTAGGATCCGCCATTCCTGCCAAAAGTCTCACCTTGGAATTCCTGATCTGCGTAGCAAAAGTCGAGAGTCTTTGCGAATGCAGTGAAGCGTTTCGCCTTCGAATTACCGATTTATATTAAAGACTCACATAAAATTTACAGGTGGGACCTGGTCAATGTAAAAAATTTCCCTTCGAGTGGGACCCTGGAACTATTTATGCCGACTTGGAACACTCTATTTTCAAAAAAATGCTTACATGTGGGACCAAAGTTGGTTTATGACGCCGCTGACATGGCAAAAATGCTTACATGCGGGACCCTAGAAAACTTTATGACGACTTGGAACACTCTATTTTCAAAAAAATGCTTACATGTGGGACCCAACTAAATTTTATGACGAACGCTCTATTTTTAAAATAATGCTTACATGTGGGACCAAAGTTGGTTTATGACGCTATTGCGGAGCTTCTGGAGTCACAAAACAAGCATGGAACAGTGAACACTCGGCTACAGTAGCAACCATTATGACGAAAGTTTTTTTTGTCACTAAATTTGCTCGGAAGTGAAATATTATGACGAGATCAGCCAAGAACGTCATAAATCAATGACGTTAAAATATGGTTGCGTCACTAATCAACGATTTTCTTGTAGTGTCCACACCTGGAGGCCTACCTGGCATCGACCTTTCGCACTTGTTCTTCACCTGCACCAGCACCAGTCAAGCTGCAACCTGCGCTTGCAATACTTAGCCAAGAGTCAGTCCACACAACGTTGTCAATCACTCATCACACCAGGAAGCAACCATCCACCGGTCCTCAAACCACACAGGCTCTCAATTTGCCGTCGAGCTGCAGTGGAATGACCGCAAGGGCTACGACGCCCTCCTCGATTGCCTGACCTACATAAGAAACCCGGAGGCAAGTTTCCTCTTCGGGAAGGACATCCTGTTCGGGGAAAACTACAGCTCCCGGTCATCCGCCCAGGCCAGGCACAATGTGGCGGCCTACGTAGCCGCCATGGTCCTCTACAGGGCCAATGGCAGCGTCGGTGATGATGACACTGTGAGGCGGTACATCAGATAGGTCAAGGGCGAGGAAGAATCGGCGGCCGCGACATTGATGATGATGCGGACGAACAAGGTTGCCTGCGGTGCTGTGAGGCAGCCTTAGAGGTGATCCGACGAGTGACGTGGCGCCGACGTGCAACGCTGGCACCACCAATGGCGCGCGGCAATCATCAATGCGCAGACTGCCTGTGCTTCAAGATGAGCTGGGAAGAATGGTCACATTTTTGTAATAAGGAATGTAGAATTCACGCCGAATGTGATATGTTCTTTAGCAAAATAATTGGATATCTGCATCCAAACAAATTAAACCTTGACATGTGAGAGTGATTTTGGATATCTTTTATTTCTAGATCAATCCACTGATATCTGCTTTGTTTCTATCTCTCTTCTTTGATTCCCATGTAGCAATCTTTACTTGCACACGCATTGACAAGATGGAAACCAACTTCTGATCTTCCCCCATTTATTTACCACAGCTAGTAGTTGGAATAGTTCATCGCAATTTGGAGAGGTGGAAAATCAATATTGGACAATTTAAAAACAAATAATGTGATCCAATTTTCACTATCTCAGAAACTACAAAATCCTTAATCAGGTTCGCCCAATTCAAAACAAGCAACTTTTGCCAGGAAAGGAATGAAAATTTTTGTCTGGTCTGTTAATGTTTCGTAAACCCAAACATCCAGTCCTACCCGGGTTGTATTGTCTATCTCATTGCATGCTTTCATTTTGTTGTTACCAAACATGACTCGTCAACAAGGAAAAATGAAGCCATGGTTTAAACTCTAAGTCAGCTTGCTTGTCTTCACGATTCTTTCCTACTAACCAAGTGTTGGAAAAACAAATCTTTGCTAGATTGGGTAGTGTACACTAGATAGAGTAGACAATGTCTTACTGAAAGCCAATTTGTTGCCCATCGCTTCAATTTGCTCTACCTAAGCCAAGGCTTCACATTCGAATTGTGCACGTTTTTGGCTCTCCCTCAGATGGAAGATATCATCGCTATTGTCCAAATTTAAAACAAGCATCTTTTGCCATCAAATGATTAAAAATATTTCTCCGGTCTACTCATGGTTCGCAAACCTAAACATACGACCTCCTTTCGTGCCCTTCTTCTATTGCCTATCTCATAGCAAATGCTTTAGTCCGGTCTGATAATGTTTCACATACCAGAATAATCGGTCTCGTGGCAACTTTCGATCTCATCATGTTCAAGTGAATTAATTTTGCTCCAAGTTCAACGAGATTGCAAATTACGCACCTAAGCCATTTGCCTGACACGATCCCCGATGAGACGCTGTGCCTTTCCCTTTGCAAATGAGATCTATTAATATATACTGGAAAACACTTTTGCATCTCCTCTTCAATGCAAGAAAACCCCATCGGCATCTCCTCCTCTCGGCACAAGAAGAACCCATCGACATCGCCTCCTATCGGCGCAAGTACCATCGTCCTCTCTCTCAATTCAATCGATTTCTTTGTTCTTTCGACCTTTTCCGCCTCTTTGAGCAAACTAATTTCTATGTGCATTTCAGAGCATCTCCCCCAATGGCCAGTGACAATCATCGCGTGCCTCCTGTGGAGCTCGCTCTCCTATCATCCACACCGACTAAAGCTCTGGCGGGGCCAAGATGCGGCGATTGCGGCAAGACAGAAACACCACAATGGATGGTTGGGCCGATGGGGCCCGGCACGCTCTGTGCCGACTGCGGCTGTCATCGCTGGTATGCCGGGCAGCGGCAGGACAGGCGTTCTCTCCGGATCTATCAAACCACGATTCCCGTCTCACCGTCGCCACCAGAAGCTGGCGTGCAGTGGGTGGAGTGCCCGAGAGGCCGGGCTGGTCGCACGTGGCATACATGGCACTCCACTCCGCCATTGATGTCAAGTGCACCCGCCGCGTCGACTGTCTTGGAGAGCTCAGGCGCACGGCCGTTCCTGTCACACCCTGAAATTCCCAAATTTCAGGATGTGAATAGGAAGAAGATTTAAACAACGATTTTCTCATAATTTTAAAATTTTTCCCAACATTTAATACTTTACAGGGAATATAGTATTGGAAAACAACATTATTTGTTTTTCCTAAATTAAATAAATAGCTTGATGTTTGTTGCATTCAAGCCGATGCATTATTTTTGGTTGCTTGAATTCAAATTTACATTTGAATTCATTTGGTTGAATCTTTTCAAAAATGGTAAAACCTTTCTTCTCCTCCCTCCCCTATCCTTCTATTTTTGTTTGTTCGGCCCGTTTTCAAAAGTCCGGCGAAGCCCCCGAACTCCTTCGCACGGTCGCCATCGCCTCACAGCTGCAGCCTAGCTCCACCGTGAAGCCTAAAAGCCGGAAGTTCGGCGGAGATCCCCGGACTCCTGTGCTCCGCACACGCGTCAGCCCTCAGCTCCGCAGCCCATCTGTCCTTTCGGCCCAGCGCGGCCCGCTCCACCTCCCACCACCCGCAGCCGCCGACAGGCGGGACCCACCGTCGATCCGCTCCGCCGCCACCTCTCCGTGGCCAAGGAGCAGTCCCGGGGCTTCACAAGTAGGTGACCAAGACACCGGTGACGCTCATTTGCGCCCTCGTGCCCTGCGTCGCCTGCACACGCTCGCCAGAGCCACAGCATCGTCGCCCGCCTCGCCAAACCGCTCGCCGCCGTCGCCGCCCGTGCGTCTACCCATTTTGCTATAGATCGATCTCACGCGTCGCCCGCATCGTCCCGGTGCAATCCGCGCTCAAAATTGTGCCCTCTAGCTTGAGATCGAGCGAGCTCGCCGGAGCTCTGCCGCCCGCCACCGCGCGTCGTCGCCTGCGCCGCCGTGCGTCGCATCCAGCCGACTACAGCTGTCCGATCCCGATTCCTCCGCCCAGATCGGATCTGACCTGAGTCAAAGTGGGAGGGTACCAGTCAACCCAGCCCCGTGTCGCGCCCTTTTGCACAAAACCCCCTCTGTTTTGGTAGTTTCACAAGGTTGCCCTTCCGCAGTGTATAGATCGTTACGTATAGGTCCTTTTCTTTCCGTTTTAAACCCTGACCTTTCTAGTTTTAGCGCCCGAGATCTAGTTTGGTCTTTTTGTGCCACAACCCTTATGCACTTATGCATAATTATGTTTAGGCCCTCGGTTTCTTACAGTTTAGCCCCTGGAGGTTTAGTTTTCCTGAAGTTAAGCCACTGTATCTTGTTTTATCCGTAGTTTGCCCGTTTTAACTCCGTTTTTAGCGTTCTTTATGTCCACGTGTTCGTTTTAATAAGTAGATTAGTTTGGTGCTGTTTGTGTATCTGTTTGCAATGATTGATGTACGGTTTCTTATTTTTATTGTATTGTTCCTTTGTATGTGAATGTGTGGTGCGTAGAGAACGATCCGTTCGAGGAGTTCGCTTTCGTTGAAGACCTTGAAGACTTTGAGCACCAGCAAGCATTTGTAGAAGACAAGTCCTTGCTGCATTCCCCTTTACCTATTACAACATGCATTTTAATTACATCGTTTTTTATTTGTTGCTTTGCATTAAGATGATGGGTCCTATACGTTAAGGTTCGACTAGTGTTGTTTACCTCTATGCCTTGACAACCTGGGTTTATTTTGATGTTGGGTAGCACTCGCTAGTGCATACCTTGGTTTGGGTGGTTTAATGGAACAACTGTTAATATGGATTTACTTTGTGTTATACCTCATTAATACAATACCACCTTTGTTAATCGAAACATGGAGAACCACTTAGGAAAACAGTGCAACCACAAGACATATGGCTCTGTCTTGGCCAAGTAATTAGAAAACCTGGTGTTAGGTATGCTTTACCTGAAAGGGGTTGGGGATGTCGGTAGTTGGTGTACAACCCGGGCCTCAGGTTGATCTGCTCTATAGTAGCTTCGCAGCCTTGAGAGAGGTTTATGCATTGCGCTGTCATGTAACCTAGTGAGCAGCCTGCATTAGGGCATCTTTTTAAAGGCCTCGTAGCGTCCCTATGCAATCACACCTCGGTAGTGTGGTATGGTGCCTAGCTAGCACCACATGGTTGGGTCTAAAGTTCCTAGAACTTTTACGCGACTTGTGGGTAAAGATGTACAACCTCTGCAGAGTGTAAAACTAACTAGTTAGCTGTGCCCACGGTCAAGGGTGGCCTGGACCCTCACATGAGTAATCTATGGAAGACGGACTAAACTTGTTGCATTTACTTTCATTCATGTTGATGATGCTTATGTTAATCTTTAGGTTGGTACAAACTTACATTGCTAGTAAATCAGCTTGCTCAATAAAACTTGACCAACTAAAATGCTGACCTGCTATGTAACCACATGCTTCCACCTTAAAGCCTTTGCATGTTGTTATAGTGTTTTCCCTTATTGAGTACAATATGTGCTCATCCTTGTTGTTATTTTATATTTGAGGACCGGAGCGTCCGAGGACCAATGGATGATCGCTCCTTGCTGTGATGAGTGATTGATAATGTGGTGTGGACTGACTCTTGGCCGAGTATTGCAGGTGCAGGCTGCGGCTTGATTCGTGTTGGTGCAGGTGAAGAGCGGGCGCGAAAGGTCTTAGCCTTGCGGGGCCTCTGAGGAGTGGAGAGACAAGTAGGCTCGGCTCGATGGACCCGGTGGCCGAACGGGAACAAGTGCGGGCCGCATGATGGCAAGAAAAGCAAGACGAAGTCGCCGACTGGAGCCGGTGCAAGGTAGCGACTCACAACCGAAGTCTGCACGCGGGGTTTGCGGCGGTTCACCACAAAACCATCGGGTTACTTGGTTGAGCCACAAAACCAAGACTGGAGACTCGGCAAGTGGAGATGGGATCTGGGCACACCGAGAAGCTTCGATGCCGGGGGACACACGGTGGGATCACAGGGCTTGGCCGCCCGATGAAGAGGAGTGCTACTTGACCATATTGCCCCTAAGGGATTTGTCTCTAAGTTTAAGTTCTAGGGGTAGCTTGGTCATTTGCCCAACCCAGAGGGACTCCATCACTACCACTATAAAATGCACCAGTTTGTTCTTTTATAAAGCCACACAATCAAATCACCCCAACAGTCATTACCAAACTAAGTACACCCACTTAACTGTTGTTGACGCTTTTTTTGGTCGAACACACGAGTGCACTGGATTGTGCGGTAGTCGATATCACCTCGTCGAGGTTCCCAGCACGGGCCGGTCTAACCGCCTGGGGGCCGGTCTAACCGCCTTGGACAGGAACGTCGCCGAAAACCTAAGATCACTGCCCCGGGAGGGACCCCGTCAAGGACAACACGTCTAGGGTTGTTCTAAGGTCGGCAGGCCACTTAGAACGCCCTAAATCGCCGTAGAGACGAAGAATGAAGCAAAGAGGGTTGGAAAAGTAGGGTTTAGAGATAAAAAGGTAAAATTGATATGTTCGATTGGGTGATAGCTCCTCAATCGGCCACAACCCTTTATATTTATAGGGTGGGGAGGTCTTGCCCCTGCTGGAGTTGAAAGCCTAACAAATCTCGTGCTAAAATACAACTCCAACTCGGTTTACAATGTCCATACCGGTCAAACCGCCTAGACCACGCGGTCTAACCGCCCCTGTGACGTGGAGATCTTCCAGAAGTCATATCTCTCTCATCCGGACTCCGAATTGGACGTTCTATATATGGATCTTAATCTACTCGACGAGACCTATCCAATGGGGAAGTCCAAATTACCTCTTAAGGACTTTGGCCGGGGCGGTCTAACCGGGTTAGCAGGCCGGTCTAACCGGGTTTGCCCAGACCTGCCAATTTTGGGTGTCTACATATGCCCCCCTGTTTTTTAGTAAAGCTTGCGTACTAAAAAACAATTCTAAGGTCGATGTAACCTTTCCACCGGCCATTTCATCTTAAGGACGATTCTCATTAAAATCGGCCATGTCTTCTCAATTGTCTTCAAGATCCATGCACTCTAGAGAAGAATTGTAGTCAATAAGTTGCTCGTCGTCTTCTGGAGCAGGTACCGACGACAACTTATCATCGCAAGCCATGGGGACTGAAGAAGTGAAACCGAGCAGCGTCTCTGGTGAACCTGGTCTGACCACCTGGTTTGACCGCCTCAGGCGGTTTGACCGCCTTCTCTGGCGGTTTGACCGCCTCTGGCTGAGGTGCTGTCTTAGCTCTCCACTCCTTTCTTTGTGATACCATGGGCCTGTAGCTGTTGAAGATCTCGTCCCTTTGTTTTCTAGCTCTTTTTCCTTCTTCTCCCACAGCCTCAAGCGTTGAAGCTTCCTCCTTTGAGTGTGAGTCTAACCGGGAGGACACCATCTCGGCAAAAAGTATTTGGAGTTGGAACCACTTCCACTGGCCTCATGGTCATTAGTAGCAACAGATCCCTCTTGAGCAGATGTTACAACCTGATCGCTTAAAAGAACCGGTCTCTTGTCATCTTTCTCAACGGGAATGTCCATTGTCCCGATCTGGATAACGTCGAAGCTTGTAGTCCTCTCTAGGTCAATGTCCATCTTCTGAACCTCCTCCTCTCTGACCTTGGGCTTGTACACTTGTTTTGGAGGAAGTTGAACTTTTCTAGGCAGGGCGGTCTGATCGCCTGCAGGGGGCGGTTTAACCGGGTTGGCCTGATGACCCTGTCCAGACTGACGTGGCGCCCAGCGATCTTGTGTAGGTCGTGAAATCCAATCCAAAGCTGGTCTCCTTGGTCTTCCCCATCCAGGATGGAAGGACTGTTGATACGGCACCCACATCACTCCATTGTTGTCGTAGATCGGACGAAGCGGATCTGGAGTCCAAGCTGGAGTAAAGTGTCGCCCTTGTTGAGATGATTCACTCCTGATCCTGACAGCTGCTCTGGGAGGTGATGATGGCCTCTCTTGATGCGTGGGTGACCTCATCCTTTTTTTAACGGCCGATCACTCGTAACGGCCTTTTGTTTGGAGTATTTGTCGAATAACATGTTAAATGTGACTTTTGGCTTTGGAACACTCCCCTGATTCTTTGCCACGTTGAGCTTCCAGTTTCCAATCACTGGCCGCTTCGGAATAGGCATCTTTGGGCGACCATGGGCAGGGACGGTCTGACCGCCTACCCCAACCAGTTTAACCGTCCCAGCCTTTTCAGGCTCAAGTGGTTGCCGACTGACAGGTGCGGACGACCCTTGCCCCCCAAGTCTAGAAGCTTTGACGGTGATCTTGAATGTTTCTCTACCATCAGGGGTCTTCTCATAAGCAACTTCTCTTGTTAGCTTTTTTCCTCTCAAATCGGGTTTTGCTTCCTCGACCACCACATTCTTGCCCTTGGTTGCTTCGACTTGATGTGGCCGAACCAGAACCTTGGGCTGCTGCAATTCCATGGTGTTGATAGGAAAAGGATGCTTCTCAACTTGCTTTTCATGAAGTACCAAACGACCTTCATTTATGGTCAATTGAATCTTGCGATGAAACACATTGCAATCGTTAGTAGTATGAGAATAAGAATGATGATACTTATAATATGCACGTCGCTTTATCTCATCAAGTGGAGGCATGGTATGTGATATTTTAATATTTCCAAGTTTAAGCAATTCATCAAAAATGCGATCACACTTAGAAACATCAAAAGTAAATTTTAATTCTTCTTGCCGACCTTTACTATCCCGATTAAGTGATGCACAAGAAAACGATTTATCTTCAGAAGGCCACACAAATTCAGCACTATAAATTTCAGTCTCACCGTTCAAATTATTAGAAACATAATCAACCATATGAACATCAGACCGATAAGACTCAAGTTTTTCTTTTTCTTTGTTCAATTTCAGTTCTTGTGCCATGCCTCTCACAAGAACAGAATCAAGCGAATAAAAATCCGCACCTTCTAATCTTTCTCTAAGAGCAGATTTTAAACCTTTAGCAGTAAGATTAGCTAGGTCGGAATCAGAAATTGACAAATTGAAACAACGGTTCTTAACCTCTTTAAAACGCTTAAGGTAATTAGAGACTGTTTCGTCTTTACCTTGCTTAACCGATGTCAAATCTGTCAATTTTAATTGATAGTCCCCACTAAAGAAGTGATCATGAAATTTTTGTTCTAATTGATTCCAAGAATCAATAGAATTGAGGGCTAAAGATGAAAACCAAGCAAAGGCGGTACCCGTTAAAGATAGAGAGAACAAACGCACTTTAAAAGAATCATGGGCACTTGCTTCACCTAGTTGAGCAATGTATTGGCTTATGTGCTCCCAAGTTGTACGATTGTCCTCACCACTAAATTTAATAAAATAAGGTATGCACCAACCAGGGGGATAAGCCATAAGATCAAAATCGGCTTAATAAGGTTTTTGGTATAACCTAGAATTACCCATATCAATGCCGAATTTATTTTTCACCATGCTAGCTACTTCTTCCTTAAATTTATTAAATTCGTCCATAGCAGCTAGTTAGGATTGCTTTGTAGCTGATAAATCAACTCTATTCACAAGAGGTGGGCTTCCTGAAACACCCATCATCTGGCCAGACGGGGCGGTCAAACCGGCCATGGGGGGCGGTCTAACCGGGGTCGGCTTTGGCAGTGATGACTGTCCCGGATAAAAACCAGTTGGCATACCATACATATGTGTCTCAATTGAGGTTCCTGATGCTGCCGACAAGTCTGTTTGCAATACCCCTTGTGAATCTAATTGAGGGATAGAATCATTAGGAAAATTTAAACTACTACTTTTACCCTCAACTTTTTCTAAGCGAGCAATCATTCTAGCAACCTGACTATGCTGATTACTAAAAGCACGCTCGAATTTATCAGATAATTCAGTAAGCTTTGTAGATATATTAGTTTCAGGTTTGCTTACAGTGGTGATTACCTCAATCTTGTCGTTGTTGACCTTGATCGCCGGCAGCTCGAATTCTTGAGTCATCGTCACCTTGCCTGAGCGATCTTTCTTGGCGCCAGAGAGGAACTTCTGCTTGATGTACTCCTGAAGCTCGATGTACTTCCTCTGGTCCTCTTCGCTGAGTTCTTCGATGTTCACCATGATCGGTTGTAAAACCAGATCTATTCCCCAGCGAAGTCGCCAAAAGTGTGTTGACGTTTTTTCTGGTCGAACACACGAGTGCGCTGGATCACGCGGTAGTCGATATCACCTCGTCGAGGTTCCCAGCACGGGCCGGTCTAACCGCCTGGGGGGCCGGTCTAACCGTCTTGGACAGGAACGTCGCCGAAAACCTAAGATCGCTGCCCCGGGAGGGACCCCGTCAGGGACAACGCGCCTAGGGTTGTTCTAAGGTCGGCAGGCCACTTAGAACACCCTAAATCGCCGTAGAGACGAAGAAGGAAGCAAAGGGGGTTGAAAAAGTAGAGTTTGGAGATAAAAAGGTAAAATTGATATGTTCGATTGGGTGATAGCTCCTCAATCGGCCACGACCCTTTATATTTATAGGGTGGAAAGGTCTTGCCCCTGCTGGAGTTGAAAGCCTAACAAAGCTCGTGCTAAAATACAACTCCAACTCGGTTTACAATGTCCATACCGGTCAAACCGCCTAGACCACGCGGTCTAACCGCCCTGTGACGTGGAGATCTTCCAGAAGTCATATCTCTCTCATCCGGACTTCGAATTGGACGTTCTATATATGGATATTGATCTACTCGACGAGACCTATCCAATGGGGAAGTCCAAATTACCTCTTAAGGACTTTGGCCGGGGCGGTCTAACCGGGTTGGCAGGCCGGTCTGACCGGGTTTGCCCAGACCTGCCAATTTTGGGTGTCAACAACTGTACCAGCAAACATCCACTTTCTCTCACTCACCCACGATCCAAAGACCCAAATTGATACAAACATCAACTTTCTCTCACTCACCCACGATCTAACGGCTCAGCTCCTCCGGATCAAACCTCAGCTTCTCCCCACTCATCCTTTCAGTCCCACACGCCACGCCCCCCATCTATACATGCAAGCGGGGCGGGTTGCGGCTGCCCGCCCCGCATCTGCACGAGCTGCATGATCTGTTGCGGGCCGATGCGGCTGCCCGCGTTCCGCCGCAATTTCTTTGCGGGCGTTGCGGCAGCCCGCTTGACGCCGCGAGCTCACAGAGTCAGAGTCAGGGGAAGCGGTGGCTGCCAGAGTGCCAGGCAGTGCAGCTAAAGTGCTAAACAAATGAAGCGCCGTCTCCACAAGGTAAACAGAGGAAGCCGTGTCTGCCGACGATGTCATATAAAGGAATATTAGTCTATTACGTAGAAAATCTCCAGACAACTGTTCAAATAAATTACCAATCACAGTCCTAAAAATTACATTCGTTGATTACAAGAACAATAAAATATATTAAACAAAAAAGGTGTGAGCCTTCTGAACTGCTTAATAACCTTACCAAAGACATTTTACATTGTTATAAATAGCCTATGGTCCTAAGCTGCGGTATCAAATGATAAACACCCGCCCAAATAACTGATAATCCGGAAACAATTCCCAGAAAAACAAAATCATAATGAGCTCCTTGACCTCTCTTTATTGACATCAAGCACCTAGCTGCAGCCTCAAGAAAAAAACAACCAAAATCATCCACAAAGTATACCTCTGTAATCTCTAATCACAAGCAAAAATGACTCTAATAATGAACATGAGCTTCGTCTAACAAGCGCTCGTAACTGCCACTCTGTGCAGATCGTCCAATAATTCAAGTAAAATAAACAACTATATGCTTGTATAACACTAATGATTACATATTGGTTGGACTGATTTACAAATCTGAACTTTGAAGCTTTTCAAGTCTCTTACTGGCCATGTCAACTTCAACTTTTATCCTTTTAATAGCCCTGGTAATGTACCTTTACATACAGTAAATGCACAAAATAATAAACTCCAGCAAAGGAGAACCCTCTAAAGGAGAAAGTTGCAGCACAGCCAGCCACAGTGTCATCCATCTATACTTTAATAAACCAACACAAAAGAGAAATATGGCAACAAATTTCATGTTGGATGGACAATGTATGTTCAGCTGTCAGTTGCTCATATGCCAAACTGTGAAATGTGAAAACATAAGCTGTAATAGTAAAAACATTTGCAGAACCGGTAGAATGTCCTAAAAACAAAATGAGGGCTGTTTTATTTGAATTTCAGCTAAAACCCTGGCTTCAGAGGAATACAAGTTCAGAAGGTCAGTGTCAAAGAACTAAAAGTTTCCCTGAAATCTGTATAGAACTTCCATTGGATACTAATCATGTCAAGTGTGCAAACGTCACATCTAGAATTCCATTTATCAGGAATTCGCTGTAATTTGTTTTTACAAAAGTCACCATGATATCTCACGTCAGTCCTAACCTACAACCATTAATATCATGGCTACTCTGAAGGCTGTCACCAATACTCATTCATATATCAGATACTTAATCTCAGCTCGCCTGCACAAAAATACTGTAATTTCAGCAACCCTTATTGGGGAAACAGGAAAAACAGGCGAATCCCAGCATGTATAAGATCTAGAATAAAGAGGAATCGAAGATTCAGTAAGACAAACATCTAGGTCTATAAGGAGGGGGAGGAACTTACACCATCATTTGCTGATTCCTTGCTGTTCTTGCTGTTATGGCTGGGGAATCTGATGGCAACAAGATGCAACAAGGCAGCGTACAGAGTATCGGATCCGCCGTCGAGGCGTCGACCGGTGATGGCGGCGTGCAAGACGGTGAAGTTATGGCCGCGGCGCGCGCAGGAGGATGTCGGTTATGCGGGCAGAATTGCGGGTTGATGCGGGTACGCGGCGCGGGTTTGTCCAGCGGGCTTGCGGCAAAGTCCGCCCCGCTTGCATCCATACCCCCATCCCGCACGCGAGTCCTCCTCGGGGAGGGGGAAAGTCGCGACCCCTCTTCTCTCGCGACCTCTCCTCTCCCTCGTCCCTTTCCACGCGGGTCTGCCCCCGCACCTCCCTCTCCTCCCCATCCGCTCGCCTCTCCCCTTCTCTCCCTCATCGGTGTGGTTTGGCGAGAATGCCGTGTCGGGGACGGCAGGCGCGGATCCGGCGACGGCGGCAGTCCCTCTCATGGCGGCGCGGTGGCGGCGACAAGGCCGCGGTGGCGGGCGACGGCGATGAGACGGGTATGTGCGGCTGCGGCGGTTAGGTCGCAGATGGGCGGTTGGCCGCTGCACCTCAAGAACACCAGGGGCAAGACTCTGTGCTCGACATCGGCGCGGGAGGTGACAGTGCGGCGGCGCGGCACGCCTTCGATGGCCACCACCGCGATGGCGACCGCCCCCTTCTCGCTAGTAAGCCGCCTCCTTCCCCTCTTCCCTCCTCCCCACGCCCCGCAGGCCCGCACGCCGCGCGTCGTCCTCGGTCCCACACCCCTCGCGACCCGCATTGTCCTCGGTTCAATCCCCCAGGCGACGCGAGTCCCGCACGCGACGCGAGGAGACGGAAGGGCTGCGGCGGCCGAGGCGACGCGAGCAGACTCCAGCTGAGGGCGCGGCCTCAAGGAACGGGGTCCTCCCCCGGCGCCCCGAGGACCAGCTGCAGCAGCTTCAGGTGCCCCGCCATGAGGACGACCGCGCCAACACCGGAGCATCCTCCTCCCCCGGTGCCTCCTGCTACCCTTCCATTGAGTTGCTGCAACCCCATCCATCTAGACTCGATCTGTGGTGGAGGAGGCGATGTTGGCAGCAGCGGAGGAGACTCGATCTGTTGCAGAGGCGGCCATACTCAGCCTTCCCTCGCCAGCATCTCCATCTTCTGCTGCTCCTTGCCATCTTCATCATCATCAAACTCAAGCTCTAAGAAGCAACTCCCTCTCTCCACTGAAACCCATGCAATTTAGATTGTTGCTTGAACGAAATTCCTGATTGTGTGTGCAAAATTGCAGATGTTGGTCGCAGGTTGTGGTGAGGATACGGCCGCTGTGCCGAGTCGACGAGGAGGAGGGCGGGGAGGATGGGCTGGGACCGGAGGCCTGCATGCGCAAGGCGGCAGTCAACTCGCTCGCGATCCAGGGGCAGGACTTCATGTTCGATGCCTTTGATGATGCGGTGTCCATGCAAGTGAGGTGGGGGGGATTTTTCGTGCAGTTTTGGGGTAATTTCACCAAGCTTGGGAATTCAGTGGACATGATAGGTATAAATGGATGTAGTAGCTGGTAAATGATACACAACATGAATGTTCCCAAGTGTCTGATATAGCATTCTATTTAGGAAAGTGTTCATCATTTTCTTGTCAGAAATGTGCTTGTTCCTAATATCTTATGAGGGATATGCTCGTACCTTTTAGGTTTTGAAAGGTAGGTTTCACAGGTTCACTTGGCGATGCTTTCCATTATTAATTTTATTCCTTGCTCTTAACTTCAACCACTATAAAATATGCATGACAAGCAAGGTCAGCTGATAGATTTGCATTCTCTTCTACAGAGCCTGTATCCTCTCATTGTTACTAAAGACTTCTCACCACTTCCAAGCAAAGGGAAAGCTCATGTAAGCAAAAATGTATTATTCGTCCCAGTAGTTGTAGCATAAGTGGTTAGAAAACTTTTCTTTTAGGTTTATATTCTCTTAAACTACATTTCTCTTAAAGGGAAAATTGGATTCGGTATTTGAGCTGGGATGGATGGTGCTGGGTTTCGAAAAAAAGCATCTATGAATCTCTAAATTCCTGTCAGATACTTGCAATGCTTGAATAAAAGTTCAGCATCTCTGGACTTTTGTTCTTTATTTGCACTGCACCTGTTTGATGAAATATGTGACCTGGCACTGTTTTTATTTGATCTTATTATCAGATCAGATGCCTGACTACAACCTTCACTAGAAACAAGGATGGCAGGTATGAATTGACTGCATGTAGATGCTAGCCTCGCCACCAATGGCATCCTCCTGGTCTGCAATATCATTGTTTGCTCACCAAGAGTTTGATAGAATGCTTATGAGAGGTAGGAAACTATTCTCTACTACTATTTTATTTTCTTCCTGGTCGTTGAGGTTCCTTACGCAAGAACTGGTTATATACATTGGCTTGAGTTTCCATTGCCATTGTGGACTTGCAGGGATAAGGCAGACTGGCAGAGGATGTCATAAGCAAGGTACTGAAAATGTCTGATATTAGAGAATAGAGAGGTGTCAAGGGATGAGCCGGTAGCCCGGATTTCCTCCTTTGAAGGCAAGTTCTCTGTGTCAGGCCTATATCTCAAAAAATAACTACCCTGTTGGCATGCTCATTTATATGTTGTTCACCACTTGCTTGAGCTGATGTTAACAAATTAAAAAAAAACAGAGAGAAACTGCTCGTTTTTATCTTAAACTTATCATTTCTGACCTATGGAACCTCTGGAAAGAACTGGCTGGATTGTTCATATATGATGCATCATTGGCCAACTTAATGTTTCCATGGTTACCATTACAATTCATTTCTATTCGCTACGTATGTAACTTATGTACTTGTTTCCCCCTGAAGAGATGATATTTACTGATAGACAAGCATTATACATCTTACACATTTAGCAGCACAACCTTCTGAAATTAATTTTGAAGTTTTTTCTTTTGTTAATCTTGTCCAACGAAATTGGATTTTACTAGATACAAAGATACAAATGTGACAAGTTGTCGAGGCTGTCCAGCGCGGCTGGACGTGCTCGCCGGACATCGTCGACCCCTTCGCCCGGGTGGACGCTCTGTTGCGCAACACCGCGCGCGAACTTGAAAGCTGGAGCCAGCGTCAGATCGGGCAAGTCAGGGAGCAGCTGTTGATGGCCAAAGAGATCATCCGCCAGTTCGACCGGGCGGAGGAGTTCCGCCGGCTGTCCGAGGCGGAGCGGCGGTTCAGGAACGAGCTCAAAGTCAAGTGCCTTGGCCTCGCCTCTCTGGAGCGCACAATTGCGAGAGCGCGCTCACGAATCACTTACCTCCGGGATGGCGACGCCAACACCAGGCTGTTTCACTCCCAAGCCTCCTTCCGCACCAAAAAGAAACGCATTGTGAAGCTTCAGGGTGCGAGCGGCATCGCGGTTGCGCACGATGTCATGGAACAGCTTCTGTACCAGCACTTCGTCAGCATCTTGGGCACGGCTGCAAGGTGTCATGACTCGATTGATCTGGAGTCTGTGGGCGTGTTTCCAGCTAATCTTGAGCGGCTCGACGCTCCTTTCTCGGAGAGTGAGGTCTGGGAAACTATCAAATCTTTGCCCAACGACAAGGCGCCTGGTCCAGACGGGTTCACCAAAGAGTTCTACTGTTCCGCTTGGTCGATCATCAAACTGGAGATCATGGCGGCCTTCTACGCCTTCTACAGAACAAACCGGGGTCAGTTCCACCGGCTTAATGGGGCGCTCATCACTCTACTGCCCAAGGGGGCCGAACCCGAGCGGCCGGGCGATTACCGGCCGATAAGCCTGATCCACAGCTTCGCCAAATTGGTGGCCAAGCTGCTGGCCAACAGAGTGGCGCCGGAGCTCAGCAAGCTCATTGACGTCAACCAGAGTGCGTTCATCCAGAAGCGAACGATCCACGACAACTTCAAGTTCGTAGAGTTGGCCGCCAAAACCCTTCACCGGAAGCGCAAGCCCTCGTTGCTTGTCAAGCTTGACATCTCGAAGGCATTCGACACCGTGGGCTGGCCGTTCCTGCTTCATGTTCTCCAGGGTTTTGGCTTTGGACAGAAATGGCGCGATTGGATCTCCATACTCGTCTCCACCGCTTCGACGAGGGTGTTGCTCAACAGAGTTCTTGGGCCGGTCATCAAGAACGAGTGCGGGCTACGGCAGGGCGATCCGCTTTCGCCCATGCTGTTCGTGATCGTCATGGAAATCCTCAACAGACTGCTGCTCCAGGCCGCGCGCCAGGGAGTGCTCGCGCCGCCGGCCGACCCAGCAATTCATCACCACTGTTCTCTTTACGCCGACGACGTCGTGCTCTTCCTAAATCCTACGCGGCGTGACCTGATTGCTACAAAGGAGATCATGTCGTTCTTCGGCAACTGCTCGGGGCTGCACGTCAACATTCAGAAGACTGTGATTGCCCCCATCGCGTGCAGCGAGGATCATCTGACCCGGGTCAGGGCGCTACTCCCAGCTCAGTTCTCAGCGTTCCCAATCCAATACCTTGGTCTCCCGCTGTCCGTCACACGTCTACGCAAAGAACATCTCCAGCCGCTTGTGGATAAAGTGGGCGCCTCAATACCGACTTGGAAAGGAAAATTGATGAACAAGGCCGGGCGGCTTACTATGGTAAAGGCTGTCATGTCTTCTAAATGCACCCATGCGTTGATCTCCCTAAAGATCCCGGAGTGGGTTTTCAGTGAGATTGACAAGAAGAGGAGAGGTTTCCTTTGGGCGGGAAAGGAAAAGGCATCTGGCGGCCTATGCCTTGTTGCCTGGCCGGCCATCTGTCGACCGACGGAGTTCGGTGGTTTAGGCGTGCCTGATCTCAGGTATGCCGCGTTCGCATTACGCCTGAGGTGGTTGTGGCTCAAGCGCACAGATAACAACAGACCATGGAAGAGTATGGAGCTCGACTTCGGTTCAGACTCCGCGGTCCAGCAACTGTTTCAGTCATCCATTGATGTCCGTCTGGGCGACGGCAAGCTCGCTCTCTTCTGGTTGGATCGGTGGATGGGAGCTGATTCACCTTGTGTTGCTGCTCAGGATCTGTGCGCTCGCATCCGCCCGCGAACTCGTTTCCGTCGGACGGTGGCCGAGGCGCTACAGAACAGCCAATGGATCAGGGATATCACCGGCCAATTGTCAGTTCAGGCCCTGAGACAGTACATCGCTCTCTGGCGCGCCATGCGGTTGGTCTCAGTTCAGCCGACTGGTGAGGATGTGATCACCTGGAGATGGTGCCCCTCTGCTACTTACTCAGCTCGGTCTGCCTACAAGAAGTTCTTCGAAGGTTCCACTTGTTTTGCCGGCGCCAAGTCGATCTGGAAGGCTTGGGCACCCTTGAAGGTGAAATTTTTCACCTGGTTGGCGGTGAAGGGGCGTCTCTGGACGGCAGACAGACGGCATCGCCACGGCCTGCAGGATCCAGCTAAATGCTCCCTTTGTGATCAGGAGTGGGAATCGGTGGAGCATCTCTTCATTGGGTGCAGCTACTCGCGCCAAGTCTGGCATGCCGTCCTCTCCATGCTACATCTAAGAATGCCACAACAGTCGATCGGCCTGTTAGATTGGTGGTTGATTCTACGGAAGAACCACAGCGCTTTAAAGCAAAAAGGCATCGACTCGGTGTTCATGCTCGTGGTGTGGTCGCTATGGAAGGAACGCAATGCAAGAGTCTTCGACGACGGCCGCCGGTGCCTCCGGGCGGACGAACTCACATACGCCGTTCTGCAGGAAGGTGAAAGATGGGTCATTGCAGGAGCGCGTTGGTTAGCTTGCCTCGGCTGGCCATCCTCTGCCACAAGGGCGCTTCAGTAGCTCTGCCTCTTCGTAGCCTCTGCCTCTAGTTGTATTCGTGTCGCCGTATAGTCCCGTGCGTGAGTACTAGCCCGTGTGCGTGTGCCCGGTTGGCCCGCGTTGTAAGAAACTTTGGTCCTTTGTCTTCTTAATACAAAGATACGCAGCTCTCCTGCGTATTCCCGAAAAAAAGAAAAAAAAACTGGTTTCACTGTCACCACCATATAGATATATATGCTCAATCATCTTATTTCCTGTACTCCACACTCCAAGCACAATTTTGCAGAAATAAGATAAAAATGACCCCTCCCGACTGAATTACACGTTTTGGATCCATGCACACATCACAAGAAAGGAGTGCATACTAAATTATTTGGCACAGTTTGTCCCTGTCTAATAATTCTTTAAAACACCACTGTGATTAAGAACTTAGGGGCATTTGGTGGAAAATGGAACCTAGCAATCTACTTGCCATGCTAAGACGATGTAGCTGTTCTTATTTTTTTGGTTACATTTACTTTACACATTGTACAATCTCAATCAAGGAGTGAAGTTCTTGGTATCGGTATATATTTTGTTATGATACACAGGTGTCCCATTACATATCTTGTGTGAATTGCATTTTATACCAGACCCATTTCATCCTTTGCACTAATTTGTCCTATTATAGTTATCTGTATATCTTTGTTTCGTAGAAAAATAACAAGTGGCATTTATAGTTCTGCTTATCTCTGCTTTGTTCTAAGGAACTTTCTTCATCAGAAAAAAGGTGCGAATAGTTGGGCTAGGAAATTTAGCCACTGCAATACTATTTTCATATAAAAATAACACGAGATGCATTTTGTTTCCTTTCGTACCAAGCAAGATGCATTTCATTACTCAATTTTGCTTTTAATATTGTTTCCATGATTACGCATTTTCCTTTTGAAAGCAATTCTCCTTTGTGCAGGTTGGAAGATGTAATATTTTCCTTTTGAAAGCAATTCTCCTTTGTGCAGGTTGGAAGATGTAATATTTAAGATGAAAAGTAGACCAAGACATCGCGGCCACGAATAACACGAAAAATGCACTTCTACCATTCTTTTGAAACTGTCTTTGGAGATGACAAGCAACATAGCAAGAAGAATAAAAATAAAGATAAAAGGGGCTGAAGGTAATTTGGTTTACCATGCTTGCACTATCAATTTACCATGCTTCATTGTTTAGGCCTCTTACCATTCCTTGCACAAATCTGATACCCCCTTGGTTTAGTATTCGGTTAGCCTGAACATTTTTTTGGTGGTGTTGGGGCCATAGTAGCTGAGCCTCTGACCAGAGATATATTATTTGCATTTTTCTTCTGAAATTCTAAACAATGACTATTTACTTTCTGTTTGTAGGTTCATGCATTGCAGCACAGGCCTGAAGCCGGCAACCTGTTTCTCTCTTGTTATGACCATATGAGCTGTGACCGGTGATCGTTCATGGAATTCTTCAGCTCAATGACCTTGCTAGCTCTGATGATATTTCAAGTTTTAGATATTTGATGTTTTTTTTGGGACTTTGATGCAGCTGACTGATTTTGGGCTATTGGAAGTTGGACACATACAAGTTTCTCTGGAGTTGTAATTATGGAGTCGAAATTATGTACTCGTCCTTTTGTTTTCAATTAAGTTGTCTCTTTGTTTTACACTACAATTTGTGGTGAAGTAAACTATAGATATCATGAATACTATTTTGAGATAATATAATAACTCTTCTAGCATTTCTTTTTTCTTGGATCTTAAATATATTTCATGTTGTACTTAATTGTCAAAAATAATTCAAAAAAAGTGTCACTTTTCATATTTGATTGGGATTACAAAGTATTGCCGTAGCGTTAGCACAGGCATTATACTATATATATAGCTCTGGGGTTTCTGGGCAGACTATCCTCCCGGATTGCTTCTCATTTCCCTGCTCCATAGTATTAGATTTTTTTCACCGTTTTGTAGAGAATCTGACCTCCGAGTGGATGGAAGTTTTCATGGTTGCGTAAATTTACTTCTTGTGGCTCGAGTGATTTTCGTGTCTTTTTCGGGCTATTTTCGTTGGTTTTTCGTGCGCGGCTTGTTCCTCCGATTCTGAGGTGTTTGGGTTCGGATTAATTTGTGGGGATCATGGATAGATGCCTTGTGCATCTTTGTGCTTGATCTTGACCCCTCAAACTCCGGATTTGGCCTTGGATTTGAGTTTTTCGGGTGGAACCCTAGCTTTTTGGTAGAGCTCGGTACGTGATCGATTCCCGGCGATTTAGTTGGTTTGAGGCCTCAAGTTTTTGGGCATAGCATCCCCTAGGGACGCTTCACACCTCCCCCAAATCTTGTCTCAAGAGGTCAAGTCGTTTGGGAGATCCATGGAAGGGTAGGAGGAGTTGACCTCTCAAGCTCGGGTTGTTTCTGTTCCGTTCGAGGCTTGCGGACTGTCCGCGCGGGCTCTGTTCATCGGTTGTTCGTCGCGTGTTCTTGTGTTCGTGAGCACGAGTCGTTTCGATCCGCGAAAGGGCTAGGGTTTTGTTGCGTGTGGTTTGCGGACCGTCCGCATGCAGGTCACGGACTGTCCGCCCAGCTCGGACTGTCCGCGGACCCAGCTCGGACTATCTGATTTTCCGAGGTGCGGTAATGGAGGTTCGGTTGCCTTTTACGGACTGTCCGCCGAGGAATCGCGGATTGTTCGCCAAGCTTGCGGACTGTCCGCCGTACGCCTGCGGATTATCCGCCCAGGGCCTTCCAGATTTGGCTAAGTCCTTTACTTCTTGAGTTGTGCTTCCGCTTTGCAACTTGTTTGGACTTGTTCCTAGGGTTGGTAGGTCCGTTGTGACTACGCGACCTTGGCAAGCTCGTGTGGGAATCCTTGGTTGTTGATTTGGGACATAGCCGAGTTCGACTCTTCGGAGAAGAATTTTTATCGGCTCCCATTCACTCCCCCCCCTCTGGTCTCTTAATCGGTTCTTCAATTGGTATCAGAGCCGGTTACGGATCTTTATGATTCTAACCAGTCTAAGATCCAAAGATGGCGTACCAAGAACGGGGTTCGGGTCCTCCACACTTTGATGGTAAGACCTACCAGATGTGGCAGAGAAGGATGGGCACTTTCCTTCGCGGCAAGGGTCAGTCGCTTTGGGACATTACGATCAACACAGCTTATGTTCATCTAGTTAACTTCCTGGCTCCGGGTTCGAGGGACATGCATGACGCCAACAACAAGACGGTCGATTACTTGTTTCGTGCGTTGTGTCAATCTGAATTCGATTGGGTTCAGACAGAGGACTTGGCTTGTAAGATTTGGGAGGAGTTGAAGAACACTCACGCTGGGAACGCTCAGGTTCAGGCTCGGTTGTTTGCGACCTACCGGAGAGAGTACGAGAACTTCACTCATCTCCCCGGTGAGTCCATAGACACCATGTTCCAGCGGTTCACTGTGATTGTGAACAACATGAGGGCTAATGTGGCCGTGCTCCCGTACGATGATCATGACAGGGCTGTGAAGCTCCTGCACTCTCTGGATCATACCGTGTGGAGTGAGAAGGTCGAGGCCATTCTGGAGTCGGAGAAGTATGAGACCCTCACGGTGGACGAGCTGTTTTCCAAGCTCAAGTCGTCCGAGGTGGACCGTGGTGTGCGAGCAAGGATCGAGAACCCAACTGACCCTCATAGTTTGGCTCTCGTTTTTGGACCAAGGACTAACGCTAACATGTCTTCGAGACAGTTTTCTTTGTCTTGTCTTGTGTCCATGCCAGATGAGGAGTTCGATGTGCTGGGCGAGGAGGATCTCGTATTGCTGAGCAGACGGTTCGAGTGCATGTACACGAACCGGAAGAACGCTCGGAGGAGCTCGGGCATGTGCTACCGGTGCGGGAAGCACGGGCACTTTATCGTTGAGTGCCCGGAGGCCATGGAGATCAAGCCCGAGCACATGCACCGTCCGAGGACCGACCACAAGTACCGCTCGAGGGATGACCACAAGGGCAAGAACAAGTCCGAGCGGAGGCCGAGGAGGAGTGGCGGTCACAAGAAGAAGGAGCGTGTTATGGTTGCTGGAGCGAGCGACATTGACTCAAGCTCCTGCTACTCTCCATCGAGCTCAAGTGATGAAGAAGAGAACCGGCACAAGGGCAAGCGGTCAAGCAAGAACATCAACGGCCTGTGCTTCGCCGCCCAAGGCTTTTGAGGCATGGCACATAGCTCACAAGCAAGAAGAGCAACAAGGATGACTCGGACTCCGACTCCGAGAATGAGGTAAACAATGATCCTTCCTTCTTGGTAGCGGAGAATGCTAGGTTGAATGAATTGCTTGACAACCGTAATGATGTGCTTAGAAAGACCAACAAGGAGAAGAGGGAGTATAGGTCTTTGCTTGGAGATACTAAGGAGAAGGTGATTGAGCTAGAGTCTTTGCTTGTTGATGCTAGGGCTCAAATAGATTCTCTGAAGTCTGCTCCTATTGTGACCGATGAACCTGACTGCACTGATTGTTCCACTTTTCTTGGTGATTTGACTGTGCTTAAGGAAAAGTATGCCTCCAAGGTTGAGGAACTAGATGTGCTTAGGGTTGAGTTAGATGAGATGAAATCTAGGCCCTCCTTGCTTGGTGCTTGCACTTCTTGTCCTTTTTTGCATGAGAAGCTAGATGTTTCGCTTGCTTATGCTAGACCACTAGAGGCTAAGATGAAAGCTCCTATTCCTACATCATGCTCTATGTGTGAAATAAATGCACATTATGTTGATAGTTTGTAGGATGGGAATGATGAGTTGAGAAAGATGATGGGTTGATTGTCGGGTCATGAGCCTCAGCTCAGGATGATGATTGCGGCATCCAAGCGCTATGATGGGCAAGCGCTTGGGTCAGATAAGGTTGGGGAGTGCAGTGGTGAGAAGGATGAGAATATTGGTGATATCATAGCTCCACCAAAAACCTTTCATAAAAATGCCTATGCTCCTAAGCCCAACCCACTTAGGAACCCACTAGACACAACCCCAGATCCTCCCGTGTTTCCTCCACACACCGACAACTTCCAGAAACCCATCAAGTTCAAGAGTGACTTGGGGAACGAGTTCTTTGGGGAGAAGGGAGAGAAACCGAGTGAGATGAAGCCACAACCAAAAGAGAGCCCAAAGCCAAAGCGAAAACCAAAACCCTTCCATTGTGAGCATTGTGAGAGGGATGGGCACCTAGCTGAGTTTTGCTTCAGGAGGAAGCGTGAGGAGAGGTTTGCTAGGGAGATGGCAAACACGGACAGGTACCGCCCTTCTCGTGGTGTGCCTGAGCCTAGGATGGTGCCTAGGGGTGAGGGTGTGGTGCATACCATTTACCCTTGAGAGAGGTGTGAGTTTGTGCCTCGAGGTGTGCCACCACAGAGAGATAGTGGTAGGCGTGTTGGGTTTGGGCGTGGTGAGTTTGCGGGACGTTCCTTCACTCGTGGCCAATACAAGTATGGAGGGAATGATCGCAACTTTAGGTCTCAGAGGAGCTACGGGCCACGGTCTCCACCTCGTGGTACGCGTAGTCCCCCAAGGAGACGTGTGGGTGTTCCACCTAAGAGTGCTAGGATGGATTTTGCTAACCCCACTTTTGAGCAAATGGCACGGCACTGGTTTGATTCATTTTGTACTAACCCCATTGCTGAGTCGTTTGCTCACTCTCGCTCTCGTTTTTGAGTTTCAGGTGGGAGGCTTGGAGGGCTTTTGGTTGATCGACTCCGGTTGCTCTCGACACATGACTGGAGATCGAAGGTGGTTCTCCAGCCTCACCTCGGTGATGACCAAAGAGTACATCACTTTTGGGGACAATGGGAAAGGTAGAGTGCTTTCAGTGGGCACGGTGAAGGTGAGTGAGTCTGTGACTCTTAGGCGTGTTGCTCTTGTCAAGTCTTTGGGGTTCAATCTTCTTTCGGTGTCCCAACTTATTGATGAGAGTTTTGAGGTCTGTTTCAAAACGGACGCTTCTCGTGTTTTGGATTCTCGAGGTGATCTTGTGTGCACGATCATCCCCGAGGGTCAGATTTTCAAAGCCGATTTTTCTCAGTGTGTCGTCTCTTCTCGTTGTTTGGTTGCTGGTGTTTCGGCAGAGCTTTGGAAATGGCATAGGAGACTAGGTCACTTGAGTTTTGACTTGTTGTCACGCTTGAGTGGGCTAGGTTTGGTCCGAGGATTGCCTAAGTTGAAGTACCAAAAGGATTTGGTATATGCTCCGTGTAGGCATTGTAAGATGGTCGCCGCCTCTGACATCCGTTATGACAGAGAGGCCATGCGAGCTGTTCCATATGGACTTGTTTGGTCCAGCTCGTGTGTGCTCAGCGGGTGGGAAATGGTACGTCCTTGTGATAGTGGACGACTATTCTCGCTATGCTTGGGTCTTCTTTTTGGCTGACAAGGGGAAGACATTTGGTTTTGTCCGGGATCTAATCTTGAGGTTGAAGAATGAGAGGAATGGAGATGTTGTTCGAGCTATTCATAGCGACAATGGCACTGAATTTAAAAACTCTCGTTTCGAAACCTTTTGTCGTGATTTGGGTCTCGAACATCAATTTTCCTCTCCCTATGTTGCTTGTCAGAATGGTGTGGTAGAGAGGAAAAATCGTTCCCTTTGTGAGATGGCTCGGACGATGCTCGACGAGCATAGGACTCCGATGAGATATTGGGCTGAGGCGGTGAATACCGCGTGCCACGTTGGGAATCGGAGTTTTCTTCTGGCCTTCTTGAACAAGACGTGCTATGAGCTCGTGCACGGACGAGCACCTAGAGTGAGCCATTTCAGGGCTTTTGGTTGTCGGTGCTTTATTCTCAAGAAGGGTAGGCTTGATAAGTTTGAGTCGAGGTCCTCCGATGGCATCTTTCTGGGTTATGCGAGTCATTCTCGAGCATTCCGTGTGCTCAACCTTGATACTAACCTAGTCATGGAAACTTGCAAGGTTACCTTCGATGAGACCCAGCCATGCAGTTCGTCTGTTTTTGAGTGTGTAGGTGACGATGAGATTGGCAAGAAGATCTTTGAGGACGAGGAGGATGATGTTGGAGAGGATGACGGTGATGATGGTGAAGCTCCAGCCACACATGTACTCTCTACTTCCACTACGACGACTATGGTGGAGGATGGCCCATCCCCTACACCGACTACGATCCAGCAAGATCAAGTGGAAGTTGTTATTAAGGGGGAGGTCGTCTCCAGCGAGAGGCACCGAGGTGCGTTCAAGTTGGTCATCCTCCCTCAAGAATCATCGGCGACATCAATGAACGTACGACACGGTCAAGGTCCAAGAATGTTTCTCACTTTGCTCATTCGGCTTTTGTTGCTACCTTTGAGCCGAAAGACATTGGACATGCACTCTCTGATCCTAATTGGGTGAACGCAATGCATCAGGAGTTAGAGAACTTTGAGAGAAACCAAGTTTGGGAATTGGTAGAGCCACCACAAATTTGCAAACCTATTGAGACAAAATGGGTGTGGAAGAATAAAGAGGGCGAGAATGGTGAGGTGGTGAGAAACAAATCGAGGTTGGTTGCTCAGGGCTTTAGTCAGAAGGAGGTTATAGACTATGAGGAGACATTTGCTCCTATAGCCCGTTTGGAGGCGATTAGGATCCTTCTAGCCTTTTTTGTGGCTAAAGGGTTCAAATTGTACCAAATGGATGTGAAGAGTGCCTTTCTGAATGGGTTTTTAGAAGAAGAGGTTTATGTGAAGCAACCACCGGGTTTTGAGAGTGTTGAGTTTCCCCACCGAGCGTATAGGCTAAGGAAGGCGTTGTATGGGCTGAAACAAGCTCCCCGGGCATGGTATGGCCGTTTGAGGGGGTTCTTGTTCAACAAGGGGTTTGAGATGGGTAGAGTAAATTAGACTCTTTTTCTCCTCAGCCAGAGCGATGATATCCTAATTGTTCAGGTGTATGTGGATGATATTGTCTTTGGCGGCTCATCTCACTCTTTGGTTGCGAGGTTTGCAGAGGACATGAGCAAAGAATTCGAGATGTTTATGATGGGAGAATTACAGTTCTTTCTCGGGCTTCAGATCAAGCAGGCGAAGGAGGGAACGTTTGTGCATCAAGCCAAGTACACGAAGGACATCCTCAAGAAGTTCAAGATGGATGACTCGAAGCCCCTATCGACACCGATGAGTACGACTACAGCGCTGGATGCGGACGAGGACGGAGAGCCCGTAGACCAGAAGGAGTACCGGAGCATGATAGGCTCCCTCTTGTACTTGACGGCGACGATGCCGGACATTCAGTTTTCTGTGTGTCTGTGCGCTCGCTTTCCGGCGTCACCGAGGACTTCACATCGGCAGATCATCAAGCGGATTTTCAGGTATCTTCGATACACTCCTGAGCTTGGTCTTTGGTACTCGGCATCCTCTTCCCTTTCGCTTCTTGGTTTTTCGGATGCCGACTTTGCGGGGTGTCGAGTCGATAGGAGGTCGACTTCGGGGACGTGCCAGTTTTTGGGTTCCTCGCTTGTTTCTTGGTCCTCTCGCAAACAATCTAGTGTAGCTCAGTCTACCACGGAAGCTGAGTATGGCGCTGCCGCTAGCTGTTGCTCTCAGCTGCTTTGGATCACATACACGCTGAGTGACTTTGGTGAGGAGTGTACCCATGTTCCTCTCATGTGTGATAGCACGAGTGCCATTAGTGTTGCCAAAAATCCCGTGCTACACTCCAGAACCAAACATATAGAGGTGAGGTACCACTCACTACAACGTTCTGGAGCATTCGCGACGCCTCAAATTGGTCGCTATATGGGTCATTTGGTCGCAATATAGACTAATTGCGACAAATTAATTTCGTCGCCAGGCGTCGCAATATTGTCCGTCGCAATATGTTATTGCGACGATAACAAAGTGGCATCGCTATAAATAAAAGGTGTTGCGACGGCGTGTGGCGTAACAACTAGATGAAGTAGCGACGACCAGTGGCGTTGCAATACGGGTAATTGCAACGAAAGGGGTCGTTGCTGTAGTGGTATTTGCGACCACTTTGGTTTGTTGCAAACAAGCATTGTTGCAATGCATGCAATATGTCGCAATACGACCCCTGTGCTGTTGCAATAGCGATGGAGGATGTCACAACGAAATCATAGCCGTCGCAATATGCCTAAAGACTATTGCAACTAAATGTGCAGTGTTGCTATACGGTTAAAGGATATTGCAACAACATTTGAATCGTTGCTATTATCGTAAAGGTTATTGCAACAAAAAAAAGTCGTTATTTTCCTGTTGGATATTGCAACATGATGTGTATCCTTGTAGTATCCACATGTAGCATCGATTAAGCATTGTTGCAATATTTTAAATGGTGGTTGCAATACTAAATTCACACCGTACTAGAGACGTTGATTCTATGGATACTACAATTATTTTGATTCTTTAATGCAATGAAAATTTATAAAAACATAAATTGATGCAAAGATATATACATATATTAATAATGACATCAATCCAGCATTTACATCCATCATCCATGATACAAATGATGCAATAGAAGATTGTGTACTCTCACCCATCACTCACAATAAACAATACTGAAGTTTCTTATATATATATATATTATTTGTACCCATCCAAAAACTTGATCACTCCCACCATCCATGATCTCTTATGTCTTCTCCTAGATGCTACCTAGAATGTTGTCCTCAACCAATGTATTCTTGCACCCTCCTGCAATCATGCATCCTTTTATATTATTTATTTACATATCAAATAGAAATAATCCCTAAGCATAGGGAGAAATAACCTCATCAGATACATCAAAAAGCTGCAAGCATGAATTGGATAAGCAATAATTTTCATGATTCGCTAATGATCATCCTACGTCTATAGTCATAATGTTCTAACATGTGTATGCTTACTGTGTCATGAAACAATCAATTCTTGATAAGACAAAATCAGATCAGTCATTATTTAAAACCACTGTGAAAGTACTAGTGGTTGCCCAGAGCGAAGATATATCTTTACTGTGACATACACATGTGAAATATTATTAAGAGAGCTGAAACCATATTTTTTGAGTTCCAGGGAGAAATCCCTACTCCATCACATTCATCAGGAACTACAGAGTTTTAATTGACTTTTTACAGCTGACAAAGATACCAAGACTCACTTGTATACAGGTTATAGCTATCAGCCAAAGAGATAAACAGAAAAGAGCAGCAAAAATGCTCTTAACATCACCAGATTTTGTTGATTCAACAGAAAAGTTATAGTCGAAGACCCTCGAGGTTCTTGCAAAATTAGTTTACCATAAATTCACCGACACAGTTAGAAAAGTTATAGTCGAAGACCCTCGAGGTTCTTGCAAAATTAGTTTACCATAAATTCACCGACACACTAAAATTGTGAATTTCATACATTGTTACATAAGCATTAATTAGTCTGATCTAGTGCAAAAATATGACTAGTCGCCTAAGACACTGCAGAGGAAATTTAGTTGACATCACAAAATATGCTGCTCTCCTGACAGATTCACTAACTTCTAGTGTTGATTCAATAAACAAATTATAGTTTTTCCTAACAATGGTGACACTGTCTTTTTTATATTTACTTAAGAAAAGAAGCCACAATATAAACAGAGTAGAAGTATAGATTTAGTTCAAAGAAAACTAAGTAGTAAGTACCTGTGAATCACACCAAGTTCATACTTTGCACTGATCCTTCCCTCATCACACTGCATGATAAAATCAGATAAAGTCATTATTTCATTTCAGACTGATAAACTTTGTGTACATTGTGTTTTCATAATGTGGTTCCCCTTAAATTAGAAGCCAAAAAAAAGATAGTCAAAGTTGCAATGAAGAGAGCTATCTCTTCCATGCCTCTTCCACGTATTTCATTTTGGCCTAATATTCTGACTATTTTCTATCACAGTCTTCCAATAGCTGTTGTAGCTTTACATTTCCTTCCTCTTTGTCCCGCTATGGAGCCTCTGCATTCTTCCCTCAAGTTCCCTGATGACTGACTGATGAGGATGATATCCATTTATTTCCTGCCATTGGTAACTGCTATGCCTTTTACACCTATGCATAGACAGGTGAACAAATTATATATCTCATGGAAAACTTCTCTACATTTGAAAAATACAATTGGACATAAGAAATAATCAGAAGCTTTGTTCTCTTAACTAAGCAACCGTGCTCATCTCTAAGAGACAGACCACCTGAATCAATATCCATGGCCAGCCTTGGAGCTAGAGATGATGCAACATCAGCATCTTGCATTGCGGGTATCACAACAAGCAGTATCGCATCACTGTGCCCAGCATACTCATCGATCTAAAGTATTAAAAAAATCAGAAATCTGCTACACAAGTGGTTTATTAAATATGTTCTAGCTGAGCCATTCCCATCCTGTCAATACATAAACTATTTGGTGTAGCATTTGAACGTTTAGAAAACCAACACCTAGCATGTGTTTTGCTAAGCATGTGCAAACATCATTTCTGTACCTACTTCCATTTACCATTCTCATTATCAGTAATTGCAGTGAATCGTGCCCGTGTGGACAAAATAAATATTTGTTTAACACAATCCATGGAGATTGGACAAACATGATATCATCTTAAGCTTGCATGAACAAAGAACAGGAAAACAAATAATTTTAGAATGTTAATGATATCCATGTTAACTGTTAAATGTAGAAGGATCACATGTTCCGGTGACAGGTTCCACAACACAATAATAAAGAAACTCAATTTTCAAGAATCTTTCACCTTTTAAAGTGCCAAAACAATATGGGAAACAAAGTGGAAATTTGGAATTCAGAAACACACCACTTCTTGTAATACCCTCAAGTGTCTTACCAAGATCTTCGTATTTACCCAGGTGCAATAGGAGTCATGCACTGTTTTATTTTTTTTTTGGGTTAATTCTGCTCATATTCAACTGAGAGATACTAATATATGTTGTACACCAACTTAGAATGTTATTGTATGGAGAGACACTGTATTATCACAAAGATAAAAAAATTACTTGTGTGCCGCTTTGGTCTAGTTTTTTCATCACCTCGTAATCAAACATGGAATTATAGATACCAAGTGATCGACTAAAACTTCATGTGTACGGAAATTATTATCATCATTGCAAGTACAAGTGCGCATCTGCATCTGAACTTAGTAAAAAAAAGGTTACCTTTAGAACAGACAGGTAGGAATTAGATAGGCCAGTATATTTTCCAACCATGACAGTATTGACCTGAAAATTGATTGTGCAAGAATGCTCAGTTTAAATGGACATTCAGTCAAAAAGATAAGGGGTAACATACCCAGGATGCCTGAAAATTTGAAGAACAATGATTAATGAATCCTACGGATTCTTCAATTGCAGTGATCCTACCACAATAAAAGATAGGAGCTTTTTAAAATAATTAACCTGAGATCAAGACTTGTGCTTTCAAAAAGACAAGCAGCCGCCGCCTAGAGCTGGTTCACCAAAACAATGACTTCCTGCTATGTTTTGGCTCTTCCTCCCCCCATCAAGAACAGAGTGACATGGCTGCACCAAGAGGCCATTTTTCCATTTTAACATATACATTGGCATAGTAGGATAACATTACTATGCTGCAAATGAGCATATGGCTGATGTGTCTTGATCACAAAAGGATTAGAAACCTAATGAAATGGACCACAAGACTAAACCAGCAGCACCTGACAACAAGCTTTTCAAAGTACCTAGCAAGAGCTGCCCACATGAAAAATTAAATGTCTAAATATTTTTATGTAATAGCATGACAGATGATATAAATAATTTTAATAAGATAATATCCAATTTAAAGATACCTGCTGCAAGATATCTAATGGAGCTTGCAACCAGTGATTGGTTTAAGGACACCAATGCAAGCGTATGTATGGATAATGTTGAAAGGCAAAAAAAAAAGTGTTCCTCAATCCTCACATAACCAGAGATGGGCTAATTGCTTATCCTATTCTACAGCTGTAGTTCCTGAACTTGAAAACACAACAGCAACATAACACAGAGATAACAGTAGCAACGATGTTACACCTTTAGAGGATGATTCATCAAAGGGACCAAACTGATTTGACTTTTTCATGAGAAACTCAATGAGTTTACTTGGTTATTTTCCAAAGCTCTGTTATTGCCACCGTGGTTCAACAGTGACCTTAAGGAGCTCCATCAAGCTTTAGCCAACCCTGACTAACTCCATCAGGCAAGCCACATAATCCTACAGAGTTCACAAATGGTGGCTCTCAGACGCAGAAGCCCGCCATGTTTCTAATCTGAGTTGAACAAAATCTTGCGACTAAATCAAGATGACAAACTCAAAGAATCAGATTCAGCTATTGTACCCGCTGCACGCAGGCCCTCCAGCCCCCACGACCGCCGTCCATTGCACTCTGGCCACCGCTGCTCACCCAAGGCCACTGGACCGTCGTTGGGGCTGGACGGCGGCGGCCGCCACGCACTGCCCGCTGGCCCATCTGTGAAGGCCTCGAGCAAGGGACGAGCAGTAGCTGCAGCCACCGCCGCCGACCCGCCTGGTGGAGCAGCAGTCTCTAGAGACGGTCGCCGCCGCCGGCTGGCCGATTCATCTCCAGATGCGCCGCCGCTGTGTAGCAGATGCACCGCCGCCCAGATGGAGCGTGGGGGAGGCAGGGTGGATCAGGAAAGAGGTGTGCGCGACGGCGGCGAGCGGACGGGCACGGAGGGGTCGTGGTGGCGGCGAGCGGACGGGCGCGGAGGGGGCACGGTGGCGGCGAGCGGAGGAGGGGGAGGCGGAGGCGGCAAGCCGAGGGCGCGGATTCGGCGTGCGGAGGGTGTGGAGGTGGAGGCAGAGGCGGCGTGGGGATGTGTGGGGAGGGGGAGTTAGAATCAAACGGTAGGAATCGAACCGCACGGAGAGTACGGGAAGGTCTAACGGACGACGCAGGTAGGATGCAGAGGCAGACTCAGGGGAGGGGTGTTGAAAGTAGGATCAATTTTTTTTCCTACTTTCATTCTTTTTAAGAGTATATAGTATATATATATCTATGTGTTATACTACACCTCAGGTGTAGAAGTGTAGAATCCTATTCGACACCCGACCGAACCAACTAGCCACCTGACCGAACCCAGCCAGCCAGCCAGCCCACACCAGCCGGCGCGCCCGTTAACTTGGGCCGAGACCCGCTAACCTCCCACCCATCCTCATATCCACCGAATCCCCCGAGCATACCGATTCGACTTCTTTTTTTTTCCCCGAAACCTTCGAGGGGCGGCGGTTCATTCGTGGCGGCGGTGGTGATTCGGGAGCGGTGTCGGCGGCTTTCGCGAGCGGCAGCAACGGAGATCCAGATCGACCTCGTTCCCCTTCGTTCCGTTGATTCCTAAAGCATCTCTCTGTGGCGGCAGCAGGCTGAGCACGCGAATCTGCGTGAGTATGGCGCGGCGGGCGACCCTAGTGAGGCGAAGGGTTGGCTGCAAGGAATTTCAGTGAGTAATCGCATCCTCAAAATACTAGCCTCGATTTGGTGTTCCTAGGATGTCGATTTTTGATTTATTTTGACGTTCTAGGGTGTAGATTTCCCCAGGTTGTCTCGATTTGTTGTTACGACCGTCTCTAGAATATCTCAGAACATAGTTCACCACACCGAACTCACGAGCGAACCACTGGTCAGGCCAGCCAGTTGTGAGATTCTTCGTAGGTCACGGTTCCATCCCTATCAGGAGCATCTATAGAATGTAGTTGATTCCAGTAATTGACTAGTTCAGTAATCTTCATTTTTCAGTAACTCTAAAGTATTCCAGAGCATCTATCAATTGCACTTAGTAATTAATCTTTTTGTTTAACGTCCATGTTATGTAATTGACTATAGTTCAGTAATCCTTATTTTTTAAGTAACTCCAAAGTTCTTCAGTTTTCTACTTCAATAATTCATCTTCCTCTTTCAGTAATCATGTATTGCTGCATTGACTCAATCAGATCGAGATTTGAGGGAGGGTTGATGGAATGTGGAGCCCCCGTTGATGCTGCTGCGCTCCTGCCTGGCCCGCGCCACACACAATGTTTTTCAGTATTCATGTAATTCAGTAACTCGTCATTTTTAGTAATCCTGTGATCTACAGAATCTCTGTAATTGCACATGTTCATCAGTCCAGGTCTGCACCAAGCTTATTTTGGTAACAATTTTTCTCTTAAATATTTTTTGGTTATGTTTTCCCCCAATGTGCAACCTTCAATATAGCTCAGTAATCTGTGCATTCATTCCCATCAATATATGCTTAGTAATCTTTTGCTCTGTAATACATGTATGTGCTCAGTAATATATGCTCAACAATTACATGTTTGTACTCAGTAATATATGCTCAGTAATACATCAATATTTGCTCAGTAATATATACTTAGTAATATATGCTCCGTAATATATTTAGTAGTTTCTTTGTCCAGTAAGTTTTTTGTTGAGTAAACCTTGTCCAGTAATCCTTTGTTCAGTCATCCTTTTGTTCAGTTATCCTTTGTTCAGTAGATTTAGTTTTCATACACTGTTGGAAGACCCTCTAGCAGGTGGACAAGGCTCACAATCATCAATTAGAGGGTGCCGGTGTGATGCATGAAATATGCCTGGTAGGAGGGCTTTCCATTCCTCCAGCAGCTTCAATTTTTCATCGCTCAAGCTGGCATGCTCCAGAGGTCTGAAATATTTACTGAACCAATACAATTTAGTTGTCTTTGTATAGTAATCCATTGATCAGTAATAATAGACATCGGTTCAGTACTACCCATGGTAACCATTTTTTTTCTTCTTTAGTTTCTTGTTTAGTAATCCATTGCTCATAGTAATCCTTGTATAGTAATCTATTGATTAGTAATTGTGTTCGTCCAGTAATCCATTTCTCTTTTTTCGGTGAATGAATGGTTGGTGTAACTAAGCAGTATTTTTGCAATTTGTTCTGATACTACATATCTCAGTAATTACCTTTTTAATTTTCTCTGATACTACATATCTTATTAACAGGATAGTTCTATGTGCGAGGATTTCCTCTGTTTTGCTTTTTTTCTTTTCACTAGACATTTGATATAGATCCAGTAATATATCTTCTTAACCCTACCATTGCAATTTCCCTTTTCTTTGCCTTCAAATGTGATTTGCAATAAGCATTTGCTTATTTTTTTTAGTAATACCCGCAGATATATTTGTTATGTTCAGTAATCCATAGCTTTCAGTTTTATTTAGTAAAATGTAGGCCTAGTAAATCCCACTTTTTTTTGGTGATCTGGTGATTTTCATAATTCATTAACCATGGAGACTTTTTCATATATGTTAGTTGTGTTTTTATCATAATTACTCATCTGCATAGCACTTTCTGTCATAATTCAATTTAGTACATTCTATATTCAGTTTTTCTATATTCAGTAATACTTTTGGTTGAGTAATTATCACTTTTTTTAGTATTTCAGAGGCATTCAATTGTTTTTATTTGTATCTTTCTTTTCTATGTTCAGTAATGCTTTTGGTTGAGTTTTCCTGGTGATTACCGAGCACCGATGCAATGAGCTAGTTCAGTAGGTTAGTACTATCTAGTTCAGTTTTAGCTCATGTATGTCAGCCCAATAGCCTACCATTTTGCATTATTATATTTTGATCTAGAGGAGGTTGGAGCTTGATGCCATCTGCTCAATGTTCAGAATCACATGAGGATGCACCTGTCCGCGGGTTGGAACTGCTTTATGTGAGTAGAAAGCTTGAAGGAGTTGAAGCATCTGCAAGCCTAGACATCCGAGATCCAATTTTACTGAATATCTTTTGAATTGTGTTAAATGAGATTTTAGTGTTTTTTTTGTTAAGTTGTTGTAAATGATACGGAGATATATCAATTTAACTTCTGTCAGTAATTTGGATCATTATGCCTTTAACTTCTTCTTTGCTTGGAAACATGGTGCTACATTGATTACTGACAAGCTTCAGTTGTACATCCAAATTTGCACACCGGGATAACCACAGCTGCACTATAGACATGCAGAGTGTCCAATGATTCAGAAATTTCGTGTCACAACATTACTTTTTCCCTGGAGGCATCCATTGTATAATCAATTTAATTTTTCCAATGAAATCTCTCTCCCGTGCCACTGCATGCTCTCGCATGCTGCCCAATGAAATAATATGGGTTTATCTGTCTGCACCTTGCAGCCTATTACTCCCTGCTTTTTGCTTCTCTCTGTTAGTATTGCAAATGGTGAATTGCTGCCAATTTTGTGCAAATGACAATACCCTTGAGTATTATTTCCTTTAATATTTTCTTTTTTTAGTAATTAAGCAGCAGAATAGGCACGTTATTAGTAATTCATCCCACCCGCTTCAGCTTTACTAGTCGATCAAGTTCAGTAATGCATCCCAATTAACAACTTCCATGATTGATGCTTTTAAAATTTAGCAGTTGATCCTAGCAGCTTGAGTAATTGATCATTTGGATTTAGTAATGCATCCCAACAACTTTTTCGTAATCGACCCATTGAATTTAGGAGTGCATTCCATCTAACATATTTGAGTAATTGACCCTTAACCCTTCAGTAACTGATCCATATATTTTTTTAATGTACTCTAGATATTTCAACGAAATAGCAATTTCTGCAAGGCAAAATAGCATCATCATTAATTAACAAGGGCACGTAACCTAAGTACAACAAGGCAGAGCTACACAACATCACTGCTTTTTGATTGTTCTTTCCTGGATCATCACACTAATCCCATACTTACTGAGATAGAGAGTGTGTCTTCAGTCTTTCCATGTAGAGCACATGTTTCTTTGTGAGATTATTGATTAGTGACGAACTTCCTCTCATTTATGCTTTCCTATAACTTTTATCAAGTAGTAATTCAGATCTCCCGATTAGTGATTAGTGATCACTGACGATTGATATTACTGATTACTGAAGATTCAGTGTTTTCAAATACGGAGATTATTGATTACTAACCATTTGTAATCCAATATTTTGGTGATTCCGTAATTATGTAATCATAAATTCAATGTATTGAACCCACTTCTAGTAATTTCAAATAATTTTGGATAAAAACACAATGTCCTTTTGCAATTAGTAATTTTATCACTGTAAATTTTTAATCCAGTAACCCACAATTTCAGTAACCCAAAGCATACAGGTGAAACCTATCAGCTTCATTGATTTTTCCTTTGGGTTTAGTAATATTCCGTGCTCAGTAGTACATCTTTTCTGGTTAAGTAATCTTTAGAGCATTACTGACGCTAGAGAGTTCCTTCAAATTCAGTAAGCACCCATGATTTCTCTCCTATTTTTTGGATTGCTCCACTAAACATTCATGCTTGCAAGAATATTCATTACCGATGTGTGGTTGTGGTCAGAGCATAGATTTGTGCTTAGCAAAAAAGAATCCGTACAATAATCCACTGCCTGATGCATATTGTTGAGCCTTATGTCTGCTGAATCCCTCCAATCATTCAGTATTTTTTGTTCCTGTTTCAGTAATCCCAGTCAATAAAAATCACCCTCCTCTGTTTACATTTTCATCGAACCAATTTGGATTCCAGCTGATACTAATTTCAGCAAATCAATTTTTAGTATCCCTGTCTGATACATCCTGCTATTGAAGCTTAAGATTTTTTGCTCCAAGAATTTTCAGAATGCATCGCTGTATATCACGGAAGAAAAGTCAATTTAAATCTAAATCACAGCAAACCAACGCCAACAAATGGGTTTTCATTTGAGCAATACCTGCGCATCTACTGGAAGGCAAATCTCGGATGGCCTGGTACGCACGCCGCAAAATCGAGTTCAGATCCCGTCAACGAATTGCTCGCACCCGCAGCACGTGCTTGCTCCAGCCTCGTCACGCGCTGCCAGTTGTGAGGACGCTGCCGATTCCTGCGCGTCGCCATACCGCCGGACGACCGCACCACACTTCTGACCACCAGTTTCGCCCGCGCCCGCAGTTCGGTAACTCGCGCCGGCGGAGGGGAGGGCGCGCCGCCACGGGCTCGCGCCTCGCGCCGGCGGAGGGAGGGCGCGCCGCCGAGCCGTCTCGCGCTCGCGCCTCGCCGCGCTCCGCGCGCCTCGGCGCTCGCGCTCGGGGGGAAAAGAAGGCCGGTTGTTAACGGGTCGGGGAGGAAGGGCGGTGGGATCCGGTTGGCTGGGTGTGGGTTCTGTTGGATGGTTGGTAGGTGTAGAATAGCACTGCCGTGTGTATATATATATATATGAAAAATCAATTCTACTCCCGGGTGTAGTTACTCCACGTTCAAAAAATCACTTTGTGTATGTGTACATATCTATTTATCACTTGGAGTATGTTCACATACCTAAAATAAGACTTATCAAAGTGATAACCATGAAAAAATTTCAGTGAAACTCATAAATTTTTGCACTTTGTGATGTATGTTATTTCCTATATAGAAATATGAGTATGTTCACTAACTTTATGTTTCCTTACACATAAAAAAAGGTATGTCCACATACCACTTTTAAAAATCAAGTATGTCTATATACTTTTTTTTAGAAACCTAAGATACCTTCTAATTTGTGAGATACACATATGGGAGTAACTACACTCAGGTGTAGATAAAACTCATCCTATATATATAGGTCAGCGTCTCATCTGCTCGGAGCCACATGATTTCAGTTGAGAAACTAAAATTTAATCAATGGAAGTTCTTATCACTACAGGAAAGAAGCACCACATATTATTATATACTGAGAGGAAGAAGCATGTATCATTTTTTATAAAGCTTTGGTCTCTGCATCTGACAACATATTTTTTTAATCAGCACTACTAGTTAGGAATTACAAAAACTTATTAGCAGTCCGGAATACATATGACTACATGAGAGGCACATGGAGGTAACACCCCTGGATCGATGTGAGGCGTGGTCTCCACCCCAATATGCACAAATCAGGAAATTAGGAGAAGATGGAACTAGAAAATTACTTGTAGATTCACGAATCAGGAAATTAGAAGTAGGTGGAACTAGAAAATTACTTGTAGATTCAAAGAATGGAAATACAGATGGGAAGGAAAAAACTGTAGTCCTTCATCACGACGTCTCTGTGATTAGTCTAGCACAAGGATGATATGTCACCGATCCCTGCCAGTAAGAACATTAGCTTGCCTATTGATTAATCCATCTGCTGCGAAAGCAGGTGTGCCCCCTGCTCAATTGAATTATTTAACCTAATCATTATCATGAAATCGTCGCCACTAACGTGGGCAATCAAACAAGAGCTGCGGGATGAATGAATTTGAGAAAAGTGGTGGATCTCTGATCGGCATGCAGGAGAAGACAAAAAATGTAATAGTAAGAAAACAATTGAAACTGAAAATTGGATAACAAAGCAATTTCTGCACATCTTGATTTCCAATCATAATCTGACCATGCACATACTACAGGTCCAGTCCATTAAGATGCAAAAACTAAGAAGCCTCGACCAAAGAAATACATGTATACATATAATTTTTATATTACTAGGAGATTTCATTTATAGAGCAATCTATATTTATAGAGCTGATTTAAGCTAAGAAATGAAGGATTTTGTTGGATTCATATGAGAAGACTCTGAAATTCATACAATGACTATTGAGAAGAAATGATTACCGCCACCGATTAGGAATGAAGCCTTTCTTGCCCTCTGATAGCCCTACTTCTGATTAGTGCATCAAATTTGGAATTGAGAAGAATGGTTGACAATCCTGAAGACACATCAACAGGAGCATGGGTATCACCTCCCCTAAATCCACAGGATTAGTGCACTATCATCAGCACCATCCACTGTATGATCTCTGCAAGGAACCACGATTACAGTTATGAAACAGAAAAATGGGAGGAACGGATGAAATTAACATACTCTACCTGATGATGTTCACCAGAGCTCAAGTGCAAATACCTGGTGGTGAGGTTGGAGTCGAGCTCCGAGGGTTGACCAGGGCCGATGGAGTCAAATTGAAGGAGCCGGAGGTCGACGGTGATGAACTGGATGCGGGTTCGTGCACCGTAGGAGGTACAGTCCGAGCTGGCGGAGGCAGACGCGGTGGCGGTCGTGGGGTCGGGAGTGGCGGCCACAGAACGGGGCCCAGGCGAGCGGAGGACCGGGGCAGCGGCGACGCAACGGGGTCGCGAGCGGGCGGGGTCCGGGCCGGCGGCGGATGAGGAACGGTGGCGGAGGAGGACGGGAGGCGTGCGCGCCGGCGTTGGAGGAACGGAGTGGCGAGCGGGGCGTGGGCGGCGGCGGTGGCGAAACGAGGTGCAGGAAGACGGAGGCCGTGGGCGGCGGCGGGCCGAGGGAAGGATTCGGATCGGCAAAACTGACGCCGGATTTCTAGGATGCACGATGTGCAGGGACGTGGGTGGACCGTTGAAAAAAAACTGGTTGAGAAAAAACGGACGGATGCACGGTAGCGTGGTTGGTGCATGGGTGCGAAGGTGCCTCCGGTATGGAATAGTTATTCCATACCCAGGGTATAGAATATAAATATCTCATATATATATATATATATATATATATATATATATATATATATATATATATATATATATATATATATATATATATATATATATATATATATATATATAGCAACCCAGGGTGATCGAAAAGAATTGTTTCAGCTGCACATCATTAGACTAAGCAATCGCAAGGTTTCTATTGACCAAGATAAGCATTCGGTTATAAAGAACCAAGCAAATTTCTCTACAACCTTCAGACATTAATTGTCACAAGGCTATGAAAATGAATAGGATATTAGGATTTGTATATAAACCTTTTTACACCTCATCAGGATCATAGTACTACTACAGAGGAAATCGTTGCAGCAGCATCCTACAATAATCCTTTTTGCAGCTGGTGTGATATATTAGAATAAGAATATACACAATTAAATCCCCAAACTAAACACAACAAATGTGGTGGTCTAGTGGTAGAAGTGCTCTTTTCTAAGCCACAAGTGCAGGGTTTCTATGTGCTGCAATATTTTTATCAATTTAACCCACAAGTTTTTTATTTTGAAATTTCAAAAGTTGAGAAATTCACATGTTTTTAGGGTAATAAATGGTTTCAAATGAAAATTCATGAATAGCAAAGTTATATAACTCATGGATCTCAAATCTTTATTCAGTTAATTAATCCATGTGACAAAGTTTGAATGATTCAAAATTTAAATTTCAAAAATTGATAACTAAAATCATGATCTTGGAACGCTAAATGATTTTAGCTTGAAAAATGATGAATACTGAAGTTTCATAACTCATAAAGATCTATAATCTTTATTTATGTCTTTTTTCATTTGAGATAGTTGTAGTATACATTCGTCATTAATCCTAGATTTACTCACATAGTTTTAAAAGCTATGTTAGAGAATGTCAAATTTGTACTACACGTTATTATCACTTTTGAAAATGACAAAATGATCTACATAAAGGTAGACCTTGATGAGATATGAAACATTGGTATTCATCACTTTTCCATTTGACATCATTTAATGTTCAAAATCTTGCTTGTATTTGTCAATTTTTTGGAATTCAAAAATTGGATTGTTCAAACAGACTCACATGAGACGATTTTTCAAAAAACATCATTAATAAGTTTCATAACTAGGTAGAGCATGATTTTAGGAATTTTTAGGAAAAAATCATCAAATTTGGAGTAGCCATGAAAAAGAAATACTAGATACAAGTTTAAATTTTGGATTAAAAGAAAAAATATGAACTATTTGTGTGTTCTTTAGTCTGGCCAAGTGGCCAAATATGATTGGCACGCTACACGACAATATAATGTATATAAAAAAAGTCAAACTCCATAACAACCTAAGGCACAACATAGTGGTAAGGTGTGTGTATCTCAACTCTAAGGTCTTGGGTTCGAATCCCAAGTTCTCTATTCCATGTTTTGTTTTTTTACATTTTCCAGAGAGTTGGTGTGTGATATATGAGAATAAAGAATATATACAATTAAATCCCCAAACTAACCACAACAAATGTGGTGGTCTGGTGGTAGAAGTGCTCTTTTCTAAGCCGCAAGTGCAGGCTTCAAATCCTATGTGCTGCAATATTTTTATAGATTTAACCCACAAGTTTTGAATTTGAAATTTCAAAAGTTGAGAAATTCACATGTTTTTAGGGTAATAAATGATTTCAAATGAAAATTCATGAATAGCAAAGTTATATAACTCATATGGATCTCAAATCTTTATTCAGTTAATTAATCCATGCGACAAAGTTTGAATGATTAAAAATTTGAATTTCAAAAATTGATAAATAAAATCATGATCTTGGAACGCTAAATGATTTCAGCTTGAAAAGTGATGAATACTGAAGTTTCATAACTCATCAAGATCTATAATCTTTATTTATGTCTTTTTTCCATTTGAGATAGTTGTAGTATACATTGGTCATTAATCTTAGATTTACTCACATAGTTTTAAAAGCAATGTTAGAGAATGTCAAATTTGTACTACACGTTATTATCACTTTTGAAAATGGCAAAATGATCTACATAAAGATTGTAGATCTTGATGAGATATGAAACTTTGGTATTATCACTTTTCCATTTGACATCATTTAGTGTTCAAAATCTTGCTTGTATTTGTCAACTGTTTGAAATTCAAAAATTGGATTGTTCAAACAGACTCACACGAGACGTTTTTAAAAAAACATCATTAATAAGTTTCATAACTAGGTAGAGCATGATTTTAGGAATTTTTAGGAAAAAAATTATCAAATTTGGAGTAGCCATGAAGGTGAAATACTAGGTACAAGTTTAAATTTTGGTACAAGAAAAATACGAACTGTTTGCGTGTTCTTAGTCTGGCCAAGTGGCCAAATAGGATTGGCACGCTACACGACAATATAATGTATATAAAAAAGTCAAACTCCATAACAACCTAAGGCACAACATAGTGGTAAGGTGTGTCTGTCTCAACTCTAAGGTCTTGGGTTCGAATCACAAGTTCTCTATTCCATGTTTTGTTTTTTACATTTTCCAGAGAGTTGGTGTGTGATATATGTGAATAAAGAATATATACAATTAAATCCCCAAAATAAGCACAACAAATGTGGTGGTCTAGTGGTAGAAGTGCTCTTTTCTAAGCCGCAAGTCCAGGGTTCAAATCCTATGTGCTGCAATATTTTTATAGATTTAACCCACAAGTTTTTAATTTGAAATTTCAAAAGTTGAGAAATTCACATGTTTTTAGGCTAATAAATGATTTCAAATGAAAATTCATGAATAGCAAAGTTATATAACTCATATGGATCTCAAATCTTTATTCAGTTAATTAATCCATGCGACAAAGTTTGAATGATTCAAAGTTTGAATTTCAAAAATTGATAAATAAAATCATGATCTTGGAACGCTAAATGACTTCAGCTTGAAAAGTGATGAATACTGAAGTTTCATAACTCATTAAGATCTATAATCTTTATTTATGTCTTTTTTCCATTTGAGATAGTTGTAGTATGCATTGGTCATTAATCCTAGATTTACTCACATAGTTTTAAAAGCTATGTTAGAGAATGTCAAATTTGTACTACACGTTATTATCACTTTTGAAAATGACAAAATGATCTACATAAAGATTGTAGATCTTGATGAGATATGAAACTTTGGTATTCATCACTTTTCCATTTGACATCATTTAGTGTTCAAAATCTTGCTTGTATTTGTCAACTGTTTGAAATTCAAAAATTGGATTGTTCAAACAGACTCACACGAGACGTTTTTTAAAAAAAAACATCATTAATAAGTTTCATAACTAGGTAGAGCATGATTTTACGAATTTTTAGGGAAAAAATCATCAGATTTGGAGTAGCCATGAAGGAGAAATACTAGGTACAAGTTTAAATTTTGGTACAAGAAAAATACGAACTGTTTGCGTGTTCTTTAGTCCGGTCAAGTGTCCAAATAGGATTGGCACGCCACACGACAATATAATGTATATAAAAAAGTCAAACTCCATAACAACCTAAGGCACAACATAGTGGTAAGGTGTGTCTATCTCAACTCTAAGGTCTTGGGTCGAATCCCAAGTTCTCTATTCCATGTTTTGTTTTTTTTACATTTTCCAGAGAGTTGGTGTATGATATATAAGAATGAAGAATATATACAATCAAATCCCCAAATTGAACACAACAAATCTGGTGGTGTAGTGGTAGAAGTGCTCTTTTCTAAGCCACAAGTGCAGGGTTCAAATCCTATGTGCTGCAATATTTTTATTGATTTAACCCACAAGTTTTTAAATTTGAAATTTCAAAAGTTTAGAAATTCACATGTTTTTAGGGTAATAAATGATTTCAAATGAGAATTCATGAATAGCAAAGTTATATAACTCATCAAAATCTCTTCTTTGGTCGAAGAATAGATGGTTTTTGGATCGGACTTCCCTCATGAGAGAAAGTGTCATATGTGTGCAGGACATTATCTAGGCCCACAGGCCATCAAACAGGCCCACGGTATCCTGGTGGCACCCACTAACACATCAGTTGCAACTAATGGTTCTTTCGATTGCAACAACGACATCTTGTCGCAATAGCATCTTCCTTAGTGCGACAATTTTTGTGTTAGCGTCGCTATACTCTGACCAATTTGTGACATTTTTTATGCACATTGCAATATCATAGAATCTAGTCGCAACAAGTGCATTTTGGTCGCTAAAACTAATACTCTTTTGCAACACACAGCACCACATATCACGACATGTCATAGTCGTTGTGACATGGGTAAGTACTGCAACCATTAGCAAAAACCGTGGCAATACTGTTGCCGCAATTGCAACATTTTCGATCCACGTTGTAATACCAAAGATTTTAGTCGCAATGATTGCATTTTCGTTGCTATATGTAAGACTCTTTTGCAACACATGAAACCACATATAGCGACATGTCATAGTCATTGTAACATGGGTCACTACTGCAACCATTAGCAAAAACTGTGGCAATACCGTCACCGCAATTGCAACAAAAGTGCACGCATTTGTAGACTTGATTCATGCATTACCAACAAGGGGGAGGAAAGTACCAAATTCATGCATCCAGGGGGAGTTTTGCATCAAGGGGGAGAAAAATTGGGAGAAATGCATTTGTTCAGGGGGAGCTTGCATTCATGCTTTTGGGAGCTCTTTGTCGCCAGAATTTTAGTTGTGCTCTTTTGCTGATGGTGTCGAGCCCTTTTGCCTCACCTTGAGGAGTTGGCAATTTTGGAGCATTTTATCTCGGTTGTGTTGAGCCGTTGCCCTTGTCTTAGAGGACCGAGATTTTTCTCTCTCAAGTGATCTTGTTTTGGCTTTTGGTTGGCTTTTGATCACTTGTTTGAGTTTTTAGTTCGTTTCTTTTCTTTTTCTCTTTTTCTTTGAATCGGTTACTATGTGTGTTGTCAATGCTCTCATTAAGGGGGAGATTGAGGACCGGAGCGTCCGAGGACCGATGGACGGTCGCTCCTTGCTGTGATGAGTGATTGACAACATGGTGTGGACTGACTCTTGGCCGAGTATTGCAGGTGCAGGTTGCAGCTTGATTCGTGTTGGTGCAGGTGAAGAGCGGGCGCGAAAGGTCTTAGCCTTGGGAGGCCTCCGAGGAGTGGACAGACAAGTAGGCTCGGCTCGATGGACCCGGTGGCCGATCGGGATCAAGTGCGGGCCGCATGGTGGCAAGAAAAGCAAGACGAAGTCGCCGACTGGAGCCGGTGCTGGGTAGCGGCTCACGACCGAAGTCTACACGTGGGGTTTGCAGCGGTTCACCACAAAACCGTCGGGTTACTTGGTTGAGCCACAAAACCAAGACCGGAGACTCGGCGGGCGGAGACGGGATCCGGGCGTGCCGAGAAGCTTCGATGCCCGGGGACACGCAGCGGGATCGCAGGGCTTGCATCGGGAGGACGCGTACTACAGTGAAGGTGTGGCCACCCGATGAAGAGGAGTGCTACTTGACCATATTGCCCTTGAGGGGTTTGTATCTCAGTTTAAGTTCTAGGGGTAGCTTGGTCATTTGCCCAACCCAGAGGGACTCCATATATATAGCTCTAGGGTTTCTGGGCAGACTATCCTCTCGGACTGCTTCTCATTTCCCTGCTCCATAGGATTAGATTTTCTTCACCGTTTTGTAGAGAATCTGACCACTGAGTGGATGGAAGCTTTCATGGTTGCGTTGATTTCCTTCTTGTGGCTCGAGTGATTTTCGTGTCTTTTTCGGGCTATTTTCATTGGTTTTTTGTGCGTGGCTTGTTCCTCCGATTCTGAGGTGTTTGGGTTCGGATTTCTTTGTGGGGATCATGGATAGATGCCTTGTGCATCTTTGTGCTTGATCTTGACCCCTGAAACTCCGGATTTGGCCTTGGATTTGAGGATTTCGGGTGGAACCCTAGCTTTTTGCTAGAGCTCGGTTCGTGATCGATTCCCGGCGATTTTGTTGGTTTGAGGCCTCAAGTTTTCGGGCATAGCATCCCCTAGGGACGCTTCACACCTCCCCCAAATCTTGTCTCAAGAGCTCAAGTCGTTTGGGAGATCCATGGAAGGGTAGGAGGAGTTGACCTCTCAAGCTCGGGTTGTTTCTGTTCTGTTCGAGGCTTGCGGACTGTCTGCCCGCAGGTTGCGGACTGTGTTGTGGACTGTCCGCGCGGGCTCTGTTTGTCGGTTGTTCATCGCGTGTTCTTGTGTTCGTGAGCATGAGTCGTTTCGATCCGAGAAAGGGCTAGGGTTTTGTTGTGTGTGGTTTGCGGACTGTCCGCATGCAGGCCACGGACTGTCCGCCCAGCTCGGATTGTCCGTGAACCCGGCTCGGACTGTCCGATTTTTCGAGGTGTGGTACTGGAGGTTCGGTTGCCTTTTACGGACTGCCCGCCGAGGGATCGCGGATTGTGCGCTAAGCTTGCGGATTGTCCGCCGTACGCCTACGGACTGTCCGCCCAGGGCCTTCCAGATTTGGCTAAGTCCTTTGCTTCTTGAGTTGTGCTTCCGCTTTGCAACTTGTTTGGACTTGTTCCTAGGGTTGGTAGGTCCGTTGTGACTACGCGACCTTGGCAAGCTCGTGTGGGAATCCTTGGTTGTTGATTTGGGACACAGTCGAATTCGACTCTTCGGAGAAGAATTTTTATCGGCTCCCATTCACTCGCCCCCCCTCTCTGGTCGCCTAATCAGTCCTTCAATATTGCATCTACACAACCCGACTGCTGCTCAGACGGACGTTTTGAAGACTATCCTGGAGAGTTCAACGGTTTCTAGACGAGCATGCCACCAGTCAGCTGCTGCTCAGACGGACGTTTTGAAGACTATCCTGGAGAGCTCGACGGTTTCTAGACGAGCATGCCACCAGTCAGCTGCCTGTGGAGAAGTCCTTTTCTAGCTGCTAGTACTCGCTTCTGTTTCGATTGTGAGACATTCGGTCATGTAATATTGTTATAATACTTCCTATTCGCTTTGACATTGTGTTTTGGTATTCACTAAGTCGATGCATGTGTCAACTTTGATCCTGGCGCACATGTATTCAATGCATTCGAATTTGCCTTTAAATTCGGGTGTGACAAAGTGGTATCAGAGCTGTGTTGACTATAGGATGTTAGCCTAGTTAGAAAATGGTCGAACTTAAGGATTATATTATCTTAGAAGCCATTCTCACTTCATGCTATGCTTTAATTCTATTTTTAATATACATAACCTTGCTTTTACCCCCATCCTTAATATTCTACTTGTTCTCTATCTTACCTTGGCTATCCTTTTCACTCTATACTTTCTTGTTCTTGTTTTAAGGAATCTTTAGCATGTGTTCTATGCTCTCTAATCTTTTCCTATCTTTACCCTACTCGTGTTCATAGTTGTTCTCAGTAATCTAATGACCCTATCATGTTCAAGCTGAAGATCTTCCTTAGGATCTAGGATCTATAGGCTTTATACTTATGTAATCATTAGACACGATCGTCGTTTAGGTGTGCTTAGCTTAGTGGTGTGTTTGAATGCTTGATCTTGTGTTAATGGTTGATTTGGATCTTTGCTTGAGTGCAGTGCGTTGTGGAGTGATAACCACAATGACATTGGTCCAATAATAAAGTTTGCTTAGTTGGGTTTAAGTTCTTTCTCAACCATCTTTAACCTTGCAAAACCTTAATCCTTTATCTATCTTTATTTATCCATCATGGAAATCTTCTTGGTACAAAATCTGTTCACGTCGTTCTCTGACACAGCAGTAGTGTTTTAATTTTATCCCGAGCTACAGAACTCTGATTGCAGTAAAACCAGTTGAGTTAGTTCAAAAATTTCATATGTGATTTTCTGTCAAAAATTCAGCCCCATCCAATACATATCCTGGGAGTTATGCACGAAACATTGGAGCTATCAGAATCTGTAATTTCTGTTGACACAGTTGACTTAATTATTTTATACCTCGAGTTGTAGACCTCCGTATGAGGAAAATCCAGTAGGAGTAGTTCAGTAATTTGATACATCATGTCTCACAAAAAATTCATGATTTTTGGTTACCTGTACAGCGAGATATACCCATTCTTTTACAACCAACAGAATCTGTCTTAAACTGGAAGTCTGCATTGCTTTATCTTTGAGCTTTTCTCTTAAGTACCATCATCTAAATCAATGTTCCTAACACTCAGATGGTGAACACCAGGTCCGGATCAGGAGCTAATCAGCCCCCAGTGTCTTGTTCAGGGAGAGGCAGTAGTTCTGGCAGTGCACAACAACAAGGACAGATGGATCCAGCTATGCAATAATTCATCTAGGCTGAGACCCAGCTACTTTAGAACCCGCCCAATACTGTGGCCAACCTGCAAGCCCAAGTCAACAACCCACCTCAGCAGCAGCAGGCTCCTAGGGACAAGCATCGGGAGTTCATGAGCCATCATCCTCCGGTGTTTACACATGCTGCAGATCCATTGGAGGCTGATGATTGGCTAAAGATTGTGGAGAAGATGCTCACTATCGCACAATGTGATGACAGAGAGAAGGTCTTGTACGCTTCAGGACGACTTCAGGGGACAGCTGGAGCTTGGTGGGATGCTTGTGTTGCCGCCCATGCTACACCAGATGCTATTACTTGGCAGGAGTTCACCACCAGCTTCAGGAGCCATCATATACTTGCAGGCCTGATGAAGCTGAAGAAGAAGGAGTTCCTTTCCCTCAAGCAGGGAGGAATGTCAGTGGCAGAGTTCAGGGACAAGTTCATTGAGTTGTCTCGCTATGCGCCTGAAGATGTGGCTGATGATGGGAAGAAACAGGAGCTATTCATGGAGGGATTAGCTGGACCACTTCAGTATCAGCTGATGTCTCACACTTTCCCGTCTTTTCAGCAGCTGATGGACAAGGCTATCTACTTGGAATCAAAGCGCAGAGAGTTGGGAGATTTGAAAAGGAACAATGAGCAGTACTCACCCTCGTTTCATTCCACAGCAGAGGACAACACCCCATATTGGAGGTTCAGGTGGTAACTCTGGGCAGAATTAGTTTCAGCGTAACAATCAACTGTTCAAGCACCCCACACAAGAGTTACAACAATCCACTCCACAGACCCCACACCCCAATGACCAGCAGTCTAGTCAGAACACCCCTGCAGGAACCCCAATGAGACCTAGTGCACCCAACACTCCTGTTGGTAATACCTGCTTTAAGTGTGGAGAGACTGGTCACTATGCCAACAATTGCCCCCAAAGGAGCGTGCAGAATACTCCAGTGCAGAGTCGGGAGATGAGGAATGGAAATAAGACCCCGCAAAGCTCCAAGGGACAGCATAACTCCGCACGTGGTAGATTGAACCACATAAATGCAAAGATCGTGTTTGGTATGTTCTTTATCAACACTGCCCCCACATCAGTTCTATCTAACAGTTCTCAAAATCTTTCGTAGTCCATCCGAATCTCGAGGACGAGATTCCTTTTAAGGGGGTAGATTTGTTACACCCTGAAATTCCCAAATTTCATGATGTGAATAGGAAGAAGATTTAAACAACGATTTTCTCGTAATTTTAAAATATTTCCCAACATTTAATACTTTACAGGGAATATAGTATAGGAAAAAACATTATTTGTTTCTTACCTAAATTAAATAAATAGCTTGATATTTGTTGCACTCATGCCGGTGCATTATTTTTGGTTGCTTGAATTCGAATTTACATTTGAATTCATTTGGTTGAATCTTTTCGAAAATGGTAAAACCTTTCTTCTCCTCCCTCCCCTATCCTTCTGTTTTTGTTTGTTCGGCCCGTTTTCAGAAGTCCGGCAAAAGCCCACGAACTCCTTCGCACGGTCGCCGTCGCCTCGCAGCTGCAGCCCAGCTCCACTGTGCGGCCTAAAAGCCGGAAGTTCGGTGGAGGTCCCCGGACTCCTCTGCTCAGCACACGCGTCGGCCCTTAGCTTTGCAACCCATCCGGCCTTTCGGCCCAGCGCGGCACGCTCCACCTCCCACCGCCCGCAGCCGCTGACAGGCGGGACCCGCCGTCGATCTGCTCCGCCGCCACCTCTCCATGACCGAGGAGCAGTCCCAGGGCTTCGCAAGTAGGTGAGCAAGACACCGGTGCCGCTCGTTTGCGCCCTCGTGCCCTGCGTCGCCTGCACGTGCTCGCTGGAGCCACAACGCTGCCGTCTGCCTCGCCGAGCCGCTCATCGCCGTCGCCGCCCGTGCGTCTGCCCTTTTTCCTCTAGATCGATCTCGCGCGTCACCTGCATCATCCCGATGCAATCTGCACTCAAAATCGTGCCATCTAGCTCGAGATCGAGCGAGCTCACCGGAGCTCCGTCGCCCGCCGCCGTGCGTCGTCGCCTGCGCCGCCGTGCGTCGCATCTAGCCGACCACAGCCGTCCGATCCCGATCCCGAAGCCCAGATCGGATCTGATCCAAGTCAAAGTGGGAGGGTACCGGTCAACCCAGCCCCGCGCCGGCCCTTTTGCAAAAAAATCCCTCTGTTTTTGCAGTTTCACAAGTTTGCCCTTCCGCAGTGTATAGATCGTTATATATAGGTCCTTTTCTTTCCGTTTTAAACCCTAACCTTTCTAGTTTTAGCGCCCAAGATCCAGTTTGGTCTTTTTGCACCGCAACCCTTATGCTTTTATGCATAATTATGTTTAGGCCCTGGGTTTCTTAATGTTTAGCCCCTGGAGGTTTAGTTTTCCTGCATTTAAGCCCCTGTATCTTGTTTTAGCCGTAGTTTGCCCGTTTTAACTCCGTTTTTAGCGTTCTTTATGTCCACGTGTTCGTTTTAACGAGTAGATTAGTTTGGTGCTGTTTGTGTATCTGTTTGCAATGATTGATGTACTGTTTATTATTTTATTGTATTGTTCCTTTGTATGTGAATGTGTGGTGCGTAGAGAACGATCCATTCGAGGGGTTCGCTGTCGTTGAAGACCTTGAAGACTTTGAGCAGCAGCAAGCGTTTGTAGAAGACAAGTCCTTCCTGCATTCCCCTTTACCTATTACAACATGCATTTTAATTACATCGTTATTTATTTATTGCTTTGCATTAAGATGATGGGTCCTATACTTTAAGGTTCGACTAGTGTTGTTTACCTCTATGCCTTGACAACCTGGGTTTATTTTGATGTTGGGTAGCACTCGCTAGTGCATACCTTGGTTTGGGTGGTTTAATGGAACAACTTTTATTATGGATTTACTTTGTGTTATACCTTATTAATACAAGACCACCTTTGTTAATCGGAACATGGAGAACCACCCAGGAAAACAGTGCAACCACAAGACATATGGCTCTGTCTTGGCCAAGTAATTAGAAAATCTGGTGTTAGGTATGCTTTACTTGAAAGGGGTTGGGGGAAGCTGGTAGTTGGTGTATAACCCAGCCCTTAGGCTGATCTGCTCTATGGTAGCTTCATAGCCTTGAGAGAGGTTTATGCATTGCGCTGTCATGTAACCTAGCGAGCAGCCTGCATTAGGGGATCTTTTTAAAGGCCTCGTAGCGTCCCTATGTAATCACACCTCGGTAGTGTGGTATGGTTCCTAGGTAGCACCGCATGGTTGGGTCTAAAGTTCCTAGAACTTTTACGCGACTTGTGGGTAAAGTTGTACAACCTCTGCAAAGTGTAAAACTAACTAGTTAGCCGTGCCCACGGTCAAGGGCGGCCTGGACCCTCACATGAGTAATCTATGGAAGATTGACTAAACTTGTTGCATTTACTTTCATTCATGTTGATGATGCTTATGCTAATCTTTAGGTTGGTACAAACTTACATTGCTAGTAAATCAGTTTGCTTAATAAAACTTGACCAACTAAAATGCTGACCTGCTATGTAACCACAAGCTTCCACCATAAAGCCTTTACATGTTGTTATAGTGATTACCCTTATTGAGTACGATATGTGCTCATGCTTGTTGTTATTTTATATTGCATCTACACAACCCGGCTACTGCTCAGACGGACATTTTGAAGACTATCCTGGAGAGTTCGACGGTTTCTAGGTGAGCGTGCCACCAGTCAGCTGCCTGTGGAGATGTCCTTTTCCGCTACTAGTACTCGCTTTTATTTCGATTATGAGACATTTGGTCATGTAATAAGGTTATAATACTCCCTATACGCTTTGACATTGTGCTTTGGTATTCAGTAAGTCGATGCATGTGTGAACTTTGATCCTGGCGCATATGTATTCAATGCATTTGAATTTGCCTTTAAATTCAGGTGTGACAGTTCCCGTCCCTGCTCCACAGGCTGGTGGTGTTACCAGCCGCTCGGCCATTGATGTCATGTGCGCCCGCCGCTTCGACTGTCCCGGAGAGCTCAGGCGCACGGCCGTACCCATCACCACCAGAAGCTGGGATGTAGTGGGTGGAGTGCCCGAGAGTCCAGGCTGGTCACATGTGGTTCTCGTGGCTGTCCACTCCACTACTGATGTCAAGTGCGCCCGCCGCATCGACTGTCCCGGAGGGCTCAGGCGCGCGGCCGTTCCCGTCCCTGCTCGAAAGGCCGACGGCGTTGCCAGCCGCTCAGCCATCGATGTTGGAGCCGTTCCTGCTCGACGGCGAAGCGACGCCTTTGATCCTCGATGACCCAGACTGGATGAAAAGGTAATTGCCAATAATAACAAATGTCACTTTGCTGTAATGCTAATTAGTAGTTTTTGATTAAGTTTGGTCCCTCCGTATTTGATTATGCTGATTGTAAGATCAAAGAACTTTGTTTCCTCCTACGGAGTACTTTGGATGGATGTTCATTCGAAAAATGTGAACCTATTTTGCCAACAAATCAACAAATAATTTAGTCAAATTTTCTTAACAGTAACATCCGCCCGTTGCCATCCTCGTGCCACAACTTCCCATGGAAGGTGGTTGCCATCATTAAGAGATCACAGACGTGTTGGTCATACGGCGCGGGGACCTGCACGTCTGTCCCTCAACGGTGGAAGATGAATGGAAGCCACTCAAGACTCAAGAGGCGCCCGTTGCCTACCTTCTCACCGAAGCGGAACAACTTCCCAGGCAAGGCGAGTAACTCCACATAAATCGCCATTCCTACCCCCACCGTCGGCGTCCTCGCAAGTTCCGAACCACTCTACCACTTCCCAAACACTCACGCCTCACTCCTACTGCCCGGCCGAGACAATGAAGCGATCAGGCTCCCCGTCACGTCAGCTATAACCCACCAGTTCCCCGTCGCGCCGGCTATCCCCCACCGACTTCCCGTCGCGCCGGCTCTCACCCTCCCAGTGACTGGGTGCCGTCGCGTGACTGCCAGCACTTCGCCCGCATGTTCACGGAGGCGCTGTGGGGCGACATCCACGGCACGTCGCCGCCACGCTCCGACACCGCCAACATCGACCTGCCGCCGCCGCGCTCCGACGCCACCAACGGTGACCCGTTGTTGCTCGTCGGCGGTTTGCCAAGAGCCGGTGGTGGCCCACCGGCGGATTCTAAAGGACCGAACTGGCGACCAGAGAGGGGGGAGTGAATAGGAGCCGATAAAAATTCTTCTCGAGGGAGATGTCTTCTACAACAAGATGAACTAGGCCGGTCCAACACTTCTCCGACTCGAACTACCCAAGTTTGCCAAAGTCACGTAGCCACTGAAGTGCACAGCCTAGGAGCAAACCACTCAACCAATTGAAACAAACACTCCCAACACGTAACGGAAATCTACACAGCCTGTTGTCTATGCTACACCGGTCAGACCGATGGCCGGTGCCGGTCAGACCCGTGGCACCGGTCAGACCGGTGGACAGAGCCGGTCAGGCTGGTGGCAACAGCAAACGCACAGAAACTTCCCAGGAAGCCTTAGTGACTCCTCTAGGCCCTGGAACAAAAATCACCTCCGGAACACAAACTGAAGAGAATGAAAGACCTTCACAAAACCTAGCAAATCAACTTGAAACCTGCCAAGAACTGACCAAGAGCACCACAGCCCAAAGCTACCCACGTCTAGTGATTCACCCGAGACAAATCCCACAGGGACCTGGCACCGGTCAGACCGGTCACACGCACCGGTCAGACCGGTCAGGCCTGGGCAACTCGGGATGAACAGCGAGCCATGGGTCAACCCTTCCAAACAACCTTCTCGATCTCCCGATTCGCTCCACGGATTCGCACAAGACTTTGGGGATACTCAGAGTATCTCATGGTTATCCCATAGCTACGATTTGGTCCCCTAGAACTTGGTAAATCGAGAGGAATCGAAGGATTTCCACCAAGAACACCACTTTCCTGAAACCTAAAAAAACCCCCAAATCGAGCACCTTTTCCCACGGATTTGAGAGGGGGATTACAAGGAAAAGAACCACAAAGGGTTCATGCATACATCCCCAACCAAAACCACAAAGGAGAGGCCTCAAATCCACCACAAGAAAATCGCCAAGAAAAGGCTCCGAAAATCACCAAAAAGGGAAAATGGGAGAGACAACAAAAGGCCTTGAGGAAACACGCCGAATCTTCTATACATACCATGAAAGGTTCATACAAGGTCTAGCTTGCCTCCCAATCATCCATCCCTCTCTAAAGATCTTACCATGAAGCTCTCAAGCTAGTCCTAGAAAATCCTAAGAAAAATAGGAAGGGGAAATAGCAAAAGCAAATGAGCTAGTGTTCCAAAAGGTGGCTGCCATCCTCTCACCACTTGGGTTATATGGAGGCAACCGAAAGACGAAACTACCCCTAATATATAATACTAAGATACAAACCCCCGAGGGGCACTTTGGGAATCTTCGTCGTAGCACCATCGGACGGATGCCCGGCGACCGCAACTTGCTTAGCCTCGACGCAAGCCTTGGGATCCCGACGTGTGTCCTCCGCTTCGAAGTCTTCGGAAGCCGTCGTCGCACACCGGTCAGATTGGTGCTCCTCACCGGTCAGAATGTTACCTACCGGTCAGACCGGTACCCACCGGGCAGACAGGCCTAGTGCTGCTGCGCTTCGGTCTTCAGTCTTGGCTGTGTGGATCAACCAAGGAACCCAGTGGTTTTGTGGTGAACCACTGGAAACCCCGCAGACTTGGTGTGGCCTCGCGCCAATCTCCACTCATGACTTGGCCCCCACGTCGCCCCGGCTCGATCTTGGCTTTGAGGCTCAACCAAGGAACCGTCCATGACTTCGTCTTGTTGTTCTTGCCACCATGCGACACACACTTGATCCCGCTGGCCATCAGGTCCCTCGAACCAAGCCTACTTGTCTGCTCCACACCTGGAGGCCTCACCGGCAACGACCTTTCGTGCTTGTTCTTCACCTGCACCAGCACCAATCTAGCCGTAGCCTGCACCTGCAATACTTAGCCAAGAGTCAGTCCACACAACGTTGTCAAACACTCATCACACCAGGAAGCGACCATCCACCGGTCCTCGAACCACATAGGCTCTCAATCTCCCCCTTGATGAGTGCATTGATAACACGCACATTTGGTAACCAATGAGAAAAGGAAAAAGAAAAGAAACAAACAAAGAAACTCAGACAAGCGATCGAAAGCCAACCAAAGGCAAAGAACAAGATCACTTGAAAGAGGAAAGTCTCGGTCCCCTTAGGCAAGGGCAACGGCTCGACACAACCGAGACAAAAACATGCTCAAGCAAAGAGCGCAAACCACCAAAGCAAAGCTCGAAAACACACAAGAGCTCCCCCTGCACACATGCAAGCTCCCCCTGAACCAATGCAACTCCCCCTGGACAAATGCATGCCAAACACTTCATGAAACAGAGCAGCTGCACCAGCTCGGCTCTGACCGGTCAGACCGGTCCACTACACCAGTCAGACCGGTGCCCAACATCTGAACAGGGCTAGCACCCTGATCGGTCAGATCGGTGACCTCAACCGGTCAGCCCGGTGACCAACAGAGCCTAGAATTGGCTCGAAACCACCTGAAAACCCTCTAAATGCATCCAGAAGCACTTTTCCTTTACAACCATCTCCCACTTGTTGCCAATGCATGAATCAAGGCCAAATTAGAAAAATTTCAACCTAGAGCTTCTCAAATAGACAAAATTCACCACAAGATGCTACACATCTCCAAATGAGCAAGTTAGATACTCTATAGCTTCGTATGAACATAAGCTACATGATTACCAAGTTTCACAACCATTGGATAAAGCTAAGACCAAAATGAGTATTTTTTTTCAAAAAATTTCCCTCTCATGAGCAAAGTCCTAAACGTGAGCAAAACATGTCAAAGTGACAAGATCACACAAACTTTATGCTAGGACAACCATTCTAAGCATATGATCATCATAAACACCCACAAAAACATAATGTCATGTCAAAGCCACCGAGCCATCTGCCTACTTCTATATATGAGACTTCTCAATGGTAGGCATCATGCAACGGTTTAGCATGCAAAAGCAATTTAAATAAGTACAAATGACATGGGAGTATATTTTCCAAGCAATTTAGATTTCATTTTCAGATTTATACATGGTACATGAAATGCCTTTGCGGCAAAAAGGAACTTATGCCCCTCCACAAGATAAGCAAGTAGGCTAACCATTCATGATGATAAATGGACCTTTGGCCCCATATGATCAAAATAGGCCATCCAAGCACAAATTAAGAATAACTAAGCCACTCAAACATGTCATGATCATATAAAGGCATTTACTCACAAAAGGGACATACAACTAGCATTTTACAAAAAACATAGCCGTCAACCATGGATATAAAGCAAGATCATCAAGAGCTAGGCCAAACTAAACCATATTATACCCAACTAGCTCACAAGATCATATATAGCACATCATGGTCAACAATGTATATGAGAGAAGCTTTTCCTACAAAATGCATATGATACAAAATGCATGCAAACTAAGATACAAAGATGCCTATACATCATGTTACATATGCAATGCAAAAATGCAAGAATGCACAAAAAGGAAAGCTATACATATGCTACACAAGGAGCTCCCACCACCAACTCAAGAAACCAAACACACACCAAGTTCTCCCCGGAAACGAGTGAAAGTTGCTTGATCTAGGGACTTGGTGAAAAATCTGCTAGTTGGTTTTGTGTGGGCACATGGATCAAGGCTATTCTCCCTTTCTCAATATTATCTCTCAGAAAATGGTATCTCACTTCTATATGCTTGGTTTTGGAATGAAGCACAAGGTTATTTGCAACACTAATGGCACTCGTGCTATAACATAGAAGTGGAACCTGTACTCCTCACCAAAGTCACTCATTGTGCATGTGATCCAAAGGAGCTGAGTGTCGGGGTTCGGTACTGCTGGCAAGTAAATTTTGGTATGTTCGTGTGAGGACCGGAGCGTCCGAGGACTGATGGATGGTCGCTCCTGGCTGTGATGAGTGATTGACAACGTGGTGTGGACTGACTCTTGGCCGAGTGTTGCAGGTGCAGGTTGCGGCTTGATTCGTGTTGGTGCAGGTGAAGAGCGGGCGCAAAAGGTCTTAGCCTTGCGGGGCCTCCGAGGAGTGGAGAGACAAGTATGCTCGGCTCGATGGACCCGGTGGCCGAACGGGGTCAAGTGCAGGCCGCATGGTGGCAAGAAAAGCAAGACGAAGTCGTCAACTCGAGCCGGTGCAGGGTAGTGGCTCACGACCGGAGTCTGCACGTGGGGTTTGCGGCGGTTCACCACAAAACTGTCGGGTTACTTGGTTGAGCCACAAAACCAAGACCGGAGGCTCGACGGGCGGAGACGGGATTTGGGTGCGTCGAGAAGCTTCGATGCCGGGGGACACGCAGCGGGATCGCAGAGCTTGCGTTGGGAGGACGCGGACTGCGGCGAAGGCATGGCCGCCCGATGTAGAGGAGTGCTACTTGACCATATTGCCCCTAAGGGGTTTGTATCTCAGTTTAAGTTCTAGGGGTAGCTTGGTCATTTGTCCAACCCAGAGGGACTCATATATAAGCTCTAGGGTTTCTGGGCAAACTATCCTCCCGGACTGCTTCTCATTTCCCTGCTCCATAGGCTTAGGTTTTCTTCACTGTTTTGTAGAGAATCTGACCTCTGAGTGTAAGGAAGCTTTCATGGTTGCGTCGATTTCCTTCTTGTGGCTCGAGTGATTTTCGTGTCTTTTTTGAGCTATTTTCGTTGGATTTTTGTGTGCGGCTTGTTCCTCTGATTCTGAGGTGTTTGGGTTCGGATTTCTTTGTGGGGATCATGGATAGATGCCTTGTGTATCTTTGTGCTGGATCTTGACCCCTCAAACTCCGGATTTGGCCTTGGATATGAGGATTTCGGGTGGAACCCTAGCTTTTTGGTAGAGCTCGGTTCTTGATCGATTCCCGACGATTTAGTTGGTTTGAGGCCTCAAGTTTTGGGGCATAGCATCCCCTAGGGACGCTTCACATCTCCCCCAAATCTTGCCTCAATCCCCTTAGCTGTTTGGGAGATCCATGGATGGATAGGTGGAGTTGACTTCTCGTTTTTGAGTTCGGGCTGCTCTATTCAGGGCCGGCGGACTGTCCGCCTGTGGCCTGCGGACCAACCACGCGCACCGTGTTCGTGCTCGTCCAGTTCTTGCGAGCTCACGCGTAGATCTTTTGAGGTGCTAGGGTTTTGTTGCTGGTGGTTTGTCAGACCGTCCACCGAGGGGTGCCGGACCGTCTGTGTGCTGGTCGAACCGTCCGCACGGGGTCCACGGACCATCCGCCGTCGTCAGACCGTCCGGAGGCTTGGATCGGACCATCCGTATTTTCGAGGTGCGGTACTAGAGGTTCTGTTTGGTTTTGCGGACCGTCCGTCCGAGGGTTGCGGACCGTCCGCTTGGTGCCTGCAGACTGTCCGCTCTAGCCTTGCGGACTGTCCGCCTGGACCTTGCAGATTTGGCTAAGTCCTTTGCTTCCTGAGTTGCGCTTTCGCTTGGGATTTGTTTGAGACTTGTTCCTAGGGTTGGTAGGTTGTTGTGACTACGCGACCTTGGCAAGCTCGTGTGGGAATCCTTGGTTGTGAACTTGGGACATAGTCGAGTTCGACTCTTCGGAGAAGAATTATTATTGGCTCCCATTCACTCCCTCCCTCTCTTGTCGCCTAATCGGTCCTTCAAGTGGTATCAGAGACGGTTACAGATCTTCGTGATTCTAACCAGTCTAAGATCCAAAGGTGGCGTATTAGGAACGAGGTTCGGGTCCTCCACACTTTGATGGTAAGAACTACCAGATGTGGCAGAGGCGGATGGCTGCTTTCCTCCGCGGCAAGGGTCAGATCCTTTGGAATGTTACGGTGAACACAGCTTATGTTCATCCGATTAACTTTCTAGCTCCAGGATCGAGGGATATGCACGACGCCAACAACAAGGTGGTCGACTACTTGTTTCGTGCTCTGTGTCAATCCGAATTCGATCGGGTTCAGACAGAGGACTTGGCTTGTAGGATTTGGGAGCAGCTGAAGAATGCTCATGCTGGGAACACTCAGGTTCAGGCTCAGTTGTTCGCGACCAACCGGAGAGAGTACGAGAACTTCACTCATCTCCCCGGTGAGTCCATAGACACCATGTTCCAGCGGTTCACTATGATTGTGAACAACATGAGGGCTAGTGTGGCCACGCTCCCGTACGATGATCATGACAGCGCTGTGAAGCTCCTGCACTCTCTGGATCGTACCGTGTGGAGTGAGAAGGTCGAGGCCATCCTTGAGTCGGAGAAGTATGAGACACTCACGGTGGACGAGTTGTTTTCCAAGCTCAAGTCGTCCGAGGTGGACCGTGCGGTGCGAGCAAGGATCGAGAACCCAACTGACCCTCATAGTTTGGCTCTTGTTGCTAGACCAAGGACTAACGCTAACCTGTCTTCGAGACAGTTCTCTTTGTCTTGTCTTGTGTCCATGCCAGATGAGGAGTTCGACATGCTGGGCGAGGAGGATCTCGCATTGCTGAGCAGGCGGTTCGAGCGCATGTACATGAACCGGAAGAACACTCGGAGGAGCTCGGGCATGTGCTAACGGTGCGGGAAGCACAGTCACTTTATCGTTGAGTGCCCGGAGGCCATGGAGGTCAAGCCCGAGCATAAGCACTATCCGAGGACCGACCACAAGCACCGCTCGAGGGATGACCACAAGGGCAAGAACAAGTCTAAGCAGAGGCCGAGGAGGAGTGGCGGTCACAAGAAGAAGGAGCGAGCGATGGTTGCCGGAGCAAGAGACAGACTCGAGCTCCTGCTACTCTTCATCGAGCTCAAGTGATGAAGAAGAACGACACAAGGGCAAGCAGTCAAGCAAGAACATCAACAGCTTGTGCTTCGCCACCCAAGGCTTTTGTGGCATGGCACACTGTTCCGCAAGCAATAAGGGCAACAAGGATGACTCGGACTCCGACTCCGAGGATGAGGTAAACAATGATCCATCCTTCTTGGTAGCAGAGAATGCTAGGTTGAATGAATTGCAGAACAACCGTGATGATGTGCTTAGAAAGACCAACAAGGAGAAGAGGGAGTATAGGTCTTTGCTTGGAGAGGTTAAGGAGAAGGTGGTTGAGCTAGAGTCTTTGCTTGTTGATGCTAGAGCTCAAATAGATTCTCTGAAGTCTGCTCCTATTGTGACTGATGAACCTGAATGCACTAATTGTTCCGCTTTTCTTGGTGATTTGACTGTGCTTAAGGAAAAGTAAGCCTCCAAGGTTGAGGAACTAGATGTGCTTAGGGTTGAGCTAGATGACATGAAATCTAGGCCCTCTTTGCTTGGTGCTTGCACTTCTTGTCCTATTTTGCATGAGAAGCTAGATGTTTCGCTTGCTTATGCTAGATCACTAGAGGCTAAGCTGAAAGCTCCTATTCCTACATCACGCTCTACTTGTGAAATAAATGTTGTGAAGAATTTGGAGCTTGCACACTATGTTGATCGTTTGCAGGATGAGAATGATGAGTTGAGGAAGATGATGGGTTGGTTGTCGGGTCATGAGCCTCAGCTCAGGATGATGATTGAGGCATACAAGCGCTATGATGGGCAAGCGCTTGGGTCGGATAAGGTTGGGGAATGCAGTGGTGAGAAGGAAGAGAAGATTGGTGATATCATAGCTCCACCAAAAACCTTCCACAAAAATGCCTATGCTCCTAAGCCCAACCCACTTAGGAACCGACTAGACACAACCCCAGATCCTCCCGTGTTTCCTCCGCACATCGACAACTTCCAGAAACCCATCAAGTTCAAGAGTGACTTGGGGAATGAGTTCTTTGGGAAGAAGGGAGAGAAACTGAGTGAGGAGAAGCCAGAGCCCAAAGAGAGCCCAAAGCCAAAGCCAAAGCCAAAACCAAAACCCTTCCATTGTGAGCATTGTGGGAGGGATGGGCACCTAGCTGAGTTTTGCTTCAGGAGGAAGCGTGAGGAGAGGTTTGCTAGGGAGATGGCCAACAAGGACAGGTACCACCCTTCTCGTGGTGTGCCTGAGCCTAGGATGATTCCAAGGGGTGAGGGTGTGGTGCGTACCATTTACCCTCAAGAGAGGCGTGAGTTTTTGCCTCGAGGTGAGCCACCACAGAGAGATAGTGGTAGGCGAGTTGGGTTTGGGCATGCTGAGTTTGCATGACGTTCCTTCGCTCGTGGCCAATACGAGTATGGGGGGAACGATCGCAGCTTTAGGTCTTAGAGGAGCTACGGGCCACGGTCTCCACCTCGTGGTACGCGTAGTCCTCCAAGGAGACGTGTGGGTGTTCCACCTAGGAGTGATAGGATGGATTTTGCTAACCCCACTCTTGAGCAAATGGCATAGCATTGGTTTGATTCATTTTGTACTAACCCCAGTGCTGAGTCGTTTGCTCACTCTCGCTCTTGTTTTTGATTTTCAGGTGGGAGGCTTGGAGGGCTTTTGGTTGATCTACTCCGGTTGCTCTCGACACGAGCGGAGATCGAAGGTGGTTCTCCAGCCTCACCCCGGTGATGACCAAAGAGTACATCACTTTTGGGGACAATGGGAAAGGTAGAGTGCTTTCAGTGGGCACGGTGAATGTGAGTGAGTCTGTGAATTTTAGGCGTGTTGCTCTTGTCAAGACTTTGGGGTTCAATCTTCTTTCGGTGTCTCAACTTCTTGATGAGGGATTTGAGGTCCGTTTCAAAACAGGCGCTTCTCGTGTTTTGGATTCTCGAGGTGATCTTGTGTGCACGATCATCCCTAAGGGTCAGATTTTCAGAGCCGATTTTTCTCAGTGTGTTGGCTCTTCTCATTGTTTGGTTCCTGGTGTTTCGGTGGAGCTTTGGAAATGGCATAGGAGGCTAGGTCACTTGAGTTTTGACTTGTTGTCACGCTTGAGTGGGCTAGGTTTTGTCCGAGGATTGCCAATGTTGAAATACCAAAAGGACTTGGTATGTGCTCCGCGTAGGCATGGTAAGATGGTCGCTGCCTCTCACCCGTCTCTGACATCCGTTATGACAGAGAGGCCATGCGAGTTGTTCCATATGGACTTGGTTGGTCTAGCTCGTGTGTGCTCGGCGGGTAGGAAATGGTACGTCCTTGTGATAGTGGACGACTATTCTCGCTATGCTTGGGTCTTCTTTTTGGCTGACAAGGGGGAGACATTTGGTTTTGTCTGGGATCTAATCTTGAGGTTGAAGAATGAGAGGAATGGTGATGCTATTCGGGATATTCGTAGCGACAATGGCACTGAATTTAAAAACTCTCATTTCGAAACCTTTTGTTGTGATTTGGGTCTCGAACATCAATTGTCTTCTCCCTATGTGGCTTGTCAGAATGGTGTGGTTGTGAGGAAAAATCGTTCACTTTGTGAGATGGCTTGGACGATGCTCGACGATCATAGGACTCTGAGGAGATATTGGGTTGAGGCGGTGAATACCGCGTGCTATGTTGGGAACCAGATTTGTCTTCAGGCCTTCTTGAACAAGACGTGCTATGAGCTCATGCACGGGCGAGCACCTAGAGTGAGCCATTTCAGGGCTTTTGGTTGTCAGTGCTTTATTCTCAAGAAGGGTAGGCTTGATAAGTTTGAGTCGAGGTCTTTCGATGGCATCTTTTTGGGTTATGCGAGTCATTCTCGAGCATTCTGTGTGCTCAACCTTGATACTAACCTATTAATGGAAACTTGTGAGGTTACCTTCGACGAGACCCAGCCATGCAGTTCATCTGTTTTTGAGTGTGCAGGTGACGACGAGATTGGCAAGAAGATCTTTGAGGACGAGGAGGATGATGCTGGAGAGGATGATGGTGATGATGGTGAAGCTCCAGCCGAGCATGTACCCTCTACTTCCACTACGACGACTACGGTGCAGGATGGCCCATCCCCTACACCGACTATGATCCAGCAAGATCAAGTGGAAGCTGTTGCTGAGGGGGAGGTCGTCTCGAGGCGAGAGGCACCGAGGCGTGTTCAAATTGATCATCCTTCCTCAAGAATCATCGGCGACATCAACGAGCGTACGACACGGTCAAGGTCCAGGAATGTTTCTCACTTTGCTCATTCAGCTTTTGTTGCTACCTTTGAGCCGAAAGACATTGGACACGCCCTCTCTGATCCAAATTGGGTGAACGCAATGCATGAGGAGTTAGAGAACTTTGAGAGAAACCAAGTTTGGGAGTTGGTAGAGCCACCACCACATTGCAAACCTATCAGAACAAAATGGTTGTGGAAGAACAAAGATGGTGAGAATGGTGAGGTGGTGAGAAACAAATCGAGGTTGGTTACTCATGGTTATAGTCAGAAGGAGGGGACAGATTATGAGGAGACATTTGCTCCTGTAGCCCATTTGGAGGCGATTAGGATCCTTCTAGCCTTTTCTGTGGCTCAAGGGTTCAAATTGTACCAAATGGATGTGAAGAGTGCCTTTCTGAATGGGTTTTTAGAAGAAGAGGTTTATGTGAAGCAACCACCGGTCTTTGAGAGTGCTGAGTTTCCCCACCGAGTGTATAGGCTAAGGAAGGCGTTGTATGGGCTGAAACAAGCTCCCTGTGCTTGGTATGGCCGTTTGAGTGGGTTCTTGTTCAATAAGGGGTTTGAGATAGGCAAAGTAGATAAGACTCTTTTTCTCCTCAAGCAGGGCGATGATATCCTAATTGTTCAGGTGTACGTGGATGATATTGTCTTTGGCAGCTCGTCTCACTCTTTGGTTGCGAAGTTTGCATAGGACATGAGCAAAGAATTCGAGATGTCTATGATGGGAGAATTGCAGTTCTTTCTCGGGCTTCAGATCAAGCAGGCGAAGGAGGGAACCTTTGTGCATCAAGCCAAGTACACGAAGGACATCCTCAAGAAGTTCAAGATGGATTACTCGAAGCCCCTGTCGACACCGATGAGTACGACTACAACGCTGGTTGCGGACGAGGACGGAGATCCTGTGGACCAGAAGGAGTACCGGAGCATGATCGGCTCCCTCTTGTACTTGGCGGCGACGAGGCCGAACATTCAGTTTTCTGTGTGTCTGTGCGCTCGTTTTCAGGCGTCGTCGAGGACTTCACATCGGCAGGCCGTCAAGCGGATCTTTAAGTATCTTCGATACACTCCTGAGCTCGATCTTTGGTACTCGGTGTCCCCTTCTCTTTCGATTCTTGGGTTTTCGGATGCCGACTTTGCGGGGTGTCAAGTCGATAGGAAGTCGACTTCGGGGACGTGCCAGTTTTTAGGTTCTTCGCTTGTTTCTTGGTCTTCTCGGAAACAATCTAGTGTAGCTCAGTCTACGACAGAAGCCGAGTATGTCAGTGCCGCTAGTTGATGCTCACAGCTGCTTTGGATCACCTACACGCTGAGTGACTTTGGTGAGGAGTGTACCCATGTTCCTCTCATGTGTGATAGCACGAGTGCCATTAGTGTTGCCAAAAATCCCGTGCTACACTCCAGAACCAAACGTATAGAGGTGAGGTACCACTTCCTGGGAGACAATGTTGAGAAGGGAAACATAGACCTTATCCATGTGCCAACCGAAAAACAGCTCGCCGATATCCTAACAAAGCCTTTGGACCAAGCTACATTTGCTCATTTGCGAGGGGAGCTTGGAGTGGTTTTTCCTTTTTGAGCTTCGGTTGGGGGTCTGATGTACATATACATGTTGCATTTTCATTTTTGTATCATATCATGTTTACATCTTTGTATCATAGACTGCATTTGTATCATATGCTTTAGAGATGTGCTTCTCCTATATACTTTGATCACTATGATATGCTGGATGTGAGCTTATGACTTTACTAGTGATGCTCATGTGATGTATAGCTATGCTCTTGGTAGCTTTGGGATGTATATGCATGTGGATGGCTTACCTTTGTGAAAATGCTATATATAATCCTCTCTTGTGAGTTGAATACCTCTCTTATTCAAATAGTGTAAATATGGCTATATCTTGCTTAATTTGTGATTGGGAACCATGTTTTTTTCATTTGGGGTCAAAGACCCATTTGTCATCATGAATGTTTAGCCTACATGCTACCTTGTGGAGAAGCCTAAGCTTCTTTTTGCCGCAAAGGCACTTCAAGTACCATGCTTAATTTGAAATCATGAAATTGGTATATGAAATGCTTATGCTTGAGAATTATGCTTCCATGTCAAGTTTGCTTTAAATTCCTTATCTTGGGTGCTAAATCGTTGCATGTTGTTCACCATTGAGAAGTCTCCTATTTAGAAGTGGACACATGGCTTGGTGGCTTTGATATGACATGAGATAGCTTGTAGGTGTTTGTGATGATCTTGTGATGAGAATTTGTGACCTTGCATGAAGTTTGTGAGTTATATGTTGTTTATGTTCATTTTGACCATGTTTAGGTCCTATGCTCATTAGAGGGAAATTTTTGTTGAAAAATGCTTCATTTTGATGATGGCTATGTCACATGCTTATATGTCTCTATCTATCTTGTTGACGATGCTTGTACTAATTTTGTGGCTATCATGCTAGTCTATGTCTCATTTTAGCATGTTGTAGTGCTCTTTGTCTATTTGAGAAGCACATGCTTGCATTTGTAGACTTAATTCATGCATTACCAACAAGGGAGAGGAAAGTACCCAATTCATGCATCCAGGGGGACTTTTGCATCAAGGGGGAGAAAAATTGGGAGAAATGCATTTGTTCAGGGGGAGCTTGCATTCATGCATTTGGGAGATTTTTGTCGCCTGATTTTAGTTGTGCTCTTTTGCCGATGGTGTCGATCCCTTTTGCCTCACCTTGAGGAGTCAGCAATTTTGGAGCATTTTATCTCGGTTGTGTCGAGCCGTTGCCCTTGTCTTAGGGGACCGAGATTTTTCTCTCTCAAGTGATCTTGTTTTGGCTTTTGTTTGGCTTTTGATCACTTGTTTGAGTTTTTCCTTCGTTTCTTTTCTTTTTCTCTTTTTCTCTAAATTGGTTACTATGTGTGTTGTCAATGCACTCATCAAGGGGGAGATTGAGGACCGGAGTGTCTGAGGACCGATGGATGGTCGCTCCTGGCTATGATGAGTGATTGACAACGTGGGTGGACTGACTCTTGGCCGAGTATTGCAGGTGCAGGTTGCGGCTTGATTCGTGTTGGTGCAGGTGAAGAGCGGGCGCGAAAGGTCTTAGCCTTGCGGGGCCTCCGAGGAGTGGCGAGACAAGTAGGCTCGGCTCGATGGACCCGGTGGCCGAATGGGGTCAAGTGCGGGCCGCATGGCGGCAAGAAAAGCAAGACGAAGTCGTCGACTCGATCCGGTGCATGGTAGCGGCTCAAGACCGGAGTCTGTACGCGGGGTTTGCGACGGTACACCACAAAACCGTCGGGTAACTTGGTTGAGACACAAAACCAAGACCGGAGGCTCGGCGGGCGGAGACGGGATCCGGGCGCGCCGAGAAGCTTTGATGCCGGGGGACACGCGATGGGATTGCAGGGCTTGTGTCGGGAGGACGCGGACTGCGGCGAAGGCGTGGCCGCCCGATGAAGAGGAGTGGTACTTGACCATATTGCCCCTGAGTGGTTTGTATCTCAGTTTAAGTTCTAGGGGTTGCTTGGTCATTTGTCCAACCCAGAGGGACTCATATATATAGCTCTAGGGTTTCTGGGCATACTATCCTCCCTGACTGCTTCTCATTTCACTGCTCCATAGGCTTAGATTTTCTTCACCGTTTTGTAAAGAATCTGACCTCCGAGTCTATGGAAGCTTTCATGGTTGCATCGATTTCCTTCTTGTGGCTCGAGTGGTTTTCGTGTCTTTTTCGGGCTATTTTCGTTGGATTTTCGTGCGTGGCTTGTTCCTCCGATTCTGAGGTATTTGGGTTCGGATTTCTTTGTGGGGATCATGGATAGATGCCTTGTGTATCTTTGTGCTTGATCTTGACCTCAAACTCCGGATTTGGCCTTGGATTTGAGGATTTCGGGTGGAACCCTAGCTTTTTGGTAGAGCTCGGTTCGTGATCGATTCCTGGCGATTTAGTTGGTTGGAGGCCTCAAGTTTTTGGGTATAGCATCCCCTAGGGACGCTTCACATCTCCCCCAAATCTTGTCTCAATCCACTCAGCCGTTTGGGAGATCCATGGATGGATAGGTGGAGTTGACTTCTCATTTTCGAGTTCGGGCTGCGCTGTTCGGGGCCAGCGGACTGTCCGCCTGTGGCCCGCGGACCTTGCGCGCACACCGTGTTCGTCGCGTGCTCGTCCAATTCTTGCGAGCTCGCGCGTCGATCTTTCGAGGTGCTAGGGTTTTGTTGCTGGTGGTTTGTTGGACGGTCCGCCGAGGGGTGCCGGACCGTCCGTGTGCTGGTCGAACTGTCCGCACGGGGTCCACGCACCGTCCGCCGTCGTCGGACCGTCCGGAGGCTTGGATCGAACCATCTGTATTTTCGAGGTGCAGTACTGGAGGTTCTGTTTGCTTTTGCGGACCGTCCGCCTGGTGCCTGCAGACTGTCCGCCCTAGCCTTGCGGACTGTCTGCCTGGACCTCGCAGATTTGGCTAAGTCCTTTGCTTCTTGTGTTGCGCTTTCGGTTGGGATTTGTTTGAGACTTGTTCCTAGGGTTGGTAGGTCTGTTGTGACTACACGACCTTGGCAAGCTCGTGTGGGAATCCTTGGTTGTGAATTTGGGACATAGTCGAGTTCGACTCTTTGGAGAAGAATTATTATTGGCTCCCATTCACTCCTCCCCTCTCTGGTCGCCTAATCGGTCCTTCATCGTGCGTCTGATCTGGATGGTTGGGCTTAGAGACACAGGGATTATACTAGTTCAGGCACGGGGGTGCCCTACGTCCAATTCAAAGGAGTGTTCTATATGCCCACGGGGGCTTGTAGTAGGGGGTACAAGCTTAGGTCGAGAGTGTTGACGGCTGTTAAGTACCACTTTTATGCCGTCAGCTCCTGCATCAAATAAATGGAAAGTGATCATCAACACTAGGATAGGGCTTTATACTGACAATTTCCACAAGTGTTGGTGTTTCTAGCTTTTGATGCAGGACATGCCAAAATACACATGAAATGATATAGTTGAGAGCAAGTGCATTAATGGCATGAATATGGCATCATCATAAACAGTCCCAAATGCCAATTTGGACTGCACCATTGTGATGGGCTCGTCGAGACGATCGAAACGGATATATCATTTGCATACATCAGAGCCCAGATGAGAGAGATATGCATAGGACATCATGTGGGCCCGGTGGGACCCACACCAGGCCACGTGGCGATGTGCTGGCACACAGATGCCATGTGTCCATGACACCTCATTAATCCAAGGAAACACACCTTCTACCAATCAGGAGCCAGTACACGGATCCAAGGGCCCACTTCCCCACGAAAACGGGCTAGAAACGCCGCAAGCACCCCCAAACCGACCTTGGGACCCACCTGGCAGTTACCTGGACGAAAACCGGCGTGAACAGAGCTGCCCGGGGGTTGGCCGATCCCCCAGTTCGGCCGAACCCATCTTGAGGCCTCTCGCGCCGCCCTTCCATATGTCGGCTTGTCATGACGAACCAAAGGCGGTGCCAGGTGCATGCCCGAAGATCTGCCCGAAAGCCTGCAGCTCCTTCTCATGGAAGATTCACCAACTTGGCCCCACTCCTCTGTGCCACATGTCACCACCTCATTGGTCCCTTGGTGGTGCCCAAGGCAGCCTAGGAAGCTCCTCTTGGCCTATAAATATGAGGGGAGGGGGTAAGAAATGAGACACACCACTCCATCCAAGGATGAGAGCTTCCCTTCAAAGGAGAGGCCTCTCCTTGGTAGATTAGAGAGTAGGAGAGTGAGAGAGGGATTTGTATCTCCATGGATGCTTCGTTCTTCATTTAGAATAAAGTGAGTATTTCTGCATTTCCTATTTAGACTAAAGTAGTATTCATGCATAGGTGAATAGTTCTTGTGTTCTTTACTTGTTCATGAATTAGAGGCTTGTGTTCTTCATAAGCTTAGCCTTTGATCTTCTAGTGTAGTTCATAAGTTGCTAGTTCCGTTTGTATGCTTGCTAGTCCAATTAAAGTAAAGTGGATGCTCCTGCATTCTAGTTTAGACCAAAGTCCTTCCATGATCCTTGTATAGATAGCGGTTACCTGAATGAGTTCTGGTCTCTCCCTCGTGGGTTCGTCACTCCGTGTTTGTACGGAGTGCTATAGTGTTATTACGGGCTAGCAGACGTAGCCGTGCTATAGTAGTAACCTGTGGTGTAGACGTGGTCTCTATACAACAGGTTATCCTTCGATTGCCCTGTATCCCACGGTTTGTCTTGGGGTAGGCCGCGGTAGTGACAGCCATTGGACCCTTACGGAATCCCCCACGTCCGGATACAGGTGTAGGCAACCATTTGCCGTGAACCGACTGTTATAGCCAGGAGGGTCCGGTGTCTGAAACGAGAGTTCCTAACTGAGAGACTGTTCTCAACTCTGCCCACGATCAACAGGATCCTCTCCATCTTCATCTCGTCCTATAGAGTTGTGTCCTTGGACTATAGCTAGGCTAGGAGGTAGTACACACCGTTCCTTAGATTCGATACCCTTGGGAATACTCCTAAGGTGAAGTGCTACAATGGTGTATCCGTGCGCTTGCGGATTCGTTCGCACTCGTCAGTGTACCCGGGTGTTTCTTACATGCTCACGCTAACTCGGCGCCGTAGTGGTGAGGTTAAGAAATACCAACAAGCATTTCTGGCGCCGTTGCCGGGGAACGGTTGCCGTATCTATCTTCGAACCTAGTGGTCCTGGTATCTATCTTTTTCATTTTCTTCTACCTTTACCCCCGTTACCCTTCGAGATATCCTTTTTTATTTTCTTTACTTCTACCTCTACCCCCGCTATCCATGGAGAAGCTTTCCTGTAAAAGCATCTCCGCCCTCAGGGATAAACCCCCAGAGCCACCACCTTCTGTGCGCCTTATTTTAACATCCGGCTTTAAGTCCCTTCCTGAGGATATCGAGTATGTTCGGAAATATTCCTTCCCCGGGTTACCAAGCGAAAACCCGTACGAGCATCTGCGCGAGTTCGAGCTTTTCAGTTCCCTTATTACCAATGACAAGGGACTAGATACCTTCATGTGGAAGATGTTCCCTTACTCTCTTGTAGTAAGGCCGAACGTTGGTACACATACACCGTAGGTAGCGTAAACGATAGTTGGGACAAGCTTAAAGACAAGTTTTGTTGTGAGTTTTTCCCTCTGTCTCGTCTCGCTACTCTACGGGAAGATATTCGCTGTTTTCGACAGAAAGAGAAGGAGTCGGTAAGCGGAGCCTGGATTAGATTTATATCATCAGTGAACTTTGCACCTCCCTTGTCGATACCTGAATCTCAGTTGCTTCGCAACTTTTATGATGGCCTCGACGAGCGCTCTGCCCGCCGTCTCGATTTCGGAAAGCCATTTCTTCAAAGGGATCTAGCTGAATATATGTATATCTTGGATAAACTCCCCATTGACGATACCTACTTCATGATTAAGCCCTACCGAAAGGAATCCGAGTCGAGCCATGAGAGTCCCTCAACAGCACTGTCCGAGCCTTCAACTTTTACACCCCAAGACTCGTCTGTTGAAGCCTCTCCTGAACCACAGACACCGAAGGGGGGGGGGGGAGAAATCCAACCTTCGGAGTTCACTTCCAAATTCGAGGATGATCATTCTAGATATCTTTTACACAACTCGAATTCCTTTGTTGCCCAATCAGGGGAGGATCCTTATTCTGTCTGAATCAATCATTCCACAAATCTCTCGACAGAATCTTCCCCTAGGCCCACGGTACCACCTCTACATCCTGATCCTCCTGACGAGGCATATCTTGAGGAGGCCACGAAGAAGGACTAGTCAGATGGAGTGACGCGCTTTTCCGAAGCAATTTGGATCAGTTCACCTTCTTTGATCGTTCCTTGTTCAATCAGAGGAATCACCGTAGAGGCCCATTGTAACCCCATCATGGAGGTTAACATCCTGCCATGGCTCTTAGCAGAGACTCTCCTGAGCAATGTTCCGCCAGCACCATCTGACGTACTCCTCAGGAGCTGTCCCTTGGGACACGTTCTTGAATGTTGGGGGATCGCAAGAGCCGTGCCGCTCATCATAGACGGGATCGAGGCTATCTTAGACATTCACATCTTCGATGTCCTCGATCTTGATCTACTCCTAGGCTCCCCGGTGAAGAAATTCCTCGATATATCTTTAGGGAGCCTAGATCATAAGCTTAGGGAATCCGCTTCTACCACTTCCATCACAGGTCTAGGACCTCTGCTGGTGAAGCCTCTTCCTTAGCAAGACCCGATCGAGAAGATGATGCATGTATCTCCGTTCGCATCACCCAAGCCTGTTCTCATAGAGGTTGTAGACTTGTCTACCACTCATGAGAATGACTCGGAAGATTCTCTTCATTTTTGTGAAGGCGAACGATCATCATCCCTCTCGACTGAGTTTGAGCTTCTTCCCGCTGGCCTATATGATGTTGCTTTCGATCACGATCGAGAGACGATATCGAGCTTTCATGATAAATCTCTTGAGATAGAGAACTCATGGGCCATGGAATCTTGTGTGGCGCCGACTCTGGAATTCATAGGTAAAGGGTCCACAGATGAGCATGGTAGTTTCATCCTTGATACACCACATGGACCATGCTTGCGTCATGCCTATCCAGAGTGAGCCATGCTTAGTGCACCGAGCGCACTTGAGGGCTGCAACTACCTTCTGGTCCTCTTTTGCAAAATGTTTAGAAGGTTGATTGTGGATGCATATGTCTACCATAAGCATATCAGATTTCATGTGTGCACTGTGGCACTAACCTTGCAGCTAAAGCTTCACTGATACATCCAAGATTGGTGGTGAGACGGGAATGACACCACCAATGATAGCTGCAAGATGAAATTCCCATGGTCGAGCTTATGACCGTAATAAACAAAGCACTACCAGGAGATAGCCTGGATTAGCATAGGTTTTATTTCCCTTTCGAATAAAAGCAAGAACATGTTTTTAAGATAAAGTTGTCCTTCGGGTATTTTTGGTCACTAACCTTTTAGGTGGAGATTGAAAAGAACGGTGGACATCGATGCCTAAGAACATGTGAGCTACATCAACTACAACACTCCGGTAAGATTTTGGTGAGGGAATATTTACAAAGGAAGCTTGATCTCCACACACTTGAGTTTCGCTGCTCAACAATGCAAACTCAAAGTGTGGGGGAGGTATGTGAGCATCCCAAGTAAAGTTCTTCTCATGCCAAATCTTATCCTGGTTTGGAGATGATGTTAGCTCTTTCATCTTGCCCGATTAGCTAGGTAAGTCCTGCTTTTGACTTTAAACAAAGCCCTTTCGGGAGGTTGCCCGAGGTTCACCGTTTTGTGCTCATGCTTATGTCCCTTTTGAAAATAGTTTGATTATGCTTGCATGTTTCATTTGTCCTTGTTTGTATGCTCTGGTTTGAATGTGTGCAAGATCACGCGCATTCATAGACTGTTTTAAAAGTAAGTGTGGTGCTTTGGTTAAAACTGTCTTCTTCAGTCAAAACAAGACATGATGTCGAGTTTTGATTGATGAACCTTAGAGTTATGCGTTCATAAGATCTTGGTTGCATGTATGTGGACTAACCCCTGTAGAAAATCATCAAATCCAAATGGGTAAGTCATCGAGCTAGATTCATACGGGAAGGTAAGTTAAGGTGTTAGACACATGTCGCATAACATACAGAGGAGGAACATGTGACCTCTCAAAGGTCTAAGGAAAGTATATTCCCCTCTTGTCTATGGAGTGCAATATTGATCTAACCTTGTTTGAGCAAATGACATGGTGACGAAAAAAGGAAATATTTGCTTTCAAATAAAGGCTCTATGGTTCTCGAACCAGTAGAGTCCATCTTTTGTTCTCACTTGTCCGAAGAACAACACCAAGTACAAGGTCAAGTGTGGGGGAGTTCTCTCGATCTCATCATCGACATATCCACTCGAGAACTCCCACACAAGGGCTCCACGACATCGACTACGCCTTCAAGACAAGGACAAGGTAAACTAGAGTGAGCAGGCTACCCCACGGGTCAGCCAAATCACCACTAGTCTTCCTTGATTCCCATATCCTTCAGGAGCGATGGTATGTGCAACCTTCATCTCACTCCCTACCTATGAGTTTGAATGCTCTTCAATTCTTATCCATAAATCAAACTCAAATGATGGTGCTCTGCTTGCTCTACATGATTCCTGTGGTTGGCTTGCATATGTTTTATTCCTTACTCTTTATCTTGATGCTTGTGAACAAATATCATTAGGGAACTCATGTTCATCTAAGTAGTTGGTGTTTGAGATATGGTTTGTTGATAAGATCTTCTCTCCAATTGCTTGAGTGTTTGGAAATTTTATTTGAAAAATCTGAAAACGCTTTGCAAAACTCCTCTTTGATATGCCAGAGTCCTACCAAGGCCATATGATGTTCTAGTTGAAAACCATATACTCATATGCTGCTTGTTATTGCATTGAGCTTTGTCAAATTGTTGAGACCCTTGTGAGAGTTCTTTTCATGCTTTCATGATCAAGATTCATGTGCACACCATTCCCCCCTTGCTATGCTTCTACACTGGAAGTTAGCATTGTATCATCCATTTGTTCCACCAAATAAAGCTCCATGCCTTGTTCCATGATTTACCCCTCTCCAAATATCTCCAAAAGAGACTGGGCTATGCAAAAAGAAAAAAAGAAGAAAAGAAAAAAAGAAGAAGAAGAAAAAAAAGAAGAGAAGAGAAGATAGCCCATGTCTCAAATATTTCAAAAAGGAGAGAGGAGAAAATCATGCAAAAAGGAGTTTCATATTTTAGATGGTAATAACTAGTACCTACTCCGGGGCTAGTGTCCACCTTGCCATCACCATAGCATTTCATCATGTATGGTAATATCTAGAACCCATTCCGGGTCTAGTATACACCTTACCATACCTATCATACCCATACAAGTGCACATCTTGATCTGATTGCATGATTTGATTTTCTCCTTAGATCCAGTTTTTGACTTTGCAATATATGTGAAACAAGTATGTTTTATCTTCTATTCTACCCTGAGCTCCACATATAGCCATCATTAGAAGTAGGATGAAGAAAGGCAGTTCTAATGCCTTGGTAAGGACTTATACACATTGAGCGATCTAAGAGAATCAAATGAGGAGCTAATCAAGGTTTGTTTTGAAAACTTATTGCAAAACCCCAAGTTACTTGACATGATGAGAAGACGTGATTTGATTCATGACCGTTCCATCCCTCAACTACCCAAGATAGCATGATAGACACTCCACATAGTTCGCAAGTACAAGGTATGGTTTGGAATATCTCTTATCGCTTCATATCCCTGGATATCATGTCCCACTTGATTTGTTCTCCCTTTACTCGGGACGAGCAAAGGTCAAGTGTGGGGGAGTTGTTGACGGCTATTAAGTACCACTTTTATGCCGTCAACTCCCGCATTAAATAAATGGAAAGTGATCATCAACACTAGGATAGGGCTTTATACTGACAATTTCCACAAGTGTTGGTGTTTCTAGCTTTTGATGCAGGACAGGCCAAAATACACATGAAATGATATAGTTGAGAGCAAGTGCATTAATGGCATGAATATGGCATCATCATAAACAGTCCCAAATGCCAATTTGGACTGCACCAATGTGACGGGCTTGTCGAGACGATCGAAACGGATATATCATTTGCATGCATCAGAGCCCGGATGAGAGAGATATGCACAGGACATCATGTGGGCCCGGTGGGACCCACACCAGGCTACGTGACGATATGCTGGCACACAGATGCCATGTGTCCATGACACCTCATCAATCCAAGGAAACACACCTTCGACCAATCAGGAGCCAGTACACGGATCCAAGGGCCCACTTCCCCACGGAAATGGGCTAGAAACGCCGCAAACACCCCCAAACCGACCTTGGGACCCACCTGGCAGTCACCTGGACGAAAACAGGCGCGAACAGAGCTGCCTGGGGGTCGGTCGATCCCCCAGTTCGGCCGAACCCATCTTGAGGCCTCTCGCGCCGCCCTTCCACGTGTCGGCTTGTTGTGACGAACCAAAGGCGGTGCCAGGTGTATGCCCGAAGATCCGCCCGAAAGCCTGCAGCTCCTTCTCATGGAAGATTCACCAACTTGGCCCCCACTCCTCTGCGCCACGTGTCACCACCTCATTGGTCCCTTGGTGGCGCCCAAGGCAGCCTAGGAAGCTCCTCTTGGCCTATAAATATGAGGGGAGGGGGTAAGAAATGAGACACACCACTCCATCCAAGGATGAGAGCTTCCCTTCATAGGAGAGGCCCCTCCTTGGTAGATTAGAGAGTAGGAGAGTGAGAGATGGATTTGTATCTCCATGGATGCTTCGTTCTTCATTTAGAATAAAGTGAGTATTTCTGCATTTCCTATTTAGACTAAAGTAGTATTCATGCATAGGTGAATAGTCTTGTGTTCTTTACTTATTCATGATTTAGAGGCTTGTGTTCTTCATGAGCTTAGCCTTTGATCTTCTTGTGTAGTTCATAAGTTGCTAATTCTGTTTGTATGCCTGCTAGTCCAATTAGAGTAAAGTGGATGCTCCTGCATTCTAGTTCAGACCAAAGTCCTTCCATGATCCTTGTATATATAGCGGTTACCTGAGTGAGTTCTGGTCTCTCCCTCGTGGGTTCGTTGCTCCGTCTTCGTACGGAGTGCTATAGTGTTGTTACGGGCTAACAGACGTAGCCGTGCTATAGTAGTAACCAATGGTGTAGACGTGGTGTCTAGAGAATGGGTTATCCTTCGACTGCCCTGTATCCCACGGTTTGTCTTGGGGTAGGCCACGGTAGTGACAGCCGTTGGACCCTTACGGAATCCCCCACGTCCGGATACAGGTGTAGGCAACCATTTGCCATGAACCGACTGTTATAGCCAGGAGGGTCCGGTGTCCGAAACGAGAGTTCCTAACTGAGAGACTGTTCTCAACTCTGCCCACGATCAACAGGATCCTCTCCATCTTCATCTCGTCCTATAGAGTTGTGTCCTTGGACTACAGCTAGGCTAGGAGGTAGTACACACCATTCCTTGGATTGGATACCCTTGGGAATACTCATAAGGTGAAGTGCTACAACGGTGTATCCGTGCGCTTGCGGATTCGTTCGCACTCGTCAGTGTACCCGGGTGTTTCTTACACGCTCACGCTAACCCGGCGCTATAGTGGTGAGGTTAAGAAATACCAACAGAGAGAGGGAGAGTGTCCCAAGTCTCTGAATGTGGTGGTGAGCTGTGAATGCTCGGTGTTTGTGGTGCTGGGCTCTACGATCGTGTTGTGATCGTCGATCCCCTGTTGGTTGTTTTTTGTGTCCTCTGTGTTTATGGTGCCAGCCTCCCCTTTTATATTCCAAGGAGGGCTGGTGTACAAGGGTTAAGATGGTAAAATGACATCCTGGTACAGTGTTGTAACAGTGCCGGAACAGTGCTGGAATTGTACCACGCCATGGGCCATCGTCTCTGGTTGGCGTCGTACGCTGTGCTAGCCGTGGTAGTCCCTGTAGGGCGGCGTAGCTGGTGGCTCCCGTTCCAAGGTGGCTTGTCTCAACTCAGGGCTACACAGGTCTTGCTAGGTCGAGGCTTCTCGTGCAAGCCTCGACCTTTCCTCTGATGCCTGCTGGGTCGGGTCTCGCCGTTTGATGCCTTACAGGCGAAGGATTCACCTGTCCTTTGTTACTGTTTGTTATCCAGGTGATGGGACGCCGGGGTAGTCCGCTTCCCACGCCGGGGAAAATCTCATCATGGCCTGGCCGCCTGACAACATAGATCCGCCCGCCCTGCTGCTCCTGCACGTCCCGGGCGGCGCGGGGTTGCTCACGCCACGTTGCAGCCCTCGCCTGGGGGGCGCCGTTGGGCTGCATCCGAAGGAACCTTAGGTTGTGTGGGGCGGAGCCATCCGTCGAGGCAGCTGGGGCGCTCCTTAGGTCGCGCGGGCTGACCGCCTGGGTCGAGGGTGCCCCCAAAGATGACGTCAGGCCACTACCCCTAGGGGGAGTTGGGCTTGTCTTGCTGGTCGCTGGTGTTGGGCTTTCACGGATGCGGCCCGTCATTAGCCTTCATGATTTTGGGGATTTAGGAGCTAAGATGATTACCCCTAGTTTATCCCCTCATCAGTAGCCCCCGAGCCTAAGGGGGAAATATTGGATTTCTCCCTTAGGATCAGTGATGTTGACCTTTTTCTTCTGATCTTCATTCTAGTGGGGGTGCGCGAAGGCTTAGATCGGACGCATCTCTCGTCTCCTTCTTCCTTCCACTCGCACTGCCTCCTTGCTCCTCACCCACGCCAGAGACCTCGCTGTCCCAAGCCCGAGCTTTCCAGATGGCCGGCGAGAAGCGCCCAGCGGAAGGGTCCCTCGACTCGTCGGCGAGGGCGCCGCCCCCGCACTGGCAGGCGGTGCAGGAGGAGGCAGCGGGTGATGGTGCGCCGATGGCGCGCTGGCTCGAGGCCCGCGGCGCGGCTGGCGTCGCGGCTCCACCGGCTCCGGGTGCGAGCGTGGGTCCATCCGTGCCCGCTGCACCCCCGGCCGCCGTCGACGATGATGCCCATCTCTGGGCCAACCCAGTTGCACGCATCCAAGCGCAGTTGGACGGGGCGCGGCGGCGCATCATGCTGCTCGAGGGAGAGCTGGCCATCGCGCAGCAGGTCGCCACCGCCTTCAAGGCCGCCTTCGAGGAGGCGGAGAGGGAGCTGACCGCGGTGGAGAATGCCAAGGCAGACGCGCTTGTCCAGGTTGCCGGTGAGTTGCTCGGTCTCGCCTTCATCTTCTTTTGTGGCATTCTCGCCTGCGATCGATGATTTTTCCTTCCGGTGTCACACAGGTCAGGAGGTGGCGATTCTGCACACCGCGGAGGCGGAGCAGGCGCGGCAAGAGCTCGCCGCGCTGCAGCTCTCCCACAACCACCTCCACGACACCGCCAAGGTCGCCATTACGGCGGTGCGGTTGGAGCTGACGATGCTGCACGACTGCCTCCGTGCACTTCCTGACCACGTCCGTGTGGCGGTCACTGCGGTGGTGCACCAGGGGGCGACGTACGGCCTCGCCGCCGCGAACCTCCACAGCCCGGACCGGTGGGTCGGCCGGATCCCCGTGGGGTTCCCACGGGGAATAAGGCCGCACAGGCGTCAGCTCCAGGCCTTGTACTTCAATGCCAACGCCGACGCCATCCTCACGTCGGTGGACATTGACACCATCCTCGAGAACAGGGGCCCCGCTGCAGTGAGGGGGCGGCCCTACTGGATGACTCTAGCGAGTCGGAGGGCGCCTCCGAGGGGGCGAACTCCCCTGGTCAGGCCGACCCTCCAGCGGAGTGAGGGGTGTGCCTCGGGGCGGGTGCTAATCCTCTGTGTTTAGCGCCTTCCCCTTTTATCTCTCCTCTTTTTTTGCTGTTAAGAAACTCAGCCCAGGTGGCCTTTCAAATTGTACCTTTGCCTTTTCGGTGTATTTGCTCGTGCGTGCAATGCTGGGTGGCTGCAACAAGCTATTCCGGTTCCCTTGGTGATGTCTTGTCGGACAGACCCACCTGTCTTGTTGGCCAGCCTGAGCGCGTACTTAGGATGGGCCGTGCGGCCGCGCTTCAACTTAGAGCCGGAACCGTTTCACCGTGTCGGTAGGTCGGGTTCCCTGCATTAGGTCGGGAGAATCTTCCTCTCTGACGTGATCCCTTGTGACGTCTTGTCAGCCAAGCCGGCAGTCGGCGTGCCGAACGCCGTCTGGGGCGGAGTCCGCTTTTTCTGTGGCGTCAGGCCTGGCAGGATTCGCGCACGATGGAGAGAGAGAGTAGAGGCGGGGCACTTCCTCGCTCCTCCTGAGTGGGCCCGAGCAGTGAATCCCCAACCGGCCCACGCTTCCACATTTAAGTCGAGGAGGCGGGGGTTGATTGCGATCCCATCCTTCTCTTTCGCCTCTTCCTTCTTGCGCACACGTCTCCCAACCTACTGCGCCATATGGTTAGTAGATCCAACCCTTACGCCACGGCTTCTGGTTTCCTCTGTGTGTGGCGATGTCGAACTGGCAGAGCTCCACCGTCTCCCTTGCGAAGCTGACCAGACTTGCCGACGTGGGGCTGCTTCCGCGCTTGACCGACACGCGGGAGTGGATCAAGCCCAGGCTTGAGGATTTCCCACAGCCCCCGCCGGGGTATGTGGTCTCTTTTGTTGCCTTCCACGAGTGTGGATTTTCGGTGCCGGCCAGACGGTTTATCCGCGCCGTTTTGCGGACCTACAGCCTCGAGTTCCAGCACCTCAACCCCAACGGTGTCTAGCACCTGGCGGCATTCGAGGCCCTGTGTGAGGGGTACCTCGGGGTAGAGGCGCACTGGCACCTCTTCCGCTATTTCTTCGGGTTCGTCTGCTTGAAGGACGAGGGGAGGCCGGCGATGATTGGGTGCGCCGCCCTCTGGCTGAAGCGGAACAAGTCGTCGGAGTACTTGGCCGGCCCCCTGACCAGCTCGAACAGCGGGTGGCACTCGGAGTGGTTCTACCTCAGGAACGACCCCAGGTGCTCACTGCCGGCGTACACTGGTGGCTACTACAACGTGACCCCGGAGGCCTGGTCGGTCGAGCCTCTGAAGAAAGATCATCAGAAGCTGCTTTCTGGGTGTCTTGAGGCGCTCAAGGAACTGCAGGGGTACGGCGTTGATCTGGTGTTGATGGTTGAAACACGTAACAACCTACGATCCGCAAGCGTACGGACCTACACCTTTTTCACCACGAGGTGACCCCAAGGTTCTTGTCAATCTGCGAAGCAAGGGGATTGCTATCGCTTCACCAAGTACCAATCTAGTCGATTAGAAAGCCTTTGAAAGAGGTATTAATCTAAAGTAAATGCAATCTAACCTATGCTAATCTAAAATTAAATCTAAAGTTAAACTAGATGGCAAAGGGTGGATACAAGAGAGAGATTAAGAAAGATAAGTGTTATCTCCCTAGGGTCTAGGATCTCATGAACATGCATCTACCACATGAAAGGGGTGTTGCCTTCACTAGGTTCATGGCAGCTATGCGACCGCTAAGCCTTTTCCCTAAATCGTACTGTCACTACGCAAGGTAATCAATCAATTTCACGTATAACCGCATATATACCTAAGCATCCATAGGGTTAACCTAATCACCACGATTACCACAAACCCTACTAAGACCACATGTTGCGCAAACATATGTAAACAAAGCATTCGCAAAGAAATAGACCATAAAGCATCGATAGGCACAAGATTCATGTATAGATTACATATCATGTATCCATCTAACCCTAGGGACGAACGGAGGTATTACCCCATCATCTTACACGGATTGAAACACATAGGGGTGATGGAGACTTCGGAGAATGTCGTCAATGAAGATGGCAATGATGAAGCTTGGGGACACCCCTAAGCCAGCGGCTTGGAGTCCTCCTCTTGCTTCCTTCCCTCCACCGGCGTTGATCCTTGCGACGAGCTCATCCAACTCTCTCTCTCATCTTGCGGCGGTGGCTTTCTTGTGAATGGTGTCAGTAGAATGATTGGATCTGAATGGTAACCCCTCCTTGGGCGCCTAGGGGGTTGTATTTATGTCCTTGGGGAGTCTTAGGACGTGCTCCACCTTGCCTTGCACGAGATCTTCCTTGAGAGAGAAGCAAACTTGGTCTCCATAAAATCAGCCTCACCCAGAATTTCCTAATTCGCATCCCTTCCTTGCCGATGTCATATCTCCCATGTCCGGACTCCAAATAATCCAAATTTGGTGTCTAAATTGTGTGCCATGAAATTATCTCCAACTTTGGTATGCATTGGTTTCCTTGGAAACGAAGATAAGATCCCCAAAACTGCCTCGGAAGATAATCTGTCTGATTTTAGACTTGTCTGCACAGCAGGTCTTTCAGGGGCCATATCTCCTAACTCCTTGGCCCAAATTGGGCTTTCCATATGTCCTAACGAAGCTCTCAACAAGGTCCACAAGTTTGGTAGTCAACATTTTGCCATTAGAGGCCGTTTAATTCCCGGAATTTGCATCGAAAGATCATGTTGTTCTGGGCTGCGCGAATATCTCTCGGGTTGAGTTGATCTCATGGGTAAATCTCTAAATCTCAAGGCGACCTTAGGCCATTTAGAGTCATGTTCACTTCGAGCCTTGACTTATGTCGGGCCTCATTATCTTCTCATAAAGTGCTCGATGAACTTTGCCCGAAAGTGCTCCTTTAAGCGCTTAAACAACATACTCCAAAAACCACATGCGAGTGTGAACTTGTTATACCAAGGGGGTTAGTACCATTAGTTTGGATATCAAATCAGTGTCAATGTTGACGGTAAACTCATAACTAGGTGCACCAAAATCGACCGTCAACATCTGGCAGCCGTGATTCGCGGCTACCTCACGAGGGGGATCGTGTCGTTGCGGCGGCGACACCTTCGCTTGTTCAAGATGACCGCCGACCAAACCCCGTTCACGGGAACCGTGACCGCCGACCCCTTGCCCTCGATGGGCGAGGTCCAAAGATAGGACTATCAGGCCGTCCCCGGCGGCCCCGAGTGGCCGCCCGCCGACTTGCTTCTGATGCTCCCGGATGTGGGCACAGTGGTACTGAAGACCGCCACGAGGCGTGGAAGGCTGCGGAGATCGCCAAGCGTAGCCGGAACGATGCCCGGGCGAAGTGGAGGCGAGCCGGGCATGGAAAAAGAAGACAAAATATTTTTATCTTAGCCATCCTTCAATTTCCTTGTAGTGAGAGTCTTCATCTTGCCTACAAGACGTTTTAAGCGCACATTCTACCTCCAAAGTGACGGTTGGGAGTAGATAGAATTGCCAATAATCCAATAATGTTTCATAGGACTCTTAACTTGTAGCATAATTAGTCTAATGGGGAATAAAAACCTAACGGGTGTACATGGTGCAAAGTGTGTACGCACATGAGAGGAAAGCATATAAACAAGGACAAAATTTTCACATAGTTCTAAACACCATGTTTACAACTAGGTTGCCGAATTTCTCCGTAGCCATAAGGATTTATTTATCTAGGGTTAAAACATCATGTCTGTCCCTAGATCAATAACTCTTATAGCACAAGAAAAATTAAGCACATTGCAAAGCTTATAAACTAACCAATGCAACATGAAAACATATGAAAAGCTAGCAAGATTTATCAAACTTAATGATGATGGTCCGCAATCATGTTTAAACACCACGTTCACACAAGAATGCAAAAGGGAAATACTCATATGGCCTTATGAAGCATTAACATGGAAAATGAATCATACATCATTAAGTATATAAAGCTACCAAGCTAACTAAATACAAAACATATATATGCAAAGAAACAAAGATCACGTCGATGACAAAATGAATGCATGCAAATAGATAAATATGAGAATGAACATGATGGAGGTTCTAAAAATAAAATGAAATTAGATTAATTATCCATAAGATAATCACCATAGGAAGGTGCCATTCTTTATTCTCTTTAAGAAAGGAATAAAAACATGAAGAAACGGGTTGCCTCCCGAAAAGCACTTCATTTAAAGTCATAGAGCTCGACTTTCTCACATATCTTCTTATTGTCGCAAAGCCATGGTCCTTCATGCAAGAAGTAAAGGTATCCATGCAGATTTAATTCACTTCCCATGTTGTACTTGATCATTAATAGAAGACTTGCCCATGATATCCTTTTGCTTCATCGCTATCTCCCTCCTTGTCGCCCTTTGGTGATGCCTCCATTCCACGAATTTTTCTTTAATTTCCAGAATATAAAGTGTACCAAAAATCTACTCCATTGCAAAGTGCATAAAATTTCCTTTCCAACAAGTCCTTATTTACCCAATTCGTACTCCGAACAAGAGAGTTACGTCTGTTTTACTCCGACGATGAAATCTGTCCTGAAATTTCAGAACGTGCAACGTTCAATGTTTTCTCCATAACTCCTTGCACGGGTCTTCAAATTCATTGGTTCTTGATGCGTCAGAATGGAAACTTGATGGAGCTTCTGAATATCTCATTTTCTTCATTTGTACACCTCTGAACAAGCTCTCAAATTGATGAAGACAGCAGCACCCATCGCGGGATTTTGGGAGGTTGATGATTTATCTTGCAACTCTTTAGGCATGACTTCTCTCTTCATTATTCAAGCCTTGTCTACATGGTTAGTGAAAATCAAGTCTTTTCCCGACATGTGCCTTTTTTAAGGTCATTAGTTTGACCAAGTGCAAATCATGATCGAGATTTACAAAACTTATTGTAAACATACGCGTCCATAATTACAACCACAAGCAAATTGTAGCAACATATCAATGTGTAAATAAAGGAAGCATATGCTTCCTTCAAATCACTTAGCTCTTGGTTAGCCAAAGGTCCTTTAGGCATAGAATTAATTTGTTCCAACATAAACATTGCATCATTATGATTCTCAAGATAATCTAGCCTATCAACATGATCATTATTGGAACAAGGCATAGAATTTAAACTATTATTCATACTATTGGTCGAACACGAGCATTTGAATTTACATCAATACCAATAATATCTTGAGATTTCAGCGCGTACCTTGGCCTTAGAGCTTTTTCAACAAGAGTGATATTTAGTTTATCTAGCGGTGTTGAAGGCGAATCAATCTCAACGAGTGAAGGTGTCTCTTTGTTACCTTTTTGCATCTCCTCCATCTCGTCATGTGGAACATGTAATCCATCAACTACATTTGCATTTGTCTCTTCTTTGAAGTCTGCACTGTCATCCCAATCTTTATATTCAAAGTCTCGAATGTAGCTTTCTTTATCTTCCATGTACCACATGTCGTCGAGATTGCTCATCATTGATTCACTCTTTTCTTCATCATTGAGCACTTCCATGTCTTGATTTGCTAGTGTGTAGGCTTCAATAACACACAAGCTATAACCTTGTGGAGAGGGGCCTTCTTGAAGTACTTGCTCCACGTCAAATCCTTCCCTTTCATCTTCCAGCTTGAGTCCTATCTCCTTCCATTTATCCTTCGAGTCACTAGGCTCGTCACAATTGTACTCTTCTCTTTCTTCATCATAAATCTTTGAGATGTCATATTGATCGATCCATCCTTCATCTTCTTCGTCTTCTTCTACAAATATATTTTGGATCGATTCTCCACTCATCTCTTGATAAAAAATGTCTTCAACTCTTTTAGCGACGTGTCGGTGTTACTCCTTCCTTCGGTAGTTGATTAGGGGGGCAAAATACACTTGAATCCAATCGGATTCATTGAACTCCGCCAATGGTTTAGCATTCCCCATACTTCGACCTACATTCATGTTAATTTTGACATTTTTATCATGCAAAATCACTTCTCTTACCTTAGGAAGTGGTTCTTCAATTTCTTGTATGGCCAGTTCATCTTTCTCGACCTCTGGTTCGTCTTTTTCAGAAATTTCAGCAAGCACCTCGGGCTTGCTTTTGTCATTTTGATCCTCCCGACAACGTCTTTGCCAATCTTGTTGCGTTCTTTTTCCATTGCTTATCCTTTGTATGATTTGTGCGGCTTCACTAATTGTTTTATCCATTAAATCACCGCCTGTACACATGCTTACAAAACAAGAAGAGTTAGGGGTTAGTGAAAAATAAAAGTTATGCAACATCAAGTCACTGGAAAATCCCAAGTTCGGGCCTTGCTCAAGTAGTTAATTAAAATGGTCCCAAGCTTCATCAATTCCTTCATCTTCTCCTTGCTTGAAATTGAGCACTTTCCTCCTTAAGTCTTGAACCTTGCTTATGGAGAAGAACTTCGAAAGAAACTTCTTCACTAGCTCATCCCAATTTCCTTTTGCTTCAACAGACGGAAGTGTGTACCATCTTCGCGCTTCATCTTCAAGAGAGAACGGAAAAGGATTCCACATGAACCAAGCGGCTGGAACTCCTTCTTGTTGCACCGTGTCGCATATCATCGTGAATTCCTTAATGTGTCTCTATGGGTTGTCATCCTCCAATCCTCTAAATGGGTTTGTCGCCACTAACTTGATGATTCCAGGCTTCACTTCGTAGTGGGTTGTAGCAAGCATCAAATCTGATTTTTGCATCTCAATGTCCTCCATTGACGGCATTGCTAGCTACCTTAACGACATCTCTTCATCTTCCATTGGTGAGGTGAACAAATCCATCTAGACACTGAAAAATAAAAAAATAAAAACACAAAAAGGTTTTTTTTCTAGAAAACGAGGGTTAGATGTTAGTAATCAACAAAACTAATACAAGATTAAATGTAGGAAACTGGCTTGCTCCCCGGCAACGGCGCCAGAAAAAGGGTCTGTTGATGGTTGAAACACGTAACAACCTACAATCCGCAAGCGTACGGACCTACACCTTTTTCACCACGGGGTGACCCCCAAGGTTCTTGTCAATCTGCGGAGCAAGGGGATTGCTAGCGCTTAACCAAGTACTAATCTAGTCGATTGGAAAGCCTTTGAAAGAGGTATTAATCTAAAGTAAATGCAATCTAACCTATGCTAATCTAAGATTAAATCTAAGGTTAAACTAGATGGCAAAGGGTGGATACAAGAGAGAGATTAAGAAAGATAAGTGTTCTCTCCCTAGGGTCTAGGATCTCATGAACATGCATCTACCACATGAAAGGGGTGATGCCTTCACTAGCTTCATGACGGTTATGCGGCCGCTAAGCCTTTTCCCTAAATCGTACTGTCACTACGCAAGGTAATCAATCACTTTCACGTATAACCGCATCTATACCTAAGCATTTATAGGGTTAAGCTAATCACCACAATTACCACAAACCCTACTAAGACCATACGTTGCGCAAATATATGTGAACAAAGCATTCGCAAAGACATAAACCATAAAGCATCGATAGGCACAAGATTCATGTATAAATTACATATCATGTATCTATCTAACCCTAGGGACGAACGGAGAAATTACCCCATCATCTTACACAGATTGAAGCACATAGGGGTGATGGAGACTCCGGAGAACGTCATCGATGAAGATGGCAGTGATGAAGCTTGGGGACACCCCTAGGCCAGCGGCTTGGAGTCCTCCTCTTGCTTCCTTTCCTCCACCGGCGTTGATCCTTGCGACGAGCTCATCCAACTCTCTCCCTCATCTTGCGGCGGCGGTTTTCTTGTGAATGGTGTCGGTAGAATGATTGGATCTGAATGGTAACCTCTCCTTGGGCGCCTACGGGGTTGTATTTATATCCTTGGGGCGTGCTCCACCTTGCCTTACACGAGATCTTCCTTGAGAGAGAAGCAAACTTGGTTTCCATAAAATCAGCCTCGCCCAGAATTTCCTGATTCGCATCCCTTCCCTGCCGACGTCATATCTCCCACGTCCAGTCTCCAAATAATGCAAATTCGGTGTCTAAATTGTGTGGCATGAAAGTATATCCAACTTTGGTATTCATTGGTTTTCCTTGGAAACGAAGATAAGATCCCCAAAATGGCCTCGGAAGATAATCTGTCTGATTTCGGACTTGTCTGCGCAGCAGGTATTTTGGGGGCCATATCTCCTAACTCCTTGGTCTGAATTGGGCTTTCCATATGTCCAAATCGAAGATCTCAACAAGGTCCACAACTTTGGTAGTCAACATTTTGCCATTGAGGACCGGAGCATCCGAGGACCGGTGGATGGTCGCTCCTTGGTGTGATGGGTGATTGACAACGTGGTGTGGACTGACTCTTGGCCGACTATTGTAGGTGTTAGTTGCGGCTTGATTCGTGTTGGTGCAGGTGAAGAGCGGGCGCGAAAGGTCTTAGCCTTAAGGGGCCTCCGAGGAGTGGAGAGACATGTAGGCTCGGCTCGATGGACCCGGTGGCCGAACGGGATCAAGTGCGGGCCGCATGGTGGCAAGAAAAGCAAGACGAAGTCGTCGACCGGAGCCGGTGCAGGGTAGCGGCTCACGACCGGAGTCTGCACGTGGGGTTTGCTGCGGTTCACCACAAAACCGTCAGGTTACTTGGTTGAGCCACAAAACCAAGATCGGAGACTCGACGGGTGGAGACGGGATCTAGGCGCGCCGAGAAGCTTCGATGCCGGGGGACACGCGGCGGGATCGCAGGACTTGCGTCGGGAGGATGCGGACTGCGGCGAAGGCGTGGCCGCCCGATGAAGAGGAGTGCTACTTGACCTTATTGCCCCTGAGGGGTTTGTATCTCAGTTTGAGTGCTAGGGGTAGCTTGGTCATTTGCCCAACCCAGAGGGACTCATATATATAGCTCTAGGGTTTCTGGGCAAACCATCCTCCCGGACTGCTTCTCATTTCCCTGCTCCATAGGCTTAGATTTTCTTCACCGTTTTGTAGAGAATCTGACCTCCGAGTGTATGGAAGCTTTCATGGTTGCATTTATTTCCTCCTTGTAGCTCGTATGATTTTTGTGTTTTTTCGGGCTATTTTCATTGGATTTTCGTGCGCGGCTTGTTCCTCTAATTCTGAGGTGTTTGGGTTCAGATTTCTTTGTGGGGATCATGGATAGATGTTTTGTGCATCTTTGTGCTTGATCTTGACCCCTCAAACTCCGAATTTGGCCTTAGATTTGAGGATTTCGGGTGGAACCCTAGCTTTTTGGTAGAGCTCGGTTCGAGATCGATTCCCGGCTATTTAGTTGGTTTGAGGCCTCATGTTTTGGGGCATAGCATCCCATAGGGACGCTTCACATCTCCCCCAAATCTTGTCTCAAGAGCTTAAGTCATTTGGGAGATCCATCGATCAGAAGTTTGAGGTTGTTTCTCGGGTTTCCCGGTTGTGCTGATTCGCGAGGTCACCGCGGACCGTCCGCGAGGTTGCCGCGGACCGTCCGTGAGGTGCCTGACAGCCCGGCTGTTTTTCGTGTTTGTGCGAGTTCTTGAGCGTCTTTCATTCGATCCATTTTGTCGGTGGATTTTTGGTGCATGAAGTTTGCAGATGGTCCATACTAGTGCCGGACGGTCCCTGATGAGGCGGACGGTCCGCGGGTCCATCACAGACGGTCCGTTTTTCTCGGTGCACTACTGGAGGTTCGGGTAGCAACTTCGGACGGTCCGCCCCCTACCCGCAGACAGTCCGCGCCCTCCTCGCGAACAGTCCGCCCGGGCACTGCGGACAGTCCGCCTGGTGCTTTCTAGATTGCCTAAGTCCCTCGCTTGTTGAGTTGTGTTTCCGCTTTGGATTGGTTTGGGACTTGTTCCTAGGGTTTGTAGGTCCACTGTGACTACGTGACCTTGGCAAGCTCGTGTGGGAATCCGTGGTTGTGATTTTGGGGCATAGTCGAGTTCGACTCCTCGGAAAAGAATTATTATCGACTCCCATTCACTCCCCCCCTCTCTGGTCGCCTAATCGGTCCTTCAGCCATTAGAGGCTGTTTAATTCCCCGAATCTGCATCGAAAGATCATGTTGTTATGGGCTGCGCGAATATCTCTCGGGTTGAGTTGATCTCATGGGTAAATCTCTAAATCTCAAGGCGACCTTGGGCCATTTGGAGTCATGTTCACTTCGAGTCTTGACTTATGTCGGGCCTCATTATCTTCTCATAAAGTGCTCGATGAACTTTGCCCGAAAGTGCTCCTTTAAGCGCTTAAATCCTGCATAAACAACATACTCCAAAAACCACATGCGAGTGCGAACTTGTTATACCAACGGGGTTAGTACCATTAGATTGGATATCAAATCAGTGTCAATGTTGACGGTAAACTCATAACTAGGTGCACCAAAATCGACCGTCAACATCTGGCAGCCGTGATTGGCGGCTACCTCACGAGGGGGATCGTGTCGTTGCGGCGGCGACACCTTCGCTTGTTCGAGATGACCGCCGACCAAGCCCCGTTCGCAAGAACCGTGACCGCCGACCCCTTTCCCTCGATGGGCGAGGTCCAGAGGCGGGACTGCCAGGCCGTCCCTAGCAGCCCCGAGTGGCCGACCGCCGACTTGCTTCAGATGCTCCCGGATGCAGGCACAGTGGTCCTGGTGAGTCTGCCTCTGATTCCTCTATCTCGTTCTCCTCCATCTTTCTCCCTTCGCGGCTATGTGCGGTTTCTGCAGGCTAGGAACTGGGCCGTGACGCAGGCTCGCGCCCCGCTTCTGGAGGGGACTGCGCGGAACCGCATCGCCGTGGCCAAGCTCAAGAAGCGGAAAGACCGCCACGAGGTGTGCAAGGCTGCGGAGATCGCCAAGCGTAGTCGGAACGACACCCGAGCAAAGCGGAGGCAAGACGGGGATGAGGACGTTTCCTCCGACGAGGACCGGGAGCCGCCCCCTGGTTGCTCTGATGAGGATGATGATGATGAAGATGCCGCCACGACTGCGACACCCTGGGTGGGGGAGCCAACCGAGGGCTACTCGTCGTCGACCTCGGGGGTTCCGCCGCGGCCGACCATCGTCACTTCCACCGCCCAAGGGCTTCCTGAGGTGCGCCAGGGTGGTGACAACGCTCGTGACAGGGCACCGCACCCCTCTTCTCGGTGCAACCGTCACGGGGACCGCACCCGCGGGCCGCCGTCGGAGCGGCCCAGCCGTGCTGACCGCGGGGCAGCAGCCTATCGTGGCGACCCATCCAAGGAGGAGAGGAGCCACGACTCGGCCTCCCCCGCGTCACGGTTGGGAGCGCCTGACGCATCGGCCTCCTATGCCGACGTCGCTGGCCGAGGAGGCACGTTCCTCGCCGTCACTTCCGCCTGCGGCCACAGGAGCCGCATTCAAGCGGCGACTGGACGCGGAGGCGATTTCTCCTCAGAGCGACCGCCCCGCAGCATTGTGCGGAAAGCGGTCCTCATTCTGGCCGCCATCGTCGGAGCCCAAGAAGGCTCAGGTCCTTGTGGCAAGGTGAGCCTCAGTCATTTCCTTGATTTAGGATTGCTTAGCGACTTTGATGTCAAGTTCTTTGTCTTTTCAGGATGCATCCCAGCGGTCGGACGCTCGTGCCAGCACCGGAGAAGTCTCTACGTCGTGTTGTGTGGAAGGTTATTGTGCCGGCGTCGGCTGCGGCAGCACTGCAGGCAGATCCCGAAGTCCCTCCCATGGCGCCGTCGGAGGAGAAAGGTTCCGTCGGCCAGGGCGTCGAGGAGACGTCGCGAAAGAGCGATAGCTCCAGCAACGGTTTCCGCCAGCTTGGTGTTACGACATCTGGTGCTCCACCGTCGGCGGAGGCGCTAGCGGCACTTGAGGCGGAGCTGAGGTAGCAACTCTCGAGCGCGGAGGCGGGCGACAGCGCGGGGGTGTCGGACATTGCCACCGCCGGGGGGCCCGATCCTCCGGAGGTTACTCTAGAAGCCGCCACTGACGAGGGCGCCTCAGGAGCCGGCGCGTCCGGTGTCCCACCTCTTTGCTCTTCTGGGGGCATGGTCGTTGTTGGGACGGATCCGGCGACGTCCACGCCGGAGGACCTGGTTATGGCAATAGCAGTCGCGGGGGTCCTGCCGACCTCCGAGACCCAGAGTGAGGGGCTTGACACCAGAGGGCCCCGCCAAGGTGAGGGCGACATGGCGACTAGAGGAGAGAACGTGGAGGACACGACGCTCGTGCCGCTCTACGATCCCTCTCCCATCGTCATGCCGTACTCTCGCCATGGCTCTGGTGCTGCTATGCCGGGGAGCATTGGTTCCTGTTCCTGCCGGCAGGGTCTATTGTCGCAGGCTGCAAATTGCTGCCCGTGATGACCCGAGCCGGGTGCTGCTTGACATTGACGATGAGGAGGAGCGCGCCTCAGCCGAGCGGCTTGGACGCGTGATCCGGTGCCGGGCGGCTTCAGCTAAGGAAGTCGCCTCTATCACCATAGCACGCCCCTTGCCTTGGGTCCTTCTTGTCGCTTGATTCCGCTTGACTTTTCTCATTGTTGCTCTTTGTTGAGTTGCTTCTCGGGCAGGGGTTTGTGGCGCACAGTGGCGCCAAGTCCCCGTTCATCTGTCAGTAGGCCGAGCACTGGAAAGCGATTGGCACTCTCCAGGCAGAGGTGGAGCGGAGGGAGGCTGAGCTGGCGGCCCTTCGTTCATCGTCGGCGGAGCAGTTGGCGACCGTCGAAGGGGAGAAGGCGACGATCGAGGCGAAGCTGGCCGAAGCCCTGCAACAGGTAGAGGATGCACGGGCCGCTTCCAGCGCCGTTGCGCAGGAGGCGACTCGGAGGAGACCGCCCTGGAGATGCGGGTGGCTGAGCTGACCGAAGCCGCGGCGGACTCCAGCCGTCAACTAGAGGCTGCCCGGGAGCAAAAGGCCTCCTTGTGGGACCAGCTTGGCATCACTGTCGCCGAGCGGAGGCAATTGCTGGCGGTCGCCACCGATCGCGACAGGGAGCTGACCAGTAAGCTGATCTCCCGGTGCGAACTCCTGATTCCACGCTTATGCTTGTTGGCTGATGGGCTTACTTGTGATTGCTGTTGTCGTAGCTGCATGCGCGGAGCTTCACGCGTTGCGGGATCAGTGAGCAGATGACGCCGCCTGGATGAACGAGACCATCACCAAGCAGGAGGAGCTGGCGGTGCTTGTGTCGTTGCTTGCCGACGGCTTGACAGGTGAGTGCTGGTAGTGCCTCATTCCATTGGTGTGTCCCGATGACGTGCTTCTCATCCTTTCCTTCTCCGCAGAGAGGGCTGCGACGCTCAGGTTGTCGTCCCCGACTACTGCCACGGCCCGGGCGACTCTCCTGCAAAGGGATCAGACTCACCGGGCCCTTACCCAAGGTCATCGGTGTTGGTGAAGGGTCATCCCTGATCGAACGTCTCAGGATGGTCGGTGGCGTTGCGCGCGAACGGGGCGTGGCTATGGCTCGGCAGTTGGTTCACCGAGCCATTGCCATGTTCCTCTCACACTACCCCTACATGGATCGCGAGATGCTCGCAGGTGGATGGGCTCCCGGCTACGAAGACCACGGTTACCCCTAGATCTTGGCCGGGTGCGCGAAGTTCGCCAGGAGGGTAGCTAACTCTGCCATGGAGGACCTAGGATGGCTCGATGATGAGCACTAATCAGAAGAAAATAGTTTAGTAGCACTAGCGGCTTGCTGTTATAAATGACATGCACATTTCTTCTATAAGTAAGGGGACTTTCCTTTTAAGTTTGATGCTCGGTTCCTCTTTCTTTCCCTTCGTCGAGAGGCTTAGGGTCTTTAGGCCGGTAAGGTTACCCTTAGGACATTGCTAGTCTTGCCCTGTCCCGTAGCTGCCGGAGCTTAGGTACTCGAGGGTGTTGACCGGCCTTAGTCGTGTCGGGGTTCCCTTAGGCCCGCAGCCCCCAAGCTTCCTTTAGAGAGTTCGGATAGGTCGGGCATCGAGCTACTTTTCAAGAAAAGAGATGTCGAGGTAACACTACCCACCGGACTTTTAGAAACAGAGGGAAAGAGTCAACCTAACCATCCCGGACGTAGCTCATAGAACCTCGTACGTATAGCCGCGGGGGCGTTAGTACTCGGCCGAGCGTAGTCAGACAGTTGTTGGTTCCTCCCTCTCTGCCCTTTGAGTTAGTGTAGTGTTCCTCGGAAAGCTTTTTCGGGAAAAAACTTTCTGTTTTAAAAGGAGGGGCATCGTGCCCCTTAAGGACCAGAGCGTCCGAGGACCTGTGGATGGTCGCTCCTTGCTATGATGAGTGATTGACAATGCGGTGTGGACTGACTCTTGGACGAGTATTGTAGGTGCAGGTTGCGGCTTGATTCGTGTTGGTGCAGGTGAAGAGCGGGCGTGAAAGATCTTAGCCTTGTGGGGCCTCCGAGGAGTGGAGAGACAAGTAGGCTTGGCTCGATGGACCTGGTGGCCGAACAGGATCAAGTGCCAGCGGCATGGTGGCAAGAAAAGCAAGACGAAGTCGCCGACCGGAGCCGGTGCAGGGTAACGGCTCACGACCGGAGTCTGCACGTGGGGTTTGCAGCAGTTCACCACAAAACCGTCGGGTTACTTGGTTGAGCCACAAAACCAAGACCGGAGGCTCGGCGGGCGGAGACGGGATCCAGGCGCACCGAGAAGCTACGATGCCGGGGGACACGCGGCGGGATCACAGGGCTTGCGTCGGGAGGACGTGGACTGCGGCGAATGCGTGGCCGCCCGATGAAGAGGAGTGCTACTTCACCATATTGCCCCTGAGGGGTTTGTATCTCAGTTTAAGTTCTAGGGGTAGCTTGGTCATTTGCCCAACCCAGAGGGACTCCATATATATAGCTCTAGGGTTTCTGGGCAAACCATCCGCCCGGACTGCTTCTCATTTCCCTGCTCCATAGCCTTAGATTTTCTTCACCATTTTGTAGAGAATCTGACCTCCGAGTGTATGGAAGCTTTCATGGTTGCGTTAATTTCCTTCTTGTGGATCGAGTGATTTTCATGTCTTCTTCGGGCTATTTTCGTTGGATTTTCGTGCGCGGCTTGTTCCTCCGATTCTGAGGTGTTTGGGTTCGGATTTCTTTGTGGGGATCATGGATAGATGCCTTGTGCATCTTTGTGCTTGATCTTGACCCCTCAAACTACGGATTTGGCCTTGGATTTCAGGATTTCGGGTGAAAACCCTAGCTTTTTGGTAGAGCTCGGTTCATGATCGATTCCCGGTGATTTAGTTGGTTTGAGGCCTATAGTTTTTGGGCATAGCATCCCCTAGGGATGCTTCACATCTCCCCCAAATCTTGTCTCAAGAGCTCAAGTCGTTTGGGAGATCAGGTGGTGGATATGGAGGTTTGACTTCGCGGGGTCGGACTGTTTCTGTTCTGTTCGTGGCTTGCGGACTGTCCGCCAGAGGGCTGCGGACTATCCGCGCGGTCCCTGTTCGTCAGATGTTCGTCGCGTGTTCTTGAGTTCGTGAGCACGAGTTGTTTCGATCCGTGAAAGGGCTAGGTTTTTGTCGTGTGTGGTTTGCGGACCATCCGCGTGCAGGTCACGGACTGTCTGCCCAGCTCGGACCGTCTGCGGACCCCGCACGGACTGTCCGAATTTCTGAGGTGCGGTACTGGAGGTTCAGTTGGTTTTTACGGACTGTCCGCCGAGGAGTCGCGGACTGTCCGCCAGGCTCGCGGACTGTCGGTCGTACGCTTGCGGACTTTCCGCCCAGGGCCTCACAGATTTGGCTAAGTGCTTTGGTTCTTTGATTTGTGCTTCTGCTAGTTGAACCATGGATCGCTCCTAGGGTTGGTAGGTCTGTTGTGACTACGTGACCTTGGCGATTACGTTCTCCATCGTGTGTGCTCGGATTTGGAGTTGATTTTTGGGCATAGTCGAGTTCATCTTTTTGAGGTGAATTTTTATCGTCTCCCATTCACTCCCCCCCTCTCTAGTCACCTAATCGGTCCTTCAATTGGTATCAGAGCCAGTTACGGATCTTTGTGATTCTAACCAGTCTAAGATCCAAAGATGGCGTACCAGGAACGGGGTTCGGGTCCTCCACACTTTGATGGTAAGAACTACCAGATGTGGCAGAGAAGGATGGCTGCTTTCCTTCGCGGCAAGGGTCAGTTGCTTTGGGACGTTACGGTGAACACAACTTATGTTCATCCGGTTAACTTCCTGGCTCCGGGTTCGAGGGATATGCACGACGCCAACAACAAGGCGGTCGATTACTTGTTTTGTGCTCTGTGTCAATCCGAATTCGATCGGGTTCAGACAGAGGACTTGGCTTGTAAGATTTGGGAGCAGCTGAAGAATGCTCATGCTGGGAACGCTCAGGTTCAGGCTCGGTTGTTTGCGGCCTACAGGAGAGAGTATGAGAACTTCACTAATCTCCCCAGTGAGTCCATAGACACCATGTTCCAGCGGTTCACTATGATTGTAAACAACATGAGGGCTAATGTGGCTGTGCTCCCGTATGATGATCATGACAGGGTTGTGAAGCTCCTGCACTCTCTGGATCGTACCGTGTGGAGTGAGAAGGTCAAGGCCATTCTAGAGTCAGAGAAGTATGAGACCCTCACGGTGGACGAGCTGTTTTCCAAGCTCAAGTCGTCCGAGGTGGACCGTGGGGTGCGAGCAAGGATCGAGAACCCGACTGATCCTCATAGTCTGGCTCTTGTTTCTGGACCAAGGACTAACACTAACCTGTCTTTGAGACAGTTCTCTTTGTCTTGTCTTATGTCCATGCCAGATGAGGAGTTTGACATGCTGGGCGAGGAGGATCTCACTTTGTTGAGCAGACAGTTCAAGCGCATGTACACGAACCGGAAGAATGCTCGAAGGAGCTCGGGCATGTGCTACCGGTGCGGGAAGCTCAGGCACTTTATCACTAAGTGCCCGGAGGCCATGGAGATTAAGCCCGAGCACAAGCACCGTCCGAGGACCGACCACAAGCACCGCTCGAGGGATGACCAAAACGGCAAGCACAAGTCCGAGTGGAGGCCGAGGAAGAGTGGCGGTCACAAGAAGAAGGAGCGAGCGATGGTTGCCGGAGCGAGCGACATCGACTCAAGCTCCTGCTACTCTTCATCGAACTCAAGTGATTAAGAAGAACGGCACAAGGGCAAGCGGTCGAGCAAGAACATCAACAGCCTGTGTTTCGCCGCCCAAGGCTTTTGTGGCATGGCACATAGCTCCGGAGCAAGAAGAGCAATAAGGATGACTCGGATCCCGACTCCAAGGATGAGGTAAACAATGATCCTTCCTTCTTGGTAGCGGAGAATGCTAGGTTGAATGAATTGCTTGACAACCGTGATGATGTGCTTAGAAAGACCAACAAGGAGAAGAGGGAGTATAGGTCTTTGCTTGGAGAGGCTAAGGAGAAGGTGGTTGAGCTAGAGTCTTTGCTTGTTGATGCTAGAGCTCAAATAGATTCTCTGAAGTCTGCTCCTATTGTGACCGATGAACCTGAATGCACTGATTGTTCCACTTTTCTTGGTGATTTGACTGTGGTGAAGGAAAAGTATGCCTCCAAGGTTGAGGAACTAGATGTGCTCAGGGTTGTGCTAGATGAGACGAAATCTAGGCCCTCCTTGCTTGGTGCTTACACTTATTGTCCTGTTTTGCATGAGAAGCTATATGTTTCGCTTGCTTATGCTAGATCACTAGAGGCTAAGCTGAAAGCTCCTATTCCTACATCATGCTCTACTTGTGAAATAAATGTTGTGAAGAATTTGGAGCTTGCACACTATGTTGATCATTTGCAGGATGAGAATGATGAGTTGAGGAAGATGATGGGTTGGTTGTCAGGTCATGAGCCTCAGCTCAGGATGATGATTGAGGCATACAAGCGCTATGATGGGCAAGTGCTTGGGTCGGATAAGGTTGGGGAGTGCAGTGGTGAGAAGGAGGAGAAGATTGGTGATATCATAGGTCCACCAAAAACCTTCCACAAAAATGCCTATGCTCCTAAGCCTAACCCACATAGGAACCGACTAGACACAACCCCAGATCATCCCGTGTTTCCTCCATAAACCAACAACTTCTAGAAACCCATCAAGTTCAAGAGTGACTTGGGGAATGAGTTCTTTGGGAAGAAGGGAGAGGAACCGAGTGAGGAGAAGCCACAGCCCAAAGCCAAAGCCAAAACCAAAACCCTTCCATTGTGAGCATTGTGGGAGGGATGGGCACCTAGCTGAGTTTTGCTTCAGGAGGAAGCGTGAGGAGAGGTTTGCTAGGGAGATGGCAAACAAGGACAGGTACCGCCCTTCTCGTGGTGTGCCTGAGCCTAGGTTGGTGCCTAGGGGTGAGGGTTTGGTGCGTACCGTTTACCCTCGAGAGAGGTGTGAGTTTGTGCCTCATGGTGTGCCTCCACAGAGAGATGGTGGTAGGCATGTTGGGTTCGAGCGTGGTGAGTTTGTTGGACGTTCCTTCACTCATGGCCAATACGAGTATAGGGGAATGATCACAGTTTTAGGTCTCAGAGGAGCTACGGGCCACGGTCTCCACCTCGTGGTACGCGTAGTCCTCCAAGGAGACGTGTGGGTGTTCCACCTAGGAGTGATAGGATGGATTTTGCTAACCCCACTTTTGAGCAAATGGCACGGCACTGGTTTGATTCATTTTGTACTATCCCCAGTGCTGAGTCGTTTGCTCACTCTCGCTCTCATTTTTGATTTTCAGGTGGGAGGCTTGGAGGGCTTTTGGTTGATCGGCTCTGGTTGCTCTCGACACATGACCGGAGATCGAAGGTGGTTCTCCAGCCTCACCCCGGTGATGACCAAAGAGTACATCACTTTTGGGGATAATGGGAAAGGTAGAGTGCTTTCAGTGGTCACGGTGAAGGTGAGCGAGTCTATGACTCTTAGGCGTGTTGCTCTTGTCAAGTCTTTGCGGTTCAATCTTCTTTTGGTGTCCCAACTTCTTGATGAGGGTTTTGAGGTCTGTTTCAAAACAGGCGCTTCTTGTGTTTTGGATTCTCGAGGTGATCCCCGAGGGTCAGATTTTCAGAGCTGATTTTTCTTAGTGTGTCGGCTCTTCTCGTTGTTTGATTGCTAGTGTTTCGGCGGAGCTTTGGAAATTGCACAGGAGGCTAGGTCACTTGAGTTTTGACTTGTTGTCACGCTTGAGTGGGCTTGGTTTGGTCCGAGGATTGCCTAAGTTGAAATACCAAAAGGACTTGGTATGTGCTTCGTGTAGGCATGGTAAGATGGTCGCCGCCTCTCATCCGCCTCTGACATCCGTTAGGACAGAGAGGCCATGCGAGCTGTTCCGTATGGACTTGGTTGATCCAGCTCGTGTGTGCTCGGCGGGTGGGAAATGGTACGTCCTTGTGATTGTGGACGACTATTCTCGCTATGCTTGGGTCTTCTTTGTGGCTGACAAGGGGGGACATTTGGTTTTGTCTGGGATCTAATCTTGAAGTTGAAGAATGAGAGGAATGGAGATGCTGTTCGAGCTATTCGTAGTGACAATGGCACTGAATTTAAAAACTCTCATTTCGAAACCTTTTGTCGTGATTTGGGTCTCGAACATCAATTCTCTTCTCCCTATGTTGCTTGTCAGAATGGTGTGGTAGAGAGAAAAAATCGATCCCTTTGTGAGACGGCTCGGACGATGCTCGCGAGCATAGCACTCCGAGGAGATATGGAGCTGAGGCGGTGAATAACGCGTGCCATGTTGGGAAACGGATTTTCCTTTGGGCCTTCTTGAACAAGACGTGCTATGAGCTCATGCACGGGCGAGCACCTAGAGTGAGCCATTTTAGGGCTTTTGGTTGTCGGTGTTATTCTCAAGAAGGGTAGGCTTGACAAGTTTCAGTCGAGGTCCTCCGATGGCATCTTTTTGCATTATTGTTGATGCTCACTAACTCTTATTTTTATGCATCAACAACACATGAAAAAGGATTAAAAAGATAATTCTACAGTAGTATAGGGCTTTGGACTAATGAATTCCACGAGTTTTGGTGAATTGAATAATTTCAGGGACCATTCAGGAAAATACGAAAAGAATGAAATTTAGAAGGCTCCGGAAGACTCCCGAACTTAACCAACGTGAGCTACAAGAAAATAAGTATCTAGAAGGAACGAGAAGACACCACGCGAAGGCGGGACCCAGATGGGGCCCACCACAGGCCGTCCGGCCCTGTGGTGGGGCCGACCGGTCACCCCCGGACGCCAACTCAGCCCTACTTCTGGAAGGTTCCTCCACCACCTATGAGGGTCAATCTAAACCACATGTTTAGGTCGGTTTGATCCTTCGGTGACGGATTACCTCCTTCAAACTATATAAGCAGCGCCCAGACCCCCTGGAGGAGAGAGATGATCAGAGCAATTAAGAAGATCATTATCAAGATGCCAGGGCAGGAGAAGAAGAGGATACACAAGAGATAGGATAGCTACTTCATAGTTCTAGATCTAATTCTTAGATCTAGAACCTAGTTCTAGATAGAAAGTTAGATTCAAGTAGAGTTGACCTTTGCTCCTGTTCCAGATCTGTAAGTCATCAAGATCCAGTTCTTATATTGTTTCTCAATGACTATGTGTTATTTCAATATTATGTGTGCAATTGCTAAGTTCTTACTTTGTTCTAGTAGTATATTTGATATAGTCATGACTAATGGTAATTTCACGCACTTATTCGTAGAGCTCCTAGTATATTATGCGTGTATGCTAGGTAGTAGAAAGTATGTAAGCATGGTGCTTAGATATGATTTACTTGCGGATTCACCTTATGCTCCGGGTCGTGTGGTAGATCATAGGTGTGACAGGCCTATTGAGTCCTTTGAAATCCATCCCCCGAGTATAAGACTAGTCGATAATGGTTCTTGGGAGGATCATGTGTCATTCTTGATCTTCTTGGGTAATCTTCGGGGTGCACATATTTATCTATGACTATGCTATATGTGATGATATGCTACAATAGAATAGATGAATAACTAAGTCTTTGTATGCTACATAGAATTTGTGCCTCTTAAGTAAATCCAATTCTAATCTAACTAGGAAGTAGTATGTTCTATGCTCCACGTGTGCCTCTACCTATCTAAATTATCATTACTTTATCATTTGGCTTACCCCTGTTAAAGTATGTGCCATACCATGGAAGTCTCATAAAGTAGTCCACTGCCATCCTTAGTCAACCGATACATCCATCCCATCTTCCCTGTGGATACGATATTTTAAAACCCATCACCCCGGGTGAAGTGCTCACCGGTATCCGTGCGCTTGCGGATCATTCATTTCTCTGTAGGCTTGGCAAATACCAACAAGCATGTCTGGCGCCGTTGCCGGGGAAGATTGGATGGCTACCTTTTTGAAAATCGTTGGCTAGATACATTATGATGACATTGTAATTTGGCACCTCTGCTTAAACAGAATTACCCTTGTTTGTTTTTGTCTATCTTATTTGAAGGGTATTAACAGGTTTGATTGTGATTCACCACACTTTGATTATTTGAGTCAAATCAACCGAGGAAGCTTTACACCAAGTTCCTGAAGCCATGGCTGAAAAGACGTTGTTTGAGTTCTCTGCTCCAAGCATTAATAACGTTCGCACTGGACCAACACTTCAAATCAACCATGAGTTCGAGCTCGAGCCTAGCCTCATCAACATGGTGCAAGCTAATCCATTCAGTGGAAAGGTACATGAAGATGCAAGTACTCATCTCCATAACTTTCTGGAGAAAGGCACCACCATCTCCATCAAGAACATTCCAAAGGACACGATCCTACTCCGCTTATTTCCATTTTCACTAACGGGAAGGGCGAGAGAATGGTTCTACTCCAATGAAATCAACACATGGGAGGAATGTTCTACAACCTTCCTATCAAAGTTTTTCCCCACAGGCAAGACTAATGCCTTACGTGGAAAAATCACCAACTTTTAGCAGCAGAAAGGCGAGTCAATTCCAGAGGCATGGGAACGTTTGCAAGAATATATATCAGATTGTCCTCATCATGGAATAAAAGAATAGATGCTCTTACAAAGCTTTTACCATGGACTAAACCAAAAAGCGTCTGAACATCTAGATGCAACTGCTGGAGGATCATTCTTGTCACTCACTCCGGGAGAAGCCGACATACTTATGCACAAGATATCAGAAAATCAAGGCTGGACCCAGAAGAACACCCAACACTGTCATCAGAGTGAAGAAGTACAAGAAGATGAAGAATTGAAAGCAGTATCAGCTGGTATGGACGTGCTGTTGAACCGGCTTGAGGAACGAGCCAACTTCAAAGAGGATCGACAAGCTTTACAAGACTCTATGAATGCTTCAAGAAATTCAAGCTTGGTGGTCCACAAGTCAGCACCAACCTAAGGAAAAGACCTACAACCACGATCGACTTACGCAGGTAAGTATCCAGGTAATAGTACCAAGTAACCTTCACTACAGGAATTAATTGAAGAACAAGTTAGAATTAATGATAATTTCTCTAAGAAGCTTGTTGCTAATGATAAGATTCTAGAGGACATAAATGTTAAAATGGATAGTTTCTTTGCCATCTTAAAAGATCAAGCTATCTTTAATGCTAAACTAGAATCAAAGTTATCGAAATTCTCTGCTGTGCCTGTTACCACTAACCCTGAACAGGTATTCAATGTCCGAACAAGGGGTGGGAAGCAAACAACTGATCCACCATATCCAAAGGGCACAGTAAGACCGTCGGCTAGAACACCTACAACACCTGAAACCTCTGCAGCACCTGTAGCACCAGCCGAAGTTCCAAAAGAGAAGGATAATGATGTAGAAGAAGTTGTGTACGAAGAACAAGATCTAGCAAGATAAGATTTCCACGACACCAACTTCATACCATATCCAAGAAGAATGAGAAAACCCCAAGTTGATGATCAATTCGGGAAGTTCATAGAGGTAATCCAGAAGCTTTATGTCAACATACCTCTATTAGACGCCATGCAAGTTCCGACATATGCTAAGTACATCTGAGATATCCTGAATAAGAAGAGACCTCTGCCAACTACGGAGATCGTCAAGTTAACGGAAGAATGTAGTGCGGCAATCCTGAATACATCACTCGTCAAGAAAAAGGATCCAGGATGCCCCACTATAGAGTGCTCCATTGGGGATCAATACTTCAACAGTGCACTCTGTGATCTTGGAACAAGTGTCAGTGTGATGCCCAAGGTTGTTTTCGACAAGCTCAAGCACCCTACCTTGGTTCCAACATCAATGTGTCTACAATTAGCAGATCAATCAGTTCACTACCCATCAGGAATCGCCGAGAATATTCCAGTGAAAAACCGAGAGTTCCTGGTGCCAGTTGATTTCGTGGTATTGGATATGCACCCAGACTCCAGGGTCTCACTGATCCTCGGGCGACCATTCCTGAGCACTGCCAACGCACGCATCAATGTAGGTGCAGGACTGATCACATTTGAGATCAATGGAAAGGAAGAGAAGTTTGCCTTCAAACCCAGACCAGAGCTCAGCACCAACGCGAACATGATCGATCAAGAGAAGATGTCACCAAAAGGACTATTCTCTCCAAAGATGGAGGATCCACCTGAAGATTAGAAGATTTGGAAGACCCGTTCGAGGACTTAAACTATGAACCCTCGCCAAAGGTAACCGGTAAAAACACAAAAATATATTTTCTGCATTTCCATATTTATTACAGTAAGAACTCTTTCACGCCCCATGGTAAATAATTTTGACGGTGTGTCAAAACCCGTATAATAATCTTTCGTGGTGGCATAAAAGTATTTTTACTGTCATATTTTTGCTGTTATATTTTCATGCATTTTATTTACCCTTACGCATGGGACCCACTTGCCATAGGGATACAAATCAAATGATCGCTTCCTTCCATCTTATCTTTCTCTTCCACTAGCCTCAGTTATTCCCACTCAACATCCACTTATTCTGGCGTGGGTTTGCAGCAAGAAATGGACGGAGGAGAGGGCACCCGAGTGGGGCCCAAGTGGGGCCGACCGGCCCCACCACAGGACCGACCGGTCTCCCCCCTTGGCTCTATAAAAACAGCCACCTCCTGCCTATTTCTTCACACTTTCACAAGCTCAGAAAACTTCATTTCGAGCTAGTGTAGTGCTGCCATGAGAGTAAGGAGGTTTAGGAAGAAAGGAAGTTTTTCAGGGGTAGTTTCGCACTAATCACATTCATACCCTTGTGTAAAACACCATGTTCGGGAGAATCCTTGGACGCACTCGTTCTAGGACCAACTCTCAACGATCAATGAGTGTTGACTCTCAGGAGTCCCCCTCACCCATCTCCAATCCCTCACCATCAGCATCACCATCACAAAGGAAAATCCTAACCAGTGATGTTCATCTTCATATAAGGAGAGGGGAGGAGAAGGAGAGGTATGAGAAGTTGAAGAAACACACTTTTGTCCTCACACCCATGTTTGACGAGGAGTTCATGCAAGAAACGGGTATGGATGCCGAGTTTGCTCAAATGTTTCATTTGCTAGGTTGGACTACCTTTTACAACACTTCTGAACGGGGTTGCCGTCTACTCACACTAGAATTTCTATGCACCTTAAAAACCACTGATGATGGAGTAACCTTTTGGCTCTTCCGTCAAGAACACACTGAAAAGAATAGCTGTCTCCCCTGTGAAGCTGCTAGTAGAGCACTAGCTTTCACTCCCCAACCTAGTTGGAGAAGTGAGCTGCACCTCTCTAATCACTCAAATAGCTGATGATTTGGGCATTCTAGGAGATGTTACCATCATCAATATTGACACTCCTAGAGAGATCATCGGCTTTGATTATTTTCGCCAAGGGAGATGGGTCAAAAGGATTCAAGGGCAACTGTACTATATTTGCAATAAAGACACAATCCCGTTACCTAACCCGGGGTTGGGTATATATTCCGTGCAATCTTTCTTGATCAACTTTCAGGCACAACCAGTCCAGCAGCAACCCCCGCGAACGTCAGCACGAGCTTCATCATCAAACTACGTCGGAACTGACCAACCCTCTGAAGACGCCGCTTATCAATCATATGAAGGTTTCGTACCATCATATCCTCGCCGCGCATACCAACGAGGAGGTTTACCATCACAAGGACCAACTGATCTTAGAAGACAGAAATTCAGGAGTGGCAGGTTTCATGCATCATCTTCAAATTTTGTACCTACCCGTAACTCCTTTTCAGGATTCGACCATCAGCGCACTGCAACATTCCTCCAAGGTGTCCATGACAACATGAGAACGCAAATGCACACCCAAAACCTCCACACCGACATGCTACACCAGCAACAACAATGGATGAACCAGGTAGGACAACAACTGGAAGATATACAAGAAACCACGGACGCAAACGCTGAACTACTGGCAAGAACACTCCGCCAGTGGAGGATGTGAAACCGAGTAGCTTGGGGGAGGAGTGTCCCCGAGGTAAGTATTATTTGCCTACTTTTATGTTTTCGCTTAAGGTTTGTTTAAGTTTTATAAGTTTATAGTGTGTTAAAATAATAATAAAATGAATAAATATTTTTCCCTTGCTTTAAATAAATAAGAACTAGAGAAGTATGCTTAATGGACATGATAGACAAATGCTCTTCAATGCTTCAATGCCTATATTACCATCTTTAAATTCTCCCAAGACATGGATACAATTGTTTAGATTTTTAAAACATGCTTTGAGTTTGAGATTTTGTGGGAGTATTTTCTTGATCTAAGTCTAGGTGATTGGTTGATATGATATAATTAAGTTGAGCTGTTGTTTATCTTGTTCAAAGTGACACTAAATTCTGGAGATTTACTTTTAAAATCATAAATTTGCATGACGAGTCTCCTGTATGACACAAGACCTTAAGTTCTAAAAAAAGAGAGAGACTTAAACGCTGAACTACTGACAAGAACGCTCCGCCAGTGGAGGATGTGAAACCAAGCAGCTTGGGGGAGGAGTGTCCCCGTGGTAAGTATTATTTACCTACTTTTATGTTTTCGCTTAAGGTTTGTTTAAGTTTTATAAGTTTATAGTGTGTTAAAATAATAATAAAATGAATAAATATTTTTTTCCCTTGCTTTAAATAAATAAGAACTAGAGAAGTATGCTTAATGGACATGATAGACAAATGCTCTTTAATGCTTCAATGCCTAGATTACCATCTTTGAATTCTCCCAAGACATGGATACAATTGTTTAGATTTTCAAAACATGCTTTGAGTTTGAGATTTTGTGGGAGTATTTTCTTGATCTAAGTCTAGGTGATTGGTTGATATGATATAATTAAGTTGAGCTGCTGTTTATCTTGTTCAAAGTGACACTAAATTCTAGAGATTTACTTTTAAAATCATAAATTTGCATGACGAGTCTCCTGTATGACACAAGACCTTAAGTTCTAAAAAAAGAGAGAGAGCCTTGTTGAAAATATGCTCAGAGTGTTCCTGTTATATATCTCTCTATGCTTTCAAGAGACTTGGGCATGACATAAAAAAAAGAGAAGAGAGAAAAAGTGAGATAAGAGAGGGAGAGAAAAGGACAAGTGTCATATTAGGCGAGAAGGGCCTACCTCCCTAAATAATAAAATTAGAGGTGAATAATGGACACAAGTCCGAGGGCGAGAAGAGCCCACATCTCTAAGGAGAGAGAAAAATGGACAAAAGTCCGGGGCGAGTAGAGCCTACCTCTCCAATTGTCATGTAACCCAAGGTTCTCTTAAAATTTTTGCTAAAAGGAGAGAAATATTTCAGGAATAAAAAGAAGCAAATAAAGGCTAAGGCTAAAAGATTTAATATATCATCACATCGCTGTCATATGTCATAGAGGAATACTCTGAGTTTTATCTTGATAATCTTCTACAAAGCTCCAGAATTATAGTGAAACCAAGAACTTGAAACATGGTGCTTGACTTAATTATTCTATCTCTCAACTGCTCAAGACCCAAGTACAGATAAAAGCCCCATGTTCTCAAGCAGATATAAGCAGTATTAAAAGTCTGTCTTTTCATCCTACCTTGCAGAAGAATTTATTTTGGTAACAACGAGTCTTGCTAGGGACTAGCAAGAGGTAAGCTTGGGGGAGTTTGTTGATGCTCACTAACTCTTATTTTTATGCATCAACAACACATGAAAAAGGATTAAAAAGATAATTCAACAGTAGTATAGGGCTTTGGACTAATGAATTCCACGAGTTTTGGTGAATTGAATAATTTCAGGGACCATTCAGGAAAATACGAAAAGAATGAAATTTAGAAGGCTCCGGAAGACTTCCGAACTTAACCAACGTGAGCTACAAGAAAATAAGCATCTAGAAGGAACGAGAAGACACCACACGAAGGCGGGGCCTAGATGGGGCCCACCACAGGCCGACCGGCCCTGTGGTGGGGCCGACCGGTCCCCCCCGGACGCCAACTCAGCCCTACTTCTGGAAGGTTCCTCCACTGCCTATGAGGGTCAATCTAAACCACATGTTTAGGTCGGTTTGATCCTACGGTGACGGATTACCTCCTTCGGACTATATAAGCAGCCCCCAGACCTCCTGAGGAGAGAGACGATCAGAGCAATTAAGAAGATCATTATCAAGATGCCAGGGCAGGAGAAGAAGAGGATACACAAGAGATAGGATAGCTACTTCATAGTTCTAGATCTAATTATTAGATCTAGAACCTAGTTCTAGATAGAAAGTTAGATTCGAGTAGAGTTGACCTTTGCTCCAGTTCCAAATCTGTAAGTCATCAAGATCCAGTTCTTATATTGTTTCTCAATGACTATGTGTTATTTCAATATTATGTGTGCAATTGCTAAGTTCTTACTTTGTTCTAGTACTATATTTGATATAGTCATGATTATTGGTAATTTCACGCACTTATTCGTAGAACTCCTAGTATATTGTGCGCGTATGCTAGGTAGTAGAAAGTATGTAAGCATGGTGCTTAGATATGATTTACTTGCGGATTCACCTTATGCTCCGGGTCGTGTGGTAGATCGTAGGTGTGATAGGCCTATTGAGTCCTTTGCAATCCATCCCCCGAGTATAAGATTAGTCGATAATGGTTCTTGGGAGGATCATGTTTTGTTCTTGATCTTATTGGGTAATTTTCGGGGTGCACACATTTATCCATGACTATGCTATATGTGATGATATGCTACAATAGAATAGATGAATAACTAAGTCTTTGTATGCTACATAGAATTTGTGCCTCTTAAGTAAATCCAATTCTAATCTAACTAGGAAGTAGTATGTTCTATGGTCCACGTGTGCCTCTACCTGTCTAAATTATCATTACTTTATCATTTGACTTACCCCTGTTAAAGTATGTGCCATACCATCAAAGTCTCATAAAGTAGTCTACTGCCATCCTGAGTCAACTGATACATCCATCCCATCTCCCCTGTGATTATGATATTTTAAAACCCATCACCCCGGGTGAAGTGCTCACTGGTATCCGTGCGCTTGCGGATCATTCATTTCTCTGTAGGCTTAGCAAATACCAACAGTTATGCGAGTCATTCTCGAGCATTCTGTGTGCTCAACCTTGATACTAACCTAGTCAAGGAAACTTTCGAGGTAACCTTCGACGAGAGCCAACCATGTAGTTTGTCTGTTTTCGAACAGCGGCGTCATCTTCCCGGAGAGCATGGCGGACATCCTCGCCAACCCCATCGACATCCGCTTCAGCTCAATGCCGGCGGAATCCACCGCTCCAGCCGCCTGCCTTGTCATCGAGAGCACTATGGTCACCACCAATCAGCAGGTCGAATCCGTTCTGCTGAAGTAAACCCACCCACCCACTCCTCGCGATCTGATCGCGGGGCTCGATCGCGTCGAGGACATGCTCTCCAACACGATCAAGGTCTCTGAGCGCGTTAAGCGCCCTCGCAGGACCTCTCCGTCTTCATCCCGCATGCCTCTTGGTCTGCGGAACGCAACCCATGTAGCGTCTCGCTACATGATGAACAAGATCCAGATCGAATCTGGACCCAAGACTCTACACCGTGGAAACTGCAGAGGTCATCTCGACGACCCCTGCCGACTCCAAACACACAGCTCGCCAGTGTCGTGTGCTCAAGAAGCTTCGTCGACCCCTGATCGCGGCTCATCGTCGCCAGATCAGCCGTGAGCCGTCCCCAGACTGCTTCGCGTTCTAGATCGCTCGTACGACCATCTCTCCCAACTATTCGGGTGAGGTGTTCGAGATCCCGGACCGAGAGGTCCTCGTGGTCTCCGCCGACATACCCCCTTAGGCTGGTGAGATAGACGAGCAGCGCATACAGCGCGAGAACGCTAATGCCGCACGAGCTACGCATCGACAGCAGAAGCAGCCACACAAGCCCCAGGTCAAGCCGCAGGCAACGTCATACCAGGTGCCGGCGGACAACCTGCAGGCAACGTCGTCAATGGAGGACAACACCCCACGGCTCCAGCCACTCCCCAGCAGTAGGAGAACGAGCCTCGCCGACATCGTCTACGCGCCAGAGACGTCATGAGGGACTTTGAGCAATATGGCCATGAAGTCTACAACTCGCCTCAAGCCAACCTAGGCGCAGCCCTTGCTGAGCTGGGACAACTTGCGAACACTCCTGCGACTCGACGTCTACAAGCTCACATCCGTGTTGCCACCGCCCAGGTCGAAGAAAGAGGTCCAGGGTACAGCAGATCGGCCTCAAGTTTCTACTCCAGGAGTAGGTCGGAGCGACCCCGCCATCGTCGTCACCACAATGACAACGCTCCCCTTCAGCCCGTGCCAGAAGAGGGAGGTGGTGCAACCCAGCTGCTAACCCCGTCGGTAATGCCGCCGGCAATGCTGCCAACAATGCCGCTAATGCTGCTGGCGCCCAGCAGCAAAACGTCGCCGGCAATGCGGGACAGAACGCGGGAGCTCAACCTCCACCAGCACAAGCTACACGCGCCCGAATCAATCAACGTCAACCCATACGAGATGAAGTGGAGATAGCACGTCGTGCTAACTACGACCGCGACAACGGGGTCCCTGATCCCCTTGACGCCAATCACCCCATCCAAGTAGCAGACCTCCGCGAGATGCACTATCGAGAACTTCTACGTCGTGCCCAGTACCACCAAGATAACATCCCTCCTGACGACCTCTATGTCACCCCGACAACCTATGCTCCAGCATCTAGTTCTGGAGCAATCAATAACTTCTCGGCGTTCTCACGACATCTCAGGACGATCAGATACCCCAAGGACTTCAAACCAGCTATTGAAAAATACGACGGTCGCTCCGACCCAAGTATCTGGCTCAAGATGTACAGCATCACCGCCCGGGCGTTAGGAGGCAACGAAGACCACATGGCAGGGTACTTCCCTCTCGTGATGGGCCAGGCGCCACTCCTGTGGCTCGACAATCTCCCTGTGGAGTGCATCACCTCATGGGCGACCTTATCACGGCTCTTCACGACCAACTATCAAGCGACCTACAACTGCCCCGGCAACACTCACCACCTCGCCAAAGTGCGGATGCAGAAGGACGAAACTCTCCGTGAGTACACCAACCGCTACTTCAAGAACCGCAACACTCTTGCGGGCGTCAAAGATGAAGACGTCATAGCCTACTACAAGAAGGGGTAACTAACTTCAAGCTCTTCGAGAACATCCACGAAGCTGATGCCAACACCATCACCGACCTCATGGCCTATGTCGACAAGCTTGTTGCGGTGGTACACGACTTTAAGGGCGATGATCACGATGATGGTGGTAGCAGGTCGCGCAAGCGATCTGGCGAGGTTTATGCGATCGACCCACCCAGACCTTCCACCTTCCTCGAAGGTGACTTCAACATCGTCATGGACCACCGGAGCACACCAGAGGGAATGCGAGCAACTAAAGCGCGCCCTAGGTGTATCACCGGAGCCAAAGAAGACCAAGAGCGGCAACAACGACGACTAGAGCAACGGTCTCCGCTATGACAACCGCAACCGTCGACCTGATCAACGTGATTACCGCGACCGACGACCCTACCGTCGCAACGACGATAGGGATCGCCGTAATTATCGCCGCGACTATCACGGTGATGACCGACGTGATGATCATCGTGACGACTACCGCCGCGACGAGCGCCGCGACGACCACCGTGACGAGCGCCGTAATGACCAGCGTGACAATCACCGTTGCTACGACGACCACAAAAACAACGACAACTACCGCAAGGAGCCCTCTCCTCCGCCTCCACCGAAAGCGAGCAATCCTAATGGAGCATTCCAGAATGCGAACTGACAGATCAACTTCATCGTCGGTGGCCGTCAAGCAGCCAAGAGCAACAGACAACAGCGATCGAACGCAAGGGAGATCGGTCAAGTCAACACTGAAACTCCACAACCCCTGCATTGGTCGGAGTACCCCATCACTTTCTCCAGGAAAGACCATTGGGTACACGTACCAGACCCCGGGACCTACCCGTTGGTCGTCAACCCCATAGTAGATGGCGTCTTCCTGCCTAAGACCCTCGTCGATGGGGGCAGCAGCTTGAACATCATCTTCACTGAGACGCTGAGAAAGATGGACTTCGACTTCTCCAAGATGACCGCTTGCGATGAACCCTTCTAAGGGGTCGTGCCCGGCAAGGCTGCATACCCCATAGGTCGTGTATGCCTACCGGTCACTTTCAGCAAAGAAGACAACTTCCGGACGGAGTACCTGACGTTCGAGGTCGCGGACTTCCGCTCCTCCTACCACGCCATACTTGGTCGACCCATGTTGGCCAAGTTTATGGCCACCCTGCATCACACCTACCTCATCATGAAGATGCCAGCACCAAACAGAATCCTTTCCGTCTACAGCGATATCCTCATCTCCTACAACTACGAGAGCGACACCGTCGACCTCGCCAAGGTTTCCGCGTGCAAAGCTGCAGCAGCGGTCATGGTCACTCAGGCCTCCAAGATCGACCAAACTACTCTGGAGGTGCCAGAACAGAAGCGCACAGCTACTGCCTTGGACGCAAATCCTGCAGTGAAGAAAGTTTGCCTCGGCCTGCCCGACGCTACCAAGGAAGTCACCATCGGGGCCGACCTCGACCCCAAATAGGAACTCGCGCTCACCAGTTTCCTCCGGGACAACACCGATATCTTCGCATGGAGCCCGTCCGACATGCCCGGTGTCCCCAGGGAGCTGGCTGAGCACGCCCTTGAAGTAAGCAAGACAGCAAGACCTATCAAGCAAAAGCTCTAGCGATTTGCAAAAGATAGAAAGCAGGCCATCGAAGTAGAAGTCTATAAGCTCTTAGCTGAAGGATTCATACGAGAATGTAAGCACCCAGTTTGGCTCGCAAACCCGGTCCTTGTACCCAAGAAGATTGGAGGATTAAGGATGTGTATCGACTACACTGATCTCAACAAGCACTGCCCGAAAGACCCCTTCCCTCTTCCTTGCATCGACCAGGTCGTGGACTCCACGGCTGGTAGCATCCTTCTATGTTTCCTCGATTGCTACTCAGGGTATCACCAGATAGCCCTAAATCCTAACGATCAAGACAAGACGGCGTTGATAATGCCCAACGGCATCTACTGCTACAAGGTCATGACCTTTGGCCTAAAAAATGCTGGCGCGACCTACCAGAAGGCGATACAGAAGTGCTTGAAGTCTCAAATCAGGAAGAACGTGGAAGCCTACGTCGATGATGTGGTCGTCAAGACCACCGAAGGGGATCAGCTCATCAACGACCTCGCCGAGACCTTCACCAACCTACGCACCTACCAGTTGAAACTCAGCCCGACCAAGTGCATCTTCGGTGTTCCCTCCGGGTTGCTTCTGGCTTCATGGTGGGACACTGAGGTATTGAAGCCAACCCCGTGAAGATCGATGCAATACGCAACATGGCCAGACCATCTTGCAAGAAAGATGTCATGAAGCTCACAGGCATGATGGCGGCCCTAGGTCATTTCATCAGCAAGCTCGGTGAAAAAGGTCCACCTTTCTTCAAGCTATTGAAGAAAGCATATAAGTTCGTATGGGATGAAGAAGCACAGAAGGCTTTCGAGGCTCTCAAGGAGTCCCTGACCACGCCTCCAATCATGACTCCTCCAATACCCAAGGAAACACTCCTTCTCTACATCTCCGCCACCACTAATGTGGTCAGCACGGTTCTCGTCACCGAACGAGAAGAAGCAGGGCAGGCCTATCCTGTTCAGCGACCTGTGTACTATGTGAGTGAGGTTCTAGCCGACGCTAAAACGTGTTACTCACAGCCTCAGAAGCTGCTCTATGCACTCCTGATCACGTTGAGAAAGCTACGACACTACTTCCAAGCCCACAAAATAATGGTGCCTTCATCTTACCCGCTAGGGGAGATCATTTGCAACCGTGACGCCAACGACCGCATCGTCAAGTGGTTGGTCGAGCTTGGCGAGTTCGATATTGAGTTCTGCCCCAGGCAGGCGATCAAGTCGCAAATCCTAGCTGACTTCATGTCAGAATGGACGGAAATCCAGATGCCCCCTCCCAAGGAGAGGCCTGAACATTGGAAAATGTACTTCGATGGTGCACTTAACCTTGAAGGCGCAGGAGCAGGAGTGCTATTCATCTCTCCTCAGGGAGAGCAGCTCAAATACGTCCTACAAATACACTACAAGGCTTCCAACAACGGAGCAGAATACGAGGCTCTAATTCATGGGCTCCGTATCATAGTGTCCCTTGGCATCAAGCGACTACTGGCATATGGCGACTCCAAGGTCGTCATCGAGCAAGTCAACAAGGAGTGGGATTGTGTCAAAGACACAATGGATGCTTACTGCGCTGAGATCCGCAAGCTCGAAGGCCACTTCGACGGGATCGAGTTTCAGCATGTGCCACGCAACAACAATGTGGCTGCCAACGTCCTATCTAAACTAGGCTCTAGGCGAGCTCTAGTCCTAGTGGGTGTGTTCATCCAAGACCTACGCAAGCCGTCGATCAAGCTGTTGGACCCGAACAACCCAGATCAAGATCAGCCCGACCAAAAACCAGTACCTCCCCGAGACGTACTGATGACAGAAAAAGAGGACGATTGGCGCGAGCCTTTCCTAGCCTTCCTACTCGACCAGCGAGTCCCAGAAGACAAAGCTGAACGTGAACGCATCACATGGCGTAGTGCTAACTACGTCGTGATTGGCAACGACCTCTACAGAAAAGCCGCCTCTACTGGCGTCTTAATGAAGTGCATCTTGCGATCAGAAGGTCTTCAGCTCCTAGCTGAGATCCATGGCGGCGAGTGTGGCTGCCACGCAGCGTCTGCCAATCTGGTCGGCAAGGCTTATCGATCTCGTTTCTATTGGCCCACGGCCATGACTGATGCCAAAGACCTCGTGAAGAGGTGCAAGAGATGCCAATTCTTTGCTAAACAGCAGCATCTGCCAGCCCAGATCTTGCGCACGATTCCCCCATCATGGCCCTTCGCCATGTGGGGCCTCGACTCCATAGGACCATTCCGAACCACTCTGAGTGGCTACAAGCACATCCTTGTGGCCATCGACAAATTCACCAAGTGGATTGAAGTCCGACCTGTCACCAAAGTCACGTCGGAAGAAGCAGCAAAATTCATCCAGGAGATCACACATCGCTTTGGTGTGCCCAATAGAATCATCACCGACCTCGGGTCGGCCTTCACAGGATCTGCCTTCTGGGATTTTTGCCAGGACAGCATGATTGATGTTTACTACTCTTCGGTCGCCCACCCACGGTGCAACGGTCAGGTCGAGCGTGCCAATGGCATGGTTCTTCAAGCACTCAAAGATCGTATCCTTGATGACGCTTCAAATTACGCCACCCAGTAGTTAGCCGAGCTAGGACATGTGATCTGGGGTCTGAGGACCCAAGTCAGCTCTGCTACGGGCTTCTCGCCTTTCTTCCTGGTCTACGGCTCAGAGGCCATCCTACCCACCGATGTCACTTTCGGAGCTCCACGTATACAGTTCTACGAGGAGGGAGAAGCCGAGCAGACTCGTCGTCTCGACCTTGACAACCTCGAGGAACAAAGAGTGGCAGCCGTTATGAGGCAAGCCCGTCACGACCAGCAACTCCGTCGGTACCATGATCGCAACGTCAAGGAGTGCTCCTTCAACGTTGGCAACCTAGTTCTGCGACGCATACAGAAGACCGACGGCATGCACAAGTTGTCCGCCCCTTGGGAAGGACCCTTCATCATCACTGAAGTCATCAGCCCGTCTACATATCACCTCCAGTGGGGCGACGGGCAAGGAGTACCCAACCCATGGAACGTGGAGCACCTTCGACGATTCTATCCATAGAATAGTTTTCATTACAGCTATGTATTCTTCGTCTTTGTATTTTTAGTTCAATGAATATTAATTAAAGCAGTCATCTGCTGTGTCTCGAGCTCTACCCTCTTTTCTTTCATGGCATGTACCCTCCCCCTCGACATGCTCAGGGGCTTGGCAAAAGCCAATACAAGGGTCGAAAGACCTGAGGGTGAAGTTTTTTGTTCCTCCCCCTCGACATGCTCGGCGGCTTGGCACAAGCCAATACAAGGGTCGCTTGACCTGAGGACGTTGTCCATCATGATTGCTTACACTATGTTGCTACGAGCCTGCTTGGTCGTGTGGTTGCAAAACCAGAGTCCCAGACTCCTCCCCGCACTCCGACCACACGTGAGTCTCCCTGCTGAGCTGTGATGGTCGGTAAGCCAGCCCCTCCGTGAGTAGTGGTTAGCAGGGCATAATAAAAAGACATTGCTTCAGGGCAACCAAGCTCGCGCAAACATAAACTAAGTCAGTCATGCAAGCCAACAGAAGGTCACCATTGTTATTTACATGACTCGAAGAGGAGGGGGTACAACTCTATGACTTCCACTACTCTTCACCGTTTTCGCCCTCGTAGTCGATGGCGTCCATTATCTTCTTGGCAGCCTCCCGCACCTCATCCTCTACGGCCTTGAGGTCCTTTGTCGCGTCTGGGCCTTCCGACCTTGACCATGTCAACCTCAGGGTGATGCGACTTCACTCGCACCAGCGACTCCGTCGCCGCCGTCAAACTCGTCGCCCTCAAGAGATCGACCAACTTCTGGGGTGCAGCCAGAAGCCGATCTATTGCTGGCTCGGACTCCTCCCCAGCGACTTGAGGCTCCACCATGTCCATCACATGATTGGTGGCGTTCTTCAGGTCGTTCACCTCCACCTCAAGTCCTGGAACGGTGACCTGGTCATTCCGCAACGACTGCAAAGCTACCACGAGACTGACCTTGAGGTCCTTTCATGTTTGTTTCTCATAAGCCAGCTTCTAGCTCATGACATACTCACTGTCCACGGTGGCCTTCATCGCCTCCTTCAGCTCGTTGCCCGATGCGTCAGCGGCCCGAAGATCTACCTCCAGGCTTCGGACTCTCTCCTTGGCAACCTTGAGGTCGTTCTTGAGGCTGTCTGTTTCCTTGTGGAAGTCGTCAGGTGCAACTCTTAGTTGCACATGTTAAAGATACCTAAAGTCATGAAACAGTTGGCCTTACCAGCACCCACAGTCGTCAGCAGTGCATTGGCGTCCCGATTTTTTTGCTGTTCTTCTTTTAGCTCGTCTTCGAGCTTCTTCTTATTTGCCTCAGCCTCTTCTCGGACCTGCTTGAGCTCTTGCTCGAGCGCTGTCACCCGCAGCTGTGCGGTCGTGGCATTCCTACACTGGTCGGCCCTGCTCTAGGCACGGTTGGCCAGCGACTGCTTCAAAATCAAAAGACAAATCAGCAAATTCACAGACAAGATGCTTCATGAAGTCAAAGATAGTTACTTACCGTGAACGCGTCGTTAAGCGTCAAGATGGCCCGGCGGACCACCTTCATGTCCTCCTTATTTTCGAAGACATCTCGCTCCCAGGGAGTACCACTCCACTTGATCTCCCCCCTCCTCAAGTTTGGGCCCATCGACGACGAACCCGGTACCCCACCGTCGGCTGTTTCTGAGCCCCGTAGTGGCTGCTCGAGCTGAGCTTGGTCCACTACTGGGTCCTGAGCTGACGTGCTCGGTACCGCGTTGAGTGGGTCCACCTCGATGACGGGTGGAGGAGCCGATGTCCCCACGTCGCCAACAGAAGCCTGAGTCCCGACCTCATGCTCGGACGTCGTCGTCCTCGAGGGAGAACCTTGAGCACCCGAGGTGCTATGAGGTCTGGCGTCCGACCTGCAACAACGTCTTCATCAATATATAATGACCTATGAAGCATAGTCAAAGATTGAAGTCCCAGCATTAGGGTATTACCTTATGGCCGCTGTTGCGCGCAGTTTCGGCCTCAAGGGCCGAGCTCGCACCCACATCGGCATCTTCGCATGAACACCAGCTGCGGCCAGTTGTGCTTCCTTGATGCGGCGGAGGTCCTTCTTTGTCACCTGCCGCTCTGCCTCCCGCTGCCACTTGGTTGCAAGACTTGGTGACCTCGGTGCCGATCGATCATCAATGATTGGAGGATCATCAGTAGCCTCGTCCTCTTCCTCCTCAACCTCCTTGGACGATGGGGTAGGAATCATCGTCCTCTTCCTCTTCTTCTTGTCCGCCTCGAGCTTGGCAGTCTTTGCTGCCTCGACCTTCGCAGCAGCTCTCGAGCTCAACTGCTTCACCGTTGTCGCCCTCTTCTTACGTCCCGGCCTTGTGGCAGTACTCGCCTCAGGCCGGTTCGCCATGTCGTCGCCGACCTCTCGGTCACTATCTTCATCAGCCTCCACCGACAAATCTGACTGATAATTTTCTAGCAGCACAGCTGCTGGAGGCTGGTAGTCCTCCGGCCTTAACTTCCGACGTGGCTCCTCGCCTGTCGGCAAGAGTCTGCAAAACAAGCAACATTACATAAGACGTCTTCCTCTAACTGAATAAAGCAAAGAAACAAGTCGACGCGACTTGGTTGTCCCAGGACTTACTAGATCAGCAGGTCAGGAAAGGGAATGCGCCTTTGGGCACTTCCTGTTCCGAATCCGCCCGGTATACATCTGCGTTACTCTGGCCGCCATCTCGTCTCTGGAGACCTTGCGGTTGACCTCGTGAGTAGGGTCTGAGTGCCCCCAATACTCGTACGCCGGAGGCACCCGGTCCTTGATCGGCTGGATCAAACGACGACAGAATGACATCGCCACCGAGCCCCCCGTCAGGCCTTTCTTCTTGAGGTCGGCCACAAGGGCAAGCAGCTCCTTGAGCTCTTCTATCTCACGGGAGGTGAGCACCAGGTCCCACTCAAGTACCTTCTCGGGCTCGTGCCTGGTCCGTTTCGGGTGCGCCGACTTCTGGTCGGTGATGTAAAACCACTCCGACCTCCACCCAGTGGTGTTGTCCGGTAGATCCATGTCGATCCATTCTGCTGTAAGACCTGATCTTAAGCAGAACATCACCGATCCGCTTGCCAGTGGTCTTGACTTGGAAAAAGTAGCACCACAACACAAAGTGGGGCGGTATCCCTAGATACGCCTCGCACAGATGGATGAACGACGATACTACAGTAATGGAGTTGGGGACGAGGTGTACCAGCTCCAACTTGTAGTAGTACAGCAGACCTCGGAAGAAGTCACCGGCAAGCACATTGAACCCGCGCTCGAAGAAGGAAGCGAAGACAACCTGCTCCTTGTCGTCCTCCGTCGGAAACGCCTCGCCGGTGGGCACCTTCCACTCCACCTCCGCCTTGGATCTCAGTAACCCGCGATCCACCAGCGCATGGATCTTCTCCTCGGTCATCACCGAGGGATCCCAGACCGTCTCCGGGGACAGGATTTGGGGTGCCACGACCGCCATTTCTTGAAGACGAGTGGATCTGGATCTAAAAGTGACTAGGGTTTTTATGCGCATGTGGAGTGACGCGGCGCGTGGGTGGCGGTGCCGGCGCGTGGTCTGCTAAAGACGGCGGCGACAAGCTAGGGATTCGCGGGTGGTGATTGGATGCGGAAGCATGGCAAGAGGAAGGAGACGATGGCAATAGGAGGGTCAACGCTCATCCCCCGCAGTTATATTTATAAGGCCCCACCACGTACGCCTGTTTCGGATCTGTCACCGCAACGAACCTATTGCAATGGCTATGCGCCGCTAATCTCGCGAGACAATCTCACCGGATTTCACACCAACGGCTATATGCCCAACGGATATACTGGCGACCTACACCCTGAGTTTAGGTCGTGAACACAACAAAGCTATCAGGTCGTCTTGATAGCACTTTCGATCTCCAGGAGGTCGTAAAGCCCCCAAACAATATCATTTCAGGTCTTTGATGAATAATTTCTTCAAATTGACCATCACATGACAGAAGAGAGCGAACATTACACGAGAACTTCGAAGGTACACAGGTTGCCTGCAACCTCATTGGATCCAGAACCCGTTACAAGATACAAACATATTTGAAGACCTGATCTACCTAGAGCAATCCTTGAGGTGTTCCATGCTATAGCAGAGCACATCGCAAGAATTCTTCTAGCTTCAGATCCTCGATGGTGGCCTTGTGGTGAACGCCTACATGATGCTGCGCATAGCAGGACACACTTTGTGCCTGACTATGGAATGCAGACACGAGCTTGCTCTTCGGCGCGTCCTGCAAGCCCTCGGCGAGCATCTCATGCTTACCAAGAACCTGCAGCATCACCTCGGGCCTCTACAGCATCACCTCCAAACTCTCCATGACTCTACAGTGAGACACGGTACAAAGAGTGGGGGTGACACCTATACTTCGCAAGAGTTCTTCTAGCTCCAAGCTTCTACAAACTTTGCATCCTATGATCTGGTGGACGGCTACATGCCCATGGCATGGCCAAAACACTACTCTGCGGCTTCATAGCTCAACAATGCTCGGTGCTTGCCTCCTTGAGCCTTACGATGCTATTTATAGCTGGAACCAGGCCCTGTACGGCCGGTGAAGGGGTGACACTATTACTACATGATCGAGAGGTCCTGTAGGCATGTGCATGATTAAAAGCGTTGTCCTTTTTTCTGCCTCACAATGCTTTTGTCGCTGGTGCATCAATGATGCCTGAGGCCACTGCGGTGTCACATGGCTACAGTACATCTCTCGGTCAGCGGGCAGCTCGTTGTTTTCTGGGTGGCAAGAGAATCTCTGACCACTGTTGACCCGTGACCCTACAGTCTACGGAACAAGATAAGACTGAGTCCACGTCAGATGAACTCACACCTCGGTACAACTACAGATAATGACTATGATAAAATGCACCCGCTAGGCTCTGCGTCCTAGTGCACCCGCTATGGCTCTGCATGTAAACGGACCTATTCCATCAGCCTATATTTCTGTTTCCTAAGCAGAATGGTCGTAGGTTCGATTGAAGACCTTCCGGGGTAGTCGTGCCTTGCTGCTCTGCCAGATCCGTCTGGGCCTGGAGATCAGAAGCTTCAAATCTACGATTTCGTCGGCCCCCCATGGTCGGTGTGCCTATCTTTGAGGTCATTCTTAACACCTTGGCTCCGCTAGATGGCTAGCAGCTATGTTGGTCGTCTGGACACCAAAACGACCTCCTCGAGGTCGGTGTGCCTTAGTACCTAGGTCTTGCAATACCTCGGTATGTTTACGGCTCTGCCAACCTAGTTGGGCGCACTGGACGCGTGACCTTCCCAGGTCGGTGTGCTCTTGTAGCCCTGCCAGCCTGCTCTGGACACCCAGGATTTTACATTGGGAATGAAGTTCTCCCTGTGGGGTGTGCGCCTAATGGCCCTGCCAGGTATCTCCGGGTGCTTGGGCGCTTCTGATTTGAGACCTTCTTGAGGTCAGCATGCCTCGGGTGGCTCTACCAGACTCTTTGCAGCTATGCAGGATATCTGGGTGTCTCTACACTCCATTCGTTCAAGATCAATATTTTCTTATGGCTTCCTCGTCGACCGTTTCGACCACTATAGAAGACCTCATCATGCGACGCGCGCTTCAAAATCTTGTTGGGTATCCTCGGATACTGGACATTGTTGATTTGAGGCCTCTTTGAGGTCGGCACGCCTACAAGGCCTCCTAGAGGTCGGCCCTGCCAGACTCCTTGTAGCCATGCTTGGAGATCTGGGTGTCTCTACACTTCGTTCGATCAAGACCATGACTCAGTTTTCTTCTCTTTTATTGAGCATTGACCCAGCCATGCTGCCTGCTTCAATGCTCGGGGACTACTCTACGAGAGCGTCTTCAACGCCCTCTTGTTTTCTTCGTCGTACCGACCTGTTGAGAAACCTGTTTCTCATCATGTCGTTGCTCGACCTTCTTTTTCTCTTCTCTTTCTTTATTGGATCATCATACCGGCCATCCTGCCCGCCATAATGCTCGGATACTACTCTACGAGTGCGTCCTTGATGCCCTCTGAAATTTTTTCATCGTCGTTTCGATCTATTGGAAGTCTACTTCCTATAGGTCGTCACTCGACCTCTCTTCGTTTGGCAAGATTCCAAACAGGTCGGCTGCTTCGCTGATTTATTTCTATTTCTTTTTGGACCGACGTGCACGCTATTCGACCTGTCGATAGCTCTACGACTTCGTCATGACCCCCTCGAGGTCGCTGCGCCTACAGATCGCTCAGGGGCTTGTGAGACATGGGTACCCCTGGGTCCCCACCGACCAAGCTCACGGCCGTCCCTGACAAGTGGGTCCGGCCTACCAGAAGACCTGCCGACCTGACAGTGGGCCCAACCGACCTAGTTGGTGGCCCACACGACCTCCTGAAGACCTTCCGGAAGATTCCCTAGGCGACCTTATCCAAAATGACTTCAAGACTTGGTGTGCAAGGCAAGATGACGGTGGATTCCGACAAGCAGGTCGACGTATATGGCAAGTGTTGTAAACAACTAGACTTAGGTCTCCTGGTCGTAACCGACTAGGAGTCTGGGCGCCGACCTTGTCTGCTGGCCAATATAAGGTGGGCAGGGTGAGCCTTTGTACAATCACACAATCCTCAAGCAATCTACACTGACAATAGGACGTAGGGTTTTACTCTCCGGAGGCCTGAACCAGTATAAACTCGTCGTGTTCTCTGTGTTCTGTGTGCTCGTGCGCAACCTTCGAGTTCTTAGCCCTAGATTCCACCCCGACGAACAAATAAACCACCGGGGTTAACCCCCCTGTGGGCTGTGCAGATCTAACCATCTGACAGCGAGAGGCAGCGAGGCGCGTCCAAGTTGATCATACTCCCTCAAGAATCATCAGCGACATCAATGAACGTACGACACGATCGAGGTCCAGAAACGCTTCTCACTTTGCTCATTCGACTTTTGTTGCTACCTTTGAGCCGAAAGACATTGGACACACACTCTCTGATCCTAATTAGGTGAACGCAATGCCTGAGGAGTTAGAGAACTTTGAGAGAAACCAAGTTTGGGAGTTGGTAGAGCCACCACCACATTGCAAACCTATTGGGACAAAATGAGTGTGGAAAAACAAAGAGGGTGAGAATGGTGAGGTGGTGAGAAACAAATCAAGGCTAGTTGCTCAGGGCCATAGTCAGAAGGAGGGGATAGACTATAAGGAGACATTTGCTCCTGTAGCACGTTTGGAGGCGATTAGGATCCTTCTAGCCTTTTATGTGGCTAAAGGGTTCAAATTGTACCAAATGGATGTGAAGAGTGCCTTTTTGAATGGGTTTTTGGAGGAAGAGGTTTGTGTGAAGCAACCACCAGGCTTTCAGAGTGTTGAGTTTCCCCACCGAGTGTATAGGCTGAGGAAGGCGTTGTATGGGCTGAAACAAGCTCCCTGGGCATGGTATGGCTGGTTGAGGAGGTTCTTGTACATCAAGGGGTTTGAGATGGGAAAAGTAGATAAGACTCTTTTTCTCCTCAGGCAGGGTGATGATATCCTAATTGTTCAGGTGTATGTAGATGATATTGTCTTTGGCGGCTTGTCTCACTCTTTGGTTGTGAGGTTTGCAGAGGACATGAGCAAAGAATTCGAGATGTCTATGATGGGAGAATTGCAGTTCTTTCTCAGGTTTCAGATCAAGCCAAGTACACAAAGGACATCCTCAAGAAGTTCAAGATGGACGACTCGAAGCCCCTGTCGACACTGATGAGTACTACTACAGCGCTGGATGCGGACGAGGACGGAGAGCCTGTGGACCAGAAGGAGTACCGGAGCATGATTGGCTCCCTCTTGTACTTGACGGCGATGAGGCCAGACATTCAATTTTTTGTTTGTCTGTGCTCATTTTCAGGCATCTCCGAGGACTTCACATTAGCAGGTCGTCAAGCAGATTTTCAGGTATATTCGATACACTCCTGAGCTTGGTCTTTGGTACTCGGCATCCTCTTCCCTTTCGCTTCTTGGTTTTTCGGATGCCGACTTTGCGGGGTGTCGAGTCGATAGGAAGTCGACTTCGGGGATGTGCCAATTTTTGGGTTCCTCGCTTGTTTCTTGGTCTTCTCGCAAATAATCTAGTGTAGCTCAGTCTACCACAGAAGCCGAGTATGTCGCTGCCGCTAGTTGTTGCTCCCAGCTGCTTTGGATCACATACACGCTGAGTGACTTTGGTGAGGAGTGTACCCATGTTCCTCTCATATGTGATAGCACGAGTGCCATTAGTGTTGCCAAAAACCCCGTGCTACACTCCAGAACCAAACATATAGAGGTGAGGTACCACTTCCTGAGAGACAATATTGAGAAAGGAAACATAGACCTCATTCATGTGCCAACCGAGAAACAGCTCGCCGATATCCTGACAAAGCCTTTAGACCAAGCTACATTTGCTCGTTTGCGAGGGGAGCTTGGTGTGGTCTTTCCTTTCTGAGCTTCGGTTGGGGGCCTGATGTACATATGCATGTTGCATTTTCATTCTTGTATCATATCATGTTTGCATCTTTGTATCATAGACTGCATTTGTATCATATGCTTTAGAGATGAGTTTCTCCTATATACATTGATCACTATGATATGATGGATGTGAGATTATGACTTTGCTAGTGAAGCTCTTCTGATGTATAGCTATGCTCTTGGTAGCTTTGGGATGTATATGCATGTGGATGGCTTACTTTTGTGAAAATGCTATGTATGATCCTCTCTTGTGAGTTGAATGCCTTTCATGCTCAAATTGTGCTCATATGGCTATATCCTGCTTAATTTATGCTTGGGAATCATGCTCTTTCCATTTGTGGTCAAAGACCCATTTGTCATCATGAATGTTTAGCCTACATGTAACCTTGTGGAGAAACCTAAGCTTCTTTTTGCCGCAAAGGCACTTCGTGTACCACGCTCAATTTGTAAATCATGAAATTAGTATATGAAATGTCTATGCTTGAAAAATATGCTTCCATGTCAATTTTGCTTTAAATTCGTTATCTTGGGTGCTAAACTGTTGTATGATGTTCACCATTGAGAAGTCTCATATTTAGAAGTGGACACATGGCTCGGTGGCTTTGACATGACACGAGATAGCTTGTAGGTGTTTGTGAAGATCTTGTGATGAGAACTTGTGACCTTGCATGAAGTTTGTGGGTTATATTTTGTTTGTTCTCATTTTGATCATGCTTAGGTCCTATGCTCATGAGAGGGAAATTTTGTGAAAAATGCTTCACTTTGCTTGTGGCAATGTCACATGCTTATATGTCTCTATCTACCTTGTTGGCGATGCTTGTACTTAATTTGTGGCTATCTTGCTTGTCTATGTCTCATATTTAGCATGTTGTAGTGCTCTTTGTCTATTTGAGAAGCACATGCTTGCATTTGTAGACTTGATTCATGCATTACCAACAAGGGGGAGGAAAGTACCCAATTCACTCATCTAGGGGGAGTTTTGCATCAAGGGAGAAAAATTGGGAGAAATGCATTTGTTCAGGGGGAGCTTGCATTCATGTGCTTTGGGAGCTCTTTGTCGCCTGATTTTAGTTGTGCTCTTTTGCTGATGGTGTCGAGCCCTTTTTGCCTCACCTTGAGGAGTCGGCAATTTTGGAGCACTTTATCTCGGTTGTGTCGATCCGTTGCCCTTCTCTTAGGGGACCAAGATTTTTCTCTCTCAAGTGATCTTGTTTTGGCTTTTGATCACTTATTTGAGTTTTTCGTTCGTTTCTTCTCTTTTTCTCTGAATTGCTTACTATGTGTGTTGTCAATGCACTCATCAAGGGCGAGATTGAGGACCAGAGCATCTGAGGACCAGTGGCTGGTCGCTCCTTGCTGTGATGAGTGATTGACAACATGGTGTGGACTGACTCTTGGCCGAGTATTGCAGGTGCAGTTTGCGACTTGATTCGTGTTGGTGCAGGTGAAGAGCTGGTGCGAAAGATCTTAGCCTTGCGGGGCCTCCAGGGAGTGGAGAGACAAGTAGGCTCGGCTCGATGGACCCGGTGGCCGAACAGGATCAAGTGCGGGCCACATGGTGGCAAGAAAAGCAAGACGAAGTCGTCGACCGGGGCCGGTGCAGGGTAGCGGCTCACGACCGGAGTCCGCACGCGGGGTTTGCAACGGTTCACCACAAAACTGTTGGGTTACTTGGTTGAGCCACAAAACCAAGCCGGAGGCTCGGCGGGCGGAGATGGGATCCGGGCGCGCCGAGAAGCTTCGATGCCGGGGGACACGCGGCGGGATCGCACGGCTTGCGTCGGGAGGACGCGGACTACGGCGAAGGCATGGCCGCCCGATGAAGAGGAGTGCTACTTGACCATATTGCCCCTGAGGGGTTTGTATCTCAATTTAAGTTCTAGGGGTAGCTTGGTCATTTGCCTAACCCAGAGGGACTCCATATATATAGCTCTAGGGTTTCTGGGCAAACCATCCGCCCAGACTACTTCTCATTTCCCTACTCCATAGGCTTAGATTTTCTTCACCGTTTTGTAGAGAATCTGACCTCCGAGTGTTTAGAAGCTTTCATGGTTGCGTCGATTTCCTTCTTGTGGCTCGAGTGATTTTCGTGTCTTTTTCGGGCTATTTTCGTTCGATTTTCGTGCGCGGCTTGTTCCTCCGATTCTGAGGTGTTTGGGTTCGGATTTCTTTGTGGGGATCATGGATAGATGCCTTGTGTATCTTTGTGCTTGATCTTGACCCCTCACACTCCGGATTTAGCCTTGGATTTGAGGATTTCGGGTGGAACCCTAGCTATTTGGTAGAGCTCGATTTGTGATCGATTCCCGGCGATTTAGTTGGTTTGAGGCCTCAAGTTTTTCGGCATAGCATCCCTTAGGGACACTTCACATCTCCCCAAATCTTTTTTCAAGAGCTCAAGTCGTTTGGGAGATCAGGTGGTGGATATGGAGGTTTGACTTCGCGGGGTCGGGCTGTTTCTGTTCTGTTTGTGGCTTGTGGACTGTCCGCCAGAGGGCTGCAGACTGTCCGCACGGTCCCTATTTGTCGGTTGTTCGTCGCGTGTTCTTGAGTTCGTGAGCACAAGTCGTTTGGATCCGCGAAAGGGCTAGGGTTTTGTCAGGTGTGGTTTGCGGACCGTCCGCGTGCAGGTCACGGATTGTCCGCCCAACTCGGACCGTCCGCGGACCCCGTACAGACTGTCTGATTTTCCGAGGTGTCGTACTGGAGGTTCGGTTGGTTTTTACGGACTGTCCGCCGAGGAGTCGCGGACTATCTGCCGTACCCTTGCGGACTGTCCTCCCAGGGCCTCACAGATTTGGTTAAGTGTTTTGGTTCATTGATTTGTGCTTCCGCTAGTTAAACCAAGGATCGCTCCCAGGGTTGGTAGGCCGTTGTGACTACGTGACCTTGGCGATTACGTTCTCCATCGTGTGTGCTCGGATTTGGTGTTGATTTTGGGGCATAGTCGAGTTCATCTTTTTGAGTCGAATTTTTATCGGCTCCCATTCACTCCCTGTCTCTGGTCGCCTAATCGGTCCTTCACCCCTGGATGGAGCCCCTGAGCAATGAAGGATTTTTAGGTCGAGGACCATAAAATGGTTTGTTGCTTAGGTTTGCTCTCATCGAAGAAACTTTCGGCGAAAGTTGTACTTATGATGTGAAAAAACGAAAAAAAGCGCTGGTAGTTTTATTCATCATAAACATAAGTAGTACATGGTACTTTTGCAAGGGTAGAGACGACATAGCTGTTCTAGGCCTGTTCGGCCATCGTGACGTCGTAGACGAGGTTCGCGGTCGGAGCCTCCATGGCCATCTTCTCGGAGCGGATGAGCGCCTCCGCGAACTGGAAGCACTCAGTGTCGCACTCGTACGCGTGCTGGAACTTGGTGTCGATGGTGATCACCCCCTTCAGCCCGGGCATCTTCGGCTTGAGGTAGGTGTAGTTGGGGACCGCCATGAACTTGGCGTACGCCGGCCTTCCGAGGATCGCGTGATACGTCCCCGGGGAGCAGACTACCTCGAAGGTGAGCATCTCCTTTCAGAAATTTCCCTCATCGCCGAAGGTGACCGGCAGGTCGATCTGCCCGAGCGGAACGTCCACCATCCCGGGTACTACTCTGTGGAACGGAGTCGATGACGGGCGGAGCTGGGATCACTGGATCCCCATGCTATCGAGGGTGGACATGTAGACGATGTTGAGGCCACTGCCCCCATCCATGAGCACTTTGTGTACCCACTTGGTGCTGAAGAGTGGTGCCACCACGAGGGGGTAAGCCCTCGGTTGTGGAATGTGGTCGGGGTTGTCCGCTCGGTCATATGTGACAACCGTCTTGGACCACCGGAGGAACGAGGGCACAACTGGCTCGGTGTGGTAGATCTCCTGCAGGATGCGCTTGTGATTGCGCCTCAGAGGGCGAGCGGGTGTCCCAACAAAGATCATCATGATGGCGCCATCTACCTTGGGGAATTCATCGTAGTCGACGTTCTTGGCGATGCCAACTTTGGCCACGTTATGTGGCTTGTTCTTCCCACCGAGGTAACTCTTCATAAGGTTGCAGTCCTTCAAGGCGTGCTTGACCGGATCCTCATGGTAAGGACAAGGGGCTTCGAGCATCTTCTCGAAGTGGTCCCTCAGGGGGGGGCAGTCTTTGGCTTGGGCGGCTGCTTGTCGGCTGCCACTACCAGGTTGTTGCTATGGAGCTTTCGCTCCTTCTTCTTCTTCTTCTCCGGCCGGGCAACGGGAGCCTCGCCAAGTTCTTCCTCGGGCTTCCTTTTGCTGAAGGCAACGGCCTCCACCCCGTCAGCGTGGTCGGTGGCCAGGTCGAGGAGCTTTCGGATGGTCTTCGGCTTGACTCGCCCTATCCAGTGGACAAGGGTCTCGCACCTGGTACCATCCTGGAAGGCTGTGATGACCTGATTGTCGGCCGTATCGGGGAGCTCGGTGCAGCGCCTGGAGAAGCAGTGTATGTAGTCACGGAGACTTTCGCCCTTTTTCTGCCGGCAATGGCGAAGTTCGCAGGTGTTGACGTCGTTAAGTCCCTATTTTCGACCGTCAACTTTGGATAAAAATCACTCCATCAGAGTGTGCACCATAGCTATAGGGTTATAATCTAACAAATTCCACAAGCTTTGGTGTATATTTGGTTGCAGGTGCAAAGGAGCAATTATAGAATAAAATATGGCATTATCATAAACAATCTCAAATACCAAATTGGATTGCACCATTGTGACGAGCTTGTCGAGACGATCGAAATGGACATATCATTTGCCTACTTTGGAGCTCGTATGAAGAAGATGTGAAAAAGACAAAATGTTGCACGAGTGATGACGTCAGCAGGACCCACCGGCGGACTCACAGCGGCAGGCTCTGTCACGCGCATTAGCCGCGGGACCCACAGCATGCCAGGGTCAACGCCCCTCATGGGCGCAACTGCGCGCGTGCGGGAGTCGGCCACGCGGCGGACGCGGAGTGGCCCGCGAGCCACGATGCGGGATCCCACCGCGCGGGTGCGAGCGAGCCGCTGGGCCGCCACGCGGCGAGCGCTGAGTAGCCGCCGCCTTCCCCAGTCGCAGGTCAGCCCCGCAGGCGCACGCGTGCGTTCCCGCGCGGGACCGAGCCGCCCGAGCCGGTGACGTGGTGCGCAAAGACTGGCCCGCGGGAGGTCGGTTCCCTGGCTCCCGCGGTCCGGCCCCTGTTCGGCCAGGTTTTTCCATTTTCCTCAGCGGTTCAGCGACCCAGAGACTGGTTCAGCTCCGGTTGAAGGCTCTAAGGTCCGGTTTTTGCCCGGTTTTCACCTCCACCGCCTCAAGCACCTTCCCCTGCACGCTACAGTACCGTGGGGGTCGGTTTGGGCCCTGGAAAGAGGGGGAGGTCCTCCACTTCTCTAAGTTTCCTCCCCCTATAAATAGAAGCCATCCTCCTCACTTCAAGAGTGGAACAGAGAAGCAGAGATCAAGCAAAGCTCTACCAAAATTAGTGTTAGAATTAGGTGAGAGTTGAGGTGCGAGTCCGGGAGAAGCCGGAGTTGTCGGCTTCCTCCCTTCCTCTTGTACCTCGGCGGATGCGGCTCCACTTCGAGTAACATCCGGGTAACTCTTAGGCATTCTGGATTTATTTAATTAATTGAGTTCAGCTTTATTATTTATGCTTGTGGGCTCCTTGTTTTGATTAGTGTTCTAGTAATTGCAAAGCTAGAATAGTAGTCACTAGAGTAGACGTGGTGTCTAGTCTTGTGATTATCTCGGAGTACACCTAGTGGCACGGATTGTTGTGGTAGCCCCAGGTGGTGATAGCCCTGACGTCCTACGTAGTCCACCACGTGAGATCCACTAGAGCGCAGTAGGACCCCTACTTGGCTTGCCTAGCCCCCTTCTCATCCCTTTCCGGGTTAGGACGGTTGAGCGTCCCGAAGCAAGCATCGTAGTAAACACTGATCTTGTCTTTAGTATCCAGAATCCTTCGAAACCCTCTCTACCTCTCCTACACTACTATCATATCTTCTCTCGTCCAAGGCCGACCTTGATTCTTCACTAGTGCACACACATTCCCTGTGGATTCGATACCCTGGAATATTCTTGGGTGAAAGCTACACCGGTATCCGTACGCTTGCGGACTTTTCTGCGATCGTTATTTATACCAACAGACCTTCATGTGTTGTTGTATATTTAGTAGCGACGCTAGAGAGTGACAACAAACTTTCTGGCGCCATTGCCGGGGATATAAACCTGGTGCGACGCTAGAGAGTGTCAACAAGCTTTCTGGTGCCGTTGCCGGGGATATAAACCTGGTGTGACGCTAGAGAGTGTCAACAAACTTTCTGGCACCGTTGCCGGGGAGCGGTTGCTGTACTAGTGTGGGGGAGCTTGTTGACGGTGGTTAAGTCCCTATTTTCGACGGTCAACTTCGGATAAAAATCACTCCATCAGAGTGTGCACCATAGCTATAGGGTTATAATCTAACAAATTCCACAAGCTTTGGTGTATATTTGGTTGCAGGTGCAAAGGAGCAATTATAGAATAAAATATGGCATTATCATAAACAATCTCAAATACCAAATTGGATTGCACCATTGTGACGAGCTCGTCGAGACAACCGAAATGGACATATCATTTGCCTACTTTGGAGCTCGTATGAAGAAGATGTGAAAAAGACAAAATGTTGCACGAGTGATGACGTCAGCAGGACCCACCGGCGGACTCACAGCGGCAGGCTCTGTTACGCGCATCAGCCGTGGGACCCACAGCAAGCCAGGGTCAACGTCCCTTGCGGGCGCACCTGCGCGCGTGCGGGAGCCGGCGACGCGGTGGACACGGAGTGGCCCGCGAGCCACGACGTGGGATCCCACCGCGCGGGCGCGAGCGAGCCGCTGGACCACCACGCGGCGAGCGCTGAGTAACCGCCGCCTCCCGCAGTCACAGGTCAGCCCCGCAGGTGCACGCGCGCGTTCTCGTGCGGGACTGAGCCGCCCGAGCTGGTGACGTGGCGCGCAAAGACTAGCCGGCGAGAGGTCGGTTCCCTGGCTCCCGCGGTCGGCCCCCTGTTCGGTTTGGGCCCTGGAAAGAGGGGGAGGTCCTCCACTTCTCCAAGTTTCCTCCCCCTATAAATAGAAGCCATCATCCTCACTTCAAGAGTGGAACAGAGAAGCAGAGATCAAGCGAAGCTCTACCAAAATTAGTGTTAGAATTAGGTGAGAGTTGAGGTGCGAGTCTGGGAGAAGCCGGAGTTGTCGGCTTCCTCCCTTCCTCTTGTACCTCGGCGGATGCGGCTCCACTTCGAGTAACATCCGGGTAACTCTTAGGCATTCTGGATTTATTTAATTAATTGAGTACAGCTTTATTATTTATGCTTGTGGGCTCCTTGTTTTGATTAGTGTTCTAGTAATTGCAAAGCTAGAATAGTAGTCACTAGAGTAGACGTGGTGTCTAGTCTTGTGATTACCTCGGAGTACACCTAGTGGCACGGATTGTTGTGGTAGCCCCAGGTGGTGACAGCCCTGACGGCCTACGTAGTCCACCACGTGAGATCCACTAGAGCGCAGTAGGACCCCTGATTGGCTTGCCTAGCCCCCTTCTCATCCCTTTCCGGGTTAGGACGGTTGAGCGTCCCGAAGCAAGCATCGTAGTAAACGCTGATCTTATCTTTAGTATCCAGAATCCTTCGAAACCCTCTCTACCTCTCCTACACTATTATTGTATCTTCTCTCCTCCAAGGCCGACCTTGATTCTTCACTAGTGCACACACGTTCCCTGTGGATTTGATACCCTGGAATACTCTCGGGTGAAAGCTACACCGGTATCCGTATGCTTGCGGACTTTTCTGCGATCGTTATTTATACCAACAGACCTTCTGGCATCGTTGCATATTTAGTAGCGACGCTAGAGAGTGTCAATAAGCTTTCTGGCGCCGTTGCCGGGGATATAAACCTGGTGTGACGCTAGAGAGTGTCAACAAGCTTTCTGGCGCCATTGCCGGGGATATAAACCTGTTGTGACGCTAGAGAGTGTCAACAGCAGGCATTGCCGTGCCGAGTGTAGGTGCCCTGGAGCTGAGCCCAGCTGTTGATCCTCCCCCGGGGGAGGTGCTCAAGCCAGGTGTGTGCCGAGTCGACAAGGTACAGAGGGATGCTCTTTATGATGAACAGATCATTGCCCGCCCCGCCGTTGTGGCAAGAGATGGCAAGAGAGACGGTAATCCTCGAGCTAGACGCTCGGATTGGTCTCTCAATCGTACTTCGCGACCGTGGTCGAAGCACGATATCGAGCTGGTGGGGCTGCAGCGAGAACATTGGCGCCGAAAGCCCGCGGACCCGGGGCTCAGGCGTCAGACTCCGGCTTCGGTCCTCGCTGCTGTCGTAGCGGCCCCCGCGCCTCAGGTTGTACTCCCTTCGTGGCCGGCGTCGCCGCCGGAACTGCCACTGGTCATCGTCCTTCCGCGTGCTGAGGATGCACCCCAGGCTCCACGGTTGTGGTCAACCTTGTGGTTGGCGGGCGAGTGAGCGTTCTCCATGCAGCCCGGCTGCCCTGTTGGGCGTGAGTACCCGCGGTGGACCAAGCGTTCCAGGTCCGGAGCCCGCGTTTCCCGCCACCGGGACGCCGAACTCTCCTCCTGCTGGACGGCGGCCGCGTCAAGGAGCGTCTGGAGGTGCTGACGGAGCTTCTTTTCCTCCGGGGTCATTGGCTCAGGGCCGGCTCGGAGGAGCAGGGCCGCTGTGGTGAGGTTCTGGGAGGCCCATTTGGCAACAGGGGTCCCATGAACGTCGTTGATGATGCAGTAGTGCACTTCCTGTGCGCGTTCGCGCACGGGTGTGGCCGCGGCCTCCACGCCGATTGCATGGTGGAGCCTTGCCTACTCCTCCTCGAGGGCCTTTTGAGCCTCATCGAGTTCGTCGAGGTGGGCATGCTGCCGTTCGCGATCGTCCCCGACTTGTGGGGCCTCCTCGCTAGCGGAAGCGTCAGGCGAAGTGGGCTCACCTTCTGCGGAGCTCTCATCGGAGTGGGTGGAGTGGACCACATTGGCTTGCTTCTGGAGGACGAAGCACTCGCACCTCGGGTCGTGGGGCATCGGTACCCCCTTCTGGAGAGGCTGCTCGCTCTCGGCCTCGTCGCAGCTCACCTGGGATGCTTCCGAGGGGACCGGACGTGCGCCGCTTGTCGCGGCGGGGGCGGTTGCCCCGCCGCAGGGCAGCCACGTCTGTCCCTCCGGGTACACGGAGTCGTAGTAGAGCTTGAACTCGTCCCAAGACAGCGTATCCTCCCCCTACAAGCCAAACACAAGCATAGAGGCGACGCACGCCGCAAAATGGAAGAGCTCCTGGGACGGGTTCGGCCCCAGGGCAACCGCCATGTCGCGGCCAACCAGGTTCCCAACCCGGTCGGTAGCAGACTTCGCCGACCGCGACTCCTCAGGTGGCTAGCCCTACGTGGCACACCAACTGTCGGGGTTGGGTACCACCAGCAACTAAATTTTGGCATGTTCGTGCGTTTGATCCAGATGGTTGGTGTAACATCCCAGAATTTTTCCGGAATGTTAGCAATGCAAAAATGTGGATTTCAAAATTTCGATTTGAAATTGAGTGCTTAATTAAAATATAAGGATGTCTTCTTTGATCCTTCCCTAAATTCTTTGATTTATTTTGAGCAAAATCATAAAAATTTAGGAATTATAAAATGCTAGTGTGAGAACTTTGGAATTTATTGGATTTATTTTTGGATCTTATTTGTGTGGGATTCAAATTTGAATTCTAATTCAAATTCGAATCATAGATTAAATAGGAGTTAAGGTGAAAGGATAATAGGAAACCCATAAACCTGTTTTGGGCCCCAGCCTCGCAGACCAAGTCTGCCAGCGACCCCTGAGCTCATCGCTGAACTCCGCTGGCCCACCCTTAACAACCAACCGGCCAACATTTTAGCCCACACAGCCCAGCTACCACCTACCACGCCATCGCTGCCGCATACAGGTGGGTCTCGCTCGTCAGCGCCCCACCCTGTTCTTCTTCTCTGCTTTTCCCGTGCGGGCGTCACTGATGGGGACGGGCACGGCGCCGCACCGAGGGCCGCCAATGGCCGCCACCTCCCGCAGCGCTGGCAACCGCGGATGGCCTCCACGTGCTCTCGCATCGCATCCCAGCCGTGCACCCGCACCCCGCGAACCCTAGGGCGCCGACCTATAAATCTTGTCTGCTGACCTCCTCCCAAATCCGTCATCGTTCCCTGTCTAGAAGCCCCCTTGGGGTTTTCTTCTTGCTTCCACCGCAAGCCAGAGGATGAGGGGAAGAGGGAAGGAGTGGAGGAGAGGGGAAGCGCCGGGGAGCTGGAGGTTGCCGCCGACCCGTGAAGACAGGGCCGAGCGCGCACCTTGGGGCAACGACACCGCCCGTGCTGCTGAGTCGAGAAGACCGCCACCGCCGCCTGAAGCTAGAGGTCGCCGCATCTGTGGAAGCGCCAATGACGCTGTGAAGTCCAGGGACCGCGCCACCTAGGAGCCGGAGATGCTCAAGCGGAGAGCCACGCAGCGCCGAACCCCTGCATCCTCTGCTCTGCTCCGCGTCCGCTCCGCCGCCGCACCTTCTTCACCACTGTCTTGCCGCCGTGTCCCGGAGCATAAGGTGTGCCTCACCAACCCCTTCACCATGCTGTGGACCCGGCCTTCGATGTCGTGGCTAGATCGAGCCTTGTGAGCTCGCTGTCTGCCGATGCCCGCACCGCACCGCCACATGACTCACCGTCGTTTGTGAGCTGGCCATTGAGCCATGCCGGCCGTCCTTGCAGGTGCCACTGCCTTCCTCAACGCGCGCGCTCCGCCGCTTGCCGTCCACCCTTGTCTTGATCTGTTATCGTGCGCACGTCACCTGATCGGTGTCGCCGCCGAGGTTGCGCCGCCGGCATCTTGCACGCGCACGCACCCGAAGAGCCAAAGTCCTGTCTTTTGGGCAGGGGCTCCTGACCAGGACACTCGCACGCACGCATACGCCCACCGGGCCGTGACCCTGCTCTCCCTGTACAACCTGTGCATGCACGTACGCGCGCGCTCTCGCGAGCGAGAGACGCCGGCGCCGCACAAGACCGTGCCGCCGACCCGTTCCTCGTTGCGCAGAGCTTTGCACTCGTGCGCACGGCGTTGTTGGTATTTCTTATCCTCGATGCTAAGTTACGGGTTCCTAGCAACGATGCCAGAAATATCCAAATGATAATCCCAACGATTACAAGAGTCTGCAAGCACACGGAAGTACCATTGTAGCATTTCCCCAAAGGAGTATTCCAAAGGGTATCGAATCCAAGGAAGGCTGGGCGGATTAACTAGTTCAACACTATTGCAAGGAGTATAAATCATAAACGAGGACAAACCAGATCCTCAAGTGCAGGGGTAAGATATGATAAATAAGATAGTAGTGTGAACACACAAACACACTCTCTCTAAAGGTCCTAGGCTTAGGAGGCAACATACGAGTTAGTTCTAGGTTCTAAGGTACTAAACATACGAAGTTAGTCAGACGAGTTAGACACACACTAGCATCGCATGATGCTGGCTCAAGCACCCAAGTACAAACGGGGAGCTAACCTCCCGCGTCACTTACGCACGACTCCGGTTGTTAGACTTTAGACTCCTACAGTGTATCCGAATGTGGGGGATTCCAGAAGGGTCCAACGGCTGTCACCACCACGGCCTACCCCAAGACAAACCGTGGGATACACTCATAAGCAACGTAGCTATGCAACCCAAGCACCACGCTTACATTGTTAGCAGGACCCTGACTGGCCCGGGCTATTGTGACCCAGGTCAGAGCCACCAGATAAACCGGCCAATTACACCGAGCACCGTAGCTTGAGCACGAACTTCATGCAACACGAACATGAGATCTAACTAGATCAAACTAGGCTAAGCACACAAACGGATTTGTGCTTTCCTATGTCTATTCAACAAGATCAAAGCGTCGTGTTCGTGATGAACACGAGCCTCTAACTTATGAACAAACACCAAAAACATATGTAAGTCACTCGTCAACTGGATCGAAAGGCCTTGTTCATCAAGAACAAGAGCCTCTAAATGATGAACGAGCGAAGAACACATGAACAAATCACCCATGTATACAAGCACAACTTTATATGAAATAGCTGAATAACTGAAGTAGATCAAAGTATTAAAATAAAATAAAGATACAAGAGGACTCATACCTAGATCCCAAAGTAGACTTGGAACCTGAAGTAGAACTACTCTAGCCTACCTCCTAGCCTTAGAAACCAAAAGTGAGAGAGGAGGAGTAAGATGTGTTGGTAAGAAATGAACCCCCTCCCCTTCTATTTATAGGCCAGAGCACCAGCGCAAGACGGAGTGAAACACCCCGGGGATGGCCTCTAGGACCAATGGACAAGCGCCACGTGGAAGCCCAGGATCAACCGACCCAAGGTCGGTTCGGCCGATCCCAGGTGGGCCCCACTCGGGGTGTGCTTCCTCGGGATGGCTGTCCTGTGGGCCCTTAAGTCGGTCCCTGGTGTACACGTGTTCTTGAGGCGGTTTAGGTGCTCTGGTGGGCCCATGGATCCATGTGAAGTCCACATGTCATGCTCTGATTCGTCGGCGCTTGCCTCTCTTGGATTGGTGACATGTCGTGCATGCGTGGCACCGAGGTGGCTTAGCTTGCATGCATGGCACCTGAGGTGGCAGCCATTCCTTGAGGTGACGTGGCATGAATCATAGAAGGTGAGTTTGCCACTTCTTTTGTGCTTATTTTCCTGCAATCACATAATCTCCAAGGACAAGTGGAACTACATTATTCTTAACTAAAATGTGTGTAAGAAATGCCTCTTGCTCCTTCATTCATGAGTAAATTGACGGCTAAAGTAAGCACTTAACAGCCGTGAACAACTCCCCCAAGCTAGCCTCTTGCTTGTCCCGAGCAAGACACTTAGGACTTAGGTTGGTCGATCAGGAGATGCTACGATGTTGTATTCCTAGTTTATGACAAGGATATTCTCTATCAAGAATTGAATGAGTTGGCATTGATCTTACCTTACGCTTGATTGCTATGGAGCTTGTAGCTTCACCTGCCTTGAGCGGTTGAAAGATAGAACGGTTGTATAGGGATTACTAATCACAAGTACCTTGATCAGTCGTCAATCTGGAGGTTTTGCAAATTTTCACAAAGAAATCAAAGTTCCTCGAATGATACCCTCGGATCGCTCAGTGTGTATGCTTCCTCACCAAGGCATTGATTAGCCTTCTTTCTCTACCTACTTCTAATAAGCTGATATGTGGGGCTGTAGGTAGGGGAAAACATGTGGCATACCTGTTTCTCATGTATTGTTGAGTCGAAAACCGGATCCTTGGGAGTAACAAGTCATACAGCCCGATCAAGATGTGCATGTGTGTGTATGGTGGATGGATGAAGAACTCCTTTTTTATATGATTCTCTCCTCTCCTTTTGGGATTTTTGAGACTTGGGCTATGTCTCTTTATTCTTTCTCTCCTCTTTTTTTTCTTTCCATGCTCTTGGGCATGGACTGCTTCTTTTTCTCTTCTTTTTTTTTATAGCCCATAGTCCTTGCTGAACATTTTTTTTTGAAGAGAGAGTAATCATAAAACAATGCGCGGAGCTTTATTTGTGGAATGGATGGGGGATGGATGAAATGATGAGTGCTAACTTCCAATGTAGAAGTTTAGCATATGGGGGCTGTGTACGTGATCTTGATCATGGGAGTATGAAAAGTTTTTCGCCGAGGGTCACAACAACTCGATAAGACTCAATGAAGAAAACAAGTAGCATATGTGGAGGCTAACAATAGCTAGGATCTACATAGGGCTTTGGATAGGAATTTCTCATCATTGAGGAACTTATCATTTTATTGTTTTTCAAAAGAAAACTCCGGATATAAAACATCACTTAGCACAGGCTCATAGCAACCCTATTTTACCATATCATACCTCACAACAACCTAGGCAAAGGTCATGCTTTTTGTTACCCACAAGTTTCAAGCTAAGGTTTGATCATACAAGCCAACAAACTCAAAACTAAGATAGGATACTAAGTTGTAGCAAGGCATACAAAAGGAATAAACAGAGCAACTATTCATCATTTCGACCATAAAGAACAAAAGCATTCTTACCGCGCATACGAAAGCAAACTAAATTAAGAAAGCAAATAAATATTTTTGGTCTTTTTAATTTTGCAGATTTTTATGTGTTTTTAGCATATGAGATTCTGAAAATAAAGATACAAGTTACCTCCGAGTGGGGGTCCTCCCCCAAGCTAGCTTCAGGCTCACTACTGTGGAGGGGGGAATCCCATCCACCGGTAGTAGGCCCTCTGCTCCTCCAGCTGCTGCTGCTGTGCCAGCTCGATGGCGTGAAGTCTCTCGCCAGACATCCGCTGCCAGTCCCGAGTGGATTCGATGTGCTGGTGCACGGTCTCCTCCATGTCGCCGACATGGATATTGAGCTCGCTCATCTGTTGAGTGAGGGTGGCCCCACGAGATGATGAGCGCAATCCGGACGACGAAGATGTTGCATCTCCGTAGGCAGTACCAGCAGGGACAGCCCACTCGCCACTACCTACGCTAGCCCAAGCCGAGCTACTCGCACCCTGCTGGTACATGGGCTGATCCCAACCGGGAGCATACCCGGGAGTAACCCCAGGCATGTACTCAGTAGAGGTCCATGCACCAGATGGAGGTGTGGTAGGCTGAGGCTGTGGCTGAGGCGACCGCTGCGGAGACGGCTGTGGTGGCGGCTGTTGTGCTCCGGCTGCTCTCCTCGATGCACTCCTAGTTACCCTGTCACTAGAGACACTAGAACGACGAGGTTCCTCGAGAGAAACGGTCAGTGGCCCCTGGCCGTACAACCTGAAATCCGAGTTAGGTAACTGGATCTGGTTTGTATGGCCTGGGTAAAAGAAAACCAAAGAATCATCGGGACCCTTCTTAAGAATATGCCCCTGAGTCAAATAAGCCTCGTCAATCTGAGTCCGGGGATTAGCAATGGAGGGCACGTTGGGCCCTTGCGTAATCCCAAGATTCATGACGATACGAGAAATCAGAGACGTACACTCAATAGAACCCGTCATCTTAAAATTTGTTAGCCACTGCCGAATCATAGCTTGCACAGGGGAGATCTTGATCCGTCTGACCGCGGCATATAAGATCATCATCTCGTCAGTGCGCATGGGTCGTACATCATCCCTTGGAAAGAGAGTGATGGCGAGCCACTTGTGCCACAGTCGGAGAGTAGGGTGCAAGATGTCATTGCACCTCGGTATTAACTTGCCGCGAACAGGACAACCAGAGATTTCTTCCCAAAAACTTTCACGATTAAAACCAGCGCAAGCTTGCTCAAGAGAAATAGCGCAGCGACGATGAAAACCGAGGGTGCGACTAAGATCTTTCCATGAAACTCGATACGGAACTCCATGAAATCGAAATGAAATACCAGACGCATCCTCTTAAAGAGTGCAGAGAAACTGGATGGTGGTAGGTCTAGAACCAACCTCCTGAACTGGGACAAAATCCTCCCATCCTAGAGCTTGCCAAATGGAATTGAACTCGGAGTCCATACCTATTTTCTCGAGAAGGTCCGGGTCGGACTCCTTGGTGTTGGCGAAGACTCGGTCCCTGATGAGAGTGTTGGCTTGTCTCTCGCGATCACTCCTTAAGTCGATGAAGGCGGCGTCAACGGCGTACACTTCATCGGCTTGTGGCATGGGTAGCTCTTCTTCTCCTTCCTCTTCACGGTCGGTCGACATTGGGCTCGGTGCAGCTTCAGAATGGCGAGACGAGCTCCCCTCATCGCGTGAACGGCGTGAGTGCGTCAACTTCCGGAATGCGCCGGAAGCCCAACTCATCTTGCACAATTATCGGACGACACGAGCAACTCGGTGATGGGTTAGTGAAACCGAATGAAATTCTTACCGGGGTTGCTCCACCAATGATCAATATTTCAGCAGCACTTGGAGAGAGTACTTGGCACCTTAATCTCGAGCGAAAAATCCACGAAAACCAGAGAGCGAAAGCAAGAGAGGGAGAGAGTGTTGCAATGAGTGAAGACACCCCTCAAACCCCCTTGTATTTATAGGCAATGAAGCCAGGCACTAAGACATGGGCTGTGTGCAACGGCTAGGAGCCGTTGGAGGAAGGAGGGCCGAGCTAGCCGTTAGGCTGTGTCGGCAGACCTGTGGGGTCGGCCGAACCCACCTCGGGTTTGCCCGCCTCCAACTTTTTGCAACGGCTCTCTAACGGTCACATGAGGGCTTGCCTAGGTGTACCGGTCCAAATTTGCCCGGAAACTGGCTCGAATGAATTTTCAAGGATTTTCCAACCCAAAATTTTATTTTCAGAATTTTTATTAAAAAGGGAAATTTGGCTAGAAAAAATTCTAGCATGCAAATGCAAAGATGGAAAATTCAAACATGCATCGGAAAAAATTAAATCAAATTTTGGAAGGGAAATATGAGATATCTCACCAATTTTACCTTTTGGCGAAAGGACTCATCTTTTTTAAGTCCGAGAGCGGGACTTTTCTCGGTGATCAGTTCCACTCGTCACCCCACTCCCTAGAAGTAGAAGGGTGCGATCTCTGTACCTACCGCCACACCTTCCGTGCCTTCCTTGATTTTCTCGGTGTGGTCAGAGGTTGTGTGAGTTGGGGTTGTGGCTCCGTCCACCCTCAGGTCTGCTCATCATTTCCTTGCACTGAATAGCAATGCTCTTCTATTGGTCGAAATCGGAACATCAAGTTCTTCTTCCCAATGCGGAAATGGATGGTCCCACATTCCACATTGATCCTTTCCCGAGCATCACTTAGGAACAGCCTCCCAAGAATGAGTGGCATTTCCATGTCATCTTGCATATCAAGGACCACGAAATCCGCGAAGATGCAAGAACCGTGGACAAATACCAGTAGACTCTCCACAATCCCCTCCGGATACCGGATTGATGCATCAGCAAGTTGAACTGTCCTCGAGGTTGGGGTAAGAGCGGGATATCCCAATCTTTTGAACATAGCCTTGGACATGAGATTGACACTCGCGCCAAGATCACAGAGGGCATTCCTAATTTTCTGGTAGTATATAGTGCAAGTGATAGCCGGATAACCAGGATCCTTCCTATGCACAATTGCTGAAGATCCCCATGGGTCAAGAACCTGCTGTATGGGTCTCCCTGCATGGTCAGCAGCTCGTGCCCTCCCAGATGGCTTATCCCATCTGGTGGACACTGCACAAACATTCTCACAAGAAGACACGGGTTGCCCCGGAATCTTCCCGTCCTCAGCAGAGGGAACCAAAACAGCTAACTGAGCCAACTGGGTTTCTATCATTTTATTAAAGCTCAGCTGGTTCTTAAGAGCAGAAGAAAGGCTATCAATTTTGACGTCGAGGCTTTCTAAAGCCTTATCATAGGCAGCTGTTTTCTTATTAAAACCTTCATTAATCTTAGCTTGCCCGAAAACCAGATCTTTCAGGGAAGGTTGGTTGGGATTGTAAGTATTACCTTGATTACCTCCCTGATAGTAAGGGCATGATTGATTCCACGTTTGACCTCCTTGTGGACGATAACCATTGTTGTTGCCGTTCATATACATCACATCCTCCTGGGTAGCGGGGCAGTAATTCCCTGAATGCCCATTATCACCACAGACTTCGCAGGTCATGCGAGCATCCAAGTTTGAGTAGTGATGGCCATGGCAGCCTTCTCGCTGGTCAGAGCATCCATTCTCTTCATGAGTAGGTCCATCTTGGCGTGCAACATATCCTCTTCCTTGACGGTATGTGTACCCCTCTGACGTGGCTGGAGTCGATCGTCACTCCACCCTTGGTTGGAGACCATCTTCTCAATAAGTTTGGTTGCTTCAGCGATAGTGAGAGAGAAGAAAGCCCCTCCAGCAGCAGCATCAATATGGCCCCGGGCTGTCGGAGTCAGCCCATTATAGAAACTCTGAATAAGCCAGTTGTCCATCCCATGATGGGGACAAGCCAGGATGTACTCCTGGAGCCTCTCCTAAGCCTCTGGAATGGTTTCGTTTGCTGCTTGCTGAAAGCTTGAAATTCTTCCACGGAGAGCATTGGTCCTGCCCAACGGAAAGAACTTCGCGAGGAACGCTGCTGAGCACTTTGCCCAGGTGTCAATATCTACTTGGTTTGCATAGAATCACTGCTTCGCCTTTCCCAGGAGTGAGAATGGAAACAGCCGCAGATGAATGGCATCTTCCTCCACCCCTCGTATAGTGAAGGTACTGCACAGCTCCAAGAACTGTTGCAAGTGGGCACTCGCGTCTTCATTAGGCTTGCCACAAAATGGGCTAGCCTGTACCATCATAATGAGGCCAGTCTTGATCTCGAAGTTTCCATTCCCGGTATTGACCTCGGGGCCGGTGGGCACCTGATCAGTAGAGGGAGCAGAATATTTGCGAAGAGTCTTCTCTTGATTGGCCATAGGAGTTGATGTAGATGGCACGAAGGAAGCTGGGTCAACTTCCGTACGTACACACTAGGGAGAACCGAAATGAGTTCGAGCTCTCCTTACGAGTGACTCAGGATCTTCAGTGAAATTCGGCGGCAAGTCGAAACCAGTCATACACTACCTGTCTTCATCATTGATAGACAAAGAAGACATTCAAAGTTAGCCTACATTGAGAACTGTTTTATTCCTGTCATGATTATAAACATTGCAAAGTGTTGACATGTTATCCTTAGCCTTCCCCGGCAACGGCGCCAGAAATGCTTGTTGGTATTTCTTAACCTCGATGCTAAGTTACGGGTTCCTAGCAACGATGCCAAAAATATCCAAATGGTAATCCCAATGATTACAAGAGTCCGCAAGTGCATGGAAGTACCATTGTAGCATTTCCCCAAAGGAGAATTCCAAAGGGTATCGAATCCAAGGAAGGCTAGGCAGATTAACTAGTTCAACACTATTGCAAGGAGTATAAATCATAGACGGGGACAAACCAGATACTCAAGTGCAGGGGTAAGATATGATAAATAAGATAGTAGTGTGAACACACAAACACACTCTCTCTAAAGGTCTTAGGCTTAGGAAGCAACATACGAGTTAGTTCTAGGTTCTAAGGTACTAAACATACAAAGTTAGTCAGACGAGTTAGACACACACTAGCATCGCATGATGCTGGCTCAAGCACCCAGGTACAAACGGGGAGCTAACCTCCCGCGTCGCTTACGCACGACTCCGGTTGTTAGACTTTAGACTCCTATAGTGTATCCGAACGTGGGGGATTCTAGAAGGGTCCAACGGCTGTCACCACCGCGGCCTACCCCAAGACAAACTGTGGGATACACTCGTAAGCAACGTAGCTACGCAACCCAATCACCACGCTTACGTTGTTAGCAGGACCCTGACTGGCCCGGGCTATTGTGACCCAGGTCAGAGCCACCAGATAAACCGACCAATTACACCGAGCACCGTAGCTTGAGCACGAACTTCATGCAACATGAACATGAGATCTAACTAGATCAAACTAGGCTAAGCACACAAACGGATTTGTGCTTTCCTATGTCTATTCAACAAGATCAAAGGGTCGTGTTCGTGATGAACACGAGCCTCTAACTTATGAACAAACACCGAAAACATATGTAAGTCACTCGTCAACTGGATCAAAAGGCCTTGTTCATCAAGAACAAGAGCCTCTAAATGATGAACGAGCGAAGAACACATGAACAAATCACCCATGTATACAAGCACAACTTTATATGAAATAGCTGAATAACTGAAGTAGATCAAAGTCATAAAATAAAATAAATATACAAGAGGACTCATACCTAGATCCCAAAGTAGACTTGGAACCTAAAGTAGAACTACTCTAGCCTACCTCCTAGCCTTAGAAACCAAAAGTGAGAGAGGAGGAGTAAGATGTGTTGGTAAGAAATGAACCCCCTCCCCTTCTATTTATAGGCCAGAGCACTGGCGCAAGACGGAGTGAAACACCCCGGGGATGGCCTCTAGGAACAATGGACAAGCACCACGTGGAATCCCATGATCAACCGACCCAAGGTCGGTTCGGCCGATCCTAGGATCGGCCGATCCCAGGTGGGCCCCACTCGGGGTGTGCTTCCTCGGGGTGGCTGTCCTGTGGGCCCCTAAGTCGGTCCCCGGTGTACACGTGTTCTTGAGGCGGTTTAGGCGCTCTGGTGGGCCCATGGATCCATGTGAAGTCCACGTGTCACGCTCTGATTCATCGGGGCTTGCCTCTCTTGGATTGGTGACATGTCGTGCATGCGTGGCACCTGAGGTGGCTTAGCTTGCATGCATGGCACCTGAGGTGGCAGCCATTCCTTGAGGTGACGTGGCATGAATCATAGAAGGTGAGTTTGCCACTTCTTTTGTGCTTATTTTCCTGCAATCACATAATCTCCAAGGACAAGTGGAACTACATTATTCTTAACTAAAATACGTGTAAGAAATGCCTCTTGCTCCTTCATTCATGAGTAAATTGACAGCTAAAGTAAGCACTTAACAGCCGTCAATAGCCGTGCAGCCAAGGCCAAGGCCGAACTTTTGGTCACACCTGTGCCAAGGCACATCTAGCCGGCCGTTCCCAGCCGAGCGCGTACCCTGGCGTGCTACCGCGGAGCTCGCCGCCGTGGTCAAGCCACCGGCACTCGTCCGTGCGCAGCCGCACCGTGCCGCTGCTTTGCGGCCGTTGCTCGACGCCTAGGGACCCTGTTGCTTCTGCACGACCATGCGCACTCGCGCGTACACCCACGCGCTCGCAAGCGAGCCGCCTAGCCAGTGCGGACACCTCAGTCCCGACGCCGGAGTCCTCTGCTTTGCCTCGCCGTGCTGAGCCGCAGCTCGCCACCGTTGAGCCGAGATCCTGAGCCAAAGCCGCTCCTTTCCTTGCCCAAACAAAACCCTAGGGCCTCCTTAGTCGCCACTGCCTTTTGTTGGCCAGCCACCGGAGCACCTCGCCGTCGTCGAGCTTCTGCCGGTCCGCCGCTCCTTTGGGGCCAAGTCTCGAACACGTCCCGGCCGACCTAAAAACCCGGTGGGGTTTTCCTCCACATGCTGGACCACACATGGATCTTGCCGCAGTCGATCCTCTGGATCTCGTGCAGCTGACCAACCACAAACTCGCCACACCGCCGCCTGCTCGACTGCGAGCCGCAGCAGATCCGGCCGGGATCATTTGTGGCCGCCACCCCAGCAGCCATGTGGGCTGCCGCATGGGCATGGGCTAGCTTATAGCCGCCTATGTGGCTGCCACGTGAGCACCTAGAGCCAACCTGCAGCTAGCTTGTAGTTAGCTTAGAGATCTCTAGAGTCAACCTATAGTCAGTTTATAGTAGGCAGTATTGTGTATGTGTATTTTAATTTCATAAATCTATTTTATCTTTGGAAAATCCTAGAAAAATCCATTTCAACTCCGAAAAATATAAAACCTTTTCCAAAACTCTTCTAAAATCATAAACTCCATGTAGGCCTAGTATTTGCTCTCTTTTGGCTCTTAATTGCTGTCCATTTGGAGTTAATTGCAATAGGATCCGTCTTTATTTTATTTATGTGTTAATATGAACAGCTGGAGCCGGGGAGCTGAGCTCGGAGATCGACTACACCGACGACTACGTCGCTGACGACTACTCGCACGCAGGTGTTCACACCCGACTGATTCTGAGTACCTATTAGGCATTGCTATGTAGTATGCTAGCGCTTTACTTTAAATGCATGATGATGAACCTTGTATAGTCTTCTTTATTTATCCTGTCCTTGATTGCCCTAGTACTACTATGTTATATATATAAGCGTGTATATACGCTGAGCTTCGCGATGCATGTGTTGGGATGAGAATAGTGGTTCTTGGCTTGTGTGGGGTAAAAACCGGCAGGAGAAGGCGTTTTGGGTATTTTGGTGGGGGTGAGCTCGAAACAACCGATCTGGGATCGGGGATGGGGGGTGCACTCCTCAGTGTTTCCCCACTTGTACAGTTTTCGGAGCACAAGTGTTGGGGGTTTTACTTACGTTTGGAGGACATGAGCTTGCCCCGGTCTGAAAGCGAGTGGATCAACTTGTCGATAGGACTTTCGTACACACCACCTCACTGAGAGTGGGGTTAGGGCCGGGTTGAGCTCGGCAAGTGCGGAACCATACCTGCCAGCAGGATAGAGGGTATCAGAGGGGGAGAGGTGGGAGTGAGACCACCTTCTCTCAGTGCGACTCCTGTGTGGCCACACGGGAGCATTTCACAGTTCTGGTGCAATCCCTTTCGCGAGGGATTGCTTTGAGGCCCAGATGCAGGATAGGACCGTAACTACCAAGAGTTCGCATGGTAGGATGGGCTCGGTCTGTCGGCCACTGGCCGGGTGCCATTCCGAGATGGGTACAGGTGTACACGCTTTGCAGAGTTTTGATCTATACGTTTAGCCGCGTCCTCGGTCATGGACAAACCTTGAAGACATGTTCGTTCCTCATGTTTTGGGATTTCTACCTCCCCCTGTAGATGAGAGTGTGGTGAGCCGTGGTTGCAGTCAGGGAGAGGAGAGTGGCTCCCTCTACCTCGCAGATCCGATTGCAATCATTGAGGTGCGAGGAGAGGAAGTTCTCGCATCGACCCTAGATGGAGATAGGATGTGGAGACGGGGCCCTCGGGTACCAGGTGTTCCCGAGTTGTGATGAGAGAATGGATTGGGACTTATATGGAGATGTTTCCTCTTTGTGCTTTGCTGCTGGTGCATAGGAAACCCGAGCTTCTACCTTGTTTCTTTTCTTACCCTTTAGAAGCTAGGTCGCTTAAAGCTGCATACAGTTGGTGATGTGGACCTATCCCACTCCTTGGGGTAAGACTTTGGGTGTGCAGGGTACGAGTCCGACTACGATAACAACGCCGACAAATGGTACGACTGAGGGATGCGTCGCTGCGCTCAAGGATGCCTGTGGACGTGAAGAATAAAAGATGGAGACTCTTCTGGGATGCTAGCTACCGCTGCGTAGAATTTTCACTCTGATTCAGCCACGAGGCTTGTAATGTTGTACTCCATAATGGATGTGTAATAAATTATGTAATTCTATATGTGCGATGCGATGTATGGCTGTGTTTTATCTTCTGTGATGCGTTTTGTACGCGATAGCCACTGATCCAGGGACTATCGCGAAGGTACAGTGATTCGGATTTTCTTCACCGAAAATCTGGGGCGTTACAGTTGGGCTTAGAGACACAAGGATTATACTGGTTCAGGCACGGGGGGGTGCCCTACGTCCGGTTCGAAGGAGTGTTCTATATGCCCACGGGGGCATGTAGTAGTGGGTACAAGCTGAGAAACCAAGTTGATATGTGCCTTGGTTTGTATATGATGAGCGATTGACCGGATGTTTTGAGGCTTTGTGTTGAGTGTGTTTCGTCGGGTTGTGTTGTCGGTTGTGTGTCTTTTACTCATTTGTTTATGTGGTGTGTTGTCGATGCACTCGTGAGGAGTGGTTGACAACGTTGTGTGGACTGACTCTTGGCCGAGTATTGCAGGTGCAGGTTGCGGCTTGATTTGCGTTGGTGCAGGTGAAGAGCGGGCGCGAAAGGTCTTAGCTTGTGTGGCCTCCGAGGAGTGGAGAGACAAGTAGGCTCGGCTCGATGGACCCGGTGGCCGGACGGGATCAAGTGCGGGCCGCATGGTGGCAAGAAAAGCAAGACGAAGTCGGGTACGGTTTCTTGGTTGAGCCTCAAAACCAAGGTGGAGCCGGTGCAAGGTAGCGGCCAAGTCATTGAACGGGGCAAGACTGAGTAGACCGTCCAGGAGCCGGAGGTGAAAGGCTTGGCGGGCCCGATGCTTGGCGTGGTGAGGCCGAAGCTTGCATGCGGGGTTTTCGGTGGTTCACCAGAAAACTGTCGGGTTCCTCGGTTGCTCCACAAAGCTGAGCACGACGGTTTGTTGGTTTGGCCACAAAACCAACACCGAGCCGGGATGACGTGGCGGCCAAGTCATGAGTGGGATTGGCGTGGAGGCTGCACCGAGTCCGTGGGGTTTACGGCGGTTCACCACAAAACCGTCGGGGTTACTTGGTTGAGCCACAAAACCAAGACCGGAGGCTCGGCGGGCGGAGACGGGATCCGGGCGCGCCGAGAAGCTTCGAAGCGGGCGACACGCGGCATGATCGAGGTGCTTGCGTTGGGAGGACGCGAAGGCCCGATGGATGTGCGGCCGTCCGATGGAGAACTTCATGTGTTGACCAAAATGCCCCTGTGAGGGCTTGAGTTGTAACTCCTAGTGTAGGGGTACTTCGGTCTTTTCCGGAGGGCCTATATATAGGAGGAGGGGGCTGAATTTTCAGCCAACTCTTTGGCTAGAGGTGGGAGTGCTCTTTCATTTTGGGGTGCTCTTGGGGAGAGAGGGAGAGAGGTGTGAGTGGCTCTTTGTTTGAGCTTTTTGCCATCCAAGATTTGTGATTCTTGTGAGTGGCTTGTAACCGGATTTGGCTAAGATATTCATAGTGAAATCTTCCTTCTCAATCTCGTGCCAAATCCTTTGCTCCCGGCGTTTTTCTTTTTCTGCGATTTTCGGAGGTATTTTTGGAGGATTTTTGTTCGTCGCTCGATTCGTCAATTTGAGGGTGTTTCTCTCCGGATTTCTGAGGGGGTCATGGGTGAGTGCCTTGTGCCTCTTTGTGGATGATCTTGACCCCTCAAACGTCGGGAATCGGTCTCGATTTGAAGGTTTTTGGATGAACTCGAGTTCTTGGTGGAAGTTCCTTTGATTCGCGATTACTCATGATTGGAGGTGTTTGGGGACGAGATCTTTGAGATAGAGCCTCCTCTAGTGGTGCTACTACATTCCCCAAACTTTCTCTTCAATCCGTTGGGTGAATCGGGAGATCGGGTGATGGGAACTTAGGGTTGACTCCGCGGGTGTCTCGAGCTGTTGAAGGTCCGGAGTTTCTGGACTTTTGTCCGGAGTTTCTGGAAAACCCGGAGTTTCCGGACTTTGGCCCGGAGTTTCCGGACTTTGGAGTTTCCGGACTTTGGCCCGGAGTTTCCGGACTTTGGCCTGGAGTTTCCAGACTTTTGGAAGCCTGGAGTATCCGGACTTTGGTTCTGAGTTTCCGGATTTTGGCCCAGAGTTTCCGGACTTCCTAGAGGGTTTTGCTAGACTTGTTTACTTGTGCTTCCGCTTTGTTCCTAGGCTTGATCTAACTTGTTTCTAGGGTCAGTAGGTCCGTTGTGACTACGTGATCTTGGCAAGTGTGTGCGAGATTCTTCGGAAGTGATTTGGGGCATAGGCTGAGTTCTTGAGAAGAATTTTTATCGGCTCCCATTCACTCCCCCCTCTCTGGTCGCCAATCCGGTCCTTCAATTGGTATCAGAGCCGGTTGCGGATTCGTATGACTCTAACAAGTCTAGGATCCATAGGGCGACAAAGAAAAGGGTGCTTTTGCTTGCGGATTTGATTTGCGCGCTTTGAGCTTGTTTTCAGCTAATCCTAATCGGTGCTTTGTGTATAGCACCAAGCTCTTCCCTTTGCGGTTCTTTGAGTAGGAGGAGCATGGAGGTTGAGGCGGAAGCCGGTGTAGAGAAGATGATGTCCCTCATCGAGGACTATCAAGATGGTGATCTCAAGAAGGGAGAGCTCCACCACAAGCTAAGGGACATGAACCAAGGTACGCTTGCCAAATGCATCTTGATCCTATGCGACAGGTTGGATGATTGTGAATGTGATTGTGGGGATTTGCATAGGAGAAACATAGATTTGTGTGATGCCTTGCGTAGGAAGAATGAGAAGATAAAATGCTCTCTTGTTAGGTTGAAATGTGGTATGGCTCATTGGAAGTCTTGTGCTCTGAATTCTTGCACTTCTTGTAACACCATGCATGCTAAGAATGATGCTTTGATTGCTTCCATTGCATGCTTGAAATCTGAAATTAAGGTGTTAAATTTAAAAGCTTCTTTGCCATGCAAATCTTGTGATGCCTTGTGTGTTGAAAATGAGAAACTAAAAAATGAGGTTAATTGGCGTAAAGAGCATGTTGAAGCCTTTAGAAGAGCATGTAACAATCTTGATTTTGAGAATGATGAATTGAGATCATCTCTTGCTAACTTGCAATCTGAAATTGACTTGTTGAAATCCAATGCTTCTATGCCTTGCAATTCTTGTGTTGCTTTGAATATTGATCTTGATGTGGCTAGAAGTAAGATTTCTTTGTTGGAGACTAGTGCTTCTTTACCATGTGTTTCTTGTGAGTCTTTGCATGCTGAAATTAATGAATTAAAATTGACTCACACCACATGTGTAGATGATCTTGAGCATGCTAGGGCTGAAATTTGTGATATGAAATCCATGCCTTGTAGCAAGTGCTCTTTGTTGCTTGTAGAGGATGCTTGCCATACTTCTTGTGATGATGATGATGCTTTGGTGGATGTAAATGATGATACTTGTTCATGTGGTCTCATTTGCACTTCATGCATTGATTTGGAAAGTGAAGTTTTGGCTTTAAAGAAAATGCGTGATGATATGAGCGCCAAGTTGGTTCTGCATGATGAGATGAGTGCCAACCTTGAGAAAGAGAATGAACTCTTGCGTACCACATATGCTAGATGCATTGAAAAGGAAATCGATAATTTGAAAAATATGACATGTGGTACTTGTGAGCACCTCAAGTTTGAAAATGAGGTTTTGCGCACAAGGTGCAAGAGTCTTTGTGCCAAGGGTTTGGATTCTTGTATTTCTTGTCACTCCGATGTTGATGCTTTTAAAATTGATTCTTCTCAACCGGAGTTGACTTCTTCTCTTGAGCTTGAGTCTTTGGTTGGTGGCACGTGTGGTGGTGCTTTGGATAGCTCCTTCATAGCTACTCCTAAGCTTGTTGCTTCTTCCGGTGTTGCCCAAGAGATGTCAGATGGCAAAGGTGCTTCTCACATATTTGGAACTCATGTTCCTAAACCGAAGTTCAAATGCACCTTTTGCAAGAAGGATGGGCATACCGTTGAGTTTTGTTTTCGCCGTGTCAAGCACGAGCGACGTGTGCGTGCCAAAGCTTTTAGGAAGCCACGTAGCCTTTCTCATGGTACGTGTGATTCTAATGTGGGCACCAAGTTGGATGTTGGGGTTGATGCTTCTGTCTCTAAGTCCCAAGGGACTTCCCACTTACAAGAGAATGGTGATTCATCCATTCGGATCGTGCCTCTCAATAGGCCTTTGTACCATTGCTCTCATTGTGGGAAGGATGGGCATCAAGAGAGCTTTTGCTACCGTCGGGCAAGGAGAATACGGCGAGGAGGTGCTTCTAGGCCTTTGGTTGTTCATAGTCCTTCTCATGGCATGAACACTTGTGAGCCTAAGAAGGCACAATTTGTGGACGGGTTTTATGACACTCTTTCTAGTGGGTTAGGCCATGCTCGTGGACATGTTTCTAGTGTTTCTTGTGTTGGTCCACGACATGCTTTCCATGGTGCTTGTGTTGGTTATTCTCCTACGACCCCGAAGGATCTTTGCCTTTTTGCTTGTGGTAGCACTCGACTTTCTTCGTGAGTGGCTCCTTTGAGGCATGGTTCTAAGGGTGTTCGAAAGCCTTTTCATTCGAACCGGCATTTGCATCATGCTAACCCACATGATAAGTTGAGTGCATCGCTTACCCGTGTGACCAAGCATTGGATTCCCAAGTATGTGCTTGCTAACCCTTTGGGATCCAAGGCTCGGTCTTTTTCGTCTCCTTGTGTGTAGGTATGGAGACGCGGTTGGAGAACATGAGTTGGATGGTACTTGATCTTTGCCCGTGAAGTGATCAAGACAAGATGGTTCTCCACACCGCTTTGGACGGCTTTTGAAAGCTTTTGTACACATGTATAGTGAGTTTTCCTTTCCCCTTGTTCTCACTTGTATATACTTATGTCATGCTTGTGTGTAAACCATGGTAGGCTAGCCACCTTGTTCATGATAGCTTTGTGATCTTGCATATCTATCTTGCTATCTTTGTATGATATTATGGTGGATGATATTTATGAACATCATGTCATGCTTTATGGTTGATTGCTTGGATATGTCATGTTGTTCATCCATATCATTTTGTCTAGCTTGATGGTACCTTTCTTGTTAGCATGTTTGTCTCCCATGTATATCTTGTCATGCTAGCTTTGTAATATATGTTGGTGATTGATCCAAATGAAGTTGTATCATACCTTTAGTTCTTGTATTTTGTTTGGCATGTTGTTCTTTGGTATCTTTTTATTTTAGTATCCTTGTATAGGGTTGTACCTTGTTGACATGCTTGCTAGCCCATGCTTATTCATATATGTGGAATCATGTTACAATGCTTTATTTATCTTGATTGGTATTGTCAATGCATTGTGTAGCATGTTTTGAGCTTGCGTTGGGTTTCGGGCTTGCCTTGTCTTCGGGTTGTGGTTTGTGTCTTGTTTTGGCTTTCTCCCTTTTTGTTTGGTTTTAGAGCTTCTCTTTTGCTCTTTCTTTTCCTAGCTTTTGCTTTGTTAGTTGTGTTCGGTTGAGGGGGAGCTTGGCTTCATTTGAAGGGGGAATTTGTTTTTAGGAGTGTTGTGGCTTTTGGTAGCCATTTGTGATCATTCAATTGGTATCCCTTCTATGGTACTCAATTGGGATCTTTGGTGGTCTTGCAATTGGTATCTTTTTCTATGGTACTCAATTGGGACCTTTGGTGGCTCTTCTCTCGCTTGGAGCGGTTCTTGGTTGGTGTGTCCCCTCGTGGGCTTTCTTGGTGTCAAGTCAAGTTCCGTGTCTCCCTATGCATTTTGCATTGCATTTGTGTCATATATCATGTTGCATTTGATGTACTTATCTACCTTTGTTGCATTTGTATCATATGCATGGTAGGTTGAGCTTCTCCTATATGCCATGAACACTATGATATGCTATTTGTGAGCTTTTGAGCATGTTTGATATGTTTTGGTGATGGATAGCTATGCTCTTGATAGTTTTGCTATATATGCATGTTGAGATGGCTATTTTTGAAAAATGCTAGGATAGGCTCTCTCTTGTGGGTTTTAAGGCCTTGCATGATCTTAGTGTGCTTTGGTGGTCTATATCATGCTTAATTTGTGCTTGGATATCATGTGCATTTCACTTGGGGTCAAAGACCCATTTGTCATTATGAATGTTTAGCCCATGTGATACCTTGTGGGGGAGCATAAGCTTCTTTTTGCCGCAAAGGCACTTCATGTACCATTTTGAGCTTAAAATTGAAAAATGAAATTGGTATGAAATGCTTTGCTTGAAGTTATGCTCTCACTTGTTCCATGTCATAAAATCCTTTAAAATTGCAATAATTTGGGTGCTAAACCGTAGCATGTTGTCTACCATGAGAAGTCTCATTTTAAGAAGTAGACACATGGCTCGGTGGCTTTAACATGACATGAGATGCTTATGGGTGTTTGTAATGATCTTGTGATGAGGATATGTGACCTAGCATGAAGTTTGTGTGATTTAGATTCACTTTGGCATGTTTTGCTCATGTTTAGGTCCTTGCTCTTGAGAGGGAAATTTTTTTCACAAAAGTGCTTAATTTGATCATGCCTTTGTCTTATGCCTATATAGCTTTACTATCTTGATGGCTATGCTTTTATGGAACTATGAACTATCTTGCTTGCTCATTATCTCACTTGTAGCATTTTATAGTGCTCTTTGTATATTTGAGAAGCTAGTAGTTAAATCTTTTGGAAAATTGCCTTGATTCATGCATTGTTAATAAGGGGGAAAAGTTGTTTTTGGGGGAGAAAATGTTTCAATTTACATACATTTGTGGCATCCAGAGGGATACTCAGTTCAGGGGGAGAACTTGAGTTTGCATGCACATTTTCAGGGTAAGTATGCATTTGTGTAGGGGGAGCTTTGGTGAGTTTCCTTTGTTTGCCTGAATTGTGCTTTGGTGGTTGCTCTTTGCTCTATCACGTGTGTTTAGGGTGAGCTTTGTATGCTCTTTGACCCTAGTGCATGTGCTTAGGGGGGAGCTTGTGAGCTTGATGTGCTCTTTGCTCTATCGCATGCGTTTAGGGTGAGCTTTGTATGCTCTTCGGCCCTAGTTCATGTGTTTAGGGGGAGCCTGTGAGTTTTGTGCTCTTTTGCTCTTTTGCCGGTGGTGTTGAGCCTCTTTGCCTCTTCTTGAGGAGCCGGCGGTTGATTTGAGTTTTCGATCGTCACATGATTGGTGTTGAGCCCTTTGTGCCTCTTCTTGAGGGATTGTGTGCTTTCGTTTGTCCATGATTGGTGTTGAGCCCTTTGTGCCTCTTCTTGAGGGATCATGTGTCCTTGTCTCGGTTGTGTCGAGCCGTTGCCCATGTCTTTGGGGACCGAGACATTGATTTGGCCTTTGTGGTTTCTCTCATGCCAAGTGACTTTGTTCTTTGCTTTTGTGTGGTTTTCTTTCACTTGGATAAGTTATTCAGCCTTTGCTTTCTCAAACCATTTCTTTGTGCTCGCATGTTGTCAATCCACTCCTCAAGGGGGAGAAATTTGGAAAATCAAGTTGATATGAACCTTGATTTGATGGTGATGAGCAGTTGACAAGTGCTTTGCTAAGAGCTGAAATTGTTTTGATGGCGTTCGAGATTGCTTGTAGCTCTTGTTGTTTGCTTGACTCTTCAGTGGTGTTTAGCCTTTGTGCTTCCTTTGGTTCTGAGAGTCTTTGGTTCGAGCTCTTCTCATTTCAAGTAGCCTTGTGTTTGCTTTTTGTTGGCTTTTGGTTTTCTTTTTGCTTTCAAACCATTTTTTGTCAATGCACTCATCAAGGGGGAGATTGAGAAACCAAGTTGATATGTGCCTTGGTTTGTATATGATGAGCGATTGACCGGATGTTTTGAGGCTTTGTGTTGAGTGTGTTTCGTCGGGTTGTGTTGTCGGTTGTGTGTCTTTTACTCATTTGTTTATGTGGTGTGTTGTCGATGCACTCGTGAGGAGTGGTTGACAACGTTGTGTGGACTGACTCTTGGCCGAGTATTGCAGGTGCAGGTTGCGGCTTGATTTGCGTTGGTGCAGGTGAAGAGCGGGCGCGAAAGGTCTTAGCCTGTGTGGCCTCCGAGGAGTGGAGAGACAAGTAGGCTCGGCTCGATGGACCCGGTGGCCGGACGGGATCAAGTGCGGGCCGCATGGTGGCAAGAAAAGCAAGACGAAGTCGGGTACGGTTTCTTGGTTGAGCCTCAAAACCAAGGTGGAGCCGGTGCAAGGTAGCGGCCAAGTCATTGAACGGGGCAAGACTGAGTAGACCATCCGGGAGCCGGAGGTGAAAGGCTTGGCGGGCCCGATGCTTGGCGTGGTGAGGCCGAAGCTTGCATGCGGGGTTTTCGGCGGTTCACCAGAAAACTGTCGGGTTCCTCGGTTGCTCCACAAAGTCGAGCACGACGGTTTGTTGGTTTGGCCACAAAACCAACACCGAGCCGGGACGACGTGGCGGCCAAGTCATGAGTGGGATTGGCGTGGAGGCTGCACCGAGTCCGTGGGGTTTACGGCGGTTCACCACAAAACCGTCGGGGTTACTTGGTTGAGCCACAAAACCAAGACCGGAGGCTCAGCGGGCGGAGACGGGATCCGGGCGTGCCGAGAAGCTTCGAAGCGGGCGACACGCGGCATGATCGAGGTGCTTGCGTTGGGAGGACACGAAGGCCCGATGGATGTGCGGCCGTCCGATGGAGAACTTCATGTGTTGACCAAAATGCCCCTGTGAGGGCTTGAGTTGTAACTCCTAGTGTAGGGGTACTTCGGTCTTTTCCGGAGGGCCTATATATAGGAGGAGGGGGCTGAATTTTCAGCCAACTCTTTGGCTAGAGGTGGGAGTGCTCTTTCATTTTGGGGTGCTCTTGGGGAGAGAGGGAGAGAGGTGTGAGTGGCTCTTTGTTTGAGCTTTTTGCCATCCAAGATTTGTGATTCTTGTGAGTGGCTTGTAACCGGATTTGGCTAAGATATTCATAGTGAAATCTTCCTTCTCAATCTCGTGCCAAATCCTTTGCTCCCGGCGTTTTTCTTTTTCTGGGATTTTCGGAGGTATTTTTGGAGGATTTTTGTTCGTCGCTCGATTCGTCAATTTGATGGCATTTCTCTCAGGATTTCTTTGAGGGGATCATGGGTGAGTGCCTTGTGCCTCTTTGTGGATGATCTTGACCCCTCAAACGCCGGGAATCGGTCTCGATTTGAAGGTTTTTGGATGAACTCGAGTTCTTGGTGGAAGTTCCTTTGATTCGCGATTACTCATGATTGGAGGTGTTTGGGGACGAGATCTTTGAAATAGAGCCTCCTCTAGTGGTGCTACTACATTCCCCAAACTTTCTCTTCAATCCGTTGGGTGAATCGGGAGATCGGGTGATGGGAACTTAGGGTTGACTCTGCGGGTGTCTCGAGCTGTTGAAGGTCCGGAGTTTCTGGACTTTTGTCCGGAGTTTCTGGAAAACCCGGAGTTTCCGGACTTTGGCCCAGAGTTTCGGACTTTGGAGTTTCCGGACTTTGGCCTGGAGTTTCCGGACTTTGGCCTGGTGTTTCCGGACTTTTGGAAGCCTGGAGTATCCGGACTTTGGTTCTGAGTTTCCGGATTTTGGCCCGGAGTTTCCGGACTTCCTAGAGGGTTTTGCTAGACTTGTTTACTTGTGCTTCCGCTTTGTTCCTAGGCTTGATCTAACTTGTTCCTAGGGTCAGTAGGTCCGTTGTGACTATGTGATCTTGGCAAGTGTGTGCGAGATTCTTCGGAAGTGATTTGGGGCATAGGCTGAGTTCTTGAGAAGAATTTTTATCGGCTCCCATTCACTCCCCCCCTTTCTGGTCGCCAATCCGGTCCTTCACAAGCTTAGGTTGAGAGAGGGAGTGTCCCAAGTCTCTGATTGTGGTGGTGAGCTGCGAATGCTCGGTGTGTGTGGTGCTGGGCTCTACGATCATATTGTGATCGTCGATCCCCTATTGGTTGTTTTTTTGTGTCCTCTGTATTTATGGTGCTAGCCTCCCCTTTTATTGTCCAAGGAGGGCTGGTGTACAAGGGTTACGATGGTAAAATGGCGTCCTGCTACAGTGCTGTAACAGTGCTAGAATAGTACCATGCCGTGGGCCTTCGTCTCCGGTTGGCGTTGTACGCTGTGCTTGCCGCGGTAGTCCCTGTAGGGCGGTGTAGCTGGAGGCTCCGGTTCCAAGGTGGCTTCTCCCGGCTCAGGGCTACGCAGGTCTTGCTAGGTCGAGGCTTCTCGTGCAAGCCCTGACCTTTCCTCTGATGCCCACTGGGTTGGGTCTCACCGTTCGATGCCTTATAGGTGAAGGATTCGCCTATCCTTTGTTATTGTTCGTTATCCAGGTGATGAGACGCCGGGGCAGTCCGCTTCCCACGCCGAGGAAAATCTCATCATGGCCTGGTCGCCTGACAACATAGATCCGCCCGCCCTGCTGTTCCTGCACGTCCCGGGCAGCACGGGGTTGCTCACGCCATGTTGCAACCCTCGCTTGGGGGGCCCCCGCCGTTGGGCTGCATCCGAAGGAACCTTAGGTCATGCGGGGTGGAGCCATCCGTCGAGGCAGCTCTGGCGCTCCTTAGGTCGCGCGGGTCGACTGCTTGGGTCGAGGGTAGCCACAGAGATGACGTCATGCCACTACTGTTGACACCGTTTTTTGGAAAAAAACAGGTCAAAAAGGATAAGGAGAAGCAGCCGATGAAAACAGAGTGCAATCGGCCGATTAGAAGAGAGAGAAGGATGGTCAACAGGACTTGCCGATGGTCAAGGAGGCTCAAGTCTGTTGGAGGACCAGCAGGACAAACCAATCGGCCGATGGTAAAGCAAGGGGGTCGGCCGATGAGGAGAAAGGCGGCAATCAAGAAAGTACGCTAAAAGGAAAGTACGGTGGAGGTGGGTCAATCCACAATTGACAACGGGTCAAGAGTCAATTTTTAGAAGGTTTTTTGACTCCTGCGAGAGTCCTTTTCTATTTTTAGTAGTTTTTTGTCTTTAGATACAAGTAAACGGTGCCGTGATTGGCTAGGAGTCGGGTTGTCCTCAGGACATAAATAGCGACCCTTCGTGGTCGGAAAAAGCGTATACACCAATATCAAACAAACCGCCTCCGGGCAAACCCTTTACTTTACAGCATCTACTTTACAGCATCTACATTTACAACATCTGCTTTTCGGCGACTTTGCCATTGCGTTTTTCTTCTTTTCTACAACGCTGTCCTTCAAGTTTGTCGGGCTGCATCGATCGATCTCCGGCAAGCTTGTGAGTACCGTTTTACCGAATAACCCTAGGCTTTAACCTCCTGGCGCATCGCTAAGGCTTCGTCTAGTTCTTTATTCATACCTTACCGGTATTAGCTAGATCTGCAAGTTTTTGTACCAATTCTTGTAGTTTTAAGCTATTATCATCAATTACCCCACTCGATCTAGATCCTATCGGCTCCCACTATAGCCGGTTCCGACCTATTCGAGTGCTGACGTCACGATCGGCCGATTCTAGCCGATCTATCTACTCACGCACCAGCGTTTCGGTCGCCCTCGAGCCGGCCGATCCCGCTTTTACCCGTATCGGCCGATTGGCTGATACACGGGTTGCTACAAGGCAATCGGTTCTCTAGCCGATCCCTAATATTTTCCATTGTCAATCAACAGGTCAGATTGGCTGGCACGCCTCGCTACAGACCGGGGAGTCATGTGTGCTGCGCGCGGAGGTGACGTCCTATTTTCACGTCAACACACTTTTGGCACGCCCGGTGGGACTCGAAGAAGTCAACAATGATGAAGAACACGAAGACTGGTCCTTCTGAGATTGATCCATAAAACGTCCAAGCAATCACCAAGGATCAGCTGAAAGATACAGACAAAGCTGAGTTCGAAGCTCACATGAAGCATTATGAAGAGCTTTGCCTGGCATCATACGGTCAGACTAAAGATGGAATCTTCAAGAAGAATCCTTTACCAACACCTAAGGAAGTCGCCTTCTCAGCCGATCCTGAAAGGCTTCAAGACATGATGACTAAGGCGATGCATCAAACAATGATTGATCAATCTAAGGTTTTCGCCAATACTATTCAGAATTCCATAATTGAAGCACTCAAGAAAGGAGCAGAGGGAGGATATCTGGGACCTGCATACTTCCAACCAAATCGAACTCCTCCAGTGTTCTAGCATAACCAATCGGCTCCCCCGCCGATTGATGATCCAACAAAAGGGATTTCACCATCCCCACAGATCAATGCAACTGCTCCTGGATCTTCATCGGACTCCCAGCCGATTCGGAATCAAGGTGTTGGGGATAAAGCTAAAGACCCTGCCATCACAATGCCAGTGGTTCAAACTCACCGAACACAATCTAACGTCCAGGACTAGACTTTCTCAGTGCAGAATCAGCATAAAAAATATCCTGCGATGAGAGATCAAGACGGAAGGCTTGAAGGATGGGGCTTACCTCGTGATCATTTTGAGACTGATATCTCAAATTTTCTTGAGCCTCAGCCTGAGCAAGTTCCAGAGGTGAAGTACCCACAATCTTATCAAGCTATGTTTGGGGGTACTCCAGGGACTGTGCACATGAATGGGGATGGAGTAGAGTTTGTCTACTTCAATCACGGGAGCAAAGCTTTTGAAAGAGTCAAGATCAGTCCAGCTCATGCTCATATGATCATACCTACAGAAAGAAAAGCTCCTGTTCTACCTCAGAAACCAACTCCTGTTCAGCCTTAGAAATCGGTTCAGCAGCCGATACTAGGGATGCCCGTGCAGACTGCTCCGCTGCAGCAACCGACATTGGGGATGCCCGTGCAGACAACCCCGTTGCAACAGTCAGCGCCAATGCAGCCTGTCTTCACCCAGGCTAATACTGTGGCTCATACGAGATCATCGCCTCAGCAGCCGATCAATCAAGGAGTGATAGGGCAGCCAATAATTCCACAGGTGGATTCTGCACAGGTACTGCAAACACTTCTGAATCAATTAGCTATTTCAAGCCAGTTGAATTTGCAGTAATCAACCCCATCGCCTGGTCAGCCGATCGGACAAACTCTACCTGTTACAGGTCATTCAAACACGCAAGGTTCAGGAGCATCAATGGCACCAAATCCACAGCCAAGAACCTTAGAAGAACAGACTCCAGAGAGTCCATCAGCTGAAATGCAAGCGATTGAACAAGTATCTGCTGAGTTGAAGTCTCACATGAAACAGGAGCTGATTGACCACTTCTCGGAGATGCTGCTGAAGCAATATGGGATAAAACCCAAACAACAGTCCTGCATGTACAGGACACCGTATCCATCTGGTTACGATTAGATACCGTTCCCTCCAAGATTCAAGGTGCCAGACTTCACCAAGTTTTCTGGGCAAGATGAGACATCCACAGTGGAGCATATCACTCGATTTATCATCCAATGTGGAGAAGCAGGGAACGTTGATGCACTCAGGATACGTTTGTTCTCTTCATCTTTATCAGGACTAGCATTCTCATGGTTCACATCACTACTAGCTAATTCCATCATCAAATGGTCCGATTTGGAACAACAGTTCCATAACTATTTCTTCTCTGGTATCCATGAGATGAAGATTACTGATCTGACCAGACTCAAGCAAAGGAACGATGAAACAGTTGCTGGATTCGTTCAGAGATTCAGAGAGGTCAGAAACAAGTGCTATAGTCTGAACCTGGGAGATAAACAACTGGCTGAGTTGGCTTTCCAAGGTCTTTTGCCAACCTTGAGGGAGAAATATGCAACACATGATTTCGAGAGTCTCAGGCAATTGGTCAGTCGAATGAGCCAAGAAACTGCAAAGTCCTATGAGCCTAGAAGAAACTTTCAGAAGAAGGTGTCTTATGTGGATTACTCTGATTCAGAAGATGAAGACAATATGATAGGGCTTGCAGAGTGGGTCAAAGGCAAGAAGACAGTGTCCTGTCCCTTTGGCAAGAAAGAACCAGAGAAATTCGGCTTTGACATCACTAAGGCCGATAAGATATTTGATCTGTTACTTCAGCAAGGGCGGATTAAGCTCTCCCAATTCCATACCATACCATCTGCAGAGGAGCTGAAGAGGATGAAGTATTGCAAGTGGCACAATGCAACGTCGCATGACACCAATGATTGCAAGATCTTCAGACAACAGATCCAATCAGCTATTGAGCAAGAGAGGCTTAAGTTTGAAACCCCTACCAAAGCTGAAAAGCCGATGAAGATTGATCAGCACCCCTTCCCAACTAACACAGTTGAGGTGTCTAGCAAAGACATGTCACGAGTTAAGTTGCTGACGTCTGATTCGGCTCAAAATAAAGGAGCTGTCGATCCCAAAGTACAAGCAACCGCTGCCGATGTCAAAGGAAAAGGGTTGCTACTTGAAGAAGGAGATTTGAAGCCACGCCGGCCTGTCACGTCTCAGATGCTGATCAACAAATTCCAACGTCAACAGGAGAAAGCAAGGGGAAGATAAGAATGGGCACGTCGCAACGAAGGACATTGGAGATGTCCGTTCTTCAAGTATTGCTGGGAAGAAGGGATCAAGCTTCCAACAGCAGAGAATTGTCCAGAATGCAATGGGGCTTACAGCAACAGCAGCTCATCTAAAAGAGTTTGCTTCAACGACAGAAGACCTGCAGCTGGAGATCACCGTGAGTTCAGCAATCAACGGGTCTCAGTCCACGATCGGCTGGGGGGCAAGGCCAGCGTCCACGATCGGCTGGGGGGCAAGGCTAATGTTCATGATCGGCTGGGAGGCCGAGTCAATGAAAAGTCAAACAATCGGCTAGAAGAGATGGCCGATTCCTTGGTCCCTGATGAAGATATCATGTGCCGAGCTCCTGAGCGTCGACGAACGTTGCAACTGGATGATGAAGGATCAAGCCAAACATGTAAGAAGCCTAACCCACAATGGTGTCCAGATGGCTTGACCAAATCCCAGAAGAGGAGAGTCCAGCGCCTACGTCAGCTAGAATAGCAAGAAGAAGCGGAGACACGTGCTGGACAACAAGAAGGTTCGGTCTAAAGTTTGGCGCCCAAAGCCTAAGGCCGATGATGGGAAGGATGACAAACCACAAGCTGACATAAACATGGTTGTCTTCCTGCCAAAAGAGTTCATGGCTCCAGTTGATTCGGATGTGTCCGATGAAGAACTTGGCATGGCTCAATTGACACTGGAACCTAGACAAGCTATCTTTGAGAAGCCAGAAGACGAGAAGAGACAACATTTGAAGGCTTTGTTTCTCAAAGGATTTGTCAATGGCAAGCCAGTCACCAGGATGCTAGTAGATGGAGGAGCAGCAGTCAATCTGATGCCATACACCATGCTGCGCAAGATTGGGAAGTCTGATGAAGACTTAATCCAAACTGACATGATGTTGGTGGACTTCAAAGGCAACGTATCTCCGGCTCAAGGAGCAATCTGCGTGGAGCTCACCATAGGTAGTAAGACCCTTCCAACCACTTTCTTTGTCATTAAAGGGAGGGTATCTTATAATCTACTGCTGGGTCGGGATTGGATACATACCAACTGCTGCATACCGTCTACAATGCACCAATGCATCATCCAATGGATCGGAGATTCAGTGGAAGTGGTCCAAGGAGAAACCTCCTTGACAGTAGTAGCTACAGAAGCACAAGGATGGACTTATGATCGGGTAAGCTGCATATCTGGAAAAGCCTGGGATACCAAGTATCTCAAAGTGTCTGATTTCGGACTAAAGCCGGTTCAAGCAGTCGGCTCTGATGACAAGATTTAATGGATCAGTTCATTGAAGACAAAGGGAAGCTTGGGCTCGGAACCACAGCAGCTGATGGATTAGTCACCCAAGTATACAAGCAGTTATGTAAGCCGATTGTCATATCGTGCCTATCAGCCAATTGAGTTTTCAAGCTATAGCCGATTACAAATGTAATCGTTTCTAGTAGAATAGCCGATATCTGTAAAGAATCGCCTTTAGTACAAAAAATGTAAAACCGATGTACAAGATTAATATATTCGGTTGTAGCCGATACATGTATCGCCTTCAGAACAAAATGAATACATTTTTATCTCTTCTGTTTTGGATTACAACAATGATATTACAACTCAGATCTACAGATTACATACTTTCTCAAGAGGTTACAAGGGACGCGTTGTCCTAATCTCCAATATGATGAGGATATTGAATCGATGAATGAGAGAAGGACACAGCAAAGAGGAAACAGAAGATTAAGATCTTCACCCGATTCTGCAATCTTCCGCCAGAAGGAGCCCGAGTTGATGACCAAGATGGCCGTTCCTTTGGCACGTTCTTCCTCTGATAAATGTGCAGCAAGACACCCTACCTGTTTTCTTCCCCCGAAGCCAGATCTTCACAAGGATTCTTCTAGCTATAGTGCTTCATGGCTTTTTGAAAGGAGACAAAGAAGAAGAGGGGTCGCTACACTACTTCACAAGAATTCTTCTAGCCATGAAATGGAGAAAAGAAGAGAAAACAGTCGTACAACAAGAGCCTGTGATCTATTTGAGTTGGTTGAGACATGGCCGATGAGATTGAGTTTTCTCCATCGAGCCTCAGGCCTATTTATAGCCCCAAATGGAAGAAGGGATAGCTACGAGTGGGAATTAAAAAAGGGGAAATGAAGAGCATCCGATGCAGTCAAAGCTAGAACAGTTTCCCCGTGAAAGTCTCAGACTAGGCAATGGGAAGGCATGTAGTGATACATTTCCCAAAAATCAGGGGTTGGCTTTGAAGGAGGATTGAATAATAATGTGTGGCCCTACTCTGTACTCCAGAAGAGGAGACTATTAGGATTCCCCTCTCTCAACATTTTCAGCAACAGCGACAAGCTTTGATGCATCATTAGGATACAAGAACTCTTCAAGGAGAAACTTGTCAAGGAATGGGAATGATTGCATTTTCCTGGAAACGCTCTAGAGGAGGCTTCCCTCTTATCCCTAATGGAAGCTAGTCTGGTTCATAGTCAGAAAATTATGATTCTGCATAAGAAGTAGGCTACATTTTATAGCAAGGAAGACGAACCAGATCATAAAGAGCACCTACAAGTATGGGTGGAAATTCATCGCCAGAAAATGGTGCATCAAATGGCAATCAAGAGGTGGTGATGTTATTCATAAAGGCCGATTGCGTCGGCTGATAGTACATCAGAAATCAAAGTAGGCTCTTGGCTTTGTCTAGCTCTACTTTAACTTGGGCTATCTCTTCACCCACATGATCCAGTTCCTGAAGGAGAGCCGTCCTCCTGGCCTCGAGAACCTCCAGCTTCTTTTCATCGTTTGCAATCACCAGGCGAAGACCACGTTCTTGTCTAGATGGGTGGGTTGGTTGATTTACACCAAAGGCATTAATGCTCGATACGATCCTTTCCACGGTATCACGATTTGGAAACTGAGAAAAGAAGAAATGTCAGGGAAAGAATCGTGAAGAATGAAAGAATAAAATGGAACCAACCTGATTCACAGAGGAAGAGGAAGAAGAGGAAGCCATCGCAAAAGAAAGAAGTAACAGATCAAAGGGCAAAAGAAGTCTTGCGATATATAAAGGCCGATTGAAACATTCAGTCAAAGCAATTAATACGGAGCGTTGGAAGTTGGCCAGTGGAGGCCAATCACAGTTTAGGAAAATTACAAATAAAAGTTTAAACTATGCCTAAAAGATGGATGGCATTAATGAGGTCCAGACGCAGCTGATCGACCGCCTCTATCTCCTGGCGATCGGCATTGGCCGAACCAGGAATTGGCTGCTCTTGTTCACGAAGAACTTGGGCTTGACGTGCAATGGAATCCCTCTATTCTCGCATGGCAGCGATGGTGCTTGGAAGATCTGCAAGCTTCTGCTCTTCGGCTGTCAAATCTTGCTCGACCTGACCAAGGTCTTTCATCAGTTCAACACGACGCTTCTTCAAACGATCAATACTGCTGACGATACCAGAGCGAGAGGAAGTCAGGAGTTCAATTCTGTTGTCAAGATCGGCCATGCTACTGTCCAAATTCTCTGTATCCTGAGTAAGTTGCTCTTGACGCTTCCTCTCATCCAGCCGATCTTGGGCTTCCTAGACTACAAGCTGCCGATTCTCGATGAAAGCGACTTGGAGCATCTTCGCCTTAAGATCTCTAGGCAACTGGCCCTGAATTTGCTTAAAGATAGCTCTGATCGGCTCGGCATCTTGTACAAGTTGACCAATATCCTGGTTCAGTAATGGCAACACCTCGATCAGCTTAGCCTTCACTTCATCTGGAAGAATAACTGCTAATGTGCCCTGAACAGAAGGCAAGTTTGTTAGAACCTGCAGGAAAAGCAAAAGAGTTGAAGAAGAAATTCAAAGAAATCAAAAAGTTTGCCTCTACGGCAGAAGATGTTGCTCGAATCTGGGCAGTTGGGTTTTCAGCCGATGATGATTCAGGGACTTCAACAATCGGCAATTGTGGTTGATCACCGGTGTCTTCCTGAAGATCACCCAAAGACTTATCATGAACCTCAGTCAATGTCTCAATAATATCCTGGAACAAAGACAAGGAGTTAAAGGATGAGAGTAATAAAAAAATGACTAGTGAAGATTGTACCTCAGTCGGTTGTTCAATTTGAAAATCGGCTTGTTCAGGAGAATGCCGAAGCTGACTAACAGGAGCATCTGAGACATTGATCCTCTGAGTTTCAGATTGTTCGATCGATGAAATCAGGGTATTATCAACCAGATTCTCCATGACTTCATCTACTTCAGGTTGCTCAGACAACTCAACCAAAGTATCATCAGTTGAAGCTTCTTGAATTGGCTCTAGAACTAAACCTTGATCAGAATCAGCATTACCAGTTTGTGTTGATTTACTAGAAGACTGAGCAAGAAAAGAAGATGATCAATCAAAAAATACAAAAGGGGAAGGGGAAAAGGCAAAAGTCAGTACCTTGAAGGCACTTGCTAATACTCTGGCCATATCAGAGGCATCAACAATCACAGTGTCAATCTTCCTCTTTGTTTTACGGGCAAGAACTTTGCTGGACCCACCCTTCCTCTTAAGGGTCGACAGAGGTAAATTATCTGAAGAAAGATTGATCTTGGGACCTTGCATGACTGAAGAAATCGAGGGAGCATTATAGCCGATGTACGGTGCCCGTCTTGGTGGCCAATAATGGATCGGCTTGCCACTTTTGCTGATGACAGAAGGCTCTGTAGTTTCAGGCTGAAAAAAGAAAATACAGCGATCAAACTACAACCAATACGGATGCATGAACTTATTACAAGATAATTACCTCATCAGCTGATGCATGATATGCAGGGTCCAATTGCTCACAATAGATTCTTGGGGAGACACAGAAGAGGTGATCGCACCATTCTGCCCACCAGATGTCAAAGAGGGAGGAAGTAAGGCTGGAAAATCTCCCGAAAGCAAGATCAATAGTGGCAGAATCAGGAACCCGATCCAAAAGGCGCTGATAACAAGTACCACTAGGAATGATCTCCCGTGGCTTAATCAAATCAGAGAAGTAAAGGCCAATCGACAACTGACCAAACCCCAGCTGACGCGCACACACTAAGGGGTTGTAAAATTCGTAGGTGGCCGATTGATCCTTTCCAAAAACACAAGAAGGGAGAAGCCCCGGTTTGATGATTTCTACAAAAAGATCCTATCTTCATCATCCTTGTGGATATCATCAAAGCTGAATGTGGTCTCAAAGTAAGTCTCATCGTCTCTATATGCAAACCAGATAATGGATTCTGGATTGAAGCCGAGGTAAAAACTTCTGAAGTGCTCTGCTATACGAGAAGGAGTTCTTTTGTGTCCTGGAAAGACAGAGACAGCTTCTCCAAAATTCATACATCGGCGCCTCACAATTGGAACACCATCTGGTTGGTCTCCCGGGAAGGTCTTGGTAAAAATATTCTGCTCCAACCAATCTCGAAGATGAAGGTTTAGCCACATGTGGATGAACCACCAGGGACCTCCCAGGGTGCCTATGGGAGAATTGGTTGACAAGCTGACCGCCACTTGGTGAAGGAGATGGTAAACCGCACCTAAGAGATACTTTCCAAGGGGGATGCAATTGCCAGCAGCCAACTGTTCAGCTACTATCTGATAATTGGCAGTGGGGCCAAAGGTTTTGCCACAGAAGACAAATTTCTCAAGCCACATGTTCAGAAAAGCAACATGTTCCCTGTGATCCACAGTTCCCTCTTTCTTATGCTCAGCAATATAGCCAGACCATCCACCTATGTTCTTGGTTTTCAGCTGGTGAGAAGGTTTATCATTACGACGGGTAAAAAGGGCATCTGGGGAGGAGATATCTAAACCAGTCAGCAGGAGGACGTCGGCCAAGGTTGGAGCCATCGGCCCATGGCCAAACAAAAAGGCGTTAAGCGCATAAGACCAGAAATAAGAGGCAGCTATCAGAAGAGATTCGTTCCGGGACATCTCAGACAAAGATAAAGTGATGCATTGACTGATTTTGTATTGCTCCCAAGATTCCCTGTTCTTCGCAGAAACTCTACGGTACCAATCTCTCCATCCTTTGACATAACCTGTCCAAGACCTGAAGCAGCCGTCCCAATCGGCTAGATTCAAGGAGGCATGCTTGAAGGGGATTCGGCCGGTTTCAAAGTTAATCATTTCAGTGGGGTCAGCATCACCCATCGGGCCAAGAAAAGCATGTCCGGGTTTGTCATGAACTAGGATGATGAGATTAGATCTCAGCTCCTGAAGAAATAAATAAAATCTGGGCTTCAGACAAAACAGGGCGGTAGCATTTTGAGTAAATAAAGGCAAAAGAACAGAAGAAATACCGGGGGAATTGAAGAAAGAGACGCCTTCGGAAGCACAGAGGTAGAGTGAGAACCTCCGGCGGAACTTGAGGACGCCATGGATCAGTGAAAGCTTTGGAGCTTAGGGTTCGTCACTTGAAAGCTTGAGTTTTTCGGAGCAACAAGATCTAGGGAGAAAAGAGGAGTCAAGGCAGTTGTATTTATGTCCCCTAAGATTTGTTAGGATTCTTCGGCCATCTTCGAATCAAAGGGGATAACGGATTCAAGGAAATTTTGGAGCAAAAGATTATTTACTCCAAAACTGGGGGGCATGTGTTGACACCATTTTTTGGAAAAAACAGGTCAAAAAGGATAAGGAGAAGCAGCCGATGAAAACAGAGTGCAATCGGCTGATTAGAAGAGAGAGAAGGATGGTCAACAGGACTCGCCGATGGTCAAGGAGGCTCAAGTCTGTTGGAGGACCAGCAGGACAAACCAATCGGCCGATGGTAAAGCAAGGGGGTCGGCCGATGAGGAGAAAGGCGGCAATCAAGAAAGTACGCCAAAAGGAAAGTACGGTGGAGGTGGGTCAATCCACAATTGACAACGGGACAAGAGTCAGTTTTTAGAAAGTTTTTTGACTCCTGCGAGAGTCCTTTTCTATTTTTAGTAGTTTTTTGTCTTTAGATACAAGTAAACGGTGCCGTGATCGGCTAGGAGTCGGGTTGTCCTCAGGACATAAATAGCGACCCTGCGTGGTCGGAAAAAAAATACACACCAATATCAAACAAACCACCTCTGGGCAAACCCTTTACTTTACAGCATCTACTTTTACAGCATCTACTTTTCAGCGACTTCGCCATTGCGATTTTTCCTCTTTTCTACAATGCCGTGCTTCGAGTTTGTCGGGCTGCATCAACTGATCTCTGGCAAGCTTGTGAGTACCATTTTACCGAATAACCCTAGGCTTTAACCTCCGGGCGCATCGCTGAGGTTTCGTCTAGTTCTTTATTCACCCCTTACCGATATTAGCTAGATCTGCAAGTTTTTGTACCAATTCTTGTAGTTTTAAGCTATTATCATCAATTACCCCACTCGATCTAGATCCTATCGGCTCCCACTATAGCCGGTTCTGACCTATTCGAGTGCTGACGTCACGATCGGCCGATCCTAGCCGATCTATCTAGTCACGCACCTACGCTTCCGTTGCCCTCGAGCCGGCCGATCCCGCTTTTACCCGTATCGGCCGATTGGCTGATACACGTGTTGCTACAAGGCCATCGGTTCTCTAGCCGATCCCTAATATTTTCCATTGTCAATCAATAGGTCAGATTGGCTGGCACGCCTCGCTACAGACCGGGGAGTCACGTGTGCTGCGCGCGGAGGTGACATCTTATTTTCGCGTCAACAACTACCCCTGGGGGAGTTGGGCCTGTGTTGCTGGTTGCTGGTGTTGGGCCTTCACGGATGCGGCCCGTCATTGGCCTTCATGATTTTGGGGATTTAGGAGCTAAGATGATTACCCCTAGTTTATCCCCTCATCACTGAGAGCAACAACTAGCTGCGACAACGTACTCGGCTTCGGTAGTAGAGTGAGCAACACTCGATTGTTTGCGGGAAGACCAAGACACCAAAGAAGAACCCAAGAACTGGCAAGTCCCAGAGGTGGACTTCCAATCCAACCGACACCCAGCAAAATCCGCGTCTGAAAAACCGTGAAGCTCCAAAGAAGAAGACGCGAAGTACCAAAGGCCAAAGTCAGGAGTGTATCGCAAATACCTGAAGATGCGCTTGACTACTTGCCGATCTGAAGTCCATGGAGACGCTTCAAAACGAGCGCACAAACATACCGAGAATTGGATGTTTGGCCTCGTCGCCGTCAGGTACAGGAGGGAGCCGATCATGCTCCGGTACTCCTTCTAGTCCACGTGTTCACCTTCCTCGTCCGCATCCAGGGCCGTAGTCATACTCATCGGCGTCATCATGGCCTTGGAGTCCTCCATCTTGAACTTCCTCACAATGTCCTTGGTGTACTTAGCTTGGTGCACAAATGTTCCTTACTTCGACTGCTTGATCAGGAGGCCGAGGAAGAACTGCAACTTACCCATCATGCTCATCTCAAATTCCCTGCTCATGTCTTCTGCAAACCTTGCAACCAAAGAGTTAGACGAGCCACCAAAGATAATATCATCCACATACACCTGAACAATTAGGATATCCTTGCCCTGCTTGAGGAGAAATGAGGTCTGATCTACCTTCCCCATCCCAAAGCCTCTCTCGAACAGGAACCCCCACAACCTACCATACCAAGCTCTAGGCGCTTGCTTCAACCTATAGAGCGCCTTCCTCAACTTGTACATCTTGTGGGGGTACTTCTCACTCTCAAACCCCGGTGGTTGCCTCACATGAACTTCTTCCTCCATTACACCGTTCAGGAACGCACTCTTCACATCCATTTGGTACAATTTGAACCCTTTAGCCACAGAGAAGGCTAGAAGGCTCCTAATCGCCTCCAAACGGGCTACAAGAGCAAATGTCTCCTCATAGTCTATCCCCTCATTTTGTGTGTACCCCCGAGCAACCAACCTCGACTTGTTTCTCACTACTTCACCTTTCTCTTCCTCTTTGTTTTTCCACACCCATTTTGTCCCAATCAGCTTACAACCCGGTGGAGGCTCCACTAACTCCCAAACTTGGTTTCTCTCGAAATTCTCCAACTCCTCATGCATCGAGTTTACCCAATTGAAAATAGATAGCGCGTGTCCAATGTCTTTGTGCTCAAAAGTAGCAACAAAAGCAGCATGGGCAAAGTGAGAGTTATTTCGAAACCTCGACCGTGTAGTTCATTCGTTGATGTTCCCGATGATCGTTGAAGCTGGGTGATCCACTTGTACTCGCCGGGGAGCTTCTCACCTCGAAGCCACCTCCCCCTTAGCAACAGCTTCCTCTCGATCTTGGCACGTTGTCTTAGGTGTGGGAAAAGGCCCGTCCTCGATCATAGTCGAAGTAGTATGTACATGCTCAGCCGCGGGCGCCACACCACTATCTTCATCATCTCCTTGCTGTTGCACCTCATCCTTGAATATCTCCTCACCAAGTTCCTCATCACCTGTACACTCAAAAACAAGTGAACTACGTGGCTGTGTCTTGTCAAAGGTAACCTCGCAAATCTCCACAATTTGGTTAGTTTCAAGATTGAGCACCCGAAAGGCTCTAGATTGTGTCGCATAACCAAAGAAAATGCCATCGACAGACCTAGCCTCGAACTTGTCTAAACTCTTCCCTTTCTTAAGAATGAAGCATTTGCAGCCAAAGATGTGAAAGTGACTCACCTTGGGGGTACGACAATGCATCAACTCATTGCAAGTTCTCTTCTTATAGACCCGGAGAAAAATCCTGTTCGACACATAGCACGTGGTATTGACTGCCTCAGCCCAGAACCTCCTCAGAGTCCTATGCTCATCGAGCATCATCCGAGCCATCTCACACAAGGTTCTATTCTTCCTTTCCACCATGCCGTTCCGAGGAGGCGTATACGGACTCAAAAACTGGTGCTCAAGACCCAAAGTCATGGCCAAAGGTTTCGAAGCGAGAGTTTTAAAATTCTGAGCCATTGTTCACTGCGAATCACTCGTATGTGAGGACCGGAGCGTCCGAGGACCGGTGGATGGTCGCTCCCTGGTGTGATGAGTGATTGACAACGTGGTGTGGACTGACTCTTGGCCGAGTATTGCAGGTGCAGGTTGCGGCTTGATTTGCGTTGGTGCAGGTGAAGAGCGGGCGCGAAAGGTCTTAGCCTTGCGGGGCCTCCGAGGAGTGGAGAGACAACTAGGCTCAGCTCAATAGACCCGGTGGCCAAACGAGATCAAGTGCGGGCCGCATGGTGGCAAGAAAAGCAAGACAAAGTCGTGGACAGGAGCCGGTGTAGGGTAGCAGCTCAGGACCGGAGTCTGCACGCGGGGTTTGCGGTGGTTCACCACAAAAACCGTCGGGTTACTTGGTTGAGCCACAAAACCAAGACCGGAGGCTCGGCGGGCAGAGACGGGATCTGGGTGCGTCGAGAGACTTCGAAGCGGAGGACACACGTCGGGATCGCAAGGCTTGCGTCGAGGCTAAGCAAGGTGCGATCGCCGGGCATCTGTCCGATGGTGCTACGACGAGAATTCCCAAAGTGCCCTTCGGGGTGTGTATCCTAGTATTATGTAATAGGGGTAGTTTCGTCTTTCGGTTGCCTCCATATAAACTTAGAGGAGAGAGGATGGCAGCCGTCTCTTGCAAACCCTAGCTCATTTGCTTTTGCAATTTTCCTTAGGTTTTCTATAGGACTAGCTTAAGAGCTTCATGGTGAGATCTTGAGAGAGGGATGGAAGTTGAGGAGGCAAGCTAGACCTTGTATGAATCTTTCATGGTATGTATAGAAGGTTCAGAGTGATTCCTCAAGTGTTCTTGTTGCTCCTCCCGTTTCCCTTTTTCGGTGATTTTCGGAGCCTTTTCTTCGGATTTTCGTTTGTTACTCGATTCGTCGATTTGAAGGCGTTTCTCTTTGGATTTCTTTGAGGGGATCATGGGTGAGTGCCTTGTGCCTCTTTGTGGATGATCTTGACCCCTCAAACACCAGATTTGGCCTTCGATTCGTTGATTTTCGGATGAACCCTAGTTCATAGTGTTCTTGGCAAGGAATCACGATTTCGGGAGTTGTAGGGAGTTAGAGGCCGAAATTTTTGGGGCATATCCTCTCCTTGGGGTGTTCATGATCTCCCCAAAATTTCGTCTTAAGACTCCAAGTGGTTTGGGAGATCCATCGATCGAAAGTTTGGAGTTGAACCGCGGGCGATTTTCTGGGCTATCCCGGGTGACCCGCCCCCTATGGTAGGGTGACCCTAGGTGGCGTTGACTTGCTAGTTCCTCTTCTTCCGATTTAGATCTGTAGAGTTTCCTTGATCTTTTTGAGGAGATCTTTTGGGAGAAGCTTCTTAGTGTTGCTGCAAAGCCTTGGTTAAAATCTCGTGATTTTAGGAGGTCGTTTGTTTTGGTTTTGATTTTTTATTCGATCGTCAGCTTGTTGAATTTCTGGGCGCTCAGGGTGACCCGCCCCCTTTGTCGGGGTGACCCGGCCGGTGGGTGACCCACCCCCCTATGGTAGGGTGACCCATTTTGGTTCTGATTGGCCGGTGGGTGACCCGCCTCCCTATGTCAGGGTGACCTGTTTTGGTTCTGGTGGCTGGCGGGTAACCCGCCCTCTATGTCAGGGTGACCCGGTGATTTGGTGTTGTCCGGTTCGCTTTGGTTCCTTGATTCGTGCTTCCGCTAGGTGAACCAAGGATCCTTCCTAAGGTTAGTAGTTCCTCTATAACTACATAACCTTGACGATTGACTTGAGCAAGTGTAGTTTCCGTGGGTTTGATTTTGGGACATAGGCCGAGTTCTTTGAGAAGAATTTTTATTGGCTCACATTCACTCCCCCCCTCTCTGGTCGCCAATCCGGTCCTTCAATTGGTATCAGAGCCAGTTACGGATCTTCGTGATTCTAACCAGTCTAAGATCCAAAGATGGCGTACCAGGAATAGGGTTCGGGTCCTCCACACTTTGATAGTAAGAACTACCAGATGTGGCAGAGGCGGATGGCTGCTTTCCTCCGCGACAAGGGTCAGATCCTTTGGGACATTACAGTGAACACAACTTATGTTCATCCGATTAACTTCCTAGCTCCAGGATAGAGGGATATGTTCGATGCCAACAACAAGGCGGTCGACTACTTGTTTCGTGCTCTGTGTCAATCCGAATTCGATCCGGTTCAAATAGAGGACTTGGCTTGTAGGATTTGGGAGCAGTTGAAGAATGCTCATGCTGGAAATGCTCAGGTTCAGGCTTGGTTGTTCACGACCTACCGGAGAGATTACGAGAACTTCACTCATCTCCCCGGTGAGTCCATTGACAGCATGTTCCAGCGGTTCACTGTGATTGTGAACAACATGAGGGCTAATGTGGCCGTGCTCCCGTACGATGATCATGACAGGGCTGTGAAGCTCCTGCACTCTCTGGATCGTACCGTGTGGAGTGAGAAGGTTGAGGCCATTCTTGAGTCGGAGAAGTATGAGACCCTCATGGTGGACGAGCTGTTCTCCAAGCTCAAGTCGTCCGAGGTGGACCGTGGGGTGCAAGCAAGGATCGAGAACCCGACTGACCCTCATAGTCTGGCTCTCGTTTCTGGACCAAGGACTAACGCTAACATGTCTTCGAGACAGTTCTCTTTGTCTTGTCTTGTGTCCATGCCAGATGAGGAGTTCGACGTGCTGGGCGAGGAGGATCTCGCATTGCTGAGCAGGCGGTTCGAGCGCATGTACACGAACCGGAAGAACGCTCGGAGGAGCTCGAGCATGTGCTACCGGTGCGGGAAGCACGGGCACTTTATCACTGAGTGCCCGGAAGCCATGGAGGTCAAGCCCGAGCACAAGCACCGTCCGAGGACCGACCACAAGCACCGCTCGAGGGACGACCACAAGGGCAAGAACAAGTCCGAGCGGAGGCCAAGGAGGAGTGGTGGTCACAAGAAGAAGGAGCGAGCAATGGTTGCCGGAGCGAGCGACATTGACTCAAGCTCCTGCTACTCTTCATCGAGCTCAAGTGATGAAGAAGAGAACCGGCACAAGGGCAAGCGGTCAAGCAAGAATATCAACGGACTGTGCTTCGCCGCCCAAGGCTTTTGCGGCATGGCACATAGCTCCGCAAGCAAGAAGAGCAACAAGGATGACTCGAACTCCGACTCCGAGGATGAGGTAAACAATGATCCATCCTTCTTGGTAGCGGAGAATGCTAGGTTGAATGAATTGCTTTACAACCGTGATGATGTGCTTAGAAAGACCAACAAGGAGAAGAGGGGGTATAGGTCTTTGCTTGGAGAGGCTAAGGAGAAGGTGGTCGAGCTAGAGTCCTTGCTTGTTGATGCTAGGGCTCAAATAGATTCTCTTAAGTCTGCTCCTATTGTGACCGATGAACCCGAATGCACTTATTGTTCTATTTTCCTTTGTGATTTGACTGTGCTTAAGGAAAAGTATGCCTCCATGGTTGAGGAACTAGATGTGCTTAGGGTTGAGCTAGATGAGATGAAATCTAGACCCTCCTTGCTTGGTGCTTGCACTTCTTGTCCTGTTTTGCATGAGAAGCTAGATGTTTCGTTTGCTTATGCTAGATCACTAGAGGCTAAGCTGAAAGCTCCTATTCCTACATCATGCTCTACTTGTGAAATAAATGCTGTGAAGAATTTGGAGCTTGCACACTATGTTGATCGTTTGCAGGATGAGAATGATGAGTTGAGGAAGATGATGGGTTGGTTGTCGGGTCATGAGCCTCAGTTCAGGATGGTGATTGAGGCATACAATTACTATGATGGGCAAGCGCTTGGGTCGGATAAGGTTGGGGAGTGCAGTGGTGAGAAGGAAGAGAAGATTGGTGATATCATAGCTCCACCAAAAACTTTCCACAAAAATGCCTATGCTCCTAAGCCCAACCCACTTAGGAACCGACTAGATACAACCCCAGATCCTCCCGTGTTTCCTCCACACACAGACAACTTCCAGAAACCCATCAAATTCAAGAGTGAGTTGGGGAATGAGTTCTTTGGGAAGAAGGGAGAGAAACCGAGTGAGGAGAAGCCAGAGCCCAAAGAGAGCCCAAAACCAAAGCCAAAACTAAAACCCTTCCATTGTGAGCATTGTGGGAGGGATGGGCACCTAGCTGAGTTTTGCTTCTGGAGGAAGCATGAGGAGAGGTTTGCTGGGGAGATGGCAAACAAGGATAGGTACCGCCCTTCTCATAGTGTGCCTGAGCCTAGGATGGTGCCAAGGGGCGAGGGAGTGGTGCGTACCATTTACCCTCGGGAGAGGCGTGAGTTTGTGCCTCGAGGTGAGCCACCACAGAGAGATGGTGGTAGGCGTGTTGGGTTTGGGCGTGGTGAGTTTGCTGGACATTCCTTCGCTCGTGGCCAATACGAGTATGGGGGGAACGATCGCAGCTTCAGGTCCCAAAGGAGCTACGGGCCACAGTCTCCACCTCGTGGTACGTGTAGTCCTCCAAGGGGACGTGTGGGTGTTCCACCTAGGAGAGATAGGATGGATTTTGCTAACCCCACTTTTGAGCAAATGACACGACACTGGTATGATTCATTTTGTACTAATCCCAGTGCTGAGTCGTTTGCTCACTCTCGCTCTCGTTTTTGATTTTCAGGTGAGAGGCTTGGAGGGCTTTTGGTTGATCGACTCCGGTTGCTCTCGACACATGACCGGAGATCAAAGGTAGTTCTCCAGCCTCACCCCGGTGATGACCAAAGAGTACATCACTTTTGGGGACAATGGGAAAGGTAGAGTGCTTTCAGTGGGCACAGTGAAGGCGAGCGAGTCTGTGACTCTTAGGCTGTGGCTCTTGTCAAGTCTTTGGGGTTTAATCTTCTTTCGGTGTCCCAACTTCTTGATGAGGGTTTTGAGGTCTGTTTCAAAACGGGCACTTCTCGTGTTTTGGATTCTCGAGGTGATCTTGTGTGCACGATCATCCCCGAGGGTCAGATTTTCAGAGCCGATTTTTCTCAGTCTGTCGGCTCTTCTCGTTGTTTGGTTGCTGGTGTTTTGGCGGAGCTTTGGAAATGGCATAGGAGACTAGGTCACCTGAGTTTTGACTTGTTGTCACGCTTGAGTGGGCTAGGTTTGGTCCGAGGATTGACTAAGTTGAAATACCAAAAGGACTTGGTATGTGCTCCGTGTAGGCATGGTAAGATGGTCGCCGCCTCTCACCCGCCTCTGACATCCGTTATGACAGAGAGGCCATGCGAGCTGTTCCATATGGACTTGGTTGGTCCAGCTCGTGTGTGCTCGGCGGGTGGGAAATGGTATGTCCTGGTGATAGTGGACGACTATTCTCGCTATGCTTGGGTCTTCTTTTTGGCTGACAAGGGAGAGACGTTTGGTTTTGTCCGGGATCTAATCTTATGGTTGAAGAATGAAGGGAATGGAGATGCTATTCGAGCTATTCGTAGCGACAATGGCACTGAATTTAAAAACTCTCGTTTCGAAACCTTTTGTCGTGATTTGGGTCTCGAGCATCAATTATCTTCTCCCAATGTTGCTTGTCAGAATGGTGTGGTTGAGAGGAAAAATCATTCCCTTTGTGAGATGGCTCAGACGATGCTCGACGAGCATAGGACTCCGAGGAGATATTGGGCTGAGGCGGTGAATACCGCATGCCATGTTGGAAACCAGATTTTTCTTCGGGCCTTCTTGAACAAGACGTGCTATGAGCTCATGCACGGGCGAGCACCTAGAGTGAGCCATTTCAGGGCTTTTGGTTGTCGGTGCTTTATTCTCAAGAAGGGTAGGCTTGATAAGTTTGAGTCGAGGTCTTCCGATGGGATCTTTTTGGGTTATGCAAGTCATTCTCGAGCATTCCGTGTGCTCAACCTTGATACTAACCTAGTCATGGAAACTTGCGAGGTTACCTTCGACGAGACCCAGCCATGCAGTTCGTCTGTTTTTGAGTGTGCAGGTGACGACGAGATTGGCAAGAAAATCTTTGAGGACGAGGAGGATGATGCTGGAGAGGATGATGGTGATGATGAAGCTCCAGCTGAGCATGTACCCTCTACTTCCACTACGACGACTACGGTGCAGGATGGCCCATCCCCTACACCGACTATGATCCAGCAAGATCAAGTGGAAGCTGCAGCTGAGGGGGAGGTTGTCTCCAAGCGAGAGGCACCGAGGCGCGTTCAAGTTGATCATCCTCCCTCAAGAATCATCGGCGACATCAACGAACTACGACACGGTCAAGGTCCAGAAATGCTTCTCACTTTGCTCATTCGGCTTTTGTTGCTACCTTTGAGCCAAAAGACATTGGACACGGCCTCTCTGATCCTAATTGGGTGAACGCAATGCATGAGGAGTTAGAGAACTTTGAGAGAAACCAAGTTTGGGAGTTGGTAGAGCCACCACCACATTGCAAACCTATCAGGACAAAATGGGTGTGGAAGAACAAAGAGGGTGAGAATGGTGAGGTGGTGAGAAACAAATCGAGGTTGGTTGCTCAGGGCTATAGTCAGAAGGAGGGGATAGACTATGAGGAGACATTTGCTCCTGTAGCCCGTTTGGAGGCGATTAGGATCCTTCTAGCCTTTTCCGTGGCAAAAGGGTTCAAATTGTACCAAATGGATGTGAAGAGTGCCTTCTTGAATGGGTTTTTAGAAGAAGAGGTTTATGTGAAGCAACCACCGGGCTTTGAGAGTGCTGAGTTTCCTCACCGGGTGTATAGGCTGAGGAAGGCGTTGTATGGGCTGAAACAAGCTCCCCGTGCTTGGTATGGCCGTTTGAGGGGGTTCTTGTTTAGCAAGGGTTTTGAGATGAGCAAGGTAGATAAGACTCTTTTTCTCCTCAGGCAAGGCGATGATATCCTAATTGTTCAGGTGTACGTAGATTATTTTGTCTATGATGGGAGAATTGCAGTTCTTTCTCGGGCTTCAGATCAAGCAGGCGAAGGAGGGAACCTTTGTGCATCAAGCCAAGTACACGAAGGACATCCTCAAGAAGTTCAAGATGGACGACTCGAAGCCCCTGTCGACACCGATGAGTATTACTACAGTGTTGGATGCGGACGAGGACGGAGAGCCCATGGACCAGAAGGAGTACCGGAGCATGATCGGCTCCCTCTTGTACTTGACGGCGACGAGGCCGGACATTCAGTTTTCTGTGTGTCTGTGCGCTCGTTTTCAGGCGTTGCCAAGGACTTCACACTGGCAGGCCGTCAAGCGATTCTTCAGGTATCTTCGATACACTCCTGAGCTCAGCCTTTCGTACTTGGCGTCCTCTTCTCTTTCGCTTCTTGAGTTTTCGGATGCCGACTTTGCGGGGTGTCGAGTCGATAGGAAGTCGACTTCGGGGACGTGCTAGTTTTTGGGTTCTTCGCTTGTCTCTTGGTCTTCTCGCAAACAATCTAGTGTAGCTCAGTCCACAGAAGCCGAGAATGTTGCTGCCGCTAGTTGTTGCTCATAGCTACTTTGGATCACATACATGCTGAGTGACTTTGGTGAGGAGTGTACCCATGTTCCTCTCATGTGTGATAGCACAAGTGCCATTAGTGTTGCCAAAAACCCCGTGCTACACTCCAGAACCAAACATATAGAGGTGAGGTACCACTTCCTGAGAGACAATGTTGAGAGGGGAAACATAGACCTCATCCATGTACCAACCGAAAAATAGCTCGCCGATATCCAAACAAAGCCTTTGGACCAAGCTACATTTGCTCGTTTGCGAGGGGAGCTTGGAGTGGTTTTTCCTTTTTGAGCTTCGGTTGGGAGTCTAATGTACATAAGCATGTTGCATTTTCATTCTTGTATCATATCATGCTTGCATCTTTGTATCATAGACTGCATTTGTGTCATATGCTTTAGAGATGTGCTTCTCCTATATACATTGATCACCATGATATGCTGGAGGTGAGCTTATGACTTTGCTAGTGAAGCTCTTGTGATGTATAGCTATGCTCTTGGTAGCTTTGGGATGTATGTGCTTGTGGATGGCTCATTTTTGTGAAAATGATATATATGATCCTCTCTTGTGAGTTGAATGCCTCTCATGTTCAAATTGTGCACTTATGGCTATTTCTCGCTTAATTTGTGCTTGGGAACCATGTTCTTTTCATTTGGGGTCAAAGACCCATTTATCATCATGGATGTTTAGCCTACATGCTACCTTGTGGAGAAGCCTAAGCTTCTTTTTGCCGCAAAGGCACTTCATGTACCATGCATAATTTGTAAACCTTGAAATTGGTATTTGAAATGCTTGTGCTTGAAAAATATGCTTCCATGTCAAATTTGCTTTAAATTCCTTATCTTGGGTGCTAAACCGTTACATGATGTTCACCAATGAGAAGTCTCATATTTAGAAGTGGACACATGGCTCGGTGGCTTTGACATGACATGAGATAGCGTGTAGGTGTTTGTGATGATCTTGTTATGAGAATTTGTGACCTTGCATGAAGTTTGTGAGTTATATGTTGTTTGTGCTCATTTTGGCCATGTTTAGGTCCTATGCTCATGAGAGGGAAATTTTTGTGAAAATTGCTTCATTTTGATCATGGCTATGTCACATGCTTATATGCCCCTATCTATCTTGTTGGCGATGCTTGTACTAAATTTGTGGCTATCTTGCTTGTCTATGTCTCGATTTTAGCATGTTGTAGTGCTCTTTGTCTATCTGAGAAGCACATGCTTGCATTTGTAAACTTGATTAATGCATTACCAACAAGGGGGAGAGATAGTACCCAATTCTTGCTTTGGGGAGAAAGTTCATGCATCCAGGGGGGTTTTGCATCAAGGGGAGAAAAATTGGGAGAAATGCATTTGTTCAGGGGGAGCTTGCATTCATGTGCTTTGGAGCTCTTTGTCGCCTGATTTTAGTTGTGCTCTTTTGCCGATGGTGTCGAGCCCTTTTGCCTCACCTTGAGGAGTCGGCAATTTTAGAGCATTTTATCTCGGTTGTGTCGAGCCATTGCCCTTGTCTTAGGGGACCGAGATTTTTCTCTCTCAAGTGATCTCGTTTTGGCTTTTATTTGGCTTTTGATCACTTGTTTGAGTCTTTCATTTGTTTCTTTTCTTTTTCTTTTTTCTCTGAATTGGTTACTATGTGTGTGTTGTCAATGCACTCATCAAGGGGGAGATTGAGGACCGGAGCGTCCGAGGACCGGTGGATTGTCGCTCCCTAGTGTGATGAGTGATTGACAACGTGGTGTGGACTGACTCTTGGCCGAGTATTGCAGGTGCAGGTTGCGGCTTGATTTGCGTTGGTGCAGGTGAAGAGCGAGCGCGAAAGGTCTTAGCCTTGCGAGGCCTCCGAGGAGTGGAGAGACAAGTAGGCTCGGCTCGATAGACCCGGTGGCCGAACAGGATCAAGTGCGGGCCGCATGGTGGCAAGAAAAGCAAGACGAAGTCGTGGACAGGAGCCGGTGCAGGGTAGCGTCTCACGACCGGAGTCTGCACGAGGGGTTTGCGGCGGTTCACCACAAAAACCGTCGGGTTACTTGGTTGAGCCACAAAACCAAGACCGGAGGCTCGGTGGGCGGAGACGGGATCCGGGTGCGTCGAGAGACTTCGAAGCGGAGGACACGCGTCGGGATCGCAAGGCTTGCGTCGAGGCTAAGCAAGGTGCGGTCGCCGGGCATCCGTCCAATGGTGCTACGACGAGAATTCCCAAAGTGCCCTTCGGGGGTGTGTATCCTAGTATTATGTAATAGGGGTAGTTTCGTCTTTCGGTTGCCTCCATATAAACTTAGAGGAGGATGGCAACCATCTCTTGCAAACCCTAGCTCATTTGCTTTTGCTATTTTCCCTTCCTATTTTCCTTAGGTTTTCTATAGGACTAGCTTGAGAGATTCATGGTGAGATCTTGAGAGAGGGATGGAAGTTGAGGAGGCAAGCTAGACCTTGTATGAATCTTTCATGGTATGTATAGAAGGTTCAGCATGATTCCTCAAGTGTTCTTGTTGCTCCTCCCGTTTCTCTTTTTCGGTGATTTTCGGAGCCTTTTCTTGGGATTTTCGTTCGTTGCTCGATTCATCGATTTGAAGGCGTTTCTCTACGGATTTCTTTGAGGGGATCATAGGTGAGTGCCTTGTGCCTCTTTGTGGATGATCTTGACCCCTCAAACACCGGATTTGGCCTTCGATTCGTTGATTTTCGGATGAACCCTAGTTCATAGTGTTCTTGGCCAGGATTCGCGATTCCGAGAGTTGTAGGGAGTTAGAGGCCGAAATTTTTGGGGCATATCCTCTGCTTGGGGTGTTCATCATCTCCCCAAAATTTCGTCTTAAGACTCCAATTGGTTTGGGAGATCCATCGATTGAAAGTTTGGAGTTGAACCGCGGGCGATTTTCTGGGCTACCCCGGGTGACCCGCCCCCTATGGTAGGGTGACCCTAGGTGGTGTTGACTTGCTAGTTCCTCTTCTTCCGATTTAGATCTGTAGAGTTTCCTTGATCTTTATGAGGAGATCTTTTGGGAGAAGCTTCTTAGTGTTGCTGCAAAGCCTTGGTTAAAATCTCGTGATTTTAGGAGGTCGTTTGTTTGGGTTTTGATTTTTTATTCGATCGTCAGCTTGCTTAATTTCTGGGCGCTCAGGGTGACCCGCCCCCTTTGTCAGGGTGACCCGGCCGGTGGGTGACCCGCCCCCCTATGGTATGGTAACCCATTTTGGTTCTAATTGGCCGGTGGGTGACCCGCCTCCCTATGTCAGGGTGACCCGTTTTGGTTCTAGTGGTTGGCGGGTGACCCGCCCTCTATGTCAGGGTGACCCGGTTTGATTTGGTGTTGTCCGGTTCGCTTTGGTTCCTTGATTCGTGCTTCCGCTAGGTGAACCAAGGATCATTCCTAAGGTTAGTAGTTCCTCTATAACTACGTAACCTTGACGATTGACTTGAGCAAGTGTAGGTTCCGTGGGTTTGATTTTGGGACATAGGCCGAGTTCTTTGAGAAGAATTTTTATCGGCTCCCATTCACTACCCCCCTCTCTGGTCGCCAATCCGGTCCTTCAGTATGGCATCTCCATGACTCTCATTCTTCATCCTCAAGACAAGATCTCGAACAAAACCAAATGTCTCCCCCTTTTCCTACAAAAAGAAAACCTAGGCATGCTGAGAGTAGTCGTCCACCACAACCAGGACGTACCACTTCCCACCCATAGATCTCACACAAACTGGGCCAACAAGGTCCATATGGAGCAACTCGCATGGACGTTCCGTCATCACATCGGTGAGGGGTGGATGGGAAGCAGCTACCATCTTAGCATGCCTGCACGGCGCACACACCAAATCCTTCTCGAACTTCAACCGGGGCAATCCTCGGACCAAGTTGAGTCCACTCAAGCGTGACAAAAGGTCAAAGCTCAAGTGACCCAACCTCCTATGCCACTTCCACGAATCACCCGAAGAAACAGCCACGAAACACCTAGCAACACCCGAACTCTAAGAGAAATTCGCTCGGAATATTTGACCCTCGGGAACGACCACACAGACAAGGTCACCTCTGTGACGCCCCAGGTTTTTAATTAACCTTAATTGCCGGTCAAACTTGTTGACTAGGGTCAAAGCACGGTCAACCTGGGTCATCACCTCGAAAACCTCACCAACACACACCCATTAGCATCTTAAGCAAGTCTAGCACACTCTCCTTGGTCAAAACCCTAGCTAAGGGGGACAAACCCTTGGATGTCTTTGTGTCGATCTGGAACTTTTGCCGCATTCTCCAAAATTCACCTAAACACTTCAAAATCCCCCAATATAAAAGTTGTCCAGTTTTTCATGAGACACGACTTTCATGTTGAGTGGCATTGCTGGTTTTGAGTGGAAAAGGTGCTAAATTGCCAAGAAAGCTCTGGGTTCCTGTTCACCGAGACATGAAAATTCCCCAACTTGGCATTCGAATTTCTCCTTCGATTTGAATCCAATTCAGAATCGGTTTCAGCCAACTTTTAGAGGAATCACCCATCTACAACTTTCCTATCTACGGGTTTTGAAGTTTATATGCAAATTCTTGAGAACCGTGCAAGCGAACAGGGGCACACGCACTGGACCGGGCCGAGGGCGCCACGGCGCGACGTCATGCGCGCGCGCGTGTCCACGCGTCGCCGCCGCGCCGCCGCCGTGCGCCGCCGTACTACGGCCGGGTCTCAGAGTTTGGGCGTGACCTCGGCATGCGTTGGCCTCGCGCACACCCCTAGGAGCTGCCTCGGCCGGAGGAACCGCGCGCCACGGGGCGTGTACGCGCTCGCCGCGGCGTCGTCCCCGCCCGCCGCGCACGCACGCCGATGCCGCCGCCGTACCGCGCTTTAAACGCGCCGGGATGCTTAGGCACGAAGCGATCTCGCTCCTGCACGCGCACGCCCGGCTATAAATAGCCCCCTCCTCGTCGACCGCGCGCGAGCCACCGTCCGCCGCCCGCCATTGCCGCCGCCGCAGGCGAGCTTTCCCCTCCGCTCGCTTCCGTCACCGGCCGACCATCTCAACCTCCTCCCTAGGCTAACCCTCAGGCTAACCCTGCTGACGAAGGCAAGCCCCGGTGCATTTAACCAAGTGTTTTGAAACTTTATGCAACTATCTATGGATGATTGTGCATTTACGTTCAGGAGTTGAAATGAAACCCTAGATGCATGATCCCTAGGTACCTATGTTCTTACTAGTATGATAGGTCGGTAGCTGCTATGCTATTGGACCGTTACAAGTCGAGTGATGCTTGTCACTCGCGAGAATAGGTTCTTATGTTGGAATCATAAGATCTCCTTAAATGGATTGCTCATGTGGTAAGAGCATGGGATGTGGGCTCCGGTCCAATGGCTTTCGTGGGTTAAGTGTTTGAACGTACTAAGCACTTGTCGAAAATGGGTACGGTAAGCCTAGTACCTTAACGAGACGGTAAGGGATTTTACTGTGACTAATCTTGTTGGTCTCAGTGAGAGTAGATCTGCAACTTCTACAAAGCATGACCATACTTTTGACTTGTAGATTTTGAATGAAAATTCAAATTCAGTTTGACACCTTTTTGCTATAATTCAAAATCTAGAAAGGCTATGGAGCTGAATTTTGGATATGTTTCTAGACTTATCATGATTAGACTCTGGACCAAAAATTTCACAAAGTTGTTGAACAGATCGTTTTATATGAATTACTTCATATTTATGCTATTTCTGCTTTACTGATTTTTGTAGCAAAATATGAATTGATTTTTGTGCTCAACTTGTGGCAATGTTCATGTTATGCCTAGAAGTAACTTTCCTGAATTTATCATGAATTTATCTCTGTTAGAAATATTTAATCTTGTTTTATGCCTAGATATATATTTAAATGCATGGTTCATATTTCAAATTGGTTTGAGATGAACCCATGGGTGTTCTGATCTTGTTTAGGGTCAGAGTAGCTGTAGGCTTGTTGTTGGATGCAGGAGCTTTACTTTTATTTATTTATGCATTTCCTTTAATTTGCATGGCTAGGAAATGTAATCTTGCTTATATAAGTTTTATAGTTCTTTTAATGGCCAAGTTTGATCCAGTGGTATGTTTAGTAACTTTAGACCAGCAGGGGCTCCTACCCTTGTTTGTATGTTTAAGTTTGGCATTTACAAGTTAGATGCATAAGCTTGCTAGTGGGAGTTAATTCCAAAAGTGTGACCTTTTGACCTTGTGACCCTTGTAAATGGATGCATGGCTTACTTTGGAACCTTTAATTTCACCCTTGCTGTTTTAAACATTTAAATGGAAATATTTACATTTATGTGCACACCTTTGCTATTGAAAGATTGAATAGTAAATCTCACATGAAATAACAATCATGAAAATGAACATTAGTTAATTGTTGGGCAAGGATTAAAACACTTGTCCATAATAACCTTAATGAAAAAGAGTTAATAATTAATTGTTTGTTAAGGTGAATGTGGCCAACAAGAGTTGGTGAAATAATTAATCCATCACTCCACCTGAACCCTGCATTGCATTCCGTGTAGAGCTTCCTGACGGTAACTACGCGCTCGTGCCGGAAGCCGAGGAAGGAGGAGCTGACGCGGAGCTGCAGTACGTGGAGGTGATCGACGACACCGAGGACCCTCAGGCTAACCCTGCTGACGAAGGCAAGCCCCGGTGCATTTAACCAAGTGTTTTGAAACTTTATGCAACTATCTATGGATGATTGTGCATTTACGTTCAGGAGTTGAAATGAAACCCTAGATGCATGATCCCTAGGTACCTATGTTCTTACTAGTATGATAGGTCGGTAGCTGCTATGCTATAGGACCGTTACAAGTCGAGTGATGCTTGTCACTCGCGAGAATAGGTTCTTATGTTGGAATCGTAAGATCTCCTTAAATGGATTGTTCATGTGGTAAGAGCATGGGATGTGGGCTCCGGTCCAATGGCTTTCGTGGGTTAAGTGTTTGAACGTACTAAGCACTTGTCGGAAATGGGTACGGTAAGCCTAGTACCTTAACGAGACGGTAAGGGATTTTACTGTGACTAATCTTGGGATGTGTCCCCCGGCTAGCTACCGGTGGTGCATGTGCGATGCTGGGTGCCTTGCGGGGTATACCAGATAGCCTGTACCGAAGACTGTCGCCTTTTATCCCGAACCGAGGACTTTTGGGAACCGCCTGGTGGTTGTCCTCGCGGGGGCACCCTACCGTGTGTTTAGGTCTACCTTGCAAGGTTTAAATCAATCGATTGTCGGCCTCTCACTGTTATCTGAGACTACTTACTCCACTGGCCATGAGATCCCTAATGATGGAAGTTGATGAATATTATGCTTGCTTAATTGTTTGCACAACTTATGCTTGCTCTAGCTTGCTAATTTAGAAAGGAATAACCAACTAGAACTTGTGCTAAAATCTTGAAAGTAAGGACATACTCTTTGTTGCTTTTCAGCAAAAGAAACCCTTTGGCCAAAAAGCCTTTCATGTCTAGAGTTGGTGAAGTAGATATCACCGACGGGTAAGTCTTGCTGAGTATTAGTATACTCAGCCTTGCTATAATCTGTTGCTTCAGGTAATGCCTTTGCTGATGTGTGGCCTGGAGAGATCTCGCCCGGCTGGGAGCTGGAGTGGGTGGAAGACGATGAATGAAGGCATCATGGCAGGCCTCCCGTGATGTTTCCTCGTGCCGTTTAGTTTATTTCCGCTGTTTTCAAAACTCTGAACTTCGTTATCATGTCAAAAACTTCGGTTTGTAATAATTAAGCCCTTCGGGGTAAAATTGGATGTTAATCATATGTTGTTCTCTGGACTCACCTTCGCGTGAGTTTTAATGCATATATGTCGATCCTTGTTGCTTTGTAAGTGATTTACCGGGCGTTAACCCAGCAACTAACGACAGGATGATACTTTATTATTGCTTAATGACCAAAGTTGATTGGTTTAGGCAATAGTACGGTATTTTCCTGGGCGGGTTGTCACAGCTGGCATCAGAGCAATTATATGCACCAGAGATTAATTAATAACCTTAATCACTGGTTTTTGAATAAAATTTGCCAAGATTGTGTGGATTTGCAAAACACGTTGGTCCGTTAAGGATAAACTAGACCGAGAGGCCCTAGAGGGAATTTTGGGTTCTTTCAGGTGGTTTATTAATCTATGGGTTATTTTGCTAACTCCCAGCACATTTACTTTCTGTCAGAACTTACTTTCTGTACAACCATACTAGTTCATCACGTTTTGCTACACGTGGTGGTACCACAGGAAAGTCCTGTGAGGGATGGATGGGACCTATTCAAATGGGCACCCACGTCGCGTCTGCGTCTCATCACGTTTTGCTATACGTGGTGGTACCGCATGGAAGTCATGCGAGGGATGGATGGGACCTATTCCAAAGGGAACCCACCGTCACGTCTGTGTCTCGCCACGTTTTGCCATACGTGGACGTTCCGCATTTTGTATATGCGAGGCAAGGATCCGCTTCATTCCAAAAGGAGCGTATCTGAGGTTGGACGCTGTCCATGCAGCGGCTTGACGCATGGATACCGTTTCTATAAGTGAACGGTACTGTATGTGGACGCTTCTGTGACGTGCTGGCACGGATGGTTCTTTTCTGCAGGTACATAACAGCGCTTCGTTAGACGCTAAGTGAGTACCGTGTAGCTCTCGACTAGTTATTATAGGGAGAGACGAATAAAAGCCTTGCCACCGGCACTGACTTCAATTTTTGGCTTGATTGCCGTGTGAGGTCGAATAGGACGTCTTGCATGCATACTAAAAGTTGAAACTTTTATAATGGACCCAAAACAGAACTTATATGCTCTCTAAGGAAGATTTGCTAGTGTGTGGTTTCTGTGAACTAGATTACCTCTCATGCATAGGTGTTGTTGCTGTCCAACAATCTGTATTGCTGCTAGCTTAAATTTTTGCACCCTGCTCTAGGAGTAATTAGACCAGTTGATCTATACCAAAGTTGCTCCACAACTAATCTAGTTTTTTCTCGCAAAAATTCATGGTCATAGCTTCTGTAAATCTTGAGTTGTACCCTTTTTAGCGAACTCAGGTCATGCTGTTTTTCAGGAAGGCAGAACCTGAAACTTTGCAACTTTCGACCTTGTTCCTAAATTATCTAGCTCGACCTTTGAATACCAAAAGTGTGTATAAAAACCTTACGGAGTAGCCTGTAAAATTTTAGAATTTTTGGGGTTCCGGATTTTTAGTTATGAATTTTTATTCACAGCTGCCAGAATTTGCACCATTTGACATGTTGCTCTCTTTTGAGTTCTAACATGCGTTACATTTTTGTACAGATGGCTGCCCCCATGTTTCTCGAGTACGGTGCTGACGGTTCGGTCCGTACCGACGGACTGCACTGGGAGGGTGTTCCATGCCTTGCGTGGGAGGCACTCAGCGCTGCCGGCTACACCATTCCGCCCGTCTACGAGGCACTCGAGTTAGAGCACCTGGGCGTGCCTCGTTGCAGAGTGACCGTCACTGTACCACCTCACCCGGAACACCCCGACTGGTTCGACTTGAGCTCTGTGTACTGGGGTTTTCGTCTGCAGGAGTCCTTCGAGTCGGCTGCCCTCTGGGTATTGACGGATTTCTGCGACCATAACCCGACGGTGGTAGCACTATCACCATTCGGACTGTTTCCGGCGGTGAACCCGCACGATCCGGCATGGAGGGACCGTGTGGACCACCTTCAGGAGTTACTGATGTTCGCAGTCCCACTGGACGTCACGCAGACGCTAATGTGTTGCCTGGACGCTGTGTTCACTCTCTAGGGGCTGCGTAACACCACCCAGCTGATGATCAGCCAACGACTGGAGTCGGCTCGGCTGGCCTGGCACAATCTTTCAGCAGCGTACCAGCAGCTGAGCTTCACCCTCGCCCAGAGTTGGAGTTAGAGAGAGGTGACCGCCTGCAGAGAATCTTAGACCTGGAGGCAGAGGTCACTACCCTTGAGGAGGACGTGGACACTAGAGAGATCGAGAGGTTGACACTGTTACAGAACATCATCGAGATGCAGCAGCAGGTAGAGGAGGCTAAGGTACAGGTAGCAGCTCTGCAGGCCATTGTGGCTCTGCAGCCACCACCTCCGGTGGAGGCACCTCCGGAGGAGCAGCAGGGTCAGTCTGGTCTTGACCAGGCGAGTCAGGCTGGACCACCGCTACCGACCCCACTGGCTTCACCTGCTGGCAGTGGTGCTTCGGTCGGCAACTAGGTTGCCGTAGTGTTGTAATAAGATGGGTCATACTCCTATGTGTAGCCTTTTGGTTGGTTTGTGGTAGGTGAGCATAGGAGAATGCTTTTGTGCAGCATGACTGCAGTGTAACCCAGGTTGTAATGTGGTATTTTCAAACCTTGGAACCTTTGTAATGTTCTGTGAACACTTTATCCGTAATGTTTGTTGTAAGGGAATGCCTAAGCAATTTGTGGTCAGAATCGAGTTCGGTGTTGTATACCAAGCTTGTTTGGAATTTTTGTGACGATCGTGTTCTCTAAATCTCAGCAATCGTGCACTTTCTTATTGGAAGTTATGCAAGTTTTAATCCAATCCGGGCTGCTGTCCAAACAGTTTAGGAAAGGGAGTTTTCGAACAATTGAACGTCGGAATCTTAGCATGCGTTGAATACCAAAGTTGTGTGGAGTGTTGCAATGACCGCGCTCACCAAAATTCAGCATTTTTGCATAAGAGTAGAGGGAGCTACGAAATTTTCGGTGAGTGTCGGCCGGCTGCCAGGACAGCTAGGTAGCTTTCCGCAATTGCATTCTTCGGGCATGCGAAGTTGTAGTTCGCCGCAATGTGGAATGCCAACTTTGGGGAGTATGAAATTTGACATCTACTAACCAATTTTGGAAAATATCTCGGTGACTAGGCTGTTGGATGTGAAGTACTCTTATGACTGTGTTGCTGCAAATGTCGAATGAATGCGCGAATGAGCTTTTGTCATGCATGTTTTACACTTGTCATTTCTTTCTAAGCAAGATTATGGCTATGTGTCTAACAAAGGCTCGCATTTCAGATGGTGGGACCAACACGCAGCTCCCCCAACGGTTTCGGAACGTCGGGCAGTGGTGAACTACCACCGCCACCGCCCATGACGCCGGCGGAGGCATTCATGGCCACTCAGACTGAGGTGCTGCGCCAGATCCTGCAGACGCAGCAACAAATCGCCCAGCAGCTGAACCGAAGGCCGCCACATGTGGCAAATCATGAGGGGCCAAATCAGGTCACCACCTACCCTCAGTTCATCGGGATGAAGCCTCCGACCTTTTCCAAGGCGGAAGACCCCCTTGAAGCTGAGGCGTTTATCAAGGCCATCGAGGCAAAGTTCTCTGCCTTTGTACTGCCTTGCTCCGAGGAAAACAAAGCCAACTTCGCAGCTCTGCAACTGCGAGGTGAAGCCTTGATGTGGTGGGATCATTTCAAGACCATGCAGCAGGGGCATGCTGTCACTTGGGATGAATTCAAGCAAGCTTTCAAGAGCCATCACATTCCTAAGGGATTAATGGATAGGAAGATGAGGGAGTTACTGGCCCTCAGGCAGGGATCGGACACTGTGTATCATTATGCACAGAAATTCAATAGCCTTTGCCAGTATGGTGGACATCACGTGGATACCGATCCAAAGAAGATGGAAAGGTTCCGTGATGGTCTGGATGGTGAGTTGTACGAACGGCTGAATTTGATCGAGCCCAACAACTTCCATGAGCTCGTAAACAAGGCTATATCCCAAGAGGATGCTATGAAGAAGGCCCAGAGAGATAAGAAGAGGCAGGCTGGTTTTGCTTCGGGCAGTGGGACTAACAAAAAGTTTCGCTTTGTGAAGAAGAATGTTCCTAACTCATCCCAGCAATCTTCAACTGGACGCTGGACGATGAAGCCATCACAGAGCAAGCCTTCAGGGAACTTCCAGTTCCGCAACACTCAGCAGCAGGCTCCCAAGCCTAATGCACCCCCATGCAACATCAGTGAACGCCATTGTTAAAATTGTGGATAGCCGGGGCACTACATAAGTGAATGTCCCAAACCTAAGCAGAACAAGCCCAACCAGCAGAATCAAGGTTCAGGGGCCAAGCCGGCCAATCCGGCTAAGAAGCCAATGGTGCAAGTCCGCCAAGGCAAGCTGAACTTTACCACCATGAGTGACATCCCAGAGGGAGCTCCAGTGCTTACGGGTACATTCTCTATCGATGACACCCCTGTTAAGATTTTGTTCGATTCTGGAGCTACCCACAGTTTCATAAGTGAAAAGCTAGTAGGCAAATTGAATTTGATGAGTTCTCACCTCAATTCAGCTTATAAAATTATCACTCCGGGTGGACAAATCTCTTCTAGTACCTTAATCCGTGGAGTACAATTAAGGTTGGGAAGTAAGACGGTTCAACCAAACCTCATTGTCATAGGCTTAGAGGGTATGGATGTTATCTTGGGTATGGATTGGATGACCCGACATAAGGTGGTTCTAGATATATCAGGCCGAGTTGTAGCAATCAATTCACCTACGGTCGGGCACACCACATTGTACTTACCTTTTAAGGACGGTGCAGACCCTTGTGCCTATGTGACCATTATCTCTCATCTTGAAGAAATTCCAGTAGTGTGTGAATATCCTGATGTCTTTCCCGATGAGTTGCCTGGCATGCCACCAGACAGGGATGTCGAGTTTGTGATTGAACTCCAACCTGGCACTGCGCCCATTTCTAAATGACCCTATCGTATGCCTCCCAAGGAATTAGCCGAACTGAAAAACCAACTCCAAGAATTGTTAGATAAGGGCTACATTCGCCCAAGTTCTTCTCCTTGGGGTTGCCCCGCACTCTTTGTCAAGAAGAAAGATGGTAGTTTGAGGCTATGTGTTGACTACAGACCGCTCAATGCGGTGACCATCAAAAACAAATATCCTCTTCCCCGCATTGATGTTCTTTTTGATCAGTTGGCTGGAGCCAAAGTTTTCTCCAAGATCGATCTTCGTTCTGGTTACCATCAAATCAAAATTCGACCATGTGACATTCCCAAAACTGCTTTCTCCACTCGTTATGGTCTCTACGAGTTCTTGGTGATGTCCTTCGGTCTCACAAATGCCCCAGCCTACTTCATGTATGTCATGAACTCCGTATTCATGACAGAGCTTGACAAATTCGTAGTGGTCTTCATCGATGATATTCTAATCTATTCCAAAAATGAGAAAGAACATGCCAAACATCTTCGAATTGTCCTACAGCGTTTGAGAGATCATAAGCTCTATGCTAAATTCTCCAAATGCGAATTCTGGTTGGATAGTGTGAAATTCTTGGGGCACACTATTTCCAAAGATGGCATATCCGTAGATCCTAGCAAAGTACAAGAGGTGATGGATTGGAAACCACCCAAGTCTGTACACCAAATCTGCAGTTTTCTAGGTTTGGCGGGTTATTACCGTCGATTCATTCCGGACTTCTCCAGGATCGCTAAACCTATGACTGAACTGCTCAAGAAAGGAGTGAAATTTGTATGGAGTGAAGCATGTGAGAAATCCTTCCACACGCTGAGACAACACTTAACTTCAGCCCCAGTGCTAGTGCAACCGGATAATTCCAAACCTTTTGAAGTTTTTTGTGACGCGTCAGGCACTGGCCTCGGTTGTGTTCTTATGCAAGAGGGCCGAGTCATTGCCTACGCCTCGCGAGCGCTTCGACCCCATGAGATAAATTATCCCACCCATGATCTAGAGCTAGCAGCGGTTGTTCATGCTCTTAAGATTTGGAGGCACTATCTGATGGGCAATCGTTGCAATATCTTCACCGATCACAAGAGTCTCAAATATATCTTCACTCAATCGGATCTCAACATGAGACAAAGGAGATGGCTTGAGTTGATTAAAGATTATGATCTAGAAGTGCACTATCACCCCGGGAAAGCCAATGTTGTTGCGGATGCTCTTAGCCGCAAAGTTCACTGGAACCATCTAGAAGTGGAGCCGTATAGTGACACCTTGTGTGAAGACATGAGGAAGCTTAACTTGGAAGTGGTAGAGCAAGGAAATCTATATGTCCTAGCTGCCGAATCCAATCTTTATGATAGAATTGTCACTGCTCAACTCAATGACGAGGGCATACAGCTAATCAAACAGAAGTTAGCAGAAGGAGATCCCAAGTATACCTGTTTCCGGAGGGATGCAAACGATGTGGTATGGTTTGGGAAACGTCTTGTGGTTCCCATGGACCAAGAAATTCAGAAAACCATCTTTGATGAAGCTCATCTTTCCAAATTCTCCATTCATCCCGGAAGCACCAAAATGTATCAAGATCTGAAGGAAAATTTCTGGTGGTCCAATATGAAAGTCGATATAGCAAAATATGTGTCAGAGTGTGATACTTGCCACAGAATGAAAGCAAGCCATTTGAAATCGGCAGGTGTACTCCAACCCTTGTCGATACCTATGTGGAAATGGGATGACATAAGTATGGACTTCATTGTGGGTTTACCCCTGACTGCCAGAAAGAAGGATTCTATTTGGGTCATCGTGGACAGACTCACGAAGCCTGCCCATTTCATTGCAGTACATACTACTTATTCAGTGCAACAATATGCAGAGTTATATATGGATCAAATAGTCCGTTTGCACGGAATTCCGAAGACCATAATCTCGGATAGAGGAACTCAATTTGTAGCTCATTTCTGGGAGCAATTGCATGAATGTTTAGGAACCAAGTTGATCCGTAGTTCCAGCTATCACCCGCAGACCGATGGTCAGACGGAAAGGGTAAATCAAATATTGGAAGACATGCTACGGGCAAGCATCCTGCATTTTGATAAAAGTTGGGACAAGTGTTTGTCCTTGGCAGAGTTCTCTTACAACAATAGCTACCAAGCTAGTTTGAAGATGGCACCGTTCGATGCTCTTTATGGACGGAGATGTTGTACCCCTTTGAACTGGTCAGAAGCCGGAGAAAGGACACTCTTTGGTCCGGACTTAGTCAAAGACGCCGAAGAGAAAGTGCAAGTGATACGGGAGAACTTGAAGTTAGCACAGATGAGGCAAAAGAGCTATCACGATAGAGGAACGGCACCCCGACAATTTGAAGTTGGTAATTATGTATACCTAAAGGTTTCACCAACCAAGGGTGTGCAAAGGTTCGGTGTTAAGGGAAAGTTAGCCCCGCGCTATATCGGACCTTATGAAATCATTGAAGTATGTGGGCCAGTGGCTTATCGCATTCGACTGCCGGAACGGTTCTCCGCAGTGCACAATGTATTCCATGTGACCCAACTGAAGAAAGGCGTGCTTGTGCCTGAAACCGAAGTAATCACAGAAGCAAATGCTTGGATTGAGCCGGATTTCTCGCTCGTCGAGCATCCCATGAGGGTGTTGGACAAAAAGGAGAGGAAGACCCGAAGACAAACCGTAAGGATGTACAAGATACAATGGAGTCATCATACGGAGGAAGAAGAAACTTGGGAGACGGAAGAGTATCTCAACACCAAGTACCCGGGTTTTCTGCAATCTCGAAACCGTGAGTTCTACTATCTACCTTGTTTTTCTTGAATCGAATCTCGGGATGAGATTCCGTTTAAGGGGGGTAGGCTGTGACGCCCCAGGTTTTTAATTAACCTTAATTGCCGGTCAAACTTGTTGACTAGGGTCAAAGCACGGTCAACCTGGGTCATCACCTCGAAAACCTCACCAACACTCACCCATTAGCATCTTAAGCAAGTCTAGCACACTCTCCTTGGTCAAAACCCTAGCTAAGGGGGACAAACCCTTGGATGTCTTTGTGTCGATCTGGAACTTTTGCCGCGTTCTCCAAAATTCACCTAAACACTTCAAAATCCCCCAATATAAAAGTTGTCCAGTTTTTCATGAGACACGACTTTCATGTTGAGTGGCATTCCTGGTTTTGAGTGGAAAAGGTGCTAAATTGCCAAGAAAGCTCTGGGTTCCTATTCACCGAGACATGAAAATTCCCCAACTTGGCATTCGAATTTCTCCTTCGATTTGAATCCAATTCAGAATCAGTTTCAGCCAACTTTTAGAGGAATCACCTATCTACAACTTTCCTATCTACGGGTTTTGAAGTTTATATGCAAATTCTTGAGAACCGTGCAAGCGAACAGGGGCACACGCACTGGACCGGGCCGAGGGCGCCACGGCGCGACGTCATGCGCGCGCGCGTGTCCACGCGTCGCCGCCGCGCCGCCGCCGTGCGCCGCCGTACTACGGCCGGGTCTCGGAGTTTGGGCGTGACCTCGGCATGCGTTGCCCTCGCGCACACCCCTAGGAGCTGCCTCGGCCGGAGGAACCGCGCGCCACGCGGCGTGTACGCGCTCGCCGCGGCGTCGTCCCCGCCTGCCGCGCACGCACGCCGATGCCACCACCGTACCGCGCTTTAAACGCGCCGGGATGCTTAGCCACGAAGCGATCTCGCTCCTGCGCGCGCACGCCCGGCTATAAATAGCCCCCTCCTCGCCGACCGCGCGTGAGCCACCGTCCGCCGCCCGCCATTGCCGCCGCCGCAGGCGAGCTTTCCCCTCCGCTCGCTTCCGTCGCCGGCCGACCATCTCAACCTCCTCCCTAGGCTAACCCTCAGGCTAACCCTGCTGATGAAGGCAAGCCCCGGTGCATTTAACCAAGTGTTTTGAAACTTTATGCAACTATCTATGGATGATTGTGCATTTACGTTCAGGAGTTGAAATGAAACCCTAGATGCATGATCCCTAGGTACCTATGTTCTTACTAGTATGATAGGTCGGTAGCTGCTATGCTATAGGACCGTTACAAGTCGAGTGATGCTTGTCACTCGCGAGAATAGGTTCTTATGTTGGAATCATAAGATCTCCTTAAATGGATTGCTCATGTGGTAAGAGCATGGGATGTGGGCTCCGGTCCAATGGCTTTCGTGGGTTAAGTGTTTGAATGTACTAAGCACTTGTCGAAAATGGGTACGGTAAGCCTAGTACCTTAACGAGACGGTAAGGGATTTTACTGTGACTAATCTTGGGATGTGTCCCCCGGCTAGCTACCGGTGGTGCATGTGCGATGCTGGGTGCCTTGCGGGGTATACCAGATAGCCTGTACCGAAGACTGTCGCCTTTTATCCCGAACCGAGGACTTTTGGGAACCGCCTGGTGGTTGTCCTCGCGGGGGCACCCTACCGTGTGTTTAGGTCTACCTTGCAAGGTTTAAATCAATCGATTGTCGGCCTCTCACCGTTATCTGAGACTACTTACTCCACTGGCCATGAGATCCCTAATGATGGAAGTTGATGAATATTATGCTTGCTTAATTGTTTGCACAACTTATGCTTGCTCTAGCTTGCTAATTTAGAAAGGAATAACCAACTAGAACTTGTGCTAAAATCTTGAAAGTAAGGACATACTCTTTGTTGCTTTTCAGCAAAAGAAACCCTTTGGCCAAAAAGCCTTTCATGTCTAGAGTTGGTGAAGTAGATATCACCGACGGGTAAGTCTTGCTGAGTATTAGTATACTCAGCCTTGCTATAATCTGTTGCTTCAGGTAATGCCTTTGCTGATGTGTGGCCTGGAGAGATCCCGCCCGGCTGGGAGCTAGAGTGGGTGGAAGACGATGAATGAAGGCATCATGGCAGGCCTCCTGTGATGTTTCCTCGTGCCGTTTAGTTTATTTCCGCTGTTTTCAAAACTCTGAACTTCGTTATCATGTCAAAAACTCCGGTTTGTAATAATTAAGCCCTTCGGGGTAAAATTGGATGTTAATCATATGTTGTTCTCTGGACTCGCCTTCGCGTGAGTTTTAATGCATATATGTCGATCCTTGTTGCTTTGTAAGTGATTTACCGGGCGTTAACCCGGCAACTAACGACAGGATGATACTTTATTATTGCTTAATGACCAAAGTTGATTGGTTTAGGCAATAGTACGGTATTTTCCTGGGCGGGTTGTCACAACCTCGAGCATCAAGTATCCGAGAACCACCCGACTTAAACAACACCTCAAAACCTTCCTCAAGAAGCTGGGAAACAGAGAGGAAATTAAACCCCAACGACTTGACCAAGGCAACACGCTTCAGCACCACTTTGTCACTTACCCTCACTTCACCTTCCGCAAGTACACGCCCTCGCCCATTGTCCCCAAAGGTGCTGTATGACCTAGACACCACCTGGGTGAGGCTGGAGAACCACCCTCGATCTCTGGTCATGTGCCTCGAGCAACCAGAGTTGATCAACCAAACGTTCCCCAAGCCCCCCACCTGAAATTCAAAAACGAGCACGTGAATGAGCAAAGGACTCAACACTGGGGTTAGTACCAAAAGAGTAAAACCAGTGCTCCAAAGTGGGGTTAGCACGATCCATCCTACCATTCCTATCAAAATGGGAATCCATCCTACCACGAGCATCAAGCCTCAGATCCATCCTACCATCTCTACCAAAACTGAAACCACCACGGGGAAACCACTCCCGTCTCACTGGAGGAGCACAAAAGCCATGAAAGGAATACCGTGGACCGTAGCTCCTCTGAGACTCAAAGCTGTGACCTCTCCCAGGCTCTTATCGACCACGAGGAGGAGAACATCCAGCAAAATCAATACCACCAGACTCACCACGCCAGCCACCAGTATCACGACCAAACGAAATAAACCGAGAATCATCATGAGCACGAAAACCAAACTGTCCAGCACTCAGACCAGCACCGGTCTGACCGGTCACCCTGACCGGTCTGGCCGGTGGTGCTCGGCCAGCAACACCACCTGAAGCTTTCCTATCTCCCCAAGTCGGAACAGTATGCACAATGGCCTTTGCCCTGGGCAGTGGCATACGAGGCTCAGGTACACCATGAGAAGGGTGGTACCTATCCTTGTTTTCCCACTCCTTAGACATTCTCTCCTCTCGCTTCCTCTTGAAGCAAAACTCATCCTTGTGACCATCTCTCCCACAATACTTACAATGGAACCGGATCGGTTTTGGCTTGGGGTTTGGTTGTGGTTCCTCACTAGGCTTCTCTTTTGGTTTCTCCTCACTTTGTTTCTCTCCCTTTTTCCCAAAGAACTCATTTCCCATGTCACTCTTGAACTTGATGGGGTTTTGGAAATCATTTGTTTGGGGAGGAAACACTAGTGGATTTGGGGTTGTGTCAAGTCGGTTCCTGAGTTAGTTTGGCTTAGGAGCATAGGCATTTTTGTGGAAGGTTTTTGGTGGAGCTTGGATATCATCAATCTTCTCTCCTCCCTCACCACTACACTCTCCAATCTTATCCGACCCAAGTGCTTGCTCATCATAGCGCTTGTATGTCTCTATCATCATCCTAAGCTGAGGCTCATGACCCGACAACCAACCCATCATTTTTCTCAACTCATCATTTTCATCCTGCAAATGATCAACATAATGTGCAAGTTCCAGATTTTTCAGCATGCACTTCGCAAGTAGAGCAGGAAGTAGCAACAGGATATTTCAATTCAGCCTCAAGCGAAACAATGAGAGAATGAGACTCAGCAAGCTTTTCATGCAACACAGGACAAGATGTGCAAGCACCTAGCAAAGTAGGCCTAGACTGCAGCTCAGCCACCTCAACCCTAAGCACATCTAGTTCCTCACATTTGGAGGCATGCTTTTCCTTAAGAGCAGTAAGATCAGCTAGGAAAACAGAGCAATCGGCACAAACAACCTCATCAGAAACAACTGGTGAAGCCTTAAGTGAATCTATCTCAAGCTTAGCATCAAGGTTCTGTGTTTCTAGCTCAGCCACCCTATTCCTAGCATCTTCAAGCGAGGCCCTAAGCTCTTTCCTCATTTTCTTAGCTTCCCTAAGCATGTCATCACGATTATCATGAAATTTTCCTAGCTCCTCAATCTCCTGGCGCAAGATGGAGAATTCATCACGTACCTCCTCCACTACAAGAAAAACGCCGACTAGTGACGCAAAAAAAGGTTGTTTCTCGTCATAAACCGCGATTAATGACGCCGGTTGTTACGAAAACGCTCCGTCATTAATCGAGCGTCACAAACCATGATTAATGACGAGACCTTATTTCCCGGCGTCATGAGTTTAATGACGCGTATAAATTCGTAACACAAAGGCGTCATAAGGTACATGCCACGTCAGACCAAAATCTGATGTGGCACGGCGTTTTGTGACAAACTGTTTCGTCATTAAGTGAATTTAGCTCATATTTTGACGGGCCAAGGTCCAAATACCTTGTCGTCATAGATTGAATTTGGCCCACTTAATATTAAGCTGAGCCCAATGTTTCTTTCGTCATAAATTGGTTTTAGGCCTTATTAAGGTTGGATGGAGCCCAATATTGTTTGCATCATAGAATGTTTAAGGCCTATTTATGGTTGGATGGAGCCCAATAATTGTTGTCGTCATAGACACTTTTAGGCCTAATTCTGGTTGGAACGACCCAATTGTGACTCCTCAGGTTTTTAATTAGCATCATTAGTGCTAATGACCGAGTCAAACCTGTTGACTCTAGTCAAACCTTGGTCAACCTGGGTCATCACCTCGAAAACCTAGTCAACAATCACTAATGACCCTCTTAATCAAGTCAACACACCCTTTTGGTCAAACCTTGGTCAAAGGCATAGTCAAACCTAGTCAAAACCCCTGTTGTCCTTGAACCCCTCTGGAACTTTTGCCGCGTTCTCCAATTTTCACTTAAACACTTCAAAATCGGCCAATATAAAAGTTGTTCGTCTTTTCGAGGGACACACTTCTCATAATTGGCGGCATTTGAGATTTGGAGTGGAAAATGGTGAAAAAGCTTGGTCAACACCTTCAATTACTATTCATCAGTGCCAAGAAAACTGCAAACTTGGCATGCAGTTTATGCAAATTCTGTTGATCTAAACCCCTATGAGCCTTTCTCGGAGTTGTAGAGGGTACCTTGATCTACGACTTTGCTTATTAGCTGTTAGTGCTCTTTAGTTCAAATTTTTGGAGAAATTGTCAGTCAAACAGGGCTAGTTGGAACAGCTTGGGCGACGTCGCGCCGTGCCGCTGCGTTCCCGCGCCCAGAGCGCCGCGCCGCCACGCAGCGTTGCCGCCCTGCCTCGACGTCCGGGTCCCCCCCCCCCGTGACCTCGAGCCCGGTGTAGTGGGTCCCACGGGCCACACGCGCACCTATGCGCCGGACCCCCCTTTGCCACTCCTTAGCTTCCTCATTTGATTCTCTCAGATCGCTCAATGTGTATAAGTCCTCACCAAGGCATTAGAATTGCCTTTCTTCATCCTACTTCTAATGATGGCTATATGTGAAGCTCAGGGTAGGATAAAAGATAAAGCACACTTGTTTCACATATATTGCAAAGTCAACGACTGGATCCAAGGAGAAAATCAAGTCATACAATCAGATCAGGATGTGCATCTGTATGGATATAGGGGATATAGTAAGGTGGATACTAGCCCCGGAATGGGTGCTAGATATTACCATATCTGTGATGAAATGCTATGGTGATGGTAAGGTGGACACTAGCCCCGGAGTAGGTACTAGTTATTACCATCTAAAATATGAAACTCCTTTTTGCATGATTTTCTCCGCTCTCTTTTGAAATATTTGAGACATGGGCTATCTCTTCTTCTCTCTTTTTTTTGGGACATGGTTTTGAGCATGTCTTTCTTTTTTTTCTTTTTGCATAGCCCAATCTCTTTTGGAGATATTTGGAGAGGGGTAAATCATGGAACAATGCATGGAGCTTTATTTGGTGGAATAGATGGATGATACAATGCTAACTTCCAGTGTAGAAGCATAGCAAGGGGAATTCGTGTGCACATGAATCTTGATCATGGAAGCATGAAAAGAATTCTCACAAGGGTCACAATAATTTGACAAAGCTCAATGCAATAACAAGCAGCATATGAGTATAAGGTTTTCAACTAGAACATCATATGGCTTTGGTAGGACTATGGCATATCAAAGAGGAGCTTTGCAAAGAGTTTTCAGATTTTTTTTGAATAAAATTCCCAAGCACTCAAGCATTAAGAGAGAAGATCATATCATCAAACCATATCTCAAACACCAACTACTTAGATGAGCATGAGTTCCCTAATGATATTTGTTCACAAGCATCAAGATAATGAGTAAGGAATAAAGCACATGCAAGCCAACCACATGAATTATGCAGAGCACCATTATTTGAGTTTGATTCACTTGATAAGAATTGAAAAGCATTCAAACTCATAGGTAGAGGGTGAGATGAAGGGTGCACATACCATCGCTCCTGAAGGATATGGGGAACAAGGAAGACTAGTGGTGATTTGGCTGACCCGTGGGGTAGCCAGCTCACTCTAGTTTACCTTGCCCTTGTCATGAAGGTGTTGGCGATGTTGTGCGGCTCTTGTGTGGGAGTTCTTAATTGGGTGTGTTGATAATGAGCTTGAGAGAACTCCCCCACACTAGTGCTTGAACGGGTGCTGTTCTTCGAACAAGTGAGAACAAAAGATGGACTCTATTGGTTCGAAAACCATAGAGCCTTTATTCGATAGCAAATATTTTTGTTTTTGTTTTGTTTTTTTCATCATCACCATGTCATTTACTCAAGCTGGGTTAGACCAATATTGCACTCCATAAACAAAGGGGAATATGCTTACCTTGGACCTTTGAGAGGTCACATGTTCCTCCTTCGTATGTTATGCAGCATGAGCTTAACACCTTAACTTACCTTCCCATATGAATATAGCTTGATGACTTACCCATTCGGATTTGATGATTTTCTGCAGGGGTTAGTCCACATACATGCAACCAAGATCTTATGAAAGCATAACTTTATGGTTCATCAACCAAATTTGACACCATGTCTAGTTTGGTTGAAGGAGGCATTTTAACCTAAGCATCATGCTTAATTTGGACGGCCTATGAATGTATGATGCCTCAAACACTCAAACCAAAGCGTACGAGCAAAGATAAAGGAGGCATGCAAGCATGATCAAACTATTTTCAAAGGGAACATAAGCATGAGCGCATAACGGTGAACCTCGGGCAACCTCCCAGAAGGCCTTTGTTTAAAGTCAAAAGCAGGACTTACCTAGCTAATCAGGTAAGATGAGAGAGCTAACATCATCTCCAAGCTAGGATAAGATTTGGCATGAGAGGAACTTTACTCGGGATGCTCACATATCTCCCCCACACTTGGGGTTTGCATTGCTAAGCAACGAAACTCAAGTGTGTGGAGATCAAGCTTCCTTTGTAAATGTTCCCTCACCAAAATCTTACCAAAGTGTTGTAGTTGATGTAGCTCACATGTTCTTAGACATCACCTGTTCGTCGTTCTTTTCAATCTCCACCTGAAAGGTTAGTGACCAAAAATACCCGAAGGACAACTTTATCTTAAAAACATGTTCTTGCTTTTTATTCAAAAGTGAAATAAAACCTATGCTAATCCAGGCTATCTCCTGGTAGTGTTTTGTTTATTACGGCCATAAGCTCGACCAGGGGAACTTCATCTTGCAGCTATCATTGGTGGTGTCATTCCCGTCTTACCACCAATCTTGGATGTATCAGTGAAGCTTTAGCTGCAAGGTCAGTACCACAGCGCACACACGAAATCTGATATGTTTACGGTAAACATATGCATCCACAATCAACCTTCTAAACATTTTGCAAAAGAGGACAAGAAGGTGGTTGTATCCCTCATGTGTGGTCAGTGCACTGAGCATGGCTGACTCTGAAGAGGAATTATGCGAGCATGGTTCATAAGCTATATCAACGATGAAGCTACCATACTCGTCAATGGAATCATTTCCTATGAATTCCAGAGTCGGTGCCTCACAAGATTCCATGGCCCATGGGTTTTCTATCTCAAGAGATGCATCGTGGAGGCAAGATGTTAACTCTCGATCATAATCGAAAGCAACATAATACGGGCTAGCGGGAAGAGGCTGAAACTCGGTCGAGAGGGATAATGATCGTTCGCCTTCACAGAGGTGAAGAGAATCTTCTGAGTCATTCTCATGAGGAGTAGGAAAGTCTACAACCTCAATGAGAACGGGCTCAGATGATGCGAACGGAGATACATGCATCATCTTCTCGTGCGGGTCTTGCTTGGGAAGAGGATTTGCCAGTGGAGGTCCTGGACCAGTGATAGAAGTGGCGAAATCAGATTCCCTAAGCTTATGATCTAGGCTCCCTTGAGATTTATCAAGAAGTTCATCCAACGGGAAGCCTATGAGAAGATCGAAATCCATGATGTCATAGATATGAAAATCTAACCACACCTCGATCTCGTCTATGATGATTGGCACGTCCCTAGCAATCCCTTGACATGGGAAAAGTAGTTACACTTGGGACTTCGGAAATATCTCTCACTCGGGGTGAGGGGCATGTCACCCACCAGAGTGTCCAGAAGGCACTCCGGTATGATGCAAGCTCCAGCAGTAGGGTCATGAACAACATCTATGGTATTTCCCCTTATGGAACAGTGTATGGTCGTGGAAATCGAGCTAACCCGAATTGCTTCGGAAGTAGGCTTTGATTCCTAAGGCGACCAATCCACTATGGTCCCATGATTCCAAACTTCATCAAGGACCTCATAAAGGTCTATCGATGCCGTAGGATTCTCGTGCCTATAGTGATTCAAGGTATTTACAATGTCTCTGGAAGAGTCATCCTCGAATATGTGAGAGAACTCCGAAGGTTGAATCTCTTCTACCTTCGATGTTCGCAATTTGGGAGGAGGCTCTCTAGATGAATCATAGGATGTGCAGAGTCGAAGCTCAAATTCGTCTATTAATAGACTCTCGTGGATCGACTCTGATTCTTGGTGGGGTTCGTTGTGACTGGTATGGGAAGAAGAGTCTTCTAAGAAGAATTCTAGGATCTCTCTTATTTCCATTGTGGATTCATGTGCAAACAAACCTCCAGCTAGAAGGTCGAGCTCAAATGCAGATTCCATGTCTAAACTCTTGTAAAAGATGCACAATGATACATCATCGGGTATAGAAAAGTCTGAGCTAAGCTCCAGCAGGTGTGAGAACCTATCCCAAGCTGCACTTATAGACTCACCCTCTAATTGGCCAAAATCACAGAATTCACACGGTAGCAACTTTGAGCGTCCCAAACGGGAGAACGAGTGACAAAAGTCATCTCGTAGTTCTTCCCAATTGTGTACACTCCCTATCGTGCGGGAGTACCACTGCTCCGCTCTGTCTACAAGAGAGAAAGGGAACAACTTCCACCTCAAAGTTTCCTGTGTCATACCTGGGATTACCAAGCATGAACACAGTTCTTCAAACTCTTTTAAATGATCATGGGGATCATCGCTAATGGCTCCAGAGAATGGTCGATTCCGAACCATGGCTATAAAGCCAGGACGAAGTTCGCAGCTAGATGAAGAAGTTGATGGTTTCTCTAAGACGAACTCACCCCTAGGGGTAGAGAGGCTTTGACAGGAAGGCATCTCAATGGGTAGCGGGGGTAAAGGTAGAATTCAAGAAAACGAAAAAGATAGATACGAGGACCACTAGGTTTGAAGATAGGTACAACAATCGTTCCCCGGCAACAGCGCCAGAAATGTTTGTTGGTATTTCTTATGTCACTTCTAACGGCACCTTGCTTGCGTGAGCGTAAGATCCACCTGGGTACACCTATGAGTACGAACGAGTCTGCAAGCGCGCGGATATACCGCTGTAGCACTTCACCTAAGAAGTATTCCAAAGGGTATCGAATCCAAGGAACGATGAGCGCTACCTCCTAGCCTAGCTACGGTCCAAGGACACCAATCTATAGGATGAGATGGGAGATGGAAAGGATCCGGCTGAAAGCATACAGAGATAAGAACGGTCTTTTAATTAGAAACTCTCATTTCGGGCACCAGTTCCCTCCTGGATATGACAGGTCGGTTCTGGCTGAAAACTCTACACCGTATCCGAACGTGGGGGAGTACAGAGGGTCCAACAGCTGTCACTACCGCGGCCTACCCCTAATAATTAACCGTGGGATATGGGGCAAATCAAGGATAACCCGCAGTCTAGACACCACGTCTACACCGCCGATCACTACTATGGCACGGCTACGTCTGAGCTCTCGTTAGCAACACTATAGCACTCCGTATAAATACGAAGCGACGAACCCACGAGGGAGAGATTAGAACTCACTCCGATATCAGTTATCTCGTGCAAGGATCACGGAGGGACTTTGGTCTAAATAGATCATACGGATCACCCACTTTACTCTAGTTAGACTTACTGGCATACAAACAGAATTAGCAACTTATGAGCTACACCAGAAGATCAGAGGGTTGGGTTCATGAAGAACACAAGCCTCTAAATCAAGAACAGATGAAGAACACAAGAACTATTCAATAATGCAAGAACCCACTTTAGTCTAAACAGAGAATGTCGGAATACTCACTTTAGTCTAAATGAAGAACAAAGGCACCCGTAGAGGTTCGTTCTTGGGGAAAGATGCCAACACACCATGGCATGTCCCCAAGTCACCCCCTCACCTTCCTTCTAATCTCTAAGCACTAGCAAGCCAGCACTAACCCTATGCAAAGGCACTCCTCTCCTAGAGAGGTAGGAGCCCAAAGGCAAAATGAGGAGAAGAAGTGTGTGTCTCATTCTAACCCCCCCCCTCACTTCTATTTATAGGGGTTGAGCAACTTCGTAAGAATAGCTTAGGCACCCAGGAATGGCTTGAGGATCCAATTAGGAAGCACCACGTGGAAGTAGATGGAGAACCGTGGCAAGGTCAGTTCGGCCGATCCAAGGGGTCGGCCGACCTGGGCCCACCACATCTTGCGTTGTGCTTTCTCCCAGTGACTGATATGTGGTCCCTTATAATGGCTCCAGGTGACCACGCGGTTTGGAGGCGGTTTGCTCGGGTTTGAAGGACCGAACTGGCGGCCAGAGAGGGGGGAGTGAATGGGAGCCGGTAAAAATTCTTCTCGAAGGAGATGACTTCTCCAACAAGATGAACTCGGTCAAATACCCAAAATCACACGCTCCGTACTCAACGTTCCATTTGCCAAAACCACGTAGCCACTGAAGTGCTACTGGTCCTAGGAACAAACACAACCTATAGCCACAGCTCCTACACACACACAGCAGCGGAAACAACTCGGAAGCTGTCTGGCCAGCAGGGCGGTTCAACCGGGGTATGGGGGCGGTTAAACCGCCTGCTCCTGGGCGAGCAAGAAATCCTCCGAAACACCTCTTCCGAGCTCCAAGACTCCCCACGGTTTCACCCACTGGATCCTCTAGTCAAGGCCAAGCTAGCTACCAGAGAATCTTGGCAAAAACCAAAACTTCACCCAAGGGCCTAGGGGCGGTTACACCGGCTACCAGGGGTGGTCTAATCTCCTGTACCCAGCAACGAACTGAAGCCGAGAACTCCTAGCAAATAGCACCGAAACGAGCCAAGATTTCACCAGAACGCTCCTCTGATTAAGGTGAACAAACTCACAGAGAAAGATCTAGCAAAATCAAACTTTCCACCTGGGAGACCCAGGGCAGTTAGACCGCCCCCCTATGGCGGTTAGACCACCCCTCCCAGAAAACTGGCCGCGAGTCAACCCTCAACTTCCCATCACCCGATCTCCCGGTTCACCCCACGGATTGCAGCGAAACTTTGGGTATACCTGGGTAACCTCCTGGGCAACCTCTCCACCAGAGGAATTGCACTGAAACGTTCTCAATCAAAGGGAATCGTGGATCTTGGCCCTCTAGGTCATGAACTCGAGCAACTCGAAAAACCACCAAAGCGAGGTCGATTCAAGGGAGTTCTTGGGGCGAAGTCACCAGCCAAAGAGGCACTAGGTCCTCATACGTTACACCTAACAAGAATCCCGCAAGAAATCACCCTCAAAACTCCGCCACGAAAATCACAAGAAAGAGCTCCGAAAATCACCAAAAGAACAAACGGTAGAGGCAACACAAGACCTTGAGGAACCACGCCGAATCATCTATACATACCATGAAGGTTCATACAAGGTCTAGCTTGCCACCCGGTCATCCATCCCTCTCTCAAGATCTCATCATGAAGCTCTCAAGCTAGTCCTAGAAAATCCTAAGTAAAATAGGAATGGAAAATAGCAAAGGGAAATGAGCTAGGGTTCCAAGAGTTGGCTGCCATCCCACAACTCAAGTGTTTATATGGGGGCAACCAAAAGTCTAAACTACCCTTACTAGCAACTAGGGATACAAGACCCACAAGGGCAATTTCGGAAGTCTTCAGTTCAGCACCATCGGACGGATGCGCATCCACTGCAAGCCTACGTAGCACCAACGCAACTCTTGCGATCATGCCGCGTGTCCTCCGCTTCGAAGCTTCTCGGCGGTTGCGACCCGGGCGGTCAGACCGCCCCCCTTGGGCGGTTAGACCGGCCCCAGGCGGTCTGACGGCCCCTCCTGGGTGGTTGAACCGGCCTGGGCGGCCACACTCCTTCGTCGAGTCTTCGGCCTCGGTTTTGTGGCTCAACCGAGTAACCCAGTGGTTTTGTGGTGAACCACTGCAAACCCCGCGGACTTGGTGTAGCCTCCGCCAATCTCCACTCATGACTCGGCTCCCACCATGTCCCGACTCGACCTTGGTTTTGAGGCTCAACCAAGAAACCGTCCACGACTTCGTCTTGCTGTTCTTGCCACCATGCGACCCGCATTTGACCCCGCTGGCCACCGGGTCCCTCGAACCAAGCCTACTTGTCTGCTCCACACCTAGAGGCCTCACCTACATCGACCTTTCGCGCTTGTTCTTCACTTGCACCAGCACCAATCAAGCCGCAGCCTGCACCTGCAATACTTGGTCAAGAGTCAGTCCACACAACGTTGTCAATCACTCATCACACCAGGAAGCGACCATCCACCGGTCCTCGAACCACACAGGCTCTCAATCTCCCCCTTGATGAGTGCATTGACAACACACATTTTTGGTAACCAAAGAGAAAAGGAAAAGAAAAGAAACGACCAAAAGAAACTTCAACAAGCGATCGAAAGCCAAAGAAATGGCAGAGAACAAGATCACTTGAAGAAGGAAAGTCTCGGTCCTCTTAGGCAAGGGCAACGACTCGACACAACCGAGACAAAAACAAGCTCTCACAAAGAGCAAAGACCACCAAAGGCACACATGGCCACAGGCCGCAAACTCACACAAGAGCTCCCCCTGCACATATGCAGGCTTCCCCTGAGCCACAGCACACTCCCCCTGAACCAATGCAGCAATGCAACATGGGAATGCAACAAGGAGCAAAAACCTGCTCACAGCAGCCAGGGCGGTTCGACCGCATGCCCAGGCCGGTCAGACCGCCCCTCTGGGATCTGACCGCCTGGGGGGCGGTTAGACCGCCCCAAGAAACCGGCCCTGCACCAAACTTTTCAAAACCTACCCGAACCACTTTGAACACCTTCCAAAAGGTCCCAGGTGCCCAAATCATGCACAAACTTCTCTCCCTTGTTGACAATGCATGAATCTAGGCATAAATCGAAAAGTTTCAACCTAGAGCTTCTCAAATAGACAAAATTCAACATAGCATGCTACACATGACCAAATGAGCAAGTTAGATACTCTATAGCTTCGTATGAACATGAGCTACAAGATCACCAAGTTTCACAACCATTGGGCAAAGCTAAGATAGAATTGATCATTTTTGCGAAAAATTACCCTCTCATGAGCAAAGTCCTAAACATGAGCAAAATATGTGAAAATGGCAAAGCCACACAAACTTCATGCTAGGACAACCATTCTAAGCATAAGATCATCATAAACACCCACAAGCACCTCATGTCATGTCAAAGCCACCGAGCCATGTGCCTACTTCTATATATGAGACTTCTCATTGGTAAGCAACATGCAATAGTTTAGCAACCAAAAGCAATTAAATTAAGCACATATGACATGGGAGCACATTTTCCAAGCAATTTACATTTCATTTTCAGATTCATATTTGGTACATGAAATGTCTTTGTGACAATAAGGTACTTATGCCTCTCCACAAGATAAAGCAAGGGGGCTAAACATTCATGATGACAAATGAGCCTTTGGCCCCATATGCTCAAAATAAGCTATCCAAGCACAAATTAAGCTTAGAAATGCCACTAAAACATGTCATGATCATATAAAGGCATTTACTCACAAGAGAGCATACATGTAGCATTTTCCAAAAACATAGCTATCAACCATGGATATAAATCAAGATCATGAAGAGCTAAGCCAAACTAAACCATATCATACCAAACTAGCTCACAAGAACATATATAGCACATCATGGTGAACTATGTATATAGGAGAAGCTTTTCCTACAAAATGCATACAACCTAAGATACAAAGATTCCTATACATCATGTTACATATGCAATGCAAAATGCAAGAAATGCACAAAGGAAACTATACATATGCTACACAAGGAGCTCCCACCACCAACTCAAGAAACCAAACACACACCAAGTTCTCCCTGCAAACAAGTGAAAGTTGCTTGATCTAGGGGCTTGGTGAAAATATCCGCTAGATGGTTTTGTCTGGGCACATGGATCAAAGCGATTTTCCCTATCTCAACATTGTCCCTCAGAAAACGGTATCTCACTTCTATATGCTTGGTTTTGGAATGTAGCACTGGGTTCGTAGCAACACTAATGGTACTCGTGCTATCACAAAGAAGTGGAACCTGGGTATACTCCTCACCAAAGTCACTCATGGTGTACGTGATCCAAAGGAGATGAGAGCAACAACTAGCTGTGGCAACATATACGGCTTCGGTAGTAGATTGAGCAACACTTAATTGTTTGCGGGAAGACCAAGACACCAAAGAAGAGCCCAAGAACTGGCAAGTCCCAGATGTGGACTTCCTATCCAACCGACACCTGACAAAATCCGCGTCTGAAAAATCGTGAAGCTCCAAAGAAGAAGATGCGGAGTACCAAAGGCTGAAGTCGGCAGTGTATCGCAAATACTTGAAGATGTGATTGACTGCTTGCCGATGCAAAGTCCTTGGAGACGCTAGAAAACGAGCGCACAGACATACCGAGAATTGGATGTCCGGCCTCGTCACCGTCAGGTACAGGAGGGAGCCGATCATGCTCCGGTACTACTTCTGGTCCACGTGTTCACCGTCCTTGTCTGCATCAAGGGCTGTAGTTGTACTCATCGGTGTCGCCATGGCCTTGGAGTCCTCCATCTTGAACTTCCCCACAATGTCCTTGGTGTACTTGGCTTGGTGCACAAATGTTCCTTCCTTCGATTGCTTGATCTAGAGCCCGAGGAAGAACTGCAACTCACCCATCATGCTCATCTCGAATTCCCTGCTCATGTCTTCTGCAAACCTTGCAACCAAAGAGTTAGACGAGCCACCAAAGACAATATCATCCACGTACACCTGCACAATTAGGATCTCCTTGCCCTGCCTGAGGAGAAACAAGATCTGATCTACCTTCCCCATCTCAAAGCCTCTCTCAAACAGGAACCCCCTCAACCTACCATACCAAGCTCTAGGCGCTTGCTTCAACCCATACAGCGCCTTCCTCAACTTGTACACCCTGTGGGGGTACTTCTCACTCTCAAACCCCGGTGGTTGCCTCACGAACACTTCTTCCTCCAACACACCATTCAGAAACGCACTCTTAACATCCATTTGGTACAATTTGAACCCTTTAGCCACAGAGAAGGCTAGAAGGATCCTAATCACCTCCAAACGAGCCACAAGAACAGATGTCTCCTCATAGTCTATCCCCTCTTTTTGTGTGTACCCCTGAGCAACCAACCTCGACTTGTTTCTCACTACTTCACCTTTCTCTCCCTCTTTATTTTTCCACACCCATTTTGTCCCAATCGGCTTACACCCCGGTGGAGGCTCCACTAACTCCCAAACTTGGTTTCTCTCAAAGTTCTCCAACTCCTCATGCTTAGAATTAACCCAATTGTGATCACATAGCGCATGTCCAGTGTCTTTGGGCTCAAAAGTAGCAACAAAAGCAGTATGGGCAAAGTGAGAGTCATTTCGAGACCTTGATCATGTAGTTCGTTCGTTGATGTTCCCGATGATCGTTGAAGCTGGGTGATCCACTTGTACTCACCGGGGAGCTCGCCTCGAAGACACCTCCCCCTCAGCTGCAGCTTCCTCTCGATCTCAGCACGTCGTCGTAGGTGTGGGAGAAGGCCCGTCCTCGATCGTAGTCGAAGTAGTATGTACATGCTCAGCCGCGGGTGCCACACCACCATCTTCATCATCTCCTTGTTACTGCACCTCATCCTCGAAAATCTCCTTGCCAAGTTCCTTGTCACCTGCACACTTAAAAACAAGCGAACTACGTGGCTGTGTCTCGTCGAAGGTAACCTCACAAGTCTCCACAATTTGGTTAGTTTCAAGATTGAGCACCCGAAAGGCTCTAGAATTAGACGCTGAGGACCGGAGCGTCCGAGGACCGGTGGATGGTCGCTCCTTGGTGTGATGAGAGATTGACAACGTGGTGTGGACTGACTCTTGGCCGAGTATTGCAGGTGCAGGTTGCGTCTTGATTTGAGTTGGTGCAGGTGAAGAGCGGGCACGAAAGGTCTTAGCCTATGTGGCCTCCGAGGAGTGGAGAGACAAGTAGGCTCGGCTCGATGGACCCGGTGGCCGAACGGGATCAAGTGCGGGCCGCATGGTGGCAAGAAAAGCAAGACGAAGTCATGTACGGTTTCTTGGTTGAGCCTCAAAACCAAGGTCGAGCCGGGACGACGTGGCGGCCAAGTCATGAGTGGGATTGGCGTGGAGGCTGCACCACGTCCGCGGGGTTTGCGGCGGTTCACCACAAAACCGTCGGGTTCCTTGGTTTAGCCACAAAGCCAAGACCGGAGGCTCGGTGGGCGGAGACGGGATCCGGGTGCGCCGAGAGACTTCGAAGCGGAGGACACGTGTCGGGATCGCAAGGCTTGCGTCGAGGCTAAGCAGTGTGCGGTCGCCGGGCATTCGTCTGATGGTGCTACGACGAGAATTCAAAAAGTGCCCTTTGGGGGCATGTATCTTACTTTCATGTAATAGGGGTAGTTTCGTCTTTCGGTTGCCTCCATATAAACTTAGAGGAGAGATGATGGCAGCCACCACTTGGAACACTAATTCATTTGCTTCCTAGTTTTCCCTTTCCCTTAGGTTTTCCCTAGGCTTGCTTGAGAGCTTCATGATTCATCTTGAGAGAGGGTTGGATGTTCGGACGGCTTGCTAGACATTGTATGAACCATTCTTGGTATGTACAGAAGATTTGGCGTGGTTCATCTAGTGTCTCTTTGTCTCCCGGCGTTTCTCCTTTTTGGTGATTTTCGGAACTTTTTCTTGGGATTTTCATGGGAAGCTTTTGGAGGTGTTTCTTTGTGGGATTTGTTTTGGGAATCACACATGAGGTTGGTGTGCCTCTTTTCTTGGTGATCTTGCCCCTCAAATCCTGTGGAAAGCTCTCCGATTTGGTGGTTTTTGGTGGAGCCCGAGTTCTTGTGGTTGAGCTCGGTTCGTGATCGATTCCCGGCGATTGAGTTGATATGAGGCCTTAAGTTTTTGGGTATAGCATCCCCTAGGGACGCTTCTCATCTCCCCCAAATCTTGTCTCAAGAGCTCAAGTGGTTTGGGAGATCCAGTGATGGATTTGGAAGGTTGACTCGCGGGGCTGTTTCTGTTGGTTGTGTTTGTGGCTCGCGGACAGTCCGCGAGTGGGGTGCGGACAGTCTGTCGGGACTTTAGTTTTCCCAGTTCATCCGTGTTCTTGATGAGCGATTTTTAGAAAAGCTTTTTTGATTTTTGCGGACAGTCCGCAGGCTCAAGTCGGAAAGTCCGTGGCTTGCCTTTTTCATCGCTTTTCTCTAGGTTTTGCTCGGACGGTCTGAGTGACCCTCACGGACAGTCCGCGACACTGGCGGACGGTCCACAAGGGACTCACGGATAGTCCGTGCCCGTCCTAGAATAGGCTGTAGCCTCTGGTGGCTCGGGTGCCTTTTACGGACCATCCGCGACTGTACTGCGGACAGTCCGCCAGCCCTCGCGGACAGTCCGTGACTGGTACACGGACAGTCCATCCCTGGCTGGCAGATTTGCCTAAGGCCTTTGCCTCTTGAGTTGTGCTTCTGCTTTGCAACTTGTTTGGACTTGTTCCTAGGGTTGGTAAGTCTGTTGTGACTACGTGACCTTGGCAAGCTTGTGTGGGAATCCTTGGTTGTGAATTTGGGACATAACCGAGTTCGACTCTTCGGAGAAGAATTTTTATCGGCTCCCATTCAGTCCCCCCTCTCTGGTCACCTAATCGGTCCTTCAATTGGTATCAGAGCCGGTTACGGATCTTCGTGATTCTAACCAGTCTAAGATTCAAAGATGGCGTACCAGGAACGGGGTTCAAGTCCTCCATAATTTGATTGTAAGAATTATTAGATGTGGCAGAGAAGGATGGCCGTTTTTCTTCGCGGCAAGGGTCAGTTGCTTTGGGACGTTACGGTGAACGCAACTTATGTTCATCCGGTGAGGACCGGAGCGTCGGAGGACCGGTGGATGGTCGCTCTTGGCTTTGATGAGTGATTGACAACGTGGTGTGGACAGACTCTTGGCTGACTATTGCAGGTGCAGGTTGTGGATTGATTCGTGTTGGTGCAGGTGAAGAGCGGGCGCAAAAGGTCTTAGCCTTGCGAGGCCTCCGAGGAGTGGAGAGACAAGTAGCTCAGCTCGATGGACCCGGTGGCCGAACAGGATCAAGTGCGGGCCGCATGGTGGCAAGAAAAGCAAGATGAAGTCGTCGACCGGAGCCGGTGCAGGGTAGCGGCTCACGACCGGAGACGGGATCCGGACGCGCCGAGAAGCTTCGATGTCGGGGGACATGTGGCGGGATCGCAGGGCTTGCGTCGGGAGGATGCGGACTGCGGCGAAGGCGTGGCCGCCCGATGAAGAGGAGTGCTACTTGACCATATTGCCCCTAAGGTATTTGTATCTCAGTTTAAGGGCTAGGGGTAGCTTGGTGATTTGTCCAACCCAGAGGGACTCATATATATAGCTCTAGGGTTTCTGGGAAAACCATCCATCCTGACTGCTTCTCATTTCCCTGCTCCATAGGTTTAGATTTTCTTCACCATTTTGTACAGAATCTGACCTCCGAGTGTATGGAAGCTTTCATGGTTGCATCGATTTCCTTCTTGTGGCTCGAGTGATTTTCGTGTCTTTTTCAGGCTATTTTCGTTTGATTTTCGTGCGCGACTTGTTCCTCCGATTCTGAGGTGTTTGGTTTCAGATTTCTTTGTGGGGATCATGGATAGATGCCTTGTGCATATTTGTGCTTGATCTTGACCCCTCAAACTCCAGATCTGGCCTTGGATTTGAGGATTTCAGGTGGAACCCTAGCTTTTTGGTAGAGCTCGGTTGCGATTCAATTCCCGGCGATTTAGTTGGTTTGAGGTCTCAAGTTTTGGGGCATAGCATCCCCTAGGGACGCTTTACATCTCCCCCAAATCTTGTCTCAAGAACTCAAGTCGTTTGGGAGATCCCTGGATGGATAGGTGAAGTTGACTTTGCGTTTTTGTGCTCGAGCTGTTCTGTTCGGGACCGGCGGACCGTCTGCCAGTGGCCCGCGGACCGTCCGCGTGCCTCGTGTTCATCGCGTGTTCGTCCAATTCTTGTGAGCTCGCCCGTAGATCTTCCAAGGTGTTAGGGTTTTGTTGTTGGAGGTTTGTCGGACCGTCCGCCGAGGGGTGCCGGACTGTCCGCGCGCAGGTCGGACCGTCCACACGGGGTCCACGGACTGTCCGCCGTCTTCAGACTATCTGGAGGATTGGGTTGGACCGTCCGTATTTTCAAGGTGCAGTACTGGAGGTTCTGTTGGTTTTTGCGGACCGTCCATCCGGGGGTTGCGGACCGTCCGCCAGGTGCTTGCGGACTGTCCGCCCCAGCCTTGCGGACTTTCTGCCTGGACCCTGCAGATTTGGTTAAGTCCTTTGCTTCTTGAGTTGTGCTTCCGCGTTGCAACTTGTTTGGACTTGTTCCTAGGGTTGGTAGGTCCGTTGTGACTACGCGACCTTGGCAAGCTCGTGTGGGAATCCTTGGTTGTGGATTTGGGACATAGTCGAGTTTGACTCTTCGGAGAAGAATTTTTATCGGTCCCATTCACTCCCCCCCCCCTCTCTGGTCGCCTAATCGGTCCTTCAATTGGTATCAGAGCCAGTTACGGATCTTTGTGATTCTAACCAGTCTAAGATCCAAAGATGGCGTACCAGGAACGGGGTTCGGGTCCTCCACACTTTGATGGTAAGAACTACCAGATATGGTAGAGGCGGATGGCTGCTTTTCTCCGCGGCAACAGTCAGATCCTTTGGGACATTGTTGACGGTGAATTTCCGTCAGCCTAGCTATGAGTTTACCTTCGGTGTTGGCATGAATTTTATATCTTATCCATTGGTACTAACCCCCTTGGTATAACAAGTTTGTTCGTGCATGTCGGTTTTGGAGTTTGATGTTTATGCAGGAATTCAACATTGAAAGCAAGACTTCCGGGTAAAGTTCATCAAGCACCTCGTGACAACCAACCCGTGAAGACGGAAAACTCCGAGGACCTGAACAGAAAATGCTGAATCTTGCGGGACAAGGAGCTCTATCCAAACCGCAGAGAAACTGATGTCAAGGGCCCACATGCAGAAGGGAGAAACTTCTAGAAGACACGGGAAGCATCACCGAGGAAGGAGGCCACGAGATGGGCCAGAATGGGCCCAGGCCGGCCAGCCGAGCCCATTTCTGGGTCCATTCATCGCCCCCTTTGACCTAGCCACCTCTCGGACTATTTATAGCCCCCTAGCCAAGAGCCACACATCAACTCATTCGTCATTCGTCGCCGAGGAGCAGAGAAGAGAGGGACACCATTCCGGAGAGGAGAGGGTCGAGCTAGTTGTCTAGGGTTTCCCTAGCCGGCGTGGGAACCTTGCAAGGAAGACCACGTCGGAGTTCCAGGAGCTAGGAGCAAGATCAAGGTAGGATTCCAGTGGTGATCTTGTCCATGTAACATTTACTATGTTGAATTATCAAGTTGCAATCTGATTTCTAGCGATCAAGTGCTTCTTCTACGACTTTGATTTCAATTGGCTTTTCTTACTTTAAGATCTATTCTCGAGATAGATCATAGAGGGTGTTCTTGTAGCCGTGGTGGCTAGAGGTGCATGCCTGACCTTCCAAGAAATTTCAACTTGTCCTTTGAACTCGCCCTAGGCTAACCCATACGAATAGGAGTGCGTTGTGACAGAATGGTGGCTCCAAAAGGTGGGCGTCTTCGGAGTTGGACGGGAAGCCGCGATTTAAAGAAGCTTTTTATGAGATTCGACTTGGCTATTTCTTCTTTGCTTGGAACTTCAACAAGAGCTTGATCTAATCTCTCTAGATTGGTTTTACCTATCCGTCTCTATCTCTTGCTACCTCCAGTTTTCATAGATTAGATTCGTTTCTTTTGGTGTTCTCAAGATTAGATGCTAAAGCAACAACCTTTCAAAGATTAAAGTGTTTGTGGCTTTATTAGATTGGTTCTTGCATCACACATTTGTTCCATGGATTCGATACCTTGGGTTCACACTTGAGGGAAGAAGGGTCCCTTGGCTACGACGGAGGACTTGTCCGCTTGCAAGTCCAAACGAAGTTCGATACGCATATACACCGTCAACAAGCCCCTTTTTCTGGCGCCGTTGCCGGGGAACAAGTGATCAAGATTCGATCTTTTATTGCTTTTTGTGAATATTTTCAGTTTTCTTTTGGTTTTTCTTTTTTGCATCTACTAACTTTTGATCATCCTCAAAAATCAATCTAATCTAGTTTGACTAACCCTAGTTTTCTTAGATTTGTTTTTATTTTTGTTTTTGTATATATTTTGTTTATTGCTAACCCTAACAGGAGATGGACGGCTACCTCTCCAACAAATCTGAAAATTTTGTGGATGATCCAGAAAAACTTTACAGGCTAAGGAGACGTGAAGCACAAGCTAAAAAGCTGAATTTGCAGATCCAAAAGCGGAGGCCAAAGAATCGTCGGAGTCTCCAAAGGAATCACCACCTCTAAGCCCTAGGGAGAATCAACTTCCACCGCAACCGATGGGAGATCAACCACAGCCGGAGCGCAAGATCGGGGAGCTATGCACCCCGGACATCATCGACCTACCAATCTTGAACCTCGCGGAGATCGGAAGGCCGTTCGAGATCAAGACCTCAACAATCCACATGGTGCAACATTCACCCTTCACCGGTAAAGAGGATCCAAACCTTCACCTCCAAGCGTTCATTCAACTTTGTCAAACATTCAACATGGACGGGGTGACTCAAGATCAAATGAGGGCAAGGCTCTTTCCGTTCTCGTTACTCGGAAAGGCTTTGCAATGGTTCTACTCTCAACCGGCGGAGACAGTGCAAAATTGGGATACCTTGATGAGAGCCTTCATGAAGGAATACTACTCACTGGGTAAGACTCAAAGCTTGCGCAATAAGATTGCTACCTTTGCTCAATATCCTACGGAGACCATATCGGAGGCATTCGAGCACTTCAATGAGTACACTCGGGCGGTTCCACATCACAAGTTCCCGAAGGAAGATCTCGTGCAAAAGTTCTATCAAGGACTTACCATGGCGTCAAGGATGATCATCGATGCATCGGCGGGAGGATCCATCATCGAGCTTACACCGACCCAAGCTTTCACTCTATTCAAGAAGGTCGTAGATAATGACACATGGGCGTCATCCGGACGCTTACTTCCGGTTCAACCCATGGGGAACGTCAAAGGAGTCTTGCAAGTGGAGAAGGAAGATCTACTTGAAGGCAAGATAGATTCGCTTATGCGGAGATTGGAGAAGATGGAGATAGAGAAGAAAGAAGCTCAAGACTTAAAGGCTGCCGAAGCAAGATCCATATGTGAAGAGTGCGGAGAATATGGCCATGTCCAGAAAGATTGCCCGGAGGAAGCCAAGATGCTCGACTACATGAGGAAGGGAGATTTGCCGAACTTCCGCTACGGGCAAGGTAGACCTCAATTTAATGCAAGCTCATCCATTCTGAATTCGGTTCCTCTTCGTATGCAATTGAAGGACTGCATGGACCAGCAAGCTAAGATCAACAAGGACACCGTCACCAAGTTCAAAGCCATAGACAAGGTGTTGGAGAACATCGATAGCAAGGTGACGGAGGTCAGAAGCTCCAACCATCAAGTGCTCAACATGATGAAGATGCTCGAGACGCAAGTGGGACAACTTGCCGGGCGCCTATCCGCTAATGAAGGGAAGCTTCCGGGACAACCTCAAGGTCCCGAGACGGCGAAGGCCATTCAAACTCGTTCGGGGAAGGAGACCGAAGATCCGGAGCGTTCCGTGGGAGCAAGAAAGCCTAAACCATCTACCGAGGCAGAGGAATTTGCTAAGGAGAAGGTTACCGAGATCATCACCGAAGAGCCCGAGTTTGAGATGCCGGGTGAAGACACGAAGATATCGCAACTCAAGCCACGCTACTTCCAAGGTAAACTTGATAATCATTTTGAGAAGTTTGTGGAGGTTGTGCGTAGGTTGAGCATCAACATGCCACTATTGGACGCCCTTCAAGTTCCTACATACTCTCGCTACTTCAAAGATATTCTTGCAAACAAGTATGAGATAGTAACACTCGGGGTGGATCATGTCAAGATGTCCGAGCAATGTAGCGCTGCTATTGCGAACGGACTAGAGAAGCAAGGAGACCCCGGATGCCTGACGATTCCATGTTCCATTGGTTCATTCAAGTTTGAGAAGGCATTGTGCGACCTTGGAGCAAGTGTGAGCGTCATGCCAAGAGATGTGTTCGAGAAGCTACGCCTACTAGAGTTAGAGCCTACGGCCATGTGCTTGGAGTTGGGTGACAACTCCATTCGCTACCCTTTGGGCATCGCCGTGGATGTGCCCGTGAAGGTCGAACACCACTTCATCCCCGTCGACTTCGTGGTGCTCGAGATGGGAGAAAGGGAGAAGCCGCCACTCATTCTTGGGAGGCCTTTCCTCAAGACCGTGGGAGCTACCATCGACGTCGGGAAAGGGGAGATCAAGTTCGACATCAACGGCGAGAGGAGTTCCTTCAAGTTTCGACCACGCTTCGAGGTATGCAATATGATCAAAGTTAAATATATTCCGCCTCATCGTCACATTAGTAAGGAAGAGCCAAGGAAGAAGGAAGAGCCAGAGAAGAAGGAAGCGAAGGAAATCAAGGAAGTTGTTGCATCCGTCAAGACAAAGGAACAAAACCGCCTGTGAAGACCAAAAAGATGACTAAGCCGGAGAATAAGCCTGCGCCCAAGATGGTGCGGAAGTGGGTACCCAAGATTGCAACACCCGCAAAGAGCGTTGATCCGAAGTAATCAAGTGAAGAAGTCTAGTCATGGACTATAAACGAAGCGCTAGGCGGGAGGCAACCCGTTTCATCGAGTCAAGAATAAGCTACCGGGAGGACAACCCAGTCAAGATTTTTTAAGTCTTTCAAGTAAGTTAGTTTTAAAATTTTTGCTATGCAAGACATTCATAGACTTAAAGTGGTTGGATAATGTTTAGAGTTATAAATCTTGTTTGGATATTTTATTTGGATCATAAACCCTTTACATGAGCCATCCTATGAGTTATTTGCTTCTTTTCGAGAAACCAAAACCAAAAATTCAGAACTTACCTCAACCTTTCATCCTCTTCATGATGTTATGGTTGAATTGTTTTACATGATAAAAACACACGAGTAGAGCCACGCTGTGTACCTAGATGTTATTTAAATTTCAGCGCATGGTAGGACTCGCGTGAACCTAGAAACTTAACTTTTGGTTGGTTTAAAAATTCATATCCTTGGTTTCTCTAGAATTAGAATTTTTCTAAACCTCATTTAATTTTATTTCATTCAAAATCTCTCTCATTTAACCAAAATTAGAACCTAAACCTATGCCCCCATGATCAAGCCAGGAAAAGCTTGCTCTCAATTAATGGAAGCAAACAATACCGGTGAGACCAAAATAAAAGTAGTCGAAAAACATTTTCGACTTACATTTGTTTTTGATGCTTAAAAACTCCTCTAAATATATTTGAACTCATTGCAAGCTCTGAGTTTAATTTTTATTTTTTGAAATTAGAGAAGTGCTTAGCATTAAAACATGCTTAGAGGGAGGCAAATGAGTTAACTTAACTATGCATGCACCATGATGCATCACGAGATGCCCCTCCAACATCTTTCATCAAACCACATGCAAAGGACAAGCTTGGGGGGCAGCCAAAGCTTTGTTTTGCAGGAATCTCATGGAGGCATGTGAGGCAAGGGAGCATGGAAGTGACTCAAAGCAAAACCATCAAGTGGAAAGATCAATCATGCAAGCAAAGGAGTGGATGAGAGCATTTGGGCGGTGCAACCCCGTGGAGCACGCGGTCACAAAGCAACAAAGCAAGCATGAGTGCACTGGAGGAAAATCGAGCCAAGTGGAGCAACAGGCCACCTAGGCCGGTCGGCCCAGGCCGGCCGGTCTCCCCCCTTTTTAAGCCCCCTGGTGCTCTCCTTCGTCAGGTAAGCCGCTCATTCAGTTCCTTGTTCGTGTGCATGAGCTCATAGTCCAGAACCACCTTAGACATAGCTTCCCACTTCGAGTTTTGTTTCGTCCAACAAAATCCATCCTAAATCCACTCAAAGTCCATACTCCAAATAATATTTGTGTGCCTTGTTACCGGTTGAAAACCCCGGGTATATATTTGTGAGGGAGGGTGCAGCAGCCATGTGGCAGAAAACTACAAGTCTTTTCACCAAGAAGAAGGGATCATCGTCGTCCAAGCCATCATCGACAACCTCTTCGAGGAGGCACTTGGTCTCCGAGTCTCCTCGGAGTATGGAGGAGGACACGGCACCGCCGAGGAGGAACGACGCTCTTCTCCTCGGTGGCATGAGGGCCACATGAAGCTCGTCTATCTGGTTCACCGAACCACAAGGACGTACGGAGGAGCCGCCCGTCCGACCTCGTCGCTCGACGCGATCATCCGCTCCACCTCCATACAATCCGTGGTATTCCAAGTATGGGTTCATTATCCAGACAGAGGAGGAGGAGGAGAAGCTCACTCGCCTTGAGAAGAGGCTTGTGGCAAACGTCGACCTCGACGACCAAGCTCTCCATGTGTTGGGTCTTCATATGGATATTTACTACATGTTGGGACACCTAGGTTGGGTGCAATTCTCCAATGGAGTGTCGGCAAACACCCACAAAGAATTCACCTTGGAAATTCTCATGACCATGGCGCCTATTCTTGATGAAGGAGTGTCGAGTCTCTCATTCCGTTTGGAGGGAGATGAACAAGTGGTTCCCTATGAGTACATTAGGGAATTGCTTGGTTTTCAAAAGGGAGCCCCGGAACAAGTGGATGTGCATCGAGGCACATTGGAAGGTTTTTGGAGAATGATCGCGGGAGAAGCTAACCGGCAAAGAAATAGTATCCGGAACCCCATCATCCAAGTGTTTCACTCACGGATGAGCAAGAGGATTTTGGGGAGAATGAAGAGACCAAGATAACCGACATGGAGGTGAATTGGCTTTACTCGGCCTTGATTGCCAGGCAGCCAATCGACCCCACTCACCTTATGATCAACCGGTGGTGTTGTGAGGCAACATCGGGATCGGGAGATATTGGTTCGGGGTGCTACCTCTCTATGTTGGCTATCTCTTTAAGACCGGGAATTCCAAGAAACCCGGAGCATCTCCTAGTCGGGACTTCCCTAGGATTTGATTATTTGAAGCAAGGCAAATATATAAGTGGGGATGAGAGAGGAGGCTTCAAATTGGCCAAAGTGAATTTACCCCTACCGGATGCAAGATTAAGACTTTTTCTTCAGGGGAAAGAAGATTGGTTAGAGGAAGGACTTCTTGTGCCGGCGAAGAAAAACAAGAGAGGAAGGATTATAGAAGAAGGTTCTTCCGCAGCCCAAGGTGCGCCACAAAATTATGTGCCACCATTCGGAGGAATTCCGGTGCCGCTGAGATACTACGGTGGTGTACCAATGCAAGCATGGGGGAGTGGTGCAGCCATGCCCCCACCAAATTTTGCGGTACCCAACGTAGCCTTTGCGAAGCAATATGCACACCTCCCTCAACCACAACAAAGTGTGGCCATCATTTTTTTTTGAGAAGTCACCGGGGGGGATGAAAAGTCCCCACCTGAATTTCATTAACCACGGATGCCGGGCAAGCCGGTAATGGTTTCTTACAAGCATTGACTGCCGAAGGGTCTGAACACAGAGGAAAGGAAAGAGTACAACACCAGAGCTACATAACACAACTCACAAAAAATACAAGGACAAGGAACGACACAGTCCTTGCACCACCATTGATCGTCGATTAGCACCACCACCGAACAACATACTTGCTGATTTTGTATCAGTCATTGCATCCTGCACCACCCCTCGTAGCTACGCCGTCCCGCTGCTACCCTCCATCTGAGGCCCAACAAGCGGGATGGGGACTAAAGGCAGCAAAAGGTACACGAACCAAAACTTCACCGGAGATGATGACCTCCCTTAAAGCTGATGGAAACACCTCCAGAGCATCCGGGCTCCACGTACCGTCACCCGACGCCGTGGAATGGCGGAAGCGGTGGATAACACCACCTGGCAATTGATTTTCTGTCACCACCAACAAGGAGAGCATCGACAAAGCAGAGGCACTAGTGTAGGGAACTTTTCAAACCACAACAATAGCCAACAACCAGTGCCACCCTCACCATGGAGAGTAAGGAGCAAGATGCACAACAGGACGGAGCCACAAACATCACTCCAGCTTCAAGGAGTGGTAGGCAATGCCAGCATGGAATGAGTTGTCTCTCGTCAATGCCTTCAGGAAGGATAGCGCCGCCTGACGGCGTCGTCATTGACGGCAACGGCACAAAGCCGAGCAAGGATTTCTCCTGACAGACACCCACCCCAACTAGCATCGCGGCCACAGGTAGTGCAATCGCGATCACACCATGTGGACGGGGACACCTAAAAGACAACACCTCCATGGAGGGGAACGACACCTGAGGGTGCCGCCGTTGTCGGCACCAGCACAGCCGGGCTAGGATTTCTCCTGGCAATCCCCGACCACTAGCTGCACCGAAGAAGACCGGGGAAAATAGCAGTTACCATCATCATCCTCACGGACGAACGAGGAGTGGCTACACCACCGGTGGAGGCACCTGCCTTAACACCGCCGAAGAGACCCCAGCCGCGCCGCCACCAGAACAGGGCCAGCCGAGCCTCCCGTGGATCCGCACGCGCTGCGCCCGTGTGGAGCCCGCCGCCACTGCCGTAGACCACGAAGCCGCAGGCACCGCCACCACAGCCGGAGAGGGGAGCGGAGGCGAGGTCGCCGCCGCCTCGGGGAGCAGGGGCAAGGGCCCGCCGTTGCCAGGCACGCCCACCAGCGAATTTGACCCTCACCGAAGAACCGGCCATGGCAGGCCTAGCCACAAGGAGCAGCACCAGATCTGGGCCCATTGAGGCCGGATCCGGCCTTGGGGACTGCACGGAGGGGTGGGGGAATAGATCGAGATGCAGCTCCTATTTGTGGCTTATTTGAAATAGTGGACTGGGGAAGCGAGCTAGAACAAGGAGAAGAGGGAGAAGGGCTGGCAGCGAGCAAGCACCATTTTTTGGCGCCGCCGCAGGCCGCCGCCACCGCTCACTGGAGAGCTGGCAGCGGCGGCCGGGGCAGGGCGTCGCGTGGAGGTGCTAGGCAGCGGCGGGGGTCGCCCCTCCCGTCGCCCTGGGAGGCGACATGGAGGGGAATCAACAGTGTTTCCTCCTCCAATCGTGTGGCCATCATTGGAGGATACACTGCGAGAAACATGCAAAATATCGCAGCCATCCAAACCAATGCAAACCAAATGGGTGAAGGAAATGCAAACATCACCTTTGAGCTTGGACGTCTTCACCTAGCACCATCGGAGAAATTCATAGGAGGAGCGGTGCAATCCTATTATGAGCAAGGGTACAACAATCAAGATTATCAATATCAACCACCGGCGGAAGATTAGAGAGAGGAGGAGCTTTAGTTTAATTTTTTCCTTTTCCCTTTTCTTTAATTTTCAGCTTGTATGCGCCTATGTATGCGTAGTGTTTTCAGTTTTTTATTTAATTTTCAGCATGTGTGTTAGTGTTTATTTTCATTATGAATAAAATCACCACCTTGTTTTTACCCTTGGCAAAGATAAAAAGTTTGTTTTGATATATGATGATAGTTGCCGCTTTGTTTATCTTTGTACTTGTTTTATGCATGATTAAGCTAATGCTCTCTTAACATGCAAATCTGAAATTAATCTAAATGCTAGCTTAATCTTTTGCGAAGGTTATGATAAAAATAAGACCCATAGTGTTTTATGTGCTCTCAAGTTTTGATGGATTGAAGATGATTTATTTTTGTTCTTAAAAGTAATGCTAACCTTGTCATAAATACCCCTTGCATGTTGCTCTACCTATCCAGAGCCATATATATATATTTGAGTGCAAAAACTTAGTATACAAGGTTTATTTTTGGGTGAGTTATTTCAGAGCTTGATTTCTCTGGCCCGAGACTAAGAAGCCGGTCATTCCGTTTTTGCGTATCTATCTTTTTGCTAGCCTTTTTTTATCCGTGCATTGTGTATCCCCACATCAGAGATTTCACAAACCTCGCCGGATATCCACCCTTAAAACCAAAAATATCATCTTTTGTGTTTACCTCCTTGACCACAACCTATCATTGAGTATGGACCGTCAATTCGAGGAAGATCGCAAGATGGTGCCAAGGTTGAAGATTTCAAGTATCTCTCCAAAGGAAAAATATTTCTAGTACCTACCTTATCTCTATCACCTCTTTGCCCGAGGACGAGCAAACGTCTAAGCATGGGGGAGGAGGTAGGTACAATGCAATTTAGAGTTCAAGGGGAGCAAATTAAAAAAAAGAAGTGAAAGTGTATAAAGAAAAAAAGGAGAAAAAGAAAGAGATAAAGAAAAAAAATAATATGTATGAGAAAAGAAAAAATATGAGTATGTATAAAAATAAAATAAAGTGAGCTCCCCGGTTCTCTAAATGCATCAGGAATTTCAAATGTTTCAAGATTAAAAGATCCAAACTCATCTTTCCAACCATGTGCAATCTGATAACGAGGACTTCCTTTGTGCCTCGGGATCATTCTTTGCCATTTGCACATGTCCACCTATCTCAAAGTGTGTGTATTTTTCTCTCCCCCTCCTTGATATAACATTATTTTCCAATAACCTTTTTGACGAGTCTCGGTAAGATCATGAGAAGCTTGTCTTGTTTTGACAACATCTCATTTATAATATCTTGGTAAGACTAAACTTTCCCAAAAAGCTCCATATAAATCCTACCACATATATATATGTTTTGAGAGGGAAAGGAGTAGAAGAAATAGGCTTGAGAGACAAGATGAGATGAGAGTTCATGAGCAAGATGCAAGGTGGTTTAAATTTTTGAACTTGGTTTAGCTCTTTTTCATCTTGTTCTTTATTTCAAAATTTCTGAGATCCATTTAAATTTTGGAGCATGTTTAATACTTGTGGGTTGAGCTTAATTAATATCCACCCTCCGTAGGGATGAAGGCTAGTACACTATGGAACTCTAATGAATTAAACTTTTGAGAGCATTATGTTTTCTCGTGTATGATCAAGTGCAGGGCTTGAGCAATGAAGGGCAACGCTGATATCCATCGAAGGCTTAATCGAGGACAAGCAAGGTTTAAGCATGGGGGAGATGTTGACGTTGAATTTCTGTCAACCTAGCCATGAGTTTACCTTCGGTGTTGGCATGAATATTATATCTTATCCATTGGTACTAACCCCCATGGTATAACAAGTTCGTTCGTGCATGTCGGTTTTGGAGTTTGATGTTTATTTAGGAATTCAGCATTGAAAGCAAGACTTCCAGGTAAAGTTCATCAAGCACCTCGTGACAAGACCTTGAAGCCCGGCACAAGTCAAGCAATGAAGTGAACATGACTCCAAGAAGCCCAAGGACCAACCCGTGAAGACGGAAAACTCTGAGGACCTGAACAGAAAATGCTAAATCTTGCGGGACAAGGAGCTCTATCCAAACCGCGGAAAAACTAACGTCAAGGGCCCACATGCAGAAGGGAGAAACTTCTAGAAGACACGGGAAGCATCACTGAGGAAGGAGGCCACGAGATGGGCCAGAATGGGCCCAGGCCGGCCGGCCGGCCCAGCCCATTTCTGGGTCCATTCGTCGCCCCCTTTGACCTAGCCGCCTCTCAGACTATTTATAGCCCCTTGGCCAAGAGCCACGCATCAACTCATTCGTCATTCGTCGCCGAGGAGCAGAGAAGAGAGGGACACCATTCCGGAGAGGAGAGGGTCGAGCTAGTTGTCTAGGGTTTCCCTAGCCGGCGTGGGAACCTTGCAAGGAAGACCACGTCGGAGTTCCAGGAGCTAGGAGCAAGATCAAGGTAGGATCCCGGTGGTGATCTTGTCCATGTAACATTTACTATGTTGAATTATCAAGTTGCAATCTGATTTCTAGCGATCAAGTGCTTCTTCTACGACTTTGATTTCAATTGGCTTTTCTTACTTTAAGATCTATTCTCGAGATAGATCATAGAGGGTGTTCTTGTAGCCGTGGTGGCTAGAGGTGCATGCCTGACCTTCCAAGAGATTTCAACTTGTCCATTGGACTCACCCTAGGCTAACCCGCACGAATAGGAGTGCGTTGTGACAGAATGGTGGCTCCAAAAGGTGGGCGTCTTCGGTGTTGGACGGGAAGCCGCGATTTAAAGAAGCTTTTTATGAGATTCGACTTGGTTATTTCTTCTTTGCTTGGAACTTCAACAAGAGCTTGATCCAATCTCTCTAGATTGGTTTTACCTATCCCTCTCTATCTCTTGCTACCTCTGGTTTTCATAGATTAGATTCGTTTCTTTTGGTGTTCTCAAGATTAGATGCTAAAGCAACAACCTTTCAAAGATTAAAGTGTTTGTGGCTTTATTAGATTGGTTCTTGCATCACACATTTGTTCCACGGATTCGATACCTTGGGTTCACACTTCAGGGAAGAAGGGTCCCTTGGCTACGACGGAGGACTTGTCCGCTTGCAAGTCCAAACGAAGTTGGATACGCATATACACCGTCAACAGACATTACGGTGAACACAACTTATGTTCATCCGATTAACTCCCTAGCTCCAGGATCGAGGGATATGCACGACGCCAACAACAAGGTGGTCAACTACTTGTTTCGTGCTCTGTGTCAATCCGAATTCGATTGGGTTCAGATAGAGGACTTGGCTTGTAGGATTTGGGAGCAGCTGAAGAATCCTCACGCTGGGAATGCTCAGGTTCAGGCTCGGTTGTTCGCGACCTACCGGAGAGAGTACGAGAACTTCACTCATCTCCCTGGTGAGTCCATAGATACCATGTTCCAGCGGTTCACTGTGATTGTGAACAACATGAGGGCTAATGTGGCTGCGCTCCTGTACGATGATCATGACAGGGTTGTGAAGCTCTTGCACGGTCTGGATCGTACCATGTGGAGTGAGAAGGTCGAGGCCATTCTCGAGTCAGAGAAGTATGAGACCCTCACGGTGGATGAGCTGTTTTCCAAGCTCAAGTCATCTGAGGTGGACCATGGGTTGCGAGCAAGGATCGAGAACCCAACTGACCCTCATAGTCTGGCTCTCGTTTCTGGACCAAGGACTAACACTAACATGTCTTCGAGACAGTTCTCTTTGTCTTGTCTTGTGTCCATGCCAGATGAGGAGTTCAACGTGCTAGGCGAGGAGGATCTCGCATTGCTGAGCAGGCGGTTCAAGCGCATGTACACAAACCGGAAGAACGCTAGGAGGAGCTCGGGCATGTGCTACCGGTGCGAGAAGCATGGGCACTTTATCGCTGAGTGCCCGGAAGCCATGGAGGTCAAGCCCGAGCACATGCACCGTCCGAGGACCGACCACAAGCACCTCTCGAGGGATGACCACAAGGGCAAGAACAAGTCCGAGCGGAGGCCGAGGAAGAGTGGCGGTCACAAGAAGAAGGAGTGCACGATGGTTGCCGGAGCGAGCGACATCGACTCAAGATCTTGCTATTCTTCATCGAGCTCAAGTGATGAAGATGAGATCCGGAACAAGGGCAAGCGGTCAAGCAAGAACATCAACGGCCCGTGCTTCGCCACCCAAGGCTTTTGCGGTATGGCACATAGCTCTGCAAACAAGGATGACTCGGACTCCGACTCCGAGGATGAGGTAAACAATGATCCATCCTTCTTGGTAGCGGAGAATACTAGGTTGAATGAATTGCTTGACAACCGTGATGATGTGCTTAGAAAGACCAACAAGGAGAAGAGGGAGTATAGGTCTTTGCTTGGAGAGGCTAAGGAGAAGGTGGTTGAGCTAGAGTCTTTTCTTGTTGATGCTAGGGCTCAAATAGATTCTCTGAAGTCTGCTCCTATTGTTACCGATGAACCTGAATGCACTGATTGTTCTACTTTCCTTGGTGATTTGACTGTGCTTAAGGAAAAGTATGCCTCCAAGGTTGAGGAACTAGATGTGCTTAGGGTTGAGCTAGATGAGATGAAATCTAGGCCCTCCTTGCTTGGTGCTTGCACTTCTTGTCTTGTTTTGCATGAGAAACTAGATATGTCAGTTGCTTATGCTAGATCTCTAGAAGCTCCTTTGAAAGCTCCTATTCCTACATCATGCTCTACTTGTGAAGTAAATGCTGTGAAGAATTTGGAGCTTGCACACTATGTTGATCGTTTGTAGGATGAGAACGATGAGCTGAGAAAGATGATGGGTTGGTTGTGTGGTCATGAGCCTCAGCTCAGGATGATGATTGAGGCATATAAGCGCTATGATGGGCAAGCGCTTGGGTCGAAAAAGGTTGGTGAGGGAAGTGGTGAGAATGAGGGGAATATTGGTGATATCCCAGAACCACCAAAAACCTACCACAAAAATGCCTATTCTCCTAAGCCAAACCCACTTAGGAACCGACTAGACACAACCCCAGCTCCACTCGTGTTTCCTCCACACACTGACAACTTCCAGAAACCCATCAAGTACAAGAGTGACTTGGGGAACGAGTTCTTTGGGAAGAAGGGAGAGAAACCGAGTTAGGAGAAGCCAGAGCCCAAAGAGAGCCCAAAACCAAAGCCAAAACCAAAACCCTTCCATTGTGAGCATTGTGGGAGGGATGGGCACCTAGCTGAGTTTTGCTTCAGAAGGAAGCGTGAGGAGAGGTTTTCTAGGGAGATGGCAAACAATGACAGGTACCGCCCTTCTCGTGGTGTGCCTGAGGCTAGGATGGTGCCTAGGGGCGAAGGTGTGGTGCATACCATTTACCCTCGGGAGAGGCGTGAGTTTGTGCCTCGAGGTGAGCCACCACATAGAGATGGTGGTAGGTGTGTTGGGTTTGGGCGTGGTGAGTTTGCTAGACATTCCTTCGCTCGTGGCCAATACGAGTATGGGGGGAACGATCGCAGCTTTAGGTCTCAGAGGAGCTACGGGCCACAGTCTCCACCTCGTGGTACGCGTAGTCCTCCAAGGAGATGTGTGGGTGTTCCACCTAGGAGTGATAGGATGGATTTTGCTAACCCCACTTTTGAGCAAATGGCACGGCACTGGTTTGATTCATTTTGTACTAACCCCAGTGCTGAGTTGTTTGCTCACTCTCGCTCTCATTTTTGATTTTCAGGTGGGAGGCTTGGAGGGCTTTTGGTTGATCGACTCCGGTTGCTCTCGACACATGACCGGAGATCGAAGGTGGTTCTCCAGCCTCACCTCGGTGATGACCAAAGAGTATATCACTTCTGGGGACAATGGGAAAGGTAGAGTGCTTTCAGTGGGCACAGTGAAGGTGAGTGAGTCTGTGACTCTTAGGCGTGTTGCTCTTGTCAAGTCTTTGGGGTTTAATCTTCTTTCGGTTTCCCAGCTTCTTGATGAGGGTTTTAAGGTCCGTTTCAAAACGGGCACTTCTCGTGTTTTGGATTCTCGAGGTGATCTTGTGTGCACGATCATTCCCGAGGGTCAGATTTTCAGAGCCGATTTTTCTCAGTGTGTTGGCTCTTCTCATTGTTTGGTTGCTGGTGTTTCGGCGGAGCTTTGGAAATGGCATAGGAGACTAGGTCACTTGAGTTTTGACTTGTTGTCACGCTTGAGTGGGCTAGGTTTGGTCCGAGGATTGCCTAAGTTGAAATACCAAAAGGACTTGGTATGTGCTCCGTGTAGGCATGGTAAGATGGTTGCCGCCTCTCACCCGCCTCTGACATCCGTTGTGACAGACAGGCCATGCGAGCTGTTCCATATGAACTTGGTTGGTCCAGCTCGTGTGTGCTCGGCGGGTGGGAAATGGTACGTCCTTGTGATAGTGGACGACTATTCTCGCTATGCTTGGGTCTTCTTTTTGGCTGACAAGGGGGAGACATTTGGTTTTGTCTGGGATCTAATCTTGAGGTTGAATAATGAGAGGAATGGAGATGCTATTCGAGCTATTCGTAGCGACAATGGCACTGAATTTAAAAACTCTCGTTTCAAAACTTTTTGTCGTGATTTGGGTCTCAAACATCAATTCTCTTCTCCCTATGTGGCTTGTCAAAATGGTGTGGTTGAGAGGAAAAATCGTTCCCTTTGTGAGATGGCTCGGACGATGCTCAACGAGCATAGGACTCCGAGGAGATATTGGGCTGAGACGGTGAATACCGCATGCCATGTTGGGAACCGGATTTTTCTTTGGGCCTTTTGAACAAGACGTGTTATGAGCTCATGCACGGGCGAGCACCTAGAGTGAGCCATTTTAGGGCTTTTTGGTTGTCGGTGCTTTATTCTCAAGAAGGGTAGGCTTGATAAGTTTGAGTCAAGGTCTTCCGATGGGATCTTTTTGGGTTATGCGAGTCATTCTCGAGCATTCCGTGTGCTCAACCTTGATACTAACCTAGTCATGGAAACTTGTGAGGTTACCTTCGACGAGACCCAGCCATGCAGTTCGTCTATTTTTGAGTGTGCAGGTGATGACGAGATTGGCAAGAAGATCTTTGAGGACGAGGAGGATGATGCTGGAGAGGACGATGGTGATGATGGTGAAGCTCCAGCCAAGCATGTACCCTCTACTTCCACTACGATGACTACGGTGCAGGATGGCCCATCCCCTACACCGGCTACGATCCAGCAAGATCAAGTGGAAGCTGCTGCTGAGGGGGAGGTCGTCTCCAGACGAGAGGCACCGAGGCGCGTTCAAGTTGATCATCCTCCCTCAAGAATCATCAGCGACATCAATGAGCGTACGACACGGTCAAGGTCCAGGAATGTTTCTCACTTTGCTCATTCGGCTTTTGTTGCTACCTTTGAGCCGAAAGACATTGGACACGCTCTCTCTGATCCTAATTGGGTGAACGCAATGCATGAGGAGTTAGAGAACTTTGAGAGAAACCAAGTTTGGGAGTTGGTAGAGCCACCACCACATTGCAAACCTACCGGGACAAAATGGGTGTGGAAGAACAAAGAGGGTGAGAATGGTGAGGTGGTGAGAAACAAATCGAGGTTGGTTGCTCAGGGTTATAGTCAAAAGGAGGGGATAGACTATGAGGAGACATTTGCTCATGTAGCCCGTTTGGAGGCGATTAAGATCCTTCTAGCCTTTTCTGTGGCTAAAGGGTTCAAATTGTACCAAATGGATGTGAAGAGTGCCTTTCTGAATGGGTTTTTAGAAGAAGAGGTTTATGTGAAGCAACCACCAGGCTTTGAGAGTGCTGAGTTTCCTAACCGGGTGTATAGGCTGAGGAAGGCGTTGTATGGGCTGAAACAAGCTCCCCGGGCATGGTATGGCCGTTTGAGGGGGTTCTTGTTCAGCAAGGGGTTTGAGATGGGCAAAGTAGATAAGACTCTTTTTCTCCTCAGGCAGGGTGATGATATCTAATTGTTCAGGTGTACGTGGATGATATTGTCTTTGGCGGCTCATCTCACTCTTGGTTGCGAGGTTTGCAGAGGACATGAGCAATGAATTCGAGATGTCTATGATGTGAGAGTTGCAGTTCTTTCTCGGGATTCAGATCAAGCAGGCAAAGGAGGGAACCTTTGTGCATCAAGCCAAGTACACGAAGGACATCCTCAAGAAGTTCAAGATGGACGACTCGAAGCCCCTGTCGACACCGATGAGTACGACTACAGCACTGGATGCGGACGAGGACGGAGAGCCCGTGGACTAGAAGGAGTACCGGAGCATGATCGGCTCCCTCTTGTACTTTACGGCGACGAGGCCGGACATTCAGTTTTCTGTGTGTTTGTGCGCTCGTTTTCAGGCGTCGTCGAGGACTTCACATCGGCAGGCCATCAAGCGAATCTTGAGGTATCTTCGATACACTCCTAAGCCCAGTCTTTGGTACTCGGCGTCCTCTTCTCTTTCGCTTCTTGGGTTTTCGGATGTCGACTTTGCAGGGTGTCGAGTCAATAGGAAGTCGACTTCGAGGACGTGCCAGTTTTTGGGTTCTTCGCTTGTTTCTTGGTCTTCTCGCAAACAATCTAGTGTAGCCCAGTCTACCACAGAAGCCGAGTATGTCGCTGCTGCTAGTTGTTGCTCCCAGCTCCTTTGTATCACATACACGCTGAGTGACTTTGGTGAGGAGTGTACCCATGTTCCTCTCATGTGTTATAGCACGAGTTCTATTAGTGTTGCCAAAAACCCCATGCTCCACTCCAGAACCAAACATATAGAGGTGAGGTACCACTTCCTGAGAGACAATGTTGAGAAGGGAAACATAGACCTCATCCATGTACCAACCGAAAAATAGCTCGCCGATATCTTAACAAAGCCTTTGGACCAAGCTACATTTGCTCGTTTGCGAGGGGAGCTTGGAGTGGTTTTTCCTTTTTGAGCTTCGGTTGGGGGTCTGATGTACATATGCATGTTGCATTTTATTTCTGTAACATATCATGTTTGCATCTTTGTATCATAGACTGCATTTGTATCATATGCCTTAGGAATGTGCTTCTCCTATATACTTTGATCACCATGATATGCTGGATATGAGCTTATGACTTTGCTAGTTATGCTCATGTGATGTATAGCTATGCTCTTGGTAGCTTTGAGATGTATATGCTTGTGGATGGCTTAATTTTGTGAAAATGATATGTATGATCCTATCTTGTGAGTTGAATGCCTCTCATGTTCAAATTGTGCACATATGGCTATATCTTGCTTAATTTGTGCTTGGAAACCATGTTCTTTTCATTTGGGGTCAAAGACCCATTTGTCATCATGAATGTTTAGCCTACATGCTACCTTGTGAAGAAGCCTAAGCTTCTTTTTGCCGCAAAGGCACTTCATGTACCATGCTTAACTTAAAATCATGAAATTGGTATATGAAATGCTTGTGCTTGAAAAATGTGCTTCCATGTCATTTTTGTGATTTAAATTCCTTATCTTGGGTGCTAAACCGTAGCATGATGTTCACCGTTAAGAAGTCTCATTTTTAGAAGTGGACACATGGCTCGGTGGCTTTGACATGAAATGAGATAGCGTGTAGGTGTTTGTGATGATCTTGTGATGAGAATTTGTGACCTTGCATGAAGTGTGTGAGTTATATGTTGTTTGTGCTCATTTTGACCATGTTTAGGTCCTATGCTCATGAGAAGGAAATCTGTGTTGAAAAATGCTTCATTTTGATCATGGCTATGTCACATGCTTATATGTCCCTATCTATCTTGTTGGCAATGCTTGTACTAAATTTGTGGCTATCATGCTTGTCTATGTCTCATTTTTAGCATGTTGTAGTGCTCTTTGTATATTTGAGAAGAACATGCTTGCATTTGTAGACTTGATTCATGCATTACCAACAAGGGGGAGGAAAGTACCCAATTCATGCATCCAGGGGGAGTTTTGCACCAAGGGGAGAAAAATTGGGAGAAATGCATTTGTTCAGGGGGAGCTTGCATTCATGCTTTTGGGAGCTCTTTGTTGCCTAATTTTAGTTGTGCTCTTTTGCCGATGGTGTCGAGCCCTTTTGCCTCACCTTGAGGAGTCGGCAATTTTGGAGCATTTTATCTCGGTTGTGATGAGCCGTTGCCCTTGTCTTAGGGGACCGAGATTTTTATCTCTCAAGTGATCTTGTTTTGGCTTTTGTTTGGCTTTTGATCACTTGTTTGAGTTTTTCGTTCGTTTCTTTTCTTTCTCTCTTTTTCTCTGAATTGGTTACTATGTGTGTTGTCAATGCACTCATCAAGGGGGAGATTGAGGATCGGAGCCTCCGAGGACCGGTGGATGGTCGCTCCTGGCTGTGATGAGTGATTGACAATGTGGTGTGCACTGACTCTTGGGCGAGTATTGCAGGTGCAGGTTGCAGCTTGATTCGTGTTGGTGCAGGTGAAGAGCGAGCGCGAAAGGTCTTAGCCTTGCGAGGCCTCCGAGGAGTGGAGAGACAGGTAGGCTCGGCTCGATGGACCCGGTGGTCGAACGGGATCAAGTGCGGGCCGCATGGTAGCAAGAAAAGCAAGACGAAGTCGTCGACTGGAGCCGGTGCAGGGTAGCGGCTCACGACTGGAGTCTGCACGCGGGGTTTGCGGCGGTTCACCGCAAAACTGCCAGGTTACTTGCTTGAGCCACAAAACCAAGACCGGAGGCTCGGCGGGCAGAGACGGGATCCGGACGCGCCGAGAAGCTTCGATGCTGGGGGACACGCGGCGGGATCGCACGGCTTGTGTCGGGAGGACGCGGACTGCGGCGAAGGCGTGGCCGCCCGATGAAGAGGAGTGCTACTTGACCATATTGCCCCTGAGGGGTTTGTATCTCAGTTTAAGCGCTAGGGGTAGCTTGGTCATTTGCCCAACCCAAAGGGACTCATAAATATAGCTCTAGGGTTTCTGGGCAAACCATCCATCCGGACTGCTTCTCATTTCCTTGCTCCATAGGTTTAGATTTTCTTCACCGTTTTATAGAGAATCTGACCTCCGAGTGTATGGAAGCTTTCATGGTTGCGTCGATTTCCTTCTTATGGCTCGAGTGATTTTCGTGTCTTTTTCGGGCTATTTTCGTTGGATTTTTGTGTGCGACTTATTCCTCCGATTCTGAGGTGTTTGGGTTCGGATTTCTTTGTCGGGATCATGGATAGATGCATTGTGCATCTTTGTGCTTGATCTTGACCCCTCAAACTCCAGATTTGGCCTTGGATTTGAGGATTTCGAGTGGAACCCTAGCTTTTTGGTAGAGCCCGGTTGCGATTCGATTCTCGGCGATTTAGTTGGTTTGAGGTCTCGAGTTTTGGGGCATAGCATCCCCTAGGGACGCTTTACATCTCCCCCAAATCTTGTCTCAAGAGCTCAAGTCGTTTGGGAGATCCAAGGATGGATAGGTGGAGTTGACTTTGTGTTTTTGTGCTCGAGCTGTTCTGTTCGGGGCCGGCGGACCGTCCGCCAGTGGCCCGCGGACCGTCCGCGCGCGTCAATCTTTCGAGGTGTTACGGTTTTGTTGATGGAGGTTTGTCGGACCGACCGCCGAGGGGTGCCGGACTGTCTGCGTGTAGGTCGGACCGTCCGCACAGGGTCCACGGACTGTTCGCCGTCATCGGACTGTCCGGAGGCTTGGGTTGGACCGTCCGTATTTTTGAGGTGCGGTACTGGAGGTTTTGTTGGTTTTTGCGGACCGTGCGTCCGGGGGTTGCGGACCGTCCGCCAGGTGCTTGCGGACTGTCCTCCCCAGCCTTGCGGACTGTCCGCCTGGACCCTGCAGATTTGGTTAAGTCCTTTGCTTCTTGAGTTGTGCTTCCGCATTGCAACTTGTTTGGACTTGTTCCTAGGGTTGGTAGGTCCGTTGTGACTACGCGACCGGGAAGCTCGTGTGGGAATCCTTGGTTGTGGATTTGGGACATAGTCGAGTTTGACTCTTCGGAGAAGAATTTTTATCAGCTCCCATTCACTCCCCCCCCCCCTCTCTGGTCGCCTAATCGGTCCTTCATCCGGTTAACTTCCTAGCTCCAGGTTCGAGGGACATGCACGACGCCAACAACAAGGCGGTCGATTACTTGTTTCATGCTCTGTGTCAATCCGAATTCGATCGAGTTCAGACAGAGGACTTAGCTTGTAAGATTTGGGAGCAGTTGAAGAATGCTCACGCTAGGAACACTCAGGTTCAGGCTCGGTTGTTCGCGACCTACTGGAGAGAGTACGAGAACTTCACTCATCTCCCTGGTGAGTCCATAGACACCATATTCCAGCGGTTCACTGTGATTGTGAACAACATGAGGGCTAATGTGGCCGTGCTCCCGTACGATGATCATGATAGGGCTGTGAAGCTCCTGCACTCTCTGGATCGTACCATATGGAGTGAGAAGGTTGAGGCCATTCTGGAGTCAGAGAAGTATGAGACCCTCACGGTGGATGATCTGTTTTCCAAGCTCAAGTCGTTCGAGGTGGACAATGGGGTGCGAGCAAGAATCGAGAACCCGACTGACCCTCATAGTCTGGCTCTCGTTTCCGGTTCCAGGACTAACGCTAACCCATCCTCCAGGATGTACTCTTTGTCTTCTCTTGTGTCCTTGCCAGACGAGGATTTTGACGTGCTAGGCGAGGATGATCTAGCACTGTTGTCGAGAAGATTCGAGAGGATGCATGAGAACCGGGTGAGCTCAAGGAGGAACTCGAGGACGTGCTTCAAGTGCGGCAAGACCGGACACTTTTTCGCCGAGTGTCCGAAGTTGATCGATAACGACAAGCACAAGTCCAAGGACAAGAGGAGGAAGTCCAAGAAGAAGGATCATGGACATGGGAGGAAGGCACGGTCTCGAGAGAAGATGAAGAAGTCGAGCGACGTCGAATCCGACTCCGAGGACACGTCATCAAGCTCGAGTGATGAAGAAGAAGAGAGCGACAAGAAGAAGAAGAAGAAGAACCTCAGCAAGTGCCTCAACGACCTTTGTGTGATGGGCCTATGCTCCAAGGACGATTTCTGCGGCATGGCTCGCAGCTCCAGCAGCAAGAGAAGCCAGAAGGACGCCTCGGACTCAGATTCCGAGGATGAGGTATGTCACGAGCTCTCTTCCTTGCGCAAGGAGAATGAGGAGTTGGTTGACTTGCTTGATAACCGTGATCACAAGCTTAGAGAGGCCAAGAAGCTTAGGAAAGAGCTTAGGGCTTCGCTTGAAGATGCTAGGAATAGAGTAGCTGAGCTAGAAACCCAAAACCTTGAGGCCAAGCTTGAGATAGATTTGCTTAAGGCCAATCCTGTTGTTTCTGATGAGGTTGATTGTGGTGATTGCTCTGTCTTCCTAGCTGATTTGACTGCTCTTAAGGAAAAGCATGGCTCCAAGTGTGAGGAACTAGATGTGCTTAGGGTTGAATTGGCTGAGCTGCAATCTAGACCCACTTTGCTTGGTGCATGCACTTCTTACCCTACTTTGCATGAAAAGATTGCTGAGTTTCGCTCTTGCATTGTTTCGCTTGAGGCTGATTTGAAAGTTCCTATTCCTACTTCCTGCTCTACTTATGAATTGCATGCTATGAAGAATTTGGAACATAGGCAATGTGTTGATCGCTTGCAGACTGAGAATGATGATTTGCGAAACTTGTTGAGTTGGTTATCTAGTCAAGAGCCTCAACTTGGTATGATGATTGCGGCATTTAAGCGCTTTGATGGTCAGGCGCTTGGGTCGAATAAGTTTGGAGAGTGTAGTGGTGAGAGAGAAGGGAAATTTGGGAAAACTCTAGTTCCACCACACACTACACCCAAAAAATAGTTTGCCCCCAAGCCAAACCAGACACATAAACCAAGTGAGAAGCCAATTGAGCAAGGCAAAAATCCTAAGAAGAAACCACAACCGACACCCAAGCCAAAACCAATCCGCTTCCATTGTGAGCATTGTGGGAGGGATGGTCATAAGAGAGAGTTTTGCTTCAGGAGGAGAAGGGAGGAGAGGGTTGCTGAGATGGCAAACAAGGACAGGTACCGCCCTCCTCGTGGTGTGCCTGAGCCTCGTGTTGTGCCTCGGAGTAAGGGTGTTGTGCGTATGGTTCCAGCTTGGAGGGATCGGGGCTTTCCTACTCGAAGTGTTGGGAGTTTCGGCTCTAGAGGTCGTGGTGTTGATCGGTTTGGTCCCTTTGGTGGTGGTGCAGGTGATAGGCGTGTTGAGTTTGATGGTGGTAGGTCTCGATGTTCTCTACCTCGTGATCAATACGAGTTTGGGAGAGGTCATAGTTTTGAGTCTCAGACGGGCTACGGACCACGTTTTCCCTTTCGTGGTGCTCGTACTCCTCCAGTGAGACGTGAGGTGATTCCCCGTGGTGGTCATAGCATTGGTAGGATGAATTTTGCTAACCCTACTTTTGAGCAAATGGCTCAGCACTAGTTTGACTCTTTCTGTGCTAACCCCAATGTTGAGTCGAGTACTCGTTCTCGCTCTTGGTTTTGATTTTGCAGGCGGGAGGCTTGGAGGACTTTTGGTGGATCGACTCCGGAGACTAGCGACACATGACCGGAGATCGAAGGTCTCCAGCCTCACCCTGGTGGTGCCAATGGAGTACATCACTTTTGGGGACGATGGACAAGAACGAGTAATCAAGGTAAGCAGTCTTGTGACATTGGGGCATGTGGCTCTTGTCAAGCCACTCGGTTGCTTTTGCTCTTTGCCCTTTCACATGTACTTAGGATGAGCTTTGTATGCTCTTTGGCCCTAGTGCATGTGTTTAGGGGGAGCTTGTGAGCTTTGTGCTCGTTTGCCCATTTTGAGTTTGGGTTGGGGATCTGATGTACATATGCATCTTGGATTTTCTTTCATGTTTCATATCATGTTTGCATCTTTGTATCATAGACTGCATTTGTATCATATGCTTTACGATGTGCTTCTCCTATATATTTTGATCACTATGATATGCTGGATGTGAGCTCACAACTTTGCTAGTGATGCTCATGTGATGTATAGCTATGCTCTTGGTAGCTTTGGGATGTGTATGCATGTGGATGGTTCTTTTTTGTGAAAATGCTATATATGATCCTCTCTTGTGAGTTGAATGCCTCTCATGTTCAAATTGTGCGCATATGGCTATATCTTGCTTAATTTGTGCTTGGGAACCATGTTCTTGTCATTTGGGGTCAAAGACCCATTTGTCATCATGAATGTTTAGCCTACATGTTACCTTGTGGAGGAGATTAAGCTTCTTTTTGCCGCAAAGGCACTTCATGTACCATGCTTAATTCTAAATCATGAAATTCTTATGTTGAAATGTCTATGCTTGATGAATTTGCCCTCAATTGGTATCATGTCTTGTGTGCTTTAATTTCCTTATCTTGGGTGCTAAACCGTAGCATGATGTCTACCATTGAGAAGTCTCATGTTTAAAAGTAGACACAGGGCTCGGTGGCTTTGACATGACATGAGATAGCTCGTAGGCGTTTGTGATGATCTTGTGATGAGAACTTGTGACCTCGCATGAAGTTTGTGAGTATATGTTGTTTGTGCTCATTTTGACCATGTTTAGGTCCTAAGCTCATGAGAGAGAAATTTTTTTGTGAAAAAATGCTTCATTTTGCTTATGGCTATGTTACATGCTTATATGTCCTTATCTACCTTGTTGGCGATGCTTGTACTTAATTTGTGGCTTTTTTGCTTGTTTATGTCTCATTTTTAGCATGTTGTAGTGCTCTTTGTCTATTTGAGAAGCACATGTTTGCATTTGTAGACTTGATTCGTGCATTACCAACAAGGGAGAGGAAAGTACCCAATTCATGCATCCAGGGGGAGTTTTGCATCAAGGGGAGAAAGATTGGTAGAAATGCATTTGGTCAGGGGGAGCTTGCATTCATGCATTTGGGAGCTCTTTGTCGCCTGATTTTAGTTGTGCTCTTTTGCCGATGGTGTCGAGCCCTTTTGCCTCACCTTGAGGAGTCGGCAATTTTTGAGCATTTTATCTCGGTTGTGTCGAGCCATTGCCCTTGTCTTAGGGGACCGAGATTTTTCTCTCTCAAGTGATCTTGTTTTGGCTTTTGTTTGGCTTTTGATCACTTGTTTGAGTTTTTGGTTCGTTTCTTTTCTTTTTCTTTCTCTTATGAATTGGTGACTATGTGTGTTGTCAATGCACTCATCAAGGGGGACATTGAGGACCGGAGCATCCAAGGACCAGTGGATGGTCGCTCCTTGGTGTGATGAGTGATTGACAATGTGGTGTGGACTGACTCTTGGTCGAGTATTGCAGGTGCAGGTTGCGGCTTGATTTGCGTTGGTGCAGGTGAAGAGCGGGCGCGAAAGGTTTTAGCCTGTGTGGCCTTTGAGGAGTGGAGAGACAAGTAGGCTCGGCACAATGGACCCAGTGGCCGAACAGGATCTAGTGTGGGCCGCATGGTGGCAAGGAAAGCAAGACGAAGTCGTGTACGGTTTCTTGGTTGAGCCTCAAAACCAAGGTCGAGCCGGGACGATGTGGCGGCCAAGTCGTGAGTGGGATTGGCGTGGAGGTTGCACCGCGTCCGCGGGGTTTGCGGCGGTTCACCACAAAACCGTGGGGTTCCTTGGTTGGGCCACCAAGCCAAGACCAGAGGCTTGGCGGGCGGAGACGAGATCCGGGTGTGCCGAGAGACTTCGAAGCGGAGGACACGCGTCGGGATCGCAAGGCTTGCGTCGAGGCTAAGCAGTGTGCGGTCACCGGGCATCCGTCCAATGGTGCTACGACGAGAATTCCCAAAGTGCCCTTTGGGGGCGTGTATCTTACTTTCATGTAATAGGGGTAGTTTCGTCTTTCGGTTGCCTCCATATAAACTTAGAGGAGAGAGGATGGCAGCCACCACTTGGAACCATAATTCATTTGCTTCCTAGTTTTCCCTTTCCCTTAGGTTTTCCCAAGGCTAGCTTGAGAGCTTCATGATTCATCTTGAGAGAGGGTTGGATGTTCTGGCGGCTTGCTAGACTTTGTATGAACCATTCATGGTTTGTATAGAAGATTTGGCGTGGTTCATCTAGTGTTTCTTTGTCTCCCGGTGTTTCTCCTTTTTGGTGATTTTCGAAGCTTTTTCTTGGGATTTTCGTGGGAAGCTTTTGGAGGCGTTTCTTTGCGGGATTTGTTTTGGGAATCACACATGAGGTTAGTGTGCCTCTTTACTTGGTGATCTTGCCCCTCAAATCCCGTGGAAAGCTCTACGATTTGGTGGTTTTTGGTGGAGCCCAAATTCTTGTGGTTGAGCTCGGTTCGTGATCGATTCCCGGCGACTAAGTTGATTTGAGCCCTTAAGTTTTTGGGTATAGCATCCCCTAGGGACGCTTCTCATCTCCCCCAAATCTTGTCTCAAGAGCTCAAGTGGTTTGCGAGATCCGGTGATGGATTTGGAAGGTTGACTCGTGGGGCTGTTTCTGGTGGCTGTGGTCGTGGCTCGCGGACAGTCCGCGAGTGGGGTGCGGACAGTCCGTCGGGACTTTAGTTTTCCCAGTTCGTCCGTGTTCTTCGCGAGCGATTTTTTGAAAAGCTTTTTCGGTTTTTGCGGACAGTCCGCAGGCTCAAGTCGGACAGTCCGTGGCTTGCCTTTTTCATCGCTTTTCTCTGAGTTTTGCTCAGTCGGTCCGAGTGACCCTCACGGACTGTCCGCGACACTGGCGGACGGTCCGCAAGGGACTCACGGAAAGTCTGTGCGCGTCCTAGAATAGGTTGTAGTCTCTGGAGGCTCAGGTGCCTTTTACAGACCATCCGCGACTGTACCGCGTACAGTCCGCCAGCCCTCGCGGACAGTCCGTGACTGGTACACGGACGGTCCGTCCCTGGCTGGCAGATTTGCCTAAGGCCTTTGCTCTTGAGTTGTGCTTTCGCTTTGCAACTTGTTTGGACTTGTTCCTAGGGTTGGTAGGTCTGTTGTGACTACGCAACCTTGGCAAACTCGTGTGGGAATCCTTGGTTTTGAATTTGGGACATAGCCGAGTTCGACTCTTCGGAGAAGAATTTTTATCGGCTCCCATTCACTCCCCCCCCCCCCTCTCTGGTCGCCTAATCGGTCCTTCAGACGCGTAACCAAAGAAAATGCCATCGACAAACCTAGCCTCGAACTTGTCCAAACTCTTGCCTTTCTTAGGAATGAAGCATTTGCAGCCAAAGACATGAAAGTGACTCACCTTGGGGGTTCTACCGTGCATCAACTCGTAGCAAGTTCTCTTCATATGGACCCGGAGGTAAATCCTGTTGACACGTAGCACGCAGTATTGACCGCCTCAGCCCAGAACCTTCTCGAAGTCTTATGCTCATCAAGCATCGCCCGAGCCATCTCACACAGGGTTATGTTTTTCTTTTCCACCACGCCGTTCTGGGGAGGCGTATACGGACTCGAGAACTGGTGTTCGAGACCCAAGTCATGGCAAAAGGTTTCGAAGCGAGAGTTTTTAAATTCCAAGCCATTGTCACTGCGGACTGCTCGTATGGCATCTCCGTGCCTCTCGTTCTTCAACCTCAAGACAAGATCTCGAAGAAAACCAAATGTCTCCCCTTTTTCCTCCAAAAAGAAAACCCAAGAATACCGAGAGTAGTCGTCCACCACAACCAGGACGTACCGCTTCCCACCCACGGATCTCACACGAGCTGGGCCAACAAGGTCCATGTGGAGCAGCTCGCATGGACGCTCCGTCATCACATCAGTGAGGGGTGGATGGGAAGCAGCTACCATCTTAGCATGCCTGCACGGCGCACACACCAAATCCTTTTCGAACCTCAAACGGGGCAATCCTTGGACCAAGTTGAGTCCACTCAAGCGTGACAACAAGTCAAAACTCAAGTGACCCAGCCTCCTATGCCACTTCCACAACTCACCCGAAGAACCAACCACGAAATACCTCGAAACACCCGAACTCTGAGAGAAATCCACTCAGAATATTTGACCCTCGGGAACGACCACACAGACAAGGTCACCTCGAGCATCAAGTATCCGAGAAACATCCGACATAAACAACACCTCAAAACCTTCCTCAAGAAGCTGGGAAACAAAGACCAAATTAAACCCCAACGACTTGACCAAGGAAACATGCTTCACCACCACTTTGTCACTTACCCTCACTTCACCTTCCGCAAGTACACGCCCTCGCCCATTGTCCCCAAAGGTGATGTATGTCCTGGACACCACCTGGGTGAGGCTGGAGAACCACCCCCGATCTCCGGTCATGTGCCTCGAGCAACCGGAGTCGATCAACCAAACGTTCCCCAAGCCTCCCACCTGAAATTCAAAAACGAGCACGTGAATGAGAAAACGACTCAACACTGGGGTTAGTACCAAAAGAGTAAAACCAGTACTGAGCCATCTGCTCCAAAGTTGGATTAGCACGATCCATCCTAGCATTCCTACCAAAGTGGGCATCAATCCTACCACGAGCACCAAACCTCGGACCCATCCTACCATCTCCACTAGAACTGAAACCACCACGGGGAAACCACTCCCGTCTCGCTGGAGGAGTATGAAAGGAAGACCGTGGACCGTAGCTCCTCTCCAACTCAAAGCTATGACTCCTCTCACCCTCGTATTGAACACGAGGTGGAGAACGTCTAGAAAACTCAACACCACCAGACTCACCATGCCAACCACCAGTACCACGACTACCAGAACTGAAACCACTCAAATCGCCACCTCGAAAACCAAACCGCCCAAAATTCTGTGGGGGCGGTCTGACCGCCTATCTAGGCCGGTCTAACCGCCCCCCTCTGGGTAGGGCCGGTCTGACCGCCCCTCCAGGCCGGTCTGATCGCCCTCTCCAGAAAACCCCCTCGGCTGCGGGAACTCGCATCTCCCCATGCCGGAATGCTTCTCACAATTGCCTTACCCCTGGGTAGTGGCATACGAGGCTCAGGCACACCATGAGATGGGTGGTACCTGTCCTTGTTCACCCACTCCTTAGCCATCCTTTCTTCCCACTTCCTCTTGAAGCAAAACTCACCCTTGTGACCATCTCTACCACAATACTCACAAGGAAACCGTATGGGTTTTGGTTTAGGCTTAGGTTGGGGCTTCTCACTTGGCTTCTCTTTTGATTTCTCCTCACTAGGCTTCTCTCCCTTCTTATCTCCAACCACATCTCCCTTTGAGCTCACAAATCTCACTGGTTTTTGGAAGTTGTTTGTTGGATGAGGGAATAAGGGTGGATCTAGAGTTGTATCAAGTTTGTTTCTGAGATGATTAGGCTTAGGCTCAAACTTGTTCTTGTGTGTTGTTTGTGGTGGGATGATAGTCTCTCCAATTTTCTCATCTCTCTCACCACTGCTCTCTCCAATCTTGTCAGCTCCAAGTGCTTGACCATCATAGCATTTGAAAGCAGCTATCATGATGCCAAGCTGAGGCTCTTGACCCGACAACCAACTCAAACACTTTCTCTACTCATCATTCTCATCCTGCAAGCGATCAACATAGTGTGCAAGTTCCAGATTTTTCACAGCATGCAATTCACAAGTAGAGCAGGAAGTAGGAATAGGAACTTTCAAATCAGCCTCAAGTGAAACAATGCGAGCACGAAGTTCATCAATCTTTCCATGCAAAATAGGACAAGATGTGCAAGCACCTAGCAAAGAACGTCTAGCCTGTAGCTCAGCCAACTCAACCCAAAGAACATCTAGTTCCTCACACTTGGAGGCATGTTTTTCCGTAAGAGCAATAAGATCAGCTAGGAACACAGAGCAATCAGCACAATCAACCTCATCAGTAACAACAGGTGAAGCCTTAAGCGAGTCAATTTCAAGATTAGCATCCATGTTTTGTGTTTCTAGCTCAGCTACTCTACTCCTAGCATCTTCAAGCGAGGCCCTAAGCTCCTTTCTCATCTTCTTGGGCTCTCTAAGCATGTCATCACGATTATCAAGCAGTTTTCCTAGTTCCTCATTCTCCTGGCGCAAGAAGGAAAGCTCATCACGTACCTCATCCTCGGAGTCAGAGTCCGAGTCGTCCTTCTGACTCTTCTTGCTGCAGGAGTTGTGTGCCATGCCGCAGAAGCCGACTAGCGCGAAGTAGCTCAGCCTGCTTAGGTTCTTGGACCCCTTCTTGCTCTTGCACCGATCACCTTCATCTTCACTGCTACTCGAGCTCGAGGTAGAGTAGGCGGAGCTGGAGTCGACATCGCTCGCTCCGACCATCGCTCGGGCCTTCTTGCCGTGGCCGTCATTCTTCCTCGATCTTCGCTCATCCTTGTTCTTGTGCTTGTGCTTGTGATCGCGCCTCGATCGGTTCGTGCTCTCCGTCCTCGATCGGTGCTTGTAGTTGTCCTTGTTCTCCATCTTCTCAGGGCAGTCGGCGACAAAGTGTCCTGGCTTGCCGCACTGAAAGCACGTCCTCGTGTTCCTCCTTGTGTTCACCCGGTTCTCGTGCATCCTCTCGAACCTCCTAGTCAGCAGCGCTAGCTCGTCCTCTCCAAGCACGTCGAACTCCTCATCTGGCAAAGACATCAAGGAAGACAAAGAGTACATCCTGGTGGATGGGTTAGTGTTAGACTTTGCACCTGAGCCACCGATGAGGGCAAGACTATGAGAGTCAGTCGGGCCCTCAAGCTTGGCTGTCACACCCCGGTCCACCTCAGCCGACTTGAGCTTCGAGAACAGCTCGTCTACCGTCAGAGTCTCATACTTCTCAGACTCTAGCATGGCCTCGACCTTTCCGCCCCAAATAGCACGATCCAACAAGGGCAAGAGCTTCACGGCTCTGTCATGATCATCGTATGGGAGTGCGGCCACATTAGCCCTCATGTTGTTCACAATCACCGTGAACCGCTGGATCATCATATCGATGGACTCACCGGAGAGATGAGTGAAGTTCTCGTACTCTCTCCGGTAAGTCGCAAACAACCGAGCCTGAACCTGACTATTTCCAGTGTGAGCATTCTTCAGCGTTTCCCAAATCCTACAAGCCAAGTCCTCTATCTGAACCCGATCGAATTCGGACTGACACAGAGCACGAAACAAGTAGTCGACCGCCTTGTTGTTGGCGTCATGCATATCCCTCGATCACGGAGCAAGGAAGTTAATCGGATGAACATAAGTTGTGTTCACCGTAACATCCCAAAGGATCTGACCCTTACTGCGGAGGAACGCAGCCATCCGCCTCTGCCACATTTGGTAGTTCTTTCCATTGAAGTACGGGGGACCCGATCCCCGTTCCTGGTACGCCATCTTTGGATCTTAGACTGGTTAGAGTCCCGAAAGACCCGTAACCGGCTCTGATACCACTTGAAAGATCGAACTGGCGACCAAAGAGGGGGGGAGTGAATGAGAGCCGATAAATATTCTTCTCGAAGGAGATGACTTCTCCAACAACATGAACTCGGTCGGATACCCAAAATCACACGCTCCATACTCAACGTTCCGTTTGCCAAAACCACGTAGCCACTGAAGTGCTACTGGTCCTAGGAACAAACACTACCTGCAGCCACAGCTCCTACACACACATGGCAGCGGAAACAACTCGTAAGCTGTCTGGCCAGCAGGGGCGGTTCAACCGGGGTATGGGGGCGGTTAAACCGCCTGCTCCTGGGCAGGCAAGAAATCCTCCGAAACACCTCTTCCAAAGCTCCAAAACTCCAAAACTCCTCTGGTCAAGGCCAAGCTAGCTACCAGAGAATCTTAGCGAAAACCAAAACTTCACCCAGGGGCCTAGGGGCGGGTAGACCGCCTACCAGGGGCGGTCTAACCTCCTGTACCCAGCAACGAACACAAGCCAAGAACTCCTAGCAAACAGCACCGAAACAAGCCAAGATGTCACCAGAACGCTCCTCTGATTAAGGAGAACAAACTCACAGAGAAAGATCTGGCAAAATCAAACTTTCCACCTGGGAGACCCAGGGCGATTAGACTGCCCCCTATGGCGGTTAGACCGCCCCTCCCAGAAAACTGGCCGCGGGTCAACCCTCAACTTCCCATCGCTCGATCTCCCGATTCACCCCACGGATTGCAGCGAAACTTTGGGGATACCTGGGTTACCTCCTGGGCAACCTCTCCACCAAAGGAATTGCACCGAAACGCTCTCAATCAAAGAGAATCGCGGATCTTGGCCCTATAAGTCATGAACTCGAGTAACTCGAAAAACCACCAAAACGAGGTCGATTCAAGGGAGTTCTTGGGGCAAAGTCACCAACCAAAGAGGCACTAGGTCCTCATACGTGACACCCAACAAGAATCCCGCAAGAAATCTCCCTCAAAACTCCACCACGAAAATCACAAGAAAGAGCTCTGAAAATCACCAAAAGAACAAACGGGAGAGGCAACACAAGGCCTTAAGGAACCACGCCGAATCATCTATACATACCATGAAGGATCATACAAGGTCTAGCTTGCCACCCGGTCATCCATCCCTCTCTCAAGATCTCAGCATGAAGCTCTCAAGCTAGTCCTAGAAAATCCTATGGAAAATAGGAAGGGAAAATAGCAAAGGGAAATGAGCTAGGGTTCCAAGAGTTGGCTGCCATCCCACAACTCAAGTGTTTGTAAGGGGGCAACCAAAAGACTAAACTACCCTTACTAGCAACTAGGGATACAAGCCCCTCAAGGGCAATTTTGGAAGTCTTCAGTTCAGCACCATCGGACGGACGCGCATCCACCGCAAGCCTGCGTAGCACCAACGCAACTCTTGCGATCATGTCGCGTGTCCTCCGCTTCGAAGCTTCTCCGCGGCTGCGACCCGGACGGTCGGACCCCCCCCCCAGGCGGTTAGACCGGCCCCACGCGGTCTGACCGCCCCTCCTGGGCGGTTGAACCGGCCTGGGCAGCCACACTCCTTCGTCGAGTCTTCGGCCTCGGTTTTGTGGCTCAACCGAGTAACCTAGTAGTTTTGTGGTGAACCACTGCAAACCCCGCAGACTTGGTGTAGCCTCCGCCAATCTCCACTCATGACTCGGCTCCCACCATGTCCCGGGTCGACCTTGGTTTTGAGGCTCAACCAAGAAACCGTCCACGACTTTGTCTTGCTGTTCTTGCCACCATGCGACCCGCACTTGACCCCACTGGCCACCGGGTCCCTCGAACCAAGCCTACTTGTCTGCTCCACACCTAGAGGCCTCACCGGCATCGACCTTTCGCGCTTGTTCTTCACCTGCACCAGCACCAATCAAGCTGCAGCATGCACCTGCAATACTTGGCCAAGAGTCAGTCTACACAATGTTGTCAATCACTCATCACACCAGGAAGCGACCATCCACCGGTCCTCAAACCACACAGGCTCTCAGGGTTGTGGGCCCTTGAATCCTTGTGATGAACACGTGGCGGCGACTGATTCGTCGGGAAGTGCTTCTCTTGGATTGATGAGGTGTCATGGACACATGGCATCCTATGTGCCAGCATGTCACCACGTGGCCTGGTGTGGGTCCCACCGGACCCACATGATGTCTTGTGCATATCTCTCTCATCCGGCTCTAATGTATGCAAATGATATATCCATTTCGATTGTCTCGACGAGCCCGTTGCAATGGTGCAGACCAATATGGCATTTCAGGTTGTTTATGATGATACCCTATCTATGCCATTGGTTTACTTGCTCTCAATTGCATCATTCCATGTGCATTTCGATGTTACCTGCAACAAAAGATAGAAACACCAACACTTGTGAAAATTGTCAGTATAAACCCCTATTCTAGTGTTGATGATCACTTTCCATTTATTTTATACAGGTATTGACGGCCTAAAAGTGGTACTTAATAGCCGTCAACAATGGTAAGGTGGACACTAGCCCCGGAGTAGGTACTAGTTATTACCATCTAAAATATGAAACTCCTTTTTGCATGATTTTCTCCACTCTCCTTCTTGAAATATTTGAGACATGGGCTATCTCTTTTTCTTTTTTTTCTTTTTTTTTGATACATGCGTTTTGAGCATGTCTTTCTCTTTTTTTGCATAGCCCAGTCTCTTTTGGAGATATTTGGAGAGGGGTAAATCATGGAACAATGCATAGAGCTTTATTTGGTGGAATAGATGGATGATACAATGCTAACTTCCAGTGTAGAAGTATAGCAAGGGGGAAATGGTGTGCACATGAATCTTGATCATGGAAGCATGAAAAGAATTCTCACAAGGGTCACAACAGTTTGACAAAGCTCACTGCAATAACAAGCAGCATACGAGTATAAGGTTTTCAACTAGAACATCATATGGCTTTGGTAGGACTGTGGCATATCAAAGAGGAGCTTTGCAAAGGGTTTTCAGATTTTTCAAATAAAATTCCCAAGCACTCAAGCAATTAGAGAGAAGATCATATCATCAAACCATATCTCATACACCAGCTACTTAGATAAACATGAGTTCCCTAGTGATATTTGTTCACAAGCATCAAGATAATGAGTAAGGAATAAAACATATGCAAGCCAATCACAGGAATCATGTAGAGCAAGCAGAGCACCATTATTTGAGTTTGATTCATTGGATAAGAATTGAAGATCATTCAAACTCTTAGGTAGAGAGTGAGATGAAGGGTGCACATACCATCGCTCCTGAAGGATATGGGGAACAAGGAAGACTAGTGGTGATTTGGCTGACCCGTGGGGTAGCCAGCTCACTCTAGTATACCTTGCCCTTGTCATGAAGGTGCGGTCGATGTCGTGCAGCCCTCGTGTGAGAGTTCTCAAGTGGATGTGTTGATAATGGGCTTGAGAGAACTCCCCCACACTTGTTCTTGTACCTGGTGTTGTTCTTCAAGCAAAAGTGGAAACAAAAAGAGGGACTCTGCTGGTTTGATAACCAGAGTCTTTATTCGAAAGCAAATATTTTTTGTGTTTTTTATTGTTATCGTCACCATGTCATTTACTCAAGTCGGGTTAGACCAATATTGCACTCCATAAACAAAGGAGGATATACTTACCTTAGGACCTTTGAGAGGTCATATGTGCCACCTTTTTATGTTATGCAACATGAATCCAAACCTTTACTTAACTTCCCATTTAAAACTAGCTCTGACTCAGCCAAGTGAATTTGATGATTTCCTACAAGGGTTAGTCCACATATATGCAACCAAGATCTATGAAAGCATAACTCTACAGTTCATCAATCAAAACTCGACATGATGTCTTATTTTGACTGAAGAAGACAGTTTTAACCTAAGCACCATGCTTAATTTAGAAACTATCCATGAATGTGCATTGCGAAACATACATTCAAACTAGAGCATATGAACACAGATGCAGGAAGCATGATTAAGCTATTTTCAAAGGCTCAAAAACATGAGCATATGACGGTGAACATCGGGCAACCTCCCAGAAGGGATTTGTTTCAAGTCAAAAGCAGGACTTGCCTAGCTAATCGGGCAAGATGCAAGAGCTAACATCATCTCCAACCCAGGATAAGATTTGGCATGAGAGGAACTTTACTCGGGATGCTCACATATCTCCCCCACACTTGGAGTTTGCATTGCTAAGCAATGAAACTCAAGTGTGTGGAGATCAAGATTCCTTTGTAAATGTTCCCTCACCGAAATCTTACCAAAGTGTTGTATTTGATGTAGCTCACATGTTCTTAGGCATCATCTGTCCACCGTTCTTTTCAATCATCACCTGAAAGGTTAGCGACCAAAAATACCCGAAGGACAACTTTATCTTAAAAACATGTTCTTGCTTTTATTTGAAACGGCAAAATAACTCCTAAGCTAATCCAAGCTATCTCCTGGTGGTGCTTTTTTTTATTACGGTCATAAGCTCGACCATGGGAACTTCATCTTGCAGCTATCATTGGTTGTGTCATTCCCGTCTCACCACCAATCTTGGATGTATCAGTGAAGCTTCAGCTGCAAGGTTAGTGCCACAGTGCACACACGAAATCTGCAGTGCTTATGGTAAACATATGCATCTACAACCATCCTTCTAAACTTTTTACAGGAGAGGACCATAAGGCGGTTGTAGTCCTCGTGCGTGCTCAGTGCACTAAGCATGGCTGACTCTGGAGAGGCATGATGCAAGCATGGTTCATGTGGTGTATCAAGAATGAAGCTACCATGCTCATCAATGGAATCCTTTCCTTTGGACTCTAGAATCGGCGCCTCATAGATCTCCATGGCCCATGAAATCTCCATCTCAGGAGATTCATCGTGTAAGATCGATGTTGATTCTCGATCAAGGTCGAGAGCAACATGAAACAGGCCAGCGGGAAGAGGCTCAAACTCAGTCGAGAGGGATGATGATCGTTCGCCTTCACAGAGGTGAAGAGAATCCCCCCGAGTCATTCCTTTAAGGAGTAGAGAAGTCTACAACCTCAATGAGAACAGTCTCGGATGATGCGAACAGAGATACATGCATCATCTTCTCGAGCGGGTCTTGCTTGGGAAGAGGCTTCGCTAGCGGAGGTCCTGGACCTGTGGTGGAAGTGGACTCCCTAAGCTTATGATCTAGGCTCCCTAAAGATATATCAAAGAATTTCTTCACCGGGGAGATTAGGAGTAGATGAAGATCGAGGACATCGAAGATGTGAAAGTCTAAGCTTGCCTCGATCCCGTCTATGATGAGCAACACGGCTCTTGTGAACCCCCGACATTCAAGAACGTATCTCAAGGGACAGCTCTTCAGAAGTATGTCAGATGGTGCTAGCGGAATATTGCCCACGAGAGTTTCCACTAAGTGCCATGGCAAAATGTTAACCTCCATGATGGGGTTACTATGGGCCTCTACAGCGATTCCTCTAATTGAACAAGGAATGATCAAAGAAGGTGAACTAATCCAAATTGCTTCGGAAAAGCGCGTCACTCCATCTGACCATTCCTCCTTCGTGGCCTCCTTAAGATATGCTTCGTTAGGGGAAAGTTCTGTCGAGAGATTTTTGGAATGATTGATTTGGACAGAATAAGGATCCTCCCATGATTGGGCAGCAAAATAATTTGAGGTGTCTTTGAGATTTTCAGAAGGGTCATCCTCGAATTGATAGAGGAAATTTGGAGGTTCAATTTCTTCTTCCTCCATGGTTCCTGGTTCAGGTGAGGGTTCTATGGCTTAATAAGAGAATGTGGAAGGTGATGGATCGGATTCAGCCGCTAGAAGATCCTCATGGCTCGACTCAGATTGGCAGGGTTCGCTACGATTGGTTGGGAAGTAAGAGCTCTCCAAGAGGGAATCTAGGATTTCTCTTACTTCCGCTGGAGTTTTGTGAAAAAGCGAACCTCCAACAGTCTCGTTGAGATCTAAGGCAGAGTCTAGACTCATGCAAAAGATGTATAAAGACACATCTTCAGGAAGAGACAAAAGGTCTAGGTTAGAAGCCAAAAGATGTAAGAACCTAGCCCATGCTGCACCGGTAGACTCCTCCTCTACTTGCTCGAACTCGAGAATGTCCATTGGGAGAGAGGCTATGCGATTGTACCATTGCTCCGTCCTCTCCATGCGAGAGAACGAGTTACAAAAGTCATCGCAAAGTTCTTCCCAACTACCGTTCACACTCCCTACAGTGTGAGTGTACCATTGTTCCGCTCTCCCCATGAGAGAGAAAGGAAACAACTTTCACTTCACAGTTTTCTGTGTCATGCCTGGGAGAACCAAGCTTGAACACAGATCCTTGAATTCTTTCAAATGAATGTAGGGATCTTCATTGATCGCTCCAAATAAGGGTCTATCCTGAACCATATCTATAAGGTCGGGGTTGAGTTCATGGTTGGATGAAGACATTGATGGATCATTGAACTCGTAAGTTGAGGTGGAGAGGTCGTGAAAGGATGGCCTCTACATGGGTAATAGGGGTAAAGTTAGAAACAAAGAAAATGAAAAAGATAAATACGAGGACCACTAGGTTCGAAGATAGACACAGCAACCGTTCCCCGGCAACAGCGCCAGAACTGCTTGTTGGTATTTCTTAACGTGACCACTAGTTGAGCACCTAGCGTGAGCGTAAGATCCACCTGGGTACACCTATGAGTACGAACGAGTCCGCAAGCTCACAGATATACCGCTATAGCACTTCACCTAAGGAGTATCCCAAAGGGTATCGAATCCAAGGAATGATGTGCACTAGCTTCTATCCTAGCAGAATGGTCCAAGGACACCAAACCCCTGTTAACGTTGACAGATGATGAGGTGCTTCCTGTGACCCCTGATAACGTGGAGAAAGGGGCAAAGGTGAGAAGTTGCCTTCAAGTGTTGTCCTATTCTTACCCGCCCCCTCCTCTTCTATTTATAGGCCTGAGCACCGGCAAGAGAACACCCCGAGCACCCCCGGAACGTGTCTAGGAGCCAACCAGGAGCCAACACGTGGAAGGCTAGGATGAGCCGAGCCAATGGCGGTTCGGCCGACCTGTGGGGTTGGCTGACCCCATTGTGGGCCCTCTTGCCTTGTGCTTTCTCCTAGTGGCTGTTAGGTGGGTCCTCAAGGCGGTTCCAGGTGTCCACGCAGTTTTTAGGCGGTTTGGGCGTGTTGGTGGGCCATAGGATCCATGTGATGCACATGTGACGGCTTCTGATTCGTCGAGTCTTCCTCCCTTGGATTGATGATGTCATGGATCCAGAGGATGCTTGCATGGCAGCCCCTCATTGGCTGAGCCTGAATTACTTGGATCATGGAGGTGTGTTTTCTTCTCATTTCTTGTGCCACTTGTGGAATTTGTTAGTTTAAGCTCCTATTCTACTATGGATGCATGGTTCTCATGGTGAAATGCAGGAATTGACGGCCTTAAAAGGGGTACTTAATAGCCGTCAATAGAGATACAAGGAGGAAGTACAACGAGAAGTGCCAGGGCATCACACCTCCGAAGAAGGGGCAGCATCCAGAGTTGAGGATCGAGCCCCAGGAGCAGCAGGGGAAAAACAGGAAGGATCCCTCAACCCCGGAGGAAAATCACCCGACAGGGAGGCGTCTGCCAAGGGACCCCCCGCGCGAGTCGGGGAAGCCCCGGGAAAGGTTACAATAGGGCTCCCCTTGCGAGTCTCGGTAGCTCTGGAAGAAGTCACAAAAGGGCTCCCCATGCAAACTGGGGGAGCCCCGGAAGGAACTACCAAAGGGCTCCCCCCACTAGCCGGAGGAGCCCCAGGGAAAGTCACAGAGGGGGCTTCCCCTAGGGCCGGAGACGCTCTCGAAAAATATGCGGACTGCGGCCCCTCTGTCACCGAAGGGACACCGGAGGATCCTGGCAGTCGCAGAATGGAAGAAGGCCACAACAGGTAGAAGAGGCGACGACACTCCTCTACAAAATCCTGGAAGTCTTCCTCTGGGTGTCACTGGGTCGCCAAGGGGGCAAGATGATGCGAGACCAATCCAGAAGAAAAGCGTCATTGATGTACATTCCTCGGAAGATCGAACCTTCCGGGAACAGGTCGTCCTCCAGGAGCCGGTGGTAAAAGGGACGCCCGGGGAAGCCCAGCTTGGAACGGGGGACGGCACGGGGCGGAAGACCTCTACGGGCCGGCGCTGCAGCCACGACACGGTATCTGGAGATATACAAGGAGTGCATTCACAACTGAAGGAATCAAAATAGAGAAAAACATTCTCCTTTCTTCATTTCCAAAAGAGGAGGAGGTCTCGAGCAGCGACGCCCCGGGGACCTCCCGGGACTTTACAAAAAGGGCAAAAGGGCTCCCTTCCCTCCCATAAGAAGGAAGCCCCGCAAAGAAACTATGAAAAGAAAAAGAAGGGGGAGCTATGTTAAATAGAGGCAGAGACGGGAAGGGTTCAAACCTGGGTCTCATCCCGGGAGTTCCCCCCTCCCGTTCCGGAAGAACCTCCGGCGAAAGACTTCTCCGCCCGAATGGTGGCCAGCACCTCCGCACTCGCCGCCCCATCCTGCGAGCAACGTCAAGGCCGTGCGCTGCCCAAAAGTCGTGAAAAGCCCGAGTGGACGTCTTCACGTGCTTGACCTCACAATGGAAGTCCAGGCTAGTGGAAGGAAGGCCTCCGATGACATCCTTCACACAAGGCAGGTGGGTGCAGCCGGCCCGGAAGAGGGAGAGGAACCCCCCCCCCCGCCAAGCAGTGTGGGCGCTGACCCTAACGAAGGCCTACGCCCCTCTTGCCATGGCAGGGACCCTCTCACTTAGCCAAGCCAGGAGGGCGGAAAGGTCTTTCGGAGAATGGGTGGGCAGCGACATGACGACCCCGAGGTCCGCCAGGCTAGCGGAAAGGGAGTCCATGGCCCCCGCTACCTCCGCCGCAGCATAATTCCACACCTCCCTAAGCAAGCGAAGCTCTTCCCCAGCCGTGGCTAGCACATCCTGAGCTGAGGCGGCCTCAGCTTCAGCCTTCTTCCGAAGTCCCTCTGCCTCTTCGCGAAGGCCCTCCACGGTCTTCAGGGATTCCTCCACCTCGCGCGCACGGCGCTCAGCATCCGCCTTCTCCGCTTTGTCCTGAACCAAAGCCTCCTCCAACTCTCGAGCGGAGCCTGACGACGGCATCCCCCCGGAGAGGGATCTCGCCAGGAGGGAGATCTGAAATAAAGAAAAAAAAGAGAGGAAGGTTCAGAAGACAAGGAGAGTCAGTCACGAGAACACGAAGCCTAGAAGGTCGCCTACTTGCACACCGAGGCCGGCCAAGGCCACCACCTTCACCACGGGTGGGAGTCATTCTGTCAAAGCCTGGGAGGCAGAATCGGGCAAGCCCTTTGCCAGAGCCATGAAGAGTGCCCGGACCTCCGGATGGCCCACCAGATCTTCGGAGATCATGGGAGCTCCCAGGACAGTCCCGCTGAATAGTTCCTTCCCGACTCCTGGGCCCTGAGACTCGGCCGGCAGGTCCGTCCTAGCATCTTGGTGGCCGCCGGACCTCGGAGGAGTCTCGGGGCTGTAAGGGATGAGGGAGGGGCCCACTCAAGTAAGGCAGCAAGGGGGAAAGCGGGATTAGTCCAGGAGAAGACATGCACTTATAAATCTCATCAAGCTTCGTGTCCATATCTTCATCGGAGCCAAACTCATCGTCGAACTCCGGAAGGTTGAAGGTGGGGGCCGAGGAGGTCTCGCCAGCTGAACGGGCTAGGGGGTGTGTGGATGCGCCTTATCGGGCCTGCTGAGCCGGCCTCGCTGACTCTTCTTCATCCTCGTCATCACCCCTGTCCTCCGGAGCTTACCCGAACCCAGAGCGGCATCGCTCGCCCCCTTCCGGCACTTTTCCGACCGTTCTGCAGGGATGAGCCTTTCCAGCGTCTCTACCCCCCGAAGCATGAGGATGCGATTGAGCCAGGCCCCTAGCACCAGAACGGCTTGGGCAAGGTGCTCTTCCGACTGTAGGGGCCCAACAGCCAGATGGTTTTCTGCTCAACCTCGGCAAGAGATAGCTCTACAAGAAAAAGGAAACCGGTAACCCGAAGGGGAGTCTCAATCTCTGGGAAGGCTCCAGAAGAAGTTACGGGATCGCTCACTGGGAAGCTTTCACTACAAATCATCCCGGAAGTAGGTTAACTCACCCCGGCGACCAACAGGGTTGGGCACGTCCTCCCCTTCCATTGGGAACTTCCACGAGGTGGCCAATGGCCACAGACCAGCGGCGACAAACTCCTCCACCAGGTCTAGGAGACAGATGCGGGTTTGTGTCACGGCGTCAATCCTCACGTCGGACTTCTAGATGATTTCCGGAGGCTGGCAGGAAGAAATCAAGCCACTCTCAGCCGAAACGGAATGATAGAACCAGGTGTTCAGCCATCCGGTTTCCATCCGATCATTGTACATGTGCCCTGGGATAATGGAGCCCCAGCAGGCTTGAAGTAGATGCCGCCGTAGCAGGTCTCCGTCTTCACTCTATTGGGGAAGATGTATTTGCCCTAGCACTCGGCGGTGTGGAGGCTAGCATACACGGTCACCAAGGGGACAGCGCCCTCCACCCAGAAGGCCCACTCGAAAGCGGACTAGCGGACAACCGAATTAGGAGAAAGGTGTTGAATCTCTATGTTGTAGAGCTTCAACACCTCATGGAGAAAATCCGAGTAGGGGAGGCGGAGGCTGCACTCGAGTTGCTTGGTAAAGACCCCCACCTCCCCAGGTAGCGGCGTGGGAATCAGCTCCTCCCCCGAAGGGCGGACGGAGCTCCGGTCAGCCAACAGCTCGCAACGGTGGAGCTCGTCCAGGAAGGCCGCGTCAACAACGCTCTGACTCAATTCCCGATTGAAGGGATGATTGGCCTTCCCGGTGCTCTCCTTCTGCGGCTTCTCGGAGGCCATTTCCCCCCGGCGCCGCTGGTGTTCTTCTTAGAGGCCATCCCCGAGGTTGGCTGAGGAACCTCGGAAAGGGAGGTGCGGAGGTGGAAGTTCTTTGCCGAAGGGAGAAATGCGTGAAGGGGAGTCGACGAATTGAGGGTGAGCGAGGTCGTAGCGGTGAAGAAAAAAGAGAAGTGGGGGAAGGTGGGTGCCGCGGGGCCGGCACGGTAACTTATATAGCCCGGGCAGCACCCCCTCTAGAGACCCGAGTGTGGGCCCCTCACCCCACGACAGGTAGCAGCCTCGGAGAAGTGCATCAGAGAAAGGTCTAAGCCACGTCTGCCCAAGCCATGTAGGGGTGGGGAGGGTTGGAGACATGAGCCCTAAACCCTCAACAGGGAGATGAGCACCAGAGGGGGGCCACCATCTCGACGGGCCACCGCCCGAGTTCGCCGAACCCGGAGTCCCTCCGGGAAGAGACCTGATACAGTCCCCTCCCCCGACGCCCTATGAGCCCGCACCTCCGGGGCACCCTGGGTACCCCTGCGCCGGGGCTCTGAATGGAGCCCAGGACTTCCCTCCAATGAAGAAGGATCGCCGGAGAGAACTCCCCGGGAAAGGGCTGCTGTTGGGGATCGGGAGGAGGGGCCCTAGCATCTGTGTGGGCCACTCCCGCCTATTAAGAAGCCCACCTGCGTTGCTGCCCGAAGAAACACGGCATCCCAGGCGCCGTGCGGAGAGGAGCACTGGAGGAGGAGACGGGACGGAGGCACTCCGTGCGTAAAGTGTCGGAAGGTCACCAGGGCGGAAAACGAGGCCGGAGAAGACTCCAGAAGAGGGCACCGGAGGGGACCACTCGGCACTGTAGCATCACATGGCAGAAGACCCATGAAAGGGGATAGACCGTCTTGCCCCCGACCTAGGGTATAGGTTCAGGAGTCCGTACCGGAGTCGTACCGAGGTTAAAACGGACATTATACTGTAGCCGTACCAGGGGTAAAACAGACATTGTACCAAAGGCGCCTCGCGCCTATAAAACAGGGGCCAACCCCATGTAGATTTTTTTCTTAAGTTGCAATATACTCACTCTACTAGTCACTCAGTCCCCTAGTAGCTCTCTTGGGCCGCCCTACGCGGACCAAGAGCCCACTCCTTTACTGTTTGGGCCATTATAACCACCAATAGTATGGTCAGCTGCAAATCTTACTGCATGACGAAAAGCTTTAGCTCAAAAAAGTCCAATTCATAACTAAATCTGAAGGACCGATTAGGCGACCAGAGAGAGGGAGTGAATGGGAGCTGATAAAAATTCTTCTCCGAAGAGCCGAACTCGACTATGCCCCAAAATCACAAGCAAGGGTTCCCACACGAACTTGCCAAGGTTACGTAGTCACAACGGACCTACTGAAGGACCGATTAGGCGACCAGAGAGGGGGGAGTGATTGGGAGCTGATAAAAATTCTTCACGAAGGATGAACTCGGCCTATGCCCCAAATTCACAACCAAGGATTCCCACACGAGTTTGCCAAGGTCGCGTAGTCACAACGGACCTACCAACCCTAGGAACAAGCCCCAAACAAACCCCAAGCGAAAGCACAACTCAAGAAGCAAAGGACTTAGGCAATCTGCGAAGCCCTGGGCGGACGGTCCGAGGTGACCAGGCGGACGGTCCGCGTGGGCCCGGCGGACGGTCCGCAAAATGACCCCGAGCCTCCAGTATGCACCCTCTGAAATTCGGACGGTCCGGGCAAGCACCACAGACGGTCCGAGCCTCGCGGACTGTCCGGCCACCCCAGGCGGACGGTTCGACCAACTTCTTCCAACCGAAACCTACCGACTCGACGGATCAAAACAAAGCGACGCAAGAACTCGCGAAGAACACAACAAATAGCCGGATGTCGGGCTCCTCGCGGACGGTCCGCCAGGTGCGGACAGAGCAGCCCGAGCACAAAAACGCAAAGTCAACCCTCCTATCCATCCATGGATCTCCCAAATGGCTTAAGCTCTTGAGACAAGATTTGGGGGAGGTGTGAAGCGTCCCTAGGAGATGCTATACCCCAAAACTTGAGATCTCAAACGAACTAAATCACCGGGAATCGAATCGCAACCAAGCTCTACCAAAAAGCTAGGGTTCCAACCGAAATCCTCAAATCCAAGGCCAAATTCGGAGTTTGAGGGGTCAAGATCAAGCACAAAGATACACAAGGCATCTATCCATGATCCCCACAAGAAAATCCGAACCCAAACACCTCAGAATCAGAGGAACATGCCGGGCACAAAAATCCAATGAAAATAGCTCAAAAAGACACAAAAATCACACGAGCTACAAGAAGGAAATCGATGCAACCATGAAAGCTTCCATACACTCAGAGATCAGATTCTCTACAAAACGGTGAAGAAAATCTAAACCTATGGAGCAAGGAAATGAGAAGCAGTCAAGAAGGATGGTTTGCCCAGAAACCCTAGAGCTATATATATGAGTCCCTCTGGGTTGGGCAAAAGACCAAGCTACCCCTAGCACTTAAACTTAAGATACAATCCCCTCAGGGGCAATATGGTCAAGTAACACTCCTCTTCATCACAGGGCCACGCCTTTGCCGCAGTCCGCGTCCTCCCGACGCAAGCCCTGTGATCCCGCCACGTGTCCGCCGGCATCGAAGCTTCTCGGCGCGCCCGGATCCCGTCTCCGCCCACCGAGCCTCTAGTCATGGTTTTGTGGCTCAACCAAGTAACCCAACGGTTTTGTGGTGAACCACCGCAAACCCCGCGTGTAGACTCCGGTCGTGAGCCGCTACCCTACACCGGCTCCGTTCGACGACTTCTTTTTGCTTTTCTTGCCACCATGCGGCCCGCACTTGACCCCGTTCGGCCACCGGGTCCATCGAGCCGAGCCTACTTGTCTCTCCACTCCTCAGAGGCCCCACAAGGCTAAGACCTTTTGAGGACCTGTGTGGTTTGAGGATCGGTGGATGGTCGCTTCCTGGTGTGATGAGTGATTGACAACGTTGTGTGGACTGACTCTTAGCTAAGTATTGCAGGTGCAGGTTGCGGCTTGACTGGTGTTGGTGCAGGTGAAGAGCAAGAGCGAAAGGTCATTGCCGGGTAGGCCTCCAGGTGTGGAGAAGACAAGTAGGCTTGGCTCGAGGGACCCGGTGACCAGCGGGGTCAAGTGCGGGCCGCATGGTGGCAAGAACGGCAAGATGAAGTCATGGACGGTTTCTTGGTTGAGCCTCAAAACTAAGGTCGAGCCGGAACTACATGGGAGCCGAGTCATGAGTGGTGATTGGCGGAGGCTACACCGAGTTCGCGGGGTTTCTAGTGATTAACCAGAAAACCGTTGGGTTCCTTGGTTGATCCACAAAGCCAAGACTGAAGACTAGAGGCAGCAGCACCAGGACCGGTCTGACCGGTGGGTCTGACCGGTCCGACCAGTGGGTACCGGTCTGACTGGTGGGGTACACCGGTCTGACCGGTGTGCGACGACGCAGTCCGGAGAGTTCAAGCGGAGGACACGCATCAGGATCGCAAGACTTGCGTCGAGGCTAAGCAAGTTTGCGGTTGCCGGGCATCCGTCTGATGGTGATACGACGAAGTTTCCCAAAAAGCCCTTCAGGGGCGTGTATCTTAGTTTAATGTAATAGGGGTAGTTTCATCTTTCGGCTAGCCTCCATATAACCCAAGTGGTGAGAGGATGGCAGCCATCTCTTGGAACCCTAGCTCATTAGCTTTTGCTATTTTCCCGTCCTATTTTCCTTAGGATTTTTAGGACTAGCTTGAGAGCTTCATGGTGAGATCTTGTGAGAGGGAAGGATGATTGGGAGCCAAGCTAGACCTTGTATGAACCTTCATGGTATGTACAGATGATTCGGTGTGGTTCCTCAAGGCTTGATTGTGTCTCTCCCATTTTCCCTTTTCGGTGATTTTCGGAGCCTTTTCTTGGCGATTTTCTTGTGGCGGTTTTGAGACCTTTCTCTTTGGGATTTGGTGGGGGATGTATGCATGAACTCTTCGTGGTTCTTTTCCCTTTGATTCCCCTCCCAAATCCGTGAGTAAAGGGGCTCAATTTTGGGGTTTTCTCGGCTCTAGGGTTAGAGGTGCTCTTGGCGGGATTTCTTCGATTCCTCTTGATTTAGCAAGTTTTGGTGGACCAAATCTTGTCTATGGAGTGCCCATGAGGTGTTCCTACTATCCCTAAAGTCTTGTGCAAATCTATGGAGCGAATCGGGAGATCGAGATTTGGATTTGGTGGTGTTGACCCGCGGGTTGCTGTTCATCCCGAGCTGCCCAGGCTTGACCGGTGCTCGTGACCGGTCTGACCGGTGTAAGGCCCTTGTGGGATTTGCCTCGGGTGAACTGCCTGATTCGTGTATCTTTGTGCTGAGGTGTTGCTGGTCAGTTCTTGGCAGGATTGGAGGAGTTTTGCTAGGTTTTGTGAAGGTTTTTCTTTTCCTTCAGTTTGAGTTTTGGAGGTGATTTTTGTTCCAGGGCCTAGAGGAGTCACTGAGGCTTCTTGGAACATTTATGTGCAACTACTATAGCCACCGGCCTGACCGGTGCTGTCCACCGGTCTGACCTGTGCCATCGGTCTGACCGGCGTAGGCCATCGGTCTGACCGGCGTAGGCCATCGGTCTGACCGGTGTAGCACAGGCAGTGTGTTGTACAGATTTACGCTGCGTGTTTGGGGTGTTTGGTTGAGTTGTTGGTTCCTAGGACCAGTAGCACTCCAATGGCTATGTGGTCTTGGCCAACTTGGGTAGTTGAGCCGGAGACGTGTTTTGGATAGTCGTGTTCATCTTGTTGGAGTAGCCATCTCCTTCGAGAAGAATTTTTATCGGCTCCCATTCACTCCCCCCCCCCCTCTCTGGTCGCCAGTTCAGTCCTTCAAGTGGTATCAGAGCCGGTTACGGATCTTCGGATTCTAACCAGTCTAAGATCCAAGGATGGCGTACCAGGAATGGGGTTCGGGTCCTCCGCACTTCGATGGCAAAAACTACCAGATGTGGAAGAGGTGGATGGCAGCTTTCCTCCGTGGTAAGGGTCAGATCCTTTGGGACGTTACGGTGAACACAGCTTATGTTCATCTGATTAACTTCCTTGCTCCGGGATCGAGGGACATGCACGACGCCAACAACAAGGCGGTCGACTACTTATTTCGTGCTCTGTGTCAGTCTGAATTCGATCAGGTTCAGACAGAGGACCTAGCTTGTAGGATTTGGAGTCAGTTGAAGGATGCTCACGCTGGAAATGCTCAGGTTCAGGCTCGGATGTATGTGACTTACCGGAGAGAGTACGAGAACTTCACTCATCTTCCCAGTGAGTCAATTGATGCCTTGTTCCAGCGGTTCACGGTTGTGGTGAACAACATGAGGGCCAATGTGGACGTGCTCCCGTACGATGATCATGACAGAGCTGTTAAGCTCTTGCACTCTCTGGATCGTACAATTTGGGATGGCAAGTTCACGGCCATTGTAGAGTCGGAGAAGTATGACACTCTGACGGTGAACGAGCTGTTCTCGAAGCTCAAGTCGGCTGAGGTGGACCGTGGTATGATAGCCAAGCTTGAGAGCCCGACTGATTCTCATAGTCTCACTCTCATCGGTGGGTCAGGTGCAAAGTCTAACACTAACCCACCCACCAGGATGTACTCTTTGTCCTCTTTGATGTCTTTGCCAGATGAGGAGTTCGACGTGCTTGGAGAGGACGAGTTGGTGCTGCTGACCAGGAGGTTCGAGAGGATGCACGAGAACCAAGTGAACACAAGGAGGAACACGAGGACATGCTTTCAGTGCGGCAAACCAGGACACTTCATCGCCGACTGCCCCGTGAAGATGGAGAACAAGGACATCTACAAGCACCGGTCGAAGACTGAGGGCAAGTACCGATCAAGGCGCTATCACAAGCACAAGCACAAGAACAAGCACAAGGACAAGCGACGATCGAGGAAGAAGGACGGCCGCGGCAAGGCCCGAGCGATGGTCGGAGCGAGCGACGTCGACTCCAGTTCCGCGTACTCTACCTCGAGCTCGAGTAGCAGTGAAGACGAAGGTGATCGGCGCAAGAATAAGAAGTTATCCAAGAACTTGAGTGGGCTAAGCTGCTTCGCTGGAGATAGCTTCTGCACCATGGCACGAAGCTCCGGCAGCAAGAAGAGTCACCAAAGCGACTCGGACTCCGACTCCGAGGATGAGGTACGTGACGAGCTTCCCTTCTTACGTGCGGAGAATGAACGGCTTGGCAAGTTGCTTGATAATCGTGATGATATGCTTTGACAGGCTAAGAAGATGAGGATGCTAGGACTAGAGTGGCTGAGCTAGAAACACAGAACCTACATGCTAATCTTGAGATTGATTCGCTTAAGGCTTCACCTGTTGTTTCTGATGAGGTTGATTGTGCTGATTGCTCTATGTTCCTAGCTGATCTTACTGTTTTCAAGGAAACGCATGCCTCCAAGTGTGAGGAACTAGATGTGCTTAGGGCTGAAGTGGCTGAGCTTAAGTCTAGACCTACTTTGCAAGGTGCGTGTACTTCTTGCCCTGTTTTGCATGGAAAGATTGATGAGATGCATACTTACACTGTTTCTCTTGAGGCTAAGTTGAAAGAACCTGTTCCCACTTCTTGCTCTACTTGTGAATTGCATGCTTTGAAGAATCTGGAACTTGCACATTATGTTGATCGCTTGCAGGATGAGAATGATGAGTTGAGGAAAATGATGGGTTGGTTGTCGGGTCATGAACCACAGCTTAGGATGATGATAGAGGCATACAAGCGCTATGATGGGCAAGCGCTTGGGTCGGATAAGATTGGAGAGTGTAGTGGTGAGGGAGGAGAGAAGATTGGTGATATCCAAGCTCCACCAAAAACCTTCCACAAAAATGCCTATGCTCCTAAGCCAAACCCATTGAGAAACAAACTTGACACAACCCCAGATCCACCCATATTCCCTCACCCCACAAATGATTTCCAAAAACCCATAAAGTTCAAGAGCAACTTGGGGAATGTGTTCTTTGGGAAAGAGGGTGAGAAGGCTAGTGAGGAGAAACCGGTTGAGAAGCCGAGTGAGGAGAAACCAAGTGAGCAGCCCCAACCCAAGCATAAACCTAAGCTCATACGGTTTTATTGTGACTATTGTGGGAGAGATGGTCACAAGGGTGAGTTTTGCTTCAAGAGGAAGCGTCAGGAGAGAATGGCTAAGGAGTGGGCTAATAAGGACAGATACCGCCCTTCAAATGGTGTACCTGAGCCTCGTATGCAAATGCCCAGGGCCAAGGTGATTGTGAGGACGGTTCCGGCTTGGGAGATCGAAAGGTGGCAGGTGGTGCTGCTGGCCGAGCACCACCGGTCAAACCGGTCAGGGTGACCGGTCAAACCGGTGCTGGTCTGGGCAAACAACAGTTTGGTTTCCGTCCTCATGAGGATGCTCGGTTTGGTTCTTTTGGTCGTGGTTCTGGTGGTTGGCATGGTGAGTCTGGTGGTGGTCAGTTTGCTCGACGTTGTCCACACCATGCTCAATACGATGGTGGGAGGAGTCGTAGCTTTGAGTTGGAGAGGAGGAACGGTCCACGGTCTTCCTTTCATGGTTTTTGTTCTCTTCCAGCGAGACAGGGGTGGTTCCCTAGTGGTGGTTTTCGTGGTGGTATCTTTGATAGGCGTGATGATATGGTTTGTGCTAACCCCACTTTGGAGCAAATGGCTCGGCACTGGTTTTACTCTTTTGGTACTAACCCCAGTGCTGAGTCGTTTCTTCACTCACGTGCTCGTTTTTGAATTTCAGGTGGGAGACTTGAGGAACGTTTGGTTGATTGATTCCGATTGCTCGAGGCATATGACCGAAGACAAGGGGTGGTTCTCAAGTCTCGTCCCTGTGGTGTCCAAGACATACATCACCTTTGGGGACAATGGGCGAGGGCGTGTGCTTTCAGAAGGTGAGATTAAGGTATGTGACAAGGTTACTCTCAGGCGTGTTGCTCTTGTTCAATCGCTCGGATTCAATTTGCTTTCCGTTTCCCAGCTTTTGGATGAGGGTTTTGAGGTGTTGTTTCGGCCTGGTGGTTCTCGGATTTTGGATTCTCGAGGGGACCTAGTTTGCATGGTCGTTCCCGAGGGTCAAGTTTTCCGAGCTGATTTCTCTCAGTCTTCTGGTGTGGCTCGTTGCTTTTTGGCTGGTTCTTCAAGTGAGTTGTGGAAGTGGCATAGGAAGTTGGGTCACTTAAGCTTTGACCTTTTGTCTCACTTGAGTAAACTCAATTTGGTCCGAGGATTGAGAAAGAGTTGGTTTGTGCGCCATGTCAGCATGCTAAGATGGTAGCTGCTTCCCATCCACCCCTCACTGATGTGATGACGGAACGTCCATGTGAGCTGCTCCTTATGGACCTTGTTGGCCCAGCTCGTGTGAGATCCGTGGGTGGAAAGTGGTACGTCCTGGTTGTGGTGGACGACTACTCTCGGTATGCATGGGTTTTCTTTTTGGAGGAGAAAGGGGAGACGTTTGGTTTTGTTCGAGATCTTGTCTTGAGGTTGAGAAACGAGAGGCACGAAGATGCCATACGAGCGATCCGCAGTGACAATGGCTCGGAAGTTAAAAACTCTCGCTTCGAAACCTTTTGCCATGACTTGGGTCTTGAACACCAGTTCTCTAGTCCGTATACGCCTCCCCATAACGGCGTGTTGGAAAGAAAAAACAGAACCTTGTGCGAGATGGCTCGGACAATGCTCGATGAGCATAGTACTCTGAGAAGGTTCTGGGCTGAGGCGGTCAATACCGCGTGCTATGTGTCGAACAGGATTTACCTCAGGGTGCATAAGAAGAAAACTTGCTACGAGTTGATGCATGGTAGAACCCCCAAGGTGAGCCACTTTCATGTGTTTGGGTGCAAATGCTTTATCCTGAAGAAAGGTAAGAAGTTGGACAAGTTCGAGGCTAGGTCTGTCGATGGCATTTTCTTTGGTTACGCGCCTCATTCTAGAGCCTTTCGAGTGCTCAATCTTGAAACTAACCAAATCGTGGAAACTTGCGAGGTTACCTTCGACGAGACACAGCCACGTAGTCAACTTGTTTTTGAGTGTGCAGGTGACGAGGAACTTGGCGAGGAGATTTTTCAGGAGGAGGAGCATGAACATGGAGATGATGAAGATGGTGGTGTGGCGCCCGCGGCTGAGCATGAACATACTACTTCGACTACGATCGTGGATGGTCCTTCTCCCACACCTACGACGACGTGCCGAGATCGTGAGGAAGCCCCAGCTGAGGGGGAGGTGGCTTCGAGGCGAGAAGCTCCCCGGCGAGTACAAGTGGATCATCCAGCTTCAACGATCATCGGGAACATCAACGAACGCACTACACGGTCGAGGTCTTGTAATGATTCTCACTTTGCCCATGCTGCTTTTGTTGCTACTTTTGAGCCCAAAGACATTGGACATGCGCTATCTGATCACAATTGGGTTAATTCGATGCATGAGGAGTTGGAGAATTTTGAGAGAAACCAAGTTTGGGAGTTAGTGGAGCCTCCACCGGGGTGTAAGCCGATTGGGACAAAATGGGTGTGGAAAAATAAAGAGGGAGAGAAAGGAGAAGTGGTGAGTAACAAGTCAAGGCTTGTTGCTTAGGGGTACACACAGAAAGAGGGGATAGACTATGAGGAGACTTTTGCTCCCGTAGCCCGTTTGGAGGCGATTAGGATCCTTCTAGCCTTTTCTGTGGCTAAAGGATTCAAATTGTACCAAATGGATGTGAAGGGTGCTTTCCTAAACGGTGTTTTGGAGGAAGAAGTGTTCGTGAGGCAACCAACGGGGTTTGAGAGTGAGAAGTACCCCCACAAGGTGTACAAGTTTAGGAAGGCGCTGTATGGGCTGAAGCAGGCGCCTAGAGCTTGGTATGGTAGGTTGAGAGGGTTTCTGTTTGAGAGAGGTTTTGAGATGGGGAAGGTAGATCAAACCTTGTTTCTCCTCAGGCAGGACAAAGAGATCCTAATTGTGCAGGTGTACGTGAATGATATTGTCTTTGGTGGCTCGTCTAACTCTCTGGTTGCAAGGTTTGCAGAAGACATGAGCAGGGAATTTGAGATGAGCATGATGGGCGAGTTGCAGTTCTTCCTCGGGCTCTAGATCAAGCAGTTGAAGGAAGGAATATTCGTACACCATGCTAAGTACACCAAGGACATTGTGAGGAAGTTCAAGATGGAGGACTCCAAGGCCATGGTGACGCCGATGAGTACGACTACAACTCTCGATGCGGACGAGGACGGTGAACACGTTGACTAGAAGGAGGACCGGAGCATGATCGGCTCCCTCCTGTACCTGATGGTGACGAGGCCGGACATCCAATTCTCGGTATGTCTGTGTGCTCGTTTTCAAGCATCTCCAACGACTTCGCATCGGCAAGCAGTCAAGCGCATCTTCAGGTATTTGCGATACACTCCTGACTTCGGCCTTTGGTACTCCACATCTTCTTCTTTGGAGCTTCACGGTTTTTCAGACGCGGATTTTGCCGGATGTCGGTTGGATAGAAAGTCCACTTCTGGGACTTGCCAGTTCTTGGGTTCTTCTTTGGTGTCTTGGTCTTCCCGCAAACAATCGAGTGTTGCTCAATCTACAACCGAAGCCGAGTACGTTGCCGCAGCTAGTTGTTGCTCTCAGCTCCTTTGGATCACATAAACCATGAGAGACTTTGGTGAGGAGTATACCCAGGTTCCACTTCTTTGTGATAGCACGAGTGCGATAAGTGTTGCTAAGAACCCAGTGCTTCATTCCAAAACCAAGCATATAGAAGTGAGATACCATTTTCTGAGAGACAATGTTGAGAAAGGGAAAATCACTTTGATCCATGTACCCACACAAAACCAACTAGCGGATATTTTCACCAAGCCCCTAGATCAAGCAACTTTCACTCGTTTGCGGGGAGAACTTGGTGTGTGTTTGGTCTCTTGAGGTGGGTGTGGGAGCTCCTTTGTAGCATATGTATAGCTTTCCATTTATGCTTTCTTGCATTTTGCATTGCATGTGTAACATGATGTATAGTCATCTTTGTATGTTAGGTTGCATGCATTTTGTATCATATGCATTTTGTAGGAAAAGCTTCTCTTATATACATAGTTCACCATGATGTGTTATATATGATCTTATGAGCTAGTTTGGTATGATATGGCTTAGTGTGGCTTAGCTCTTGATGATCTTGATTTATATCCATGGTTGATAGCTATGTCTTTGAAAAATGTCATATGTATGCTCTCTTGTGAGTTAATGCCTTTATATGATCATGACATATTTTAGTGACTTTTCTATGCTTAATTTGTGCTTGGATAGCTTATTTTGAGCATATGGGGCTAAAGGCTCATTTGCCATCATGAATGTTTAGCCCCCATGCTTTATCTTGTGGAGGGGCATAAGTTCCTTTTTGTCGCAAAGACATTTCATGTACCAAATATGAATCTGAAAATGAAATGTAAATTGCTTGGAAAATGTGCTCCCATGTCATATGTGCTTAATTTACTTGCTTTTGGGTGCTAAACCGTTGCATGTTGCTTAACAATGAGAAGTCTCATATCTAGAAGTAAGCACATGGCTCGGTAAGCTTTGACATGACATGAGATGCTTGTGGGTGTTTTTGATGGTCTTATGCTTAGAATGGTTGTCCTAGCATGAAGTTTGTGTGGCTTTACCATTTTGACATGTTTTGCTCATGTTTAGGACTTTGCTCATGAGAGGGATTTTTTCGCAAAAATGGCCAATTCTATCGTAGCTTTGCCCAATGGTTGTGAAACTTGGTGATCTTGTAGTTTATGTCCATACGAAGCTATAGAGTATCTAACTTGCTCATTTGGATGTGTGTAGCATGCTATGTTGAATTTTGTCTATTTGAGAAGCTATAGGTTGAGTTTTTCCAATTTTTGGCTTGATTCATGCATTGTCAACAAGGGGGAGAAGTTTGAGCATGTTTTGGCCTACTGAATGCATTTAGAGGGTTTTCAGGTGGTTTCGAGCCTTTTCTGGGCTCTGTTTGCCACCGGTCTGACCGGTTGAGGTCACCGGTCTGACCGGTCAGAGTGCTGGCCCTGTTCAGATGTTGGGCACCGGTCTAACTGGTGAGGTGGACCGGTCAGAGCAAAGTTGTTGCAGCTGCTCTGTTTCTTGAAGTGGTTTGCATGCATTCGTCCAGGGGGAGTTGCATTGGTTCAGGGGGAGCTTGCATGTGTGCAGGGGGAGCTCTTTGTGGTTTTTGAGCTTTGCTTTGGTGGTTTGTGCTCTTTGCTTGAGCTTGTTTTTGACTCGGTTGTGTCGAGCAGTTGCCCTTGCCTAAGGGGACCGAGTCTTTCCTCTTTCAAGTGATCTTGCTCTTTGCCTTTGTTTGGCTTTCGATCGCTTGCTTGAGTTTCTTTTTAGTCATTTCTTTTCTTTTCCTTTTCTCTTTGGTTACCAAATGTGTGTGTGTTGTCAATGCACTCATCAAGGGGGAGATTGAGGACCTGTGTGGTTCGAGGACCGGTGGATGGTCGCTTCCTGGTGTGATGAGTGATTGACAACATTGTGTGGACTGACTCTTAGCTAAGTATTGCAGATGCAGGTTGCGGCTTGACTGGTGTTGGTGCAGGTGAAGAGCAAGCGCGAAATGTCGTTGCCAGGTAGGCCTCCAGGTGTGGAGAAGACAAGTAGGCTTGGCTCGAGGGACCTGGTGGCCAGCGGGGTCAAGCGCGGGCCGCATGGTGGCAAGAACGGCAAGATGAAGTCATGGACGGTTTCTTGGTTGAGCCTCAAAACCAAGGTCGAGCCGGGACAACGTGGGAGCCGAGTCATGAGTGGTGATTGGCGGAGGCTACACCGAGTTCGTGGGGTGTCCAGTGGTTCACCAGAAAACCGCTGGGTTCCTTGGTTGATCCACAAAACCAAGACCGAAGACCGGAGGCAGCAGCACCAGGACCAGTCTGACTGGAGGGTCTGACCGGTCTGACCGGTGGGGTACACCGGTCTGACCGGTGTGCGACGATGCAGTCCGGAGACTTCGAAGCAGAGGACACGCGTCGGGATCGCAAGGCTTGCATCGAGGCTAAGGAAGTTTGCGGTCGCCGGGCATCCGTCCGATGGTGATACGACGAAGTTTCCCAAAAAGCCCTTCGGGGGCGTGTATCTTAGTTTAATGTAATAGGGGTAGTTTCGTCTTTCGGCTAGCCTCCATATAACCCAAGTGGTGAGAGGATGGCAGCCATCTCTTGGAACCCTAGCTCATTTGCTTTTGCTATTTTCCCTTCCTATTTTCCTTAGGATTTTTAGGACTAGCTTGAGAGCTTCATGGTGAGATCTTGTGAGAGGGAAGGATGATTGGGAGGCAAGCTAGACATTGTATGAACCTTCATGGTATGTATAGATGATTCGGTGTGGTTCCTCAAGGCTTGATTGTGTCTCTCCCGTTTTCCCTTTTTGGTGATTTTTGAAGACTTTTCTTGGCGATTTTCTTGTAGTGGTTTTGAGACCTTTCTCTTTGGGATTTGGTGGGGGATGTATGCATGAACTCTTCGTGGTTCTTTTCCCTTTGATTCCCCTCCCAAATCCATGAGTAAAGGGGCTCAATTTTGGGGTTTTCTTGGCTCTAGGGTTAGAGGTGCTCCTGGCGGGATTTCTTCGATTCCTCTTGATTTAACAAGTTTTGGTGGACCAAATCTTGTCTATGGAGTGCCCATGAGGTGTTCCTACTATCCCCAAAGTCTTGTGCGAATCCGTGGAGCGAATCGGGAGATCGAGAATTTGGGGGTGTTGACCCGCGGGTTGCTGTTCATCCCGAGCTGCCCAGGCTTGACCGGTGCTCGTGACCGGTCTGAACGGTGCAAGGCCCTTGTGGGATTTGCCTCGGGTGAACTGCCTTATTTGTGTGTCTTTGTGCTGAGGTGTTGCTGGTCAGTTCTTGGCAGGATTGGAGGAGTTTTGCTAGGTTTTGTGAAGGTTTTTCTTTTCCTTCAGTTTGAGTTTTGGAGGTGGTTTTTGTTCTAGGGCCTAGAGGAGTCACTGAGGCTTCCTGGAACGTTTATGTGCAACTGCTGTAGCCACCGGCCTGACCGGTGTAGCACAGGCAGTGTGTTGTGCAGATTTCCGGTGCGTGTTTGGGGTGTTTGGTTGAGTTGTTGGTACCTAGGACCAGTAGCACTCCAGTGGCTACTTGGTCTTGGCCAACTTGGGTAGTTGAGCCGGAGACGTATTTTGAATAGCCGTGTTCATCTTGTTGGAGTAGCCATCTCCTTCGAGAAGAATTTTTATCGGCTCCCATTCACTCCCCCCTCTCTGGTCGCTAGTTCGGTCCTTCACCTTTCGCGCCCGTTCTTCACCTGCACCAACACGAGTCAAGCCGCAACCTGCACCTGCAATACTCGGCCAAGAGTCAGTCCACACCACGTTGTCAATCACTCATCACACCAGGGAGCGACCATCCACCGGTCCTCGGACGCTCGGGTCCTCACCTACCAACCCTATGAACAAGCCCCTAACCAATCCAAAGGGGAAGCACAACACAAAAAGCAAAGGACTTAGGCAATCTGCGAAGCCTCAGACGAACGATCTGCAGCAGCCAGGCGAACGGTCTGCAATTCCCCTGGCGGACGGTCCGCACCCCACGGACGGACGGTCCGTAAAAGCGAATAGAACCACCAGAAACATCCCTCGAAAATACGGACGGTCCCCTCGAAAATACAGACGGTCCGATGATGGCGGACGGTCCGTGGACCCTGTGCAGATGGTCCGACCTGCACACGGACGGTCGGACACCCTACGGCGGATGGTCCGTCAAACCTCCAGCAACAAAACCCTAAGGCCCCGAAAGATCGACGCGCGAGCTCGCAAGAACTAGACGAATACGCGACGAACTGGGGACTCACGGACGGTCCGCGGGGACCCTACGGACAGTCCGTCCCACGCGAACAGAAGCAGAAACAGCCTAGCCCACGAAGTCAACTCCACCTAGCCTTCCATGGATCTCCCAAACGGCTACATGGATTGAGACAAGATTTGGGGAAGATGTGAAGCATCCCTAGGGGATGCTATGCCCAAAAACTTGGAACCTCAAACCAACTAAATCATCGGGAATCGATCACGAACCGAGCTCAAAAACAAAGCTAGGGAACCACCCGAAATCCTTTAATCGGAGGCCAAATCCGAAGTTTGAGGGGTCAAGATCAAGCACAAAGGTGCACAAGTCATCTATCCATGATCCCCACAAACAAAACCGAACACAAACGCCTCAGAATCAAAGGAACAAGTCTCGCACGAAAATCCCACAAAATAGCCCGAAAAAGACACGAAACTCACTCGAGCCAAGAGAAGGAAATCGACGCAACCATGAATGCATCCATACAACCAGAGGTCAGATTCTCTAGAAAATCATGAAGAAAATCTAGCCTAGAGAGCAGAGAAAATGAGAAGCAGTCCGGATAGATAAGTTGCCCTGGAACCCTAGAGCTATATATATGAAGTCTCTCCGAGTTGGGCAAATGACCAAGCTACCCCTAGAACATAAACGAAGATACACACTCCTCAGGGGCAAGATGGTCAAGTGCACTTCTCTTCATCGGGCGGCCACGCCTTCGCCGCAGTCCACGTCCTCCCGACGCAAGTCCTGCGATCCCGCCATTTGTCCCCTGGCATCGAAGCTTCTCGGCATGCCCGGATCCCGTCTCCGGTCTTGGTTTTGTGGCTCAACTAAGTAACCTGACGGTTTTGTGGTGAACCGCTGCAAACCCCGCGTGCAGACTCCGGTCGTGAGCCGCTACCCTGCACCGGCTCCTGTTCACACTTCGACTTGCTTTTCTTGCCACCATGCGGCCACCGGGTCCATCGAGCCAAGCCTACTTGTCTCTCCACTCCTCGGAGGCCCAGCAAGGCTAAGACCTTTCGCGCCCGCTCTTCACCTGCACCAACGCAAATCAAGCCGCAACCTACACCTATAATACTCTGCCTAGAGTCAGTACACACCACATTGTCAATCACTTATCACACCAGGGAGCGAGCATCCACCGGTCCTCGGACGCTCCGGTCCTCAATCTCCCCCTTGATGAGTGCATTGACAACACACATAGTAACCAATTCAGAGAAAAGAGAAAAAGAAACGAAACGAACCAAAAACTCAAACAAGTGATCAAAAGCCAAACAAAAGCCAAAACAAGATCACTTGAGAGAGAAAAATCTCGATCCCCTAAGGCAAGGGCAACGACTTGACACAACCAAGATAAAATGCTCCAAAATTGTCGACTCCTCAAGGTGAGGCAAAAGGGCTCGACACCATCAGCAAAAGAGCACGAATCAAATCAGGCGACATAGAGCTCCCAAAGCATGAATGCAAGCTCCCCCTGAACAAATGCATTTCTCCCAATTCTTCTCCCCCTTGATGCAAAACTTCCCCTGGATGAATTAGGTACTTTTCTCCCCCTTGTTGGTAATGCATGAATCAAGTCTAAAAATGCAAGCATGTGCTTCTTAAATAGACAAAGAGCACTACAACATGCTAAAAATGAGACATAGACAAGCAAGATAGCCACAAATTCAGTACAAGCATCGCCAACAAGATAGATAGGAACATATAAGCATGTGACATAGCAATGATCAAAATGAAATATTTTTCAACAAAATTTCCCTCTCATGAGCATAGGACCTCAACATGGCCAAAATGAGCACAAACAATACATAGCCCACAAACTTCATGCAAGGTCACAAGTTCTCATCACAAGATCATCACAAACACCTATAGGCTATCTCATGTCATGTCAAAGCCACTGAGCCATGTGTCCACTTCTAAACATGAGACTTCTCAATGGTAGACATCATGCAACAGTTTAGCACCCAAGATAAGGAATTTAAAGCACATGTGACATGGAAGCATATTTTTCAAGCATATGCATCTCATATACAAATTTCATGATTTAAAATTAAGGATGGTACATGAAGTGCCTTTGCGGCAAAAAGAAGCTTAGGCTTCTCCACAAGGTAACATGTAGGCTAAACATTCATGATGACAAATGGGTCTTTGACCCCAAATGAAAAGAGCATGATACCTAAGCACAAATTAAGCAAGATATAGCCATTTGAGCACAAACTGAGCATGAAAGGCATTCAACTCACAAGAAAGGATCATATATAGCATTTTCACAAAAATAAGCCATTGACATGCATATACATCCCAAAGCTACCAAGAGCATAGCTATACATCACAAGAGCTCACTAGCAATATCATAAGCTCACCTTCAGCATACCACAGTGATCAATGTATATAGGAGAAGCACATCTCTAAAGCATATGATACAAATGCAGTCTATGATACAAAGATGCAAAACATGATATGATACAAGAATGAAAAAGCAACATGCATATGTACATCAGACTCCCCAACCCAAGCTCAAAAAGGAAAAACCACACCACTCCCCGTGCAAACGAGCAAATGTAGCTTGGTCCAAAGGCTTTGTCAGCATATCAGCGAGTTGTTTCTGGGTTGGCACATGGATTAAGTCTATGTTTCCCTTCTCCACATTGTCTCTCAAAAAGTGGTACCTCACTTTTATATGCTTGGTTCTGGAGTGTAGCACGGGATTTTTGGCAAAACTAATGGCACTCGTGCTATCACATATGAGAGGAACATGGGTACACTCCTCACCAAAGTCACTCAGCGTGTATGTGATCCAAAGCAGCTGGGAGCAACAACTAGCGGCAGCTACATACTCGGCTTCTGTGGTAGACTAAGCTACACTTGATTGTTTGCGAGAAGACCAAGAAACAAGTGAGGAACCCAAAAACTAGCACGTTCCCGAAGTCGACTTGCTATCGACTTGACACCCCGCAAAGGCAGCATCCGAAAAACCAAGAAGTGAAAGGGAAGAGGACGCCGAATACCAAAGACCAAGCTCAGGAGTGTATCGAAGATACCTGAAAATCCGCTTGACGGCCTGCCGATGTGAAGTCCTCGGCGACACCTAAAAACGAGCGCACAGACACACAGAAAACGGAATGTCCAGCCTCGTCGCCGTCAAGTACAAGAGGGAACCGATCATGCTCCGGTACTCCTTCTGGTCAACGGGCCCTCCGTCCTCGTCCACATCCAGTGGTAGTCTTACTCATCGGTGTCGACAGGGGCTTCGAGTCGTCCATCTTGAACTTCTTGAGGATGTCCTTCGTGTACTTGGCTTGATGCACAAATGTTCCTCGTCCTCAAAGATCTTCTTGCCAACTTCATCGTCACCTGCACACTCAAAGATAGACAAACTGCATGGTTGTGTCTCGTCGAAGGTAACCTTGCAAGTTTACATGACTAGGTTAGTATCAAGGTTGAGCACACAAAATGCTCGAGAATGACTAGCATAACCCAAAAAGATGCCATCGGAGGACCTCGACTCAAACTTATCAAGCCTACCCTTCTTGAGGATAAAACACCGACAACCAAAAGCCCTGAAATGGCTCACTCTAGGTGCTCGCCCATGCATGAGCTCATAGCACGTCTTGTTCAAGAAAGCACAAAGAAAAATCTGGTTCCCAACATGGCATGTGGTATTCACCGCCTCAGCCCAATATCTCCTTGGAGTCCAATGCTCGTTGAGCATCGTCCGAGCCATCTCACAAAGGGAACGGTTTTTCCTCTCTACCACACCATTCTGACAAGCGACATAGGGAGAGAAAAACTGATGTTCGAGACCCAAATCATGACAAAAGGTTTCGAATCGAGAGTTTTTAAATTTATTGCCATTGTCACTACGAATAGCTCGAACAGCATCTCCATTCCTCTCATTCTTCAACCTCAAGATTAGATCTCAGACAAAACCAAACGTCTCCCCCTTGTCAGCCATAATGAAGACCCAAGCATAGCGAGAATAGTCATCCACTATCACCAGGACTTACCATTTCCCACCCACCGAGCACACACGAGCTGGACCAACCAAGTCCATACGGAACAGCTCACATGGCCTCTCTGTCATAACCGATGTCAAAGGCGGATGAGAGGCGGCGACCATCTTGCTATGCCTACACGGAGCACATACCAAGTCCTTTTGGTACTTCAACTTAAGCAATCCTCGGACCAAACCAAACCCACTCAAGTGTGACAACAAGTCAAAACTCAAGTGACCTAGCCTCCTATGCCATTTCCAAAGCTCCGCCGAAACACCAGCAACCAAACAACGAGAAGAGCCGACACATTGAGAAAAATCAGCTCTGAAAATCTGACCCTCGGGGATGATCGTGCACACAAGATCACCTCGAGAATCCAAAACACGAGAAGCACCCATTTTGAAACGGACCTCAAAACCCTCGTCAAGAAGCTGGGACACCGAAAGAAGATTGAACCCCAAAGACTTGACAAGAGCAACACGCCTAAGAGTCACGCTCTCACTTACCTTCACCGTGCCCACTGAAAGCACTCTACCTTTCCAATTATCCCCAAAAGTGATGTACTCCTTGGACACCACTGGGGTGAGGCTGGAGAACCACCTTTGATCTCTGGTCATGTGTCGAGAGCAACCGGGGTCGATCAACCAAAAGCTCTTTATGCCTCCCACCTGCAAAATCAAAAACAAGAGCGAGAGTGAGCAAACGACTCAGCACTAGGGTTAGTGTAAAAGGAATCAAACAAGTGTCATGCCATTTGGTCAAAAGTGGGGTTAGCAAAATCCATCCTATCACTCCTAGGTGGAACACCCACACGTCTCCTCGGAGGACTACGAGTACCACGAGGTGGAGACCGTGGCACGTAGCTCCTCTGAGACCTAAAGCTGCGATCGTTCCCCCCAAACTCACATTGGCCATGAGTGAAGGAATGTCCAGTAAACTCACCATGCCCAAACCCAACACGCCTACCACTATCTCTCTGAGGAGGCACACCCCGTGTAGGAAACTCACGTCTTTTCGAGGGTAAATGGTACACACCATACCTTCACCCCTAGGCACAACACGAGACTCAGGCACACCACGAGAAGGGCGGTACCTGTCCTTGTTTGCCATCTCCCTAGCAAACCTCTCCTCACGCTTCCTCCTGAAGCAAAACTCAGCTAGGTGCCCATCCCTCCCACAATGGTCACAATGGAAGGGGATTGGTTTTGGTTTTGGCTTTGGGCTCTCTTTGGGCTGTGGCTTCTCCTCACTCGGTTTCTCTCTCTTCTTCTCAAAGAACTCGTTCCCCAAGTCACTTCTTGAACTTGATGGGTTTCTGGAAGTTGATGGTTTGTGGAGGAAACACGAGAGGATCTGGGGTTGTGTCTAGTTGGTTCCTAAGTGGGTTCAGCTTGGGAGCAAAAGCATTCTTGTGGAAGGTTTTTGGTGGAGCTGGGATATCACCTATCTTCTCCTCCTTCTCACCACTGCACTCCCCAATCTTATCCGACCCAACCGCTTGCCCATCATCAGTGGCGGAGGGCTCGGTAGGGCAAGGTATGGCCGCCGCCATACCTTGGATTTTATCATAATCACGTAATAGAGTTTGGCTTCAAGTATTTTTTAAACGTTTGAACCTTCTAGGCATCAACCTAAGTGGTATAACATAGCTTATCACTGCTTTCATTCAGTTGCGCCATACCTTAATTTTTTTCCGTCCTCCGCTACTGCCCATCATAGCGCTTGTATGCCACAATCATCATCCTAAGTTGAGGCTCATGACCCGACAACCAACCCATCATTTTCCTCAACTCATCATTCTCATCCTGCAAATGATCAACATAGTGTGCAAGCTCCAAATTCTTTACAGCATGTATTTCACAAGTAGAGCATGATGTAGGAATAGGAGCTTTCAACTCAGCCTCTAGTGATCTAGCATAAGCATGTGATTCATCTAAGTTTGCATGCAAAGAAGGACAAGAAGTGCAAGCACCAAGCAAGGTGGGCCTAGATTTCATCTCATCTAGCTCAACCCTAAGCACATCTAGTTCCTCAACCTTGGAGGCATATTTTTCCTTAAGCGTAGTCAAATCACGAAGGAAAACAAAGCATTCAGTGCAATTGGGTTCATCGGTCACAATAGGAGTAGACTTCAGAGATTCTATTTGAGCCCTAGCATCAACAAGCATAGACTCTAGCTCGACCACCTTCTTTATAGCCTCTCCAAGCAAAGACCTATACTCCCACTTCTCCTTGTTGGTCTTTCTAAGCACATCATCACAATTGTCAAGCAAGTCATTCAACCTAGCATTCTCCGCTATCAAGAAGGCAAGATCATTGTTTACCTCATCCTCGAAGTCGGAGTCCGAGACATCCTTCTGGCTCTTCTTGCTCTCGGAGTTGTGTGCCATGCCGCAAAAGCCTTGTGCAGCGAAGCACAGGCCGTTGATGTTCTTGCTCGACCGCTTGCCCTTGTGCCGGTCCACCTCTTCTTCACCGCTTGAGCTCGATGAAGACTAGCAGAAACTCGAGTCGATGTCGCTCGCTCCGGCAACCATCACACGCTCTGTCTTCTTCTTGTGGCCACCCCTCTTCCTCAGCCTACGCTCGGACTTGTTCTTGCCCTTGTAGTCATCCCTCGAGCGGTGCTTGTGGTCAGTCCTCTGACAGTGCTTGTGCTCAGGCTTGATCTCCATGGCCTCCGGGCACTCAGTGATAAAGTGCTCGTGCTTCCGGCATCGGTATCACATGCCCGAGCTCCTCTGAGCGTTCTTCTAGTTCGTGTACAAGTGCTCGAACCGCCTGCTCAGCAACGTGAGATCGTCCTCGCCCACTACATCAAACTCCTCATCTGGCATAGACACAAGAGCAGACAAGGAAAACTGCTTGAAGGCATGTAAGCAATAGCCCTTGACCCAGACATGAGAGCCGGACTATGGGGGTCAGTCGGGTTCTCAAGTTTTGCTCGCACCCCACGGTCTACCTTAGACGACTTGAGCTTAGAAACCAGCTCGTCCACCGTGAGGGTCTCATAGTTCCCTGACTCCAAGATAACCTTGCCCTTCTCACTCCACATGATACAATCCAGCGAGTGCATGAGCTTCACAGCCCTGTCATGATCATCGTACGGGAGCACGGTCACAATGGCTCTCATGTTGTTCATAATCACAGTGAACCGTAGGAACATGGCATCTATGGACTCACCAGGGAGATGAGTGAAGTTCTCGTACACTCTCCGGTAGGTCGCAAACAAGCGCGCCTTCACCTGGTTGTTCCCAGCATGAGCAGTCTTCAACTTCTCTCAAATCTTGCACGCCAAGTCCTCTGCTTGAACCCGATCGGATTCAGGCTTGCAAAGGGCACGAAAGAGATAGTCGACCGCCTTGTTGTTGGCGTCATGCATATCTCGAGAACCTGGGGCAAGGAAGTTGATGGGGTGGACATAGGAGGTGTTCTCTGTCACATCCCAAATGATCTGTCCTTTGCCGCGGAGAAAAGCAGACGTACAACGCTACCACATTGGTAATCCTTACCATCAAAGTGTGGAGGACCCGAACCCCATTCTTGGTATGCCATCTTTGGATCTTAGACTGGTTAGAATCATGAAGATCCGTAACCGGCTCTGATACCAATTGAAGGACCGATTAGGCGACCAGAGAGGGGTGAGTGAATGGGAGCTGATAAAAATTCTTCTCCGAAGAGCCGAACTCGACTATGCCCCAAAATCACAAGCCAGGGTTCCCACACGAACTTGCCAAGGTCACGTGGTCACAACGGACCTACCAACCCTAGGAATAAGCCCCAAACCAATCCAAAGGGG